>OV884018.1:59718210-60968210 GCA_930367235.1 Sarcophaga rosellei | reverse complement strand
TCCTTTTAGTTCTCGTCTTAATGGCAACTACAGCTTTAAGCGTCCCGAGCCACCATCTACCACCTGCTCACCGATACAAACAAAACGCTACCGTGGTGACGTAAAGAAGAATCTCGATGGCTCATTCATAGGCAGCAACAGTGCTAGCAAAACTTCACCTGCCGCCAACTCCCCCTCATGCTTGGCGCTGGCAGGCACCAGCAAAAACAGCACGATAACCCACCCTATATTACGCAAAAGTATGTCCATGAACGACGCTGAGATCATGTCGGCTCTAAATCGTTCCGAAAACAAAGACGAACCCGATCTAATTGGGGATTTTAGTAAACCGTACGTTTTACCTCTCATCGAGGGACGTCATCGTGATCTAAAATCTATTACAAGTGAAACTGTGGCTCGTCTCTTAAAAGGTGACTTTGATGATAAAGTAGCCAACTTTAAAATCATCGACTGCCGTTATCCTTACGAATACGAGGGTGGCCATATTACTGGCGCAAAGAATTTATATACTCAAGAACAAATCATCGAAGAGTTCTTTACCAAACAAAAGACTGAACAGCAACAGACCAGAAACGAGGAATCTGGCAGCAAGCGCAATATTATAATATTTCATTGTGAGTTCTCATCAGAACGTGGTCCAAAATTATCGCGATTTTTACGCAACTTCGATCGGGAGCGCAACACTAATGCTTATCCCGCCTTAGATTATCCCGAAATATATTTGTTGCATAACGGCTACAAGGAGTTCTTCGAAACTCATATTGAACACTGCACTCCTCACGCTTATCGTCCCATGTTAGAGCCCTCCTACAATGAGGTATATCGCCACTATCGTGCCAAAACAAAGTCATGGAATGGTGATGGTTTTGGTGGTGCCACGCAGCGCATGAAGAAATCTCGTTCTAGACTTTTTTAAACCCTTGACCCCCCTAACTCTTACTTTTTGTATGTAATATGTATGTATGTATATATAGTTGTTATATTAAAAAAACTAAATATTAAATTAAATGAAATGATGAAATATTTTATTGATAACTTTTGAAAAGCGCAGGATAAAAAACGTGGTGTCACGACAGAAGAAAAAATCTGAGTAAGTAATGTTGCCGGATGAAAAAGTCGGGTTGCCGGATTATTGACACTCTTGCGGCTAACTTTCAGCATAAGCCGCTGGTAATTTTTGGTCGGGCTGCCACAGTACTCCCCTCTGAGAGGTGACATGATGGTGTGTATTAACGTTGCTGATGTTAGCTTCCGAAGCACAGAATGTTGGCTTTAAACGATCAATGGAAACTTTGCTTTCTTTTCCAGCAATGTTTATAATGTAATATTTAGATGTCCGTTTAACTACTTTAAATGGGCCGCTATAAGGAGGTGTTAAAGAGGGTCGCACCGAATCGTCTCGGATAAATACTAACTCGCATGACTTCAGATTAGGATGTACAAAAATTTTATTATGGCAGTGCCAGGCCGCGTCGACTGGTCGCAAACTCTCCATAGTATGTCGAAGTTGTTGAATCAGCTCTGCTTCAGAATTACAAGAGTTTTCTATTAAAAAATCGCCAGGTAGACGTAATGTAGCACCGTAGACTAGTTCTGCAGGCGTTGCTCGAATGTCCTCTTTGTATGTGCATCGCAGACCCAACAAAATTATTGGTAAATATGTTGTCCACTCGTTAACGTTGTGGCATAAAATCGCTGATTTTAAAGTGCGGTGCCATCGCTCAATCATGCCATTTGATTGCGGGTGGTATGGCGTAGTTTTCAAATGATGTACTCCAAGTATTCGTAAAAGTTCCTTAAATAGAGTGCTTTCGAACTGGCGGCCTAAGTCGGTCGTGATGTCTATTGGAATACCGAACCGAGATATCCATTCTTTTATAAGAGTTCCTGCTACGGTTTTTGCAGTCATATCAGGTATCGGGAACGCATCAGGCCATCGAGTAAATCGATCCACAACTGTTAAACAGTATCGATTGCCTTCCGACAGAGGAAAAGGGCCGACAATTTCGATGTTCAAATGGGCAAATCGTTGGCTTGGGATACTACGACGGACGAAAGCAGTCTGGGTATGTCGCGTTATCTTATTTCGTTGACAATGCATACAATTTCGTGCAAAAATTTTGCTATCTTTTTGTATACCGGGCCAAACAAATCTCTCAGTCATTAATTTGGCTGTAGCGCGTGTACCTGGGTGTGACAAGTCATGTGTTGAATGCAAAAATTTCTGGCGCAGCTCTTTGGTGATGAAAGGACGTACGCGACCGAAAGATGTATCGCAATATATTGGTTTTGAGGCATTCGGTGGGATGAAGGGCTTGAGTATCAATGAGTTTTTCACACTTGAATTCAATATGGACTGGAATTCTTCGTCAGTTGACTGAGCTGCGGCTAGGTCGTCATAGTTGATTCCTACTGTGTTAATTGCCTCAATTCTCGATAGCAAATCAGCTGCAATGTTTCTCTTACCCTCAACATGACGTATATACGTAGTGATTTGTGCAATAAAATCCAATTGCCTTGCTTGCCTATCCGATGCTCTCTCTGGTTTTTGTTTAAATGCGTACACTAATGGCTTATGGTCCGTATAAATATGGCAGACACGTCCTTCAACCATGTATCTAAAATGGCGTACTGTCATGTAGACCGCCGTCAATTCTCTATCATATGTACTGTAACGCATTTCTGCCACTGAAAATTTCTTGAAAAAATAGGCAAGTGGCTGTATAACGTTTTCGACAATTTGGTTTAACACAGCCCCAGCAGCGAAGTTCGAAGCATCGACCCACAATGTAAGCTCGGCTTCTGGTTTTGGTTGAGCTAGCATAGTGCACTTTGCAAGTTGTAGTCTGCATCTCTCGAAAGCATCTGTCGTGTCGCTGGTCCAATTTAATACTGTCGTATCATTTCGTTTGTTGCCGTTAATCATATTAAATAATATTTGCTGAATATCAATTGCCTTGGGTAAAAAACGCCTATAGAAATTTAGCATGGCCAAAAATTTCGTTAATTCTTTAAGTTTAATTAAGTAGCGCACCAACTTTTTCAGGTAAAGCCCGAATACCATTCTTTGTTACTAAGTGCCCTAAGAATCTCAGTTCGGTTACGCCGAATTCCGATTTGGACACGTTGATTGTCAAATTATGCTCTCTAAATCGATGAAAGACTGTAGTGAGATGTTTTATGTGCTCATCCTTTGAAGGTGATGCAATAATAACATCGTCTAGATACGCAAAAACGAATGGTAAGCCTCTTAGAACCTCGTGAATTAAGCGTTGAAAAGTTTGGGCTGCATTTTTCAGACCAAAAGTCATATGCGTAAATTCGAAAAGTCCAAAGGGCGTTGTAATGGCAGTCTTTGATATATCGTCGGGATGTATTGGAACCGGATGAAATGCCTTTTGCAAAAAAAAAAAATAGAAATTCCGACCAGCACCATCGAAAAATTTTGTAGATACGGAATTGGATAACGATCATGCACTGTGATAGCGTTAAGCGCGCGGTAATCGCCACAAGGTCTCCATGTTCTATCAGGTTTTCGAACCATATGAAGTGGGCTGGCCCAATTACTACTCGACGGGCGACAAATCCCAAGTTTTATTAATGACTCAAATTCATTACGTGCAGCTGTTAGTTTCTCTGGTGATAACCGTCGTGGTCGCGCAAATACAGGTTGACCAGTGGTCTCTATTCTATGAAGTAACTAACTTTCAGCATAAGCCGCTGGTAATTTTTGGTCGGGCTGCCACATATACTATTCATATGTATGCATATATGTATGTCCGTCCGTTTGTCCGTCCTTTAAATTTTCATTAAGAATTAGTTTCTATAAATTTAAAAAAAGGAAGCAAGTTTAACAATTTATAATATACTGCATAACCATATTGGCATCAGTTTATTTCAGATCCAAGATTCTCTTGATCTCCCGTTTTAAAACTTGCTATCACATACGCTTGTTCACGTGTTTGTTTACGTCTAACAATTGAAAATAACTCCGCATAAAAGAATTATTTAAAAAGGCAAATCCATTCACTAGAAAATGGAGTCGAAATATACAGAGAATGCTAATGGAAAATTGTTTAATTGTACAAATGGACAATCTCCAGCAAATAGTAAAACAAATGGAATACAACAGCAAACGACACAGCCAGCGTCAACTAAACTACAATTAGAACAATAGCGGCAAGCGTTACCAGTCACGAGCTGTCGAAAGCGGTTAATACGAGAGGTTCACAAGTCCGATATTCTTCTTATAATGGGTGAAACTGGTTCGGGTAAAACGACTCAAATACCGCAGTTTCTATTAAGTGCTGGATTCGGTAACAAAGGAATGATTGCTATAACACAGCCACGTCGAGTGGCTGCAATTACAGTGGCAAAACGTGTAGCTCAAGAACAGCACTGCCAATTGGGTGAACTCGTCGGTTATACAGTACGTTCTGAAGATTGTACCTCACAAAAGACACGTATTCGCTTTATGACTGATGGCTTTTTATTGCGAGAAGCCTTGGCTGATCGATTGCTGAGCAATTATACCGTCATAATGCTAGATGAAGCTCATGAGCGCACGGTAAGCACTGATGTTCTGTTTGGAGTGGTTAAAGAGGCACAAAGGCAGCGCAGACTGCGTTGTTTGACTCCATTAAAAGTTATAGTTACCTCGGCTACAATGGATATTGACCATTTTGCTCAATATTTTGGCGTAAAAGGCATGTATCTGGAAGGTCGGACGCATCCTGTAAAAGTAATGCATGCCAAAGAATCACAGCCAGATTATTTACATGCCACTTTGGTGACGCTGTTTGATATCCATCGTAATACACCAACAAACCATGATGTATTGATTTTCCTAACGGGTCAAGAAGAAATTGAAGCAATGGCACAACAAATTCGACAGATTGCTAAGACCAATCTCAGTAATATTGCTGGGGTGCGGGTTTTCCCACTTTATGCCCAATTACCACAAAATAAACAATTAGAATGTTTTCTACCAGCTCCAGCCAATGCCCGCAAAATAGTTTTGGCTACAAATATCGCAGAAACGTCTGTCACAATACCGGGTATACGTTATGTTATAGATGCCGGCTTTGTAAAACGACGCATTTATAGGCCCAGTACCGGCTTAGATGTACTAAGAGTAGTACGCATTTCCCAGGCAGAAGCGTGGCAACGTTGTGGTCGAGCTGGTCGCGATGCCCCTGGAACATGTTATCGAACTTATACGCAACAGGAAATGAATGAATTTGAAAAAATGCCAAAACCTGAAATTTTACGAAGCAATATTTGCTCGACTGTATTACAGCTATTGGCGTTGGGTATCGATTGCAAAAGTTTTGATTTTCTAGATAAACCCTCACCGGAAGCAATGGATGATGCATACCGCAAACTAGAGTCTTTGGGTGCTGTACGAAATGCCTCTACCATACCTGAACTTACACCTTTGGGACGAAAAATGGCGCAGTTTCCTTTGGATCCACAGTACAGTAAACTATTATTGGCAGCTCCGAAATTTGGTTGTATGGAGGAAATGTTAAGCTTAGTAGCAGTACTCTCCAGTGAAAATGTTTTCCTTTCAAGTACAGAAAAGCAAGAACAAGCAGCTTTGGCTCATGCCAAATTTCATTCAAAACATGGCGATCATTTAACGTTACTGAATGTTTTCAGTGCCTTCCAGAAGACTGAAAAAGTTAAGTTATGGTGTCATGATAACTTCCTCAATGCCCGTAATCTAAAGTATGCCCGTGATGTGCGCAGTCAACTGTTGGAAATTGTCAAGCGTTTAGCTTTGAAAGTGAACAGTTGTGGCAGCAATTTCGATCAAGTACGAAAGTGTTTATTAGTTGGCCTCTTCGATAATATAGCTGAACTACAACGTGACAATTTCTATTTAACGATTACGGGTAGTCAATGTGCCAAAATTCATCCGTCTAGTGCAATTCATGGTAAATATCGTCCGGATTATATAATTTTCTCTGAAATTGTGCTCACCGAACAAAATTTCTTACGTCAAATAACGGAAATTTCACCAGAATGGGTAGCCGAAGTTGTACCACACTTTAGTCATCTTAGTCGCATTAAAATAGCATCATAATCAATAAACCAATATTTCTATAACGTTTTCGTTTCACACTATGATAAATCAATTGCAGGTTTTTAAACAGTTTTTTTTTTATAGAATTTTTACTATTTTATTAATTATATGTATGTATTTTATTTATTGCTAAGCTAAAGTAATTTAAATCCAATCCGTATGAAATCAAAACAAACTACATTTTTATGTAAAACATAATCTCCGTAATAAATTAATAAGAAACTTATTTTTTAAACTCTTGTTATTTACTAAGAAGTTTCTCTATATATAGTATGTATGCATTGACATATATTTTCTATTTCCTTATAACAGTCATTGTTTATAGTTTAAATTATAATCTACATTTTAAGTCAAGTTTAATAAAATTTATATAAAATATTTTCAAAGTTATTATGCTGGACTTAGTTATGCTACCGTTATTGGATAGTAAAAGTCGCCGTAGTCTAGCAGGTAGTGTGTTGGCTCATTAAACGTAAGGCCTGAGTTTAAGCCCCAGGTCAGACATCAGAACGAAAGATGAAAAAAAAAGAAATATTTCTTCGTCGACTTTCTCAGCACTCATTAAATCTCACATGTGAGTACATGAAGCTGCTGTTGTGCTTGAATTCCGAGTTGGTCTCGCTACATCTGCGATAGGAGGTAAACGGGCAATAAATTTCTCATTTCCGACTAAAATAGATTAATAATTTAACATTTTAAAATTCACACTATTAGGCCAATTGGGTTACATTTTCAGTATTGATTATAAAGTTGCATTAGAACCACATCGTCAAATACGCAATGATGCCGGTTTGTCTCATTCAAAATTTATATTTTTGATTTGATGAATTGATTTGCCAATAACAGCAACAAAAACAATAACAAGGGCGTAGCAAAACCCCAAATTGTCAAAACGCGGTTACACAATTCGTAAAGCAATACATAGCAGCGTCGAAGCAAAACTTTTTAAACTTCGTTTTTAGAATATTTGGAAAAAAAGTGGCAAAAATCATAAACACACCACAATAACCGCAGTAACTAGACAAAAACTGACTAGAAAACTGAAATAGAAGAAGAATACAATGACGATGGTGACGGCAGCGGTGGCTATGTGAAGCCATGACAACTAGTGCTGATGTTGTAGAAACGAGAACACAAATGTTGTTGTAACACATGCTGTACATGCTGACAACATGTGATGTGATGCAGTTGTTTGTACAATGAAAAGGCGAAGAAGTGTCCTTAGACAATTCAAAATAGTGGCGATAGTTCGCTGGAAGAAGACTTACAAGTAATTTGAACTGACTTAAGCTCCATATTTTAATGTTGCAACATTACACTACAAACAAGCAGGCAATAAAAGGGAAATCCTTTTGACAACTGACACGCCAAGCAGTGCCATTTCTATTGGACGTGGAAATAGCAGCAGCAGACACATCGGCATCATCTGTAAATGTAATGGCTACAGTTGTTTAATAGTTATTGCTGTTGTTATTGTAGCTGTAATATAAATAACTTATTTGGCACCACTAAAGCCATCATAAAGAGCATATGAATTGTTAGTTTCACACTGACAAAACGAGTGCGGCAAACATGTTTAATATTTCGATGGTTAAAGTTTTGTAAACATCACCACCATCATTATTATCAACATCATAATAATCTTCAACAGTATCTTGCATCTTTGTTCATGTCTCAACGTATGTTTCACTTAAGACGTCAGAAGATTTGTTTGTTCTTTTCTCTTTTACCACTAAACTCTTGAACTTTGAAGTTCAAACCGTGCAAAAACCAATGTGTTTTACATTAAATGCCTTTCAAGGGTTTCCCAAAAACTTTTAGCTGTTATTCGAATACTACGCTGCTGTTACTTAGACTACTATGGGTACAGTCGCACACTGAAAGAAGTTGAGTATTTTGTCCAGTCGGTGGGAATATGCTGCAGTTTATCAGAAGCAATTAAATAACTGGTGAGAGCCAAACTATCTTCGTATAAGTCTTGATAAAAATGGATTGTACTCTCTAGAAAGGCCATTAATTTGTACTCTCCAGGTTTTGAGGTGGCAAAACTAGGCGTCCAAGATTTGCTTCGGGCATAAATTGCAATTGCTACGTGTGCTAACAACGTCTGCAGAAGAACAGTCTTAGGTCTACGTGTTCTACGTGTTCTACGTTCACTGTGCCTTTTTGATAAGCGGAATTGGCCGATACATTTACGTGTGGCTGTAGTAACAAAGTCTCAAGTCTCGTTATAGAAATTGCTTTCCTTATCACCGGTGTTTTAGGTACAATTGCCGATGACTTTGAACTGCGCTATCAATTGATGTAACGGAAAAAAATTTGGTGGGTAAAAAGTCCGGCTTTGATGTTAAGGATCACTGGAATATAAGGTATTAAAGCATACAACCACACCAGCAGAACGAAATTTAAATTCTTAGAATGTCTTCCTGATCCTGTTCAGACTAATACCGATATCGATGAATATAAGCGTCCTATGTGAGAGTGACTCGGGGGAAGGAATGAAAAGAACATTCGTCTAGGGCTATAAGTAGTAAAATATTGGCAGAGTTTATTTACTTATTCGGTCATTGCAACCTTTAAGTCGGGATTACAACCTAGTTTCTAAATTTAGTGTGTGTTTATTTTATCCATGACAGATTTTTGAGATACCATTTTATGGCATTTTGTTAACTCTCTGAATTTATTCAAGACGCCTGTCTAAACACCTCATATGAGAATATTGATTGATTTTTTATATCGTATTGCTATCCATAGTACCCTTTAGTTTTCAATTCCCACAAAAAATGGAATAGTTATCCATTACTCAATATTCCGGGAATAGTTTTCCCGCTTGCTAATATTGTGGTTTGAAAAAACGTCGCACTTCGCTGTAAACTTCAGTTTTCTTATTGAATTTTTAGTCAGCTTCTTGAGTATTAGAACTACGGGTTATCAAATCAATAGTATGCATAGTGCTTTAACTGAAGTAGTCCTAATCACTTTTTTCTACCTTTCGACAATATGTGAGGATTGTAGCGAGATGGGTCTCAAAGAACAGGGAACGTACATACATTCGGTCTAGCATTTCACACCACTCGACAAACTAGAAAGTCTATTTTTTCAAAATGGCAGAGAAGAGATTTGAATTCAAACTCTCGTCTCACAAGCCAACACACGTCCCAGTAAACTTCGGCAGCTACAGAGTACGGAACATAATACATAATAAACTAATAAAAATCAGTATTTTAGAATCCAAGACTATATTCAGTATCAAGCATGATAATTAAAACAAAATTAGACCCGAAATATTTACTCAAACACAAATGGTGACCGGGGAAATTTTAATTTAGTTAAAAGGGCCAACTTCCCGTCCCGTAATGAAAGTACGAGTATCACCATAACAACATGTTAACTCGTATGTTTTCTCTGCTATTACTTGTCTTTTCGTTAGTACGTGCGGAGAAAGTGAATTAGTTGGCGAAAATAAACAGCAAATAAAAGAAGAATACATAGAAGCCGGGAACTTTTAATGCTACTGTTGGCGTATCAAATGGTGTTTCTAGAGCCCTCACGCTCCACTCTGTACTCTAAGTCATTAAATTTTCGTTTTCTTCTGGCAAAAGTTCTCAAGTGTTTTTCAATAAAAATACGTTCGTCACTCGTTCGACGCTTCCACTCCACTCGATATTATTATTGCAGCCTTAGTTTGTCATGAAAGAAAACTTTTTCTCATTTAATAAAAGGCTTAAGCGGTAAGAACAAAATAAAAGCAAAATAAATAAAATAAAAACAAAGAAAATAGAAAACTTTGGCAATATCTCAAGTTAACACAAGAGCCTGTGTGTTTGACTTCCTAAGGGTTATAGTTAGAGAGTAATAGTCATGGAGGTGCTGTTGGTGTTCGATGGATGGAAAAGGAATATAGGAAACTGTCAACGATTACCATAATGGGAGTCTTAAAGAAAATGAGTAAATAAGCTCAAAGAAACATTAACAACACATTACTTGGTGCAAAATATTGAAGAAACAGACATACATTACTTACAACAGTGAAAATTGTTGTAACCTGCAACCTATTATTTAACTAATAAGGCCAATAGGGTATTTACACCATTTTGACGACGTTAGAAAATTGTGTTTTTAAGTTGATGAACCCATAAGCTTGACCTTTTCTAAGGGAAATGTCAAGCAGAAGCAGATTATTTTAACAGCTTTCGTTTGTTTGCATAGTTTGTTTAATGGTATTTTATTGATTTGAATACAGAAAGTGAAAGCTTTGATGGGGGGAAAACTTGCATCAGGAATGGATGAAGACAGAAATTCATTTAAACGAATTGAAATCATATATCTTTTATATTTCACACAAGCTATGCTGAGTTTTAGTATGACAACATGGAGCTTCAAATGTATGAATGAAAATGTATCTTACCAAACACTGAGGTTACATATTTCCTTGCCCAGCGAATGTTCTTTAGTGCAAACTTTGATATCATTTATAGGGCCGTTATAAGGCTGATTACACACCATATGCATAAGCCTAACAATTAATCTGGTGGCAGCACTATCTTAAGGGACTTAGAAGAAGAAATTGAAGGATGAGATCGCACTTAAGTCAGTGTTCATATTCCTCAATTGATATCAAAGCCGAAGTTCAAGCAGTTCTTAAAGCAAATCAAACCGACTGTAGAATAAATCTTAATATTGTAGAGTTCCGTCAAGCATGGCAGGAAATGAGAGGTTAAGAGCCTTCATATCTTCATAGCAATAGCAGGGCTCTGGCACTTGAGTTGAAAACGAGTCTGTACTTCCTCCTCAGACTCCCAGCTTCGCAGCTCACGGAATGTTGCCTTATATAAGACGGTAAGTCGTAAGAATCACAATCGCTCCACCGATGGCCATACGATTTAGGAACAGAATTGAATCAGTTTAACATTCTTGATATTCTTGAGCGACATTTGCTAGCGACTTAATCGCAGATTGACTGTCCGAGTAAATTAGAGCATTGCAGAGAAAATCCCACCACCCAATAAATATTGTGACATGTTTAAAATGGCAATTATCTCCGATTACAAATCACTGTAGTGGTTAGGTAGTCGCCGTGGTCTAGTAGGTAGTGTGTTGGCTTAGACGAAAGGCCCGAGTTCGAATCCCAGGTTAGACATTAAAACGAAAATATAAAAATATTTCTTCGGCGACTTCCTCTCAACAGATTTCTGGCAAAGACTCTGAGAGTAAAAATTGCCATGAAAATCTCAAAAATCAGTCGTTCGGAGTCGACTTTAAACTGTAGGTCCCACCACTCATGTATGAAATTAACACACACAACACGAGTGGTGTGAGAAGCTAGGATGTTGTACAAAGGGTCAATTCGACCACTGGGTACTGTACTTGTCACAGTTGACAAGTACACGTCCTCTAACCTAACCCAACCTGGGTAGCCCTTTCACAAACTTATAATCGGAAACATATAATCGATCTGGGCGTGTCTATGTCTTTCCAGAATTAGTCTGCAGACCGTCCAGTAAACATAAGCAAGGTTGGTTTTGGTGGGGCTAATCCCCTACAGCCTATTCAGAGTATATGTAGTATGGTCGCTTCTTTATCCTCCCATTTATCTCGTCCATTCATTAGAGTTTCAGATCTAGAACACTTTAACACTGCCTTTTCTGTAGTCCTGTTCGAAGCAATATAGACGGAATAGCTTTATAACCACTATTAGTACGGTTATCGTGTTTCGCTATTTTTACTCCTTTTATCTGAATCGAGGTTTCAATAAAATGTGTTTCAGGTTGTGTCTGCTGACCAGCCTATCTCTGCAAATGGTAGTTGAACAAGTTCTAGAATTGTATTCACAGTATTATACAAAAATTGCCTCCTTAAAGGATCAACGACTTTTAAACTAAACCGCTAAAAACAACGATAATTAAATTTGAAAACATTTTAGAAATTAGAAAATCATGTTGGCAACTAAATCAACCACATGTTCTTAAAGGGATTAATGCTGTCCCTCTTGTTCTTAAAGAGGCAACAATGTACACAATATACACACACATGGTACTTAAGAAGTCAAGTTAACACAATTTAAATCCAATAAATAACCAAAGAGCAGCAGAATTACAAATACAACAGCCGCAATAAACAACAACATTTGCAAACAAATCAAATAACAAGGGTAACTCACGGATTGACTGTAAATTGCAGAAATGTCTAAATGTCTGACGGATTGAATGATGAAAAGTACTGACTACACTCTGTATGCAAAATGGAAAGAGGATATCATTATGACAAACCTAAAACGCCGTGAATGCGTAGAGTGGGGGAACATTTTAAACAAAACTAAACGCATTGAGCTCAAACTAAAGTGGAGTGGAGGGCTTTTTAAGATTCACTCTGTCATTATTTATGCATACGAAAACACATTACCTGCCTGCCTGCCTTTATCTAGATAGTTAAAATATTTTTGCAGCAGTAGCTTTGGACTAAAAACATGCGTTGAAGTGGTGCTTTAATTAACATTACCATACGAACGTAACTTATCCCCCCTCTTCATTCCATTTGAGTTACTGCTTCCCTCTGAAATTCTGAAATACTTGAGTGCATACGATAGAGTGAAGGAAAAGCATTAATTTTTATGGCGTTTTTATTGCTGCTTTGGCCTTCTCTGTTTCTGTCACCCTTGGATAAAATTAACAAACGCAACATGGATGGTGTGGGAAGCTAGGTTGTAATTCCGGCTATAATGACAATCCCAAATTATAATGACAAATTCAGGAAGTAAATAATATTGTCCACAAAAAAATCTCTTCCTTAGGGCAATTATACAGCAGCCTACCTGGTTCACTGCATACACCTCATAAATAAAGAAAAATTATCAAAGAAAATATGCTGTATTGTTAATAATGGAATTAACCTGCATAACGAAAACGATACAAGCATCAGCACAAACCGATGATACCCACAATCACTACTACATTATTACTAAATCACTGGCTTACTTCAATATAATCATTGATCTGCGTGGTATGGCAGCACTTAAACATCGTCATCATAAACATAATCATGCTAATCGCCTTAAACAAATCGAATCATCTTTTAAAATCATGTTCAACTGTCACTTATCGATAACCAAATGGGCAGGGAACTGAAATGCAGCTCAACAATTACGGAATAACTTGAAAGCATAGAAATTGGCCATTGAACAGATAGTGTAGCAACAAGCACTTGTCAATTGTGGCATAAATTTTATTATGGAAAATGAAGAAAAAAAGATGGTAAAATGATTACAAACATCTTGAGGCGTGAAAGACTACAAAGAAAAACAAAAAAAAGAGAAAAAAGTTGAGAGAGACACAGATACTTCGGTAGTACTAGAAAATAGAATTCATACCAAATATAAGTCAAAAAAGTAGAAAATTGTTTTAAATTTTCCTTTCATTGTGTTTATTAATGTTGATTTCTTTTCTTCTCACTTTTGTCTTTGCCTCAACTACGAACAGCGTCAGCAGCTTGCCTCTACTTGATAAGGTGGCAATGTGGTTTGATGGTGTATGTTGCATAATTGTTCTTCATTTAATTTTTTTTTTGTTCTCATTCTTGTTGTAATTGAAATCCAATTAAAGTCATATTTGTTGCTTTTTTAATGTGTTTATGACCGTTCGTTCGTACGTTGTGTAGAACTTGCAATCCTTTTCTTGTTTTCTTTATTTTCACTTTTATTTTGCTGCTCCTGCTTCAACTTCTTCATGTTTTGCCTATTAGTCTCAGTTTTTTATACCCAGCGAAAGACAGACATTTTGCATAATGTTTTCAACCTGATAGTTTACACTTCTATTCAGATTAACGTTTTAAAGATTGTTGCTAGCGATAATAGTTAGCTTGAAAGGTTTTTATGGTAGCAAGAAGACGTTAGCGAATCGTTTGTACCAATAGGAACTTCCGGATTTTGACAGTTTAGAACGGGCGACTTGTCGTATCTACATCTGTCAACTTAGCTGTCATTTATTTAGTCTGTTTTGCCTAGTCACAGGCCATGGATAAAGCATTCAACAATATGCGCAAATAATAATTTTTTTTTATCAAAATACGTCTTCTGTTCGGAGAAAGTACCATACCGTACGCGCTTAGTCCGTTTTATGAACCGTTTCCGACTGGACTCTTCGCAATTTGGTGGATAAATTCGATTATACTTTAAAAATCGCAACTTGGCAAGTTGTGCGTCGCGACAAAGTGGAAAAAATAAACGAATAGAATAGAATATAAAAACAACAACAACAAAAAATCCGGAGTGTATATTTAAACCACAATTTGTTGTGCAGCAGCAGCATCATCACTACACAAAAATTCTATAATCGTAGAAGAGCAGAGAGCAAACAACAAACATACCAGGCTAAGAGGACATACTACTCTTCTCTCATATATAGTCTCTACGCGGTCCAACTTATACGTTCGTTCATATAGACAATTAAAGATGTACTCCACTCTTAATAGTTTTATGATGTTTGCTTTGCCATGCCCCAGCCTTAATATTTTTGTTATAAGTTTGCTGTTGCTGCAACATATCCAACCAGCAGCTGTAACTTTTTTTATACTTTCGCGAGGGAGTTAAAGGGCTGCAGGAGTGAGTACTTTTAGTCTGTTTGCATTGCAGTTGGCAGTTTTTGATTTTGTGGAGGATTATTAAGGATTTTATTGAAGTTTTTGTTGTTTCAGTTGAACTATGAAAAGCAATTAGTTGTTCATAATACACATTAAAGTAAACAATACCATCTTTCATTATAAACTCCCCCTTTCCCCTAAGCTTCCCGTACTTTAATCTTAGTTTTGGTTTTTTGGGAATTTACAACTCTTTTCTCTCTCTCTATTTTGATTTCATTTACTCAATTTCAAACTCTTCCAAAAGTTTTAAGAAGATTTTGTGGAATTTTAATTGCAGAGAGTGAATTTTTTGGGACCAAATGTTGTGACATAATCCTGAGTAATCATATCATCTCTCATATGGCAATTTAATAAAAAAAATTCTTAAGCTAGTTTCACAACTACAATTAAGCACCGCGTTAAAGTGAAACTTAAAATCATTACTCTTCCACAGTAGTTCATCACGAAGCTTTAAGTTCACAATTAACCTCTATCAATCAAGATTCTAATCAATCTAATCAAGATTCTTTCGCATTCCGTAATCGGAGAAGTGGATCTCAACCCGTGAACTTCTTGGATGAAATTTGAGTTTAAGAGTTTCCTATTCAAAAAGATAATATTTATCGAGGTTTTTTAGGTTGGAAAATAAGAATCAGTCACTCGCGGGTAAGAATAAACGGTCGTACGATTCGATAACGAGGGATTTGCAAAAAGTCATCAATCAAAGCATATGGGAAATATAGGAAAAAATCGCGATGAGTAATAGTGACCAACAAAGGACCACTTTTCAGTGCAGAAAGTGACACACAACATAATAATGTTGTACCATATTAAGATTTCATCAGTTCATGTCTCGAATTTTTATTAAACGAGTCACAGGATTGAATGCCTAAACTTAACTTATATACACATTACACCCTTTTAGTCAGAATAAAAATTTAGTTTCTAGGTACACCCATATTGTGTGTGTTCATTTTAACCATGAGTGGCGGGATCTATACCTCAACGTCGAGTCCGAACGTTAGTTTCATGAATCTTTAAGAGGAGTCTACAGAGAAGTTGCCGTTTCGTTTTGTTCGAGATGCCTGCTGTCTTTTTTTGAACCGCGGACTTTCGTTTAATAAGCCAACGCATTGCATACTTGACCGCGGCGTCTTCAAGCAAAAATAGGAGATTAAAGAGTAGGGTGAGAAGTATTAACTGTGGTGGTAATACTAAGAAGTTATTTATATTATGCAAATGACACCTGGAGGGACGGACTATGAAGGGTCACTCTAAATGGATCATCAATTTAAGAATAATATATTAGTTCTACGGGAGAGTAATAAGCCCTTTGGAAACAACATATTCTTCAGGAGTATATAATCAAAATATCAAAACAACTGCTCTGCTTACGAATACGCGGAACGTCTGTTCATCCAGTAGAGGTTCAGTTATATTTAAAAAACGCATGGATGCGGAAAATAATTGCGAATGCTGGAAATGTAGAAAGGACATAGAAACTGTAGAAAAGACATTGAAACTGTGGAATAGTTTCCATCTCGCTTCCCAGCTTATGAAGGCTAAAAATACTAATATTTTGTGTAATTGACATTTTATCCGAGACTGATCATAAATGATACGTACATAACGATGGAAACTGCCTACCTGTTTTAGATGTAGCATAACTAGCATAGTTGTACAGTACTACACATACAAAAGCAATAATTTTAATAAGCAGAACACCAATTTGATTTGGTTTTAAATTTATAATATATCCTACTTCACCCCTTTACAGTTTAGTTTTTCTTATGAAAAAAGTTTTAGCGTTTCGTTCTAATGATACCACCACTATAAATCTCTCAGATCAGCTTAAACAAGCGGGTGTATTTCCTCTCCTGACCTATACCAATGCCAGTGCTTTTAAGTGGGAGCCTCTATTACCATAAATTAATGATACTGCTTTAGTCTCCCCATTCTGTACAAACTTTAAAGCAACCGAATCGTACGTGACCATGAAAACAAACAACAAATAACCTTGTTCCTGGTAAAAATAACCCGCTTAATTAAAAAATATTTTTCAAAAGAGATTTCATTCTTAGCACTACCACTTTCTGCTGTTGTTCTTGCGAAAAACGAAAAAAGAATAACAAGAAGGAGAAGAATAGAGAATAAAATTTAATTTCATTATCACTATATAAAATACAAAATGAAACGGAATGAATTCTAAAATATGGCACAATATCGGGAGAGATAGTAAAAGTTCATTAGATCATGACTGTTGGTACACACATGCATATGAACGTGCTGCACACTAATGAACCATAAAGTTAATGAAATATTAGGATCACCACATAAATGAATAAGTTGCCCTACATGATGTAATAAAATCCGATTGTTTGATTCAGAAGGGGTTATTATGCACACAATTAGTGGATTCCGTTAAGAAGAGATATACTTGGGATACCATTTTGCTAAATGTAATTTTGTTAAACTGTACGGTAGCCATGCTTTGCTTCTGATGCCAGTATGGCGTTAAGACATCAGTTACAATTCGATGTACCACCATTTCTAATATCCATCGCATAAAAAAGAGGGGCTCCATTGAACACAAATCTTTTGCTAAGAATTGAGAGATATACTGAACCTCTGAACCTTATTATGATTCAGATCCAAAACGTAATAGAATGCAGAAAGTGTAAAAAAGTGTTCTGGTAACTCAGTCAACGC
This sequence comes from Sarcophaga rosellei, assembly GCA_930367235.1. NCBI lineage: Eukaryota > Metazoa > Arthropoda > Insecta > Diptera > Sarcophagidae > Sarcophaga > Sarcophaga rosellei. The sequence continues at coordinate 60,950,800 of OV884018.1, read as the reverse complement.
GTGCTTCATATCGCTTCTGATGAACGAATGAAGTCCAATAGAAAAAAGCTTTGTAGAGTGCCCTCTTAATTCCTTGTTCACCTCTACTGGCTACCCAATGGGTGATGAATCCGGGATAACGCCTTGCTAATTAATTTGTATCTCATAGCATAACTAAATGACCACAAAGAGACACAAGAGGACGGGACAAAAACTCTACGATCATAAATACTTTTAAAAATTAAACGTTATGACGACACGTTGTGTGTAACTGCTATTTAAAGACTCAAACCGAAGCGAATAAAAATGATGACGACATGAATGTGGATGAGAATGAGACTGAGGGTGGTCGTAAATTATGTTCGTTTAGTAAAATCAGCGTTTTTTAATGCAATTGATTGTATACTCGTCTATAGTTTGTGCTGGGGCAAGTACGAGTATGCGATAGTGTTTTGCTTCATACTGGCTGGAACTGGTTTTTCTCGACTTATTGTGTGCCAAACAAGCATAAAACTTGCCAGCTGGCACTACACGTTACTTCATATTCACTTCCTTTCAATGCAATCCTTTGTGTCCAGTAATCAATGGGACTGTGCTGTGTGGAAAGTGAAAATTTTTTGCGGCGCAGAAAAAAATCGTGCAACACGATCGTGAACTTGAAATTGTATTCACTTTGAAGATATATTCATGCGATTCGCTATTAAAAACACAATTTATGGAGTTTTTTTCCCGTTTATTGTTTCGTTGTTTGCTTTTCTAGTGTTTTGGTTTTCGTTTTTATTTTAAGGCGTTACTAAATACGCTTCTTGTTCTTGCACAACAGGTAATCGCAATAGTAGCAATGTTTTCATGGGGCTTGAAGGATATTTCATTTGTGTTCTCATTTGGATTAGGCGCAGATCCCTTTCTTTTTTAACACCATTTATGCTTTACGATTTTTTGCTTCCAGAACGTTAAGCGCGTTTTTTAAAATATCGTGCCTCTACTGTCTCTAATTGAAGACACAGCTCTTAATTCGACAAACATCGAATGAAAGTGGAATTCATGCTTGGCCAGTATTTGATGTGAGTGATGACTATGCTATTAAAATAATGCTTGTGTCGGAGAAGAACTATCAACGAATCACAGTCAATAACTAAGGAAACCTGCTAGGCCATAACAACACTAGCCTGATACTAACCATGTCATATGCCGCTGGTGGCTTTAGTCGTTGGGAATCTGATAGACCTAAAGAGAATTCGAAATGTGTGGAATATACTGATCAGTCACTGATAAGTTTTTTTTTTTTTTAAATTTTGATCTAAGTCAAGTCAGACAATATATTTTTCCACATAACTTGCATAAGCCTGTTAAAGACTTTTCTACCACAAATATAAAATAAAAAATTGTAAGTAACAGAAAAGATAAATCGTAAAATAATGTTAATTCGTGACGATATTTTTCTCCTTTTTTGGTTTTCCGTTTCCTTTTTTTTTTTTGTAATTATTGTTGTCTTCTTTATGATTTAAACTGCTTAAGTATTTTACAGATTTTTATTAACATGATATTTTTACGTTCCTCCTTTTTTTCTGTTTCGTTTTTATAGTTTCAATTTCTTTGGCAGTTTTGGTAACGTTTGAATGTAAGTTTGTATATAAGTACTGATATCCAATGCGGCAGCTTTTCGTAACCACTTTGCAACGTATTTAACACCAAAGATACATGCGACTATGGGTAGTACCACCTTTTTTATCGTTGTCATAGCCGACATTACAATATTCTTGTGGTAAATCATGATCATGAAGAGGGAATCACTATTTATTGTCAGTTATTTTCCTTTTCTTTTAAAATTTGTTGTTAGTGTCGATAAACAAAAGAACAAGAAAGGACGAGAAACGGAAAACGAGTTCGATTTCAATACGTTGACTGTATTCCCTTTTTTGTTTCATATTCGTGTTAATGGCGATCGTTTGTAATCTTTAGAGCGTCTAACATCTAGAGGATATGGGTCGTGCAGCGAAAAATTTAACCAGCAAAAGAAATATGATGACTATGATTTGGTAAAATGAAAGAAGTCAAAAACCACGGTTTATATAGCGGTTTTATTTTGTGGCATATTGTTACACAAATTTTATTAACAAAAAAAATCGCGCTAAATGCGAGCTTAAACGTCTCATAATGTAATTGTCTCAACACTATTCGTATGTATTTATTCGGCCACCTGAAACCTGATCTAGGTTCCTTTGCCCAATTGGAGACTTTGTCACTCATACCACGAAGTTGTCCTGCATCCAATATAAAAAATTATTATTAATACAGTAATGGTCTGATTTTGGAGAGTAGATGTTTAACCGATGTTTTATTCAGGAAGTCATCGTGATCATATTCGACGAGAGTCCATGGTTCAAATCCCAACTCAGACATCTCGAACAAAACGAAATGATAGAAGAAAATGTTTTTCAATAACAAATTTATTTTTCTCAGTGTTGGAATCCAAAAAACACTACCTTTTACTATTATGTTAACTTCAATAGCCTTATTATCGCAGATGTACAGTCTAATTCACCCAAAGTATTGAAATACAAACACAGGCGTAATGCACGCATCTAACCTAAGCTTGACTGCAAACTATAGAGCATAATATGGCAGTAAAACTTACAAAATACGAAATAATTCTAATAAACGTCTGCCCCCAATTAATTAATCATTCTCAGACTACTCACACAGAAAACATATACAAACACAAGTTTTTCGTGTAAAATTTTAAAACATTTTATAATTAATTAAGAGAGCACTGCATGTTAAAATTCACTCAAACTTTTTCAACAATTCCATTAAATCAAAAGTACAGAAACAACAACAACAGCAAACGGAAGCCATGAACAAGAACAGAAATGAAATATTTTCTATTCAATTTTGTTTTTTTCTTTATTTTGTAAATCAATTTTCACTCCCGCCGTGAAGAATCCCATCACCGCCAGTCAAAACTTTACAAAAATCATTTTGACTAACAACTGCGCAGAGATTCAGTCACTCACCTACAACCAGTCTGCCAGCCAGCAAGCATCTTCTTCAATGGAAAATGGTAATGGATAATAAAGTAATGCAATGCAGTTGTAGACAGCGTGTATTGTGTTATAGATTGTTTCAAGCAAAAATAAAAGAATGAAGAACTAAAATAAGAAAGTTTGATGCAGTCAATATAGACAATGTGAACACTACATAATTTAGGTGAGCAAAGCAATCGTCATATACAGGTTGCTTCTCTGTATTTTAATCAATGCTCAACATCTTTACCATTAGTAAAGAGTGTCGATCTGACTTTTTATTTACTCAGAGTTTTTGACAAAAGACGGCCGAGAGGAAGTCAATGAAGAAAATATTTTTTTTTCTCATTTCGTTTTGTTCGAGACAACTGAGCACGGGTTTGAACCACGTGACTCTCGACTAAAAACTCAGAATGCCACTTACTGGACTATGGTGACTTCATTCTGATCCAATTGTTACAATTAATTTCAAGGCCTGGAGCATTACTTTCTTAATGTATCAAAAAGATCAGCAGAAAACTTATGACGGCGTAGCGTACTACAAAAAAGGCAACAAGGATGAGAATCTTAAAAAAACAAACGTTTTTAAAGAGAGTAGTTTTACGTTTCTCTACAGCCACAAAATTTTCCATCATTCGTCTTTAGAAAGTCTGCACCTATTTTGGCATTCAACAAGCAAAGCAGGAGTAAAGTCACGAAAAATATCTTAATTTTTTTAATTACTTTTAAAAGGCAAACAATGGCTGTCTAGAAATGGTTAAAGAAATCTTACCGTTTATCAGGAGTGTGATGAGTACTTCGTTTTGACAGGCTCATTCATTCTCTTCATTAGCCTACCGTGTCTTAATAAAAAATTCTTAAGGGGGCGAAGACAGGGAAGGGAACGACAACAATATATTTCAAATATATTTCAAAAGCTTCAAAAACTGTATTATTCTTCACAAAGAAAAAAAAGGAAAAAAATATCAGAAAAAATAATTTCGCTAGTTTTCTTGTTTGGTTTTTCTTGTTTGCCGGTCCATCTGTCTTTCCTATTGGTAAAATTTTTTTCTATCCTGTACAAGGAATGAAGTGTTGGAGGGATTCAGGCAGATTTTGGCACTTTAACTTTAATGAGAATTAAAAGCAAAGTAGATACAAGACTTTGGCTAACCTTTTCAGAAGCCAGCATGCGGAAGAAAATTGAATACCTTTGTGAACGTTTTCATCGTGTTTACACTATATTCGTTGAATATTATCCGAGGAAATAAAAAGAAAAATAAGAACATCTAGAATAAATATACTAAAAAAATATATTTGGTTTATAGAAACAAATGTAAGAAAATGCGGCAAATAGAGGTTTCTTGCCATCGATTTAAATCATTTTTTCAAGAAGCCAGTCTTTTAACTTTCGTGGTTTATGTATGACGAGAAGGACACTGAAGGCCGATGGCCCTTTTCATCAACAAGTTCAGTCATCCAACGTTAATAGATACTAGGTCAGCCTGAACAGTAAATGTTCCTTCTCCAGGAAGTGGCAGAAAAACGTGAACAAAATGACCATAGGCCCTAGATAACGTGTGTTGTAAAGATATGACATTCCAAAACTGGATAATATTTAATCTATAACCAGTTTTAGAAGTCTTTTTGCATGACAAAAAGTAGAAGTTAGGGTTTTAAAAACAGCATTGTTTCCCTCAAAATATATAGGCAAACTTACTAGCATCATGATACTTTATCTCAACTCAAGATGTAATATCTAAAGGGAAATAGGAAATATCATGGAAATGCAGTTCGAGTTATGAGTTTCTATTTAATACAGCAACATATTGTGCGATGAAAATAAATTTGTAAGACACCAAAGTAAAACCTAGAGCTTCAGACTAATGTGTAATGAAACTGACCGGAACCCTTACAGAACACATCGATAATATCACACATAGAAGGAAATAAATATTTTCAGATGTAAAGATTTGGTTCAGTGATTGAAAATATTTCATACAAACACAAGCAATACAGATATCAATCTGGATGAAGATGAAATAAAAATATATGAAAGGCTTTCATCGTACTTCGATCCGTACATAAGACACAATCAACAATGAACACATAAAGCTAAGGCGAAGCCATATCTTTAGAAAGAATAATCACGTGGAAATGTTATTATTGTAACTGTCGTCGTTGAGAAGTGCCTTAGTACTGCGATCATAAAATTTATGTTGCTCTTACCCTTCTAGCATTAGCAGTACACTTACCACTGTAGAATTGTGTTTTAAGATACTCTGTTTTCATTTGTACAAAGTCAACTTACCTGAAAAGAAAGGAAAAAATAAAGAACGTTTAGTATTGAAAATAGAATAGCAAGCAATAATTAAATTTGAAAAGCACGACTTAAATTTCTACGTTATATGAGTTAGCAGAAATGAAATTACAGCAAATATACATAGTAAAGACAATAATAACAGTAACAAATCATCAGTAAAGGTCTAGAAGTTGTCAGACCAAAATAAAATAAAATATAAATAGAGCGCGACGTCAACTTGTATTGTATTGGTTTATTAGTGATTGGCTTATCTCGAGCAAAACGAAATATGTATAAAAAAAATTTCTTTCGGCACCTTGCTCTCAGTAGTCTTCTATCTAAAACCCACGAAAGTAAATAAAATTTCCATGAAAAGTTCTTAAAAACTCTGTCGTTCAGATACCGCCACTCACGGATAAATCTAAGACACAAAACATGTGAGTTTGAGAACGTAATTCGGAATCCTATTGTAATGACCTCTTAAGTAAGTAAGAAGTTTAAGGAAATTCATTTTCTTAATTTCTGACAATATCACCTAGAGTCTCTGTGGCCATGACTTAATGGGACTATTTTTAAAATAGCAACACAATATCGAAGAAGTGTTGCATATATGACCTGAATGGAATAATAATTCATTAAAAATAATGAATTTTTATATCATGATTTATATAACTAATAACTTATATAACTGCTAACTCCACAGCAAGATCAGTAACTTTCCAAATAATTTATCCCATTTGACGCTACTTCGATTCAATACAGTTTTATTTTCAGGTTTTCTAAAATCATGTTAACCTTGAGGGCATTAGTGTTGCCTGGTGAAAGGTAAATGTAATGATAACCGTAGAAGTTTTTAACATTTTATCAGAGATAATTAAGCTGTTGAATTCATAGCGACCCTATTTTTCAGTCTTAAAATTTTATTAAAAAAGAAACAAGAAAACTTTTTTATGAATCCTAAATGGGCTCTTTCCTTTTAACTTTAAACTTTTAATTTTAAACTCATGCTTTTCCCATCATTAAGATAAAAGAAATTCGTGGCATTCTTATGCTTTTATAACTTCATTGATAAAAACAAAGGTTTTTTCGTTAATCATAAATACGGAAAAAATAAAGAAAATATGTCGAATAAGTAGAACTACGAGGTACTTAAAAAAAAGTAAATTTCTGTTAAATATGGTACTAAAAATTTATGACTTCTAAATGGTGTGTAAGAAGCGCAAAATGTTCAAACAAAACAACGCAGAGCTCATTACGACAAAGTATTCTGGTACAAAAATCGTGTGAATAACGAATAACAATTGAGAGGTTCATATTGCCCAAAAAATCATCAAATTAAACTTGAAATGAAAGAATGCGATGAAGAAAATATTATGAAAAAGGTAATTTTTCTTACTTAAAATGTAAACGTATTTTCTTTTTAAAAAGGGCTGCAATTCATTACTCCTTTCTCTTCCGCCAAATATTAGTTCCGTGTTGTTGGACAACAATTAAATCAGTAATAAGAGAACAGTTTAAGACACACTTAAAAACCCATAAGAAATAATAAATATTGTGCGAGTATTATGGTGTTCTGATGAAAAATAATAATCCAAACGTATTTACGTTGGCTGCTGTCTCTTTTTATAAAAAAAAAATAGGAGCTTAAGTACCAAAAAAAAGCAAAAAAATACAGACGCTTCTTTCAAAAAAGGCAGCTGTAGAAGCTGTAGAGAAAATATTCCATATAATTGTATAAAAGCGCAAACAACGTATATGTAAAGGAATAAAATCGTTAAGCCTACAGGGAGCAAGTGAATAAAGCTCGAGTCACTTTAACAATGGCTGATGAGGACGATAGATATTGTGAAAAAATAGAACTTGCTGCAGGTATCCCACTATATTCAAATCGGAGCCTAAGGTTTTCCTAATGAAGCCCAAGTAGTGGTATATCCCAAATAATTTTGAAACTTGAGAAATCGGGATTGAAAAATTCACTCTGTTAACAGTGTCTGGGTTGGTCGACCTATTGTAGTCGCCGACGACAGTGATAGTCTGGCTAACGGCGTTCTCAAAGAAATGTGGACTGATGATCCCACAAGCACAAAATCTACTTCAAACTCTGACTTGTTCACGTGGATTCATCCAGCAACTGGCTTGGTAGAAACAAGTTTTGAACGACAATTAGGATCACTTTCCAACCATTTCAAAACCCATTCAACAAACAAACGTTGTTGTCAATGGTCTTTTACGGTGATTTGACAAAACAGACTGAGTAAAATTTGAAAACCAATCTGACAAATATAGTTTTAACAGGATGGCCTATTGCCTTCTCTTCTAATGGAAGCTAGATCTCAACGGACATAATTATGAGGAAGCAAAAGCAGCGAAACAAGTCTTTTTGTCTGACTGGGTTACTGCTGCATGATTTGGGATAAGTCACTGACATATGAAATCAATTTCATCAGGACTATCGGATTCCTATCGCGATGGTCATGCAGTTCGCATGTAGATTATTGCTGAAATATTCTACCTGAGGCTTTACGAATATTTCATGAACGTACATGAAACGGACACTTGAACGACAATTAGACTTACGGAACCACATAAGCTATGTCTGTAATCCAATCGATAAAAGTTTTATTTTTGGCTAACTGAAGATGTTTATTCACTTGGAGCGGAATTTTTAGAAAATCAGTGATATCACTCCTTTGATGACCGCAGTTAAATTAGGACAACCGAATATTCACAATTTTAGGTTAAAAAACTGTTATTCGTTAACAATTCCATTACTTTAATGCTTTGTTAATGCGTTTACACTCCAGTTTCTTAATAGCACGAAAAAACTGGTTAGAAACACATTTAGTTTAAGAGTGTTTCAAACGAAGTAGAACGACAACGACAAGAATGATAGCAATAAGAAAAGAGATTTTGAAGTTAATAAACCGACGTCTTCGCATTAAATAACAACAGCCTGCGTCTTAACAACATACAAATTGTTTCTTGTATTTATTTAATGCTTTCAAGGATTATGTCTCCTGCATTGCCCCGTCAATGTTTCTTTGAACACATTACGATGGCATATAAAAGCGTGACAAATACGAATTACAAGAATATGTTTTAAAAAATTAAATGATATTGCGTTACTAAGCAGAGGATATTAATAACGGAAATAATGGAATAAAGAGAATAAGGGAACTGAAAAAGATGAGAAGGCATAATAAAATTTCCTAAAAAAATCTTAAAAGAAAAGTACAGGAATTTTTATAGGGAAGTTAATTTTATGAACGAACATACGAAAAAAGCCGTTTGACATTTGACCTGAATTTTTCAATAACGATGAAGCGACTGTTACCAGTGAGACTTGACAATCCGATTTTATTATAATATGGGTACCTATGTGTACCCTATACCTATATATGACCACTATACTTTGGTCATTTATTCATATTGAAATTTATTGGTATTTTTCATATTGAATACATGCTTAAAAAGTGGTTGGTCATTCTTAAGAAATCCATTAAATTTCTTCTACTCATTTGGAAAGCTGTAAAGCTCTGATAAATATTTCTGTTGTATCAATTATCTTTCTTTTTAATCCTTTGAATAAAATGAAAATAAACAAACAAAAAATACAAGATTTACACATATTTACATGCCATTATCGTCTGTCTCTCTACCTACTGTCTCTCTACTTGTTCGGAAAACTACATATCTCTGATAAATATTTCTGTTGTTTCAACTCTCTTTCCTTTTAATCCTTTGAATAAAAGGGTCCTCAAATAAAAATGAAAACAAACAAAAAAGGCATAAGATTTACTCATATTAACATGCCACTATCTTCTGTCTCTCTACCTATTCGAAATGTGATATTTTTTGCCACAATTTGTGGCCAATAAACAACAGTAAAAGCAAGTACAATATCAAGGGTACGTATTCCTGTGTGGACATCATAATAATGTATGATAAGGAATCATGAAGTAAAAGTTTATCACGTCCTTACAAAAATCAAAAAATAAATCAATACCTTGGAAGTGAAACCTGTGACGATTAATTACCCATTCTTACGTATTAAAGTTGTTCGAGAGATAGAGAAGGATAGAAAAGAGCAGTGCCTCTGTTGAAAACATGAGAACAAGTCTCATTTAATTAATGACTACGATGTTTTGTTTCTTTACAAACATCTATTTTCGTGAGTGTAAATGGCAACAACAACACCAACAATATTCATGATAAAAGAAAATAAATTTTATAACATCTGCCCTGTTTTTAAAAGCGCCTTAAATGTATGTGTATTGCTGCAAAGTTTCTTATCCTTAAGAAGTCAATATTGTATTATACGAGTATTTGCTGGTGTTCGTGTTGGTGTTGGTACTTAAATTGTTGTTGTTATTGCTATTGTGCTTGATGTGCTATGGTTGTTGTAGGTCAAGTTTTCAAGTATACATGAGTGTATGTGTGTAAGTGGGGCGTTTTGTAGCATTTAATTTATGTGGTCTCTGCATTTGTGCAATGTCAGCAAAATCGACATAAACAATGGGAGTAGCAACATTGGTGAAGTGGCATGCAATTCTATACCGGCTAGGTTAGCATATTTTGTTACGCAAAGCGAATTGTTTTCTGGATTTTTTTCTTACGAATTCATTATATTGTTTTATTATCCTTCAAATCCTTGGATGCAGATCTCCACTTATTATTATTTCCCAACAAAAATTTTTATTGCCTTTAACCAATTTGCTTTGAAAAGAGTCCTAACATTCGCTAAACATACCTTTCCAAACTTATGCATCCTCTCTAAAGGACAGCTCGTTTGCTTACTCATTGTCGAGAATTCCGAAGTCACCTGAGAGGTCTCAGAGTATTACCGTACTTTCCTTATCTAGCTGATTAAGCTTCCCCAATCAACAGCATACTATATTCGTAACATCGTTAGAGCCGAGTGATGGGATAGCAGCTTGACTGTAATTTGTTAGTAATTGTGACAGGATACGAAATATGTAGAAATATGTAGATCAGTATAGAGTTGTGAAAAGATGTGGCTACCGATGCTGAAAACTACCGCTTAATAGCAATACTTTTTTCGATTCCTGACCGTACAATTTCCATAGAAGTCGCATTATTGATGACTTTCGGCATCCCACTAACGGGTGAAGTCATTTACCATACTGAATCGTGTTGGGAATGCACGAAAGTGATGTTTACGGTTTTATAGAAGTGCAAAGCTGACCTGTTCCACTACAAACACTTTTTTCATTTTGTGTTCATTTTTATTTAAATAAAAGATTTTTATTTGATTATTTATTTACTTTCATCATCACCGGTAAAAACTAAAAAGCCTCAAAATAAATAACAATTTGAGGTTTTCATATCAGAAATACTCGTGCCTATACACTCACGAGTACATGGCAGTGTAAATAAAACGGGCAAGAGAAGTCAGAATTAATATTATCAGTTGCATGATATTATTGATGATGTAACCCGTACTACAGAATATTGTGTCAGAATATAACACAATAAAAAAATTAAATTAATAAAAATATTTGCAATATAATCCAACAAATTTTAAAATATATTCCATCGCTTAAGGCCATGAGTAAATCAATAAAAATATAGTTTTTCTGTTTCTGGTCGGTTTGCTGCAAATTCATATAATTCAATTTATTTGGCTTAGAATCAAAGTCATTGAAAATATTTTGAATATTAATTGATTACTTTTGATTTTTTAATTAGTTAGTGCTAATAGCCAGTAATCTTGATTATTTTTTGATTATTTGTAATTGTAATCAATTAGTAATTATGCAAACCAAACATAAACGTAATTGCATTCATTGTTTCACTAATCAATGCTATTATGAATCATTGCTTAACAATTATAAGCAAAACTAATCATTTTCTTAACTGAAGGCCTGTTTACCTAAAAGACTTGCTGAAGTTTTTAGTTAATGTCTAAATTATTATAGCTGCCACATCTTTTACAAATTTCTAAATCGGAGTTTTAAGCATTTAAAGAATCAGAATTTATTTTATTGACGACTGACGTGCCCTCGGTGCTATCTATCGGATGGCTCTTTGTGGACCATTTCATGTTAAATACGTCCTTAACCGCAAAATAAAGTTAAATTTTAAATTAAAGAGACTGTCAGTGAGAAATGAAAACAGACATAATCCACATAGATTCTGTGCTAAAATACGTCGCTTCATTTCTCAGTTGGGGGGGGGGGGGGCATAATCATTTTTATTACAGGGTAATGTAATTGGTAACGTGTTTGCTAACAAATTTAATTCAATAATAAATAATAATTTTCAATAAATTTCATTTCATTGTGTTTCGGATGGAGCCAAATAAAGCTCCGTCCGCTCTTTTTTAATTTCATTGTTAACAACATAATTAAGGTTAATTTGACTATACTTTTATTATTGTTATTATAGTTGTTGTTAGTATTTATATTACACAATATCACTTCAGTTATAAACATTTCATAATTGAAATTCGAAGGAGATGTTTTCGTTGCTACTTATTGTTTTTTTTTGTCTGCCATATTTATCGTTATTTGGCTCGAGGATAATAAGATCCAAACGAGAAGATATCTTTTTTGTGTGAATTAAATAAAACCAAAAATTAAATAAAAAAATAAATTAAATAAAAAAATAAATTAAATAAAATAATAACAATCGCGTGCATTCATTAACTCAATGAGCAGTAGTCGTCTTCGTCGTACTCATCAACAGCCGCTAACATGGGCCAGAACACTTGTGGTTACCGTCCGTCTTCATAAGTCATTTCAGCAGCAACAAAACTTTGCTTCTTCATCATTACCATTCATGATGAAAGGAGAGGAGAGTGCAAAAAAAACATGACATTATTAAAACCGCAAATTATTTATTTTCTTCGTTTTTTCCTTGCCAGTTTCAATTTTTGGTTTACAGAATTTTCTTTTCCTTTAGATTTGGTTTGGAGTATGAATTAATATCATAACAGTTGCACTCCGCTTGTGTCATTTATTTAAAACATTCATTATGACAAGTAAACATATTACTTCGGTGCCTGGAGATGATGACGTTGTAGATATCATCTTCAATTCCATTGGATAGCGTTGCAAATGAGTGAATGGATGAGGGCATACGACTATGTGCTGCACTTTTCCATTCTAGAAGTGCATACAGCTGTCAGTATGATTGCATATTTATCTTTAAGGCTGTTCAAAATGTCAATTCTAGTCCGTGTTGCGCTGCTACTCTTGCTGCTTAGCCATCCATCTGTCCATTCTAGAATTCTCAGTATCAAGTCTTAGTGTCAGTCCCTTCCCCTGTCATTTATTTTACCAAATAAACAAGAATTAACAAAAAAGCCTTAATTTTTCGTAAAAATTTTGTAACAGACTTAACAAACCGCCAGTAATTCGTTATTTTAGACGCCAAAACGACGAACAAACAAAGCACAAATCAACCTGGCTAAAAACCCTAAAATGAAAACAATGCCGAACAACAAGTTTAACATGACATTTTACTTCTGATGCGCACGCGTGCATGTTGGTTTATTACAACTGACAACGTTGGTGTGTTATATATACCCTAACACTACCCTACACTAACAAACTGAGGAGAGTTGTCAGCCATATACCAGCTATAATTATATAAAAAATGAGGGTATTTGCATACACAATAGCTAAAAGTCAAGGTCAAAAGTGATTGTGAGGTTGGCAACAAGAATTTCAAAATTAATTGACAATGAAATGAAATCAAAATTAACATCAACACACAAATGAAACGGCAAAAATAAAGCTGAAGCAATTATGATTGTATACATCTACACATACTATGTCTACAATTGAAAACAGCTTTGAGTCAGGTGGTAATTTTTTCTTGAAAGACAACGTAAACAACAAATGTTCCCCATTGGCGATGCTGACCAGTTGAATCAATACTTTACTGGTGAATACATACTGACCACCGTTGGCAATAATTCGCACTGTTTGTGTTTTTAGTTTTTCTCCTCTTCTGTTCAATTTTTATAAGGATATTTTATTTTCACTATTTGTTGTTAAAAAGTCAAAGTCATTATACAAACACTCACCCCTCAAGTGATACCTACGATTTATAACAGCAATAATAGCAACGACAACAAGAGTATTATCAAAGACTATAAATATATATATAAATATATATTATATATTTATATATTTATATATACTATAAATATATATATAAATATATATTATATATTATATATTTATATATTTATATATTTATAGTCTTTGGTATTATAAAGAAAATATACCCTTGTCATAAAATAAATATTGGGTGATATAAAAAGTATGGGCGTCTTCTTTGTCAATAGGTTTTATTGAGTAAATTAAAATAAAATAGAGTCCATGTGAGATATCATCGAAATTTTTTGTTGACCTATTGATGCCATTATGTGCTGAATATATCGTTCAAATGTCCGCCACAAGTCTTCTTTTCAAATTTCCGCGATTATGGCGCTTATTGAAGACCGTATTGTAAAGAAAACTGGAACACGATTGCTTTTTATACAATTCAATATGTTTTAAAAGATATTCATATACAGTACGTAGTATGTAAAGGGTGTTTTTTATAGAGGTATAGAACTTTAAGTTGGCATTACTTTTCAAGATGGCGACCGATTTAACAGCTGTCAAGTGATTTATTCTCAGTTTGGTTTGGCAATTCATCATGAATAGACTCACACCTGAACAACGCTTGCAAATAGTGCAATTTTATTTCGAAAATAATTGTTCTGTGGGGAAAACGTTGAATGGGCCCAAAACGATATCACCGTCGTTCACGATTTTCATAAGCGAATTTTGTTTAGCGATGAAGCGCACTTCTGGTTGAATGGCTACGTCAACAAACAAAACTGCCGCATTTGGAGTGAAGGTAATCCTCGAGTGTATGTGGAAACACCGTTACATCCAGAAAAACTGACTGTTTGGTGCGCTTTATGGGCTGGTGGAATCATTGGTCCGTACTTTTTCAAAAACGATGGTGGCCAGAACGTTACAGTCAATGGTATAGAGCCATGATTACTAACTTTTTCATTCCTGAGTTGAATAATCATGATGTCCAGGAGATGTGGTTTCAACAAGGCGGCGCAACATGTCACACAGCTCGTGCCACAATAGATTTATTGATAGACACGTTTGGCGACCGCCTAATTTCACGTTTTGGACCTGTGAATTGGCCTCCAAGATCTTGTGGTTTAACACCGCTAGCCTACTTTCTGTAGGGCAATGTAAAGTCATTGTTCTATGCGGTAAAGCCACAAACGCTTGACCATTTGGAAGACAACATTCGCCGTGTTATTGCCGATATACGGCCACAAATGTTGGAAAAAGTCATCGAAAATTGGACGTCCAGATTGGACTACATCCGCGCCAGCCGTGGCGGTCATATGCCAGAAATCATATTTAAAATGTAATGCCACAAGGTTATCTTTCGGATAAATAAAATTCATGTCAATCGAATAATCCATCGTTGTTTTATTGCAACTTAAAGTTCTATACCTCTATAAAAAAACACCCTTTACATACACACACATACATGTGTTTTCTGTTTAATCACTATGGAAGCAAATAAAATTCATTGTCAATCATACAATAGGATGCAACATAACAAAAAAAAAAAGAAAATATTTTTAAACGGATTACAAAAGGATCAGAGCTATGTGTGAAGAAGAAATTTATAAAAATGATATAACAAATACATAAAATAACAACAATAACAATGGCAACAACCAATAAATGTCCCCCAGAGAATAGCCAATGCTATGAATGGAACTGAAAAAGGATAACAATTTTTCTATTTTTGTTTTTGCAAAAATCGTATTTATTAATTAGCTTTGAAGATGAAATAGATTTTAAACTACGACTATAACTATTCAGGCAAAGAGGTAGTTAATACCGATTTAATAACTTTTTGAAATTAAGTCGCTTCTTTTGAATACCCAAAGATACCTGTAAACAATTTCCTTTAATAATTCTTCTTTTCTTCTTATATTTCTCCGAAAATATCATTAAATATAACTGTACTCTACTGCAGCAATTGAAGTATTAAGATGATAAGAATGACTCGTGAATTCATAGGTGTTTAAAGTTCGTAAAGGAATACGAAAATGTGACCCACAGTAAGGTTGAGAGCCATACTATTTGAACATGATGATGATGACAATCAAATATCTTGGATATCATTCAAGTGGCACATAATATATGAGTTTCTTTGATTACATACATACATTACAACCCTTCAGACGGGATTACGACCTAGCTTCTCACACCAGATATGTTGTGTCATCATCAGATTTTTGGGAAACTTGGCAATCTTATTTATTTCCAGAGATTTTGCTAGAGATGTCTGACCTGGGAATTGATCCGAGGCCTCACGTCTAAAAAGCCAACGCCTGGACTACGGCGTTTTGTTGAAATTATTTTAAACTTTCATGTGAATGGTGTTTAGTGACTCCTTTCCATATACATTTTTCGCATATTTTACGCATTAAAAATAAAAATTAATTTCAACACCCACGATAAATTGAAGAATTCTCTTCAACGAAAATGTAGCCTTAACTGTCAACACTTAAATGCTTATAATACCTTGAAACAATCAATCTGAAGTCTTCAAGTGCTTCCACTGGCAAAAGACCACAAGTGTATATTCTAGTTTAAAATGTAAAATATGCTGTCAAAATATGCGATTTAGAAAAGCATAAAATATGCTTTAATTCCTTTTTTATTGTAATCTTTTAATTAAAAAAGCTTTTATATTTACTATATAATCTTAAGTCGCCGTGGTCTAGTAGATAGTGTGTTGGCTTATTAGACGAAAGGCCCGAGTTCGAATCCCAGGTCAGATATCAAAACGAAAATATGAAAATATTTCTTCGGCGACTTCCTCTCAGCAGATTTCTGGCAAAAACTCTGAGAGTAAAAATTGCCATGAAAAGCTTCTCAAAAAATCTGTCGTTCGGAGTCGACTTTAAACTGTACGTCCCGCCACTCATGTATAAAATTAACGCACACAACATGAGTGGAGTTGAGAAGCTAGGCCGTAATCCTGACTGAAGGGTTGTAATGGCCAATTATGTATGTACGTATATAATCTTAAAATAACAATAAAAAGAGATCATTAACCATAAATACAGTTTGGGTCTTTTTTACAATTTTATTACAAATTATATTTAAATTTCATATTTTTTTTTTCATAAATTCATAGGAATAAAATTATTAGTTGTTTTTATTATTATACTTATTCTTATTACTATTATTATTAAATTATAAAAATTAAAACAATAATTGTAAATATTTTTAATGTACGTTTTTAATTGTCATTCGTTTACTTATTTATATTCGCCATTTAACCAAGTTAATGAAATTTGTTGTTATTACTGCGGTTAATCTTTTTTTTTATTAAAAAACTTCCAGCCGTGGACATTGATTGTTCATTATCGACTACAGAAAACGTCAGAGTGTATTACAGACGTTGTATCCTTGTAGAACTGAAACGCAAACAATATCTAATGGAATGTAGCAGTATTTAACGAAAAACTGTAGAAGCCATATAAAAAGAGAATGAAAAAAACAAAGAGGAGACTCACCTCGGTTCGTATTGATATCATATTGGTATCATATTATTAACGGAAGGAAAGGGGGCGGAGAAGGGTGTCCAAATTGAATTATTTTTTACCATACCAGTCTGTTCATATCATGTATTTTTCCACCTCTGATACGAAATATAATTAATTTGAAATATTAATAGAGACTATAAGATAGAAACAAACAACTTCTATCATCAACTTTTGTATCACACTCATATTCGTAAAGGTTGCAAGGGTCAGTGATTATTTTCTTATTGTACCGCAATAATCAGCACAAAAATAATGTGTGATCATTTATCCTCTCCCAACTGCTTTAATGCAACAATTTGTTGAGCCAATCATCAAGCTATTAACGATGATTTATTTTAAATCATGACAAAATTAATCAAGAAACGGTATGCGAATAAAAATTGAAATTCTTTTCATGCATAAATACAGAAACAAATGAAATACTTATGATTTTATTTTCATTTCTTGCATCTCAACAACTCACTCTACTCAGTTAAATAAGCAACAGAAATGCATTCAGGAAATAAAACACAAAATGTGAAGACATAATTGCAACAGCAGATGAGAAAATAATTTCGTAAAATCATAAGAAAAGAAGGAGCCAGAAAAAAAGTGAAAAATATTGAGAAATTAATTTGTAAACGAAAAGCATAATTCCCGGGTTCAATGCAAACCAAGCACTTACGACTGGATACACACAGGGCACTGCACAAAGGGAAGATACTGAGAAACAATTCCATTAAATACTGCAGAATGCTACTGCACTGCAAATTTAAATGAAAATATCAAACCAGAGTTGCCAGATTCCATTTTATGAAGGAAATTCGAATTATTTAAAATAATAAATGAGCAACGTACAAAAGGGTTAAAAGTAGTAGAAAGAGATGGATCAACTAATTAAGAAAACTAGGATCACCTTTCTCTGGTTCCGTCGTCGCCGTAGTCTAGTAGGTAAAATGTTTGCTTATTAGACGTAAAGCCCGGCTTCGCGCCCCAGGCGAAATATGAAAAAAAATATTTCTTCGGCGACTTCCTCTCAGCAGATTTCTGGCAAAAATTCTGAGAGTAAAATAGAACCTGCCATGAAAAAGTTTCTCAAAAATCTGTCGTTCGGAGTCGACATTAAACTGTAGGTCCCACCACTCAAGTATAAAATTAAAGCACACAACATGAGTGGTGTGAGAAACTAGGCCGTAATCCTGACTGAAGGGTTGTAATGGCCAATTATGTACCTATGGATGTAGAGTGGCAGTATAATAGGTTTTTCATAATTTAATGGCATCCCTATTACGAACAATTGCTTCCACATGAACTGCTTCTGTTTTGTCATTAACGTTCAACTTTAAAATTGACTACAAATTGTTTTTGTTGTTGTTTCTTTTTAAATATTTTTCCTCTTTCTCATTAATTTTAACTGTGAATAATGCGTTCACTTAGTTATCATTGCTGCTGCTGTTGCTGTTGTTGTTATTGCTGTTACTGTAGCTATTGAAGACAAGCAACAAATTAAAAACGATTTAAACTACAAACATGTGCAAAAAAAAAAAGATTTTCAATTATCGTTTACTGCAACTACAGCGTCTGCCACTTCTCCTACTGCTACTACTGCTAGTTGTATGACTTTTTTCTGTTTTTTATTTCTTTTTTAATTAAAAAGTTAACGATTTTATTAATGACATGGTATTTAAGGAACAATATTGTTCGAATTGTATAAAACAAGCAAATTGCTTACTTATTTAACTGGCCTAGGCCTGAGCTAGGATTCTCTCTCATCTTTCGTCTAATAAGTCAATACCAATATGTCTAATGCGTACAGACTACGGTGGCCTGTTTTTAACTGGCTAAACTTTATTAATGAAAACGAACGAAATAACATGATGAACATATTCCAAGAATCTCATGCTGGCGGTCATAAACCTTGCCCACTTGTTTTAATTCTTTCATTACCTCTGACCTCTAGAACTACAGTCGATAAGACACAAAAATTTTAATTTTTCAGAACAACAACAAACAAATAAAGGACGTTTAAAAAATGAATTTTAAAATGGAACCTTATAACTATGAATGAAAGAGCAAAACAAAGTTCACAGCTGTGAAGTTATAGTTGTCAATGCAAATGTCTCCTTTCGAAAGAAGGTGAAGCACAAATAAAAGTTATTTAATGGAATATTTTAAATCTCTGGCCGGCTCCCAATACTCTGTTCCTTCATTTCTTTTTCATTTCATGACACACAATCAAAATCGAGCCTGTCAATCGTTAGCTATGCTACGATTGTTTATGCAACAATTGCAATGTGAATGCCATTATTGGGCAATCAAAAAATGTCCAAACCAAAAGACATTTCATTCTATAGAGAAAGAGAGAATACTGATGAAAATTCAAATATTAAATGTGTATTCAATGTGTGTATGCCATGCCAGTTAACCAATTTTTTATTTATTTTTTCGTTTTTCTTTCATCGTTTCTTGTTATTTATATCCTTCCCTTCCGTCTCTCATTTTACTTGCCTTCTTTATTACTATTGTTAACAAAGTAAATAACAAGAGGGAGTGAGTTCTTTAACTGTTTTTTATTACTTGTTGCAGCTTTGGTTACTAACTGGCTGGCATTGTTAATCTTTAACGCGCTTCCAGTTTAGCATCAACAACAATAGAATGAAAGAAGAAAACAAACAAATGAACGAGTCCTGCTAAATAAAGAATCAACATGATTTTGTTGTTATATTTTCAGATTTTTAATTGCTCTTGTATATTTATGTGGATGACTTAACAAACACAGTTTTATCCACATGATGCATGTGGAAATAGTATATACAGATATTTGCCATGCAACTATTGTATGCAACAGGTATGCTAAGTTTATTGGCTGGCTGGGACCTATTGCTGCAACACAGACAAACTTCGTACTCTTGTAGAGTCAATTGTAACTCTTAACTCCGGAAAATCTAATTTTTCTGGTTTATAAAGCTGTGTGTCTGGGATTTCAAGCACTTCTTATATATAAGTCAAGGGGAAAATAATAACTCCCACCTTTGTGTCCAGAAAACATAATTTCACAAATTTACGGCTGCCAATATAAGTTAACCAGACTCTTTAAAAAGTGGTAGGAACCGATCATAATTATTTAAGATATTGAATGAAATTTTGGTTGGGTCAACAATGACGGATAATTACAGGGCAAGGTCAACAATGACGGGTAATTACAGAGCAAGGTCAACTAGGTAACTACTGGAGAAACAGAATGGCTTAATACTAAAATACAGTCAATGCAACAACCCCAAATACTGCGGCAATGACAAATGACAACCTACAGCATGCTACAGTAGACTAAGCGCCTAATTAGCTGGAAAAACTTGATGTATAGAGATAGAGAAGGAGTTGGTGTTTCTTAAAGGTTGTAATGACCAATTATGTATATATAGAACGATTGTTGTACCACAAAAATCTGAACACTTCTGCCTTACTAATGCATCGCCTTTAATCACTGTTCGACTCAATGCATTGGATGCTATTTGAGAAATACATATATCCTGGATATTCGAATCACATATTCCTCTACGACGTTTGTATGTGACAATATACTGATAAGTTGAAACCACTTGTTTCCAAAATAAATTTGTGTTGACTTTATTTCATTTGTTGTATTTCACTTTTGTTGACATATTTGGATATAAAGTACCCATATAATGGGACTTAATCCATTATTTTTTCTTAGAAATTCCTTTAGTAATTAATACGGCTTTTCTCATATTAATGATGGAAGCACACTTTAAGAGAGTTTAAAAGGCGGTGATGCTGTCTTCTATCTTTCCTTACGAGTACAAGAAAATTACATTTGCGTTGTGCGTATTAATTGAAATACACATGTAATTTTCATTTCATTTATAAATATTTATCTCTGTCTGTCTGTCTGTATGTACGTCACTCTGTTTTTGTATAATAAATGTAATGAAATGAGATGGAAAATAAAATAAAAGATGGAAAAATAAAATACAGGAAAAATAACGTCAAGGAATTGTACGCATTTCAACGCAATGATGCTGCAAATGGAACATGACAGCCTGCCTGACTGTCTGACTGGTTGGTTTGGCTGCCCATCCTGCTTGGTTGACTTTCCATATTTGTGGTACTGCACCCTTTATGAGGGGATTAGTAAATAATTTTTCAAAGATTTACTTTCAAGCAGACATGGGACCATAACATGTCCATAACACACACCTATGTATGTATTCTCATAACTATGCATTTGAGCATGCGTGTATAAGTTATGATTTGGATATTAAAACTTATGAACTTAAATGACGTCTCGTACATAGCGGCAAATGGATGCATGAATAGCGTATTCGTTTGTTTGTATAAAATGTCGTTGTATGCCAACGTTTCCTTGGCATTGTCCATCCAGAATCCATCAATCGTTGTCCATTTCGTTTCTTTATTTTTTCTTTTTTGCTGTTATACACTCACTTCGTTTGTTTGTTGCAATCAACATGGTCATCATCAGTTGTTGCATCATCAAGCCAAAAGACGAAGCAAAAAAAAGTAGAGAAACGTAGTTTGACAAGAAGTTAGTTGCATTTAATTTTCTTGTTTGTATTTTTGTTTCGCAGTTTGCAGTTTGTTTGTACGTTCGATTGTTCGTTTCGTTACTTGTCTGGTTGTCATGGTCAATTCTGTTTGATTTTTCGTTTCGCAGTTTTTTTTTTGCTTCCAGCTTCATCCGTAACTTTTAAAACATTTGCGTTTAGTTCTCTAACACACTTAACATTTATCTTCGTCACATATGCGTGCAAATGCTAAAAGTATGGGCGATTTTACATACAAGTGTTAAAAATTTTAAAAAGTAACTGCGTTCATATAAAAATTGTGATTTATAAAAACTGTGGAGAAAGCACTCTACTCATCAAAGATAAGAAAACTGAATAGTATTGGATCAAAAATTGAGAACACTAACTTGGCTTTTGTTACATGTATTTCAGTGATCTAAAATAATATGGCAGTACGATCAATTTAATTTAATTTGATCACTGTAGCTCTAGCAATTCTAGCTAGCTGAATACGAACTACCTACGTGACTTTGCTGTACATTAGCTGTCGTATATCAAATTAACAAAGAACAATTTCACACAATGTTAAATGCAGATGCAAAGTGGTTGCGTAAGCCTGGTTCAGACCACGTACAAGGCGAAGAAAAAAGTTTAGAAATTTAGAAAATCATAAGGCTTTAATCGCCTGAAAATAATTCGTTTAGAAAGCCCCAGGAGCTGTAGTGTCTAGAAAGTAAAACATCAACAGTGAATATATAGGAATGCCAGGCAGCGCACTCTAGTCTAAAGTCTAGAACTCAGTCGTCAAGAACTTTTCATCATCATATTTATCATCTGCCGTAGTAGGTCATACCTAGAACCACTTTGGAAATGAAAGTGAAACAAATCAGCAAAATAATTAAGATGTCGGGGGATGCAGAAAGGACAAGCCTATGCTCCTCAAAAAAACGAAAATGAAGCCCAATTTACATAGTGTACGCAATTATCTGACAATTATCTGGGCAGAGCTCACATGGAGTTGGACATGATACAACAACTAGCAATGAGAATCTGTTCTACAGCGACATTGAAAGCTCTGTTGAATAAATGAAGAAAAATCAAGAGATGGACCGGGTTTTGATATCGGATGAATTTTGTTAATTCATAAATCGTACAGCTATACTAACGGAGTAGGAAAAAAGCAAATAATTCACTCGAAAACTTACTTATGCAGTGCGTGCTGACCGCGAAAAATACTGAAGGCGCTGCGGAATAGACAAAACAAAATGTAAATATTGGAACATCCGAAAGCATTTCTTTAGCCATTACATAACAAGAGTCGTATCACGATACTTCAAGCAAACGATGGACAATAGCTGAACAGTACTCTTTCTGTACTTTCCAACTTTCTCACAGATGATTTTGATCAATCTTTAAAAGTTCCCCTTTTGCATTAGTCGTGTATTAAAAATTTGCTCAAAAATGTTATTTTAAATTCACGTAACCTTTCCTTGTGAAATGACTCCATGCTGGTATGTGAGTTTAAGCGTATTTAGTTTTTTGTTTTTATTTTTGTTTAAGTTCTTAACCGCAAATATGGTTTGATGAATATTTATTTACACGAAACATTCAATTCAAATCTCAGCAAGAGAAATAAGAGGAACAAAATTGTTAAAAACCAACCAAAAGATTTGCCATAAAACTTGTACCAGAAACTTATGCTACTTCGTTATGAAAAGTAATAAAAATGCATTTTTTGCATTATAAAACATAAAAAATAATCAAGAAAGGCTGTGTTACCACAGACAAGATGCGGCAATTGTTAGCTTTTCTAATCACAGTAAACAAGTATTGAAAAAGTCTTGCTAAAGAAATTAATATTTTTTTATAAATCTTAATAAAATTTAATTTCCTTAGAAGTTTCCAAGAGTAAGAATCCAAATTAAAATAAAAATGATCATAAACAAAGTCATTAAATTAAATCTCTGTAGGTGTTAAACTACCATGTCTATTGTGTAGCTTCGTTTGGCTGGTAATTAAAATCCTCAAATATTTACTGCAATAACGTTTTGCTTACAGATATTCTCAACAAAACTCGTAATTTTGGTGGAAGTTTTTTTTCTTAGTAATTTTCTTAGTAATTGCGCCGACATTCGATTGAATTAATTTTTGTTATGCAATTGCAAATTCTTTCTATGGATAATTTCGTTTAAAGAATTTCAAAAATAAAAACGAAAAGAAATTACATTTTTCATGTGATAAAAGAAATATTTAAAAAATTATTAGAATTGTTTTCTTTAAATATTCGCCTTAAAATTAATTATTCCATCAAAATACAAAAAATAAAATGATTTTAAAGATTTAATAATTATTTTTAATTTCCAACAAATTAGAAAAATAAGAAAAAATTCTTGAAATATACTGGAATATGCTTTGAAACATAGAAAATGCTAAGCGAAGCTCCTCGAATCTATTAAAATCAAATATTTAATTTTTAAATATTCTCTTAAAAGCGAAATAAGTTAATAATATCATTATATTAGACTCCAAAAATATTAAATGATTAAAACACTTTGTAAATGTTCTTCTAAACAGAAAATATACAAAAATACGCTATTATATATAAAATATTTTTATTTAATTTATTTAAAACTATAAAAATATACACTTTAAATAAGATCTGAAAAAATTAATGAAGTAAATTAGAAAACTATGAAAAAAATTAACTGGTATGAAATATGTTTTAAAAAATAAAGTATGCTTCAACAAACTATAAAAATTTATTAAAAATAACACATTCAAAGATAAATCCTTTTCAAATGCTTTTGAAAATAAATTGTAGTGAAATATTCGTATGCCATTTAAAACTAAAGAAAATCTTTTGAAAAATAAAATATATTGAAATAAGCAATTAAAACATTTTTATAAATACTTCATTAATAACTAAAAACTGTTTGAATTTCCGAACAGAAAAATTGTTTCTTTCAACTAATCTATAAGACGAAATATGCAATAAAAAGCTATATGGAAATATTTTAAAGGGAAAATGTATTAAAAAAATATGCGTTTAAAAAAACACTTTAAAAATCCAAACGACTATAACCAAAGTTATAAAAATGTTGAAAAGGAAATAAAATATTCTTGTAAAAATTAAGTATGCTTAAATATGCCATTAAAAACCAAGTAAGTTAGCATACTTAATACAACAACAAAATAAAAAATGTACAAAACCGAAATTCTGAAATGAAATTGTTTGTAAACAAATGAATATTATATGTATGCAAAATTTCTCTCAATCTGACCTGATGCTGAAATATGGCATTCAAAATGAGTGCTCAAGCTACATTATTAAAACTCTAAAATCTTAAAATATGCTGTTTAAATACACATATAAAAACCAAAATATATTTAAAATGCTACTAAAACTGCAAAATAAATTTAAAAATATGGAAAAATATTTACTGAAAATATCAAAACATGCCTACCAAATATATTCTAATAAATAAAAAATATATGAAATATGTCGTTAAAAATAATAACAACAAAATGGTTAAAAAAAATAGAAGAATAAAAAGTATGCAATCAAAGTATTGTAAAAAATTACATTCCATAATATGCTGTTCACGTATTAAAAAGTGTGTGTAAAATAGTTGCTTTTAATGGCAAATATGAGGAAAAAACGTGAGTATATAAACAAATTTTGGAATATATTATGCCGTTAATTAAGTCATATGTGCGTATGAAAATATGCTGCTAATTGCACAAATTTCAGAGATTGAAATGGCCAGCACAAAGTCCGGATTTAAATCCGATCAAGAATTTGTGGACATTTGTAAATCGAAAATTGGCACAGTATGAAAACCCTCCAAATAACCTTAACGAATTGTGGCTAAAAATTGCGGCAGTGTGGCAAAGTATAAACAGCGAAACCATCAAAAAACTGGTAGAAAGCTTACCAAAATGCATTAAATCAGTAATAAAGAATAAATAATTATGGACAAAATACTGAATTTTTCATTTGACACGAAACGAGCAAAATTGGATAAATGCTACTAAATAATATTAAGCTGTATTTTATATTGAAAAGGAAATAATATTACTGAATGGTTTTTATTTTAATTAGAGGATAGTCTAAATAAATGTTTAACATATGGGTATTTTTTTTTTATTTGAATAAATAAAGTACAAATATAAAGTTTATATTTTTTTTAATATTATGTTTCCATTTTTGTCTCGCCAGTGTATATATTCAATACTTTTACAACCTATATTTATTTTATGTTCCACGTATTCAAAGGACAAAGACCAACAAAGTGAGAGGAAATTCGAAGTGTTTCAAGATTTTGTCCTACAGCAGCAAAATTCTGTCCTGTACATACGATTTTGCGTTGTAGATGCTTTTGAATCTGACAGAGTAAAATTAGTACGCATACGATTTATAACTGCGCAAAACGCACAGGGCCGATAATATTAGAAGTAAAATGTACGAAGTGTAGTATAAATTTATCTTTTTTTTCAATTATTTTAGGTTGGAACCTTGCTGAACAGAATTAAATGTTTATAATTTATATATTTATATTATATAGTCCCACTGTACCTTTTATAATGTGATTTAAAATGGAAATGAATTGTAATACAAACCTTTAAATATATTATGCAATAATCCTTACGTTCCGCATGTCATTAACCAGCAACATTTGTGGGCGACAAAATTCATTTGAAATGCAAGAAGACCCGGAGCACTTTTTTATTTTTTTTTAAATACGATTCTAATAATTTAATTTAAATAATATGGCCACATTTTCTTACATATTCTTTTACGCGTTACAACTTAGCACTTTTTCTTGTAATTTTTTTTAAATATTTTTAAATTCAAATTCATCAGATTTTGATCGACATTTTCATGTTATCTTGAATGGTATTAGTAACTTTTTATTATTTTTTTCACTTCTTTTAGAGATTTTTGTGCTTTATTTTGTAGATAAATAAGCAAAAAAAAAAAAAAATAAAAACAATTTTTTAATTTTATTTAATCTTCCATAAATTGCCAAATGATTGGAAAACTCATAATTTTCAATATTATAACCCCGATTTATTTAATTTATATTTATCTTTTCTTAAAATTTTTCTTCTTTTCTTCTTTTTTGAATGATTTTTTCTTTATTTTTTCACTTGCAAGCCATTGAAAGCATTTTTTTGCTTTGTTTCTTTATAACTTTGCCTGTGGTTCGTTGCTGTTGCACTTTGTTTGCGGAGGTATGTCAGTCTGTCAGACGGTGTCAATCAATTGTTAATTTGATATTTTTATTATATATTATTAATAGCTTAGCTCTCCAGTGGTAACATAGCATAGCTGGCATTTGGATTCAAATTTGAATTCGTTCTTGAATTCATTTCGTTTGATTTTATTTTTTCTTTCATTCACTTTTAAACCACATTAATTCATTAAAACCGTTAGGTATGTAAATTTTATATATATTTTTCTTACTTCTTATTATTTAACAGCAATTCTGTGCATTTTATAACGAACGAACACTCCAATTCTATTTCATATGATTTTCAATTGCCTTTTAATTTATTTCTTAATTTTTATTTAATTTTTTTCTCCAAGTTGTTTAATTTTATCGATAATTAATTGCTTGCGGTCGGTGTTTATTGTACGAACGTGAAAATTGCATTTCATTTTGCCTCCTTTTTTAATTAATTGCCTGCTAAACGTAGCTTGTTTGCCCGGCTCATATAGACACCCTTGTACACAGAATTTATCTGCAAAGATAAGAAGAAAACATTAATAGTTGCATAATATTCAAGTTTTATAAATATTCTGTTTGTCAATTACTATTAAAAGTTATTCGTTTCAAACAGCACTTATGGTTTTTCAATGCATTACAGTCAGAATTTGCAAAAACAAAAACTGTTTCGAAACCATTAGACAAGCTACGGACAGGCTGACATGATGTTGACCTTATTAAAAAATTCTTTTAAGAAACAAATATGTAGTTTAAGACATGAAATTTAAAAGTTTTTAATCCTTTTCTAGTTTTATTGTTAATACAGTTCACATTGCTGAATTAAGTTCATGTTGAAATTGTTGTTGTTATAACTATTTATTATTGTAACCAAAGATTGCTATTCTTGGTGGATTTACTAATACAGTGAATACCCTTTTTTCCTTGGTTATTAATATTTAAAGCACGTTTTCACGTGTATGCACAATAAAACACATTTATTCACTCCCTAACACACCCACAAAATAAGTTCTAATAATAGAAAGTACCCTGCCAGCAATTTTGTAGTCGACTACGAAAATAGTCCACTTTAAGTTAACTTTTGTAGATTGACTATAATATAACTACAATTTAATGCAGCACTTCCTTAGAATTTGGTATTCGACTACGAAAATAACACACTTTTAGATAACTCTTTTAGACTAACTATAAGCTAACTGCAATGTTATGCAGAACTCACCCAAATACGAAACGTTTATTTATTATTGAGAGCTTCTTGTTTGTGAGATTTGTTTTCTCTCTGTTCTCTCTTTTACCAGATCAGACTTTTGATGATTTTGTTTTTAGACTAATTATAAACTAACTACAATGTTATGCAGAATTTCCCCATAATTTAAAACGTTTATGCTATTTCTGATAATATTGTTTTTTCAATTGCACCTTTTTCTGAACTATTTTTAGATTAACTAATAGCTAATTCAAATGTTATGCAGAATTTATTCAAAATGAAACCGTTATTTTTTTTATTCTCTATCTTTTACTATTTGAATTCTTTTACATTGTGAAATTAAAATCAGTCCAGTGCGTGCTTTTAAGTGATATTGTAGCTTTAAAAAGTATATAATTTTTATTATTTAAAATGAGTGGTACAAGTAAAAGAAATTTAAAAAGACTTTTTAAAAAGAAAAGTTTAAAGAAATGAACAGTAAGTAAATTCACATTAAATGAATTTAAATTTTATTAAATATATTCATTTTCAGATAACATCCAAAGACATTCACGGATGTTATTTCGACCACTGTATGTATGGAAGTTAATGTTGAGGGAGTGCATGGAAAAAGGCGACTAAAAGATTTCCAAGCCTTCTTTCAAGCCTTAACAGGTAAGCAATACATTAAAAAGAAATGTATATTTCCAATTACATATATTATATTTTAAATAGATGCTTGTCGATCGATTGGGTCTAATAATGCCGAAAAAGACATCAGAAATGCGTTGAAAGTAATCAAAAAACGGCACATTCACGCAGAATGTATAAAAAATAAAAGAAACATTAATTTAGCGTATATTTTAATTTAATTATAAGTATTTTACGAATGAAGTTCCTAATTGTTTTGTTTTTGATAAGTATACATATTTTGTTTGTTTTTATTATATTAAATAAATAAAACACTTAAAAAATGTTAATGTTATGTAAAATAATAGTTGTGTTTTTTTTCGAAGTTTATATAAACTTTAAGCTACCTTTGAATAACCAACTTTAATATAGTTAAAAATTAGCTAACTTTTATATAACTGACTTTAAGTTAGTTAAAAATTTGTTAACTTTAAGTTAACTATTATATAACTGCCTTTAAGTTAGTTGAAAAGTTATGCAGAGTCGGACAATTGACTACTGCCAATGACACCGCCATGTTAAAATAGTCAGTTGGCCCCATTAAAAATAATCTAAGAGTCAACCACAACTAGCTGAGAAAAAGTGAACTTATAATGCATTAAAAGTTAGTTGAGTTGCCGGCTGGGTTTTTACAAATTTCGAAACAAATATTAATAGACGAAAACAGACAAGTTATATACAGAAAGAGGGTGTTGCAGAGCGAAAGAGAGGAAAAGAGTAAAACACAATAAAAAAAAAAGTTGTTTTTCATAAGAAATTTTAACAACAATTTTTCATTCTTCTCAAATATTTTTCCTTGCTTTTATTGTTCTACTCATGTTCTGCTTGTGCTTGTGACCTGTTGTTTTTCTCTTTATCCCACTTTAAGAGACGGTTAAGCATTTTGCATACTTTAAACCAGAGCCCGGCAGCTCTTGCTATTGGTCAGTTGTGCGAGAGCGAAAAATAAGAAAAGAGAAAAATTTATACTCTTAAATTCACTACAATGCAGGCATGGAAACTTTAAATTTTTAAATGGTGGTATTTTAATTAAAAATATTAGTTTATTAAATTAAAATTTGTAAAATTCGTTTAGACTTCTTTGATTATATTGATTTAAGAAAGCATTTTAGATTAAAATTTGTTTTTTTTTTTTTTGGAAATATACATATTTAATAGAAAACTTTCTGGGATATTCATACTGTACATCCCTGCATTAGCAGAAACATGCGACTACACAACCTCTTTCAATGGATGCTCAAATGAGACTGAGTGTATTTTTGATCGTGAGAGAACATTGTTGTAAATTTAATAATGGCTGACATGCACGCGTGCATAGGTTTTGCCGGGCTCTGCTTTAAACCAGCCCCCCGGCAGCTCTTGCTATTGGTCAGTTGTGCGAGAGCGAAAAATAAGAAAAGAGAAAAATTTATACTCTTAAATTCACTACAATGCAGGCATGGAAACTTTAAATTTTTAAATGGTGGTATTTTAATTAAAAATATTAGTTTATTAAATTAAAATTTGTAAAATTCGTTTAGACTTCTTTGATTATATTGATTTAAGAAAGCATTTTAGATTAAAATTTGTTTTTTTTTTTTTTTTTTTTGAAATATACATATTTAATAGAAAACTTTCTGGGATATTCATACTGTACATTCCTGCATTAGCAGAAACATGCGACAACACAACCTCTTTCAATGGATGCTCAAATGAGACTAAGTGTATTTTTGATCGTGAGAGAACATTGGTGTAAATTTAATAATGGCTGACATGCACGCGTGCATAGGATTTGCCGGGCTCTGCTTTAAACTTTAAGGATAAACACTTAAGGATAAACACATGCATATTATATACCTATATAACCTGTAGCATTTAGATCTCACTAACACACACCAATAGTTTGTTACACACACATCCTTTATTCTTTTTACTTCCCTACGTCTCTACAAATAGTAAAATATTGAATGTATAAAACACATTAAAGTGTTGGTAGAAGAGTGTGTATTGCAGTTGTAAATCATATTGTCACAAGTTACCTTTGATGTTCTACTACATATAGACAGAGAGAAGAGAAAAGAGCAGTTAATAAAAAATAAAAACAGTTGCAATAGAAAAATAAAAACAAGAAGAAGAAAATCTTCAAGGAAAAAAAAATAAAACATATACAATATGAGTGTATTAACAACAGTAATAATAACTGCAGAAACAAAAACAAAGATACCCCATAAACAACCAAAATTTTCTATTAGTACCGTTGACTTATGAGCTTAAACAGTGTTGCCAGGATTATTATTAGTACTGTGAGAACATTCGCAATAGGCAGATTGAGAGGGGAAAACACGAAAACGTTTCAAAAGTCGGCACTACGTGCGGCAAACCTCTTGTTATATTAGATATCCTGTTGTGGCTAACTACCGAGAAGGTGAGGTGTTCACCGAGATTGAACCCTTTGACCCCATTCGACTTTTTTTGTGGGGTTTTCGTAGATTACTGGAGTATGTTTATAAGCCTCAAACCAGCATCACTCAAATTCAACTTGACTGATGCTATTCCTATCGTTTAGCTAAACTGAAAGGGCAACACTGCTCTTGTCAATAGGCAAGGAGTCAGTTGAATCCTATGTTGACAGTAATTTCAGCAGACTAGTTAAAAAAAAAGTGAATTTCGGATACTCATTACGTGAGGGACTAAAGCTAAACTTAATAAATTCTCTGCATATATATTTTAATGATTCAATACAGTGAATACAGAGTGGAAAGTTCTCATTACAAACAATTGCAAAGTGTTGGCCGATCGTAAATATACAGACGATTCTTGAAACCATAGGTGTCTTACATTGCTTAGAGGCGTCGATTTCAAATGTTTTATATATAGTTTTACGCACAAAAGCAATCGTGGAAGAACGTTGCACAAATCACATGGCGTTTATAGGTAATAAAAAAGACTAAGGTGTGTTTGACAACCAATTAAATTATGATGATTTTTGTTTTCAATGTATGGGTCATTATAGTTTGTTTCAATGACTATATGCTGCTGAATTCAATATTACCATGTTATGGATATAGCCTTTGGAAAGAAAACTCTCAAAATATTGGCAAGACTTCGTATATTTCGAGATATTTACGTCCATATTTCGCAACCATAGAAGAGTGATGTTTACAAGCGTTTAACTGCCTCGTTCTGTTCACCATATCACCGCAGTTACGGCAATAATTTTTATGCTGGTAGTAGAAAGTCCAGGGTACAATCGAGATGTAGACGACTATGAACTCAAGGCCAGGCGGGTTGTATGACTGCTTACGTAAATGCAGATGTATTCTAATGCATTATAAGAAGATAGCAAGGATTAGGACTTCATAATAGCAGCGATGTTTGCCCAAAAAATGATGGAGCTATAGCGAGGGCTGTAAACTTTAGTTTCGTTTTTTTCCAAGTCATTCGATCGTTACTTAGCGTTTTAGTAAAGATACTTAAAGATTTGATATCAACTTAAGTGAAATATTTTTAGAAACAAATACACTTCAGAGAACGGCTTGATTTAGTTTGTCATATCTTGTGCATTGCTGTACTTCCATAAACATATCTCCAATTTCATTCGGGTATGCTATAGCTGTAGCATTTCCAATTGCAACTGGCTTAGCTCGGTATCTCGCCCTTTCGAAACTGTATTTCATTGAATTTCAAAAATAAAACAAATGAGCATGAATTCTGATTTAAAACGCTTGGCAAAGGGTTTATAAAATCAAAATATTTTACGGATTTAGGGTGAAATTAAATTTCTAACCCTTCTGCCCTGCGTCTAATAAAAAACTAATTAAACCAAAATCATAACCCACAATCACATAAATTAAAGTATTTAATCCTTTAGAAAAACCCAACTTTTCTGCATTCTCACCGCCTTAAAGCGTGTGTTTATTTTTTTATTACAGACCCCAACTTGTTGACCCCCCTTGATGACGCTGTGAATTTCAAACATGTGATGACAAGCTCACATTTCACTACATATTTTAAACGTGATTTAGAATTAAATGAAGTTCAACTTTATTTTTAAAAGCGAAGGACTATTTCATAAAACCACAAAAAAAAACAAAATCAGTGTAAAAAAGGAATCCATTCAAGGGACCCCCCCTTCTAGTAGCCTTGGCTTGTATAATAAATTTTGGTGTATTAAAGCAATATCGCCATAAGAGTATTTTGTGGTTTTTATTTAGAACTAGCTGTACCCTGCGCGCTTTGCTGCACTACAAACTAAAATAAATTTAAAGGAAAGACATTAGACAAATATCCAATTAAGTTTGAATCATTTTATTGATTTTGTTTCCCGTTGTTCAGATGATTCAGACGAACGGGCCTGAGTAGTACGTATTCGATCAAGTGATTCATTGTTCAAGTGATTCATGCGAACGGATCTGTGCGGCATGTACTCGAAGATTTTTCAGTCTCAATGCTGATTCTGAGGCTAGTAATGCGCTTTTCTTTTCTTTTCTTTTCAACACAGGATCAAATGCACAGTTTACGATTTAATTAATTTCGAAGAATTTTCAGTGGCGCCACCTGTCGGAAATTGGTTATACCAACTTAGAAACCTTCGTCGGCTCATGCGCAACAACTTTGCTAAAGATTAAATGCATAGTTTACGATTCCATAAAGTACATTCATTTTTATATATATAGATAATTTAAACTTGAAAAAAAAAAATAAATAAAACAAAAGTCTACGAATTTAATTTTGGTTATATTTTTTCTTATTTGGTGAATTTTTCACAAATGTTGGTTACAAAATTTTTTTCTTTCCCTTCTATCTTTCCCCCCGCGTCGTTCTTTACACTTTATTTTCTTTGGTTTTATACATCAAGAATCACAGATAGCATACTTGTAGGGGTAACTACTATGCGTATGAGTAATATATTTCAAATGCAATTAAATATTAAGTATGTAGTATGTAGCATACGTGGGCATGGCCCCTCGCTCATTTGGAATATCAACATAAAAAGTAGCCTATAACTCCTTCCAGACATACAGGAAGATACTGTGAAAATTTCAAGAAAATCGGTTCAGCCGTTTAATCGTCTATAAACTTCAAACATACAAACATACAATCAAACACACATTAATTTTTATATATAAGATGGATGTGAGAAAAAACGTGCAATGCTACTTTGCTTTGAGGAGGTACTTTTACGAATTAAATAAAATTCATTATTTGTCCAATTTTAAAGCGGAATAAGAGCAAGAACAACTCTTTATTTCGACAAGGATGTCCTTTGCCACACAGCATTGTTTGTTCATTGATTTTATTCTTCTTTCTTTTCTAGCCTTTTTTCCATTTTTATAAATTTTTTGTATTTTTTGTTTTAAATGTGCAGGAAATTTAATCGCCATAGATGTATTTAGACAGAAGCTGTAAGTACCAGGACAAACATTCAATTTCGTAAATTAAAAGGCAATGGCAACACACAGACACACTCAGACACTTTCAGAGTAAGTAAAATTTATATTGTGGTTTTTAAAAGACTGTACATATTTGTAAATGCCTAACTAAAGGGTTATGCATTATATTCAGACAGAGTCATACACACAGACACAGCAAAGAAAATAATTAAAGGGTTGGTCCAGAAAAATAGCCAGCGAGGAATTTTACTTACTTAATTAGTCGTTATAACCCTTAAGTCGATATTACAACCTAGCTTCTCACACCACCCATGTTGGTTTTGTCAATTTTCTACATGAGTGACAAATTTTTGGGAAATTTTTCATGACATTTACCGTCAAAGTTTTTGCCAGAAGACAGCTGAGTTGAATTGCCAAAAGAAATTGTCTGAACTAGTGTTTGTACCACACATTGTTTCTTTCATGTTCTGACCCACTATTGAAAGTAACAAGGAACAATCCGATATTGTACCGCAAAATATATCTCTTATGATGAACGACAAACCTAGAGTGGATCCATATGTTGAACTATAAAATCGTAACTTTTTAAATTCTACTTACTTTAACTGAAAGGGCAACATTGCTCCCATCAACAAGCAATTGTCTGTTGATTCCTGTCGAAATTTGCACAAGCTGCGTCACATAGTTTGACAGTCATGGATAGCAGCGTACAGTAGCTGCAGGAAACAAATCGAACAAAGCCAAATGAAAACAACTGCAACACATCCACACTCATACAACACCGTAAACTTTGGTAAGTAGTTCTCCATTTACATGCAACTGCATCGCAGGGCATAGTAAAATGGTCTCCATAGCTCGCCTGCAGAAATTTTGCAACGTTGGCCATAAAATCGCTCAGAAAAAACAAGATACCAACGATAATAATTTTTAAGAAAACTTAGAAGTACAAGTTCCGTATTTAAAAAGCTTCCGTGACTATTTCTATAAGATATTATTACTAACATAGCCAAGAAAGAAGAGGTAACAAATGTGTAACAGCTGTAGAGGGGTCTCACATTCTTATGTAAATATGAAAAGCCTGGAGTTAAGGATACGACAGGTTAGACTCTACAAATTATTACTTAAATTCATTACATTGATTCACTATGACTAATAGCTGCTCTGTACCTTGTACATATTCATTGACGTTGAGAAGACGTTTGGCACATTGTCTTACAACGTAATTGACAGAAGCATGAAAAAAGTCCCTCAACATCGCATATAAACTTTATAAGACCCTGACTTGGACAATAAATTGAAGTCGTCTTTACACTCATCACAGAAAGAAGAGCCACGTCGTCTTCAAACTAATAAATTAAAATTAAAATAATAAAAATTTCCCACATTTTTTCGATGTAATCCTGTGGCCCTTTAATTATGTCCATCACTGTTCGACC
The DNA here is from genome assembly GCA_930367235.1 of Sarcophaga rosellei. NCBI lineage: Eukaryota > Metazoa > Arthropoda > Insecta > Diptera > Sarcophagidae > Sarcophaga > Sarcophaga rosellei. Next base: position 60,915,459 of record OV884018.1, on the reverse strand, counting down.
ATCTATTTCATGCTGTCGTAATAGTTTAACTTGATAAATAATTGAAATAAAAACTAATTGATGCTAACCAATACCAATAACAAGTGGCAATAATAAGTGTATTCGTACTTATTTAAATTATTTATTAAACATGATAATTGAAATCAATTAGGATCTTGGGGAAAACGAAAATGTTTGCAAATTTAAGCTGTGTATGTGTAGGGTTAAAACATACTACATTTTGATGTCAATTACAGCTTTGACAACTAAGCGTCAAACATTTAGAGCTTAATTAATGGATTGAAATTTCTGTTCATTTACATTTACTTTGGTTGCTTGGGCACTGATATGCTGTCTTAGACAGTTCTATCCTGATTCTTGGATATCTAGTAAGGATCAAGGTTGTGAACACAAGTCATACATAGCGTATGGTAAGTTTCTTTGTCCTATGCGAGTAACACAACGGACCCATTATTTGGACCAAAGTAGAGAAGGTTTATTAACACACAACGTACCACACTAACCTAAAACAAGCGATCTTTGACCTGATCTCTGACCTCATTAAGTCCATATTACCGAGCAAGGAAAACTTAATTTGTTTGTTTGTTTTTTAGTTTTTCTATCTCGCTATTGCAACTGCTTCAAAGGAAAGATGAAAAAAGAAAACTTGAAAAATATTTTTAATTTCCCCCAGCATATCCTATCTCCAAGGGAATGTTGTTCAAAGTGTATTTAATAAACATCAGCATATTGGTTGCATGAATATTTCAACGTGGTTTCACTTATACTGTACGAGTAGAGCTCCAAAAAGAGTTGTATTTTCGATTCAAAACTTTGTCTGTGTGTATGCTTTAGTTTCTATTTTTAATGTTTCTGGTTATGTAAAGGGATCCATTCTCATCCTGATTAACTTCATTAATAGAAGCCACATTGCCATCATCATTATAATCGTTATCATCATGATTGTCATTATATTTCTTATGATACTGGTATAGCAGCATGCAGCAATCGCTGAGTGCCTATTTGGTTGGTGTTTTAACAACTTTTCAATTCGTGAGGGAAAATGGCCATTTGATGTTTTGATTTTTTTACTTCTTTTTGATTTTTTACTACTGTCAAAAATAGGTTTACTATAGTCGTTTAATTTAATAAAGACAAATGCTACAATTTTATCAATCGTTTTCCCAATTGAAATTTTCCGACTAACTTCTGCCCGCTTGCTAGCCAGTTAGCCATTCGAAATCATGTCAGGATTTTAAATTTTGTGGGTATTCTAGTTACGAAGGGTCTAGCAAAGGCAGGCACCAGATGTATGTTTCGGATTTTGATTAAACATCTGATCCCCGCCTAAAGTGAAGATTGATGGTCCAAAGAATAGAATTCAATAGTTTAGCAATTAAACCCAATGACCTCATTTAGCATGTGCTTTTAACTTCCATAACAAATTCGCAGTTTTAAGAATTTAATGTAAAGCGAAAAGAGGAGAGTATTAGTGTGAGTATGCATAGAGCTTTACACTTTTATACTATGTTCAGACATGCACTTTTATTGAGTCAATATTCGTTTATTTGATTAGAATATTTTAAGTGTTCAGATATAATATAAGCAATATTCATTTGACAGCTGGTTGTTTCAACAAAAAAATTTTTTTTTTGTTTGTCGTTGTTGATATTGAGTTGTCAAATATCAACAGAAAGTGTTCGGAAAACTGTAATATGCTCACTGAACGTACTTATGACAGAACTGTATTTTAAGTTTTACTCAATATTATAAACAAATTTCTATTTATTGCGCAATAATTAATTGAAATTTTATATGAATATTGAGCTCAATAATGGCGTTTATTGCGATTTACGCATTAAAAGTGCATGTGTGAAAATAGTATTACGCCCGATTAAATTTTAATTACAATTATATTGAATTGAGACTTTATCTATATTTTTGTTTGTTTTGTATTTATATAGTTGTTGTTGCTGCTGTTGTTGCATTAGTTTAAATAATTTCTTCCTGAAGATAAATTCTATCAAAATGTATATGAAACACAGACAGACATATACATATATACACACAAACAAAATAAATAAGCGGAGTGAAAGAGAAAGAACAGAAAGAGAAGGAGAAAGTCAATTTGTTTTACGAAAATAGTTTCCCAAAGAAAAAATTAAATTTTATGAAAAATTAATTACTGTCTTACATTTTGGAAAAAAGGGGCTTATTTAACGGTAAATTTAATGAATAATTAAAAACAATCTTAAAAGCAATGAAATTCAAACACATTTACTAAAGCGAATAAACGTGAGAGAATTTGTAATTAGTTTAATATGAAAACGATTTGAACTGGGGGAGCACAATGAGTACAATGTAGGGAAACTATGGTATTCACCGTATTTTTTGTAATTTTTTATCTTTCATATCAAAGAAATTCAGGAATGTTCAACCATATAAGGAAAAGTTATGAAGGTTCTCGCAAATTTATGCTTCTCTTGGAAATTTATGCATCAGTGCACTATGATATCGTCTCATATCCGCGTGTCAGCTGTTCGACAAATGGGCCTAATTGGCGTTGTCTATATAAATACACTACACCTATCCCCCGTTTTACACGGAAGATACGTTCCATAAAAAACCGTGTAACTCGAAAAATTCACTTTTATATGGAAAACCCGTGCTAAACGAAAATCGCAATAAAAAGCCCTTTTTGTCACTTTTTAATATGATGAATAACAAACACATTGAACGAAAAATAAATATTAATATATTTAATATCAAACACACTTAATAAATTATAAGAATATTAATTTATTTCAATAATAAAACAAATATAAAAAAACCTATTTTAAATAATTTATTTTCTTTATAGATAAAAATTAAAATTAGAAATTCATTTAAGTTGATTGCGATAAATAAGACTTAACATTCTATTTTCATTCAAATTTAATTGCTGTCACTTTCGCTTTCAATAATACGCTTTTTTTAGAAATTTGTACAATATGTACTAAGAATTCGTAACTGTAACATACATTTTGTAGTGTTGTATTTTGACAGTAAAACAATGAAAATGTTATTGTAGATATAAGCAAATTATAGTTTAGTGTTTATAATTTCGTGTAAAAGCAAAATTAATAAATTTCGTTAAAAAAATTTTATTTTCAAAAACCGTGTAAGATCGAAAACGTGTAAAACGAATACCGTGTAAAACGGGGGATAGGTGTATTTGCCCTTGATTTTAAAGCCACGCAAACTTTTCGTAGCAATTTATCAAATCGAATAAATCTCGTCAACACAGAATAATGAAATAATTTTTGAACTTCAGCCTGTAATGTTTGTAAATTGTTACGATAAATTTAAATGAAATTAAATTAACAAATCAGTGGTTGATCTTCTCCCAATAACAGACACTAGACTGTAAAATATGCATAACATTTTCATTTTATTGATAATTTCTTAACAAGGCGTCTCCGGGAAGAGTAACTCATAGTGCAACAAGCACCCCACCATCAGCAATAGAACATTTAATCATCATCGATGACTACGATACGGTGCAAACGAGATTCCAAAAGTAAACCAGAGAATTGAAAAAAAATTGAAAAAGAATATTTTAATATGAAACGTCTTAGAGACCCAGTAGGAATAGTAACCGTGTAACTCATTAAACTAATCTGTTGGAGTTGGACATGATATAGAGTTTTACATGTGCGAAAATTTTTTTCTGGACTTAAGCTCTTAGCTTAAGGTAGTGAAGACCAGAAATATAAAGCCTATGGTTAAAATAATAGAAGGTAGGTTGTAGACTAGATTTTTTAAATGAATTCTTCTAATGAAAACGTATGAGTCAGCAACTGGTAGGGTGGATAAAAGAGAGAAGGAGTAGGGCCTATAATTAGAAGAAACGCTATATTTGCAGCAGCAAATACAGAGAACAATGAGACTCATTAGAAAAATTTTAATAATTCTGCTTCAGTAAGCTTAGCTACACAGACAGGGAAATGTAGTTCCCCTGTGCTTAATCTCTACTTAATCCCCCCGCTTAATCTTTACTCATCGATGGCTTGTATGGTAACAGTAATTCAGTATATCTCTTCAACAATGAATAACAATTGAGATGACCATACAATCCAAATTTTGTTTAGACATGCGATATATCGTTTGCACTCACCCAGAATTTAAAATCCTGTATAGCATGGATTTCTCGTTGGGTTATCATTATGGTTGACTCGTTAAGCTAAAAGAATAGTTTATTGGTGCCAAAAACTTATAACCTTAACTTTAAGGTTTAGAGGCACTTTAATAAAACTCCCGAAGGACAATATCAAGTGACACTGACAATGGCAGCCAATATATACGATAGATGAAATTATGGAATATTACGAGCGAATATGTTATAAAAACAACAGCAACATCATCGCACCAACAGATGATGATACATGAAAAAACACCAGCATTAAATATGGGTAAAAAACAAACGTTAAAATGGCTTTGACCGAAAAACTTTCAAATGACGTTGACTCTTCTTATATTTTTAAATTTTGTTTGTTTTTCTCCAAAGACCGGTTTACAAAGATAGGCAGACACGGACACTGCAAACGACTCTCAAAACAAGAGGTAGGACGTAAAAGCCTATAGATATGACACAAGAAAAGTTAAAACCGCAATGCCATGAGGGCAACATAGTTGAGACACGATGTGTTGGAGCAACTGAAACAAAAAATAAAAATCAAATATCCTTGTCGTCTTCAAAGTATTCCACACCAACAAAAAGCCAACAACATCTTTAACAAGTGGAACAACAACAACTCAGATGCTTTCCTTAGAGGTTTACGATTATAAAAATTCATTACAAGCAAACAAACAAACAGAAAAACTGAATTTTTTCTCTTTTTCCTTTTGTTGTTGTTTTTTTTATTGTTGTTGTTAGTATTTCTTGTTGCAAAAGAAAATGCATTTCCTTCCAAGTCAAGACCAAGGGAATCTTTTCTGAAGTGGAATCGAAGAGAAAATCCTTTTAGACACACACACACTCAAATCTATAGAAATGCCTTTCTCATTTTCATCAGTTGCTGGATGGTCGTTTGGCTGGTCGTTCACTTGGAAGTATTAAACAAAGTTACAATAACAATAGGAACAACAACAGAAATAAAGAAATAAACAAGAAACAAAAGTTATTTTATATTTTTCCTAAATTCTATAAAATCTGAGAAAAATATTGCAAAAGTGTTTGCAATTGTTGAGCATTTGAGAGTAAGAGAGCAGCAGAGACTGTCAATGATAAAAATTTGAAAAATTTAAAAGTTAGGGTGACCATGTCACAAATATTGCACTGTAGTGGTGATATGATGTGCACACGTAAAAACCAATATTTCGATCAATACAAACCTTTTTGAAGGTATCAAATGTAATAGAATTGTGCTCAACAATTCTCAAGTCTAGCAGTGGAATCGTGCTAAAGTGATATTGAACTCTTTGCTTATCCATTAGCTATGCTTTGCCTCATATTGGCTTCCACTCTTAATAGCAATCCCTAAAAAGGTATGTATGTGAAGATAGATTTTAAAATCTATCTCTCCATGTTAGCTAACAGAGCTCTGTTATGTTATTAACAGAACTAACAGAGCTCCGTTATGTTATTAACAGTACTAACAGAGCTCTGTTATGTTATTAACGGAACTCTGTTAAATAATTAATTTAAGACTGGGAAAGAAAAACAGGAAAAATTAATTAAATTCCCGGGTAAAATAAGAAAAAACAAACAAAAGTTGATAAAAATAAGTCCTATAGTTAATCACTGTTACAAAATATTGCGTAATAAGAACTATAATTAACAGATAATCACACATTTCGGTAAGCTATTGTAATCCGATAAATAAATCAATATTGTGAGAAAACAGGACTGAGTGGGCGGACAAAGTAAATTGTTTTTAAAGCATTGTACGTCCCTTTAACTAATCCAATCGCCAGAATCTTTAACAGAGCGTGTTTTCATAGTAGATTTTGAAATTTTCCTAAATTTTAGATTTTAACAGTACAGATTTTAAATTTGAACAGTACGGATCTCTGTTTTACCAGAGAAACGGTACTGTGTCTAAGGGAGAGAACAGAAGAACATTAGGTTTTTGTTGAACAGGTTATTGTAGTCGGTATGCAGGAGATTTGTATGAAGTCGCTGTAGTCTAGTGGGTAGAGTGTTGGTTAGTACTTCTTCATTTGCTACGGTGACAAAATGAACGTTTTCTCATTTTTTCTTTTCCCAGTATTCATTTTGCTTTCGATAATACAGTATTGCCTTGTACTGGCAATAGGGATTGCCCTTGATGCTTGGCTAAGGTGATGTGAGTGTGAATTGTTGAGTGTAATTATGTTTGTCGTATTAAGAGTAAATATGTCTGCTAAGTGTATTCTGTAACGTTTAATTGTCCATTTTGAAATAGTTTATGTTATAACAGCATTTTTACATGGAGTCCTGTAGAAGTTAGGTCAAAATTTTTTTCAGTGGAATTTTTTTTTTTTTTTTATAAAGATATCTCTCCATTTCAGTTTAAATAAAATGCTTCGCCTCCAGTTCCGCAATTAATTTTTTTTGTCTAAAACTATTAATAAATAATAAAAACAACTAATAATAACAATTTTAAACTTTTTCTTTCAAGAAATTAAAAAATATTGACAATTTTCAACAAGAACATTTTTTTATGAGCAGTACGTCTTATTTTGATCTTGCAGTATTTAGCTTCTTAATTGCCTTTTGTACAAGAAACTATATTCATTGTGACCTAAAACTAAACACATTTCGATTAATAATTAAATATTTAAGAATCTTAAGAATCTTATATATCAATCATGGATATGATCATGGATACGATGCACATCATGGATATTATGCACATCATGGATATGATGCATGCACCATGGATATGATGCACATCATGGATATGATGCATGCATCATGGATATGATGCACATCATGGATATGACGCATGCATCATGGATACGATGCACATCATGGATACGATGCACATCATGGATATGCATGCATCATGGATATGATGCACATCATGGATACGATGCCAATCATGGATATGATGCATGCATCATGGATATGATGCACATCATGGATACGATGCACATCATGGATATGATGCATGCATCATGGATATGATGCACATCATGGATATGATGCATGCATCATGGATACGATGCACATCATGGATACGATGCATGCATCATGGATATGATGCACATCATAGATATGATGCACATCATGCTTCATGGATATGATGCACATCATCGATATGATGCATGCATCATGGATATGATGCGCAGCATGGATATGATGCACATCATGGATATGATGCATGCATCATGCATATGATGCACATCATAGATATGATGCATGCATCATGGATATGATGCACATCATAGATATGATGCATGCATCATGGATATGATGCACATCATGGATATGATGCACATCATGGATATGATGCACATCATGGATATGATGCATGCATCATGGATATGATGCACATCATAGATATGATGCATGCATCATGGATACGATACACATCATGGATACGATACACATCATGGATATGATGCACATCATGGATATGATGCATGCATCATGGATATGATGCACATCATAGATATGATGCATGCATCATGGATACGATACACATCATGGATACGATGCATGCATCATGGATATGATGCACATCATAGATATGATGCACATCATGGATATGATGCACATCATGGATATGATGCATGCATCATGCATATGATGCACATCATAGATATGATGCACATCATGCTTCATGGATATGATGCACATCATCGATATGATGCATGCATCATGGATATGATGCGCAGCATGGATATGATGCACATCATGGATATGATGCATGCATCATGCATATGATGCACATCATAGATATGATGCATGCATCATGGATATGATGCACATCATAGATATGATGCATGCATCATGGATATGATGCACATCATGGATATGATGCACATCATGGATATGATGCATGCATCATGCATATGATGCACATCATAGATATGATGCATGCATCATGGATATGATGCACATCATGGATATGATGCATGCATCATGGATATGATGCACATCATGGATTTGATACACATCATAGATATGATGCATGCATCATGGATATGATGCACATCATGGATATGATACACATCATAGATATGATGCATGCATCATGGATATGATGCACATCATGGATATGATGCACATCATGGATATGATGCATGCATCATGGATACGATGCACATCATGGATACGATGCACATCATGGATACGATGCATGCATCATGGATATGATGTACATCATGAATATGATGCACATCATGGATATGATGCACATCATGGATACTATGCACATCATGGATACGATGCATGCATCATGGATATGATGCACATCATGGATATGATGCACATCATGGATATGATGCATGCATCATGGATATGATGCACATCATTGATATGATGAATGCATCATGGATATGATGCACATCATGGATACGATGCATGCATCATGGATATGATGCACATCATGGATATGATGCATGCATCATGGATATGATGCACATCATTGATATGATGCATGCATCATGGATATGATGCATGTATCATGGATATGATGCACATCATGGATATGATGCATGCATCATGGATATGATGTACATCATGGATATGATGCACATCATGGATATGATGCACATCATGGATATGATGCACATCATGGATACTATGCACATCATGGATACGATGCATGCATCATGGATATGATGCACATCATGGATATGATGCATGTATCATGGATATGATGCACATCATGGATACGATGCACATCATGGATATGATGCACATCATGGATATGATGCATGCATCATGGATATGATGGATATGTATGCATGCATCATGGATATGATGTACATCATGAATATGATGCACATCATGGATATGATGCACATCATGGATACTATGCACATCATGGATACGATGAATGCATCATGGATATGATGCACATCATGGATATGATGCATGCATCATGGATATGATGCACATCATTGATATGATGAATGCATCATGGATATGATGCACATCATGGATATGATGCATGTATCATGGATATGATGCACATCATGGATACGATGCACATCATGGATACGATGCACATCATGGATATGATGCACATCATGGATATGATGCATGCATCATGGATATGATGCACATCATGGATATGATGCACATCATGGATATGATGCACATCATGGATATGATGCACATCATGGATATGATGCACATCATGGATATGATGCACATCATGGATACTATGCACATCATGGATACTATGCACATCATGGATACGATGCATGCATCATGGATATGATGTACATCATGGATATGATGCACATCATGGATATGATGCACATCATGGATATGATGCATGCATCATGGATATGATGTACATCATGGATATGATGCACATCATGGATATGATGCACATCATGGATATGATGCACATCATGGATATGATGCACATCATGGATACGATGCACATCATGGATATGATGCACATCATGGACATGATGCAGTGGATTTTAAAATCTGAAATCTGGGAAAATTTCAAAATCTACTATGAAATCACGCTCTGTTAAAGATTCTGGCAATTGGATTAGTTAATGGGACGTACAATGCTTTAAAAACAATTTACTTTGTCCGTTGTCAGTGATTAACTATAGGACTTATTTTTATCAACTTTTGTTTTTTTTTTCTTATTTTACCCGGGAATTTCATTAATTTTTCCTGTTTTTCTTTCCCAGTCTTAAATTAATTATTTAACAGAGTTCCGTTAATAACATAACAGAGCTCTGTTAGTACTGTTAATAACATAACAGAGCTCTGTTACCTAACATGGAGAGATAGATTTTAAAATCTATCTTCACACACATCTATGAAATCGCGCGCTATTAATGGTTCTGGCGATTGAATTAGTTAAAGGGACGTACAATGCTTTAAAAACAACATTCATTGTCCGCCCATGTTGTCCTGTTTTCCCAAAAAAGGACTTAGAGTGGATTTTAAAATCTGAAATCTGGGAAAATTTCAAAATCTACTATGAAATCGCGCGCTGTTAATGGTTCTGGCGATTGAATTAGTTAAAGGGACGTACAATGCTTTAAAAACAACATTCATTGTCCGCCCATGTTGTCCTGTTTTCCCACAAAAGGACTTACAGAGGATTTAAAAATCTGAAATCTGGGAAAATTTCAAAATCTACTATGAAATCGCGCGCTGTTAAGGATTCTGGCGATTGAATTAGTTAAAGGGGCGTACAATGCTTTAAAAACAACATTCATTGTCCTCCCATGTTGTCCTGTTTTCCCACAAAAGGACACTTAGTGGATTTTAAAATCTGAAATCTCAGAAAATTTCAAAATCTACTATGAAATCGCGCGCTGTTAATGGTTCTGGCGATTGAATTAGTTAAAGGGACGTACAATGCTTTAAAAACAACATTCATTGTCCGCCCATGTTGTCCTGTTTTCCCACAAAAGGACACTTAGTGGATTTGAAAATCTGAAATCTGGGAAAATTTCAAAATCTACTATGAAATCGCGCGTTGTTAATGGTTCTGGCGATTGATTTAGTTAAAGGGACGTACAATGCTTGAAAAACAACATTCATTGTCCGCCCATGTTGTCCTGTTTTCCCACAAAAGGACTTACAGTGGATTTTAAAATCTGAAATCTGGGAAAATTTCAAAATCTACTATGAAATCGCGCGCTGTTAATGGTTCTGGCGATTGATTTAGTTAAAGGGACGTACAGAGCTTTAAAAACAGTTTACTTTGTCCGCCCATGTTGTCCTGTTTTCCCACACTATTGATTTTTCTATCGGATTACAATACCTTTCGGAAATGTATGATTTTCTGTTTATTGTAGTTCTTATTTCGCATTATTTTGTAATTGTGATTAACTATAGGACTTGTTTTTATCATTTCTTCCTTTTTTTCTTATTTTACAAAGGAATTTAATTAATTTTTCCTGTTTTTGTTTTTCCCGCCCTTAAATTAATTGTTTAACAGAGTTCTGTGCGTAACATAACAGAGCTCTGTTAGTTCTGTTAATAACATAACAGAGCTCTGTTAGCTAACATGAGAGATAGATTTTAAAATCTATCTTCACACACATTAAAAAGGTAAGACCCGCTATAGTATATAATATATAACATTAAATCAATCCCTTAATATATTGGATATGATGTGGTTATCCATACAAGTTCACTAGAGACTAGCAATATAGCACGTGCTTTTTAGTTTACAACAAATAGGAGCGTCTCTATAAAGCGAACTTAAATGAGACAAGCGGGTTATCTATACCCTATAACATGTGGGAGATTCTGACGCTCTGAACAGTTAATCAGCGATGCAATTTCCAACGGTATCCCAATGTCTCAGAAATCCGTATAAAGCTTAACGTATACGAATTAGGTAAGGTTTGTTTAAATTATAAACTACTTCGTCTCAAAGGTCGCGTTGTAATCACTTGCTTACGTATTTAATTAATTATTACAACCTTTTAGTCAGGACTGCAACGTAGCTTCTCACACCTCTCACAATTAAATTACAATTTCGTCCATAATTGGCGGGACCTTCAGTTTAACGGCTCTGAACAACAACCTCTTTGGAAATTTTATTCGAAATTTTATTTATTGACTGAGTTTTTGACAGGAGACTGCCGAGAGAAAGTGGTCGAAAGAAATATTTTTGTTTTCATATTGTTACAAAAATGCAAACTTCGTTTAACATCAGCATGCTTAACAAATACAACGAACTTGTTATCGCTATGAAAAAAACGGAGATAGACAAGTAAGCGAGAACGCAACAACAAACAATGTGAACAAAATACACAAACAACAATGAAGTCGCAATAGAGTTCTCGAGAAGGCGAAAACATGAACATTCTACTTCAAGAACTTGCATCAGAGTGTTTACGTGAGCGTATAAAAGGGCAAGACAAAGCAGGCAACGAGCAGTAAGAATTCAGTCAGGTTTGTGTGAAGACGAGTTGTGTGTGAAGAAAACAGTCGTGGTTTGAAGATCTCCGCTGTAAATATTGCGCTGTAAGCAAAGAAAAGTAGCGAACAAGAAATTATTGTTGCATACGTCAAGTTGTAAACCATGGCACACAAAAGTAGTGCGAACAACAAAGAATTTAATGGAAACTAAACACCAATTTATTTTTATTTTGTTTGCAATCAACGAACTCATATTCTAAACGTTTTTAAAAAGGTAAAAACGTAACAATATTTTTTTTCTTTCGCAATGTCTGAGCTGGGGCGACTTGACCACGGCGACGCGTAGTAACACCATTCGATAATTTTTTCTTCCATTTGAGGTCCCAAAGTACCGGATAATACTAATACACAATATGGATTACATTGAATACATCGTTAAGGATATTTCTGCCCGTTAACAGTTAAATTAGGTGACCACATGCCGGCCTTATAAAAATTATTTTTAACATGAAAACTCTTTTCAAAACTGTGATGCTTTAAAGTTTAATCCATAATAAATATTTCCATTATATGAGTCCACCTTTCCCCACATGCTTTTTTCAATTCAAGTTCAAGTTAGTAAGGCAGAGACCATAAGATACTTATACAGTTTATTTGAAATGCGACTAAAATGAAAATTTTTGAATCGGACCAACCAGAAAACTTAAAAACAAATCATAAAATGCCAACTGAAAGTAGATACATGTAATGATAATGATTCATAAAAAAAAGACAAACAAAAAATAGAATAAAAATATTAAAAAACATTTCATCACAATAATAACCAGAACAACTACAAAGAAATAAAATATAATTTTAATTAAAAAATATAAAATGTATTCTTCATATTTGACTTTTTGACAAACATAAGGTATAAACACATAGACGACAGACAACAGTTCGGCAGTTCGACAGAAAGGTTACAATTGAACCTCAGTAAGGGAAACAATTGAAATACCAAAGTAGATAACGAATACACTGCGTACAAAACGCCTCTAGAACAACCGACTACAATTGCTGATAGAAATAGGCTAAGTTGATAATAATTTTAAAATTAACCACAAAGATGTTGCGCCACCTTAAAAGAAGGATTCGTGGTTACTGATACACAAGTACCATCCTATTAAGCGCTCCCTATTTTGAAGTTAAAACGATATCACATTGACATTTTTTATTCGTTTGAATAAATGTAAACTAATTTGATAGATGTGGCTTCAACAAAGATTGGAAGGCCCTGCTGGTAGACCCCATGAGGATTACATGTTATGAGTATTTATGAAGGTATTCCACCGCAGTCATTGGTTGGATAGTGAAATGATCCACTCCAAATTCTCCATTTTTTTTCCTTTTCGTCTATTCATTCCGCTCTGCCAACTATCAACTTTTTAATTTCGTTTTCCTCTGTCCTTATTGAGTTAGTTTTCAGGTGCGCTGTTTTGATTAAACTGCTACGAAAAGTTTTCTACCTACCGGTCTATCTTTGCCATAATTTATTGTATTTTATGTAACACCAACTCTATCGCTCTCTCTATAACTCTCACACATCTCTCTTTCACATCTTTATTTGTTTAAATGTTTTGTTTTTTTTACTCTTTTCATGTGGTGTTTTTTCTATTTTATATTCCTGTTTTTGTTTTTGTTCTGTAGATTTCGTTTATGCTATGCTACTGGCTATTTTTTGGCTACAAAAGGATAAAGTTAAGTTAAAGCTTTTTGTAGTTGTTGATGTTGTTATAATTCTTTTTGTTTATACCTTAACATTTCGATTTTTAAAAAGTAGAAAAAAAACAAAAAACTGAAACAACAACATTAATCCAGTTGTTGGCTTTAAAAAAAAATTAGTAACTGTTCTTGGTTTAAGTGCACTATGGTCGGAAGAGCTCAAAAATTTTAATTCACATTTCAAAGAACACCACACAGCGTTTAGTACATATACGATCCCCTTGCTTCATTGATCTAGAACATATGTATATGTAAGTATAGGATACACCATTTTCGGTAGTTCTTCATTTGGTTTGCGTCTTCGATGAATTATATGACATTTTGAAGGTAAAAGCTACGTTGTTTATACTCATATAGCCACATTCATTTTACTAAACAGGACGAATAAATGAAGTATGAAACTACTACGTACAACTCGTATATAAAGCTCGGTCAACTAGCCAAATTAACTGCAAATATTAGTAACACCAGGACAATACTCTGATTCTCCGATTTGCTAAGGTCAGAATGGTATTGTCTACTATATTAAGGATTACAAACTAGCTTCTACCGCCACTCACATTGTGGATGTTAATTTAATCCACGAGTGGTAGGACCTGCAGCTGAACGTCGACTTATGTCGAAAGATTTGAGAAACTTCTCATGGCAATTTTCTGTCTACTCTCAGAGCTTTTGCTAGAAGACTGTTGAGAGGAAGTCGTCTTATGAAATATTTCTTTTTTATTATTTCATTTTGTTCGATACGATCTCATCTAATAATCTGCATATCTATCCTTATATCCCTATAATGAATTCAGTTATAATTTTGCCCTGACAAACTTTAGAATGACATTCGTTGTTAGTTCCAGTTTACCTACTATGCGTTATTCGCCAGATGTGCCCAATAAAAGACGATTTACATATGTGTAAGCAACACACCAGGGCAGTTATACTCTTAAGCTTATGTGGCTTTAATTATGCATTCCTAACTTAAACACGAAAACACAAACACTACTTGACAATATTAGAAACGCAATGGAACTACAACACATTCTTCCTTTTCTGGTGTTGTAAGTGTCATTAAATAAAACTAGTTTTCTCAAATTTAATCCGTATGCAGTCCATAGTGCTTAAGCTTCAACACAAGCTTCAAACACAAATATGACTGGAAATTGCAAAAGTACTTTACGGACTTAAAACGTTATTGGATGTAACTAAAAATAATAACAACGAAAACAATAACATCTACAAAAAGCATATTTAAATAAAAAAAATTGTGGATCTTGTGCTTAGGTTTTCTGAAACAGAAAATGTAATTTTTTTTTGACAAAAACATACAACTGAAAAGCTAAACAAAAATCGAAAAAAATGTACAGAAAAAATTTAAATATTAGGCTTCATTTCAGTAACCGTCATCTTACAAATACACAAGGCAACAGCCATGGAAAGTGAATTTACTTCTTTTTTTTTTGTTTTCGAATGGATAGAAAACTCAATTACTCAGTTGTTCCCTTTGGGAACTTTTTACACACGCCAGAAACCATGGACACATATACGAAATTCCTTCATTTTTATTTCTTGTATTCTATTGCTCCTTGTTTACCATTTGTAGTTTTATTTCATACTTTTCTTTTTTAAATTCTATTCACGGTGGCAACACATGTTTAACAATTTCTTTAATAGGGGATCGTTTTTGTTTTGTTCGATATCCTACAGCATGGTTAGGCAGAGGATATAACAGAGTTCTCTTGGAGGCTAACAAGCTAATGTAACGAGTTTGTCTATATTGCAAATAATATTTGAATGGAGCAGAAAAAGGTCGACGTAGTCTAGGAGGCTTATTAAATGAGAGGCCAAGGGGAAAATCGCAGACCAGACATTTCGAAAAAAAGAAATATGAAAAAATATTTCCTCGAAGTTGAAAGAAGAACTCGTTTCAGAAGCTATTGAATACGAATGAAATGGTTCGAGGTAAAGAAAAGTAAACCAAGTAGGGTCCTGGATAAAGAAATTCTCAGAGGACTGGAGTCACCTCATCCACAAAGGTTTTCCTACTTCTACTAAAGCTTTTTTAATAACCCACTGACTTTAGATAACCCCACAACTGAAACTTCATATTCAGTGCCTCTGTCAATCAGTTGACAGATTTCATTCACTTATTCATTGACTGGCCGCCCAATATGAAGTACTTCTTGGGAGCAACAGAAACGAGAAACCTATATGTGGGTAACTATAGCATTTCATTCCTTCAGACATTTTATACTTTTTTTCAAATCCCAATAATTGCTAACTGGAACTACAAATTAAAGAACTTTTTAAAAATCATACAATTGCTACAATACCAATCAGTGTTGCTCGATATAAATGCCACACCATTCAAGATTAGCTTTGGCTGAATCAATGTTACGTTGAAGGAGTGTAGTGCAGTTGAACTTGGCCGTCAATTAATTTTCTAATACAAGTATTTTGGGTTTTTTATTCTGTTCTTGAAACTATAGCTGAACTAAAAGCAGAAAACAATAGTAACAACGAGAAAAATCTTCCAAAAAATTACAAGTTTATCTTCTCTGTTGCCTTGCCATTGATCCAACCATTCATCCGTCCATCCATCTATTGCGATTCTAAGCTTTAAAACATGTCTAGACTACGAGGCTGTGTAAACTATACGAAATTTTTCTATTTCATTTGACTTTAAAACTCCACACAAAAAAATAATGCGAACAACGTGTATATGAACTTTTGTCTTCCTTTCACGGAGTACAGGGTAATACAATTTGCTGCACTTTGTGTCTACACAAACGAACAAATGCCGTCATAACCCACACTAGCGCCACCCTTCATTGGGTTACACTATGCTTCACTTTCATCTTGATTTTCTTTGTTTTTCGTCTTATTTTTTTTTTTTTTTGTTTCTTGTGTGGATTCAAGGATATTCTTTTTATCTTTACTCCCATCCACTTAAAAAAAATTAGAATAAATAAGAAAAACTAAGAGAACGAAAAATCTTGTTAAATGAAAGAAAACAATAGAAATTCTAAAAAGGACTACAAATTAGAGTTTTAATTGAATTTTCGATAAAGAAAATCATGACTAATGTTAAGAAATTAAAGAAAAATTTTTACGAAAATTTCATTTATTAAAGGATCAATTTTGCGAACCAAATTTTGAAAAGAATTCTTAATGGAATGAAAGACGAAAATATTACAGAATTACATACATTGCATGGCTTATTTATACCATCTGTATCTTCACATTTCTAATTTTAGATTGTGCAATAATTCTCTCAGACCCCAGAGAATTTTCTAATTCTTCGCGATAACATAATATAACGCTTAATCTGTCTAAGTTTCCAATAACGATGACGTAAACAATCGGTCCAAAATATAGCCAAAGAATAGATTTCCAAAAACATAACTCAATAAGGTAATTCATTTTCTTACCCGTCATTTAAAGTATACTAATGTAGGAGACAAAACGCACAGACTCAATGGGTTCTCCAATTTAAACTCAGGAATTTCACAAGGATATTTGCATAATTTGCTGGATTATTATGTCGAGGGGTAGAATTCCAAGTCATGTGTTTTTGGGCGTCGTGATAGCCTGATACTTATAACCTGATATAATTAATACGGCAGTTCTGTTCTATCATCTCTTCTAACTGATGTCATAAATCACACCAGAAATTAATGAAACTTTATTTTCTAATCAGAAAGGACCACAAGAAGAAAAACATTTTCACTTTCAGTCCATTAGTTATGTTCCAGTAAATGTTCATTTCAAAAACTAATGGTGTTTTCTTTTCTACCAAAAAATTTGCACTTTATTGTAAAAAATGCAATTTTGTGTTTGTTTCTTAAAAATGTTTCTCCCTCTAAAAGGGTGGTATGTTTTATTCTAAATAAATTGCACATGAAAATGGTGGAGGGCATTGCATTTTACGCCCTGTATAAATCGAGAGTGCTGATAATGCCCTGTAAAGCAAATGACTTTCGTTTATTTATAGGGCTACCAGATGAAATTTAAAAAAAGTCTCCTAGTATCGTTATCCAATTCTGAAGTTAATTTTTTCATTGTTTTGTGGGGTAACCTTAAGGGAACATTACATTATTAAAGCTACAGGTCAGTAATATAAAAAATTGCATTCAGTTTTAGAACTGTGTTAAAAAAATTTTATTTGGTTATAAAAAAAAAACCCTAAAAATATGAAATCGAAAAATTTGCGATCTGGCAACACCTTTTTCATGTTTACATATTTTATTGAAAACAAATCAAAAAATACAACATATTTTTAAGGACACGGGACATACCCTTTTTTCATATTTGTGTTATGTTCATCTCAAATAAAAATTACATTATAACAGGGTCGGTCAGCAATTTTTTTAATGCACCTTGTAAGAGGGTGACATTTTCTTTGTAGAAAAGAAAACACCATAAATAAATGAGTCGAGGTTAATTTGGAAACCCTAGCCATAATTAATTTTATTAACTGCAGAGCAAAATAAAAAAAAAAAACTGACAAAAAAACACGAAAGAACTACAAAAAACCAAACACTTTAACTCTGTGAAATTCTCATTATTTACGCCAAAGAAGACAGGACAACAAAAGACACACTGGTAGCATAGGCAGACAACACAAAACTCTTGTTTCTAACCAGGACTGTATGGGAAAATAGAGCAGGGCCACAGGAAGAATAAAAAGAAGAAAAAATACAGTAGCAAGCATCTATAGTGTTTTTTGACCATAGACTACTAAATGATGATGATGATGATGACAATTATTATAACGGTACACAACAAGTGAATCGTATTCTGATAAAGAGATTGTATTCGGCTGAATCGTAATTTCCTTTTAACACACGCAAAATTCACGATTCTCGAAACGGTAACAGAAAAAAATCAACTCGAATAGAAAAACAATTCGATTAAAAGAGAATACGAAGCAAAGACACAAGTGACAAAATGAAAACAAAAAGCTGAAACTGTGATCTATTGGAAGTAAGAAAAAAGAAAATAAACTCTAACTACAGTTATGAAATATACTCGTCATACAGGGTGTTTAAAATTCGAGTTTGTATTTCCATTTTATTTTCCAATATACAAAACATAAACGAAAATAATTTCGACGCATTGGAATATTTTTTGGGAAATTTAAACATTTTATGGGAGTGTGTTGCTTTTAACTTCCTTACTTAATCGGTTGTTACAACATAGTTTCACATAACCCACATGTTAATTTTATTGATGAGCGGAGGAAGTACAGTACATCGACGACTCTGAATGAAAAATTTAACAATCTTTTCATGGTAATTTTTATTTTTTGTGAGGGAACCCCGTAAAAAAATTTTTTTTTTTCATATTTCGTTCTTGTTCGAGATGTCAGAGCTATGGCGTGTACAATGGACTCGTGTCTACTTACTTTACATCAATTTTTCAAGGACAGAAAGACATTTTGATTCCCTGACGCTTCTAATTACTTTCCTTCTATAAGACCGAAATATTTCCTTTAACCTTGGGTGTTCGCAATGGGACATGAGCCCCATTGTGTTCTCTAATTAGGATTCTAATTCTAATAGAGAACCAGGCTTCTTTTTAAGGATTAATAGGTCTTCAAAGGATTACATGCATGAAGTCTACATTAATTGGACAAAATACATCGTCAGTGAAGTTATAAATCCGTTGCTTTCCTTCATTTGATGATCCAAAAAATCCACGTCCAATGTACAGTACCGTGCAAAATAATAGCAGTGGAGTTATGGAATGTGGTGGAATCATCGTGGCGGGCTATTCCGGTAGAAAGATGCCAAAAACTGGTTAACTCCATGGGTCGTCGATGTAATGCAGTAATTAAGAATAGAGAATATTCCAATAAATATTAATTTTAAACAATAGTTTTTATTTTTTTACCCAAAATGTTTGAAACACTGCTATTTTTTTGCAATCAAATTTTTCTATAAGTTTTAAATTTTCTATTTTCACATTTTGTAAAAATGTTGTCCAAAAAAAAATAGTATCCTCAATGAATACACAACATACTAAATAATGAATTTACAAAATAGTTTAAAACAATTCTTTAATAATTTTTATAATAATAGGCAATGTCTGACTTAAAACTCTTCACTGCTATTATTTTGCACGGTACTGTATGTACATGACGGCCACTAAGATAAAGTGAAGTCGTTGAAGACAGGACAAGACATCAAGAACTACTCTGTTGAAGTACATATACAACGTGTTATCAAACGAGATCTGCAAACCGTATAAAAGTCTCATAATACAAATCTACATACAAACGAACCTGGATCTGTTAGCATTCAAAATTCTTTCTTACTGGTCAACGTCCCATTATAATACACCAAGAATGGCAATTGAATGAAATACGCAAGGCAGCACAAAACCTTCCAGCGTTTTAAAGCGATTAATTTCAGAATTAATTTTATTGAACCATGCAAATCACGGTGGAAGAATTTGGTTGCGGCACTTTGTTTCACTAGGCAATCAAAAGGAACAATGTTTCTATTCTCACAGTTTTTAAATAGCAAATCCGTAAGAAACATTTGATAGAATGCATGTTAAGACGTAGAAGGTCTTATATTATGTATCATGTATTAAATACTACAAAGAGATCGACTGAACGTAACTGATTCAAAATCAAACAAATTAATGGTGATAGGATTACATGGGATAATTTTGAAACCGTGCTCTGTTCCTTAACGGAATTTCAGTCATGCATAGAAGAGTTTAAAACACAAACATTTTTAAACAATTTTTTACAAAATATTTGACAAGCCCATGTAAAAACTTGAAGCTGAAATTTTAAAATTCAATTGAAAAAAAATCGCCAAAAATTATGTAAATCCCTCTAGCAACAATATCAAAATAAAATTCTTAAACCACAAACAACAACAATGACAATGAAAAATAGTGTAAAAGCATTTGTTGTGACTAGACAGAAGCGGCATAAATTCTGTTTTACACCGTTTCGTGGTTTCCACCAGCCATAAACAATAACAACAACAATATGAAATAAAATCAAATGAAAAATTTCTGTTTTGCCAAAATCTACAGTTTTTAAGTTATTTTCCAATGGAAAGTGTAAAATTATAACACTTACCTGGTATTTCCAACAGGAAATGTGTCCAACTGGTGGTTCTCTGAGGAAAGGCAGATATGCTGGCTTATTACACAGCAACAGCATCATTTTAAAATTGTTTTTATTTAAGTATTCAAAACACACACACTTATGTTAAATTCTAATTTAATTAAAAAATTTTAACATTTTCTTTTTTAAACACCTTTTTGCTTATCTTTCTGCACAATATCACTTCACCATTTTTATGTTACATTTTTTTTTGTTTTTTTTTTCTTTTTTATCTTGTGTTCTTATTTCTTCTTTATATTTTCGGCCATTTAAAATATTTTCTAAGCCTTTTTAATTAACCCGGTTTGGGACAATTTTTTCTTCTTGCTTCGTTTCTTTTTTTTTACATTTACACAGAATTTTTCTTCCACTTATAACCAGAATACTAGCTTGGCTTTTTCTATTTTAACTTTATTTGTAATTTTATTTTTCCACTTTTTAAAATGACTTATTACGCACCGTAGTTTAGTTTAAACGACGAATATAAAACCGTACGCGAGAGACACAACACAGAAAAAAAATATTGCAAACACATCTCTATATTAACATGGCAAAACTTACACTGAACAGCATGACTAAAGCAGAGACAACATATTAGCGGGAAAACATAACGAGAAATGCATGCAAAAAGCACCTACAAACACTCGCTCATTCGATTCTTTTACGTTTTTTGCTTTCTTTTTCCAAAAAGACAAAACCAGGGCGAATTTATATGAATTTGCCGTGAACAAAACTTTACAAAAAGCAATAAATGCACATGCAATGTTTTACAAACACACACACACACAATATCATACATATTCTCTCGAAAATTAAAAGAGAGAGCCTTTGAAGAGTTTAGGGGACAGTACTCCATGTAGTAAATATAGTGAATCGAAGTTCTTTTTATAAATCGAGCACTGAGGAATATTATGACTACAAAAATAACAACAACATTACCATACTATTACTTTCACAATAACAAATTTAAAGAGTACGAGTATTACTGTTACACTCTTTTATTGTTATTGCTCGATTCTTTGCTTTTAATAACTCCATATAAGTTTATCCCCGCTATCCCCTC
Organism: Sarcophaga rosellei; assembly: GCA_930367235.1. Classification (NCBI taxonomy): domain Eukaryota; kingdom Metazoa; phylum Arthropoda; class Insecta; order Diptera; family Sarcophagidae; genus Sarcophaga; species Sarcophaga rosellei. The sequence goes on along the minus strand of OV884018.1, from coordinate 60,893,493 downwards.
TCCTAAAAGCTTTAACATAATATGCAGATGTATGTGTTCCTGTGTTGCTGTAATAATAATGAATTTAATCGTTTGATTTATAGCGAGTCTCTTTCGAATAATATGAATTAAGCAAAGTAGAAAAACTAAGAGAGATAATGCAAAATTTTAAAGAGTGCACATCATGTAAGTCTCTTTTTTCAAACACTCATTTACATAAACCGGCTTTTCGTTGCGTTTTTCTTCCTAGGACAAACTGTTATTGAATTAAAACATGTGCATGTTGTGTTTGTTTTTATTATTTTGGGACATAATAATCGTTGTTTATTTGAGAGAATTTTATTTCTGTGTTTTGCAAACAAATTTGTGTGTTAACTTTTTTCGTGTGTGTGTTTTAAATCGTTTAGTGAGTTGCTTGGCTTCACTGTTGTTTAAATAGCTCATGTTATTTACAGTCCTTGGCTTATATTATTGTCAGGTTTTTTGTTATGTTATGTTAAGTTACATTATGTTATGCTTAAGGCATTGGATTATTAAAGGTTCAGCAGCAGAATATGTAACATAAAAAGTACCAAAAATGGAAATTAAAAATTGGCAAAATGGAACTGTTGTACAGGATTTTTTTAAATATAATGTGGCCCCAACACGTAGCTTTTAGTTGTACAACATGTTGAATCATCCATTGGTTGTCTTCTTCACGATCCTCGATTTTTTAACTGTTATTTTAGCCTCATATTGGTAGTATGTTGAATGAAAATCAAAATTTTTTGAACTTCAACCAGTCATTCAACATAACAATTGTTTATACACAATAATGAACTTGTAAAGCCAGTCGCAATGTTTAGAGGCCGCATGAGGCTTTCAGTCATCAATAAATCATAATTTATAAGTGTGCTAAAAAGACAAGATATAGTGCAGGATTCAAATATTGTTGCAAACTAAAAACAATAAGAGAGTTTCTAAAGACCCTAGAAGTCTTGAAACATTGCAAAATTTTTGTTTTTAAAATTCGTGTAAATTTTTGTATTTTATAAGTAATTAAAAAAATGTTTTCTTTGTGATTCTTTACACCATGAAGATACTAAAATCTGTCGTATTATTACACACTGTGAGACATAAGCAGCACGCTGTACAAGTATAGTGTGAAGAGGAGTAGTGTTTCAATTCCAACGTGTTTCGGTTTGTAAATCATTTATTCTCTCTCTGAGTTCTCTTCCATTTTAATAATATCTTTTGAGGATGCTATTAGCGCGTGTATGTGAATATGTGTGTGTTTGGCGCAAAAGCAGCTGTTTTATATTTTTTTGGGAGGATTTGTTGCTATGGTTGACATGCCGGCATGTAATTGTTGTTTTCGCTTATTATTTTGTTTTTGGTTTTCTTCCTACTTCTGTCCTTTACGTTTTTGCCATCATACTCATTGTTATTGATTTGCAACTCTCTGGAGAATTGGTTTGCATTGCGTTTAATTTTTTGAATGAAACTGTGTTGCAGTGTTTAAAAAAAGATAAAAATTGTGGGATGATTTAGGGGAAATTAAAATATTTCAAAAATGTAGGTTTAGGTTTAGGTTAGAGGACGTGTACTTACCGATTGCTACAAGTACAGTACCCGAAAGTTCAGTTGACCCATTGTACAATGTCCTACAGGGTAGAGGATAATAGGGTAGATAGGAGTGGAAGGACGAAAAATTTAAAATACAGAAAAATTTCAAAAAAATTATTCTTTTATAACTGTAGCATTTTGAATTAACTGAAGAATAGCTCACGACTTTCTGTTGATAAGGTCGCCATAATAAAGGAAAAAGGAAGAGATTTGTGTCGTCAAAACTATTATAAATGGTCTAGTGAAATATGGTTTTTTTTAATCAATTGCCTAAATGTGAATTCATGTTATGAAGGATCAAAAATTCCAAAAGCTAAATTGACTCAGACTCTTTAATACTATAATTCGAGGCTATTAGCAGATGATGAAGACATCGAAGGCAACTCATCTATCAAGTATGTGTGCCTTCCGCCAGAAAATAAGAATGATTGCTACACTGATTTCAAAAAATGTTTCTAGAACGGCGGATAGAGTACATTTTTGGCTTTATTGAGGAGATACTTCTACTCAAAAAGGAAAGCGTAATACAATGGTAATGAGCCATTCGCCATTGTGACAATAATTTCTCAAAGTATTTTTCTGAAACAGTGAAATACCAAGACTTAATACGTTAGGAAAACACTTGTTTTAAAATAAAATTAACAGTTGGATCTTGGATAGCTCCCTGATATTCAATTCAATTCATGTAGTACTAATCAGGATGAAATAATGGTTATAAAGACTGTCGCTGAGTGAACCCCATTTCAGAATATATCGATTGAAGATATACTAATATTTACTGCCAATAACACGGTCTTGAGATACATATAATGTGTGTGCACCCCTTAACACGTTCACGCCTGTGCTTTAATTCATGGTTGTCTCCTACGGGCGGCTGTTATATTTATAAGACGTTAATAATTATAATTGTTATTAAAAATAAATGCTTTTAAGAGAACGTGACTCTCAGGTATTTTTTTCGGCAGCTGAAGTGCTAAAGATCTAAATATTTGGTATTACGTGTCGTCTAATAACTTTATCAATTGCAGTTAAGTGCGGGCCACCGGTGGTACGCGCCGGCGTGAACGTGTTAAAATATGTCGGTTGTAGCCTCACACATATTTTACTCATTCCCAAAGGGAGAGTCCATTTTAATGCGGAATACATAATGTTGTCTATTGACACCCAAGCCCAGCAATAATATTGCGTCATCTGTAGCTATGGGTGGTGTAAATGTTAGGGAGTAAAAATCTGTTGATGTTCTTTATATGAAAAATTAGTGAGATCATCGCTTCTACCAGCTCATTTCTAAAGTGTCGAAAAATGAAATTTAACATTAAGAACTAATTTAATTTTTAAATATTTTTCATGCCCTATGCACTTTAAATATTTTATTTTAATTGCATCACAATTAAAAATGTTATAAATTTTTAGATATTTAAGGATATTACCTTGTTTAAGTCAAAAGTCTGTTTGCAAATCAAATTACTTCGGCTCTTTTAGTAATTGGACACAGAAATACTGCTACAAAAACGAAAAACATTTTCATTCACATTGAAAAGTTGTGACATTTAAAACAATTTCATTGATGCAACATCATGAATTTTTTGCATAAAAATGTTTATTGGGGTTTTTGATGTTCATTTCATGGGCTATTTAAGATGTGCTTGTTAATTTTATCTCATTTACTGTTCATTAGATTTGATTACCTTAAAAATGTATACGTACACAAGCACACACTTGCACATACACATGCAACATAGTCTGCATCCTTAATTTCACTTTAAAACCCTCAAAAGAGAGGCAAAGAAAAGCTATTTCAACATCATCATTATAGTCTTCACACATGCAACATTAATGACGAATGATCAGGATGATGTCGTTGAGCACAGCATTTAGTTAAAAGACTCGTATTGTAAATGTTATTCTTTAAACAATCACTGGCTATTATAAATAACCTTTCTTTTACATCGTTTGGATAGTCCAGGAGTAAAAGACTCCCATTTTTACTAGATTCTTCAATACATTGTTGCTGTGCTGTGTTGTTTTCCTTTTCTGTGTTCATTTTCGCATTGACTGAGCAAAACGAAATTTTTGTCGTTTGAAATGCAATTTTACCAACACCAAATGAAAATTTCAAACGTCTAGGAGACGCCAAGAAAAACAACAATAACAGCAATAACAACTGTTACTACCACTACTTTAACTAGAAACTACAATACAGTAAGAATTGGCTTTCATGGCCATGCAATTTTATACTCAAACCACCTAACACTGACTCTGACTCTCTTGTATCGCCCATACATCAACAACATAACTTCATTACAACCATCAGCAAACAAAAACTGCATAAGAGAGCAACAAGCACAATTGGAGGTATGTCCTGCATTTAATTTCAAGTCTGAGTCCTGTTGAATGGCGACAATAGTGGTGCTCGTATGAGAGCTACTCGCTTACCCACTCTAACTGTGTTATAGGCTTCACACAATGTTGTGTGTGTATGTATGTACAGCAGGTATGCTTGGCATGTTTGGTAGACAATTATTTGAGGTCATTTGCAAACTCTGCAGACACTGACACACCCACAATACATGCAACTTAAATGGATGTGCCACATAAACATGATTATTTCGAAACCCTCACCCCATTATATATGGGTGCTATAGGGGACCTTCTTAAGCATTAAATATTATTTTTAAACCATTTATAAAATGGAATTTTTACAAAAAAAACCTGCTTAAGGTTACCACTTCGCTTGGGAGCAAAGGGTTTCAAAGGGTATTCCCTGAATTATTGAAAATCTGCCAGCATTTTTTTTTGGCGACTTCTGGAGGAGGTTCCATCCCCACACTTGGTCGTAGTCACCTTCAGTTTCCTTTCGATATTTGTCGCCCAAATGATTCTGTATTAGCTGTTCTCAACAGTATTACTCATGATTCGCCACATCCAGATTGTGGTCAAATGTGCTCACGAACGTCATTTTGATGTCCGCCCTGTGAATATCCGTGTCAAGGATTTCTCAGGGAAATTTCGGTTCATCTAGCACTACGTTCTACGTCGTCGTAGGATATTGAATTGCTGACGAACTAACAATACTGGTATACGGCTATTAATTTCCAACATATTACAGTTGAACGGTGGCCTCAGTTAAATTGATTATTGTCTGGTAAGTTCTGATTCTCTTCTTTCCTCAAATGGCATGAGCATCCATCGAACTTGTGAGAAACTCAACTGCCACTGTCCTATTGGAAGTCATCCCGAATGTCCTGACATTCCCTCGTTAGTTTTTTCAGTCAGGGAGCAGTTGCATAAAATACTGTTCACATCTTAACATTGCACCAACATACCTTATCGTTTTAAGGGTGTACCAGATCTGATGTATCAGATCTGATGAGGCAAACCTTTGACTCTTAGCTCCAAAGTATGTTTTTGCAAATTGTCACCGGTTTATTACGTTTTTCTCTCGCAAACGCTAGACAAGATTTAATATCTTTTGTTCGATCCACCCACGTAAGTTCTTCTCATTTAGAGGTCTTCTTATTGCATTGGACTGTATATACATATATGTACATACCAGAGAACTGCAATCGGTGATTGAAAAACAATCTTAATTAAACTGGTCATATATGCCTTAATACTCGTCCTGATTATTCATTTTCAAAGCAATCAGTACAACACTTTCTATGTGAGTGCCCTGCACTTCAAAACATACGTCTGACTGATGTCTTTGAGTCTGACTGATGTCTTTGCTGTGAACGGTAAGCTATCCTAAACTACAGTCAGACTAATACTAATACTAATTTTCGGCAATTTGTATGTATATTGCCATTAACATGCAGACCTAACGACATCTGTAGCTATTTCAGCCTCCTTCTTAAAATTCTTTAAAATCCAATCAATAATTTTCTGTTCATTATGCCTTGTCGTTTGAATCAAAACTTTGAGTAGAGTAGATTTTAACTATCTTTTGTATGTGTTTCTCAGTTGTTAAGCAAGCTGACAGTCTTGGTTTTAAAACCACTAAATGGATAACCCGATACAATTCTAGAAATAGGCAATGTTGCTTACATAATATTAAAGAATTTGATCAAATTACTTGCATACTTTTGAGACGTTATGTCACAAACGCTGTTTCAAATAACACGGTATGGTTGTGTTTTGGTGCGTTGAATATTTTTGCATAACATAACCATTTTTCCAAAGTTGGGAACCACGCTCTTTCTTTCTCTTGTCTGCTGTTTCTCTAGGATAAGGTACATATATGAACTCCAACTCTCACTTAAATAGTTATGAGTTATTTTCCTATTTGTTTGGTTATCCCGTTGATATTTAATAACACTCATTTGCTCCAATATTTTTGAATTCCGCACTCATTTAAATGAAATGGCACTCATCACACATCTATTGAAATATTTTCATACAAATTTTCGATCGCCTTTCCTGTTGAATCCATCTATTGTATGAAATAATATATGGGACGAAATATGGTCTCTAAAAATTATTCAAAACCTATAAATTGAAGAACTATACTAGGATATATGGAGAAGATATTTTTTCAATTACAAATTGTATAACAAGTAAGTAGCCACAAATTACATACGGTAGGGTACATATCACATATTTTTTTTGAGACAGTTATTTGGGATTAACCAATCAAGAAAGAGACAAATATTTAAAATCTCTCCCTTTGTGGTCACTCATTTAGTTATTCTGATTGCCTGTTAAGTCTCGGTAAGGCAATCGTCAGATGAAGCATCATAAAAGGAGCGCAGCGAGTATAAAGGACATGAACGTATTACAAATCATGTATACAAATATTTAAAAGAAAACCACTGGTAAACCTTAACCCTTTGCACTCGACACCGTTTCGATCGTTACCTACCAGCAACTCGACGCTACTTTTTAACGAAAATTTTCATTCTGGAAACGTGATATTATACAGTATAATTTTAGAACAAATAAGGAATTGTAATGAAATTTGTTTTATATGAATTCGTGGAGATTGAAAAACACATATTTAAAAAAAGTTATCGAAAATATTTTCTATTCGCGTCAGTACGAACTGAGGTCATGTACATTTCTTCTCTCGGTGATCGTATTTCTTTATTATCGTATCAAGTTTCACACTTTATTGAACCACACTCTTGTAGCTTTGGATGCCTACTCCACTATATCTACAATTTGCTCAACGGATCAGAGAAATGTACAGTCCGTCGTGAGCTCACTTTGCGCGTTCTTTGTCGACTTGCAAAGCGGTTGATTTATTTATCATGCATCTTGTTAATTTTATCATATTTCGATTAGTTTTTGTGTGTCATTTTAATCGAAAATTACAGGATAACAAGCATATCTCAAAAAAAATTGCAGTGGAAAAATTTCATTGTCCGTAATCGCTACCAAACTATCATGTCCCGTCAGAAGGGACAACCGAGTGCAAAGGGTTAATAATAAATAATCTGTCATAAAAACAATGGATATTTTAGTTGCAGGAAAAAGTCAACAGAGATTCTGATAACGCTGCCCCTATGATGGCATATACATATAGTATATAGGAATAATATAGAATGTATGGGAAATATAATATGGCCGTTTCAATTAAATTCTTAATTGATGACTTACTCTAGGAAATAATTTTTTATTAAACAAGCGTGGCTTTAGATATTTTTAGTTTACTTGCGCGTGTCAAAATGGCATAATGTAGGGTATGCACATTTTTTAGAAACAGTTATTTGGGATTAATCAAAAAAGAGAAAAATAGTTAAACTCTGCCACAAATATTTTTATGGAAACAGTTATTTGGGATCGACCAATGAACAAATAGAAAAATAATTCAACCTTCTCTCTTTGTGGTCATTCAATCAAGTATTCTGATCGCCTGTTAAATCTCGATGAGGCAATCGTTAGATGAAGCATCATAAAAGGAGCGCAGCGAGTATAAAGGACATGAACGTATGTAAAGAACATCATGTGGAAAGAAAACCACTTAGTAATAAATAATTTGGCATACAAATAATGAATATTTTAGTCACAGGAAAACGTACAATGAGATCATCTAACCAACGATTCTGATAACAAGAGAAATTTGAAATCGTTTTATTTTTTTCAACACATATCGCGGTCCCTATGACGGCATATATATGGCGTATAGGAATAATATAGAATGTAAGGAACATAATATGGACGTTTGAATTTATTTGAAAACTCTAAATTGTTGACTTCCTCTAGGAAATAATATTTATATTAAACGAGCGCTGGTTTAGAGATTTTTTAAATTGTTTACATATCAAATCAAATTGTTTGTAAAAATTGCATGATGTAGGGTACACGCATATTTTAGAAGCAGTTATTTGGGATCGACCAATGAACAACGCGAAAAATAGTTAAACTTTCTCTCTTTGTGGTCATTCATTCGTTTGTTCTGATTGCCTGTTAAATCTTCTTACAGCAATTGTTATATGAAGCCAAAAAGGAGCGCAGCGAGTATAAATGACATGAGGACATTTAGAAGAACACCATGTGTAGATATCTAAAATAATACCACCTTAATAATAAATAATCTGATAACAAACAATGACTGTTTAAGTCATAGGAAAATGTCAACAGAGATCATATCAAATAGTCTGTGAAAATTGTATAACGTAGGGTACACACATATTTTTAGAAACAGTTATTTGGGATTAATGAAGAAGAGAAAGAGAGTTTTGCTACTTTTGTATTTAAGGTTGCCGTCTGTTATTTTGGCTGCAACGCTTCTGAGCCAACGAGAACCCTGCTATTGTCCTTTACTTTCTCTTCTTAACTCCTGTTCATGAAAAATCCACTCACTTATGCTGAAATGTTTTTCAGCTATTCTCATACAAATTTTCGATCTTCTATTATCTTCAATTAATTTCCCCTGTTTTACGAAAAACTCTCAAAGCTCAAATATGTATTTTTGAATTATGTTTGTAAAACGAGAGATTTCTAGTTTATTAAACGAATGCTGATAGTTTAGAGAATTTTTTCAATTACAAATTGTAACTGAACGCATAAAAAGTAGGTTGCAAAATTTGCGTAGGGTAGGGTACTCATCACATATTTTTTAGAAACAGTTAGTTGGGATTGACCAATGAACAAATAGAAAAATATTTAAAATCTCTCTCCTTGTGGTCATTCATTTAATTATTCTGATTGCCTGGTAAATCTTCGTAGAGCAATTGTTATATGAAGCCAAAAAGGAGCGCAACGAATATTAAGGACGTTAACGTATATAAAGAACATCATGTGTAGAAAGAAGAACATTAATAAGTCACAGGGAAAAATCAACAGAGATCGTCTAAACAACGATTCTAATAACCGGTGAAAAATTGAAATCGTTTTATTCCTTCAACACACATCGCTGCTTCTATAGCGGCATATATGTATGTATAGTGGATAGGAATAATATAGAATGTATGGAGAATATAATAATTACGTTTCAATTTAACTAAAAACTCTAAATTGTTAAGTTACTCTAGAGTCTAGAAAATACTTTTTTATTAAACAAGCGCTGCTTTAGAAATCTTTTAACTTGTTTACATATCATATCAAATAGTCTGTAAAAATTGCATAATGTAAGGTACACACATATTTTTGAAAACAGTTATTTGGTATCGACCAATGAAAAGGAGGAAAAATATTTAAATTTTAAATTTGGGATCATTCATTTAACTATTCTGATTGCCTGTTAAGTCTCAATCGTTATTCCTAAACAATCATCCTTAAGCGTCAAATAAGCTCGGGTTAGCGTAACGTGCACGGGACGTACGAAAAGCAATGAGAGCGAAGACCAACATTTACACTGTTCTTCATAAGCTTAAAACGAACGTACGGTCCGTTCCGTTACTTTCCGCAGACGGTTCGCTAAGCCGGGCTTCATGAAAGTGAACTTCAACAGCAAAATACAACTTGATGAGAGGGAGAGAGAGAGTTTTGCTTTTATTATTGTATTGAAGGTTGACATGTGCCGTCTTGGTTTCGACGCATTTAAGTCAACGATATTTCCAATATTAGAAAGGCTGCTAGTATCCTTTACTTTCTTTTCTTATCTCCTCTTCCTATACGACTGTTGTGTTACTTCGGAAGAACGAAAGAAAATGTACTTGAAAAATCACTCACTCATACTGAAATATTTTTGAGCTATTTTCATACAAATTTTTTTTTGAAAGTCTGTCGTTTTAGTTTAATTTCCCCCCGTCAAATATTTTAAAATTATGTTCATATGAATCTCGCTTGAAATCACAGGAGACATGAGACAGGAGACAAGAAATTGTAAAAAATCGCCAGAGATTTGCATAGTTTACACATAACAAGTACGCTGCCAAAATTGCATATGGTACACATTTTTTGGAGACAGTTATTTAGGATCGACCAATGAACAAACAGAAAAATATTTAAAATCTCTCCCTTTGTGGTCATTTATTTAATTATTCTGATTGCCTGTTATTTATTAATCGTGTTTGGTAAAATCATCAAAAGAATGGTATATGGCGTTCACGTCTGAACCTGGTTAACCCCTTAATACATCAGACACGTAATCGGCTATTACAATAAAATTTTGTCGATATATGCACTTTTTATTAAACGAGTGCTGGTCACGAAAAATTTTTATAATGCAAATTATATCTGAGTTAGCTTGCGAATATTGCATAAGGTAGGGTACACATATTTTTTTAGAAACAGTTATTTGGGATTGACCATTGAACAAAGAGAAAAATAATTAAACTTTCTCCCTTTCTGGTCATTCATCTATCTATTCTGATTGCCTGGTAATAATCGTTGTCTGGTAAAATCATTATAAAAGTGGCTCAGCAGATATACAGGGCGGGCATGTCTGCACCTAGTAAACCCCTATAATGGATTTAATATATCAGACATCTTATCGGCTTTTAAGACAACTTTTTTCGAGTGCGTCAAAATGTTTATATTAAAAATTGCATCTGAGTTAGCTTCCAAGTATGGCATAAGGTAGGGTACTCACAATATTTAGAAACAGTTATTTGGGATCGACCAATGAACAAGGAGAAAAATAAATAAACTTTCTCTCTTATCATCCACTTATCTATTCTGATTGCCTGGTAATAATCTCTGTTTGGTAAAATCATTACAAGAGTGGCGCATCAGCCATCCATGGAGCGCACGTCTGCACTTAATATCCTTAATACGTCAGACACTTAATCGACTATTATTATAATTTGTTTCGAGTGCTGATCACGAAAAATTTTTATATTAAAAATTGCATCTGAGTTATCTTCCGAATATGGCATAATGTAGGGTTTTTAGAAACAGTTATTGGGGATCGACCAATGAATAAGGAGAAAAATAATTAAACTTTCTCTCTTTGTGTCATCCACTTATCTATTCTGATCGCCTGGTAATAATCGTTGTTTGGTAAAATCATTATAAAAGTGGTTCAGCAGATATACTGGGTGCGCACATCTGCACTTGGTAACCCCTATCCTTAATACATTTTACACCTAATCGACTATTACGATAACTTGTTTCGAGTGCTGGTCACGGAAAATTTTTATATTGCAAATTATATCTGAGTTAAATTGCGAATATTGCATAAGGTAGGGTACTCACACATTTTTTGGAAACAGTTATTTGGGATTGACCAATGAGCAAATAGAAAAAATATTTAAAATCGCACTTTTTGGTCATTCATTTAATTATTCTGATTGCCTGGTAATAATCATTGTTTGGTAAAGGCATTATAAAAGTGGCTCAGCAAATATAAAAGGCGTGCATGTCTACACCTAGTAAACCCCTATAAAAGATTTAATACATCAGACACGTATTACGATCACTTGTTTGGAGTGCTGGTCACGAGAAATTTTTTATTATAAATTACATCTGAGTGTAATTCTAAAAAGGACTACAAATTAGAGTTTTAATTGAATTTTCGATAAAGAAAATCATGACTAATGTTAAGAAATTAAAGAAAAATTTTTACGAAAATTTCATTTATTAAAGGATCAATTTTGCGAACCAAATTTTGAAAAGAATTCTTAATGGAATGAAAGACGAAAATATTACAGAATTACATACATTGCATGGCTTATTTATACCATCTGTATCTTCACATTTCTAATTTTAGATTGTGCAATAATTCTCTCAGACCCCAGAGAATTTTCTAATTCTTCGCGATAACATAATATAACGCTTAATCTGTCTAAGTTTCCAATAACGATGACGTAAACAATCGGTCCAAAATATAGCCAAAGAATAGATTTCCAAAAACATAACTCAATAAGGTAATTCATTTTCTTACCCGTCATTTAAAGTATACTAATGTAGGAGACAAAACGCACAGACTCAATGGGTTCTCCAATTTAAACTCAGGAATTTCACAGGGATATTTGCATAATTTGCTGGATTATTATGTCGAGGGGTAGAATTCCAAGTCATGTGTTTTTGGGCGTCGTGATAGCCTGATACTTATAACCTGATATAATTAATACGGCAGTTCTGTTCTATCATCTCTTCTAACTGATGTCATAAATCACACCAGAAATTAATGAAACTTTATTTTCTAATCAGAAAGGACCACAAGAAGAAAAACATTTTCACTTTCAGTCCATTAGTTATGTTCCAGTAAATGTTCATTTCAAAAACTAATGGTGTTTTCTTTTCTACCAAAAAATTTGCACTTTATTGTAAAAAATGCAATTTTGTGTTTGTTTCTTAAAAATGTTTCTCCCTCTAAAAGGGTGGTATGTTTTATTCTAAATAAATTGCACATGAAAATGGTGGAGGGCATTGCATTTTACGCCCTGTATAAATCGAGAGTGCTGATAATGCCCTGTAAAGCAAATGACTTTCGTTTATTTATAGGGCTACCAGATGAAATTTAAAAAAAGTCTCCTAGTATCGTTATCCAATTCTGAAGTTAATTTTTTCATTGTTTTGTGGGGTAACCTTAAGGGAACATTACATTATTAAAGCTACAGGTCAGTAATATAAAAAATTGCATTCAGTTTTAGAACTGTGTTAAAAAAATTTTATTTGGTTATAAAAAAAAAACCCTAAAAATATGAAATCGAAAAATTTGCGATCTGGCAACACCTTTTTCATGTTTACATATTTTATTGAAAACAAATCAAAAAATACAACATATTTTTAAGGACACGGGACATACCCTTTTTTCATATTTGTGTTATGTTCATCTCAAATAAAAATTACATTATAACAGGGTCGGTCAGCAATTTTTTTAATGCACCTTGTAAGAGGGTGACATTTTCTTTGTAGAAAAGAAAACACCATAAATAAATGAGTCGAGGTTAATTTGGAAACCCTAGCCATAATTAATTTTATTAACTGCAGAGCAAAATAAAAAAAAAAAACTGACAAAAAAACACGAAAGAACTACAAAAAACCAAACACTTTAACTCTGTGAAATTCTCATTATTTACGCCAAAGAAGACAGGACAACAAAAGACACACTGGTAGCATAGGCAGACAACACAAAACTCTTGTTTCTAACCAGGACTGTATGGGAAAATAGAGCAGGGCCACAGGAAGAATAAAAAGAAGAAAAAATACAGTAGCAAGCATCTATAGTGTTTTTTGACCATAGACTACTAAATGATGATGATGATGATGACAATTATTATAACGGTACACAACAAGTGAATCGTATTCTGATAAAGAGATTGTATTCGGCTGAATCGTAATTTCCTTTTAACACACGCAAAATTCACGATTCTCGAAACGGTAACAGAAAAAAATCAACTCGAATAGAAAAACAATTCGATTAAAAGAGAATACGAAGCAAAGACACAAGTGACAAAATGAAAACAAAAAGCTGAAACTGTGATCTATTGGAAGTAAGAAAAAAGAAAATAAACTCTAACTACAGTTATGAAATATACTCGTCATACAGGGTGTTTAAAATTCGAGTTTGTATTTCCATTTTATTTTCCAATATACAAAACATAAACGAAAATAATTTCGACGCATTGGAATATTTTTTGGGAAATTTAAACATTTTATGGGAGTGTGTTGCTTTTAACTTCCTTACTTAATCGGTTGTTACAACATAGTTTCACATAACCCACATGTTAATTTTATTGATGAGCGGAGGAAGTACAGTACATCGACGACTCTGAATGAACAATTTAACAATCTTTTCATGGTAATTTTTATTTTTTGTGAGGGAACCCCGTAAAAAAATTTTTTTTTTTCATATTTCGTTCTTGTTCGAGATGTCAGAGCTATGGCGTGTACAATGGACTCGTGTCTACTTACTTTACATCAATTTTTCAAGGACAGAAAGACATTTTGATTCCCTGACGCTTCTAATTACTTTCCTTCTATAAGACCGAAATATTTCCTTTAACCTTGGGTGTTCGCAATGGGACATGAGCCCCATTGTGTTCTCTAATTAGGATTCTAATTCTAATAGAGAACCAGGCTTCTTTTTAAGGATTAATAGGTCTTCAAAGGATTACATGCATGAAGTCTACATTAATTGGACAAAATACATCGTCAGTGAAGTTATAAATCCGTTGCTTTCCTTCATTTGATGATCCAAAAAATCCACGTCCAATGTACAGTACCGTGCAAAATAATAGCAGTGGAGTTATGGAATGTGGTGGAATCATCGTGGCGGGCTATTCCGGTAGAAAGATGCCAAAAACTGGTTAACTCCATGGGTCGTCGATGTAATGCAGTAATTAAGAATAGAGAATATTCCAATAAATATTAATTTTAAACAATAGTTTTTATTTTTTTACCCAAAATGTTTGAAACACTGCTATTTTTTTGCAATCAAATTTTTCTATAAGTTTTAAATTTTCTATTTTCACATTTTGTAAAAATGTTGTCCAAAAAAAAATAGTATCCTCAATGAATACACAACATACTAAATAATGAATTTACAAAATAGTTTAAAACAATTCTTTAATAATTTTTATAATAATAGGCAATGTCTGACTTAAAACTCTTCACTGCTATTATTTTGCACGGTACTGTATGTACATGACGGCCACTAAGATAAAGTGAAGTCGTTGAAGACAGGACAAGACATCAAGAACTACTCTGTTGAAGTACATATACAACGTGTTATCAAACGAGATCTGCAAACCGTATAAAAGTCTCATAATACAAATCTACATACAAACGAACCTGGATCTGTTAGCATTCAAAATTCTTTCTTACTGGTCAACGTCCCATTATAATACACCAAGAATGGCAATTGAATGAAATACGCAAGGCAGCACAAAACCTTCCAGCGTTTTAAAGCGATTAATTTCAGAATTAATTTTATTGAACCATGCAAATCACGGTGGAAGAATTTGGTTGCGGCACTTTGTTTCACTAGGCAATCAAAAGGAACAATGTTTCTATTCTCACAGTTTTTAAATAGCAAATCCGTAAGAAACATTTGATAGAATGCATGTTAAGACGTAGAAGGTCTTATATTATGTATCATGTATTAAATACTACAAAGAGATCGACTGAACGTAACTGATTCAAAATCAAACAAATTAATGGTGATAGGATTACATGGGATAATTTTGAAACCGTGCTCTGTTCCTTAACGGAATTTCAGTCATGCATAGAAGAGTTTAAAACACAAACATTTTTAAACAATTTTTTACAAAATATTTGACAAGCCCATGTAAAAACTTGAAGCTGAAATTTTAAAATTCAA
Source organism: Sarcophaga rosellei (assembly GCA_930367235.1). Classification (NCBI taxonomy): domain Eukaryota; kingdom Metazoa; phylum Arthropoda; class Insecta; order Diptera; family Sarcophagidae; genus Sarcophaga; species Sarcophaga rosellei. The sequence goes on along the minus strand of OV884018.1, from coordinate 60,878,255 downwards.
TTGAAAAAAAATCGCCAAAAATTATGTAAATCCCTCTAGCAACAATATCAAAATAAAATTCTTAAACCACAAACAACAACAATGACAATGAAAAATAGTGTAAAAGCATTTGTTGTGACTAGACAGAAGCGGCATAAATTCTGTTTTACACCGTTTCGTGGTTTCCAGCAGCCATAAACAATAACAACAACAATATGAAATAAAATCAAATGAAAAATTTCTGTTTTGCCAAAATCTACAGTTTTTAAGTTATTTTCCAATGGAAAGTGTAAAATTATAACACTTACCTGGTATTTCCAACAGGAAATGTGTCCAACTGGTGGTTCTCTGAGGAAAGGCAGATATGCTGGCTTATTACACAGCAACAGCATCATTTTAAAATTGTTTTTATTTAAGTATTCAAAACACACACACTTATGTTAAATTCTAATTTAATTAAAAAATTTTAACATTTTCTTTTTTAAACACCTTTTTGCTTATCTTTCTGCCCAATATCACTTCACCATTTTTATGTTACATTTTTTTTTGTTTTTTTTTTCTTTTTTATCTTGTGTTCTTATTTCTTCTTTATATTTTCGGCCATTTAAAATATTTTCTAAGCCTTTTTAATTAACCCGGTTTGGGACAATTTTTTCTTCTTGCTTCGTTTCTTTTTTTTTACATTTACACAGAATTTTTCTTCCACTTATAACCAGAATACTAGCTTGGCTTTTTCTATTTTAACTTTATTTGTAATTTTATTTTTCCACTTTTTAAAATGACTTATTACGCACCGTAGTTTAGTTTAAACGACGAATATAAAACCGTACGCGAGAGACACAACACAGAAAAAAAATATTGCAAACACATCTCTATATTAACATGGCAAAACTTACACTGAACAGCATGACTAAAGCAGAGACAACATATTAGCGGGAAAACATAACGAGAAATGCATGCAAAAAGCACCTACAAACACTCGCTCATTCGATTCTTTTACGTTTTTTGCTTTCTTTTTCCAAAAAGACAAAACCAGGGCGAATTTATATGAATTTGCCGTGAACAAAACTTTACAAAAAGCAATAAATGCACATGCAATGTTTTACAAACACACACACACACAATATCATACATATTCTCTCGAAAATTAAAAGAGAGAGCCTTTGAAGAGTTTAGGGGACAGTACTCCATGTAGTAAATATAGTGAATCGAAGTTCTTTTTATAAATCGAGCACTGAGGAATATTATGACTACAAAAATAACAACAACATTACCATACTATTACTTTCACAATAACAAATTTAAAGAGTACGAGTATTACTGTTACACTCTTTTATTGTTATTGCTCGATTCTTTGCTTTTAATAACTCCATATAAGTTTATCCCCGCTATCCCCTCTCCTAAAAGCTTTAACATAATATGCAGATGTATGTGTTCCTGTGTTGCTGTAATAATAATGAATTTAATCGTTTGATTTATAGCGAGTCTCTTTCGAATAATATGAATTAAGCAAAGTAGTAATACTACGAGAGATAATGCGAAATTTTAAAGAGTGTACATCATGTAAGTCTCTTTTTTCATTCACTCATTTACATAAACCGGCTTTTCGTTGCGTTTTTCTTCCTAGGACAAACTGTTATTGAATTAAAACATGTGCATGTTGTGTTTGTTTTTATTATTTTGGGACATAATAATCGTTGTTTATTTGAGAGAATTTTATTTCTGTGTTTTGCAAACAAATTTGTGTGTTAACTTTTTTCGTGTGTGTGTTTTAAATCGTTTAGTGAGTTGCTTGGCTTCACTGTTGTTTAAATAGCTCATGTTATTTACAGTCCTTGGCTTATATTATTGTCAGGTTTTTTGTTATGTTATGTTAAGTTACATTATGTTATGCTTAAGGCATTGGATTATTAAAGGTTCAGCAGCAGAATATGTAACATAAAAAGTACCAAAAATGGAAATTAAAAATTGGCAAAATGGAACTGTTGTACAGGATTTTTTTAAATATAATGTGGCCCCAACACGTAGCTTTTAGTTGTACAACATGTTGAATCATCCATTGGTTGTCTTCTTCACGATCCTCGATTTTTTAACTGTTATTTTAGCATCATATTGGTAGTATGTTGAATGAAAATCAAAATTTTTTGAACTTCAACCAGTCATTCAACATAACAATTGTTTATACACAATAATGAACTTGTAAAGCCAGTCGCAATGTTTAGAGGACGCATGAGGCTTTCAGTCATCAATAAATCATAATTTATAAGTGTGCTAAAAAGACAAGATATAGTGCAGGATTCAAATATTGTTGCAAACTAAAAACAATAAGAGAGTTTCTAAAGACCCTAGAAGTCTTGAAACATTGCAAAATTTTTGTTTTTAAAATTCGTGTAAATTTTTGTATTTTATAAGTAATTAAAAAAATGTTTTCTTTGTGATTCTTTACACCATGAAGATACTAAAATCTGTCGTATTATTACACACTGTGAGACATAAGCAGCACGCTGTACAAGTATAGTGTGAAGAGCAGTGTTGCCACCTTGTGTGTAATTACACATATTGTGTGTAATTTTTAATTGTGTGTGTAGCATGTGTGTAATTAGCTTCGTGTGTTATTTGTGTGTAATTTTACTTTTTGTCCTACCTTTTTCTTTAATCGCTAATTTTTAACTGTCAATTTATTAACACCGATTTGTTTTGTAAATTTATTGCAATTTCCAACATTAGCTTGCAAAAACAAGCACCTAAATCCTTCTATGTTGTGTGATATTTCTTCTTAAAATAGAAAAATATTTTGTTTCGTTGTATAAAAGTTAGAAATGTTATATGTATATTATTTTAAGTACGTACAGGTAGTAGGTAGTGTGTAGGCTTATTAGACGTAAGGCCCGAGTTCAAACCCCAGGTCAGACATCAAATCGAAAAATATGAAAAAAATATTTCTTCGGCGTCTTCCTCTCAGTAGATTTCTGGAAAAAACTCTGAGGGTTAATAAAATTGCCATGAAGGGCTTCTCAAAAATCTGTCGTTCGGAGTCGACTTTAACCTGTAGGTCCCGCCACTCACGCACACAACATAAGTGATGTGAGAAGCTAGTTCGAAATCCTGACTGAAGGGTTGTAATGAACAATTATGTTTGTATGTATGCAATATTTACAAAAACAGAATTTTGTGTGTAATTTTTTTTCATATGTGTAATTTCGATGTCAGTTGTGTGTAAGTCATAAAGCTGTTGGTGGTAACACTGGTGAAGAGGAGTAGTGTTTCAATTCCAACGTGTTTCGGTTTGTAAATCATTTATTCTCTCTCTGAGTTCTCTTCCATTTTAATAATATCTTTTGAGGATGCTATTAGCGCGTGTATGTGAATATGTGTGTGTTTGGCGCAAAAGCAGCTGTTTTATATTTTTTTGGGAGGATTTGTTGCTATGGTTGACATGCCGGCATGTAATTGTTGTTTTCGCTTATTATTTTGTTTTTGGTTTTCTTCCTACTTCTGTCCTTTACGTTTTTGCCATCATACTCATTGTTATTGATTTGCAACTCTCTGGAGAATTGGTTTGCATTGCGTTTAATTTTTTGAATGAAACTGTGTTGCAGTGTTTAAAAAAAGATAAAAATTGTGGGATGATTTAGGGGAAATTAAAATATTTCAAAAATGTAGGTTTAGGTTTAGGTTAGAGGACGTGTACTTACCGATTGCTACAAGTACAGTACCCGAAAGTTCAGTTGACCCATTGTACAATGTCCTACAGGGTAGAGGATAATAGGGTAGATAGGAGTGGAAGGACGAAAAATTTAAAATACAGAAAAATTTCAAAAAAATTATTCTTTTATAACTGTAGCATTTTGAATTAACTGAAGAATAGCTCACGACTTTCTGTTGATAAGGTCGCCATAATAAAGGAAAAAGGAAGAGATTTGTGTCGTCAAAACTATTGTAAATGGTCTAGTGAAATATGGTTTTTTTTAATCAATTGCCTAAATGTGAATTCATGTTATGAAGGATCAAAAATTCCAAAAGCTAAATTGACTCAGACTCTTTAATACTATAATTCGAGGCTATTAGCAGATGATGAAGACATCGAAGGCAACTCATCTATCAAGTATGTGTGCCTTCCGCCAGAAAATAAGAATGATTGCTACACTGATTTCAAAAAATGTTTCTAGAACGGCGGATAGAGTACATTTTTGGCTTTATTGAGGAGATACTTCTACTCAAAAAGGAAAGCGTAATACAATGGTAATGAGCCATTCGCCATTGTGACAATAATTTCTCAAAGTATTTTTCTGAAACAGTGAAATACCAAGACTTAATACGTTAGGAAAACACTTGTTTTAAAATAAAATTAACAGTTGGATCTTGGATAGCTCCCTGATATTCAATTCAATTCATGTAGTACTAATCAGGATGAAATAATGGTTATAAAGACTGTCGCCGAGTGAACCCCATTTCAGAATATATCGATTGAAGATATACTAATATTTACTGCCAATAACACGGTCTTGAGATACCTATAATGTGTGTGCACCCCTTAACACGTTCACGCCTGTGCTTTAATTCATGGTTGTCTCCTACGGGCGGCTGTTATATTTATAAGACGTTAATAATTATAATTGTTATTAAAAATAAATGCTTTTAAGAGAACGTGACTCTCAGGTATTTTTTTCGGCAGCTGAAGTGCTAAAGATCTAAATATTTGGTATTACGTGTCGTCTAATAACTTTATCAATTGCAGTTAAGTGCGGGCCACCGGTGGTACGCGCCGGCGTGAACGTGTTAAAATATGTCGGTTGTCTATGGAGGAGATGTCGAAATGTCCATCGGTCAATCTCAAATGGTTCCTCATGGTGGCATTAAAGGCGCAAATATAGTAATAGCCTCACACATATTTTACTCATTCCCAAAGGGAGAGTCCATTTTAATGCGGAATACATAATGTTGTCTATTGACACCCAAGCCCAGCAATAATATTGCGTCATCTGTAGCTATGGGTGGTGTAAATGTTAGGGAGTAAAAATCTGTTGATGTTCTTTATATGAAAAATTAGTGAGATCATCGCTTCTACCAGCTCATTTCTAAAGTGTCGAAAAATGAAATTTAACATTAAGAACTAATTTAATTTTTAAATATTTTTCATGCCCTATGCACTTTAAATATTTTATTTTAATTGCATCACAATTAAAAATGTTATAAATTTTTAGATATTTAAGGATATTACCTTGTTTAAGTCAAAAGTCTGTTTGCAAATCAAATTACTTCGGCTCTTTTAGTAATTGGACACAGAAATACTGCTACAAAAACGAAAAACATTTTCATTCACATTGAAAAGTTGTGACATTTAAAACAATTTCATTGATGCAACATCATGAATTTTTTGCATAAAAATGTTTATTGGGGTTTTTGATGTTCATTTCATGGGCTATTTAAGATGTGCTTGTTAATTTTATCTCATTTACTGTTCATTAGATTTGATTACCTTAAAAATGTATACGTACACAAGCACACACTTGCACATACACATGCAACATAGTCTGCATCCTTAATTTCACTTTAAAACCCTCAAAAGAGAGGCAAAGAAAAGCTATTTCAACATCATCATTATAGTCTTCACACATGCAACATTAATGACGAATGATCAGGATGATGTCGTTGAGCACAGCATTTAGTTAAAAGACTCGTATTGTAAATGTTATTCTTTAAACAATCACTGGCTATTATAAATAACCTTTCTTTTACATCGTTTGGATAGTCCAGGAGTAAAAGACTCCCATTTTTACTAGATTCTTCAATACATTGTTGCTGTGCTGTGTTGTTTTCCTTTTCTGTGTTCATTTTCGCATTGACTGAGCAAAACGAAATTTTTGTCGTTTGAAATGCAATTTTACCAACACCAAATGAAAATTTCAAACGTCTAGGAGACGCCAAGAAAAACAACAATAACAGCAATAACAACTGTTACTACCACTACTTTAACTAGAAACTACAATACAGTAAGAATTGGCTTTCATGGCCATGCAATTTTATACTCAAACCACCTAACACTGACTCTGACTCTCTTGTATCGCCCATACATCAACAACATAACTTCATTACAACCATCAGCAAACAAAAACTGCATAAGAGAGCAACAAGCACAATTGGAGGTATGTCCTGCATTTAATTTCAAGTCTGAGTCCTGTTGAATGGCGACAATAGTGGTGCTCGTATGAGAGCTACTCGCTTACCCACTCTAACTGTGTTATAGGCTTCACACAATGTTGTGTGTGTATGTATGTACAGCAGGTATGCTTGGCATGTTTGGTAGACAATTATTTGAGGTCATTTGCAAACTCTGCAGACACTGACACACCCACAATACATGCAACTTAAATGGATGTGCCACATAAACATGATTATTTCGAAACCCTCACCCCATTATATATGGGTGCTATAGGGGACCTTCTTAAGCATTAAATATTATTTTTAAACCATTTATAAAATGGAATTTTTACAAAAAAAACCTGCTTAAGGTTACCACTTCGCTTGGGAGCAAAGGGTTTCAAAGGGTATTCCCTGAATTATTGAAAATCTGCCAGCATTTTTTTTGGCGACTTCTGGAGGAGGTTCCATCCCCACACTTGGTCGTAGTCACCTTCAGTTTCCTTTCGATATTTGTCGCCCAAATGATTCTGTATTAGCTGTTCTCAACAGTATTACTCATGATTCGCCACATCCAGATTGTGGTCAAATGTGCTCACGAACGTCATTTTGATGTCCGCCCTGTGAATATCCGTGTCAAGGATTTCTCAGGGAAATTTCGGTTCATCTAGCACTACGTTCTACGTCGTCGTAGGAGATTGAATTGCTGACGAACTAACAATACTGGTATACGGCTATTAATTTCCAACATATTACAGTTGAACGGTGGCCTCAGTTAAATTGATTATTGTCTGGTAAGTTCTGATTCTCTTCTTTCCTCAAATGGCATGAGCATCCATCGAACTTGTGAGAAACTCAACTGCCACTGTCCTATTGGAAGTCATCCCGAATGTCCTGACATTCCCTCGTTAGTTTTTTCAGTCAGGGAGCAGTTGCATAAAATACTGTTCACATCTTAACATTGCACCAACATACCTTATCGTTTTAAGGGTGTACCAGATCTGATGTATCAGATCTGATGAGGCAAACCTTTGACTCTTAGCTCCAAAGTATGTTTTTGCAAATTGTCACCGGTTTATTACGTTTTTCTCTCGCAAACGCTAGACAAGATTTAATATCTTTTGTTCGATCCACCCACGTAAGTTCTTCTCATTTAGAGGTCTTCTTATTGCATTGGACTGTATATACATATATGTACATACCAGAGAACTGCAATCGGTGATTGAAAAACAATCTTAATTAAACTGGTCATATATGCCTTAATACTCGTCCTGATTATTCATTTTCAAAGCAATCAGTACAACACTTTCTATGTGAGTGCCCTGCACTTCAAAACATACGTCTGACTGATGTCTTTGAGTCTGACTGATGTCTTTGCTGTGAACGGTAAGCTATCCTAAACTACAGTCAGACTAATACTAATACTAATTTTCGGCAATTTGTATGTATATTGCCATTAACATGCAGACCTAACGACATCTGTAGCTATTTCAGCCTCCTTCTTAAAATTCTTTAAAATCCAATCAATAATTTTCTGTTCATTATGCCTTGTCGTTTGAATCAAAACTTTGAGTAGAGTAGATTTTAACTATCTTTTGTATGTGTTTCTCAGTTGTTAAGCAAGCTGACAGTCTTGGTTTTAAAACCACTAAATGGATAACCCGATACAATTCTAGAAATAGGCAATGTTGCTTACATAATATTAAAGAATTTGATCAAATTACTTGCATACTTTTGAGACGTTATGTCACAAACGCTGTTTCAAATAACACGGTATGGTTGTGTTTTGGTGCGTTGAATATTTTTGCATAACATAACCATTTTTCCAAAGTTGGGAACCACGCTCTTTCTTTCTCTTGTCTGCTGTTTCTCTAGGATAAGGTACATATATGAACTCCAACTCTCACTTAAATAGTTATGAGTTATTTTCCTATTTGTTTGGTTATCCCGTTGATATTTAATAACACTCATTTGCTCCAATATTTTTGAATTCCGCACTCATTTAAATGAAATGGCACTCATCACACATCTATTGAAATATTTTCATACAAATTTTCGATCGCCTTTCCTGTTGAATCCATCTATTGTATGAAATAATATATGGGACGAAATATGGTCTCTAAAAATTATTCAAAACCTATAAATTGAAGAACTATACTAGGATATATGGAGAAGATATTTTTTCAATTACAAATTGTATAACAAGTAAGTAGCCACAAATTACATACGGTAGGGTACATATCACATATTTTTTTTGAGACAGTTATTTGGGATTAACCAATCAAGAAAGAGAAAAATATTTAAAATCTCTCTCTTTGCGGTCATTCATTTAAATATTCTGATCGCCTGTTAAGTCTCGATGAGGCAATAGTTAGATGAAGCATCATAAAAGGAGCGCAGCGAGTATAAAGGACATGAACGTATTACAAATCATGTATACAAATATTTAAAAGAAAACCACTGGTAAACCTTAACCCTTTGCACTCGACACCGTTTCGATCGTTACCTACCAGCAACTCGACGCTACTTTTTAACGAAAATTTTCATTCTGGAAACGTGATATTATACAGTATAATTTTAGAACAAATAAGGAATTGTAATGAAATTTGTTTTATATGAATTCGTGGAGATTGAAAAACACATATTTAAAAAAAGTTATCGAAAATATTTTCTATTCGCGTCAGTACGAACTGAGGTCATGTACATTTCTTCTCTCGGTGATCGTATTTCTTTATTATCGTATCAAGTTTCACACTTTATTGAACCACACTCTTGTAGCTTTGGATGCCTACTCCACTATATCTACAATTTGCTCAACGGATCAGAGAAATGTACAGTCCGTCGTGAGCTCACTTTGCGCGTTCTTTGTCGACTTGCAAAGCGGTTGATTTATTTATCATGCATCTTGTTAATTTTATCATATTTCGATTAGTTTTTGTGTGTCATTTTAATCGAAAACTACAGGATAACAAGCATATCTCAAAAAAAATTGCAGTGGAAAAATTTCATTGTCCGTAATCGCTACCAAACTATCATGTCCCGTCAGAAGGGACAACCGAGTGCAAAGGGTTAATAATAAATAATCTGTCATAAAAACAATGGATATTTTAGTTGCAGGAAAAAGTCAACAGAGATTCTGATAACGCTGCCCCTATGATGGCATATACATATAGTATATAGGAATAATATAGAATGTATGGGAAATATAATATGGCCGTTTCAATTAAATTCTTAATTGATGACTTACTCTAGGAAATAATTTTTTATTAAACAAGCGTGGCTTTAGATATTTTTAGTTTACTTGCGCGTGTCAAAATGGCATAATGTAGGGTATGCACATTTTTTAGAAACAGTTATTTGGGATTAATCAAAAAAGAGAAAAATAGTTAAACTCTGCCACAAATATTTTTATGGAAACAGTTATTTGGGATCGACCAATGAACAAATAGAAAAATAATTCAACCTTCTCTCTTTGTGGTCATTCAATCAAGTATTCTGATCGCCTGTTAAATCTCGATGAGGCAATCGTTAGATGAAGCATCATAAAAGGAGCGCAGCGAGTATAAAGGACATGAACGTATGTAAAGAACATCATGTGGAAAGAAAACCACTTAGTAATAAATAATTTGGCATACAAATAATGAATATTTTAGTCACAGGAAAACGTACAATGAGATCATCTAACCAACGATTCTGATAACAAGAGAAATTTGAAATCGTTTTATTTTTTTCAACACATATCGCGGTCCCTATGACGGCATATATATGGCGTATAGGAATAATATAGAATGTAAGGAACATAATATGGACGTTTGAATTTATTTGAAAACTCTAAATTGTTGACTTCCTCTAGGAAATAATATTTATATTAAACGAGCGCTGGTTTAGAGATTTTTTAAATTGTTTACATATCAAATCAAATTGTTTGTAAAAATTGCATGATGTAGGGTACACGCATATTTTAGAAGCAGTTATTTGGGATCGACCAATGAACAACGCGAAAAATAGTTAAACTTTCTCTCTTTGTGGTCATTCATTCGTTTGTTCTGATTGCCTGTTAAATCTTCTTACAGCAATTGTTATATGAAGCCAAAAAGGAGCGCAGCGAGTATAAATGACATGAGGACATTTAGAAGAACACCATGTGTAGATATCTAAAATAATACCACCTTAATAATAAATAATCTGATAACAAACAATGACTGTTTAAGTCATAGGAAAATGTCAACAGAGATCATATCAAATAGTCTGTGAAAATTGTATAACGTAGGGTACACACATATTTTTAGAAACAGTTATTTGGGATTAATGAAGAAGAGAAAGAGAGTTTTGCTACTTTTGTATTTAAGGTTGCCGTCTGTTATTTTGGCTGCAACGCTTCTGAGCCAACGAGAACCCTGCTATTGTCCTTTACTTTCTCTTCTTAACTCCTGTTCATGAAAAATCCACTCACTTATGCTGAAATGTTTTTCAGCTATTCTCATACAAATTTTCGATCTTCTATTATCTTCAATTAATTTCCCCTGTTTTACGAAAAACTCTCAAAGCTCAAATATGTATTTTTGAATTATGTTTGTAAAACGAGAGATTTCTAGTTTATTAAACGAATGCTGATAGTTTAGAGAATTTTTTCAATTACAAATTGTAACTGAACGCATAAAAAGTAGGTTGCAAAATTTGCGTAGGGTAGGGTACTCATCACATATTTTTTAGAAACAGTTAGTTGGGATTGACCAATGAACAAATAGAAAAATATTTAAAATCTCTCTCCTTGTGGTCATTCATTTAATTATTCTGATTGCCTGGTAAATCTTCGTAGAGCAATTGTTATATGAAGCCAAAAAGGAGCGCAACGAATATTAAGGACGTTAACGTATATAAAGAACATCATGTGTAGAAAGAAGAACATTAATAAGTCACAGGGAAAAATCAACAGAGATCGTCTAAACAACGATTCTAATAACCGGTGAAAAATTGAAATCGTTTTATTCCTTCAACACACATCGCTGCTTCTATAGCGGCATATATGTATGTATAGTGGATAGGAATAATATAGAATGTATGGAGAATATAATAATTACGTTTCAATTTAACTAAAAACTCTAAATTGTTAAGTTACTCTAGAGTCTAGAAAATACTTTTTTATTAAACAAGCGCTGCTTTAGAAATCTTTTAACTTGTTTACATATCATATCAAATAGTCTGTAAAAATTGCATAATGTAAGGTACACACATATTTTTGAAAACAGTTATTTGGTATCGACCAATGAAAAGGAGGAAAAATATTTAAATTTTAAATTTGGGATCATTCATTTAACTATTCTGATTGCCTGTTAAGTCTCAATCGTTATTCCTAAACAATCATCCTTAAGCGTCAAATAAGCTCGGGTTAGCGTAACGTGCACGGGACGTACGAAAAGCAATGAGAGCGAAGACCAACATTTACACTGTTCTTCATAAGCTTAAAACGAACGTACGGTCCGTTCCGTTACTTTCCGCAGACGGTTCGCTAAGCCGGGCTTCATGAAAGTGAACTTCAACAGCAAAATACAACTTGATGAGAGGGAGAGAGAGAGTTTTGCTTTTATTATTGTATTGAAGGTTGACATGTGCCGTCTTGGTTTCGACGCATTTAAGTCAACGATATTTCCAATATTAGAAAGGCTGCTAGTATCCTTTACTTTCTTTTCTTATCTCCTCTTCCTATACGACTGTTGTGTTACTTCGGAAGAACGAAAGAAAATGTACTTGAAAAATCACTCACTCATACTGAAATATTTTTGAGCTATTTTCATACAAATTTTTTTTTGAACGTCTGTCGTTTTAGTTTAATTTCCCCCCGTCAAATATTTTAAAATTATGTTCATATGAATCTCGCTTGAAATCACAGGAGACATGAGACAGGAGACAAGAAATTGTAAAAAATCGCCAGAGATTTGCATAGTTTACACATAACAAGTACGCTGCCAAAATTGCATATGGTACACATTTTTTGGAGACAGTTATTTAGGATCGACCAATGAACAAACAGAAAAATATTTAAAATCTCTCCCTTTGTGGTCATTTATTTAATTATTCTGATTGCCTGTTATTTATTAATCGTGTTTGGTAAAATCATCAAAAGAATGGTATATGGCGTTCACGTCTGAACCTGGTTAACCCCTTAATACATCAGACACGTAATCGGCTATTACAATAAAATTTTGTCGATATATGCACTTTTTATTAAACGAGTGCTGGTCACGAAAAATTTTTATAATGCAAATTATATCTGAGTTAGCTTGCGAATATTGCATAAGGTAGGGTACACATATTTTTTTAGAAACAGTTATTTGGGATTGACCATTGAACAAAGAGAAAAATAATTAAACTTTCTCCCTTTCTGGTCATTCATCTATCTATTCTGATTGCCTGGTAATAATCGTTGTCTGGTAAAATCATTATAAAAGTGGCTCAGCAGATATACAGGGCGGGCATGTCTGCACCTAGTAAACCCCTATAATGGATTTAATATATCAGACATCTTATCGGCTTTTAAGACAACTTTTTTCGAGTGCGTCAAAATGTTTATATTAAAAATTGCATCTGAGTTAGCTTCCAAGTATGGCATAAGGTAGGGTACTCACAATATTTAGAAACAGTTATTTGGGATCGACCAATGAACAAGGAGAAAAATAAATAAACTTTCTCTCTTATCATCCACTTATCTATTCTGATTGCCTGGTAATAATCTCTGTTTGGTAAAATCATTACAAGAGTGGCGCATCAGCCATCCATGGAGCGCACGTCTGCACTTAATATCCTTAATACGTCAGACACTTAATCGACTATTATTATAATTTGTTTCGAGTGCTGATCACGAAAAATTTTTATATTAAAAATTGCATCTGAGTTATCTTCCGAATATGGCATAATGTAGGGTTTTTAGAAACAGTTATTGGGGATCGACCAATGAATAAGGAGAAAAATAATTAAACTTTCTCTCTTTGTGTCATCCACTTATCTATTCTGATCGCCTGGTAATAATCGTTGTTTGGTAAAATCATTATAAAAGTGGTTCAGCAGATATACTGGGTGCGCACATCTGCACTTGGTAACCCCTATCCTTAATACATTTTACACCTAATCGACTATTACGATAACTTGTTTCGAGTGCTGGTCACGGAAAATTTTTATATTGCAAATTATATCTGAGTTAAATTGCGAATATTGCATAAGGTAGGGTACTCACACATTTTTTGGAAACAGTTATTTGGGATTGACCAATGAGCAAATAGAAAAAATATTTAAAATCGCACTTTTTGGTCATTCATTTAATTATTCTGATTGCCTGGTAATAATCATTGTTTGGTAAAGGCATTATAAAAGTGGCTCAGCAAATATAAAAGGCGTGCATGTCTACACCTAGTAAACCCCTATAAAAGATTTAATACATCAGACACGTATTACGATCACTTGTTTGGAGTGCTGGTCACGAGAATTTTTTTATTATAAATTACATCTGAGTGAGCTTGCGAATATTGCATATGGTAGGGTACTCACTCATTTTTAAGAAACAGTTATTTGGGATTGACCAATGAACTAAGAGAAAAATAGTTAAAATCTCTCTTTCGCTTTCTTTGTTATCATTCATTTACTTATTCTGATCGCCTGGTAATAATCGTTGCTTGGTAAAATCATTATAAAAGGAACACAAATCATAATATACAGGGTGTGCAAGTGCAAAAAGAAAACAGCGAGTAAACTTATTGATTAATATGGTGTATGATGGAGTGCCATCTGTTAGGCAATGGCTGATCGCTGAGTAGTTATGAGTGAAACAATTTATTTCTTTTTTATAAACTTTGGTCAATGCAGTATTTATGACTGAAACAAGGTATTCTATTTTTTTATAAAGTTTTTATTCATATTTATTTATTATAAATTAATTGTATAATAAATAATAAATTTATATATATATATATATATATATATAACAAATAACAATGTTAGTTGTACAATATACAGTGGAGAGCAAAAGTCTTAGAACCCCAATATATTTTAACAATTTGAAATAATGTGCGTGTCTCTAGACGAGTCAAATTATATCATTTTATGTTCGTACGGATGTACTTCATCAATATGGAGGAAAAAGAAATTAAGAGCTCGATCTCAAGAAACGGTTGTACACGGTGGTGGTGGTGGTGGCAATATAATGTGTATCGGTATTATTAAGAGATTGCTTTTGATACCAACTGTTGGTTAAAATTCATGAAATTGCTAAAATGTATTGGAGTACAAAGACTTTTGTTGTCCACTGTATGTATATTTTTTTTAACCATACATCATTGGCTATGAATAGTTAAATTTTACAAGTGTTCACATTCACAATATAAAATTCTTTAAATATAAAAATAGAAAAAGATATTACAGTCAAAGAAAAAAGTCTACATACACCACTCTATGTAGGCTTTTTTCTCGCCGATTTTTATCAAATTGAAAAATATGCTCCAGCGTTTTTTAAGCCTGTTATAAATAAGAATGTTTGAAGACAAAAAAGGAATATAAGAAAAATATTACATAGAAATTATTAGAAAACTACAAAAAAAAAAAAAAAAATGAGCAGTCAAAAATTCTACATACATCGGTGTATGTAGACTTTTTTCTGTGATTGTATGTCGTCTATTTAAAAAGCAAAATCTTTAAAGAACGCAATCAAAGGCATTATAAAAAGATATCCTCCTTTCAGATGTACAGTCAAAGAATAAAGTCTACGTACATTTGTATATTTATGTTGACTATTTCCTTTGGCTGTAAGCTAAAGTTACAGGAATGGTTTGAATTTTTTGTGTTATTTAGGTTTTTTTTTGTTTTGTTTAAATGTTTTCAAGCCTGCTTTAAGTTAAATTCAGTCTACTGTTGGTTTTTCTTAATTCTGCACGCCATTGTATAATATCTTCTTCGGATCATTTTCTTCGTTTTATTGCTGCTAGTATTGTTGCTGTTGCTGGCATAATTGCTGATGCTGATGCTGCTGCTGCTGTAGCTGTTGCAGTTGCCCAACCATTTACTGATTTACTGTCGTTGTCCACGGCATGATTGATGCCCATTATATGAACCATTTTCTGCATAACCATTGGTATTCTCTTTATTATTTCCACTTTGGTTGTATAAATTGGTGTGGCTCTATAAAGAGATATAAAAAACAAAAAAATGTTGATAAAATAATTTCAAATTTCTACATAAACCGCAATATGTAGACTTTTTTCTGTGACTATAAAAACCAAAATCTTTAAAGAAATCAATCAAATGCATTTAAGAACATATTCCCCTTTCAATGTACAGTCAAAGAAAAAAGTCTACGTACAGTGGTGTGCATATGTAGACTATTTGCTTTGGCTGTATGCTAAAGTTATAGAAATTCGAACTTTTTTATGGTTTTTAGGTTTTTTTTTCTTCAAATGTTTTCGATAATGCTAAGCTTGCCTAAAATTTAATTCAGTCGACTGTTGTTTTTTTTATTTCTGCACGCCATGGTATAATATCTTCTTCGGATCATCTTCTTCGTTTTGTTGCTGCTGGCATTGCTGCTGGTATTATTGCTGTTGCTGGCATAATTGCTGATGCTGCTGCTGCTGCTACTGCTGCTGTAGCTGTTGAAGTCGTTGAGCATTTCGTATTATTGTTTGTATCATAATTATTATCACCAACCATTTACAGATTTACATTCCATGTTCATGGCATGATTGATGTCCATTATATGAATCATTTTCTGCATAACCATTGGTATTCTCTTTATGAATATGACTGAATGCAATAATTTCAGTAGCACAGGAATTGCCGTTGATGTGTTATCTATAGACATGGCACGATTTTTCTTTCAAGCACCATGTATTGGTATTGTTCTCTTCCACTTTGGTTGTATAAATTGGTGTGGCTCTATAAAGAGATATAAAAACAAACGAATATCATTAAAATATTTTCAAATTTTATGTGCACATACAGTCAAAGAATAAGGTCTACATACAGCGCTGTATGAAAGCTTTATTCCCGGTGACTTTTATATCAAAATAAAAAAGCTGTGTATAAAAAAGTTGTGTATATACAAAGGTATATGTTGACTTTTTTCGGTGACTATACATATATAAAGAAATATCTATTGAAATAAAACAAAACAAGCAAGTCACATTTGTCGTTTTAAACTGTATGTAAATATATGATCTTAAAACATAATCCATATTGGCTAGCATTCCAAGAAGTTAACGGGTCTCTAGCTTCTAATTGATTTATGGTATGAATGAATGGTATTTAGCTCTGATTCACTTAGTGAAGAATGGCTCTTCTATTAATAGAGTATGTATTTGTATGTTGGCCAAAATGTACTCATGTCGGTACTGGTCCTTATATGATAATTGTTCCTTGAGAAATTCAATTCCACTTTTCCATTTCCTTCTCTTCTAGACTTCCAGATTACCTATGCCCTTTATGACTATTTTTAGGTTTGACAAACATTTCTTAAGGCAACCGAAATTAGTCGTCTTCCTAACTTACCTAATCTCAAGTAGTGCATGGTGACTACACACATTCTGTTTGGACTTAAAATATTTGAATTTCGAGCTCCTTTAATAGATTTGGTTTTTTTATTACCTTTGTGAGTGTATTACAGTGTTGTTGGCTTGTACGGACAACAACTAGTCACTGTTGTATTGTATAAAGGTCTTGACTATTGACTACACTCCCAGGCATACCAGAAACCAGGAATTAACAGTCATTAAGGGATACCATGCATTTTAACTCGGTTACTGTGAGTGTAGTCCTTGCATGAGCGTGTGAAGATGACTGTTGTTACCACCACAGGCAATAACGATGATACGGATTGTGATGACAGTACTGTTAGTGTTATTTGTTCATAAATTCAGGTATTTTCATATTAATTTTTATTGTCCACAAGTGAGTATAATTTTGTTTACAGAATCAAAGATTTATGACTAGAGTTCTATTTCATTAATATTCTTATATCGTATTACCAGACTCCCTGTGTACTTAACCAACATAACCCAGTAACATTTGCCAGCCATAATCCCACTTGTCGTCAAGATGTCTTCTGTAGTATACATACGCATTATTTAAATAAAAATTGTAAATACAGGCGATACAGGTAAGTGACAAAATAGGTGAGTGGGTGAGTATAAGTCGGTGCAAATAGTATGTCTGCTGGTTGCTCGATTACGTATGAATAAATACTTTTATTTCCGTGTGTGTGAGTAAATAGTTTTCATACTGAATTCACGTCTGCATGTGCGTTTCTTTAGTGGCAACGATAGCGACAATAAAGATGGTGGTCATGATGATGATGGTAATGATGATAGTGATGGCTTTAGTGGCAACACATTTCAGTGTTGCTACTTAAGGGTGACAATATCGTTATTATACTCGGCGTGCCAACTACTACAACCCACAGTCGTACTTACAAGGATGTAAATTAATATTTAACGAGTGTTTAAACGAAATTATGTTAACAGGCGGAGTATTATTTTATAATATAAGGACTGCATTTCATTTAAATTCATTTTAATTAAACAAAATGTAATTGCCGCCATTAATAACGCTTTGCAAACATCGTCGGTAAATGCGTTGAAAATTATCTTTTGTAGTCTTTTTAAATATCCGTGTATGTATATGAAGTCGCCGTGGTCTAGTAGGTAGTGTGTTGGCTTATTAGACGAAAGGCCCGAGTTCGAATCCCAGGCCAGACATCAAAAACAAAATACAAAAAGTATTTCTTCGGCGACTTCCTCTCAGCAGATTTCTGGCAAAAACTCTGAGATTAAAAATTGCCATGAAAAGTTTCTCAAAAAATCTGTCGTTCGGAGTCGACTTTAAACTGTAGGTCCCGCCACTCATGTATAAAATTAACGCACACAATATGAGTGGTGTTGAGAAGCTAGGCCGTAATCCTGACTGAAGGGTTGTAATGAGCCAATTATGTATGTATGTATGTATTGACACAAACAACTAACAGTGGATGCACACAAAGACATTGAATGTCATTTAAAATCGTACGGCAAAGAACAATAAATATTGCACATCTTGTTTTTATTGTTGTTATGTAAAAACGAAAAATGTGATTCTCCTTGTATTTTTACCACTCCTCTGGGAAGCATATGAATCCCATAAAGCGTCTCTATCTTATCATCCGTTCTTCTCCATGTGCTCTGTGATTCATCACAGGTTGTTCAGCACCTTCTTTGCAACAGCGTTATATTTTCCCCTGATGGTATGGCCGATCCTCTTCCATTTTCTATATTTAATTTGTCAAGTTCTAGAGATTTGTATTTCCGATAGTGTTGAGCCAAAATATTCAACAGAATAGCCTGCCATAAAATATCCTCTTAAGTGACTGTCAAATTGTATTGACTTTGAAGTAAAAATTCTTTTAAATTTTAAGTACAATCATCGTGTGCAGTCAATAACAATTTTCTTTGACTCTATAAAAATATTAGACAGTCAAAGAAAATCCTTGTTAAAGCCATTTTATCCCCTGGCCAGACTAATAAAAAAAATCGTGGCAGAGTTAAGGCGAAATAAATTCCCCCGAAAATAGCGCAAAAAGCACAACAGAATTGTGTCACACACAATATTTTCCAGTATTTAGCTCTCTATGATCTGAATCTATAGAGCAGTTTAAATTTAATGAAGGTATCTCTATTATCCCCCATACGAACATTCCTTTTCCAGCAATTCAATGTCTGCTTTCAGAAAATATAACGAAATAATAACAAGAGAATGCAACAAACGAAAATTGAAGAAAAAAACAGAGAAAACGATATGAAAGATTTAAGTTTTCACTATTAGAATCTCATTTCCTATGTACGAAATAAGGATTTTAAAATTGTCTATACATTGGCATCCATGCTAGGGAAGCGAAGGGCGAGTGTATAAGTGGAATGCAGCCGGATGCCGGGAAGTAATTCGAAGATATACATTTTTTATAATCAAGAGGAAATGCATGTGCTGCACATTTTCATTTCATTTTCGTCTCGTTTTATTTCGTTCTGTCTGCGTCCACATCCTTCTGTTCAGGGGTTTTATGATGGTATTTTTGGTAGTATAAACAAGGATAATGATTTCTTAATAAGAAATTCTTTTCAATTACAAGACGAAAAAAAGGAAACGCCGCAGCAGACGTCTTATACTGGTATTTACAAAAAAAATTTCTTCAATTTTCCATCAGCAAAATAGGAAAAAAATTGCCAATAGCACTGGTCGTCTGACCACCATCACACCCGCCGTATGGTATTTCCATATCATTTTGTTTTAATTTTAATGGCTTGAATTGGCTTTTAATCTCCAGCGTAAGACAACGACATGAAGACGCTGTGAGCAAAAGTATGGATATGAGGAAGCATTCGTTTCTGGTCGACTGCAGGCTGGTAATGTCTTAATTTAAATGTTATCCTTGAAAAATCTTAATTTTCCTCATTTTCCACATTTTGTTGTCGTTGCTTCTAATGTTGTTGTATACATTAATGCATATTTTTATTTTCCTTCAGTTTTGTATTCTTCAGCTGTTTCCTATTTTTCATTTTCTACTCCATTCTCCTCATGTTCTTTTTTTTCCTTTTGACTCTTCTCCTTTTTTCACTTTGGCCTTGGCATTCAATGTTGTTTCCGCAGTCCTTATATGTTACGGTAGGAATGTAACCAACTATAAAACGACACACTTATTAAAACTTAAAACTCAAAAGTTAAGCGCTTTCTATTTTTAAGTAGAAATAAAACAAACTGTATGAGATATCATCGAAGTTTTTTGTTCGGTTGAAAGACCTATGGATGCCAGTGCATGTGGAATATAAAATCAAATGTCTATCATAACTTCTCTTGGAGGACCAATCTGAAATGTATAGTTTTCCATGACTCTGAACCATAAATCATGTCGAATATAACCGATGGCATGCGTTGTGTCAGCTTTGGGGCTCATTGTGGTTTGTGATTTATTCATCTACAACTGCCACTGCGAAAACTTCGGAGAAAAATTCAAATCGCACTTGCTTG
Organism: Sarcophaga rosellei; assembly: GCA_930367235.1. NCBI lineage: Eukaryota > Metazoa > Arthropoda > Insecta > Diptera > Sarcophagidae > Sarcophaga > Sarcophaga rosellei. Next base: position 60,858,101 of record OV884018.1, on the reverse strand, counting down.
GTGGTCAGTTCTTATCATCTCCCAATGAGACGAACATGCCCTCAAATCGCTCGTGAAAGATATCAGATGAGGCTTGAGCCTTGTTTCAAATTATTCAGAGAATTGTAACATTTAACCTCTGCAACATTATACAAAAGGGTGTGTTGGCAAATAATTGGCAAGCTGTCATGGAAGCTCTGTTAGATTTAATTCCATTGCATGTTGTATTAAAGACCAAAGCTGTGGAGATCAATACAAGTCTAATATGAGCTTCATCACGCCATTCGAGTTCTCGACTCTTATCAGGTTAATTCAAAGACAGTATAGGACTGTCTAAGGAAGCTGAAGCGATTAGATAAAGAAAATAAAGTTACCCCTACTGGGTCTAAGGTCTTGTGGAAATAATGAGCAATCAGACGACCTTGCGAGGATGTAGGGACCAAAACCCTTCTGTGGAGGCTATTTTCAAACCAAGTGGGGTCGAGGCAATTAAAACGTTTGTTGGGAAATTACAATAAGAGAACTGAGTTATGAATCATATATAGGAAAAACTTCTTATTACAGGACACAGTAGAAACAAATTACACTTACTCAGAATAGATGTTGAATCGAGCCCAACAAGTTAATTCTGGAACAATGAAAATCAATCATCGGGGAGAATATTGAATGCATCCCTGAAAGAAACACCCGGATAGACTGATGCTAGGTTGAAAACTGCATCCTGAAATTTGTCGGGGCAAAAGGCTTCACCTGTATGTTGCAGTAGTTGGTTGCATAATTCCATTAAACTATTATGCTTGGTTTTTTTGTTTTTCAGTGTTTTTCTCGTTTAAATTTAAATACATCGTGTCGGTTTAATGAATATTACGCTGTGTTGATTTTGTTGATTATACTCACAATAAAAATAGTGAACTTGTTTTTCCTAACTTTTCCTCGTTCCTTTTTTGTTATTCATTTCTAATTTTTATATTTGCAAACAAAACTTTTCATCCTAATTTCCCGCACTTTAATTCTGACAGACTTAAACGCAGCTGAAGCAAATGTGAATACAAATTAAACGAAAAAAATGCTGGAGTTTCACTTCTTGGTTGGCAAGTTGCAAATGCATTTAATGCACTGTTGCTCGAATTGCCACTCTTACTTCCACTTCCTATTCCTCTAGACGTACACATACATATAAGCTTATATATGTATATGTATATATGGCTGTGTATGTAAATGTGTATTTATTTATTTGTATATGAAAATATGAATGAAGTTGTAAGATGAGTACAAATATGTATATGCTGCATCGTTCATAGTCTTTTACTACTGCGGCAATTGTTTTTTTTTTATTAATTTTATGCTTTCCTTTCCTCCCCATCAACCATTTTTATTCTCTTTGTTTTTGTTTATTTTTTGACTTGAAGTAAACTTTTACGCGCCATTTCTCTCATAATGAAAATACACTCAGTTTCTACTGCTACTCCTCCGATTACATTACATTCATAATTTGCATGAACACTGCCATCAGACCGAGCCGTTTGCTGATGTATGAAATCATTGTATGTATATCTGTGTCTAAATTACAATGAATAGAAAAAAACATCATTCAAGGAAAAATTACTACAATTTTAAAAGTGCATGCCTAACTTTTACTAAATAAGTGGGTGGGAGAAAAAACGATTTCGATTTTAACTGGAAATAAAATTCCGACAATTCTAGACAGCCTTTCCACTATAGAAAAAGGAGCTTTGGTGGATGACATCAAACAAACTTTAATTTAGGACAGAATGACTTTTGAAAACTTCCGCCTCTTTTGTGAAAGGACTGGTAGAGTGTAAAGCTTCTATATTCAAAACAATTTTTATTATAGTGATCGATGACATTTTGTTCTTCTTTGGAGTAAAACTATTATTAGAAGAGCGTAAAACTAACGTTTCTAAAAGAAAAACTAGTTGAATTGCATCGGCAGTTTAAACAATTCTGCTGAATTAATTGAATTGCTGGATTTAGTCTCGTTAACTGTAGAGATCAGAGTCAAACGTTTGACCAGGTTGTAAAATTTCATAATGAAGTATTCTCTCCCATCCCTACCGTAAACATAGAATATGTTGCCCCGGTTTGTTAATATCAGTGGAATGAAGACTGCTCTCCTATGGCAGAACGCTTAAAGGCTAGTTTCGCTACGTCTAGTATTCTCTGCAAGGGTAAACACACCATGAGTTATGCGAATCGAATGTACCCTTAAAATATTGGAATAATATAATTTTTCGTGCATTGATCACAATACATATACTGATAACCACCATAGCACTCCACTTTAAAAAGTCTCCATTAGAATTAAGAATTTATTACTTTTTTCTCTAAATCCCTACAGAAATTTCTCGCACTACACATGTTGTATTTTAGACTTAGTGTGTTGTTGTAGAATTTGCATTTCATATTATTTCACTTCTCTCCTTATACTTTGTCTTGTAATTGTAATAGAAAACAGAGAATCCTAAAACAAATAATACTGTGTTGCTCATTTGCAGTCAGATTCATTCTCTCCTCCAATTGTTTATTTTCAATTTCAATTGGTTTTCAGTTTATTTTATTTTTTCTATTCTTTTTTCTTTTCTCCAACTATTATGAATTTTTCACGCAGTTTTTTTAAATTTCATTATTCATTTCTATTTTTCTAGTTTTCATAATATTTTCGTAATTATTACACTCAACTCAACTCAACTTAAATCTCTTCACTTTTCATTCTTTGTTTTTTTATTTTAATTTTGTTCTATTTTTTATATTTGTTCATGATTCCTTTTCCACATGGCATTTGTTGTTTTTGTCACTTTGGCTTCATTATTTGCATTCCCCGTCGGCTGCTGAAAGTTAACAAACCTTAATTGTCAACAACAATTCAGCAATTGTTTTTTTTTATTGTTTGGACTACAAGTATAAAATGGTTAAAAGGAAGGGAAATTACGCAAAATGTTTTTAAAGAAAAAACCAAAACCCTTGAAAGGCATAAAATTATATAAACTGCTGTTCAAAGGGAATAGGCATGACTTTAGTAGTTGGAATCAGATGTCGTGAGGCTTAAATATGATTGTAATATAAGCAGTACAAAAATTACCGTTTAGAGAACGTATAAGTATAAGAAAGTCCACATTATATCGGGACTTCCAACAGGAACTTCGGAACTTTAACCCTTGATAGCGATCGTCTTTTGAAGCTACATCTGTCATATTAATTGTCATTCATTCAGTGTATTTTGCCAAATCACCATAAATGGATATAATATTCAACAACATTTGAAAATATTAAAATTGTTTTATCAAAATGGGTTAACTGACTGACTCTAATTTTCATCACAAAATTATTTTCGGCAATGAGACCCATTCTAGATGAATAGTTACGTGAATTAAAACAATTGTAAAATTTGAGATTAGGTGATCTGGACACAAATTTAATGCAAAGGAATTATACTTGAGTGCATTTCAAATCGTGGATTATAGAGGTAAGACGCTCCGCCTCGCTGTTGCTAAAACAGTGGATGAAAAATTTTGTGTCTTCTACTTTTTCGTCTAGATTTTAAGGCATTCGCCAGCCTGACATCTATTTCAATAAACACAGAAGCCACGCCCATTGCCATTTCGAAATTAGCAAAAATTTAATTAAAAATAAAACCATTTTTATTTTAATTTATATGAAATATTTTTTATAAAAATTCACAAGTGGTTTGAAACCATTTTATTGCCAAAAAATAAAATACAAAAGCACACGCTTCAAAAAAAATTAAGAAAGACCTACAGACAGTCAGTCTGTCATACAGCCATACAATACTTAATGCTGAGTACAGCCATGTTTGTTGCATGTTTCTTATATAGTTGATGAAAACTGTGCCAAATTTACTTTACCATTAAATTTGTTTGCATCACATTGTTCTTCCAAGCTGCTGGTAATATTTCTTGTTCGCATGTATGTTGGTATGAATGTGAAGCGAAAACTGCTTTTTGTATGCGTGCATATTTGTATGTGTCTTATAATGTTATGCTAAAGACAACAATTGAGCGTAGATACGAATTAAATCATATACAGTTCAAATGCCTTGTCTGCATGTACATTGTATGTGTGTGTATGTATCCATATTAAGATGGAAATGTTCTCTTTGTGTTTGTGTTGTGTTATTATTTGTTAAATATCCTTAAGGATCATGCACGTGTATAATATTATTATTGTTGTTTTTTTTTGTGTAGAGATGTTCAGGCAAAATTTAAAGTATATTTTTAGTCATGTGTTCTAACTCGTTATTTAATTTAACGAAATACAAGTTTATGTTTGTGTTGTACCAACAAAGACTTATCACTTTCTCTGAAATCATGTGGTGGTTCTAAAAAGAACCGATTGGTTGTTATAAGTTTGTATTGGCTGTTATATTCTTCTGTTGGTATGGTTGCACCTGAGGGAAAAAATATGTAAAATTTATGCCAAGATTTATATACAATTTTATTCTTCTTACATTTTAAATAAGCCGAGGATTACAACAATTGGAGCGGTGTTACATTTTAGTTACCACGAGTCGAACTCAGCTTCTTTAAGAACTTACGGTTTGTTGGACCCATATCCACAGCGACGTTACAGCAGCGGCAGGAAATCCTGTCGAGTGCAGCTTTGATATCAGCGCGACCAAAAATTTCTTTTCACATTTTACGTAGTTAGCCGGGTTTCTAACGACAGAAGTAGATTAATCATACACCTACGTTGTCACTTCGTCGAATGGACTCCCATAAATTTTGTCGTTCGAAGGCTCGCCTGTGGAATTCTATCGATGTGGTTCAGCATTTTTTTATAGCAAAGTTGGCATAAGCGAGCTGGCAGTTGAGATCCTTATTCTCAGACTCCAATTATTTTATTTTGTCTTGGTATTGTTTAAAATTAATTTCTTCCTACATTTTAAATGAGCACAGCAGTACAACAGTTGGTGTACTGCTGATATTTTGATTACCGAGAGTAGCACCAGCAAATTCTTTCAGCAAATTACGGTTTGTTGGACACATCATATAATATAGAACGGCGACGACAGGAAATCCCACTATAAACAGCTTTGACATCAGCGTGTGCATATAATACAGTCTGGTTAAATTTTTTCCCAATACTCTAGTCATAACTACCGTCGTTATCTGGATGTCTGGCGACATCAGGAGGGGCATCATAGTTTGTAGTTCAATAATGTGCGTGAGCTGCATGAATTCTATTTATGTTGATAGGATCCTCTTCATGCACATCGTTTTAAAATGAGGTGGAGGAAAGCCAACAGTCCAGACTCAAACGAATGGCATTGGGGATATCATTCCACCTCCAATACAAATTTCCCGGAAGCATCAATTTTCTTCTAGAAACGTTCAGCGTTCTTTCCGGCTTAACGGCTTGGGTGATTTGGAATTTTGCGGCTTCAATTGTTCATTTTGTTTAGGTATTGGTATTTGTTCAACATGTCTGCATGATACAATTTCTTTATGCATATCGTTTTAAAATTAGGTCAAGGAAAGCTTTTTTATTGCAAATAATCGTAAGCTCTCAGGCCAGATGCATGCTAACAAATGACATTGCAAATATCATTCCAGCTCCAATACACATTTCTGGGAAACATCAAATTTTGTATTAGGCGCATCTATAAAAATGTTCAGCATTTTTGCTATGACAAGGCTGGCTTGTACGAGTTAGCATTTTTCGGCTGCAAGTTTTCTTTTTGTCTTGGTATTATTATTGGTGGTCGAGCTATCATTTATGGGCTCAACAATATATCCATTGTGCAGAAGGAATACACATTTATGCTGTTTAGAAAATATATATACGTATATATATGTGTATGTTGTATATAGGAATCTATAACGAAAATTTATAATACGAACTTACTCTGTAGGCTACTGCATGCTGCTGAAATGTCAGCGTGAGAGGCATTCTAATTGCTTAATTTCTTGATTTTTATATTTTACAACGTAAGTTATATGCCAGTAAATTATACCAACTTTGCCAATCCTGCCGATTCTGTATTATTGTTGGCACAGCACTTTTGGCATCAAAACAAAACGATAACCGGCGGTAATTAAGTCTGATTGGGTGAAATGTTCGATCGATGCACTTCCGAGAAATGGAAGTAAATACTATTTGACATGTATTATCAGACTTTTGCCTTCTATTTTCTATCATTCTTTGACATAAAAACAAAAAAAGAAGGTGAATTACAACACCTTCATTAATTTCTTTGAATTTTTTTAAATTATTTTTTAATTTAAGTTTGCATGCATTCGAAATTTAATTTGAGTTATTGTTAAAAAGAAGTTTCACCAACATATATATTTTTTTTCTTAATTCTTTTGTAATTAAATTTGAACTTCAATTTCATCATTTGTATCAGATTTATATTTATTTTTAAAATAACGCACCATCAACATATAAGATGTAATCGAAGAGAATATATGGGACTGTTTGGAGAGGATTAATAAACTAGGTTCCTTTCTGCTGGATACTTAATTAAGCGCCGCTAATGGGATTACAATTGTCTGCTGAGAGGAAGTCATGCGAAGAAATGTTTTTCGTTCATATTTCGTTCGAGATGTCTGACCTGCGGTTTGAACCGTGACCTCACATCTAGTAAGCAACTCTTACTTATTTATGCAGGATATTTATAAAAATTATCGTGCAACACATGAGAGGGCTTTTAAGTCTTTTTCCATTGTTATTGCAACAATAAGTGGCAGAATGGTTGTATAATATTGTACGAAGAATTTACTTTTTAGAGATTTTTTTGTGTTTTCGAAAGAATAAACTGAATCAAGTTGAATGACTGTCTATGTGTTGCGTTTCAAGTGACGCTTCCTTATTGGTTTTGAATTTGTTGGTGTTTTTTTTCATCCATTTTGTACAAAACCACACACAAATTAAAATAAATGCAACAGAATCATCGAAAAACAAAAGAAAACAGAAAAAAACTTAGCTTAACCCATGCCAGCCCAGCATGAAGGAAAATGGCCGGTAGACTGTGTGGCTGGCTGACTGGCGGGCAGGCCAAGTCAAAGTGGTAGATGGCGTAAGGTAAGAGATTTTTCTTCTTTCTCAGTTTTGGTTTCTGGGCTTGAATTTGATGGATGGCTATAAGGCGACATACAAAACCCCACCACCCTCTCATACCACATACTTACACACATGCAATGAGGCATTATGAATTCTAATATTTAATATACGACACAGTTTTTATTTTTTCTTTCATTTCTCATGATGGAATTCTTAACATGAAGTTGCCTTTACTAGCTACAGTTAGTACTCGTAATCCAAAGCCCGTTTTATGATATGTTTTAGAGAGGACAATGACTCCCTTTTATATTGTACTGTAAGTACGTACATTTGTACTTTATTATGTAATTTATTTTGGGATTATTTATGTTAGTTTGGCTTCAAACTGACAGTTTGTGTTGTATTTTTAGGGAATTTAAAATAAAATGTAACAGAAAAATGAGCAAGTCGACAGCATTAATCCCTCGAAATAATTTCTTTCGTGTTGTAATGACCAATTAAGTAAGTAATACAAATGCACTTTAAGTGTTTGGATTTTGTATCGGAATTAATCAATAAATTAAATCATCAATCACAACCTCATGCAATACACTAACTTAGAATGTATATATGTTTACAGTAGACAATATTGATGGCCTCATTATGAATTCAGAATCTCTACAACATTATTTCCCTATCCAGCGTTTATATTACAATAATATCGATTATATTTGATTTCCTTCATTACTTTATTTTGTTAAATTAATAAAAATTTAAATAATAATTGTAATAAAAATAATACTCATTCGTATTTTTGTGTTGTACTGTGTATCTAAACGCTACAAATTGAGTTTACGAGTTTAGTTTCGTTTAGTTTTTGCAGAAACTTTTCCATTAAATTAGCTGCAGACATCACCAGTTAATCAATAGTTTACAAACCATTCTTTCATATACAGACAGCAGCATATCGACGCCTCCGTTCTATAACATTCTAAGTCGAAAAAGTGTGTTTTGAGTTATGAGCTCTCAAAGTTTTCACACGACATACGACTATATGTGTATTCAAGTAGATTTTTCCCTATAACTTCGGAACAGATTGGCGCATTTTAACCAAATTTTGACAGTATTTAAGTTAGAGAACGTAGAATTTAAAAATGCAAGAACATTAAAAACGTTCTAAGTGTACTGTAATGTTATAGAATGGAGGCGTCGATATGGTGTTTAATAGTCAACTAGATTTTGAAATTACAATGAGCCAAGGGAGGAAGAACAAATGTATTACATTAATAATAACAATATCAACAACGAACATATGGAAATGTAATCAAAAACTTTAAATTTTTGCAATAATAACGATGTACTACTATTCCACTCATCCCATAATTATAACAATAATGATGATGATTTCAATAATAATCACATAATGACAGTGATGCTGCACTATAAATGCTGTCGATATGTTATTTGGATAATGAAGTATTGTTGTCACAACCACGTTACGTGGTCAGCAGTGGCTAGCAATCATAATGCAGTTGCCATATTCCAATAAAATGTAATGATATTTCCCCTCGGTCCTACTTTTCCCATAAACGCCAATAAATGGAATTTAATTTTAAGTTTGAAGCCAATTTTACAAAAAAAATAAAAAGTATTTACAAAATGAAGCATTTAGACAAATAAATAAATAAATAAGCTTTATTTTGTTTGTTTATTGTTGTAAAATAACTTCTAATTAGTGGTTTAAATTTCGTTGCATTTTTTCGGCAGCGATACCAGGGCATATTTCATAATTTTGTTATTTTAGTAGCGAAATTAGTTGGAAAACCCACAAGGGAATTTTGTACATTAAAAACAACAAAAGTTTTTCAAGAATTGTTTTAATTTTCATTAATGAAAAAGTTAGCACAACTTCAAACAGTGTTAACATATGTATAATCGATTTGTTTACTTCAAACAATGCATACAGTTATCAGCCAAAGGCGATCGTTGAGCACACTAACTGATGGCTATAATTATAATCCTCCTATTACAGAGTATTGTTGACAAACTATTAGACTCGGACATTCACCATCATCGGATAGGAAGATTGGTGTTGATAACATTGCTGCATGATTGTTGAATATGCAATGTTTCTGGGCCCCATTATTAAAGCATTTTGGGAAAATTGGTAGCTTGGGAATTACCACCTCAAACAGTATAGCTTACTTGGGTCTTATGCACATACATACACACATAATTGATCATTACAAACCTTCAATCGGGATTACGACATACTCCTAAGAGTGGTAAAGTCAAACTATGCCGATTATTTTAATGAAATGAAGATCCTTTTAACACTGAAGTCTTTTAAATTTAAATAATTTTGATTAACTGGTTACTTTGTTTGGTTTGATTTATTGGTCAACCTAAACAATTCATTCGATTTGATGGCTCCAATTTAACCGCATCTATAACACTGGTTTGTAAACACGCTCGACTAAAAATATTGGTGGTGGCTACTTTGCCTGGATGATTTCTGAAATTTAATCCCATATTTTACCAAACAAATCCATAAATAAATAGAATTCAAACGAGTATTGCGAAGAGCTGGGTGGTGGGAAAAGTTATTTAAAATTTTTTTTTTTTTAATTTAATTTATTTTTGTTATAGGTGTTTTTTGGGTGCTGTTTTCAAATTCATTTGAATGTTTTATTTGGCATTCTCTACTGATGCCTCAATTGGGCGCGAATTGGATTTTAATTGTTCGATGGGATTTTTACAAGCGAGATTTTCTGTTTCTGTTTTTCATTTACAAATATTTGCTGTTTTTTTTTTGTTGTAATCCTATTAAACATAGAACAACAACGACACTATGATTTTTATTTGTATTTACTAGGTGCCATAAAATATTTATTTACACGACTTCACATATTCAAATACTGCTCACCCTTTAAAAAGGCATTTATTGAATTTGAATTTTTAGAATCTTTTTTCACATTTTTCACTGGCTGGCTGAGGGTATAATGGCAAGGGGAAATTTTGAGTGAAAACATTTATTTTTTCAACGAACACCAGCGAGAGAATGAGAACAAGAATAATTGCATTTCGGATTAGAATGTAAATACGAATAATTGCTTTAAATTTTTATTTATTTTAGTCGAAATTGAATGTGAATTTAAAATAATTTTTTCACTTAAATCATTGGCGTGACTCTATTATGCCAATAAATAGTTGAACATGCAGGTTTAAGCCTTAAATTAGAGTGGTAGTGTTATTGGCAGGAAATAAAATTATTACCGGTACCAGAAAAACAACAAAAAATATAAAAAAAGGAACACACACTGAAGAGAATCACAGCTCATATCAACTAAAAGGTGCATTGAATACATTGCGAAATAATGCGATACCATACGAGTTATATTATTTTAAGGACGACAGGCAGAAAGTTCAAGGAACAATCCCATTGCGATGTTAAATACGGAACGAGGTATAGTAATTTACATACATACAAACATAATTGGTCATTACAACTCTTCAGTCAGGATTACGACCTAGTTTCTCACACCACTTATGTTGTGTGTGTTTATTTTATACACGAGTGGAGGGGAGTGGGCTTCAGAATAACGCTGTCTACTATCTCTCGTTACATATATTATTTTCAATCCAAGGCGCCGAGAGACATACCCTCTGTCTTCTTCTTTAATTAAATTAATTAATGATACTAAAAAAGCTGGTGGAATACGAAAGGCACTGTACTAAAGACCAGAATTCTGTAGATACTGCTGTTTCCCTCAAGTCTTTCGTTTTTGTATACCAGAAACAAGCGATTTTAAACCAATGTCTACAACTTGTGTTAAGAATAGTGAAGCATAGAAGAATATTTAATTAAGATCTTTGCTAATATCCTGAACACTAATCAATAGAAATTCAAACTTGAAGAGAGAGTGGAATTCAATTGGCCACATACAAAAGAAAAGCTGTTGAGTAGAGTGTAATGGAAATCCAGCATGCTGGTGCTGTTCGAAATTGAAGCGAATGGAATGAAGAAAAGCTAGGAAAATTGTCCTACATTAGCGAAGAATGGGGTTTATTAGTTATGGTCGTATCATTTTGAATAAGCGGGATATGTCGGGTATAGACTTGGGTTACAATAAAGTTTGAAAGTTTTAGCAGATAGTTGAGTGTCCTGAATAACGGCTTAATCATTATGGCAAGATTAAGATGACTCTGTTCTATACTGTAGTATATTTTTATAATCTACTCCGTTCGTTATGAGTTACAACTGGACGATTTTTATAACCTTATTTTAACCTTATTTTACTACTAGAATCCAAATGTAATGAATTCTGTCAGTCTGGTAATATATTACACACAAATCTTTATTAAAAAAACAAAAAAATTAATTTTAAAATTTACAAATAATGGCAGCCATTCAAAGCAATTATCTGTATTTCAATTTCATTGATTGATTGGATGCCTACATATAGACAGTAAATACAACATCAATATAAATACGAACCAACAACAGCAAATACTATCGGCAAAAATATTGGCTAAAACGCAACATTACTTATGCCAAGCAACAGGCAACTGTAATTAGGTTAATGGGATTAAAACTGTTGCCTCGATTTATTGACAACAGCGTCTTTGACAACGATAAAATAGCAGTAAAAACGTATTGAAAGAAACAACACAAATAAACAAAAAATTGCCAAAAATAAGAATTTCAAAATCAAACTGAAATTGAGAAAAAAAAGAAAAAAACACTCACCAGTTAATTAACCCGCATCGTGAATGCTTGAACTTAACGTTGAAAAGCCGGGTAGTTTGCGCCAACCTTTTCGATTCCAAAAACTACGCGCTTTTGATACATTAGGTTGGGCATTTAGAACAACAGGACCGGGATCTTCGGCAGCTCTTATTTTGGAACAATTTAAAATACGGCAACCGCAAGAGGCACGCGTAAAAAATCCCGCGGAATTTTGCAAGTCGTCGTTAATAGGCTGTGACTGCTGATGTTCCTGTTGCTGATGAAGATTATGTAGGTGTGATGTATGGTGTTGATGTTGCATATGCAATTGTTGTTGTTGTTGTTTTGTATTCTGGTGTATTTGAAGTAAATGTTTAATAGAGCGTGGTGAAGTTGTTGCTATCACTGCAAATGATGAGGCTGCAGATGCAGATGTTGTTGTTGTATTTGCATTATAACTGTTGGCTCTTTGAAATGAACGACAACTTTGTGTGGCATAAGCAAAGGCACTTTGTTGACTTTCAGCAGCTTCATTGCTACCACCTGATGCAGTCCTTGTACTTGACAGGTTAGTTGAACGTGAACTCATGAGGGCTTTGGTCTTGTGCAGCCGCAGAGTACCAATGTAACTAGCACCACTGGAACCACTAAAACCACTATCTAAATCAGCCGCTAGACAAGAGGATTGCAAAAGACCAGCACTTAGCGTTGCTGCATTCGGTATGGGCGAGATGAAGTCAGCTGCTAGTCCTCCACCAGAGCCGTATCACATATGTTGTCAGCCGATGAAGAAGTCAGCCACAAAGGCTGACCTGAAGTTGTGGTAACACTAACTGCGGGCATTGGCGGCTCTTTGGTTGTGGGACTACTATTGGGTGGACTTACTGGCATAAGCAAGGCCTCTACGGACAAATTAAGCTCGCCTAATATCTTATGATGTCTATTTTGTACTCTTCTCAGTTCCTCCTCTAACAGAGTTCGGGTCAGAGAACCCGCTAAATGGGAAGTGGCTTTCAGCTGGTGATGACCGGTCACTGAGTTGGAGGAGGATGATGTAGATGAAGCGGAAATTTCTTCGTAAAAATTTTCTGGTGTGGAAACATTACTACAGTTAGCTGAGGCCATCGCGCCAGCTTCATTGTGGTTGTGTTGTTGTGTAAGTCTTATTTGATACGATTCCCGGGTAGCTGGTGATACCAACAATTTGTTCTTTTTGCCTTTCAATAGAAGAGCTCTCATGGAATTTGGTGGAGGGGGAATGAGATCTTCCTCTTCATTTGCGCCCGCCATAAGATCAGCATGTGGTATGTTGGTATGTTTCATAACGGCACCCGGTTCATAGTAGGCATATGAATAGTCGTGTTGTTGTTGCTGCTGCAATTGAAGCAGTTGTAAAGTGGTGATCTGTGACATGTTAGTCCATTGGCCATGCTGATCCTCAACACTGTGATGATTTTGATGCTGATGATTTAAACGTCCCAAAGTCTTGCTTTGCCTTAAAAGACCACAACCACCACAACCCTTAAAAGAGACATGACGTTCTAGGTCCACACACACTTCGATGGCATCTAAATCAGCTTCTAATTGTTTTTGCTGTTGCTGGTGTAAAAGATGCTGATGTTGGTGTTGTTGTTGTTGCTGCTGCTGTACTTGCCTGTTTATTTTGCGAAAACTTTTGACATTCGCTTTGGTCACAATACCAGGTATATTAGTGGGATTTACGGTGGAGGGCATAGTTGGAGTAACCTCTGCCGTTACCGTGTTCTTTTGAAATGAAGTCGTTTGAGACTGTGGCTTTTGTTGAGCTGCACTGCCAACACCACCTGCACTGTCATTTGCTGTCGATAGTTGTTGCATATTAGCTGTTGTTGTTGCCCCCGATGTATTTCGATATTGAGGTGTCGTCGTACAAGTTGTTGGTGTTGCATTGTGTTGCGCATTTTGCGGTTGTTCTTGTCTCACCAAATCACTTTCCTCGTTGCGCTGCTGTTGCTGCTGCTGCAGCTCTGGTTTCAGTGCCCCAACATTTGTGGTTTGTTCACACTCTACCAGATGACGTTGATTTTGTGGTTGCCGCTGTCTCGTGTAGTAGTTTTGGTTCGTTATAATCGCTTGGGTTTGTTGTTGGTGTTGTTGCAATTGTGTGTGTTGCTGCTGCTCTTGGTCTTGCAGCTTTAAATTCTTTTGCTGTTGCTTGTTTAGATTCCGTTGACTGCGGCCTAAACCCAAGCAAGCCTCCATGGCACATTTTTTTAATTTGAATTGATGACAGTTTTTTCAACTTACAACAGCACAAATACTGGGTTTTCTTTCGGTTTTCTCTCTTACAACCTGTTCAATTGATTAGAGGGGGGATGCTGCGTGAGTAAATGCTTCGTATCGACCAGATGATCGTTATCAGTTGATGGCTGTAATTGAAAAATTGAAAGAAATGCTTATTCAATACACTGTTTAAAGGAAAAAAACAACTTTTTGAAATTAAATGGTTTGAAACTTAAATGTGATCTCTTGTGGAGAAAATTAGTTTGACTTCACTTAAACGTGCTTCACGAATAGACTTCAATCAAAGAAGACATGCGGACAACTATTTTATGATATAAATGGGGGCAATTATTTTGGTAGAGTCACAACGCAGGTTTCGTTAATGCGAATAGAGCAGTACACTGTGCCAACACAACAGCAAGGGCGTGGGAAATTGCATTTTGTTGTATTACAACCGAAAAGAGTTGTAATTGAAATGTAATTTTCGTTAAGTTTTGCAAATACTTTGTCATTCAACCATTCTATCACACTTTTCTTCCTCTCTTTCAACTTTTTATGGCGTATCAAGTTATTTGAGGTTTCAACTTCAGTGTGGCACAATCGCTTCATCGAACATTAATTAAAAATGTTGAATTTTAAATGTGCTACAATAAACACATTTAAAACAACAATGATGCAGCGTGGAGTGCAAGTCTTTTAATGCGACAAATTTATTGAGTTTTTTGTGTTCCTCTGCTTCTCCTATCTATTGTATTATAAAGGATTGTGGTAGAAAAAGAAGTCTGTTACAGTTGACTTTGTTGCACAATGAAATGTTTAATGTTTTAAATTTGCGCTACAATACAGATTTTAAAACAATTGACAATACTCGACATAATTTAAATACAATGAATAAGAAGGCTCTTTAACGAAATATGGATCAATGACTACGCCAACCTCAAAATTCACACTGACTTTTTCGGGATGTAGAAGACTGCCATTTCATTACAGAATTTGCTTAGTACACAAACAAATGATGGGAGTACAAGGAATAATTATAAAAGTTCTCCAAAAGGCAATTGTCTCGCTGAAAATGTTTTGACTGTACCCGTATCTAGAATTCAATACTCAAAATCTCAGCAGCTATCAACTATCATGTCTAATCAGGAAAGTTGCCTGTTTCTTCCAGAGTAGAGAAAAAATATTTCCTTAGTTTTTTATTTTTAATTGGAGGCCTATTTATTAAGGCATTTAGTTTAGCGACATAATTATTATTCCCATATTTTTATTGAAATTTTTATTTGAGAATACAAATCGAAATTATATCACTTCAGTTTCAACTTCATTTCAATTCATGTACGTTCGTCCTTTAGAATCATGGCATTCGATTAAAATAAAAATTAAAATAGAAACGACGCTATTAAGAACATTTTTTAATTCCCTGCTGCCAGTCAATTATTGAAGGATAAAAATGTTGCGAATAAAATGTTTCTACAAATTATGGATGCAGCAATTGAAACACTCACGCTGAGGTACAACCTTTTTTCAATTGTGTTTCTGATTTTAATGAACACAACCATAATACAACACAGAGCAACAGAACATGAGCAAACTACGACGATGCGATAACAAGACTTGTGTGACAATTGCAACTCTTACTCGTCGCAGGCAAAACAGCAATGACGACGACAATAACGTTGGTGAACGCGTGTTGAATGGCAGGCCTAAAGAAACGAGGAAAATGTGTGAGTTCTTATGCTTCTTGATGTTGCTGTTATTGTTTGGCTAAAAATTCGTTTAATTAGCAGCAATTAATCCGTAGTGTGGTTGTAATTCATTCTTGTCAACGACAATATGGCAAAAAAAAAAAAATTCATACAACAACAACAGCAAGCAATAAAGAGTGACTGCAAAATAAAGGCCATAACAAGCAACAACACACTGAAAAGAAGTACGAACCAGCAACAGCAAATCATGTTATAATTGTGATGCTGGTGCTGCTGCCGCCTGTTGAAAAGAAGAAGAAAATCGAATAAGACAATACAACAGAAAATGCATAAAAAACACATTTCCTTTCGCATGTACTTGCAGTATTTACTGCATATATGAGTTAAAGTGTGTCTATGTTCGTTGAAGTGTATCTTGTTATCTTGCTCCTCTGGCAAGGTATCGTGTGGCAAGGATGTATATTTTTCAACTTGTTTTACTCTTCGCTTCTTCTGTGCATTCCGGTCAGGTCCGTAGGTTTTGTTGTTTATTGTTTCGCATATTTATAGAAAATAAAATGCCTGTGTTGTTGTTGTTGGACGAGGTATATTGGCGTGTGCTGCAAACATGGTAAACGTTTGAGTTGATAATACAATAATGAAGACTATCACTTGCAACATGAAAATACATTCCAAATGGTATTGTTATTATTGTTGTTGCTGTTTTATAACTGCATGTTGCACCAGTCAGTTATTGTTGGTTCTGCTTGTTGCTGATTGCTTTGGCTATTTTTTACAGTATATGCGCGCATTCTAGACAGTGAGAAAACTATTGTTTGGTGACAAATTCATTCACTTCCTTTAAGGCTTTGTTGCATATGTTGTTTGAATCTTTTACTATTGTTTCATCATCTTTTTAGAAATTAGTGTTCTATTAGCAAGCCTTTGGAGACCAATGACTCCTTACCTTTGACTGCTAAATGTGGAACAACGAAGTTCAGAATATTTTCAAATTATTAAACGGCTATCTTATCCACCTAACTGTTCAGTAGTATGCCTTTGTCGCCTTCGAAGCTCTAATCTGTGTGTCTCTATTGTAGTTGGTCACATGACTAGCTAAATGGCAAATTTAGCAGAGATTTAAAATTTGTTGCAATCGATCCAAAGACATACAAAATAAATAAAAATATTTTGCCTTCACATTACAAGCAATTAACACAGCAGCCCTTAAATGTATGGTATATGGTGCCTCTTTTCTAAAACTAATAAAGAATACAATTGAAGACAGAGGGAATAAAAGGAAACAAAATATTTTAAACATTTAGTTCCGCATTTATTAAATTTCTACGAAGTTTTTATACGCAAGATTTGCTTAGTCTTCCAAGCAGCACTACTCATGCTACAACTACTGCTTCTTATCACTTGTGGATTTAATTCATTGGAAACAGTTTTTTACTTTAGAATGCTATGGTGGTGGAGTTGCTGTTGCTGCAGTTTGTGTTTCTGCAGCAGTTGCTAGTATCGGAAGTATTTCACAGTCTAGAGAAAAGTTCAATTCAAAGAATTTTATTACGAGAATACAATTGAAGAGTCTTCACAAGAAAAGTATTTAAGAAGCACGAGTATAAGATGAATGAAAAACAAATTCCTCTAAATCCATAATAAATAGATACAGTTGATCACTGCATTACTAGTGGTAGTTGTTGAAGCAGATATATTTTTGTAAAATTTCTTTGAAAATATTTCTAAAATCATCAACAATTTATGATCATTAATTATAAAGATCAGGAAGGGAAGGCGATTTTTTTAGAGTTGATAACCATCTGTTAATGGAGAGGCTTCAAATATAATTAAAACGTGTGCAAAATTTTAATTAATTTTCTATTTTGAGCTACTACTACTACTACCCTTCAAACAGATTCATTACACAATAATTTTCAATGAATTACAACAACGTCGCAGCAAAATTTACACATTTTTTTCACTGTACACAACTACGATAAATAATCGAAGTATTGTTTGAGCAGACAGAACGAAGCTAAAAATAGCTCAATTCAAGTTGGACTAGATACAGAGGCTAGCGTATCTTACTAAACAGTAGCAATGAGAACCTGTCGAACAGCGGCGATGGAGAAGACTCTGCACATGGTAGTGAAGGTCAAAGTCTTAGTTTATGGTTAAATAGATAAACGACAAGTCTAATATGAAACTTATTTTATTAAGGGATCTTGTAACCTAACGCAACTTGCCAGCTCTCTCTATAACTGTCCCATTGACAGGACCAGTAAGCCCTTTGATTTTGGGAAGCACTTTCTAACGAGATTTAGTAACAATGGAATAATCTGCAAGCTGCATACTTTCTTAAATATTTTTCCAAGTAGAAGTTTACATATGTCATCGAAAGATAGCAACATTATCTGACAGTCACTTCGCCATTCGAGCGATCTTATAAGGATAAATCGAAGGCAGTTTGGGACTATTTGGGCAAGATGAATCGGACCTCTGCTGGGAATTCGAAACAATGAGTTGATAGGTGAGCTTACGAGGAGGGGAACTTCGGTGGCAGAACTTTTCTGTGAAGTAAGGGTGGATATTTTGAAAGGTATGCTTAATAAAAGAGAATATAATAAGAGGCACAAACCCTTCTGAGTGGTTTTAAGACAATTACAACTTTTGTTGAGAAATTACAATAAAAAGAGATCTGAGTCATGCATCAGACTATGAAGAATTTATTCTGAATGATAGGCTTCTCGAGCCCTATGATAATAAAAAATAATAATCAGAATATATGTTTGGAACCTGTAAGACATTAATAAATAGGGATACCCTTTAATGTATGAGGGGAATATACCACCTCACCACGACAATACTATACATACTGCATTTACTTTTAGATTTGAGCGAAATATAAGCGGATAATGTTCTGAACAATATTCTCGTTGTGTGCCTTTAGAAGTGATGAGTGCGCCAAATTTATTCTCATTTGGCTTTGCAAGTGTAGTGCCTTTATAATCCCTTATAAATTAGAAATTTAATTTGTGGCAAACACCAGCTTGTGTCTTGAAACGCTGGTGTTATTTTTAAAATGCGATGCATAGTGGCGTAGTATGCTTTCGTTTGGTATTTTATGTGAGACATTATAGGTAAAAAGTTCTACAAGCATAAGTATAATAGTTAGCTAACAAGCCATCCCGCGGTCAATTAAAGCCTAAACTATGATTAAAAAACGATCACATTAAATAATGTTTTCAAACGCAAGTAAAATACAATACTTTCTTAATGAATTCCCATTAAATCCTATGTAAATACATAATAAGCACAGAAAATTTAAAATTTTTTTGCAGTAACAATTTCAAACTAAACATCGATTTCTAGTCAATGCTCTTCGGTTCAAAAGATAGACGTTTAATTGAAAATTTTTATTAAATTTATATGCTTTACCTTCACAATTCAATAATAAAGTGTATGTGCAGCATGCAACAGAATTCAATTGTAATTAACACAGCAGTCCATTATTAACAAGCAGCAACACATGTTTAGTGCAACACAATAAAATTTAATTTATTGATCGTTGAAGCCATAACTGCCCCTCATTCTATTCCCTGTAGTCATAATTCTAAATTCAAGCAAAACTTCTCTACAAATTAACATGAAAGGGTTTGGTAATGAAATTCAAAAATACCAACATCAAGAGATTCTTCATTATAAAGGGTTGCAGTTGTAATAGGATTTCAATATTTATTATTATTATTGTTAATGTTGTGGTTTTATCTTTAAAGCTATGTCTACAACATTTTGTTGCATTTACAGCCACATCCGCACATTTAAAAGTATCTGGAGACGCACACGCGCAACCATAGATTGACTCTGTTAATGTTTTAATAAGTTTTAGTTTTTATGAGCGTTAATGAAGGACTGTTCATGGACTTTAGGGAACGGAGTAGAGGACAATAACAAGAATAATGTAGAATAGATGCATCATGTGGTTTATTAAATATTGGTTGTTAATGATATAGTCTCATAGCCAGTATTGCATTTCGAATTTCAATTTGATAGAAATGATTATAAAAGTATGGTAATGGAGGGTTTAAGTTATATTAAGGATGATATTTTCCAAATTTTAAACGACAATAAAACACTCTAAAAAGTTTAATTTGTTAAGTAAGTCGTCTTGAACATAAATCACTTGATCAGGAACGAAAGCGTTTTATCAAGAACCCTTCTCCTTAGGTTTCCATGTTCTGGATAATAATCGATAACGATAATGATGATAATGACTTTCAGCCGCTTTTATGCGCCATCATAACTGCTCTTTGTGAAATTTTCAAAATCAACACTAAAGTTTGGAGAAATTATCATATTTGTCCGCTTTTATTTTTTTGGTGAAAACTGACCTTAGTACTGCGACCAAACGATCTATTGTACTCATCTCACAGTATGCGGTATCCCTATAAAGGGAGGATGAAATAACAAATTTTAAATCCACCAAATAGTAGCTCACAGGATCAGAAGCAAAACTGAAGCAAATAAAACTGAGAAAGATATTTAACTCTGGCATAAGTTATGAAGAGCTGGAGGCATAACAAAAGATTTACATGTTATTGCTGTTGTTGTATTTAATATTCATTGAATACATAGTTCCACAAAAAATAGGGGTTCAAACTACAAAAAAAAAGGAATATAAAATATGCTCACCTCTCATATACGGATACAAAGGAACAGGTACAACACACGACATTAACAACATTAACAAGGGAACAAAACAAGACATCATTTGTAAATTATTGCTGTGGTTGTTGTTGTTTGTTTTTTAAATAAACAGGGAATCGAGAAATTTGAACACATCTAAAACACATTGTTTAATTAAATAAAGGATAAACAAACAAAACAAATGTTATGAAAAAAAGTTAAAAAACAAACAGAAAACTGAAACACACTATAAATAGGACATTTATGTCTCCTGAAATATTTAAAACAAGAGTTTACAGAAACTAAAGAACGAGGACATACGGATGAACTCGGACAGACATTTGTGGTTAAGTTTATTTAAATAATAAAAAGAAGAAAAATGTTTTCATAAATTGTGATTAAATTTAAAACGTGTTGACGATGAGATAAGATTTCGAAGATAAAATTATTAAATTATCACTGTGGTCTGCCGTACTATTGATGACCACTTACTGTTGGTAACCAAAGACAAACAAATGCAAACAACAACAAAAATATTAATAAAATAAAGAATTCAGAGAAAAAGACAATTTTATTTCATGTAGAAAATGGTCGGAGTGCTCGAATAATATTTTATCATTCATTTTAAAATTTGAACGAAGAACAATTACGAAAATATGAATTTCTGAAGTTATAACTCAGATTTTAAACACAGTTTTACTTACAGCTTCATTTATAAGGGGAAATCATAGAATATGTATGTAATATCACTGGAATAACACTGGATAGTAAATTGACGTGAAGGAGTCACTAAAAAGCATCTCAGGAAATGTTAGACAGGCCATTATAGTATGCAGAATTCCTTCAGTGAAATCCTGGGATGCAATTGGATAGGAAGTACAAAACACAGTATATATCAATACTAAACACACTCGGCTTATATGAGGTTAAATCCAACATAGCCTGGAAAGGTTGAATGGGTTAAGTAAGGAAAATATGGTCAACAGTCCTGAGATCAGGTGTTTGAAAAGGTATGCTTAAGAAAGGGGAGGATAAAGAGATTCAAAGACTATTCTCAAACCAAGTGGGTTCAAAGCAATCAAAACTATTGTTGTGATAAGATTATTTAGGAATATCCTAAGGTTTGCAATCGGCTTGATATAGCACTGCGGACTCAGGCTGTACTCAGAATCAGGGTTGTTTCGAGCCCAACAAGTAGGTTCTGGTATAATGAGAATAAATCATCAGAATATATTCTTGAAAAGATCGGAGCATTAATGCATCCCAGAAGAAAACACCGTTGAGGATTTTGCATAAATTTGCATACCATTAATGTGAGTCATCTTGTAGCCTGTGGCCAAAGAAAATATCAACGGAAGTGAGCACAGAATCTTTGTATGGGTCATCCACCTGGGACATGGACAAATTGTATTCACAACTGTGAGATGAATAGGTAATTTTACTTAGCTTTGACTGGATATTACCTGCAAAGTAGTTTCCTGTTATATCGCTCCATTAAATTTTGAAAGTCTTCCCTAAAAATGCAAGTTGAAAAGGAACAATACTTTTAACCCCAGACTTTAATCTTTACTTGGGAAATCTTGTCAGAAATAGAGAGGAATAACTATTGACAGGTAAAGTGAATTGTAACAGACCCGATTAAATGGCTTGGGCCATCATATTTTTCTTACTGAACTGTGGGATGAATTAATTCAATTTCTTAGAGGGTAATGCTACCAGGTCACCAATTTATCGCTTTTTGTACGGCCTGTTGATGAGCAAATTCTTGGACACTTGAATGGCGTTCAGCCACGTCAATATCAGCTTTGCGAAGAGAAAAGGCAATATGTAAACGGTATACCACCAATCCAAAAAATATGTTTCTGTTGAGATCCGTATCAGCCCGACAACCTAATAGAAAGCAGCAAAAATCCTTCTCTAAACTTATATTTTAAATGATTTGATATACTTTTAATCTCATTTTGATTTTAATTTTCAATTTTCCATATTATAATTGCATAGACACCACTTAACATTTATAATTTATGACATTTGCATAGGCTCAGGCCAATCAATTGCCCTCTAATAGAAGAAAAAAAAAAATAAAAAAAAGTTGACTTTTATATTCTATAATGTCAACAGTACGAATGCAAACACAAAAAGGCATTAAAAATATTAAAACATTGTACTAGTGACTGTCTGTCTAACCGCACATAAGTTTAACTGTCTGTGCAATGGCAATAATTTTTTTTGTTTCAAAGATTCAAAGTGTTACACAACTGAGGGTTATAAACTCCTTCACACGACCTAAGAAGCGGAAGCAATAAACAAAGGGATACTGAATCTTCTTATATATAAAAATGAATGTGTGTTTATTTGTTTGTGGGTTTGTTTAAAGTCTATAGATGGCTAAACGGCTGAACCGATTTTCTTAAACAATATCTTCCTGTATGTCTGGAAAGAGTTATATGAGTTATATAGCATACCTGTTAAGTAATGATTAGTAATCGTAATGATTAGTAATTTGATTACTTTTTTTTGAATGGCAAAATAATGATTACAATTACGATTATTTTTGGTTAAAATAGTTAATAATTGATTACGATTACCAAATAATCAAAAAATAATTAGGATTACTGACGATTAGTCTAATAATCAAAAAGAATCAAAAGTAATCCAAAAGTAATCAAATTATTTTCAATGATTCTTTTTCATTATTTTCAATAATTGAAAATTCATGCAACATCTTTCATGTGAAGGCAACCACATCTCATTATGAAAGACTGGCAGATCATCATCAATGTTATCTTCGAAAAGATAATTATCCACTTTGTATTCTCGGAACGCTTTTACGAAATTTGAACCGTTATCCGGAACATTTAGAAGAATGGTTGAGCTGCTTAGGCCAAAACTACTGTTAGTCTCTGTTATAACCCCTGCAATGTTTTCAGACATATGAACTCTAAACATTCTTTTACATGCTAAAGCTATCGATTTGCATTCAAAATTATCAGTATGCCAATGACATGTGTACCCTAAAAAGTTCTTTGGTTTGCAGACCTGATGTTTGCTGTAGTACAAAAATATTTGGAAGAGAACATTTTTTTCTTTATATTTTGTACCATGATGTTGTATTTCGCCCTTAATTTTTCAGACGCTGTTTGTCTGGTCATCACCTTCATATCCGTGTATTGAAACTGATTTACGAAAGATGTCTTTTCAAGGAAGAACTACAACTGAGTACAAAAAACCAAATCCGAAGAATTTTTAAAATGTTCAAAAAATTTTTTTGGAAAGAATGACAAATATTCACAAAGAATTTAAAATAATCATTGAAAACAATTTGATTACTTTTTGATTACTTTTGATTCTTTTTAATTATTTTGTAATTTGCCAGTAATCCTGATTATATTTAGATTATTTGGTAATCGTAATCAATTAGTAATTCGAAAAAATTTTTCATAGGATTATATAATCATTACGATTCTTTTTAAAAAGTAATGTAATTGATTACTAATCGTAATCGAAATTTAACAGGTATGTTATATAGTATGAGTGTTATTGTCTAACAAAATATTACGTATACGTCACCCGTCAGCTCTACCTAATCTTCTATATATGTAGGTACATACAGTAGCGAGCACAAAAAATGCAACGCTAAGCCGATTGATCTTTATGTGCGCCTCTTTCAAAAACAAAGTACGGAAATTAAAAACTTTTTTTTTATTTTTATGCTCCACAAACTTAGTCAACAAATGCAGGTTACAATATCAAAATTTTTCTATTCACTTATTTTTATTTTAACATTTAAGAAAAAAAGTGCCAAATTTCAGCGAGCAAAAAAAATGCAACGCTATGTTATTCATAACTTTATTTAAATTAAATGTAAATTCTTACAAAATGTTGGTTAAAAATATACTTAGAACTAATAATTGGTTGCGTAGCCTTTGTTTTCTATTACCGCTCGCAGTCTGGAGGGCATAGAATCCACTAGGGGCACGATGGTATGTAGGGGTATTTTTTCCCATTCTGACTTTAAAATTTTTTCTAATTCCGCCAAATTTTAAGGATTTTTCTTCTTAGCTTCCCGATCTAAAGTCTCCCATAGGTTTTCTAAGGGGAGATTGTGGCGGCTAATCCAAAACTTGCACATCATGGTCGCTTAGGTAGTTACGAACCAAGCGACTAGAGTGCTTCAGGTCATTGTCTTGTCGGAATATGCTGTTTGGGGGCATTTTTTCCAGAAGATGTGGGAGCATATTTTCTTCTAGGATCTCACAGTACTTAGTGGCATTCAAAATATCATCGATTTTCACCAACGGACCAACTCCTTCATGAGAAAACGAACCTACCAATAAATTCCTTAAAATAAAGAATTCGGTGAAAAACAAAAGTAACTTACCCCACACCATTAGTAGTGAAAGTAAATTTAATCTTTCTGGTTCCGATGGGATAAAATATATTAAAAGACCACCTAAGCAGAGATATTCTCTCAGATATCAGCTACCAACAGTAAAACATGGCTAATGGTGTGGGGTAAGTTACTTTTGTTTTTCACCGAATTCTTTATTTTAAGGAATTTATTGGTAGGTTCGTTTTCTCATGAAGGAGTTGGTCCGTTGGTGAAAATCGATGATATTTTGAATGCCACTAAGTACTGTGAGATCCTAGAAGAAAATATGCTCCCACATCTTCTGGAAAAAATGCCCCCAAACAGCATATTCCGACAAGACAATGACCTGAAGCACTCTAGTCGCTTGGTTCGTAACTACCTAAGCGACCATGATGTGCAAGTTTTGGATTAGCCGCCACAATCTCCCCTTAGAAAACCTATGGGAGACTTTAGATCGGGAAGCTAAGAAGAAAAATCCTTAAAATTTGGCGGAATTAGAAAAAATTTTAAAGTCAGAATGGGAAAAAATACCCCTACATACCATCGTGCCCCTAGTGGATTCTATGCCCTCCAGACTGCGAGCGGTAATAGAAAACAAAGGCTACGCAACCAATTATTAGTTCTAAGTATATTTTTAACCAACATTTTGTAAGAATTTACATTTAATTTAAATAAAGTTATGAATAACATAGCGTTGCATTTTTTTTGCTCGATGAAATTTGGCACTTTTTTTCTTAAATGTTAAAATAAAAATAAGTGGATAGAAAAATTTTGATATTGTAACCTGCATTTGTTAACTAAGTTTGTGGAGCATAAAAATAAAAAAAAGTTTTTAATTTCCGTACTTTGTTTTTGAAAGAGGCGCACATAAAGATCAATCAGCTTAGCGTTGCATTGTTTGTGCTCGCTACTGTATATAAAAATTAATGTTTGTTTGTATGTAATTAATAGAATCGTAAACTATGCATTTGATCATGTTATGATCTTCAGGAAAGTTGTTGCCCATGAGCCCGGGAAGGTTTCTAAGTTGGTATGACCAATATCGGACAGGTGGCATCACTGAAAATGACTAAAAATGAATTAAATCCTAAACTGTTCATTTGATCACGTTATGATCTTTAGCAAAATTGTTGCGCATGAGCCGACGAAGGTTTATAAGTTGGTATGACCAATTTAAGACAGGTGGCGCCACTGAAAATTACTCAAAATGAATTAAATTCGACTTCAAACAGACCTACTGCCATTCATGTATAAAAATTAACACACACAACATAAATGGTGTGAGAAGCTAGGTCATACTTCTTACTCAAGGGTTGTAATGACCAATTAAGTAACGCATCTATAGCAGTGCTCTGTATTTTTAAGCCTTTAACGTCTACTTTGGTGTCTCGACTGTCCAGTAGCACTTCGTAGTTACTATTTTCTCTCTTGTTGAAAACTATGAAGGGGTCCCAAATCCCACTGGTAGTGCCAATTTAAATGCCAGCACTCTTTTCTAATATTAGTATTCTGAAATGTGCGATGATGCCTCAGACGACCTAAAAAGCGGAAGCGATGAACAAATTCATATCGTTAGTCTAATTCGCAAATGTGTTAAGTCCCTTTTTTTCAAATTTTACAGTAGACATAAAAAACATTGTAACATTTCCAGTTTTTAAAATTTGTAAACTTTTTAAACGCCATTATTTTTACAAAATAGCTCTCTTTAAATGACCTAGATCAAAAATCAACTCAAAAAAATCGAATTAAAGCAAAAAATTAGCACGTGTTTTTAATATTTTTCGTAATTTTGTGGATTTAGCGTTTTGGCCAACCACAAAATTACAACAAATTTAAACTACATAATGACATTTTTTGTTGTTGTAAAATATGTATTTTGCATAATGTTACCGTTTTGCATTAAAATCTGAATTTTGGAAAAAAGTGGACTTAGCGTCTTTGCGAATTATACTAACGATATGACCAATTGTGTTACCCAGTGTAAGGAAAGCCCCCTAGTCATGATGCGTTAGTGGTTATTACTGTGCGTTAGTGGAATATTACTGTGACACTGAAGCGCCCAGAAAGAAGGTCGAAGGTGACGAGTTATTCACAACATTCGACAGAGATCTTATGGCAGCCTGACTATCATAAAAGATCAAGATTCGAGTGAAAGGAACACCGTTGGTGAGGATAAATTGAGCAGCCCGGTAGATGACCATTACATCCGCCTGAAATATGCTGCAATAGTCCTGCAGCTGGAGTGAAATGTTCAGGTCCAGTTTCATAGAGTAGACTCTGCTACCAACCCCGTTATCGACTTTAGAGCCATCGGTGTATACATCAAGGAGTTCCGGGGGAAGATCATGTCAAGGTCTTAGTCCCCCCTGCTCTGAATCAGAAACTGAATACCCCTGTTGAAACAATATTTCGCAGGGAGATAATCAATGTCCAGTGAAGCCACGGGATTAATATCCAAAATATAGGAGAAACCAGATGGGACAAGGCGCCAACGAGATTGGGCATTAAGTCTAGGCGCAGTGAACAGTCAAAAAACAAAAATAAACTCATTAGCTGTAGTGGTACAGTGAAATGTTTTCGACGAACGCAGTGAAGCACAGTTGTTAATTTCAAAACGATCACTATTGCTTACAGCGTTTCAGCTCTTGTGGTTTCTCTTGTGCTTTAGCTGTACTTATTTGCTGCGCTGTTTTACTTTGTAAAGAAATGATTAAAAGTTTTTTATGTTTTATTGTTCTGTTGATAAATAAATGTAAAATGTCAGTTTATGTTTGATATCAGCTGATATTACATGTGAATTTATAGCGCTCGC
The DNA here is from genome assembly GCA_930367235.1 of Sarcophaga rosellei. Classification (NCBI taxonomy): domain Eukaryota; kingdom Metazoa; phylum Arthropoda; class Insecta; order Diptera; family Sarcophagidae; genus Sarcophaga; species Sarcophaga rosellei. The sequence goes on along the minus strand of OV884018.1, from coordinate 60,830,553 downwards.
AAAATAAAATTAAATCTTTTTCAATTAAAGTTACCAATTGCTTTATTAACTATTACATTGTCGTTATCTTGTTATAATGAAAAGAAAAAAGGTTTTTGGTAATAACCCAAATTTAAGATACAAAAACATTCGGATCGACCCACAACAAGTCGTGCGACTATGGCTAACCGGTTTCAATCCCTTGACGTCGATGCGGATGGTATTAGCGATTTGGAAGAGGAGATTAAAACTCCTATTGAAAAGATTCCTCCAATAGTGGTTGATGTTTCCACTAGTTTTTCATCTGTCCATAAACTTATGGGGTCTCAGTATAAGTTTCAACGAATGTCAATCGGAACTAAAGTTATATCAAGCTCACTTTCTCTTTATGAAGATGCCTTGAAATTGCTTAAAATCTCAGGAGTTAAGTTCTACACTCACCAACTTAAGGATCATAAAAAGTTTAAGCTTGTGTTATTTGGCCTCCCCCAACTTGATTTGAAAACTATTACTGATGAGTTAAAATTTGCCCACAATATTGAATTATTAAGCATAAAAGAAATAAAAACAAAGTACTCTAGCTATGATGATGCAGTATATATGATTGAATTTAATAGAGATCAAGTGTCGAAAAAGGAAATTCAAAAAATTAGATTCTTCTATAATATCGCTGTTAAATGGAGAAACCCATATAAAGGCAATAAAGGGCCCACTCAATGCGGCAAATGTTCTATGTTTGGCCACGGCGCTAGTAACTGCTTCCGATCTCCTGTTTGTCCGGCTTGTGCTGGAAATCACGATCTCTCGGTATGTACCCTTAGTAAATCGCCTAACGAGGGACCTGTAATACATAAGTGTTTTAATTGTGCAAGCAAAAACTATAAAAATGTTAACCACAAAGCGGATGATATTAGATGCCCTTGCAGACAAGATTACCTTGATGTTCGCAAAAGGATTACTTCAAATTCAGCTCGCAAATCAGCAAAACGAAGAAATGTTCAAATTGATTTTAACTTACAACAAGAAAATTTTCCCAAATTAACTTCAACTTTTACACCATATGGTCAGTCAGCTGGTCATCAGAAAGTGTTATACTCGAACATGTCAAAGTATAACAGTCATGAAGAAAATAGTGATGATATATCAAATGATAAATTATTAGATATTTATTTTGAAGCAATCGATGCTCTCCAAAATTGTAAGAATAAATATGATAAATTAAGAGTGTTAGGAAATATGTTAAGACATGCCATATAATTGTTGTATATGTAAAATAATGCCCAAATGTACTATTTAGTACTTATTTATATAACATGTATATGGCAACTCTTTTTCTATTATAAATAAAATTAGACCACTCTCTAAAAGACATTACATGGTGTCAGAAGTGTTTGAGTCTGAAATAAAGAATTAGTGAAGAAAATATAATAAAAGTTAAAATAAAATGGCAACAAAAAATGAAGCAACACAAATAAAGGAGACAAGTGGTCAAGTTTTTGCTGCTACATTACCACAAATCAACTTGAAAGCGACCAATATGTCCCGTGAATGGAAAATGTGGTATACACAGTTTAAAATTTTTGTCAGAGCATCTAATTTGGAAGATGCTTCGAATCAACGTAAAGTTGCTCTTTTACTCCACCACCTTGGTAGTGGAGCGTTGGATATTTTCCATTCTTTTAATGAAGATGTGGATTCAATAAAATATGAGGTTCTGGTATCCAAATTCGAGGCATATTTTATTCCAAAGATAAATATTGCCATGGAAAGACATGCATTTTTCACTTGTCAGCAACAGCCGGAACAGCCAATTGAAGAGTATGTGACTTTATTAAAAAACTTAAGTTTGAGCTGTGAATTTGGATCCCTTCGTGAAAGCTTGGTAAGAGACGTATTTACCTGCGGTTTGTCTGCCAAAATGAATAATATAAGGGAAAGGCTGCTTTCGGAAGGTGGTATTACTCTTGAAAAAGCAGTAGACATCGCAAAGAATATGGCAAAAGCCAGGGAAAATGCAAATATGCTGCAACAAATAGATGATGGGGAGCCTATTATTAATTATATTAAAAAAGACAATTATAAAGTGAAGCAGACAAATATGCCATGTACTAAGTGTGGCCAAAATCATCGTAATAAATGTCCTGCATTGAATGCAAAATGTCACCATTGTGGAAAAATAGGACATTTTGAGAAAATGTGCTTTTTAAAGAAGAAATACATTAAATATGTAAGTGCTGATGAAAATCAAAACGAAATTGATGAAGAAGAAGAAAACCTGTTTATTGGCGCGCTTTCTAAAAAAACAACAACAGCGGCTGAGTGGAACATTGAGGTAACGGTAAACAACAACAAAATTGTATGTCAAGTGGACACAGGGTCACAGGCCAATATAATATCATTTGAAACAATGAGAATGTTAAATGTAAAACATTTGTTGAGAGAGACCAATATTAGAATATTTACATTCAGTGGTGAACTGTTAAAAGTTTTAGGTGCTGTTAATCTTACAGTGGGTTATGAAAACCAAAGTTATAATATTAAATTTTATGTTGTTAACATTGATTGTAAAAATATTATTGGTCTTGACTCTGCTATTAAATTGAAACTAGTTAAAATTATAAATTCAATAACTATGAATAAATTACTTGAAAACTATTCTAATGTATTTAATGGTCTTGGCCTTTTGCAAAGTAAATGTAATTTGAAAATACGTGAAGACGTTCCCCCTGTTGTGGATCCACCACGCAAAATACCATTTAAATTACTTGATAAATTGAAAATTGAATTGGAAAGAATGTGTAATTTAAATGTTATTAAGCAGGTCAGTGAACCAACAGAGTGGGTGAGTTCTATAGTTATCGTATCTAAGCCAAACGGGAATCTAAGAATTTGTTTAGATCCACGGAATCTGAACAAGGCCATCTTGCGTCCTCACTATCCTTTTCCTAATATTGAGGACTGTAAGTCTCAATTACATGGGTCTAATTATTTTTCCTCGCTAGATGCCAATAGTGGCTTTTGGATGATTTCACTAAATGAGAAATCTTCAAAATTGTGTACTTTCAATACACCTTTTGGTCGATATCGTTTTTTGAGGTTACCTTTTGGTATTAACGCAGCACCAGAAATATTTCACGCGGAGATGGTAAAATTATTTGGAGATATTTCAGGTTTAATTATTTATATCGACGATTTTTTAATTCATTCAAGTTCACGAGAGGAACATTTTGAAATTCTTGAAAAGGTTTTTCGAAGAGCCAACGAGGTTGGATTGAAATTTAACAAATCCAAATGCAAATTGTTGCAAACTGAAATAAAGTTTTTAGGACACATTTTTGATAAAACTGGTATAAAACCCGATGGGGAGAAGATCAAATCGATCATTAATATGCCTAGACCTGGTAATGTTAAGGAATTACAACGTTTCTTAGGTATGATTACCTATCTCGGTTCTTTTATAGAAAACTTGTCGTCAAAGAATAAACATTTGAGGGAGCTTTTAAAGAAGGAAATTCAGTGGCATTGGTCGTCTAAACACGAGGAGGAATTTGAGAATCTTAAACATGAAATTACTAAATCGCCTGTTCTAACATATTTTGATCCCAAAAGAGATTTAATTTTGTCAGTTGATGCATCGAAATTCGCTATGGGTGCTACAATTATGCATGACAAACACCCTATTGCATATGCATCAGTATCATTAACAGAAGCCCAACAAAAATATGCACAAATAGAAAAAGAACTATTTGCCATACTTTTTGGGTGCACAAGATTCCATCAATTTGTTTACGGTTCAAAAGTTATAGTCGAAACCGATCACAAGCCTCTCGTTAATTTATTTGACAAACCTCTTTATAAAATTCCGGCCAGGTTGCAGAGGTTTATGTTACGCTTGCAGTGTTATGATCTTTTAGTGGTTTTCAAACCGGGTAAAAATTTGAATATAGCAGATACTTTGTCCAGAGCTCCACTAAAGGGAACAACTTTTACGGAAATGGACAATGAGATTTCACTACACTGCAACTTCGTGGCTTCACATTTGGGAACCCCATTTTCAAATATAAGTGATGTAAGGGAACATTCTAACAATGATGAAACTTTTAGGAAGTTATTTAATTATCTGGAGAATGGATGGCCAATAAACAAGAAAAATGTTGATCAAGATGTTATGCCTTATTTTAAAATGAAGGACAATATTTCCACGTTGAATGGTGTTTTGTTGAAGGACAATCAGATCTTAATACCAAAGAGTTTGCGGAAATCTATTTTGGGTAAAATACATGAGGGTCATTTAGGTATGCAGCGATGCAAAGATTTAGCCCGTCAGTCAATTTATTGGCCAAATATTTATAACGGCATTGAGAATATTGTCACAGATTGTGAGATTTGTATGCGACATCAGAACTCAAATCCGAAATCTGAATTGTCACCTCATAATATAATTGATATACCTTGGTTAAAATTAGGGTGTGATCTTTTTGAATTTAACAAAAATATGTATTTACTGGTAGTCGATTATTACTCCAAATACATTGAATTGGAATCATTGAGCTCTGGTTATAGCAGCTCACAAGTTATATCCAAACTTAAATCTATTTTTTCAAGACATGGTATTCCGCATATTTTGGTAACGGATAATGGGCCTCCATTTAATTCTAGAGATTTTAGAACATTCTGTCAAGATTGGGGAATTGACCTGAAAACGTCTAGTCCATATTTACCTAGATCCAATGGCTTGGCGGAGCGGTCGATTCAAACTATTAAAAAGTTATTATTGAAATCTTACGAAGGTAAATCGGACCCTTATATGGCATTACTGCATTATCGTACATCTCCTAAGGGCAACTTACCCAGTCCTGCGGAATTATTAATGTCGAGATCCCTTAGGACAAAAATTCCTTCCTTAACTCGAAATTTTCGACCAAAAGTCATCGACCACAATAAGTACAAAAGGGAATTAAATGCAAGCATTCAAAAGTATTGTGATAATTACAATAAAAATGCAAGGAAAATAGTTGGACCCATTGAAAAGGGTGATAAGGTGATGTTTAAAAAGACACCCACAGGCTGTTGGTTTCCAGGACGTATAATGGATAATTGCAAGGAGCCAAAATCATTTTTAATACAAGACGACAATGAAACTTTTTATAGGAGAAATCAGGAACACATAAAAACAACTTTAGACAACAAATTAATTGAAAATCCTAATGTAACTAAAACAACCGAAATTGAAGATAAAATTCTTAATAATGATGAAAATGTTAAAGTGCCTAATGAGGACGAAATTCCAAATGAGACAAGTATTGAAATTCCGTTTAATGTTCAAGAAAATAATAAAAATAGCTATGTTACAAGAAGTGGCAGAATTGTCAAAGAACCAAAAAAATTAAACTTGTAAATTGTATTATCAATCGTATTTGTAATTATATTTATATAATAATATAAAAAATAATAACAACATTGTAATTATTATTTAAGTACTAAAAATATATTTTTAAATTTATTTTAAGAATTGTAATAATATCTGAAAAAGAGAGATGTTGTATATGTAAAATAATGCCCAAATGTACTATTTAGTACTTATTTATATAACATGTATATGGCAACTCTTTTTCTATTATAAATAAAATTAGACCACTCTCTAAAAGACATTACAATAATATCATTAACTTAAGTAAGATTCGAGTTATGCACTGGAATGCCCAAGGCATAACGACAAATTCAGCCATAGCTGAATTAGAGATTTTTGTTCAAAAGAATAATGTAGATATAATTTTGTTAAATGAAACTTTTCTGAAAAATAATCATAAATTTTATATAAATGGATTTAAAGTTTATAGAAGGGACCGCGTATCACATGGCGGAGGTATATTGATTGCTGTACGAGATTGTATAAGACATAAGATCTTAGATCCAGATGAAACGTCTTTAATTGAAAATCTGTCAATATCTTTGGATTTAAATGGTAGATCAATAACAATAACATCGGTATATGCTCCAAGATATTCTGACCAATTTAAATATGACCTTGACATCTTAACTAATAAACCAAACGAATTTTTCATATTTGGAGATTTAAATGCTCAACATTTAAGTTGGAACTGTTATTCCAATAATATTGCTGGAAATGTTCTTTTTAACCACCAAAATCAATCCAACTACTATGTCTATTATCCACTTAATTTTACACGTTATAGCCAATCCTCCACTCCTTCCTTACCATCTACCATTGATGTTCTTCTCTCAAACTCCAATTTGCCGTTCTCGAATTTGGAAACTTATCCAAATGTATTACAATCGGATCATGCCCCCATTATATGTAATATATATGGGAATGTGCAAGGTTCACATTCTAAAATCCCGCTATATCACAAAGCGAATTGGACTCAGATTAGAAGATGGGTTAAAAGAGAGATTATGTCTCATAATCTCCTTGCTGTTCAAATAACTTTTGATAACATAGAATTATACTTGAACCAAATAATGGTTATTATTAGAGATGCTACAGATCAGATTCCAGTGGGGAAACACAAAGGATGGCAAAGACGCTTATCTGTTTTAACATTAAGACTGATTAAAGAGCGTAGAAAATATCAACGTAAATTGCAAAGATGTAGTAATAATCTTGCAAGACAGTCATTTATAGCGATTATAGGACAATTGAGATTACTGATTGATCATCATCTTACTAAAGATAGAAATGCTCAATGGGGCACTTTCTTATCGAAATTACCTCCGGGAAGCAAAAAATTTTGGATGATAACAAAATCACTTAAGAATAAAAGTTCCACAATACCAAATCTGACTGTTGACAATAGAGAAATTAGTAATAATGATTCCAAAGTAAATGCAATCGCAAACGTATTTGAACAATGTCATAAATTGACTTTGAATAATACATCCACAATGGATAACAAAGTTCAGAACTACATTAATATTATTAATATTCATAATATAAGACCCGAGGAGGTATTTTTGACTGATAGCAATGAACTAATTAACATCACTAACAAATTTAGGAATAATAAATCTCCGGGTTTAGACGTGTTGCAAACTGTAGTCCTGAAAAATATGCCTCGAATTATTTTTGAAGTCCTTGCAAAGGTGTTTAATTTTTGTCTGTTAAATGGCTATTTCCCAAAAATATTTAAAAAAGCCAAAATAATCCCTGTGCCCAAAAAGGGAAAGAATCCTAAATTACCGAATAGCTATAGACCTATTAGCATTCTTAGTGTCTTGGATAAACTGTTCGAAAAGGTAATACTTCATCGCTTACTATCCCATTCTGAGATAAATAACATTATAAACAAGGAACAATTTGGATTCAGGAAAGAACATTCGACTGTTCATCAAATAAAAAGAGTTATGAATTTTATAGAAAATAACAAATCCAACAGAAAAAGCACTGGAGTGGTATTCCTGGATATTGAAAAGGCGTTTGATACCGTTTGGCACGACGGATTAATATTCAGGCTCAATAATTTTAGATTTCCATTGTACATTCAGAAAATCATTAAACATTTTCTATCAGATAGATCATTTGTAGTATGTATTGATAAAAGTTGCTCTTCACCAAGAAAAATTCCAGCAGGTTTACCACAAGGCTCGGTGCTTTCTCCAACGTTATATGCTATTTACACCTCAGATATTGTTATCAAAAGAAATAACGAAGCTGCATTTTATGCTGACGACAGTGCTTTCGTTTGCAGCGGTAAACTCTCTAATGCGATCATTAAAAGACTAAAAGAGTCATTATCATGCGCTGAAAAGTATTTTCTAAAATGGAAAATTAAGATCAATCAGGAAAAGACTCAGGCAATAATTTTTCCATTTAATAAATCTCCAAAGCGAATTCCCAGTCTTCCTCTGACAGTAAATGATACTACGATTGAAATTCGGGACTCAATCAAATACTTAGGAGTATACTTGGACAAAAAGTTAACTTTTAAAAACCATGTTGATCACGTAGTTGAAAAAGCCATAAAGTGTGGTAGAGCTCTGTTCCCTCTATTAAACAGAAAATCCATTTTGAACCTACAGAACAAACTGTTACTTTATAAAATGTGTATAAGGCCAATTATGACTTATGGTTGCCAAGCTTGGTTCCCTAAGACAGCTAAAACGCATATTAGAAAACTTCAGATTATACAGAATAAAAACCTTAAGATTATACATAACTTAAATTTTAGATACTCCACAAATAGTTTACATGTCAACTATGGTCATAAGAAAATCAGTGATGTAATGAGAAACCAGACATTGGCTTTCGTCACTCGATGTCAGCAATCAAATTATGATATAATTAGAAATTTATCTTAAGGACAGCACCTTCAACTTTTTAGTTTAAAAGTTCGTTTGTGTGCTGTTTTTATTATCTAATAAATTTTGTAAAATGAACATTTTAATACATTCATATATAGATTAATTAATCATTCATAGGGTTTTTAAATCCTCATTTTTCATCCCTAATCTGTGATATACTTACATATTTAGTTATGAATAATATACCTAAAACAAATTGATACAATTGTTGTAATACTAATGTAAAATCTCATAAAATGTTATCTAACTCTAAATAAGTAAATTGAATAAAGGACATATTAATATAAAAAAAAAAAAAAAAAAAAAATGTAAAATGTTGAGAGTGTTCGAGTTCGATAGTCATTTAGAAATATTATTAAAAATTTATGACAAAGAATTAAAAAATTATGACAAAGAAATTTTTTTTTTTTTTATGTCCTTTATTCAATTTACTTATTTAGAGTTAGATAACATTTTATGAGATTTTACATTAGTATTACAACAATTGTATCATTTGTTTAGGGAGGGAGGGAGGTATGCATGCAAACAAGGCAAAGTTTCTGATTGTGGTCAACGTGGCGACCTCCAGGACAATCCTTGTCTTGCTGTATTCAAGTTGACACGCAGCCTCCTCGTGGCCCCTCCTGGATGGCATTCTAACACCCGCTAGATGTTAACTAATGCGTGCAGCGAAGTCCAATCCCCTGGACGTTAAATCTGGGTTGTGCGTAGGGCTTGGAACCCACCACGTAAAAATCCCCCTCCAATGAAAACCAGAAATACAGAATCCGATAAGATCCCCTTAAAAGTTGACGACCACGGCAAAGGTATAAAGGACTACGATTTACGTATTGGCACATGGAACGTCCGCACCCTTTACAGGGTAGGCGCTTCCGCCCAGCTGGCGGATGCCCTCATTAAATGTAGGACTGACATCACTGCCATACAGGAAATGCGGTGGACAGGACAAGGATGCAAAAGGCTTGCATCTTGTGATGTTTACTACAGCTGCCATGAAGATAAGCACGAATTCGGATGCGGCTTTGTGGTTAATAAGAGACTTCGTCACCTTGTCTCTGGGTTCACACCTGTGAACGAAAGAATAGCCACAATCCGCATCAAGGCAAAATTCCACAACATAAGCCTAATTTGTGCCCACGCCCCGACGGAAGAAAAGGACGATGCGGTTAAGGATGTCTTCTATGCTAAACTCGAGGACGTATATGATAAGTGCCCGGCCCATGACGCCAAAATCGTCCTCGAAGATTTTAATGCGAAGGTCGGGCGGGAAGGTATCTTTGGCCCCACTGTCGGACAGTTCAGCCTCCACGCGGACACTGCCTCTAATGGTATGAGGCTGATCGATTTCGCCGCGGCGCGCAACATGGTAGTATGTAGCACCAGGTTTCAGCATCTCGACATTCATAAGGCCACCTGGATGTCCCCCGATCGACCAACATCCAACCAGATCGATCATATTGTGATAGACGGAAGGCACGTTTCCAGTGTACTAGATGTGCGTACATTCAGAGGTCCAAACATCGACTCGGACCACTACCTTGTCGCAGCCAAGTTCCGATTGCGCATTAGCGCCTCGAGGTCTGCGCGCTCTAGTAAATTGCGAAAGCTGGACGTCAAGAAGCTGCGATCACAAGGGGCAACTGAGGCGTTCTCCGCTCAACTCTCGGATAAGCTCCGTCGCTCCCCATCCAATCTCAACGACATTGGTGGACTGTGGGCCAACATATCCCACTCTTTCCGCACTAATGCGGAAACAGTCCTTGGTTTCGAGCGCCCACCCCAACGAAATCAATGGTACGACGAGGAGTGTCGCGAGGCTGCTGCAGCGAAAAACGCCGCATACAAGAAAACGCTGCAGTCTGCCGCAACGCGAGCCATTGTCGAGAACTATAGAGAGAGGAGAAGGGATGAGAGACGCCTTTTCAGACGCAAGAAGAGGGAGCAGGAAAGGCGTGAGCGCGAGGAAGTCGAGATGTATAGGTGTAGGAATGATGCTCGAAAATTTTATCAAAAGGTTAAGCGTCTAACCGAAGGTTTTAAGCCCGGAGCGTCTTCCTGCAAAGACGAAAACGGAAACCTGATAACAGACTCGCAAGGGGTGCTGAGGTTATGGAGGAAACACTTCTCTACTCTGCTGCAAGGTGATGACGACAACAATTCCGCCTTTAGAGATGATGTTCCGAACCCGATCGACGATGACGGCGTGGAGATTCCGCCGCCTAGCCATGAAGAGGTCAAAGTCACGATTATGCGTCTTAAAAACATTAAAGCGGCGGGTCCTGATGGCCTCCCTGCTGAATTGTTTAAGACCGGATGTAATGAGTTGGTAGGGCGCATGCACCAACTTATTTACAAAATATGGCTAGAGGAAAGTATGCCCAACGATTGGAACCTCAGTGTCCTCTGTCCTGTCCTGAAAAAGGAAGACCCTACGATATGCGCCAACTACAGGGGTATAAGTCTTCTCCCTATCGCATATAAGGTTCTTACAGGCGTATTGTGTGAACGATTGAAGCCACTCGTAAAAACACTGATTGGACCTTATCAGTGCGGCTTCAGACCTGGCAAGTCCACCATCGACCAGATCTTCACACTACGCCAAATCCTGGAAAAGACCCACGAGAAACAAGTCGACACACACCATCTTTTTGTCGACTATAAGGCAGCCTTGGATAGCCCCATAAGGGATCGTGTTTTTGCCGCAATGTCTGAGCTCGGTATACCTGCGAAGCTGATAAGGCTATGCAGAATGACGTTGAGCAACTCCTGCAGCTCCGTCAAGGTAGGAATGGACCTCTCCGAACCTTTTGATACCGTGCGAGGTTTCAGACAAGGCGATCCCTTATCATGCGACCTCTTCAACTTCGTCATGGAGAGCGTTCTGCGAAAGGCGGGAGTGCATCGCAACGGCACTATTTTTCAAAAGAGTGTCCAGCTGCTTGCGTACGCTGACGACATTGACATCATAGGGCGTACCAAGCGAGATGTTACTGCTGCCTTTAGTGCTATTGAACGGGAGTCTACCAAGATGGGTATGGCAGTAAATGAGGGCAAAACAAAGTATATGTTATCGACAAGTAGAGACGTGCGGCGTATTGATTCTTAGATTTCGGCCGATAACTATACTTTTGAAACAGTCAAGGAATTTATTTATCTTGGCTCCGCCGTTATAATAGAAATATTTCACTTAAAAATTCAAAGAAAATTCTGTGAATTTTACCCATTGCAAAGGATGGCAATATTTCACTAGGCAGAAAATATCATTATGGAAAGATTTAATTCAATTTGAGGACCATAAAATATAATCCTTTGAAATATCCAGGTACCTGCAATATGTAATGATGACTCTTGCTACAAAACCATAAAAACTTGTGCGAAAAATACCAAGGTCGGTCTTTTGAAAAAAGTGCACTGGCTACATTGAAAAATTCTGGTACCTGGATATTCGAAAGTGTTACCTTTTTTGTTAGTGTGTTCGTAAAACTGTCCTCCTTCGTATAGTTTGAGAAGAGTTCGAAGAAAATCAAATTACTTTCTAATTTCGTTACCTGCGTTCCATAAACCATATGTTCTTTTCTTCTTCACAACAACAATACAATGCAGTTTGAAGCTTCAAGTGAACTTACCTTTTTTGTAAGCACGTATATAACATACATACATACATAATTGGTCATTACAACCCTTCAGTCAGGATTACGGCCTCGCTTCTCAGCACGTCTATAAAAGGCATCTAAATCAATACTACTGTATCAGTTATCTGTTAGACGTCAAAGTGGCCGAAACGGTTATTAAAAGTTCTTTTAAAGATTGATAAAAAAAAAATTTCAAAATCAAGTATTTTATTTTGAATATAATAATTCGAATGGAATCCTCAAGCTTAAGCCCCTCTTTAATTCCTGATCGTCATATTAATGCCGAAGGATGGAAATCATTAAAACGCGCACCGGAACGATATTCAGAATCGGATGACAATTCTCTGGGTAGCGATGGTGAAGATTTCATAATCGAAAATCGTCACAGTAAACGCCTTAAAGGTTTGGACAATTCATATTTGGAGGACGCCTACTTTGAGTCGCCGGTCATATTGCGTCCCAAACGTAATTTTCAGGAAGTAAATCAGGGAATTTTGTCTCCCATTACGGAGATATCGATTAATTTAAATGAAACTTCCTTGTGCGGCGGGAACAGTTTGCAAGATTCATCATCTACGGCTGCTGATTGCGGTTATGACGAAGGCACAACGCCAGTAAGACGTAAAGGAAAAGCAAACGTTTTCAAAAGGTCTCAATGTTATAAAGAAGATGCCAAAATAGTCTCAGCAAAGGACCAGTACTGGAATGGTGATGCCAATGGCGATATTGTTGACAATGATAAATTAGACGACGAAAAAGAATCTTTAAACAATTTGGATCCAAGTTTTCAAGTCCAACGTTCAACACGTAAACCATCTTCAAATCGTTTGAACTTCGATGCTTCCTTGTTCGATATGGGTATGGAAGAGACATCGTTCTACGAAGATGACCATGTCAGTCAAAATCAGCCCGATCAATCGACTGCTTTAAATTTGCCTAATGATTTAAGTTCTTTGATTAGGGGTCAAACCATTAAAAATTCTCCCATTAAGACACCAGAAATGCGTAGACCTAAAGTAAGACGTTGTTTGAGTATGATGGAAAATACGCAATTGCTTCAGCCAAAGACACCAGAGTCAGTTAATGCCTGCAATGCTAATGCCGCCAATATCACTCCGTTTAGTTCTCGTCTTAATGGCAACTACAGCTTTAAGCGTCCCGAGCCACCATCTACCACCTGCTCACCGATACAAACAAAACGCTACCGTGGTGACGTAAAGAAGAATCTCGATGGCTCATTCATAGGCAGCAACAGTACTAGCAAAACTTCACCTGCCGCCAACTCCCCCTCATGCTTGGCGCTGGCAGGCACCAGCAAAAATAGCACGATAACCCACCCTATATTACGCAAAAGTATGTCCATGAACGACGCTGAGATCATGTCGGCTCTAAATCGTTCCGAAAACAAAGACGAACCCGATCTAATTGGTGATTTTAGTAAACCGTACGTTTTACCTCTCATCGAGGGACGTCATCGTGATCTAAAATCTATTACAAGTGAAACTGTGGCTCGTCTCTTAAAAGGTGACTTTGATGATAAAGTAGCCAACTTTAAAATCATCGACTGCCGTTATCCTTACGAATACGAGGGTGGCCATATTACTGGCGCAAAGAATTTATATACTCAAGAACAAATCATCGAAGAGTTCTTGACCAAACAAAAGACTGAACAGCAACAGACCAGAAACGAGGAATCTGGCAGCAAGCGCAATATTATAATATTTCATTGTGAGTTCTCATCAGAACGTGGTCCAAAATTATCGCGATTTTTACGCAACTTCGATCGGGAGCGCAACGCTAATGCTTATCCCGCCTTAGATTATCCCGAAATATATTTGTTGCATAACGGCTACAAGGAGTTCTTCGAAACTCATATTGAACACTGCACTCCTCATGCTTATCGACCCATGTTAGAGCCCTCCTACAATGAGGAATATCGCAACTATCGTGCCAAAACAAAGTCATGCAATGGTGATGGTTTTGGTGGTGCCACGCAGCGCATGAAGAAATCTCGTTCTAGACTTATGCTGTAAATAACAACATCAACATCATTATTTTTTATTATAATTTAGTTAATTTATCTAGAAATGTTTAGAATTATTCAATTCTTTTCTTTTGTTTTTTTTTATGTTTTCTTATTTTCAAATAAAATAAATAATAAAAAAAAAAAAAAAATGTTTTCTTATGTTTTCATATATTTTTAGCACACTTTTTTACCTCCATCATCATATTTATAAACCTTGCATATTTTTATTTTTTTTATTTGAATTAAAATTTTTCATTTATGTATGTATGTATTTTTGTTTTCGTATTTTTATTTAATTGAATTTGTGTATAGTAGTTGAAAATTCTCAAATTGTAATCCTCTGTAAAAACAAACAACATTTTTTTTTAATTGTGTGCATTATATATACTATTAATATAGGGTGCCAATCTCATTCGACTTGACTGACGATTGTAAACCTAACGGACATGCGGACAAAGGGTATAGAAACGAATAGGAATTAACGAAGAGTTGAGTAATGTTTCAGTTGTGTACAGCGTTGCCAGGTGCCAAGTTTTCCCTTTTTTCCAAGGTTTTTGAGATCGAATAAAGTTTTCATTAAATTTGTTTTCTAACAAAACAAGTTTTTTCATCAAATTTGAATTTCCACTTTTTTCAATAAATTTAATAATAACTCGAAATATTTACTTCAGGGCAAGATACCAAAGAAACACCAACATTGGAAGTAACAGATTCAACGGACTCCGGTACTTCCTTTTTAAAATTTTGGTACTTTAGTAAAAAAAAAGTTTTTCTTGCTAAAAACAAGGTTTTTTTCCCAGAAATAAAAAGTTTTTTAAAATAAAAAAATGGCAACGCTGGTTGTGTATAAGAATAACGAACATGAGAACAATAGTATAGAGCAGAGCCCGGCAATTCCTATGCACGCGTGCATGTCAGCCATTACCAGCGTTGCCACAAAGCAAAAATTTTCCCCACCAATATTCTTTCCAAAACCGACCAAAATTATTCTAATCCTACCAAAATTTGAATTTAAATAATTATAGATTATTCAGTATGAAATTAACGTTTTATTGCTAAAGTTAACAAAAGAACTTCATATATATCACATTTAATGTGTTTAAAAAATTATTTATGTGGAAATTCTTTTTTTTTGTGGTTTTTTAAATGGGTACAGTGATTAAAAATAATTTTGGAGCACACAATACAAAAACAATTCCCATCCTTTTCTTCCAACCAGTCAAATTGTTGAAGCCACTCACTCCTAAATTTTCGCTTCGTTTTGCAACTTTGACCACTACAAAAAAAATAAATTATAAATCGGTTACTCATATTATTATTTTCTGAATGTTTTCTTATCTAGCTGATGGTTCATTTTCAGTTAATATTTGGTTATCTTTATAAGAATTCATTGTTTCCAGTCTTGGAATTTTTGAGATATATCTAAAAATCCTACACGTTTGAACCATTAAATAAACCAAAAAAACATTAAAATTACTTGTCCATAACTTTTTTGTGGTTTTTTGCTTAAAAACTACAAGTAACAAATAGTTTTTTACATTTCTTTTACGCTGACACTTTATTCACATTTCATTGTTCCTTATGTAAACACAGATATGTTGAATATTAAGGTACGTTAAAACAGGGCTTCCAACTATTTTTTCTATTTCCGTTTTTAGACCTAAAACAAAATAATACTCCCAACTTTAAGTCATACAAATATTAATTGTATTTTCCTACCAAAAAATAAATGAAATTTGAACAAATCAGTACCACTCAGCCTCTGAAAGCGAACAGACGTACATATTATTAAAATCGAATAAATAAAAACAACCGTTACTTATAACAACAATTTCATATAAACTTACTAAGCTAAAAAAAAAAAAAAAAGAATTAGGACAAAACAGATAAAGTAAAAAGCTATTGTTTATCAATGAGTGCTTTAAAAAGAAAGAAGTGTTGGGGAATTGCCCCAAAAATGAAAGTGAATTTTAGTGAAAATCGTTTTAAAATGCTACAAGATCTCAACGATGGTGATGACGACACATATAGTGAGGGTGACCATGATGAAATAAAGGAGTATAAAGTTGTGATTCCTCCTATAGTAGTTGATCCTTCTCATGGATTCATTCGTGTTTTTAAATTAATTGGCAAAGAGTTCGAATTTAAGAGAATGTCAGTTGGAACTAAGATAATTTCTTCGTCTATGGTGAATTATGATATTGCTAAAAAGAAATTAACCGCTGCAAATTTTAAATTCTATACCCATGAATGTAAAGACACTAAAATATTTAAATTATTTTTATACGGACTTCCCCAATTGGACCCCAAAGAAATTGAAGACGAACTCAAAATTGAATACAATGTAACTGTACATAAGATAAAAGAAATACAAACTACACGTTCTTCTACCGATGACGCACTCTATGTTCTAGATTTTGATCGCACTTCTACATCTAAAACTCAGATTATGAAGATTAGACGCCTATGTAATATTGTAATACACTCCCCGAAATATTTATAAGACCAAACGTATTTCTCGAAAAACTTAAAATCTTTTAGACCAATTCGTACCATTTTTGTGTTAAATATAACTAACTATAATATAAATCTTTTTATGTAAAAAAAATATTTTTTTCTTCGTTTAATAAAAGGATAGCACAAAATGAATTTCATTTTCAAACGAAAAAATTATAAGACCAAAATTAAATAATTTTCACCTAAAGCTAAAATAACAATGATAAAAAACAACTACTGAGTAATTTTTGTATTCATTAGTAATTAGTGTGTCCACCGTGATTAATAATGACTTCCTGAAGTCGACGGGGCATAGAATTTATTAAATTTTCACTGCAATTTTGACCAATCATACTCTATTCTCTTATGATGGCACTTTTTAAACATTTTACATCCTTATACTGAGTGTTATTATTGAAAACTTGGTCCGATAGTATTGCCCATAAATTTTTTATCAGATTTAGATCTGGACTACATGCCGGCCAATTCAAAACTGGTATGTTTCTGGAGGACAGAAATGATTTTGTTGCTTTTGATTTATGGATTGCGGCGTTATCCTGCTGAAATATCCAATTGTTGCCTAACGAATCATCCTCCACCGAAATTTCGCGACATTCGTTGAAGTTATTCAACGTTATCAGTTATTTTTTCTGATGAAAAAAAGTTGATTTAGATGGTCCAGATGGTTCCCAAAAATATTGGATGGATTCACGTAAAAAAAAAATCAACGAATGTTTCGAAATTTCGGTGGAGGCATCGTAATGGTTTGGGCTGGGATTTCGACTATGGGAAGGACTCCTATTTGTTTTATATCAACTAAAATGAATAGCGAGAAGTATATTGAATTATTAGATGACGTTTTAATTAATTTTGGGGATGATTCGAATGTAAATAGCCATACTTTTGCCACTAAAAGTTATGCTGAAGCAGTGAAGACACCACACCAATCACATCACACAAAAGGTAATATCTTCAGCATCGATGAGTTGTTCGAAATTTTTTCTAGAGCCGTTTTGGACCTGCGAAAATGCACTTCAAAGATGGATCAGCTTACTGTAATAATGCGAATGCTTAAATATGCCGTCTAACTATATAAATACCAGCCTTCGTGTAATGCACTGGAATTGTCAAGGCATTACAAACTTTAGCCAGTCAGCTCAACTTCACTTATTTTTAATAGAAAATAATATTGATATTTTACTACTTAATGAAACATTTCTGAAACCTAACCATAGTTTTAACCTACCTGGATATATTGTCTATAGACAAGATAGATTATCTCATGGTGGAGGAGTAGCAATTGCTGTAAAATTAACATTAGAGCATAAGTTAGAAACCTCACACAATACTAAAATTTTTGAAAACATTTTGAAACATCTGTATTTCTATGAATATTTGCAATAGAAAAGTATTATTTATATCTGCTTACTGCCCAGGTTATACCGCCGACTTTAGCTCAGATCTTAATCTATTAACTTCTTCCAACTGTGACTACCTCATTTTAGGCGATTTTAATTCCCACCACAGAAGTTGGAACTGCAATACAATAGATAGAGCTGGGAAAATTTTATATGACACCCAGAATTCGTCGAACTATTACATTTACTACCCTTCTAGTCCTACCCGATTTCCCCAGAACTTACAATATCGAAATCCGTCTACAATTGATCTTCTTTTATCAAATTCCACTCTGTTTTTCACAGATCTAAAAACCCATCCAGATGAATTAAACTCTGATCACGTTCCAATTACATTTATTATTAACGAAGCTGTTAGGGAAAATGTACAACTCTATCCAGACTATTTTAATGCCAATTGGGAAAGATTTAGAAGCGAGGTAAACTCGAGAATTAATTCGTCTCTGGCCATTAACAACGACCTATCCCTTTTTAATGTGGAGCAGTCACTTCAGGAATTTACAGACTTGATCAATAATTCCATTTGCTCAACGATTCCACAACGAACTAGGAACATTAAACATTTTCGACTTTCTGAACAATGTAAAAAAATGATTTCATTAAGAAACATGTTTAGGAGAAAATTTCAACGTTGTAACAATGATTCTAGAAGAATAATGTTCCGAGCTATGATAAGAGAACTAAACAAACTAATCGAAATTCAAATAACTAACTCTAGAAATGAACAGTGGCAACATTTTTTATCTAAATTACCCGTAGGAAACAAACACTTCTGGAAGATTTCTAAACGTATTAGAAATAAATCTCGAGCGATAGACAAATTAGTAATTGACAACAGTGAAGTAACGGTTAAGCTTGACATAGCAAATGCAATTGCCGAACAGTTTGTTACAGCTCATAATATATCTACCAATTTTTCCAGTTCCATTGAGAAAAAAGTAGATTTACTAGCTAGATCAATTGCTGACGATGTTTTTTTAAATGAGGACATAACTACTTTAACTAGTTCTGAGGAAATTGTATTTAGTATTAAAAATCTTAAAAACTCAAAGGCTCCAGGATTAGACCAAATAACCAACTTGGTACTCAAGAAACTTCCTAATTCAGCTTACAACTTTCTAACAAAATTTTATAATTTTTGTATTCAAAACTGCTACTTTCCAAAGAGTTTCAAAAAGGCCAAAGTAATTCCAATTGCCAAAAGTGGTAAAGATCCTAAACTAACATCTAGTTACAGACCAATCAGTCTGTTAAGTTCATTAGACAAAATTCTAGAGAGAATTATACTGAATAGACTCAGAAACTTCACAGATGAAAACAATCTCCTCCACAACTGTCAGTATGGATTTAGACGTCAACATTCTACTACACATCAGTTGAAAAGAGTGGTAAATATGATAAAATTAAATAAAAATAGACGATATTCAACTGGTGTGATTTTTCTCGATATTGAAAAAGCTTTTGATTCGATTTGGCATAAGGGACTAATTTATAAGCTCTCCAAAATGAGGGTTCCAACATATCTCATAAGAATAATTGCAAGCTTTTTAACCGACAGGTCATTTGTAGTTGATGTCGCTGGAACCCTTTCGGCAGAAAAATATATCCTTGCTGGAGTCCCACAAGGCTCCGTGCTATCTCCCCTTCTTTATAATCTTTACATATCGGACTACAAAGTACCAACTGGAAATAACGTGGCTTTTTATGCCGACGATAGTGCATTTATTTCTTGTGGAAAAGTGTCTAACGCGATTGTCAAGCGCATGCAAAAGGTTCTTATTCATGCCAACGAATATTTTACCAAGTGGAAAATTAAAATCAATAACGAAAAAACTCAAGCGATACTTTTTCCGTTTAATAAATCTCCGAAAAGAATCCCCACAATTAAAATGTCTATAAACAGGACAGAGATTCCGTTTTCAAATTCTATTAAATACTTAGGCGTAACACTCGATAGAAAACTTACATACAAAGAACATGTAGAAAACATTTGCAACAAGGCGATTCGTTGTGGTCGAGCTCTGTACCCTCTTTTGAATAGAAAGTCTAAACTAAATACCAAAAATAAGTGTCTTTTATACAACCTGTGTATTAAACCTATTCTTACATATGCCTGCGTTATCTGGAAGAACTGCGCACACTCTCACATAAAAAGACTCCAAATAATCCAGAATAAAAATCTGAAAATCATATACAACTTACCAAGATGGGTTTCCACTAAAGAACTGCATAGACTTTCAGGTCAAAAGACAATTAAAATGCTAATAAACGAATTGACTCAGACATTCTATGATAGATGTAGTAGGTCTACTTTTTCCCATCTGAGAAGTTTGCAGGATATTAGCTAAGTGTCTCTATACACAGGTATAGATTCTATTAGTTGATGTGTTTAAACTTTTCAAAATTCCCCCTGTGATTATAGATGTAGGTTTTTTACTATCTTTTTCCTATAATAAGTTATTCTAGTACGCTTATTAATTTATAAAATGTATATATTTGTTGTAATATCTAGAATGATATTAACTCAAAAATGTAATATAAATAAGAAGCTCAATGATAGTAAATAAAATAATAATAAAAATAAAAATAATAATAATAATAATAATAATAATAATAAATAATTTGAACAAACCAACCAAACTACCAATCATAGAATTTTTAAATAAAAACTACCACTTTTGGTCCAATTGGACCAAAACGGCAACGCTGGCCATTACTAAATTTACAACAACGTACTCTCACGATCAAAAACACACTCAGTCTCGTTTGAGCATTCATTGAAAGAGGTTGTGTTGTCGCATGCTTCTTGCTTTTGTACATGAAGATCTGCTAATGCAGGGATGTACAGTATAAATATCCTAGAAAGTTTTCTATTAAATATGTATATTTTCAAAAAAAAAAAAACCAAATTTTAATCTAAAATGCTGTCTTAAATCAATATAATCAAAGAAGTCTAAACGAATTTTACAAATTTTAATTTAATAAACTAATATTTTTAATTAAAATACCACCATTTAAAAATTTAAATTTTCTATGCCTGCATTGTAGTGAATGTAAGAGTATACATTTTTCTCCTTTCTTATTTTTCGCTCTCGCAACAACTGACCAATAGCAAGTGTTGCCGGGCTCTGGTTTAAACCAATGTACGTTAGGTTAAGGGGTAGCTTGCCGTTCGTAGGCAAGTTCACGTGGTGGTTATATCGTGAGTCTAATTCGCAAATGTGTTAAGTCCCTTTTTTCAAATTTTTCAGGAGACATAAAAAACATTGTAATATTTCCAGTTTTTAAAATTTTTAAACTTTTTAAACGCCATTATTTTTACAAAATAGCTCTCTTTAATTGACCTCGATCAAAAATCAACTCAAAAAATCGAATTTAAGCAAAAAATTAGCACGTGTTTTTAATATTTTTCGTAATTTTGTGGATTTAGCGTTTTGGCCAACCACAAAATTACAACAACTTTAAACTACATAATGACATTTTTTGTTGTTGTAAAATATGTATTTTGCATATTGTTACCGCTTTGCATTAAAATCTGAATTTTGGACTTAGCGTCTTTGCGAATTATACTAACGATATGATGATAAGTAACTACAAAGGGATACTAAATAGACTATAAGTTTAAGACGCAATAAAAAAAACTTGCATAATACTTCGCGGACAGTAATGCTGGAGACATGGTTTTAGACAATAAGAATCCAATAATCCCAAGCACATGGGGGATTTATACAAGATTTACACCTTCGGAGGCAGATTAAAAGAAACCAGAATCTGATAGAGTAGCGCAGAGTGAAGTAGAGTAAACCATATCAGAGCAAAGAAGAGCAGAATAAACAATAAAGATAGATCAGAGTAAATAAAAGTTTTCAATAATTACGATTTATTTAATCAACAATTCAAATAATAATCATTGATTTCGAATAACGGGATTACAACTTTCGTTTCCAAAAAACCACTTTGTGATCCACCCTATACCCGGCCAGTTTTCAAAATAAACATTACAAACATACTAAAAGAAAACAACAACAGTAAAACACAGTAAAACTTAAGACCAAAACAAATTTCACTTTGACAGAACAACAATTCTGCACACGCACAAATAGTTCACAAATTACGACCTAAACTAAAAGCTTCAAGTCGTGAAGTATTCCTCATCAATATCCTTAGAATGGTTGAACCCATAAATGTATTAAACGAGTATTTGAGTATTTGAATCGCTTTGTATGAGATAAGTTTAAGCCATATTTTGTAAACCGTATGGCTGCTTGCAAACACGTATGAATCCGCAATATGATAGCAAACAGACCAAAGCATTATTAAATTGTTGCTGCTACTGCTGCCTGCTTTGCATTACATGCTGCATTCAGTCTCTTTATTGTTATCGTTATTGTTATTATTATAAATATTATCGTTCTTTGATTTTGTCTGTGAAATCTTATGATTGCTTTCAACTGTATTACACATGTGTACACCATTTCCAAAAAGGTATTTGAAATATTTTTCTCTTAAGATTTCATAATGATTTCGTCTCAGCAATGCTTGTCAGTATGACATGATATACAGGAGAGGTATTTTAAAGATAAAACCAATACTACGACGAGGTCGTACAAATCAAAAATTTGCAAAATTGTTTTTATGTGGAGTTAGTTAAAGTGACAAGGATTCACTAGTCATTTCGTCACTCTCTCGTTTGCTTTTTGTCTTAAGGACTTAATAGTACAGCGTATTTAAATTTAGGATTAATGGTGTTCCATACGGAATGTTTAGAGCCACAATGAAGGAGGTAATAATTCGGTATACCCATTATCATGAGAGACATGTACAAGATGCTATACAAAACGAAACAGTGACGTTCTGCCTTAAGTCAACGCTGATTTGATTAGAGGACGTTGCCAAAACAGTTTTGCAAAACTTATTTTAGGAAAAAGTCTCAACATTACAAAGAACACAATTTAAGTTCCAGGGCGATACATGCCTATTTTTGATAACAGTATCCTTCGATTGCGGCCGATTTTGCGGCCCTATGCTCACTAGAGGAGTAAGAGGATCATATATATATATCCTTCGATTCGTGGCGGAGGCAAAGGAATAATCAAAGTAATGAAATTGATTCCAAAAATCATATCCAGGGGAGACAAATAATGTTCAATTTACTCATAAGATTATGGCTATGGTGGCATTTAACTATTGCAATTACCGAAACAGGGGTCACATTTAACAAAAAAGGATTGTGTTAGCAAAATTATTGAATAGAATTTCTTTGGAATGTATTCTATTTTAGGTTTTTGTTAAAATACGCTCGGGTCGATGTGTGTGACGTGCCATGGATTTTTTATTCGCTTGAAAGACCTATTGATACTACTATGTGTGGAATATAAAATCGAATTATACAATTTCCTACAACTCTGTCACATAAATAGACAGAATTTGACCGATGGCATGTGTTATGTTGACATGAAGGACCGCTTCGGTTTGTGGCTTATTTGTGTACACTTGCAACTTTAGAAAATCCCACAATAAAAGGTCCAACGGGGTCAAATCGCAATAAGAACTTAACTGCGGATTAAATACAAATTCCTGTTCTCTGGAGTCAGTTTGTAAAAAGATGAAATAAGATGAAATGATTTTTACAAGCTTAGTAAAACAGAATTTGTTGCTAGGCACCAAACACTTTGCCCTGAAAGAATATAATACTTTTTTCTGTGGTCGCTTGAGAACTCCTGTGTCTTTAGGATTGTTTTATTGTTGGAAATATAATAAGTTGAAATCATTGGATATGATTGCCTGCCAGAGTTGTGTGAGAAAAGGTGAACGACAGAAGTGTAGCCAAAAGACTGATCTCGAAATGCATCTGAATTACAGTACTGGGAAATATGAGTTGGTGCTCTAGATTTTACTAAAAGTTGATTGGAAATTACAAAAAACAAATCCTTAAGTAAATTAATTAGTTAAATACATTAATTATAATACTAATTCTATTGAAATACAGTTTTAACATACAAATGTTGTGCTTAATTTTCCTATCCTATCGATTAAAACTTTATTTGCGTTAATTTCCAATTCAAAGTCTCGGTAATTTGCGCATCAAGTCTACCGAATAATTTATGCGCAAACTTGAGGTTAAGATTATAAATGACTAGGGAAAAACAATTTCAAGTATTATTTTATTGAAAATGTAAATATTTGTGATTATTTTCTCTGTTTTTAATAAATTTTTGCTTCAATGAACAAAACTAACAAATAAATTTGCCAATTAAATAATGGAAGAGTTTTAAATATTAAGTACATATTGTTGACAGAGAAACGGTGCAATTAAAATTGTGTTTCTTACCTTAAAATTATCCTTTAGTTAGTCTTTCGTTGTTGTTGTAATAATTAATGAATATCTGCAAGAGAAAATAAATTTATTGGAATTAAACAAACATGCAGTTTTCAAATCAAATATTGTATGTAAAATAAGAAAATGATGATAGTAAAAATGGTTCAAGTGAATTAAAATTGACAGATTGTAAAGTCATATGTCAGTTAAACAAAAAACGGCAGACTTAAAATTACATCGCTTTTATATTTAAATATTCAGTCAGTTGTACGAAATTAGCGCTTATTAGGTTCAAATTATTTATTTTTCAGTTTCAAAAGTAAAGTAAAATAAAACACCCATGAAGCTTTTATTTAATTCCAATCCTTAAACCTTCACTTCTACATTAGTTGCAACAGTCCATCCTTTTGCGGTAGTTGCCAACGGTTTTGATTAAAAACCTTGTATTTTGTTGGCAATTTAGTTTCGATTCTCTTGCAATTCCCAACCAAATTTTTCAAGTGTAGCCTTAGAAGAATGAAATCGAAACGATAGA
Source organism: Sarcophaga rosellei (assembly GCA_930367235.1). Taxonomy (NCBI): domain Eukaryota; kingdom Metazoa; phylum Arthropoda; class Insecta; order Diptera; family Sarcophagidae; genus Sarcophaga; species Sarcophaga rosellei. The sequence continues at coordinate 60,805,826 of OV884018.1, read as the reverse complement.
AAAAAAAACAAAATTTGTAATAGACACGTTACGCGTTAAGTCAATTAAATGTTGCAGCACCAGTGTGAATGCAACAAGGCAACACGTACCACAGCTACAAGCTGGAAAATATTTAGAAAATACCCAAAAAAGGCTACTCATCAATGGCGGTGATATCAAATGGTTGCAACAATTGTAAATACCAGACGAGAGCACATTCTTATCAACATGTGTATGTATGTTTGTCTAATACATTGAATTTTATGACAAGACTTAGTAGCTTTCAATGGTGAGAAGAGAAAGCACATCTTATGTTTAACAAGAAGCACACATGACAACTGTAACACCGATTGACGACACCAGCAACATCATAGTCATCATCATCATTTTTATTACAGAAACACCAACAGTCAATGAGAAACATAGTGAGAAGAACTTACTATAAATCAATGAAGATGATTTTGGTCATGGCAATGATTTTGCCAACAGAATGAGTGTTTATTACGGACATGCAACAATATAGTTTTCGGATTTTTTTCTGTAGCTTGTATTTGCAACAGAATAACGACTTCGTTTAGATAGCATAACACTCACTAATCCAGGGTACAGATTTAATACGAATACCTTTGAATAACTGATCATGCCAACAGGTGGCAGTTATTCCCGTAGATTGGGGATTGAAGAAATTTAACGCAAAATTTCAATCTCTTGAAAAGAGTGATTTTTTTGAAAGAAAGGCATGATTCTCATATGTAAATGACCTCATTTAGGATTAAACTTGATAAATTTCTTAACAGTTAAGTTAATGCCGAATTGTGTATGTTTCTATCTTATTTTATGCCACAGACGAGTAACCACAAAGAACTGTTAAGAGATGCGAGGTGATCTTTTCGATCAGGAAAAAGAGCCTGATGGGTTTTTGAGCCAAAATAGCTACGCGATGACTTATAAAAGTAGCACACCGTTGAATCCATAATGTAAGAGTAAGTATGTAAGAGAAGTAAAAGTGAGAATAGCTTAATCCAAGCATGCAAGTCAAGAATTTCGAGTTGTTTCCAACCGATTGATTTGGAAATTCTTGGAATTCTATCCGAAAGAGGATTCTTAGTAGTAATTCACTTGAGTGTTCAAGTAATCCTAAAGCACTTGGCCAGAGCCTTACTGTGGTTACTGTGGAGTGTCAAAATGCGCTCTAGAACCTCTCCGTTCTGAACAATATACGTTGCTTTGAACGTTAGTGCATAAGGGGCACAATGGAATTGAGATGGAAAAGAGGGGACGGAGTCTGCAAGAATTCCTTATTTTGGCTTCACAAGGAGTCTTTTAAAAGAAGAGACAAGGAATTGGTCAATACCCATCGGAAAGGAATAAAAAAACGACACTACTGAACTCGAAAATAGTGGAAAACGTAATTTTGGGCCTGATTTTATTGAATCTTATATTTGCTATTTTCTCAAATATTTTTTTTGTTTAGCCTTTGGGTCTAGAATACATCGAATATCTGTGATGTGTTGTCCACTAACAATCCTTATTGTTTATATGCGTTTCTCTCGGCTACATTTCTTTTCAATACTTGTAACAGGGGATACAGTAGTAGTAGTTACCCTTTACTGTTACAATATTTTATTCTTTTTAAGTCCTCGTACAGTAGAATATCTACTGCACAATGAAATGCCAGTTGGGGTTGCCTTGTTGCCTAAGTGACTCTCAATTTTCAAACGAACGTTAATCATGCCCATATATTAGTTTTCTTGGTTCTCAAGGATCTCAAATTGTTCTCATCACTTCGTAACTTTCTTCCGTTTCCGGTTAATTATCATTCCAACCAATGATAGATTTCCACTAGAACTTAAACACTCCAATAGCACATCTACCAAGCGTTTTGCTGGTAGAACTACACCAATATCATCGGTAAAACTATCACTATTATCACCTCGGGGATTCTCATTTTAAACACATTATCATCCTTTACATAAAATCACATAATAGTGATCCTATACTATAAATCTGAGGAACTCCTGTCGTAAATCTAACTGAAAAATCAACCGAAATTCTTACTAAACGGTGCACGTATTCAGGCATCTAAAATATCCGCAATCGCGATATGTTGTAATACCAATTCCTCTGAGCTGAAAGCGTTTTCAAACTTCGAGATAATATGTTGGAATCTTTCAACATGCGGGCATACAAGCTATAGTTCCATCTCAAATCTGAGTTGATCTGGATACATCTGCGATAGGAGACAACCGCCAAACAAATCGCTATAATGGATAGATTGTTCCTTTTAAATTTTTCATTTTAATATTTACACTATCCGGCCAATTGGGTTACATTTTCAAAATTGATTAGAGAGTTGTATTAAAACCACAACGCCAAATATGAAATGAGGCCGGTTAGCCTCATTCAAAATTCATATTTTTGATTTGATGATTGGATTTGCCAATAACAGCGACAACAACAACAATAACAACAATGAAGCAAAACCCCAAATTGTCACTTCGCGGTTACACAATTCGTAAAGCAATACATAGCAGCGTCGAAGCAAAACTTTTTAAACTTCGTTTTTAAAGTATTTGGAAAAAAAAGTGGAAACAATCATAAACATTCCACGATAACCACAGAAACAAGAGAAAAACTCACAAGAAACCTGAAATAGAGGAAGAATACAACGGCTATGATGCCGATGACGACGAATGTTGGCAACCAGAAAAGCTCGAAACTCCACAAGTCAAATAGTTTTCTGTACAAAACAAAAAATCGTAACAATGTGAAGGCATAACAACTATTGCTGATGTTGTACGAACCAGAATACAAATGTTGTTGTAACACATCCTATACATACTGACAACATAAGGTAAATACATGGGAATACTAAATATGTGCTGCAGTTTTTGTTGTGAAGAATAAAATGGCGAAACGATGCCTTTAAACAATTCAAAATAGTGGCAATAGTTTTGAAGAATACTTACAAGTAATGTTAACTGACTTAAGCTCCATATTTTAATGTTGCAACTTCACACTACAAACAAACAGACAATAAAAGGAAAATTCTTTTGAGAACTGATATGACAAGCAGTACCATTTCTATTGGCTATGGTTGCAGCAGAAATAGCAGCATCATCTGTAACTGTAATGGCTACAGTTGTTTAATAGTTACTTTTCACGTTGTAGCATCAGTTAACTTATTTGACATCACTAAAGCCGTCATAAAGAACATTTGTATTGTTAGTTTCATAGTGACAAAATATGTTCAATGTTGTCAAGAGTTAAAGTTTTATAAACATCATGCACGTTTGTTCATGCCTCAACGTTTGTTTGCTTTTCCCTTAGATATTTGGAGAGGTTTTCTTGTTGTTTTTGTCTTCTTTTTCACTACTAAACTCTTGAACTTTGAACCTCAAACCGTGCATAAACCAATATGTTTTATATTCAGTGGCTTTTAAGGGTTTCCCAAAAACGTTTGGCTGTTATTCGAATACTACGCTGTAGTTACATACACCGCTATGGTTACAGTGGCACATTGCAAGCATTTGACTATCAGGTCCAACAGGTGTGAATGTGCTGCAGTTTATCTGAAGCAATTAATTAACTGGTGTGAGACTAAAAATGAACTTCCCATGTTTAGAGGTGGTAAAACTAGATTTGCTTGAAGCATAAATTTCAACTGCTACCAGAGCTAACAATGTCTGCATAAGGACAGTGTAAGGTCAACATCTTAAACGTTCGCTGTGCCTTTTTCATAAGCTGAATCAGCCGATACGAGTGGCTGTAGCAGTGTCATGAGAATGCTGTAAATCGCAAAATATTGTTGAAGGTGATAAGACTGCTTTCTTTATTAGTAATCGGTGTGTCAGGCACAATGGAAACCAATGTTGTTAGGAAAAACTCCCGATTTGAAATCAAGTGTCACAAGAGTGTGACATACAACCACACTAGCAGAACAAAAATCCAATACTAATAATGTAGAAGATTGTCTTCCTGATGATGTTCAGATTTATATTGATACGACGAATATAAGCATTGTAGTTGATAGTGACTCCAACAATATGGGGAATAAATGGAAAGAATACAGAGTTTACTTACTTAAAAAAAAAAAAAAAAAAATCCATCACTGCAACCATTTAGACAGGATTACGACCTAGTTTCTCCCATCACCCATTTTACATGTGTTATTATGAGTAGCGGGACCTACAATTTAACTTTGACTATGAACGGCAGATATGAGAAAAATTTCATGGCATTTTCTTGACTCTCAGAGTCATGAGATGTACTCTTTTAGCAAGGCGCCAATCTAAACGCCCCACATGAAAATACTGATATCGAACTGCTATTCAGAGTATCCTTACGTTTTTAATTCTAAGAAAAAATGATTAAAAATCCAACAATCAATATTTTCGGGAATAGTCTTCCCGCTTGATAATATTGCAGTTAATGCATATTTCTTATTGAATTTGTAGCCAACTTCTTGAAAAAGGGGACTATGGGTTATCAGTTCTAAAGTCTGCATAGTGCTTCAGAAGAAGTAGTCCTAAAAACGTCTGCGTTTAGTAGTTTTCTCTGGCATTCGACAATTTGGGAGGATTGCCCCGTGATAAGTCTGAAAGCACTGTAAACGTACATAAATTCATTCGCTCCAGCTTTTCACACCAACCGATAGATTTGAAAGTTTTTTTTTTTTTCAAAATGTCAGAGCTCCGATTTAAACCCGAACACTCGTCTCACAAGCTTACACACGTCCCAGTACACTTCGACAGCTACAGCGTAGTACGGAACATAATAATATACGAAAAATTATAGATGGGTTTAGGACCGCGTCTCGTTTAGTTTTAAGTATGATAATTAAAACAATATTTGACCCGAAATGTTTACTCAAACACAATGGTAACTGGGGAAATTTTAAAATATTTAAGGGCCGACTACTCTCCAACACGAAAACCCTGCATGAGTATCACATTTACAACATGTGTACTCGTATGTTTTTTCTGTTATAACTTGTCTTTTCGTTCGTACGTGCGGTGAAAGTGAATTAGTTGGCGAAAATAAACAGCAAATAAAACAAGAATATCTAGAAGACGGGACTTTTAACGCTACAGTGAGTGTTTCTAGAGCCGTACATACCCAACTTGTGCGTCACCAGGAAAAAGTTCTCAAGTGTTTTTCAATAACAATACGTTCGTCACTCGTTCGGCCCTTCTACTCAACTTGATATTATTATTGCAGACTTACTTTGTCTTGCAGGAAAACTTTTGCTCATTTAATAAAAGGCTTAAACGGTAAGAGTAAAATGAAAGCAAAATAACTTGCAACATAAGATTCAGTAGCAAATACAACAAAAACAAAAAGAAAGAAAGCAGAAAACTTTGGCAATATCTGAAGTTAACACAAGGACCTGTGTGTTTGACTTCCAAAGAGTTATAGTTAGAGAGTAATACTCATGGAGGTGCTCCTGGTGTTCGATGGATAGTTACATTGGCAAAGTGGTATTTAGTAAAACTGTCAAAGATTACCATAATGGGAGTCTTAAACAAAATGAATAAATAAGCCCAAAGAAACATTAACAACACATTACTTAGTGCAACATATTGACGAAATTGACATCATTACTTACAACATTGAAACCTATTATTTAACCAATAATGCCAATAGAGTATTACACCGTTTCTAAGGCTCAAGAAATTCTGTTTTTACGTTGATGACCTCACAAACTTGACTTTTTCTAAGGGAAATGTCAAGCAGAAGCAGATTATTTTAATAGCTTTTGTTTGTTTGCAGAACTCTTTAGGTAGGAGAGAATCCAATTTTATTGATTTGAATGGCGAAAGCGAAAGCTTTGATAGCGAAAAATTTTTATCATCAATGGATGAAGACAGAAATTCAGTTAAATGCAAGGAAATTGTATATCCTTTAAAATTTCACGATACTTAAGGTGAATTTTGGTATGAGAACTTAGAGCTTATAGAGCTGAATAAAAATTTATGTTAACAAACACTTAGGTTAGACCTGTCCTTGTCCAGTGAATGTTCTTATATTTTGGTTATCATTTACAGTGTTGTTATATATACATGCAAAAGCTTAGCTATCATCTGGTGTCAGCACTATATCAAGGGACTTAGAAGTGTTTCGATAACATTCGATTAGTCATTTACATTATTTGTAAACTCTTGGAAGGCTGTAATAAACGTATTATTCTGTTAGAATACCCTTGCAGAATTATATGAACAGAGACTTAAGTCAGCGTTGCTATACCTCAATTAACATTCAACCTACTCTAAATTAAATGTTAATATTGCGGAGTTCCTTCAAGCATGACAGAAAATAGGAGGTTAAAAACATCCATCACATCATGGCTAGAGCAGGGCACTAACACAAGAGATGAAACAGCATCTATTCTTCCTCCTCAGTCTAACCGCTTCGACAGGAGCCATTAGACGGAATGCTTAATCTATCGGCGTGCCTTAAATGAAACAAAAAGTTGTGAGGATAACAATCTCTCGACGGACGGCAATGCAATTTAAGGACAGAACAGAATCAGTCCTCTTTTTATCTCTATAAGTCTACCAGAAATCTGAGAAATTCTTTATATTCTTGAACAACATTTGTTAGAGACTTAATCGCAGATTGACTCTTCGAGTAAATCAAGAAGTTCTCAGAGAAGATCCCACCACCCAATAAATATTGTGCCACGTTGAAGATGGCAATTACCTACGCTTTCAAAATACTGTTATGGTTTGGCAGTCCATTCAGAAACATATAAGGAAACATACAATCGATCTGGATGTGTCTGTGTCTTCCCGCCCACTAAACGTAAGCAAGGTTCGTTCTGTGATGTAGCCCCACCATCCCCTACGGCTCATTCAAAGGTGACCCACTTATGTTGTCCATCGATAGGAGTTTCGGATGGAGGACACTTCAACACTACCTTTGCTGTAGTTTCGTTGTTGTGACCAGTTTAAACGGTCTTGTTCGCGGCGATATTGAGAGAATAGCTTTATAACCACTATTAGAACTGTTTTCGTGTTTCGCAATTTTTACTCCTTTTATCTGAATCGAGGTTTTAGTAAAAAGTGCTTGAGGTTGTTCCTGTTTACCAGTGTATACCTGCAAATTTTAGCTGAACAAGCCACAGAACTGTATTTACAATCGCTTAAAGTGTGACCTCCTCATACAAAAAGATTCCCTCAAAGGATCAACGACTTTTAAACTAAAGTACTAAAAACAACGGTAATTAAATTTTAAAACTGTGCAGAAATTAGAAAATTATGTTGAAAACTAAATTATCCACATGCTCGAAAAGGGATTAATTCTGTCACTCTTGTTCTGGCAAAGACAACAATGTATATAATATACATACGAACAAGAAACTTAAGAAGTCAAGTTAACACAATTTAAATCCAATTAATAACCAGAGAGTAGCACAATTACAAATACAACAACCACAACAGACAACATTTACAAAAAAATCAAATAACAGGAGAAACTCACGGACTGTCTCCATATAACAGAAATGACTGGATGACTGACGGAATGAATGATGAAAAGTATTGACTACACTCTGTATGCAGCGTGGAAAGAGTGCATCATTATGACAAACTTAAACGCCGTGAGTGCGTAAAGAGAGAAGGAGAATTTTAAACAAAACTAAACGCATTGCGTTTAAACTGAAGTGAAGTGAAAGGCTCTTTAAAGATTTATTCTGCCTGCCTGCCTTTATCAGAAAAGTTAATACACTCATGCATCCAGCGTTTACCATACGCACTAATAATCTACGCAACTTATACACACTCTTCCCTCCCATCACCTCTATTGCCGTGGAATTATGAATTCCATCTGAGTTACTGCTTCCCTATGAAATTCTCAAAAATCATTGTGTGCATACGATAGACTGAAGGAAAATCGTTAATTTTTATAGCGTTTTTATTGCTGCTTTGGCCTGATTGCCAAACCAGTAACCGGTATTAATCAGTAGCAGGACTGCAGCCATTTTTAACTGACGTTATTAAGTAATGACAACATCAGCTTACATGAGCATTTAACGCAGGTTTCAAGCCAAAAGGAAATATTCTGTGATTGTGATTGAATATCTTGAACGATTGCAGCATTAACCACTTTGGTTAAATCATTGCAGGCATCAACATAAACTGATGATGCCCATATTAACTGCTGCATTGTTACTCAATTATTTAATTACTTCAATGTCATCTTTGATCTGCGTAGAAATATCATCATCTAATCTATTATAAAAGTCGCAAACATGGCAATCGCCTTAAACAAATCGAATCATCTTTTAAAATCATGTTCGACTGTCTCTTATCGATAACCAAATGGGCAGTGAAGTGAAATGCAGCTCAACAATTACGGAATAAATTGAAGTATAGAAATTGGCCATGAAACAGTCAGTGTAGCAACAAGCAATTGTGGTGGCATAAATTTTATTAAGGATAATGAAGCAAAAAAAGATGGAAAAATTATTTCAAATGGTAAAACACTAAAAAAAAAGAGTAAAATGAAAGAGACACAGAATCTCCGGTATGATAGAGAATATAATTCATAACAACTTTTTGCTTTAATTTTTTGCCGGGACAGCGTTTTGTGAATCACATTTCCTGCCTTATGCTTGAGCCTTAGCTTTCAACATCACAGTGTCTGTTTGCACTTACTTGCTTTTCACTCTGATATTCGTACACAGAGTAACAAATAAAAGTCAAAACAGTAGAAAATTGTTTTAAATTTTCCTTTCATTGTGTTTTTGTCGTTACCTCAACTACAAGTAACGGCAGCAGCTTGCCCTGGTTTATTGGCGTATGTTGCATAATTGTTCTTCATTTAATTTTTTTTTTGTTCTCATTTTCATGGTAATTGAAATGCAATTAAACTCTTATTTGTTTCTTGTTTAATGTGTTTATGTCCGTTCGTTCGTACGTTGTATAGGAACTGCAATACTTTTTTCGTTTTCTGTTTTTCGTTTTGTTTTTTTTCTGCTCGTGCTGCAATTTCTTCATGTTTTGCCTCTTCATGGTGGTCAAGTATTTAACAGTTGTTACCCACCACTATTAGTCAGTTTTTTGTAACCTGCGGAAGACAGAGCTATTACAGAAGGACATAATGCATGATGTTTTCAAGTTGATACTTTACACTTCCACTCATATTAAAATTGGAAAAATTGCTTCTAGTCAAAAGACAACAGCTAGAAAGGCTTTTATGGTAGCAAGAAATCGGTTCTACAAACAGGAACTTCCGCACTTTGACAGTTGATACAGTCTGTCTTGTTAGCAACATCTGTCAAATTAACTGCCATCTATTCAGTCTGCTTTGCCAAATCACAGTTGATGGGCAAAGCATTCAACAACACTTGCAAATAATAGAATTGTTGAAGCAAAACGCGTGTTCTGTTCGGACAACGTAGCGTACCTTACGCGCTTAACCCGTTTATTATTGGTTCAGTAAGCAATCGATCAACACAGCATTTCAACATAACACAAAATGTTCGGCAAATATACCCACTTTAGAGTTCGCAGGAATATCCAGCGCAGTCGATAACGCATTGCTAACAAGAATCATGCCGCAACTTGGAGACTTTGCGTCAGTACTGGGCCTACGCCCGTACAAAAATCAACTGACCAGGAACTGAAGGTGGACAACAGTAGACAAGGATGTGTTTTCGCTGAATGGGATCTGAAGGAGTTGGGAACTGGGGCCTAATTCTCGCATTCGTGATCGAAATTGTGTTCGAATAGAAAATAATTTCGAAAGCGAGAAATTTTCTGATGATGTTACTCGATACGAAACGAATCGATTTGTTACTTAAGTGTTGTGAAACGAGTTAATTATTTATTTTTAGAGCACTGACTAAAATTCAAAAATTGTAAATAAAAAACATATGTTTTCTTAAAAAAATAAAAGAAATTTAATTAATCCAAGGAAGAAAATTTTATTAAAGTTGTAATATTTCATATAATGGATAGTATATTTTGATTTTACTCGTTTTCTTCTGATTCTGAGGAAAAAGAAAGCGTATACTTAAAGACATACATATATTTATACATCTGTTATGTAAACTAAAACAAGAGGTTGTTAAACTACATTGCGCCACAATTTTGCATCTTTGATTGGTGCGCCGGAAGCATTGAGCTTAGTTGTGAGCTGTTCCCACAGCTGATTAGATCTCTTGTCTTTCCCTGAGGAGTATTTGGTAAAATACTCTTTGCCAATTCTGAATGCTTAACCACGAAATTAATTCGCCGTGGTCTAGTAGGTAGTGTGTTGTCTTATTAGACGAAAGGTCCGAGTTCAAATCCCAGGTCGGACATCAAAACGAAAATATGAAAAAAAATTTCGGCAATTTCGTCTCAGCAGATTTCTGGCAAAAACTCTGAGAGTAAAAATTACCATGAAAAGCTTCTCAAAAATCTGAATTGGGAGTCGACCTTAAACTGTAGGTCCCGCTACTCATGTATAAAATTAACGCACACAACACGAGTGGTGTGAGAAGCTAGGACGTTGTACAATGGGTCAATTCGACCTCCGGGTACTGTATTTGTCACAGTTGGCAAGTACACGTCCTCTAACCTAACCTAACCATGAAATTTCCAAGAATTTTTTTCTGGGTGTAATTCATTTTTGAAAGTTTGGACCTACAAATATTGGAATTAATTTTTTATTCATAAATTATTTTAAACTTGTTACTTTCGTTTTTTTATATTATCCTTTACAGCAAAAAAAACGTTAATTCGAAAGCTTTAGTGCCTACGAGTAAAAACTCGCAAGGTTGCTTTCGAATAATCCACGTTATCGAATGCCATCATTAGAAATTTCGATACACTTTCGAATCCCAAAACTAAAAAAGCTCGCACGTTCGAGTAAAAATTCGTTCGATCACGAATGCGAGAATTAGGCCCCTGATCTCAATTTTCATCGAAAAATAATTTCAGCGACGAGGTTCATTTCTAAATGAATGGATGCGTTAACAAAACAAAATTGTAAAATTTAGGACGACACTGTGGGAATCAAGAACATCTAATGCGACCACGAAAAGTCACTGCTTAGCGTGGATTTTGGGCTGGCAGCGTAATTGGTCCATATTTCTTTGCGAACGACATTGGAAAGGCAATCACTGTTAACGGCGAGTACTGTTGGTCGATGATTAACAAGTTTCTTTGGCATGAATTGGATGATCGAATACAATTTCAACAGAACGGGGCTACGGACCACACAGCTTTTGTAACATTGGTGATGTGAACTGATCACAGAGACGTGTGCTTTGACTGTTCGGGTTTTCTTAGGTTGCAGCTTCATGCGAACCATAGTAGTCCTTAAAGCAATTTAAGGCAGATTTAAATTCTCAGTTGTCAAGGATCCGTCCATATCCATCTCATTTAGATCTGCATCGAATTTCAACAAAAAACGCCCTGGGTAAGAGGAACGAGTCTTCGACTGATCTGCTTTAAATGCGGATAATTTAACTTTACGTTTTCGAAATGGGGTAATTTCTACTGACAATGGAACCGAGGACTGTAAATATTTTTTATGTTTCTAAAGGATTATTAATGATTTAATTCTTTTAATGTTCTGCCTAAACTGCATCCGTTTTGAAGAATATAAATTCCATGTCATATCGAATAAACGACTGTGTGTGTGTTTACCTCATTTGGTTTTAACCACAATCCAGACAAGTTTTTATATTCTATGCCCCTACACCGAATACAATGTTCCATGCTGCATGCAGAGAGCAGGAGAGTAAACAAACGCTCATATGGAGTTGGTGCAAACTCAGACTCACAGATGAAGTAGCAAAAAATAAAAGATTGGTGTGCATGTACTCAAAATAAATAGAAAAAAAAAATCGGAATGTATATTTAAACCACAATGTGTTGCCGTTGTGTTTGTTGTTCCCCATATAATAGAGCTTCAGATTCCAAATAAAAAACAAACTAATGTTGGTCAAGTGTTAAAATGTATAACACACGACCATAAGCGGTAGGAGCACTTCACAACAATTCTATACCCGTAAAAGAGCAGAGAGCAAACAACAAACATACCAAGCTAAGAGGACATACATCACTTCCCTCAACTCTAGTCTTTGACGCGATCCGGCTTGTACGTTCGTTCATATAAACAATTTAAGTTCTACTTCACTTTTAATAGTTTTTTGGTGTTTGCTTTGCCAAGACCCAGTCTGTATTTTTTTATTGTTTGTTATAAATTTGCTGTTGCTGCAACATATCCAACCAGCAGCTGTAACGGTTTTTTCCGTTCGCTTTATTTAGTATTGTAAGAGGAGTTAAAAATTATACTTCGGGAGGGAGTTAAAGGGCTGCAGGGGTGAGTATTTTAGTGTGTTTGCCTTGCAGTTGGCAGTGTTTGATTTTGTAGAGGATTACTAAGGATTTTATTGAAGTTTTTGTTGTTTTAGTTGTTCATAATAAACATTAAAACAAACAGTACAGTCTTTTATAACAGACTCTCCCTATCTCTGAATTTCCCATTCTCTAATCTTAGTTTTGGTTTGTTGAGAATATAAAACTTTTTTCTCTCTCTCTTTCTCTATTTTGATTTCATTTACTCGATTTCGAATTCTTCCAAAAGTTTTAAGAGGATTTTGTGGAATTTTAATTGCAGAGAGTCAATTTTTTGTTAACAAATGTTGTGGCCATAATCCTAAGTAATCAAATCAACACTCATATGGCAATTTAATAAAAATTTTCTTAAACTAGTTTCACAACTACAATTGAGCACCGCGCTAAAAGTGAAACTTAAAATCATTACTCTTCCATAGCAGTTCATTACGAAGCTTTAAATTCACAACTAAGCTCTTTTATGAGTAAGAAACACTACAATCAAGATTCTTTCGCATAGCCTCATCGGAGAAGTAGATCTCAGATCGATGACTTCTTGAATGAAACACGAGATTAAAAGTTTCCTATTCGAAAAGATAATATTTATCGAGGCCATAAGCTGCCACCGTCGGCGCCGTTTTTTAGGTTGGAAAATAAGCAACGGTCACTCACGGATAAGAGAATAAACCCACGGTCGTACCATGCGATAACTAGAGATCTGCAAAAAGGCGGCAATTAAAGCATATGGGAAATTTAGGGAAAAATCGCGCTGATTAATAGTGAAGAACAAAGGACCGCTTTTCAGTGCAAAAAGTGGCACACAACATAATAATGTTGTACCATATTAAGATTTCATCAGTTTATGTCTCGAATTTTTGTTAAAAATTCACAAGATTAAATGCCTTAGCATAACTTAATTGGTCAGTACAACTCTTTTATCAGGACAAAAATCTAGGACAAAAATCTGCTCACCCCACCCATATTGTGAGTGTTAATTTTAGCCATGACTTGCGAGATGTATACTTCCAGTCCGAACGACAGTTTCAAGCATCTCTACATTACAATTTCATTTTTTCTCTCAGAGATTTTAACAGAAGTCTACTGAGAGGAAGTCGCCGCTTTGTTTTTTGCGAGATGCCTGGTGTCTTTTTTTGAACCGAGGGGCTTCGTTTTATAAACCAACGCATTGCACACTAGACTATGGTATCTTCCAGCAAAAACAAAAAAAAAGAGATGAAGGAGTAGGGTGAGAAGTATTACTTATGGTGGAAATACTTAGGCGTTATTCATGGATGCAATTGACACGTGGAGGGAAGGACTGTGAAGGGTCAGTCCACATGGATCCGCAATCGAAGAATAATACTGTGGTTCTACAAGAGAGTAATTAGCCCTTTGGTAACGTATTCTTCAGAAGTACAGAATCAGAATATCAAAACATCTGCTCTGCCAACGAATACGCGGAGAGTCTGTCCATCCAATAGAGATGCAGTTATATTTGTAACTAGGGCAATGAAACTGTTAACACCTAGAAAGATCCGCATTGGTGCGGCAAATAATTGCAAATGCAGGAAATGTAGAAAAGACATTGAAACTGTAGAAAGGACATTGAAACTTTGGAATAGTTTCCACATCGCTTCCCAGCCTATGTAGGCAAAAAATTCTAATATTTTGTGTAATTGACATTTTATCCGTGACTGATCGTAAAAGATCCGTATATAGCTATGGCAAATTTTAGATGTAGCATAGCTAGTACAGTTGTACAGTAGTACATATACAAAAGCAATCGTTTTAATAAGCAGAACACTAATTCGATTTGATTTTAAATTTATAATATATCCTACTTCACCCCTTTACAGTTTAGTTTTTCTTATGCAAAAGGTTTTCGCGTTTCGTTCTACTGATACCACCACTATGAATCTCCCAGATGTACTTAAACAAGCGAGTGTATTTCCTTTCCTGACCTACACCACTTACCATTGCTTTTAAGAGGGAACATCTATTGCTATAAATTAATGACTCTCCTTTAGTCGCCCCCGTCTCTACAAGTACTTTAAAGCAACGAAATCGTACGTGGCCATGAAGAAAACAACAAATAACCTTGTTGTTCCTGGTAAAAATAACCCGCTTAATTAAAAAACATTTTTCAAGAAATATCACTTCTTAGCACAACTTTCAGCTGTTGTTCCTGCGAAAAACGAAAAAACAACAAGAAGGAGATGAAGAGAGAATAAAATTTAAGTTCATTATCACTCTATAAAACACAAAATGAAACGGAATGAATTCTAAAATATGGCACAATATGGGGAGAGATAATAAAAGTTCATTAGATCATGACTGTTCGCACACACATGCATATGAACATGGTGCACTAATGAACCATAAAGTTAATGAAATATATTAGGGTCACCATATAAACGTACAAGTGGCCCTACTTGAGCTAATAAGACCGGATTGTTTGATTAAAAAGAATAACTACGAGTTGATTATGCATACATTAAGTGGATTCCTCTAAGAAGATGTAAATATCCTTGGTATACCATTTTGCTGTCTGTAATTTTGTTAATGTGCAGTGTAACTGTTCAATAAGTTGTACGATAGCTCATGTGTATAAAGAAAACCAATGGAAGGACACGTATAACATGCCGATGGCTTAATATAGAAAGGTCGTATCTTACATTTTCAGTACTTTACAGGAGAAGGAAAAAACTTAATAAAATCTAATACAAAAATGTTATGTTATGTTTCTTTTAATTACTGTAAATCAACTATTCGTCAGCATAGGAACCTAAATTTTTCAGAGGATGTGTATGGGGATTTTGTCTACCAGAATATGTAAAAATCCCGATTTTGGAAAAAAACGAGATACGACCTTTCTATATTAAGCCATCGATACCCACATCTAGAAGTAGTATCGCTTGGCGATGAATTGGTTCTGGTGCCAGTGCGCCGTAAAGACATCGGTTACAATTAGATGTAACACCATTTCTAATATCCCTCGCAAAAAAAGAGAGGTGCTCCATTCAAAATAAATCTGTTTCTAAGAATTGGGGGCTATACCCCGGGGCTTAACATTGTTCTGATTCAGACTCAAAACTCAGTGGAAAAAAGTATTCTAGCAATTCGATCAATGCATGTTTCATTTCATTTCTGACGAACGAATATTCCCCAAACGAATATTCCCCTTTGTACAGTGCTCCCTTAATTCATTGTTTCATTTTGACACACCAATGGCTGATGAGCCCATAACATAGCTTTGCTGACTATATTTTTGAAAAAGATGTGAAGCATTTAACAGAGAGTAAACCTCATAGCATAACTAAATGGCTACAAAGAGGCACAAGAGAACAACAACAGACACTACGATCATAAATGCGTTTAAATGTTAAACGTTATGACGGCACATTTGTGTGTAACTGCTATTAACAGATTTAAAGCGAAGAGAATAATGATGACGATGTGAATGGGAATGTGGATGTGACTGAGTCTGAGTAAAAATCGCATCTTGTTAGTGCAACTGGTGCTACACTCGTCTATAGCTTGTGCTGGCATAAACGTTGTCGAGCACAAGTATGAGTGTGGAGAAATGTTGTGGTTTTTTTCATCGCCTTCTTTCTCGACTTGTTGTGTGCTAAACAAGCACAAAACTTGGCACCTGGCCTGACTACACGTTACTTCATATTCACTTCATTTTAATTCTTTGCATCCAATAATAAAGTGGGACTGTGCTGTATAAGGAAGGCAATGTATGACTGTCTGTAGAAAGCGAAAATTGGTTGAGGAGTAAAAAAATATAAAAAAGATAAAAACAAAAATCGTGCAACATGAACGTGAACTTGAAATTGTATTCACTTTGAAAATATTTTCTTACATTTCGCAACTAAAAACAAAATTTATGGAGTTTTGGTGCGTTTATTGTTCCATTTTTGTTCTTTTTAGTGCTTTCGGCTTTTGTTTTTAATTTTTTGAGGCGTTTTTAAATACTCCTCTTGTTCCTGCATAAAAAGGTCGTGCTTTATCATAGGAAGGGGTTTTCATTTGTATTCTTGTTTCTACTAGACGTAGATCCCCTTCTTTAACGCCATTTACACTTTGCGATTTTTCGCGAATATTAAAAGCGTTTTCTAAAATACCGCGGTTTTGCTAGGCAAATTAATTATGCCTCTATCATATAAATTCTTGCCCTATTTGAAAATCGGTGGTACTGGGACGATCTCACAGTCAACACCGGTGTAATGTCAGTATGTGGGAGTCCCATACCAATCAGTTTCATTAATCAAGCTTTTCTTGCAAACCAGACAACGGCAATGAAAAGAAGATGATAAGTATAGTTGAACCTGTGAACAAATCTAGGCTTTAAAGTAATATAATGGTTAGGCAAGTTAAATGTATAAATGTAGGGAAATATGTATACCCGCAACCTGTCTGTGCCATCAGTTGTGTTCAGATGTTCAAAATTTTACGAACTTCGAGTGAAAATGAAATTCGTGTTCGGCCTCTATCTGATGGCTGACTATGCAAATGAGATAATTATTGTGCCTTAGAAGAACTAGAACACTGTGTAGACGTTTATTAAAACAGTGAACGAAATACTGCTCATAATTCAGGAAATCTGAAGCGATAATGTCAACACAAACCGTATGGAAGAGCAGCTGAGAAGGTAGTCATATCGTATGATGCTGGAAATGGAGATGACTTAAATCGTTAAAAATCCGACAGACCTTAAGGGAGTTTAGAATTTCTACCTACAATCCATAAAAGAGGTTTCAGAGTAACTTTTGCTGTGTCCCAACTGATCAATCATTTAACGAATTTTTTTTTAATTTTTTCTCACAATTTCTGTAATCCTTTTTAAGCCCTTTCTACCAAAAATATAAAATAAAAAATAGCAACAACAGCAGCTCTTGCAAGTAAACGAAGAAATAAATCGTAAAATAATATTACATATTTCGTTAGGTTTTTTTTTACAGATTTCCGATTTAAATTGCTTGAGTATTTTACAGATTTTTATTATCATGATATTTTTGACTTCTCTTCCTTGTTCTTTCGTTTTTATAGTTTTAGTTTCTTTAACAGTGTATGTATATGGGCACAGATATCCAATGCGGCAGTCTTACTTAACCACTTTGCAACGTATTTAACACCAAAGATACATGCCACTATGGGTAGTACCACTTCTTTTTCGTTGTTATAGTCGGCATTGCATTATTTTTGTGGTATTTATTTGCGGCAAATCATCATCATGAAGAGCGGATAGCAAGTTATGGTCAGTTTTTATTTTCTTTTCTTTTAAAGTTTGTTGTTGGTGTCGATAAGGAAAATGAATTCTGTAATCTTTAGAGCGGCTTACATCTGGAGAATGTAACAAGCAGAACTATAACTCACGACTCACATGTTACATAAGTTATATTAAAAAATAATAATTCTTTCTAAACGCGAACTTAAAATGTCTCAAGAGATAATTATTTCCCATTTTTAAATTCCTTAATTAATCCACTTCACAACATAAGTCTCTAGTTCTGCAGCTTTATAGCCTTTGGTCGGCAGATGTCTCCTGAATTTTGGGAATTCCACTCCAGTCCAGATCAAGCAGAAGCCTTTAATGGCTTTTGTAAACTAATTTATCTTTGATTGCTACGCCATAATAATGCAGTAAAACTTTCAGAGAAAAATTGTTTTCTGTCTCCAATTCCCATGTAAGTTTAGGCAAAAAATCACTAATTTTCAAACAACTCATACAGAAAGCACATTCAAACTGAAAAATTTAGCGTAAATCTTTAAAACATTTAATTACAATTAATTACAAGTGCACTGCATGTTAAAATTCAATAAAAGTTTTGCAACAACTCCATTAAATCACAAGTATACCATATTCCCTTTGGTTTTTGTTATGCTAAAGAATCAAACAAAATGTTCACTCCCGCGGTTAAGAATCTCATCACCGCCAGTCAAAACATGACAAAAATCGTTTGAACTAACAGCAAGGCAGAGTTTCAGTCACTCATCTACAATCAGTCTGCCAGCCAACCACCATCACTATCGTCAGGTAATGCATAATAAAGTAATGCAATGCAGTTGTAGGCAGCGTAAATTGTCTTATACAGTGTTCCAAAGTAAAATAAAAGAATAAAGAACTACAAAAGGAAAGTTTTAAGCTGTCAAAACAGACTATGTGAACACTGTATAATACAGGTGAGGAAATCATTCGGTACTTTGAATTAAATTCTGTTCCAAAATAGCCAGTACACATACCGACCACCATGTACGGATGGTTTCTCTGAATGTTAATTTACACCCAATATCTTTACCATTAGTCGACAGAGTTAATCTGACATTTTACATGAGTCCTGGGACCCATAGTTTCATATCGACTCGGATTTAATAAGCTTTTCAGTGAAATTTTATTTGCACAGGGATTTTGCTTCTTATTTCATTTTGTTCCAGATGTTTGAGCTGCGGTTTGAACTATGGCGACTTCATTCTGATTTAAATTTTAAATTATGTAATTCCAAGACCAGAAACATTACTTTCTCAATGAGTCAAAAAGATCAACAAAAAAGTTATGACTGCGTAGCATACTACAGAAAAAAACAAGGATGAGAAACTTAAAAATAAACGTAGTTCCACGTTTTCCTTTAGCCACAAAATTATCCATCTTTCGTCTTTAGAAAAGCTGCAACTGGTTTACTGCAAAGCAGGAGTAAAGTCGCGGAAAAAATAATTTTATTTTTTCTTCTTAAAAGGCAAACAATGGCTGTCTAGAAATGGTTAAAGAAAGCATGGCTAAAAAAAATTGAAGAGTGCGATGATATTGAGAAGTACTTTGCGTTGACTGGTGCGTTCATTCTCTTCATTAGCCTTAGAAACACATACATTCATATAAGACCCCTCTTAAAAGACTAAAAGTAAGGGAAGGGAACTGTAACAATATATTTCAAAAGCTTCAAAAACTGTATTATTCTTCACAAAGAAAAAAAGATCAGAAAAAATAATTTCATTAGCTTCCTCGTTCGTTTTTTTCTTTTTGTTTGCCGGTCCATTTGTCTTTCCTATTGGTAAAATTTGTTTCTTTCAAGCAGATTTTAGCACTTTAGCTTTTATGAGAATTAAAAGCCAAGGGGAGACAAGACTTTAGCTAACCTTTTCAGAAGCCAGCATGCAGAACAAAATTAAATACTTTTGTGAACGTTTTCATCGTGTGTTTCAAGTATTACACGATATTCGTTAAATATTATCCAAGGAAATAAAAAGAACAGCTATAATAAAAACAAATATATTTGGTTTAGAGAAACAAATGTAAGAAAATACGACAAATAGAGGTTTCTTGCCATCGATTTAATTCATTTTTTCAACAAGCCAATCTTTTCACTTCATACATGACAAAAAGCAGAAGCTAGGGTTTTAAAAATAGCACAGTTTGCCTCAAAACAAGCAAACTTACTAGCGTTATGATGCAATATCTGAGGGGAAAACGGAAATATAATTTCTATTTAATAGAGCAACATATTGTGCGATGAAAAGAAAATGCCTTAGTATTGCGATCACAAAATCTATGTTACTCTTACATATCAGCAGTACACTTACCACTGTAGAATTGCGATTTAAGATGCTCTGTTTTCAAAGTCAACATACCTGGAAGGAAAGAAAAAAGTAAAGGACGCTTAGTATTGAAAATACAATAGCAAGTAATAATAAAATTTGAAAAGCACGACTTAAATTTCTATGTAATATGAGTTAGCAGAAATCAAATTACAGCCAATAAAGTAAAGACAATAATAAAAGTAACAAATCATCAGTAAAGCTCTAGAAGTTGTCAGCCCGGAATAAAATAAAATATAAACAAAAATATTTCCTTCGGATCTTCCCTTCAGCAGTCTTCTATCTAACTCTTGAGAGTAAATAAAATGTTCATGACAAGTTTCTACAAAATCTGTCGTTCGGATTCAAATACCGCCACTCACGGATAAAACTAAGACACAAAACATGTGAAGTGTGAGAACGTAATTAGTAATCCTGAATAGTAATGACCTCTTAAGTAAGTAAGAAGTTTGAGGAAATCCATTTTCTTAATTTTTGACAATATCACCGATAGTTTCTACGGCAAATACTTAAGGGGAATATTTTCCAAGTAGCAACACAATATCGAACAATCGTGGAATTTGTGACCTGAATGAAATAATAATTCATTAAAAATAATGAATTTTTATATCACGACTAATATTAATTTCTTCAAAATAGCTTTTTAAATAAGTTATCCCATTTGATCGTATTTCGATTCATTACAGATTTATTTTCAGGTTCTCTAAAGTCGTGTTAACCTTGAGGGTATTAGTATTGTCCGGTGAAAGGTAAATGTTATGATAACAGTAGACAGTTTTAAGGTTTTCTCAGAAACATTTAAGCAGTCTTAATAATGCCTTAATGGCACTGAGACCATTAGAATTTCGAATGAAATATTAATAAATAAATAAAAATAAATGGCCATGGCGACCCTATTTTCGGTCTTAAAATTTTGTTAAAAACAACAAGAAAACTTTTTTATATATCCTAAATCGGCTCTGAAGTTAGAATTACCAACTTTTAACTTTAAACTCATGCTTTTCCCATCACTAAGATAAAAGAAATTCGTAACTTCATTGAAGAAAAAAATTATTTTTCTTTAATCATAAATACGGAAAACGCATAAAAGAGATGCCGAATCAAGTTCAAGTACTTAAAAACAGAAAATTTCTGTTAAATATGGTACTAAAAATGTATGACTTCTAAATGGAGTGTATGAAGCGCAAAATGTGGGAACAAAACAACACAGACCCCATTACTGCAAAGTATTCCGAAAAAAGTATGAAAAAAAGAAAATCCTTTGAATAACGAATAATAATTGAGGAGTTCTTATTGTCCATAAAATCATGAAATGAAAGTTGAAGTGGAAGACTGCGAATAAAAAGGGGTGAAAAAGGTATTTTTTTCATTTCTGCCTTATAAAGTAACCGTATTTACTTTATGAAAACGGGCTACACTTCATTACTCCTTTCTATTCCGCCAAATAATAGTTTCTTTTTGTTGAGAAAGGCCAATAAATCAGCTTTAACAGCGTTTTAAGGTACACTTAAAACCCATAAGAAATAACAAATATCATACGAGTATAATGGCCCTCTGATGAAAAATAATAACCCAAACAAGTCTACTTTGGTCGCTGTCTCTTTTTAGTACAACATAAGGCTTAAGTACCAACAAAATTTTAAAATATACAAACGTTGCTTTCAGAAAAGGCAGACAAACAGTCAGCCATCGAGGCTGTGGAGGAAATAATGCATATCTGGGTAATTAACATGCTAACGACGTATATGTAAAGCATTAAAATCGTCAACCTTATAGAGGTCGATATAATTTGAGCGACATCATATCGTCCTGACATAGATTTCCAGTCATTCGATCAACTGAGGGATTGACATATCTGATGACTGTGGTTAGGAGTCGTAATCCTTTAGTATACCTCTTCTGCAGCGGAAAATTCGTGCCCATTTAGTTACGTTGGCGACTTTGACAGACATCGCCACATAAGGGTACTTTTCAAGCGTACTCCATCTTTAACTTTAAATCAAACAAGCTGTGCTGAGAAATCATCGTTTGAAAGACCTTTTGATGTGTGATTTTGTGTGGATTATAACATCGTTCGTATATCATCCTAGAGCGTGTAGTGTGTAGTGTGTGTAGAGCGTATTCCAATTCTCCAATTTTATTACAGTTTGAAAAGCGCTTCGATTTATGTGTCGGATATTCCTGGGAGTTAAAGAAATCCCTTAGGAAAAAGTTTAACGGGGTGAAATAGAGCAATCAATCACGTTTCACATCACTTCTACGTGAAATAACCATGTTCCCAAACGCCACTCTCACAGAATATTCAATGTGACATGAGTTGGGTGACAAGTAGTGCTGTCCGGTTGCAACCACAATTCTGTGTTGTACAAATTATCAAATTCAGACCAAAAAAAGTTGGTAATCATCAACCTATTGCGGTCAACGCAATGGCCAACGTCGTTCATAAAGAAATATGCGAGTGGTCTTTAACAGAAGAAGCAATACTTCTTCATCATAATTATTTTAATTACCTGGCAATGTAATTGGCAAATTAGTAGTGTGTTTGCTTACAAATTTAATTCAATAATTTTTAATAATTTTCTGCATTAATTTCATTTTCATGTCTTTTTATTTCATGTCGATCCGTCCACCCTTTTTAATTTCATTGTTAAACAACATAATTAAGGTTAATTTTACTATATTTTTTTATTGTTATTATATTTGTAGTATCCAGTTGATGCTGTTGTTCCTGTTTATATTTTACAATAACATTTCTGTTTTTTTTTTTTTGGTTAAAAAACATTTCATAATTGAATTCGAAGGAGATGTTTTCGTTACTATTTTTTGCCTTTTTGCCTGTCGTTTTTATTATTACTGAGCATTTGGCTTGAGGGTAATAAGATTAAAACTAGAAGATACCTTTTTTGTGTGGCAGAAAAAATAATAATCGCATGCATTCATTAACTGAATGAGTGGTAGTAGCCGTCGTCGTCCTCATCAGCAGCCACCAACATAGGCCAGAACACTTGTGTCTCCCGTCCGTATTTATAAGTCATTTTGGCTCAAGCAAAACTTAGCTTGTTCATCATTATCGTTCATGATGAAAGAAGAGGAGAGAAAAAAAAAACTTGCCATTATTAAAACCGCAAATTATTTCACTTCTTAGGAATTTTTATTTTTAAGCCACAGAATTTTCTTTTCATTGCAGTTGGATTTTACTTGTGCCATTTATTTCAAATATTCATTGTGACAAGTAAACATATTACTTGAGTGTCTGGAGATATAAAAATAAGAAATATTATAACGTTGTAGATATCATCTTCAAT
This sequence comes from Sarcophaga rosellei, assembly GCA_930367235.1. Classification (NCBI taxonomy): domain Eukaryota; kingdom Metazoa; phylum Arthropoda; class Insecta; order Diptera; family Sarcophagidae; genus Sarcophaga; species Sarcophaga rosellei. The sequence goes on along the minus strand of OV884018.1, from coordinate 60,782,614 downwards.
TCCATTGGATAGCACTGGACTTCTCTTGCAACAGCGGCAGCCCTAAATTGTTGAACAGTACAAATGAGTGAATGAACGAGGGCATAAGAGATGTGTGTGAAGATAGATTTTAAAATCTATCTCTCATGTTAGCTAGCAGAGCTCTGTTATGTTATTAACAGAACTAACAGAGCTCTGTTATGTTACTCACAGAACTCTGTTAAATAATTAATTTAAGGGCGGGAAAAACAAAAACAGGATAAATTAATTAAATTCCTTTGTAAAATAAGAAAAAAAGGAAGAAATGATAAAAACAAGTCCTATAGTTAATCACAATTACAAAATAATGCGAAATAAGAACTACAATTAACAGGAAATCATACATTTCCGAAAGGTATTGTAATCCGATAGAAAAATCAATAGTGTGGGAAAACATGTGTGTGAAGATAGATTTTAAAATCTATCTCTCATGTTAGCTAACAGAGCTCTGTTATGTTATTAACAGAACTAACAGAGCTCTGTTATGTTACTCACAGAACTCTGTTAAACAATTAATTTAAGGGCGGGAAAAACAAAAACAGGAAAAATTAATTAAATTCCTTTGTAAAATAAGAAAAAAAGCAAGAAATGATAAGAACAAGTCCTATAGTTAATCACAATTACAAAATAATGAGAAATAAGAACTACAATAAAAAGAAATAATGCATTTCCGAAAGGTATTGTAATCCAATAGAAAAATCAATAGTGTGGGAAAACAGGACAACATGGGCGGACAAAGTAAACTGTTTTTAAAGCATTGTACGTCCCTTTAACTAAATCAATTGCCAGAACCATTAACAGCGCGCGATTTCATAGTAGATTTTGAAATTTTCTGAGATTTCAGATTTTAAAGTTCACTAAGTGTCCTTTTGTGGGAAAACAGGACAACATGGGCGGACAATGAATGTTGTTTTTAAAGCATTGTACGTCCCTTTAACTAAATCAATCGCCAGAACCATTAACAGCGCGCGATTTCATAGTAGATTTTGAAATTTTTCCAGATTTCAGATTTTAAAATCCACTAAGTGTTCTTTTGTGGGAAAACAGGACAACATGGGCGGACAATGAATGTTGATTTTAAAGCATTGTACGTCCCTTTAACTACTCCAATCGCCAGAACCATTAACAGCGCGCGATTTCATAGTAGATTTTGAAATTTTTCCAGATTTCAGATTTTAAAATCCACTAAGTGTCCTTTTATGGGAAAACAGGACAACATGGGCGGACAATGAATGTTGATTTTAAAGCATTGTACGTCCCTTTAACTACTCCAATCGCCAGAACCATTAACAGCGCGCGATTTCATAGTAGATTTTGAAATTTTCTGAGATTTCAGATTTTAAAATCCACTGTAAGTCCTTTTGTGGGAAAACAGGACAACATGGGCGGACAATGAATGTTGTTTTTAAAGCATTGTACGTCCCTTTAACTACTCCAATCGCCAGAACCATTAACAGCGCGCGATTTCATAGTAGATTTTGAAATTTTCTGAGATTTCAGATTTTAAAATCGACTGTAAGTCCTTTTGTGGGAAAACAGGACAACATGGGCGGACAGTGAATGTTGTTTTTAAAGCATTGTACGTCCCTTTAACTACTCCAATCGCCAGAACCATTAACAGCGGGCGATTTCATAGTAGATTTTGAAATTTTCCCAGATTTCAGATTTTAAAATCCACTAAGTGTCCTTTTGTGGGAAAACAGGACAACATGGGCGGACAATGAATGTTGATTTTAAAGCATTGTACGTCCCTTTAACTACTCCAATCGCCAGAACCATTAACAGCGCGCGATTTCATAGTAGATTTTGAAATTTTCTGAGATTTCAGATTTTAAAATCCACTGTAAGTCCTTTTGTGGGAAAACAGGACAACATGGGCGGACAATGAATGTTGTTTTTAAAGCATTGTACGTCCCTTTAACTAAATCAATCGCCAGAACCATTAACAGCGGGCGATTTCATAGTAGATTTTGAAATTTTCCCAGATTTCAGATTTTAAAATCCACTAAGTGTCCTTTTGTGGGAAAACAGGACAACATGGGCGGACAATGAATGTTGATTTTAAAGCATTGTACGTCCCTTTAACTACTCCAATCGCCAGAACCATTAACAGCGGGCGATTTCATAGTAGATTTTGAAATTTTCCCAGATTTCAGATTTTAAAATCCACTAAGTGTCCTTTTGTGGGAAAACAGGACAACATGGGCGGACAATGAATGTTGATTTTAAAGCATTGTACGTCCCTTTAACTACTCCAATCGCCAGAACCATTAACAGCGCGCGATTTCATAGTAGATTTTGAAATTTTCTGAGATTTCAGATTTTAAAATCGACTGTAAGTCCTTTTGTGGGAAAACAGGACAACATGGGCGGACAGTGAATGTTGTTTTTAAAGCATTGTACGTCCCTTTAACTACTCCAATCGCCAGAACCATTAACAGCGGGCGATTTCATAGTAGATTTTGAAATTTTCCCAGATTTCAGATTTTAAAATCCACTAAGTGTCCTTTTGTGGGAAAACAGGACAACATGGGCGGACAATGAATGTTGATTTTAAAGCATTGTACGTCCCTTTAACTACTCCAATCGCCAGAACCATTAACAGCGGGCGATTTCATAGTAGATTTTGAAATTTTCCCAGATTTCAGATTTTAAAATCCACTAAGTGTCCTTTTGTGGGAAAACAGGACAACATGGGCGGACAATGAATGTTGATTTTAAAGCATTGTACGTCCCTTTAACTAAATCAATCGCCAGAACCATTAACAGCGGGCGATTTCATAGTAGATTTTGAAATTTTCCCAGATTTCAGATTTTAAAATCCACTAAGTGTCCTTTTGTGGGAAAACAGGACAACATGGGCGGACAATGAATGTTGATTTTAAAGCATTGTACGTCCCTTTAACTACTCCAATCGCCAGAACCATTAACAGCGCGCGATTTCATAGTAGATTTTGAAATTTTCCCAGATTTCAGATTTTAAAATCCACTGTAAGTCCTTTTGTGGGAAAACAGGACAACATGGGCGGACAATGAATGTTGTTTTTAAAGCATTGTACGTCCCTTTAACTACTCCAATCGCCAGAACCATTAACAGCGCGCGATTTCATAGTAGATTTTGAAATTTTCTGAGATTTCAGATTTTAAAATCCACTAAGTGTCCTTTTGTGGGAAAACAGGACAACATGGGCGGACAATGAATGTTGATTTTAAAGCATTGTACGTCCCTTTAACTACTCCAATCGCCAGAACCATTAACAGCGCGCGATTTCATAGTAGATTTTGAAATTTTCTGAGATTTCAGATTTTAAAATCCACTGTAAGTCCTTTTGTGGGAAAACAGGGCAACATGGGCGGACAATGAATGTTGTTTTTAAAGCATTGTACGTCCCTTTAACTACTCCAATCGCCAGAACCATTAACAGCGGGCGATTTCGTAGTAGATTTTGAAATTTTCCCAGATTTCAGATTTTAAAATCCACTAAGTGTCCTTTTGTGGGAAAACAGGACAACATGGGCGGACAATGAATGTTGTTTTTAAAGCATTGTACGTCCCTTTAACTACTCCAATCGCCAGAACCATTAACAGCGCGCGATTTCATAGTAGATTTTGAAATTTTCCCAGATTTCAGATTTTAAAATCCACTGTAAGTCCTTTTGTGGGAAAACAGGACAACATGGGCGGACAATGAATGTTGTTTTTAAAGCATTGTACGTCCCTTTAACTACTCCAATCGCCAGAACCATTAACAGCGCGCGATTTCATAGTAGATTTTGAAATTTTCTGAGATTTCAGATTTTAAAATCCACTAAGTGTCCTTTTGTGGGAAAACAGGACAACATGGGCGGACAATGAATGTTGATTTTAAAGCATTGTACGTCCCTTTAACTAAATCAATCGCCAGAACCATTAACAGCGGGCGATTTCATAGTAGATTTTGAAATTTTCCCAGATTTCAGATTTTAAAATCCACTGTAAGTCCTTTTGTGGGAAAACAGGACAACATGGGCGGACAATGAATGTTGTTTTTAAAGCATTGTACGTCCCTTTAACTACTCCAATCGCCAGAATCCTTAACAGCGCCCGATTTCATAGTAGATTTTGAAATTTTCCCAGATTTCAGATTTTAAAATCCACTGTAAGTCCTTTTGTGGGAAAACAGGACAACATGGGCGGACAATGAAAGTTGTTTTTAAAGCATTGTACGTCCCTTTAACTAATCCAATCGCCAGAACCATTAACAGCGGGCGATTTCATAGTAGATTTTGAAATTTTCCCAGATTTCAGATTTGAAAATCCACTAAGTGTCCTTTTGTGGGAAAACAGGACAACATGGGCGGACAATGAATGTTGTTTTTAAAGCATTGTACGTCCCTTTAACTAATCCAATCGCCAGAACCATTAACAGCGCCCGATTTCATAGTAGATTTTGAAATTTTCCCAGATTTCAGATTTTAAAATCCACTGTAAGTCCTTTTGTGGGAAAACAGGACAACATGGGCGGACAATGAATGTTGTTTTTAAAGCATTGTACGTCCCTTTAACTACTCCAATCGCCAGAACCATTAACAGCGCGCGATTTCATAGTAGATTTTGAAATTTTCCCAGATTTCAGATTTTAAAATCCACTAAGTGTCCTTTTGTGGGAAAACAGGACAACATGGGCGGACAATGAATGTTGATTTTAAAGCATTGTACGTCCCTTTAACTAAATCAATCGCCAGAACCATTAACAGCGGGCGATTTCATAGTAGATTTTGAAATTTTCCCAGATTTCAGATTTTAAAATCCACTAAGTGTCCTTTTGTGGGAAAACAGGACAACATGGGCGGACAATGAATGTTGATTTTAAAGCATTGTACGTCCCTTTAACTACTCCAATCGCCAGAACCATTAACAGCGCGCGATTTCATAGTAGATTTTGAAATTTTCCCAGATTTCAGATTTTAAAATCCACTGTAAGTCCTTTTGTGGGAAAACAGGACAACATGGGCGGACAATGAATGTTGTTTTTAAAGCATTGTACGTCCCTTTAACTACTCCAATCGCCAGAACCATTAACAGCGCGCGATTTCATAGTAGATTTTGAAATTTTCCCAGATTTCAGATTTTAAAATCCACTAAGTGTCCTTTTGTGGGAAAACAGGACAACATGGGCGGACAATGAATGTTGATTTTAAAGCATTGTACGTCCCTTTAACTACTCCAATCGCCAGAACCATTAACAGCGCGCGATTTCATAGTAGATTTTGAAATTTTCTGAGATTTCAGATTTTAAAATCCACTGTAAGTCCTTTTGTGGGAAAACAGGGCAACATGGGCGGACAATGAATGTTGTTTTTAAAGCATTGTACGTCCCTTTAACTACTCCAATCGCCAGAACCATTAACAGCGGGCGATTTCGTAGTAGATTTTGAAATTTTCCCAGATTTCAGATTTTAAAATCCACTAAGTGTCCTTTTGTGGGAAAACAGGACAACATGGGCGGACAATGAATGTTGTTTTTAAAGCATTGTACGTCCCTTTAACTACTCCAATCGCCAGAACCATTAACAGCGCGCGATTTCATAGTAGATTTTGAAATTTTCCCAGATTTCAGATTTTAAAATCCACTAAGTGTCCTTTTGTGGGAAAACAGGACAACATGGGCGGACAATGAATGTTGATTTTAAAGCATTGTACGTCCCTTTAACGACTGCAATCGCCAGAACCATTAACAGCGCGCGATTTCATAGTAGATTTTGAAATTTTCTGAGATTTCAGATTTTAAAATCCACTGTAAGTCCTTTTGTGAGAAAACAGGACAACATGGGCGGACAATGAATGTTGTTTTTAAAGCATTGTACGTCCCTTTAACTACTCCAATCGCCAGAACCATTAACAGCGCCCGATTTCATAGTAGATTTTGAAATTTTCCCAGATTTCAGATTTTAAAATCCACTAAGTGTCCTTTTGTGGGAAAACAGGACAACATGGGCGGACAATGAATGTTGTTTTTAAAGCATTGTACGTCCCTTTAACTACTCCAATCGCCAGAACCATTAACAGCGCGCGATTTCATAGTAGATTTTGAAATTTTCCCAGATTTCAGATTTTAAAATCCACTAAGTGTCCTTTTGTGGGAAAACAGGACAACATGGGCGGACAATGAATGTTGATTTTAAAGCATTGTACGTCCCTTTAACTACTCCAATCGCCAGAACCATTAACAGCGCGCGATTTCATAGTAGATTTTGAAATTTTCCCAGATTTCAGATTTTAAAATCCACTAAGTGTCCTTTTGTGGGAAAACAGGACAACATGGGCGGACAATGAATGTTGATTTTAAAGCATTGTACGTCCCTTTAACTACTCCAATCGCCAGAACCATTAACAGCGCGCGATTTCATAGTAGATTTTGAAATTTTCTGAGATTTCAGATTTTAAAATCCACTGTAAGTCCTTTTGTGGGAAAACAGGACAACATGGGCGGACAATGAATGTTGATTTTAAAGCATTGTACGTCCCTTTAACTACTCCAATCGCCAGAACCATTAACAGCGGGCGATTTCATAGTAGATTTTGAAATTTTCCCAGATTTCAGATTTTAAAATCCACTAAGTGTCCTTTTGTGGGAAAACAGGACAACATGGGCGGACAATGAATGTTGATTTTAAAGCATTGTACGTCCCTTTAACTACTCCAATCGCCAGAACCATTAACAGCGGGCGATTTCATAGTAGATTTTGAAATTTTCCCAGATTTCAGATTTTAAAATCCACTAAGTGTCCTTTTGTGGGAAAACAGGACAACATGGGCGGACAATGAATGTTGATTTTAAAGCATTGTACGTCCCTTTAACTACTCCAATCGCCAGAACCATTAACAGCGGGCGATTTCATAGTAGATTTTGAAATTTTCCCAGATTTCAGATTTTAAAATCCACTGTAAGTCCTTTTGTGGGAAAACAGGACAACATGGGCGGACAATGAATGTTGATTTTAAAGCATTGTACGTCCCTTTAACTACTCCAATCGCCAGAACCATTAACAGCGGGCGATTTCATAGTAGATTTTGAAATTTTCCCAGATTTCAGATTTTAAAATCCACTGTAAGTCCTTTTGTGGGAAAACAGGACAACATGGGCGGACAATGAATGTTGTTTTTAAAGCATTGTACGTCCCTTTAACTAATTCAATCGCCAGAATCCTTAACAGCGCGCGATTTCATAGTAGATTTTGAAATTTTCCCAGATTTCAGATTTTGAAATTCACTAAGTGTCCTTTTGTGGGAAAACAGGACAACATGGGCGGACAATGAATGTTGTTTTTAAAGCATTGTACGTCCCTTTAACTACTCCAATCGCCAGAACCATTAACAGCGCGCGATTTCATAGTAGATTTTGAAATTTTCTGAGATTTCAGATTTTGAAATCCACTGTAAGTCCTTTTGTGGGAAAACAGGACAACATGGGCGGACAATGAATGTTGTTTTTAAAGTATTGTACGTCCCTTTAACTACTCCAATCGCCAGAACCATTAACAGCGGGCGATTTCATAGTAGATTTTGAAATTTTCCCAGATTTCAGATTTTAAAATCCACTAAGTGTCCTTTTGTGGGAAAACAGGACAACATGGGCGGACAATGAATGTTGTTTTTAAAGCATTGTACGTCCCTTTAACTACTCCAATCGCCAGAACCATTAACAGCGGGCGATTTCATAGTAGATTTTGAAATTTTCCCAGATTTCAGATTTTAAAATCCACTGTAAGTCCTTTTGTGGGAAAACAGGACAACATGGGCGGACAATGAATGTTGATTTTAAAGCATTGTACGTCCCTTTAACTACTCCAATCGCCAGAACCATTAACAGCGGGCGATTTCATAGTAGATTTTGAAATTTTCCCAGATTTCAGATTTTAAAATCCACTGTAAGTCCTTTTGTGGGAAAACAGGACAACATGGGCGGACAATGAATGTTGTTTTTAAAGCATTGTACGTCCCTTTAACTAATTCAATCGCCAGAATCCTTAACAGCGCGCGATTTCATAGTAGATTTTGAAATTTTCCCAGATTTCAGATTTTGAAATTCACTAAGTGTCCTTTTGTGGGAAAACAGGACAACATGGGCGGACAATGAATGTTGTTTTTAAAGCATTGTACGTCCCTTTAACTAATTCAATCGCCAGAATCCTTAACAGCGCGCGATTTCATAGTAGATTTTGAAATTTTCCCAGATTTCAGATTTTAAAATCCACTAAGTGTCCTTTTGTGGGAAAACAGGACAACATGGGCGGACAATGAATGTTGATTTTAAAGCATTGTACGTCCCTTTAACTACTCCAATCGCCAGAACCATTAACAGCGGGCGATTTCATAGTAGATTTTGAAATTTTCTGAGATTTCAGATTTTAAAATCCACTGTAAGTCCTTTTGTGGGAAAACAGGACAACATGGGCGGACAATGAATGTTGTTTTTAAAGCATTGTACGCCCCTTTAACTACTCCAATCGCCAGAACCATTAACAGCGGGCGATTTCATAGTAGATTTTGAAATTTTCCCAGATTTCAGATTTTAAAATCCACTGTAAGTCCTTTTGTGGGAAAACAGGACAACATGGGCGGACAATGAATGTTGATTTTAAAGCATTGTACGTCCCTTTAACTACTCCAATCGCCAGAACCATTAACAGCGGGCGATTTCATAGTAGATTTTGAAATTTTCCCAGATTTCAGATTTTAAAATCCACTGTAAGTCCTTTTGTGGGAAAACAGGACAACATGGGCGGACAATGAATGTTGTTTTTAAAGCATTGTACGTCCCTTTAACTAATTCAATCGCCAGAATCCTTAACAGCGCGCGATTTCATAGTAGATTTTGAAATTTTCCCAGATTTCAGATTTTAAAATCCACTAAGTGTCCTTTTGTGGGAAAACAGGACAACATGGGCGGACAATGAATGTTGATTTTAAAGCATTGTACGTCCCTTTAACTACTCCAATCGCCAGAACCATTAACAGCGCGCGATTTCATAGTAGATTTTGAAATTTTCCCAGATTTCAGATTTTAAAATCCACTAAGTGTCCTTTTGTGGGAAAACAGGACAACATGGGCGGACAATGAATGTTGATTTTAAAGCATTGTACGTCCCTTTAACTACTCCAATCGCCAGAACCATTAACAGCGGGCGATTTCATAGTAGATTTTGAAATTTTCCCAGATTTCAGATTTTAAAATCCACTGAGTGTCCTTTTGTGGGAAAACAGGACAACATGGGCGGACAATGAATGTTGTTTTTAAAGCATTGTACGTCCCTTTAACTAAATCAATCGCCAGAACCATTAACAGCGCGCGATTTCATAGTAGATTTTGAAATTTTTCCAGATTTCAGATTTTAAAATCCACTAAGTGTTCTTTTGTGGGAAAACAGGACAACATGGGCGGACAATGAATGTTGATTTTAAAGCATTGTACGTCCCTTTAACTACTCCAATCGCCAGAACCATTAACAGCGCGCGATTTCATAGTAGATTTTGAAATTTTTCCAGATTTCAGATTTTAAAATCCACTAAGTGTCCTTTTATGGGAAAACAGGACAACATGGGCGGACAATGAATGTTGATTTTAAAGCATTGTACGTCCCTTTAACTACATGTGTGTGAAGATAGATTTTAAAATCTATCTCTCATGTTAGCTAGCAGAGCTCTGTTATGTTATTAACAGAACTAACAGAGCTCTGTTATGTTACGCACAGAACTCTGTTAAACAATTAATTTAAGGGCGGGAAAAACAAAAACAGGAAAAATTAATTAAATTCCTTTGTAAAATAAGAAAAAAAGCAAGAAATGATAAAAACAAGTCCTATAGTTAATCACAATTACAAAATAATGCGAAATAAGAACTACAATTAACAGAAAATCATACATTTCCGAAAGGTATTGTAATCCGATAGAAAAATCAATAGTGTGGGAAAACAGGACAACATGGGCGGACAAAGTAATCAGTTTTTAAAGCATTGTACGTCCCTTTAACTAATTCAATCGCCAGAACCATTAACAGCGCGCGATTTCATAGTAGATTTTGAAATTTTCCCAGATTTCAGATTTTAAAATCCACTGTAAGTCCTTTTGTGGGAAAACAGGACAACATGGGCGGACAAAGTAAACTGTTTTTAAAGCATTGTACGTCCCTTTAACTACTCCAATCGCCAGAACCATTAACAGCGGGCGATTTCATAGTAGATTTTGAAATTTTCCCAGATTTCAGATTTTAAAATCCACTAAGTGTCCTTTTGTCGGAAAACAGGACAACATGGGCGGACAATGAATGTTGTTTTTAAAGCATTGTACGTCCCTTTAACTAAATTAATCGCCAGAACCATTAACAGCGCGCGATTTCATAGTAGATTTTGAAATTTTCCCAGATTTCAGATTTTAAAATCCACTGTAAGTCCTTTTGTGGGAAAACAGGACAACATGGGCGGACAATGAATGTTGTTTTTAAAGCATTGTACGTCCCTTTAACTACTCCAATCGCCAGAACCATTAACAGCGCGCGATTTCATAGTAGATTTTGAAATTTTCCCAGATTTCAGATTTTAAAATCCACTAAGTGTCCTTTTGTGGGTAAACAGGACAACATGGGCGGACAATGAATGTTGATTTTAAAGCATTGTACGCCCCTTTAACTACTCCAATCGCCAGAACCATTAACAGCGCGCGATTTCATAGTAGATTTTGAAATTTTCTGAGATTTCAGATTTTAAAATCCACTGTAAGTCCTTTTGTGGGAAAACAGGACGACATGGGCGGACAATTAATGTTGTTTTTAAAGCATTGTACGTCCCTTTAACTACTCCAATCGCCAGAACCATTAACAGCGCGCGATTTCATAGTAGATTTTAAAATTTTCTGAGATTTCAGATTTTAAAATCCACTGTAAGTCCTTTTGTGGGAAAACAGGACAACATGGGCGGACAATGAATGTTGTTTTTAAAGCATTGTACGTCCCTTTAACTAAATCAATCGCCAGAACCATTAACAGCGGGCGATTTCATAGTAGATTTTGAAATTTTCCCAGATTTCAGATTTTAAAATCGACTAAGTGTCCTTTTGAGGGAAAACAGGACAACATGGGCGGACAATGAATGTTGTTTTTAAAGCATTGTACGTCTCTTTAACTAATTCAATCGCCAGAACCATTAACAGCGCGCGATTTCATAGTAGATTTTGAAATTTTCCCAGATTTCAGATTTTAAAATCCACTAAGTGTCCTTTTGTGGGAAAACAGGACAACATGGGCGGACAATGAATGTTGATTTTAAAGCATTGTACGCCCCTTTAACTACTCCAATCGCCAGAACCATTAACAGCGCGCGATTTCATAGTAGATTTTGAAATTTTCCCAGATTTCAGATTTTAAAATCCACTGTAAGTCCTTTTGTGGGAAAACAGGACAACATGGGCGGACAATGAATGTTGATTTTAAAGCATTGTACGTCCCTTTAACTACTCCAATCGCCAGAACCATTAACAGCGGGCGATTTCATAGTAGATTTTGAAATTTTCCCAGATTTCAGATTTTAAAATCCACTAAGTGTCCTTTTGTGGGAAAACAGGACAACATGGGCGGACAATGAATGTTGTTTTTAAAGCATTGTACGTCCCTTTAACTACTCCAATCGCCAGAACCATTAACAGCGGGCGATTTCATAGTAGATTTTGAAATTTTCCCAGATTTCAGATTTTAAAATCCACTAAGTGTCCTTTTGTGGGAAAACAGGACAACATGGGCGGACAATGAATGTTGATTTTAAAGCATTTTACGTCCCTTTAACTACTCCAATCGCCAGAACCATTAACAGCGGGTGATTTCATAGTAGATTTTGAAATTTTCCCAGATTTCAGATTTTAAAATCCACTGTAAGTCCTTTTGTGGGAAAACAGGACAACATGGGCGGACAATGAATGTTGATTTTAAAGCATTGTACGTCCCTTTAACTACTCCAATCGCCAGAACCATTAACAGCGCGCGATTTCATAGTAGATTTTGAAATTTTCTGAGATTTCAGATTTTAAAATCCACTGTAAGTCCTTTTGTGGGAAAACAGGACAATATGGGCGGACAATGAATGTTGTTTTTAAAGCATTGTACGTCCCTTTAACTAAATCAATCGCCAGAACCATTAACAGCGGGCGATTTCATAGTAGATTTTGAAATTTTCCCAGATTTCAGATTTTAAAATCCACTGTAAGTCCTTTTGTGGGAAAACAGGACAACATGGGCGGACAATGAATGTTGTTTTTAAAGCATTGTACGTCCCTTTAACTAATTCAATCGCCAGAACCATTAACAGCGCGCGATTTCATAGTAGATTTTGAAATTTTCTGAGATTTCAGATTTTAAAATCCACTGTAAGTCCTTTTGTGGGAAAACAGGACAAGATGGGCGGACAATGAATGTTGTTTTTAAAGCATTGTACGTCCCTTTAACTAAATCAATCGCCAGAACCATTAACAGCGCGCGATTTCATAGTAGATTTTGAAATTTTCCCAGATTTCAGATTATAAAATCCACTGTAAGTCCTTTTGTGGGAAAACAGGACAACATGGGCGGACAATGAATGTTGATTTTAAAGCATTGTACGTCGCTTTAACTACTCCAATCGCCAGAACCATTAACAGCGCGCGATTTCATAGTAGATTTTGAAATTTTCTGAGATTTCAGATTTTAAAATCCACTGTAAGTCCTTTTGTGGGAAAACAGGACAACATGGGCGGACAATGAATGTTGATTTTAAAGCATTGTACGTCCCTTTAACTACTCCAATCGCCAGAACCATTAACAGCGGGCGATTTCATAGTAGATTTTGAAATTTTCCCAGATTTCAGATTTTAAAATCCACTAAGTGTCCTTTTGTGGGAAAAGAGGACAACATGGGCGGACAATGAATGTTGATTTTAAAGCATTGTACGTCCCTTTAACTACTCCAATCGCCAGAACCATTAACAGCGGGCGATTTCATAGTAGATTTTGAAATTTTCCCAGATTTGAGATTTTAAAATCCACTGTAAGTCCTTTTGTGGGAAAACAGGACAACATGGGCGGACAATGAATGTTGCTTTTAAAGCATTGTACGTCCCTTTAACTACTCCAATCGCCAGAACCATTAACAGCGCGCGATTTCATAGTAGATTTTGAAATTTTCCCAGATTTCAGATTTTAAAATCCACTAAGTGTCCTTTTGTGGGAAAAGAGGACAACATGGGCGGACAATGAATGTTGTTTTTAAAGCATTGTACGTCCCTTTAACTAATTCAATCGCCAGAATCCTTAACAGCGCGCGATTTCATAGTAGATTTTGAAATTTTGCCAGATTTCAGATTTTAAAATCCACTGTAAGTCCTTTTGTGGGAAAACAGGACAACATGGGCGGACAATGAATGTTGATTTTAAAGCATTGTACGTCCCTTTAACTACTCCAATCGCCAGAACCATTAACAGCGGGCGATTTCATAGTAGATTTTGAAATTTTCCCAGATTTCAGATTTTAAAATCCACTAAGTGTCCTTTTGTGGGAAAACAGGACAACATGGGCGGACAATGAATGTTGATTTTAAAGCATTGTACGTCCCTTTAACTACTCCAATCGCCAGAACCATTAACAGCGCGCGATTTCATAGTAGATTTTGAAATTTTCCCAGATTTCAGATTTTAAAATCCACTAAGTGTCCTTTTGTGGGAAAACAGGACAACATGGGCGGACAATGAATGTTGCTTTTAAAGCATTGTACGTCCCTTTAACTACTCCAATCGCCAGAACCATTAACAGCGGGCGATTTCATAGTAGATTTTGAAATTTTCCCAGATTTCAGATTTTAAAATCCACTAAGTGTCCTTTTGTGGGAAAACAGGACAACATGGGCGGACAATGAATGTTGATTTTAAAGCATTGTACGTCCCTTTAACTACTCCAATCGCCAGAACCATTAACAGCGCGCGATTTCATAGTAGATTTTGAAATTTTCCCAGATTTCAGATTTTAAAATCCACTAAGTGTCCTTTTGTGGGAAAACAGGACAACATGGGCGGACAATGAATGTTGATTTTAAAGCATTGTACGTCCCTTTAACTACTCCAATCGCCAGAACCATTAACAGCGGGCGATTTCATAGTAGATTTTGAAATTTTCTGAGATTTCAGATTTTAAAATCCACTGTAAGTCCTTTTGTGGGAAAACAGGACAACATGGGCGGACAATGAATGTTGATTTTAAAGCATTGTACGTCCCTTTAACTACTCCAATCGCCAGAACCATTAACAGCGCGCGATTTCATAGTAGATTTTGAAATTTTCCCAGATTTCAGATTATAAAATCCACTGTAAGTCCTTTTGTGGGAAAACAGGACAACATGGGCGGACAATGAATGTTGTTTTTAAAGCATTGTACGTCCCTTTAACTAATTCAATCGCCAGAATCCTGAACAGCGCGCGATTTCATAGTAGATTTTGAAATTTTCTGAGATTTCAGATTTTAAAATCCACTGTAAGTCCTTTTGTGGGAAAACAGGACAACATGGGCGGACAATGAATGTTGTTTTTAAAGCATTGTACGTCCCTTTAACTACTCCAATCGCCAGAACCATTAACAGCGGGCGATTTCATAGTAGATTTTGAAATTTTCCCAGATTTCAGATTTTAAAATCCACTAAGTGTCCTTTTGTGGGAAAACAGGACAACATGGGCGGACAATGAATGTTGTTTTTAAAGCATTGTACGTCCCTTTAACTAATTCAATCGCCAGAATCCTTAACAGCGCGCGATTTCATAGTAGATTTTGAAATTTTGCCAGATTTCAGATTTTAAAATCCACTGTAAGTCCTTTTGTGGGAAAACAGGACAACATGGGCGGACAATGAATGTTGATTTTAAAGCATTGTACGTCCCTTTAACTACTCCAATCGCCAGAACCATTAACAGCGGGCGATTTCATAGTAGATTTTGAAATTTTCCCAGATTTCAGATTTTAAAATCCACTAAGTGTCCTTTTGTGGGAAAACAGGACAACATGGGCGGACAATGAATGTTGATTTTAAAGCATTGTACGTCCCTTTAACTACTCCAATCGCCAGAACCATTAACAGCGCGCGATTTCATAGTAGATTTTGAAATTTTCCCAGATTTCAGATTTTAAAATCCACTAAGTGTCCTTTTGTGGGAAAACAGGACAACATGGGCGGACAATGAATGTTGATTTTAAAGCATTGTACGTCCCTTTAACTACTCCAATCGCCAGAACCATTAACAGCGGGCGATTTCATAGTAGATTTTGAAATTTTCCCAGATTTCAGATTTTAAAATCCACTGTAAGTCCTTTTGTGGGAAAACAGGACAACATGGGCGGACAATGAATGTTGCTTTTAAAGCATTGTACGTCCCTTTAACTACTCCAATCGCCAGAACCATTAACAGCGCGCGATTTCATAGTAGATTTTGAAATTTTCCCAGATTTCAGATTTTAAAATCCACTAAGTGTCCTTTTGTGGGAAAAGAGGACAACATGGGCGGACAATGAATGTTGTTTTTAAAGCATTGTACGTCCCTTTAACTAATTCAATCGCCAGAATCCTTAACAGCGCGCGATTTCATAGTAGATTTTGAAATTTTGCCAGATTTCAGATTTTAAAATCCACTGTAAGTCCTTTTGTGGGAAAACAGGACAACATGGGCGGACAATGAATGTTGATTTTAAAGCATTGTACGTCCCTTTAACTACTCCAATCGCCAGAACCATTAACAGCGCGCGATTTCATAGTAGATTTTGAAATTTTCCCAGATTTCAGATTATAAAATCCACTGTAAGTCCTTTTGTGGGAAAACAGGACAACATGGGCGGACAATGAATGTTGTTTTTAAAGCATTGTACGTCCCTTTAACTAATTCAATCGCCAGAATCCTTAACAGCGCGCGATTTCATAGTAGATTTTGAAATTTTCTGAGATTTCAGATTTTAAAATCCACTGTAAGTCCTTTTGTGGGAAAACAGGACAACATGGGCGGACAATGAATGTTGTTTTTAAAGCATTGTACGTCCCTTTAACTACTCCAATCGCCAGAACCATTAACAGCGGGCGATTTCATAGTAGATTTTGAAATTTTCCCAGATTTCAGATTTTAAAATCCACTAAGTGTCCTTTTGTGGGAAAACAGGACAACATGGGCGGACAATGAATGTTGTTTTTAAAGCATTGTACGTCCCTTTAACTAATTCAATCGCCAGAATCCTTAACAGCGCGCGATTTCATAGTAGATTTTGAAATTTTGCCAGATTTCAGATTTTAAAATCCACTGTAAGTCCTTTTGTGGGAAAACAGGACAACATGGGCGGACAATGAATGTTGATTTTAAAGCATTGTACGTCCCTTTAACTACTCCAATCGCCAGAACCATTAACAGCGGGCGATTTCATAGTAGATTTTGAAATTTTCCCAGATTTCAGATTTTAAAATCCACTAAGTGTCCTTTTGTGGGAAAACAGGACAACATGGGCGGACAATGAATGTTGATTTTAAAGCATTGTACGTCCCTTTAACTACTCCAATCGCCAGAACCATTAACAGCGCGCGATTTCATAGTAGATTTTGAAATTTTCCCAGATTTCAGATTTTAAAATCCACTAAGTGTCCTTTTGTGGGAAAACAGGACAACATGGGCGGACAATGAATGTTGATTTTAAAGCATTGTACGTCCCTTTAACTACTCCAATCGCCAGAACCATTAACAGCGGGCGATTTCATAGTAGATTTTGAAATTTTCCCAGATTTCAGATTTTAAAATCCACTAAGTGTCCTTTTGTGGGAAAACAGGACAACATGGGCGGACAATGAATGTTGATTTTAAAGCATTGTACGTCCCTTTAACTACTCCAATCGCCAGAACCATTAACAGCGGGCGATTTCATAGTAGATTTTGAAATTTTCTGAGATTTCAGATTTTAAAATCCACTGTAAGTCCTTTTGTGGGAAAACAGGACAACATGGGCGGACAATGAATGTTGATTTTAAAGCATTGTACGTCCCTTTAACTACTCCAATCGCCAGAACCATTAACAGCGCGCGATTTCATAGTAGATTTTGAAATTTTCCCAGATTTCAGATTTTAAAATCCACTAAGTGTCCTTTTGTGGGAAAAGAGGACAACATGGGCGGACAATGAATGTTGTTTTTAAAGCATTGTACGTCCCTTTAACTAATTCAATCGCCAGAATCCTTAACAGCGCGCGATTTCATAGTAGATTTTGAAATTTTGCCAGATTTCAGATTTTAAAATCCACTGTAAGTCCTTTTGTGGGAAAACAGGACAACATGGGCGGACAATGAATGTTGATTTTAAAGCATTGTACGTCCCTTTAACTACTCCAATCGCCAGAACCATTAACAGCGGGCGATTTCATAGTAGATTTTGAAATTTTCCCAGATTTCAGATTTTAACAGAACAGATTTTAGATTTTACCAGAACAGATTTTAGATTTTAACGGAAAAGCTTTCAGATTTTAACAGAACAGATTTTAGCTTTTAAGAAACAGTTTTCTGATTTAACAGAGAGACAGCATTGTTTCTAAGAGAGAGATCAGAAGAACATTATATTTTTGTCGTACAGGTTATTGGAGACGGTATTCAGGCATTTCGAATGAGGTCGCTGTGGTATAATAGGTAGTGTGTTGGCTTATTAGACGTAAGGTCAGGGTTCAAACCCCAGGTCGGGCACCATAACAATTTTTTTTTAAATTATTTTTTCTAATACATATCAAATATATAAAATTTATTAGTATATATATCAGTATATTAATATGTATGTATTAGAAAAAATTGAGAAAAGAAAAAATTACACAAAAACCCCAACTAGGGATTGAACTCGGTCATGATTGAGAATAAGCGATGGAATTTTAAATTCATCTTTCAAAAACATTATATTTACTACTCTTAACAATAATCTCAAACAGGTGGGTTCAATCCCTGGGCAAGATTTTTTTCTTTTTTATAAAATATATATTTATGTATTGTAATTTTCTTTTTTTTTTGTTATTAAACATCATATTAATATAAGTTTGATTTTAAAGAATCAGTATATACATATGTATTAAAAAAAAATGTATTATTAAAAACAAAAAAAAAATAACCAATTTTGATTGCCAGACCTGCGATTTGAACCGTGGCCTTACGACTACCAGTTCAAGACACTACCTACTACACCACAGCGACTTCAACACAATGTGTTTTATATTTGACTTTAGTTACTCTGATGAAAGTGAATATTACAATTTTTATTTTGAATAACTGTACAAAGTAAAAACAAAACTGGGACTTCCCCGTAGTATTCATTGTACCACAACCAAGTAAAGCATTTTAATCTTGCATATTTTGTACTGACATGATAGTAACATAATAATTAATGATAATGAATGTGAATTACACATCTATTTAAAATTTATCAGAAAATTAGACATATTTATAAAAAATGTAATTTAAATGTCTATGAATAAAAAACTATTTTTTGTAACGTAGAATTGAAACTAAATTATTTTTTCCCTTTTAATTCTCTGTGCCAACTAAAATTAAATAAATTTATAATCATAAAATCTACTATGAAAACTTGGTCTTTTAAATATGTATGTATATAAAATACATATATACATACATATATATGTATATAAAATACATACATACCAATAAATTAAATTAAAAATTTAAGCTTATATACATATACATATATGTATATATAATAAAAAAGAAAAAAATCCTAGCCAGGGATTAAACCAAGCTGTTTGACATCATTGTTAAGAGTTCTAAATACTAGACTTTTGGGCATGTTTTTGAAAGATGAATTTGAAATTTAATTGCTTATTCTCAACCATGCCTGAGTCCAATCCCTAGTTGGGGGTTGTGTGTGATTTTTTCTTTTTTAATTTATTATTTAATTCAATTTTAATTATTAATGTAATTATTAAAATTAATACTATTATTATAATTAATAAAATACAGAAATTTTGAGAATGTTTTTGAAAGATGAATTTAAAATTCCATCGCTTATTCTCAATCATGACCGAGTTCAATCCCTAGTTGGGGTTTTTGTGTAATTTTTTCTTTTCTCAATTTTTTCTAATACATATATATTAATATACTGATATATATACTAATAAATTTTATATATTTGATATGTATTAGAAAAAATACTTAAAAAAAAAATTGTTAGGGTGCCCGACCTGGGGTTTGAACCCTGACCGTACGTCTAATAAGCCAACGCACTACCTATTATACCACAGCGACCTCATCCGAAATGCCTGAATACCGCCTCCAATAACCTGTACGACAAAAATACATATAATGTTCTTCTGATCTCTCTCTTAGAAACAATGCTGTCTCTCTGTTAAATCAGAAAACTGTTTCTTAAAAGCTAAAATCTGTTCTGTTAAAATCTGAAAGCTTTTCCGTTAAAATCTAAAATCTGTTCTGGTAAAAT
Source organism: Sarcophaga rosellei (assembly GCA_930367235.1). Classification (NCBI taxonomy): domain Eukaryota; kingdom Metazoa; phylum Arthropoda; class Insecta; order Diptera; family Sarcophagidae; genus Sarcophaga; species Sarcophaga rosellei. The sequence goes on along the minus strand of OV884018.1, from coordinate 60,763,097 downwards.
CTGAAAGCTGTTCTGTTAAAATCTGAAAGCTGTTCTGTTAAAATCTAAAATCTATTCTGTTAAAATCTGAAATCTGGGAAAATTTCAAAATCTACTATGAAATCTCGCGCTGTTAATGGTTCTGGCGATTAATTTAGTTAAAGGGACGTACAATGCTTTAAAAACAACATTCATTGTCCGCCCATGTTGTCCTGTTTTCCCAGAAAAGGACTTACAGTGGATTTTGAAATCTGAAATCTCAGAAAATTTCAAAATCTACTATGAAATCGCGCGCTGTTAATGGTTCTGGCGATTGGAGTAGTTAAAGGGACGTACAATGCTTTAAAATCAACATTCATTGTCCGCCCATGTTGTCCTGTTTTCCCACAAAAGGACACTTAGTGGATTTTAAAATCTGAAATCTGGGAAATTTTAAAATCTACTATGAAATCGCCCGCTGTTAATGGTTCTGGCGATTGGAGTAGTTAGAGGGACGTACAATGCTTTAAAAACAACATTCATTGTCCGCCCATGTTGTCCTGTTTTCCCACAAAAGGACTTACAGTGGATTTTAAAATCTGAAATCTGGGAAAATTTCAAAATCTACTATGAAATCGCCCGCTGTTAATGGTTCTGGCGATTGGAGTAGTTAAAGGGACGTACAATGCTTTAAAATCAATATTCATTGTCCGCCCATGTTGTCCTGTTTTCCCACAAAAGGACTTACAGTGGATTTTAAAATCTGAAATCTGGGAAAATTTCAAAATCTACTATGAAATCGCCCGCTGTTAATGGTTCTGGCGATTGGAGTAGTTAAAGGGACGTACAATGCTTTAAAATCAACATTCATTGTCCGCCCATGTTGTCCTGTTTTCCCACAAAAGGACACTTAGTGGATTTTAAAATCTGAAATCTGGGAAAATTTCAAAATCTACTATGAAATCGCCCGCTGTTAATGGTTCTGGCGATTGGAGTAGTTAGAGGGGCGTACAATGCTTTAAAATCAACATTCATTGTCCGCCCATGTTGTCCTGTTTTCCCACAAAAGGACACTTAGTGGATTTTAAAATCTGAAATCTGGGAAAATTTCAAAATCTACTATGAAATCGCGCGCTGTTAATGGTTCTGGCGATTGGAGTAGTTAAAGGGACGTACAATGCTTTAAAATCAACATTCATTGTCCGCCCATGTTGTCCTGTTTTCCCACAAAAGGACACTTAGTGGACTTTCAAATCTGAAATCTGGGAAAATTTCAAAATCTACTATGAAATCGCATGCTGTTAATGGTTCTGGCGATTGGAGTAGTTAAAGGGACGTACAATGCTTTAAAAACAACATTCATTGTCCGCCCATGTTGTCCTGTTTTCCCACAAAAGGACACTTAGTGGATTTTAAAATCTGAAATCTGGGAAAATTTCAAAATCTACTATGAAATCGCGCGCTGTTAATGGTTCTGGCGATTGGGGTAGTTAAAGGGACGTACAATGCTTTAAAATCAACATTCATTGTCCGCCCATGTTGTCCTGTTTTCCCACAAAAGGACTTACAGAGGATTTTAAAATCTGAAATCTGGGAAAATTTCAAAATCTACTATGAAATCGCGCGCTGTTAATGGTTCTGGCGATTAATTTAGTTAAAGGGACGTACAATGCTTTAAAATCAACATTCATTGTCCGCCCATGTTGTCCTGTTTTCCCACAAAAGGACTTACAGTGGATTTTAAAATCTGAAATCTGGGAAAATTTCAAAATCTACTATGAAATCGCCCGCTGTTAATGGTTCTGGCGATTGGAGTAGTTAAAGGGACGTACAATGCTTTAAAATCAACATTCATTGTCCGCCCATGTTGTCCTGTTTTCCCACAAAAGGACACTTAGTGGATTTTAAAATCTGAAATCTGGGAAAATTTCAAAATCTACTATGAAATCGCCCGCTGTTAATGGTTCTGGCGATTGGAGTAGTTAAAGGGACGTACAATGCTTTAAAATCAACATTCATTGTCCGCCCATGTTGTCCTGTTTTCCCACAAAAGGACTTACAGTGGATTTTAAAATCTGAAATCTGGGAAAATTTCAAAATCTACTATGAAATCGCCCGCTGTTAATGGTTCTGGCGATTGGAGTAGTTAAAGGGACGTACAATGCTTTAAAATCAACATTCATTGTCCGCCCATGTTGTCCTGTTTTCCCACAAAAGGACACTTAGTGGATTTTAAAATCTGAAATCTGGGAAAATTTCAAAATCTACTATGAAATCGCGCGCTGTTAATGGTTCTGGCGATTGGAGTAGTTAAAGGGACGTACAATGCTTTAAAATCAACATTCATTGTCCGCCCATGTTGTCCTGTTTTCCCACAAAAGGACACTTAGTGGATTTTAAAATCTGAAATCTGGGAAAATTTCAAAATCTACTATGAAATCGCCCGCTGTTAATGGTTCTGGCGATTGGAGTAGCTAAAGGGACGTACAATGCTTTAAAAACAGCATTCATTGTCCGCCCATGTTGTCCTGTTTTCCCACAAAAGGACTTACAGTGGATTTTAAAATCTGAAATCTCAGAAAATTTCAAAATCTACTATGAAATCGCGCGCTGTTAAGGATTCTGGCGATTGAATTAGTTAAAGGGACGTACAATGCTTTAAAAACAACATTCATTGTCCGCCCATGTTGTCCTGTTTTCCCACAAAAGGACTTACAGTGGATTTTATAATCTGAAATCTGGGAAAATTTCAAAATCTACTATGAAATCGCGCGCTGTTAATGGTTCTGGCGATTGATTTAGTTAAAGGGACGTACAATGCTTTAAAAACAACATTCATTGTCCGCCCATGTTGTCCTGTTTTCCCACAAAAGGACTTACAGTGGATTTTAAAATCTGAAATCTCAGAAAATTTCAAAATCTACTATGAAATAGCGCGCTGTTAATGGTTTTGGCGATTGAATTAGTTAAAGGGACGTACAATGCTTTAAAAACAACATTCATTGTCCGCCCATGTTGTCCTGTTTTCCCACAAAAGGACTTACAGTGGATTTTAAAATCTGAAATCTGGGAAAATTTCAAAATCTACTATGAAATCGCGCGCTGTTAATGGTTCTGGCGATTGGAGTAGTTAAAGGGACGTACAATGCTTTAAAATCAACATTCATTGTCCGCCCATGTTGTCCTGTTTTCCCACAAAAGGACACTTAGTGGATTTTAAAATCTGAAATCTGGGAAAATTTCAAAATCTACTATGAAATCGCCCGCTGTTAATGGTTCTGGCGATTGGAGTGGTTAAAGGGACGTACAATGCTTTAAAAACAGTTTACTTTGTCCGCCCATGTTGTCCTGTTTTCCCACACTATTGATTTTTCTATCGGATTACAATACCTTTCGGAAATGTATGATTTTCTGTTAATTGTAGTTCTTATTTCGCATTATTTTGTAATTGTGATTAACTATAGGACTTGTTTTTATCATTTCTTCATTTTTTTTTATTTTACAAAGGACTTTAATTAATTTTTCCTGTTTTTGTTTTTCCCGCCCTTAAATTAATTGTTTAACAGAGTTCTGTGCGTAACATAACAGAGCTCTGTTAGTTATGTTAATAACATAACAGAGCTCTGCTAGCTAACATGAGAGATAGATTTTAAAATCTATCTTCACACACATTGGGAAAACAGGACAACATGGGCGGACAAAGTAAACTGTTTTTAAAGCATTGTACGTCCCTTTAACTAAATCAATCGCCAGAACCATTAACAGCGCGCGATTTCATAGTAGATTTTGAAATTTTCTGAGATTTCAGATTTTAAAGTCCACTAAGTGTCCTTTTGTGGGAAAACAGGACAACATGGGCGGACAATGAATGTTGTTTTTAAAGCATTGTACGTCCCTTTAACTAATTCAATCGTCAGAACCATTAACAGCGCGCGATTTCATAGTAGATTTTGAAATTTTCCCAGATTTCAGATTTTAAAATCCACTAAGTGTCCTTTTGTGGGAAAACAGGACAACATGGGCGGACAATGAATGTTGATTTTAAAGCATTGTACGTCCCTTTAACTACTCCAATCGCCAGAACCATTAACAGCGCGCGATTTCATAGTAGATTTCGAAATTTTCCCAGATTTCAGATTTTAAAATCCACTGTAAGTCCTTTTGTGGGAAAACAGGACAACATGGGCGGACAATGAATGTTGATTTTAAAGCATTGTACGTCCCTTTAACTACTCCAATCGCCAGAACCATTAACAGCGCGCGATTTCATAGTAGATTTTGAAATTTTCTGAGATTTCAGATTTTAAAATCCACTGTAAGTCCTTTTGTGGGAAAACAGGACAACATGGGCGGACAATGAATGTTGTTTTTAAAGCATTGTACGTCCCTTTAACTACTCCAATCGCCAGAACCATTAACAGCGGGCGATTTCATAGTAGATTTTGAAATTTTTCCAGATTTCAGATTTTAAAATCCACTGTAAGTCCTTTTGTGGGAAAACAGGACAACATGGGCGGACAATGAATGTTGATTTTAAAGCATTGTACGTCCCTTTAACTACTCCAATCGCCAGAACCATTAACAGCGCGCGATTTCATAGTAGATTTTGAAATTTTCTGAGATTTCAGATTTTAAAATCCACTGTAAGTCCTTTTGTGGGAAAACAGGACAACATGGGCGGACAATGAATGTTGTTTTTAAAGCATTGTACGTCCCTTTAACTACTCCAATCGCCAGAACCATTAACAGCGGGCGATTTCATAGTAGATTTTGAAATTTTCCCAGATTTCAGATTTTAAAATCCACTGTAAGTCCTTTTGTGGGAAAACAGGACAACATGGGCGGACAATGAATGTTGATTTTAAAGCATTGTACGTCCCTTTAACTACTCCAATCGCCAGAACCATTAACAGCGCGCGATTTCGTAGTAGATTTTGAAATTTTCTGAGATTTCAGATTTTAAAATCCACTGTAAGTCCTTTTGTGGGAAAACAGGACAACATGGGCGGACAATGAATGTTGATTTTAAAGCATTGTACGTCCCTTTAACTACTCCAATCGCCAGAACCATTAACAGCGGGCGATTTCATAGTAGATTTTGAAATTTTTCCAGATTTCAGATTTTAAAATCCACTAAGTGTCCTTTTGTGGGAAAACAGGACAACATGGGCGGACAATGAATCTTGTTTTTAAAGCATTGTACGTCCCTTTAACTACTCCAATCGCCAGAACCATTAACAGCGGGCGATTTCATAGTAGATTTTGAAATTTTCCCAGATTTCAGATTTTAAAATCCACTAAGTGTCCTTTTGTGGGAAAACAGGACAACATGGGCGGACAATGAATGTTGTTTTTAAAGCATTGTACGTCCCTTTAACTACTCCAATCGCCAGAACCATTAACAGCGGGCGATTTCATAGTAGATTTTGAAATTTTTCCAGATTTCAGATTTTAAAATCCACTAAGTGTCCTTTTGTGGGAAAACAGGACAACATGGGCGGACAATGAATGTTGTTTTTAAAGCATTGTACGTCCCTTTAACTACTCCAATCGCCAGAACCATTAACAGCGGGCGATTTCATAGTAGATTTTGAAATTTTCCCAGATTTCAGATTTTAAAATCCACTAAGTGTCCTTTTGTGGGAAAACAGGACAACATGGGCGGACAATGAATGTTGTTTTTAAAGCATTGTACGTCCCTTTAACTACTCCAATCGCCAGAACCATTAACAGCGCGCGATTTCATAGTAGATTTTGAAATTTTCTGAGATTTCAGATTTTAAAATCCACTGTAAGTCTTTTTGTGGGAAAACAGGACAACATGGGCGGACAATGAATGTTGATTTTAAAGCATTGTACGTCCCTTTAACTACTCCAATCGCCAGAACCATTAACAGCGGGCGATTTCATAGTAGATTTTGAAATTTTCCCAGATTTCAGATTTTAAAATCCACTGTAAGTCCTTTTGTGGGAAAACAGGACAACATGGGCGGACAATGAATGTTGTTTTTAAAGCATTGTACGTCCCTTTAACTAATTCAATCGCCAGAACCATTAACAGCGCGCGATTTCATAGTAGATTTTGAAATTTTCCCAGATTTCAGATTTTAAAATCCACTAAGTGTCCTTTTGTGGGAAAACAGGACAACATGGGCGGACAATGAATGTTGATTTTAAAGCATTGTACGTCCCTTTAACTACTCCAATCGCCAGAACCATTAACAGCGCGCGATTTCACAGCAGATTTTGAAATTTTCCCAGATTTCAGATTTTAAAATCCACTAAGTGTCCTTTTGTGGGAAAACAGGACAACATGGGCGGACAATGAATGTTGATTTTAAAGCATTGTACGTCCCTTTAACTACTCCAATCGCCAGAACCATTAACAGCGCGCGATTTCATAGTAGATTTTGAAATTTTCTGAGATTTCAGATTTTAAAATCCACTGTAAGTCCTTTTGTGGGAAAACAGGACAACATGGGCGGACAATGAATGTTGTTTTTAAAGCATTGTACGTCCCTTTAACTACTCCAATCGCCAGAACCATTAACAGCGGGCGATTTCATAGTAGATTTTGAAATTTTCTGAGATTTCAGATTTTAAAATCCACTGTAAGTCCTTTTGTGGGAAAACAGGACAACATGGGCAGACAATGAATGTTGTTTTTAAAGCATTGTACGTCCCTTTAACTAAATTAATCGCCAGAATCCTTAACAGCGCGCGATTTCACAGCAGATTTTGAAATTTTCCCAGATTTCAGATTTTAAAATCTACTGTAATATATTGCAAATTTTAACAGAACAGATTTTTGATTTAACAGAACAAATTTCTGATTTAACAGAACAGATTTCTGATGTAACAGAAAACCAGGGATGTTTTAGGGATGTGAGCAAAAGAACATTAGGTTTTTGTCAAACGGTTTATTATAGTCGGTTTACATCCGAATTATTTGAAGTCGCAGTGGTGTAGTAGGTAGTGCGTTGGCTTATTAGGCGTAAGGTCACGGTTCAAACCCCAGGTTGGGAGTTAGAAAATTTTTTTTTATTTTTTTTTTTATTTTTTTCTAATATATAACAAATATATAAAATTTATCAGCATGTATTTATGTTAGTATGTTAATAAAAATGTAATTAGAAAAAGCTTAAAAAAGAATTCACAGAAAACCCCTCACTAGGGATTGAACTCGGGCACAATTCAGAATAAACAATTGAATTTTAAATCCATCTTTTCTAAATTTTCTCAAAAGTTTATTCTTTACAACCCTTAACATTAATCTCAAACAGCTCGATGCAATCTCTGGACAGGATTTTTTTCTTTTTTCTTAAATATGTATATGTATATATATTTATGTACTGTATTTTTCTTTTTTTGTCATTAACTTTTATATACATATATATATATATATTTACATATTAATAAGCTTAAATTTTTAATTTAATTAGTCAGTATGTATATATTTTATATATTCAATATATATTAGAAAACACAACGTGTTATTAAAAAAAAAACAGAAAAAATGCCTTACGATCTGGGATTTGAACCGCGGCCTTAACGTCTTTCAATCCAGCACACTGTCTACTCGACCACAGCGACTCAAATCTCGTGTGCGTTATACTGGGTTTTAGTCGCTTTCACTATAAGTGAACATTGCAAGTTTTATTTTGAATAACTGTATAAAGTAAAAACAAAACTGGGACTTCCCCGTTGTTTTTATTTTACCACAATCGAGTACCACATTTCAATCCTGCATTTTTGTTACTGACATGGTATCTACATAATTATTAATGATATTGAATGTGGATTACAGATTTTATTTAATATTTATTAAAAAAATTTCATTTTTAAGAAATGAAGGAAATGTAATTTATGTGATTATGAATAAAAAAAACTGTTTTTGTAACATATGTAAAATTAAAATTAAATTATTTTTTCTTTTTTTACTTCTCTGTGCCAACTGAAGTTAAATAAATTAGAATCATAAAATCTACTATGAAAACTTGCTCTATCAAATATATGAAATTCATAGGTACATATATACATAGTGATAAATTAAAAATTATAGCTTATTAATTTAATATATTATATATGCATGTATATATGCACATATATGTATGTATATATCTTATGTACACATTTATTTTATTTTATCTGATGCAAAATAACGAAATAAAAGAAATAGGTATACAATACAATACATATATAAAATACATAAAACATATATTTAATAAAAAAGTAAAAAATCCTGGCCACGGATTAAACCAAGCTGTTTAACATCATTGTTAAGGGTTATGAATACTAAAGTTTTGAGATTATTTTTTAAAGACGAACTTGAAATTCAATCGCATATCCTCAATTATGCCCGAGTTCAATCCCTGGTTGGGGTTTTTGTGCAATTTTTTTTTCTCTTTTTAATTTATTTATGTATTTTTTTTAATATTAATTATGTAATTTAATTATTAAAATTAATACAATTAATCAAATATGTACCTACAACATTTTTGAGACTATTTTTGAAAGACGAATATGAAATTCAATTGCATATCCTCAATCATGAGTTCATCCTTAGTTGGGGTTTTTGTGTGATTTCTTTTTTTTTTAATTTTTTCTAATACATACATATGTATATGTTATTATTAAATTATAATACATATAAATATATACTGATAAATTTTATATATATATTTTATATGTATTAGAAAAAATTTTAAAAAAGAAAATTTAGAAAAAAAATAAAAAAAAACTTTTTCTGACTTCCCAACCGAGGTTTGAACCGTGACCTTACGCCTAATAAGCCAACGCACTACCTACTACACCACTGCGACTTCAAATAATTCGGCTGTAAACCGACTATAATAAACCGTTTGACAAAAACCTAATGTTCTTTTGCTCACATCCCTAAAACATCCCTGTTTTTCTCTTACATCAGAAATCTGTTCTGTTAAATCAGAAATTTGTTCTGTTAAATCAAAAATCTGTTCTGTTAAAATTTGCAATATATTACAGTAGATTTTAAAATCTGAAATCTGGGAAAATTTCAAAATCTACTATGAAATCGCGCGCTGTTAATGGTTCTGGCGATTGATTTAGTTAAAGGGACGTACAATGCTTTAAAAACAACATTCATTGTCCGCCCATGTTGTCCTGTTTTCCCACAAAAGGACACTTAGTGGATTTTAAAATCTGAAATCTGGGAAAATTTCAAAATCTACTATGAAATCGCCCGCTGTTAATGGTTCTGGGGATTGGAGTAGTTAAAGGGACGTACAATGCTTTAAAATCAACATTCATTGTCCGCCCATGTTGTCCTGTTTTCCCACAAAAGGACACTTAGTGGATTTTAAAATCTGAAATCTCAGAAAATTTCAAAATCTACTATGAAATCGCGCGCTGTTAATGGTTCTGGCGATTGATTTAGTTAAAGGGACGTACAATGCTTTAAAATCAACATTCATTGTCCGCCCATGTTGTCCTGTTTTCCCACAAAAGGACTTACAGTGGATTTTAAAATCTGAAATCTGGGAAAATTTCAAAATCTACTATGAAATCGCCCGCTGTTAATGGTTCTGGGGATTGGAGTAGTTAAAGGGACGTACAATGCTTTAAAATCAACATTCATTGTCCGCCCATGTTGTCCTGTTTTCCCACAAAAGGACACTTAGTGGATTTTAAAATCTGAAATCTCAGAAAATTTCAAAATCTACTATGAAATCGCGCGCTGTTAATGGTTCTGGCGATTGGAGTAGTTAAAGGGACGTACAATGCTTTAAAATCAACATTCATTGTCCGCCCATGTTGTCCTGTTTTCCCACAAAAGGACTTACAGTGGATTTTAAAATCTGAAATCTGGGAAAATTTCAAAATCTACTATGAAATCGCCCGCTGTTAATGGTTCTGGCGATTGGAGTAGCTAAAGGGACGTACAATGCTTTAAAATCAACATTCATTGTCCGCCCATGTTGTCCTGTTTTCCCACAAAAGGACACTTAGTGGATTTTAAAATCTGAAATCTGGGAAAATTTCAAAATCTACTATGAAATCGCGCGCTGTTAATGGTTCTGGCGATTGATTTAGTTAAAGGGACGTACAATGCTTTAAAAACAACATTCATTGTCCGCCCATGTTGTCCTGTTTTCCCACAAAAGGACACTTAGTGGATTTTAAAATCTGAAATCTGGGAAAATTTCAAAATCTACTATGAAATCGCCCGCTGTTAAGGATTCTGGCGATTGGAGTAGTTAAAGGGACGTACAATGCTTTAAAAACAACATTCATTGTCCGCCCATGTTGTCCTGTTTTCCCACAAAAGGACACTTAGTGGATTTTAAAATCTGAAATCTGGGAAAATTTCAAAATCTACTATGAAATCGCCCGCTGTTAATGGTTCTGGCGATTGGAGTAGTTAAAGGGACGTACAATGCTTTAAAATCAACATTCATTGTCCGCCCATGTTGTCCTGTTTTCCCACAAAAGGACACTTAGTTGATTTTAAAATCTGAAATCTGGGAAAATTTCAAAATCTACTATGAAATCGCCCGCTGTTAATGGTTCTGGCGATTGGAGTAGCTAAAGGGACGTACAATGCTTTAAAATCAACATTCATTGTCCGCCCATGTTGTCCTGTTTTCCCACAAAAGGACACTTAGTGGATTTTAAAATCTGAAATCTCAGAAAATTTCAAAATCTACTATGAAATCGCGCGCTGTTAATGGTTCTGGCGATTGATTTAGTTAAAGGGACGTACAATGCTTTAAAATCAACATTCATTGTCCGCCCATGTTGTCCTGTTTTCCCACAAAAGGACACTTAGTGGATTTTAAAATCTGAAATCTGGAAAAATTTCAAAATCTACTATGAAATCGCCCGCTGTTAATGGTTCTGGCGATTGGAGTAGTTAAAGGGACGTACAATGCTTTAAAAACAACATTCATTGTCCGCCCATGTTGTCCTGTTTTCCCACAAAAGGACTTACAGTGGATTTTAAAATCTGAAATCTCAGAAAATTTCAAAATCTACTATGAAATCGCGCGCTGTTAATGGTTCTGGCGATTGGAGTAGTTAAAGGGACGTACAATGCTTTAAAATCAACATTCATTGTCCGCCCATGTTGTCCTGTTTCCCCACAAAAGGACTTACAGTGGATTTTAAAATCTGAAATCTGGGAAAAATTCAAAATCTACTATGAAATCTCGCGCTGTTAATGGTTCTGGCGATTGATTTAGTTAAAGGGACGTACACTGCTTTAAAAACAACATTCATTGTCCGCCCATGTTGTCCTGTTTTCCCAAAAAAGGACTTACAGTGGATTTTAAAATCTGAAATCTGGGAAAATTTCAAAATCTACTATGAAATCGCGCGCTGTTAATGGTTCTGGCGATTGGAGTAGTTAAAGGGACGTACAATGCTTTAAAATCAACATTCATTGTCCGCCCATGTTGTCCTGTTTTCCCACAAAAGGACACTTAGTGGATTTTAAAATCTGAAATCTGGGAAAATTTCAAAATCTACTATGAAATCGCCCGCTGTTAATGGTTCTGGCGATTGGAGTAGTTAAAGGGACGTACAATGCTTTAAAAACAGTTTACTTTGTCCGCCCATGTTGTCCTGTTTTCCCACACTATTGATTTTTCTATCGGAGTACAATTCCTTTCGGAAATGTATGATTTTCTGTTAATTGTAGTTCTTATTTCGCATTATTTTGTAATTGTGATTAACTATAGGACTTGTTTTTATCATTTCTTCCTTTTTTTCTTATTTTACAAAGCAATTTAATTAATTTTTCCTGTTTTTGTTTTTCCCGCCCTTAAATTAATTGTTTAACAGAGTTCTGTGAGTAACATAACAGAGCTCTGTTAGTTCTGTTAATAACATAACAGAGCTGTGTTAGCTAACATGAGAGATAGATTTTAAAATCTATCTTCACACACATGCATAAGAGTATGTGCTGCACTTTTGCATTATAGAAGGACATACAGTTGTCAGTATGATTGCATATTTATCTTTAAGGCTGTCCACAATGCCTGTTCTAGTCTGTATTGTTCTGCTACTCTTGCTGCTTTCTATCCATTCTAGAATTCTCAGTATCAAATCGTAGTCTCAGTCCCATCCCCTGTTATTTATTTAACCAAATAAAATAAGAATAAACAAAAACAATCCCTGTGTTGGAGATAAAACTAGACGAGCCGTTTTGTACTAAAAACAAAAATTCAATTTGTGCATAAAATTAAACCGCCAGTAAATCGCTACTCTAGACGCCAAAATGACGAACAAACAAAACACAAAGCAACCTGGCCAAAAAGCAATGACAAACAACAAGATTAACATGACATTTTACTTCTGATGCGCAAGCGTGCATGTTTTTTAACAACAGACAATGTCGGCTTGTTACAGACACCCGGCACAAACAAACTGAAGAGAGCTGTCAGACATACACCAGCCATAATGCTATGAAAAATGGGGGAACTTGCATACACAACAGCTAAAAGTCAAGGTCAAAAATAATTCTGAGTTTTGCAGCAAGTAGTTCAAAATTAATTAACAATGAAATGAAATCAACAAATGAGAAAATCAACATACAAATGAAACGGCAGAAATAAAACTGAAGCAAATATGATTTTATTGATCTACACATACTATGTCTATAATTTTCAGCTTTGGGTCAGATGGTAATTTTTTGTGGAAAGCCAACGTAAACAGCAATTGTTCCCCCTGGGCGATACTGACCAATTGAATCAATACTTTACTGGTGAATAAATACTGACCGCCATTGGCAATATTTCACCCCGTTTGTGATTTTTAGTTTTTCTCTTCTCTGTTGAATTTTTATCAGGATATTTTATTTTCATTACTTGTTGTCAGAAAGTCAAAGTCAGTTCACAAATAGTCACCCTCAAGAGATGTATACGGACTATAACAGCAATAATAGCAACGATAACAAGCGAGTTATAAAAATGTAAAATAAATATTGGGTGATGTAAAAAGTATGGGCGTCTTTTTTGTCAATAGGTTGTGTTGATTAAATTAAAATATAACAGAGTCCATGTGAGATATCATCGACATTTTTTTGGTGATTTGAAAGACCTACATATTGATGCCATTATGTGCAGAATAGATCGTTCAAATGTCCGGCACGCTTTCTGGCGTGTAATGAAGATCTTTGTGTAAAGAAAACAAGAACTCGGTTGCTTTTTATACAATTCAATACGTTTTAAAATATATTCATATACAATATGTAACACGTACATAGACACTTACACATATTTTCCGTTTACTCGATATGGAAGCAAATAAATAGCCTTCTATGTGCTACAATTCAAAGCAACACAACAATAAAAAAGGAAAAGTTTTGAAGCGGATTACAAAAGGATCAGAGCATTGTGTGTGTACAAGAAATTTATAAAAATGACGCAATAAATACATAAACAACAACGACAATAACAATGGCAAGAGCAACCAATAAACATCATCCAGAGGATAGCCGAGAGCAATGCTATGGATGGATATGCAAAAGGATGGAAAATAATAACAGTTAATGGTTTTTTATTTTTGATTTTGCAAAAATCGTATTGAATAGGCATTAAAGATGAAATAGATTTTAAAGTACGACTAAAACGAAGCTGGCGAAAGAGTAGTAAATACCGTATACATAACGGGCTACACTGTTTCGAAAATAAGTCGCCATTTTTGGAATTTCACAGGATACTCGTAAACATTTTTCCTATACACCGTTCAATCTTCTTATGTTTTGACGTATAAAGCGCTTTGCAAACAATTGGTAATACACAGGTCCTGAAGACTGAAGTCGGTAACTGGTACCGTATACATAACGGGCTACACTGTTTCGAAAATAAGTCGCCATTTTTGGAATTTCACAGGATACTCGTAAACATTTTTCCTATACACCGTTCAATCTTCTTATGTTTTGACGTATAAAGCGCTTTGCAAACAATTGGTAATACACAGGTCCTGAAGACTGCAGTCGGTAACTGGTTTGAATCGATATGTTCCAGGGAAGACTATGTGACTGACAGTTTGGTATTGGCAATATAATTATTAAAACCCACAAATGACAATTTTGGGAAGATTGTCCATATCTTTCCTACAATGTGGGGACAAAATTAAATGTTTTACAATTTAAAAAAATTAACTTTCAATTTCGACATCGAAGAGCCCAGATAAAATCTTCTGTTATATCAAACTGGCAAAGCAGATCACATCATGTCGGGAAAAATGGGAACTACCAACGGACAATCTCTCACCACTTTAGAAACCAGTTCTACTCGAAAGGCGATGAAGGAAATCAAACTACTTGAATGTCATTTATATGACACTGAATTGATTAAAGACTTTTTGATTACACAGCCTTATTTCAATGATTCTAATCTTGCACGTGATTGATCTTTAATACGCCCTTTCTATCCTGACAGCTTACATGGTGGTCTGATTAAACACTGGAATAATTCCATACACTTTTACTGTAGATAGGCAGAGCGATGTGCATATTTGATATTATAATGTGAGGAGAAGAATCAAGCATGCTACACTTGCGTTCGACATTTATTCACATCCTTTACAACTTGTTTTTTTTTTTAATTTTTTCAGCATATTTTTGCAGTATTAACTTTCAAACGCTTGTTAATTGAAACAATCGATCTGAGGGCTTCAACTACATCCAATGGCAATAGATCGGGTATATTTTTTTAAAGTAAAGGTATGGATGGCTTAAAGAAAAGAATTATTAAGAAAATACGAAAATACTACTTAATATGTCATAACGATTTAAAATATAAAATATGCCAAAATATGCTATTTTAATATGTTTTTAGTGATTAAAAAAATGTAATCCAAAGCACAGGCAATTTTATATAAAATATGCTGTTGTTTATTGTACATTGGTTAGTTGTAATCTTTTAATTAAAAAAAGCTTTTTATGACTATTAACTGCTTTTATATTTATAATCTGCAGTTTTAGTTTTTTTACGATTTTTATTAAAAATTATTGTTAAATTTCATATTGTTTAATAAATTCATAGTAAACAAATAACTGCATTTTATGGTTGATATAAAATTAATTGTATATATTTTTAATGTGCGTTCTTAATAGTCGTTCGTTTAATTATTTATTTGTGCCGTTTAACCGTATGAATGAAATTTGTTTTCATGTATAGAGATAAAGGTTGTAATGACCAATTATGTATATATAGAACGATTGTTGTACCACAGAAACCTGAACACTACTGCCTTAATAATGCAACGCCTTTAATCACTGTTGGACTCAATACATTGGATCCTATTTGAGGAATAGTTCCTGGCTATTCGAATGACATATTCCTCTACGACTTTTGTATGTGACCATATACTGATAAGTTAAAACCAAAATAAATTTATGTTGACTTTATTTCATTTGCTGTATTTCACTTTTGTCGACATATTTGGATATAAAGTACCCATATATAGAACTTAATCCATTATTTTTTCTTAGAAATTCCTTTAGTAATTAATACGGGTTTTCTCATACTAATGATGGAAGCACTCTTTAAGAGGGTTAAGAACACGGTGATGCTGTCTTCTATTTTTCCTTACGAGTACACAATAATTACATTTGCGTTGCGCGCATTAATTGAAATACAAATTTTGTAATTTTCATTTCATTTATAAATATTTATCCCTGTCTGTCTGTCTGTATGTACGTCACTCTGTTTTTGTATAATATATGTAATGAAATGAAATGGAAGATAAAATAAGAGATGGAAAAATAAAATACAGGAAAAATAACGTCAAGGAATTGTATGCATTTCAACGCAATGATGCTGCAAATGGAACATGACAGCCTGCCTGACTGACTGAATGTCTCACAGTTTGGTTTGGCTGCCCATCCTGCTTGGTTGACTTTCCATATTTGTGATATTGCACCCTTTATGGGGGGCTTAGTAAATAATTTTTCAAAGATTTACTTTCAAGCAGGCATGGGAACATAACATGTCCATAACACACACCTATGTATGTATTCTCATAACTATGCATGTGAGCATGCGTGTATAAGTTTTGATTTGGTTATTTGAACTTATGAACTTAAATGACGTCTCGTAAATAGCGGCAAATCGATGCATGAATAGCGAATTTGTTTGTTTGTATAAAATTTCGTTGTATGCCAACGTTTCCTTGGCATTGTCCATCCAGAATCCATCATTCTTTGTCCATTTCATTTCTCTTTACTTATTCTTTTCTTTTTTGCTGTTATATTTTGATGTCGTTTGTTTGTTGCAATCAACATGGTGATCATCAATTGTTGCATCATCAAGCCAAAAGGCGAAGCAAAAAAATGGTTTTTGGTTCGCAGTTTGAAGTTTGTTTGTACGTTTGATTGTTCGTTTCGTTGTCATGGTGAATTCTGTTTGATTTTTCGTTTCGCAGTTTTTTTTTGCTCCCAGCGTCATCAATAACTTGTAAAACATTTTCGTTTAGTTCTCTTACATACTTAACATTTATCTTCGTCACATATGCGTGCAAATGCTAAAAGTATGGGCGATTTTACATACAAGTGTTAAAAATTTTAAAAAGTAACTGCGTTCATATAAAAGTTGTGATTTAAAAAACTGTGGAGAAAGCACTCTACTCATCAAAGATAAGAAAACTGAATAGTATTGGATCAAAAATTGAGAACAGTAACCTGACTTTTGTTACATGTATTTCAGTGTGATCTAAAATAATATGGGAGTAGGATCACTTTAATTTAATTTGATCACTGTAGCTGTAGCAATTCTAGCTAGCTGAATACGAACCACCTCCGTAACTTTGCTGAACATTAGCTGGCGTATATCAAATTAACAAAGAAAAATTTCACACGACGTTAAATGCTCATGCAAAGTGGTTGAGTAAGCCTGGTTCAGACCACGTACAAGGCGAAGAAAAAAGTTTAGAAATTTAGAAAATCATAAGGCTTTAATCCCCTGAAAATAATTCGTTTAGAAAGCCCCAGGAGCTGTAGTGTCTAGAAAGTAAAACATCAACAGTGAATATATAGGAATGTCAGGCAGCGTACTTTAATCTAAAGTCTAGAACTCAGTCGTCAAGAACTTTTCATTACCATATTTATCATCTGCCACAGTAGGTCATACCTAGAACCACTTTGGAAATGAAAGTGAAACAAATCAGCAAAATAATTAAGATGTCGGGGGATGCAGAAAGGACAAGCCTATGCTCCTCAAAAAAACGCAAATAAAGCCCAATTTACATAGTGTACGCAATTATCTGACAATTATCTGGGCAGAGCTTACATGGAGTTGGACATGATACAACAACTAGCAATGAGAATCTGTTCTACAGCGACATTGAAAGCTCCGTTGAATAAATGAAGAAAAATCAAGAGATGGACCGGGTTTTGATATCGGATGAATTTCGTTAATTCATAAATCGTACAGCTATACTAACGGAGTAGGAAAAAAGCAAATAATTCACTCGAAAACTTACTTATGCGGTGCGTGCTGACCGCGAAAAATACTTTTGAAGGAGCTGCGGAATAGACAAAACAAAATGTAAATATTGGAACATCCGAAAGCATTTCTTTAGCCATTACATAACAAGAGTATCACGATACTTCGAGCAAATGATGGACAAGAGCCGAACTGTAATTTTCTGTACTTTCCAACTTTCTCATAGATGGCGACAATGCGCTAGTTTGGTGGCAGGTTTAAATTTGGATCTCTCATATAGGGAGTCAACTTTTTGCCTTTTGCTCAAACTTAAAAAGTTACCCTTTTTCATTAGTGGTGTATTAAAAATTCCCTCAAAACTGTTATTTTTAATTCATATAATCCTTAATTGTGAAATGACTCCATGCAGTTATGTGAGTTTTTTGTTGTCCTTAACCGCAAATGAGATTCGATGAATATTTATTTACAAGAAAAATTCAATTCAAATCTCTGAAAGAGAAATAGAGGAAAAAATTGTTAAAAAACCAACAAAAAGTTTGTCCATAAAACTTGTACTAAAAACTTATGCTACTACGTTATTGAATAGAGGCTAGAAACGAAAATAAATTGTACACAGATACAAATATTGATTATAAATTACACTTAAAGAAAATTATCAGAACCAAAAGTAATAAAAATGCATTTTTGCATACTAAAGCTTAAAAAATAATCTTTAAAGGCTGTGTGGCCACACACAAGATGCGGCAATTGTTAGCTCTTCTAATCACAATAACACGTATTGAAAAAGTCCTTTTAAAGTTATTAATATTTTTTTATAAATCTTAATAAAATTTAATTTACTTAGAAGTTTCCAACAGTAAGAATCCAAATTAAAATAAAAATTATCATAAACAGAGTCATTAAATTATCTGTAGGTGTTAAACTACCATGTCTATTGTGTAGCTTCGTTTGGCTGGGCTAACTTTGGCCGTTGGCGTGGGTTACGTTGGTTATGACAACCGGTGTGGTTTGTGACTTATTCTCATGCACCTGCAACTTGAGGAAACCACGCAAGAAAAGTTTGCGCATAATCTTGCACCCCCAAGTGAGATGACCATGCTTTCGAATCAGTCTTATACATTATTCAAGGTGCCTCAAACTGTTTGGCGCATAGTGCTGCCCGGTCGAAACCACATGTCTTTGGTGCCCAGATTAATCAATTCAGGCCAAAGGAAGGCGGAAATCATCGATCAATAGTACCCGCCATTGATAGCGATGGCCTGGTCAATTTCGTCTTTAAAGAAGTATGTATCGATTACGCCACAGCCCAAAATTCACTCCAAAAACTGACTTATTATGAACTCGTTAAAACAATTTCATTACATTCACATGTTATTGAATGTTGTGCCTGTCCATGGGAAGTTTTCAAACAGGCTGAATAAACGGCAATTGATCTGGCAGGTATAGCATCAACAAGATGGCAGTTATTAACTGTCAAAGTTCGAAAGTCTCTGTGGGAAGACAGCATAAAGTGGCAATCGCTGTTACTCTTTTCGATGTTAGTAAAAATATCTAGTCTAGCATTTGAATTCGACTGGTCACCAGCAAGTGAAAGTCAAACAAACTTGGAAGGCAGTAATGAGAGAATGCTAAGAATACTTATCTAAATAATAACGGCTCGAAACAGAGAAGTGTGAGTCCAAGCTGTAGACCAAGCGAAATCTTCCTTTGTATTTAGGACTACAAAGCCAAACAAAGTAACAAAATTCTAAAGAACGTTCTATTTTAAGCGACAATTGTACGGGATTTTTAAATTTCATTAAATTTTAGTCAAATTTAAAGTCAGACAAGTAACAAATACTGTGATTTTGTTGCTCCAATTTTTTTAAGGAATAAATTTAATTCGAGTCGAAAAAATATAAATAAAAATATTTTACTTACCCTTGTTTAATATGTTGTTGAAAATATGTGGAGACAGCAACAAATTGTTGTTTATTGGGTATATTTCCAAATTATCAACCAACAGCGGTTGTTGCCAAAAAATATTGGCCTGTTGAAAACGCGATTCGTAGAAAAAACGCGTCCCTTTAACAGTAACTGGGCCACAACCAACAGATTGTCTTTGGCTTATGCCACACACTCAGATCCAACATTGTCTGGTAAACTGTTGCATAAACTTGATTTATATACTTCAGTTAACATTTTCCTTGGATTACAATGGGAAAAGAGGGCAACAGCAGCACATACAGTCGTTTACAAAAGTAATTTGCAATCATCAATTTGAATACAATTTCCGCAATTACATTGAATTGCTGTTGTTCGTATTGCTGTTACAGGACAGAGCGTAAGACAAGACGTTTGGAAAAGTTATCAAACAATGGCCTTTAAATATGCCATTTTGCAAAAGTAAAACAACCGAAAGAATAACTGCGAGAGAGACACAAAGTTAAGCAGTGTAGTGAAAATCCTTGCCAAGGATTTCGTTTTCTTTTCTGTAGTTTTTTCTTCTACTGTCTGGTATAGAACAACAACTATCGTTGTTCTTTTTGCTGTTGTTATTATTTATTGTTATAAATTTGTAATTTAAATCACAACAAAATTACGATTTTCTGCCAAAATTCTTCCATTCTTAGCACTGAGTTTGCATTTCTCCTGCTTCTGCTGTTGCTGGAATTTTCGTGTTGAATATTTGAAATTTTGTTCGTTGAGCATGTTTTTCTTGATCTTATTCTTCTCTTTTTACTTCGATTTGATTTGTCGTTTTTTTTTATTGTTTAAATTTCGTTGTGTGTTTTTCCTTCCACCGCTTGTAAATTATGATACTTTGTTAGCAGTTGGCTAGCTATGATGGCAGTGAAGTTCCAGTTCGGTTTTGTTTCTTGGCTAGGCTTTTTATGGTTTATGGCAACATTTATGGCAACTTCCTGAAAAAAAAATATAAAAAAATTAAGAAATACAACAACAGAATCATAAACATAATTATGAATATATTGTGCACAGTGGGACAATAAAATGTATTTCTAATTATATTTATATAATTACATAGTTTGTCATAGTTATGAAAGTTTAATTGCCAAAGTTTTCTTTATCTAAAATTAGGAAGACAGTGTCTCAATCTATCATTGTCGGGAACAAAGTCCATACTGTGAATATATTTAATTTTTGAACTTGTGCAATGGTGTACAAGTTTGCTCATTAAATTATATGTAAAATCTAAGTTGTAATTCTCGCTGAAGGTTTATAGGGCCTAAATAAGTAAGTATGGCGTCAATGGTGGCTTGAATGCGCTCCAAGTCTAGCTAGTTTGTCAGCATAAACGCTAATGATATATTTTTGGAAACAGAAAATCAGTCGGCATGGCGATAGCGCACACTATTTAACCAGGAATGAACTTCGTCAGTAAACACAATCCTTTGAAAAAGAATGTACATTTTCGACCAACTTCAAATGAACCCAATCAGCAAAAACACGTATGTATGTATGGATTCAATACTTTTGCGACCTATATTTTATAAGAACGTATGCCTAAAATAAAACATTCCCCGTATTGTATTACGACAAAGACCAACAAGTTGAGAAGATATTCGAAGTCTTCTTCAAGATTTCGCCTTATTATTAAATACATACATACATATATGATTATATTAGAAGTAAAATGGACGAAGTGTCGAATGAATTTTGGAAACAGATTTCTTTTTTTCCATTATTTTAGATTTGAACAGAATTAAATGTTTATATTATATAGTCCCACTGTACCTTTTATAATGTGATTTAAAATGGAAATGAATTGTAATCAAACCTTTTAATATTTTATGCAACAATCCTTACGTGCTGCATCTCATTAACCATTTTTTATTTTTTTGCACTTGTAAGCCATTGAAAGAATTTTTTCGTTTCGTTCCTTTATAACTTTGCCTGTGGTTCGTTACTGTTGCACTGTGTTTGCGGAGGTAATGGTTGCTTTTCCTTACGACTTTATTTTTTTTTTTTGTTTTTTATTTGGTAGGTCACTCTGTCAGACGGTGTCAATCAATTGTTAATTTGATATTTTTATTATTTATTATTAATAACTTAGCTCTCTAGTGGTAACATATGTAGGTTAGCTGGGATTTGTATTCAAATTTGAATTCGTATTTGAATTCCTTTCATTTGATTTTATTTTTATTTCATTCACTTTTGAATCATTTTTATTCATTTAAACCGTGCACTCGCACTCGTATTTGCATTTTTATGTAAATTTTAAACATTTTTTTATTCTTATTATTTACCAGCAATTCTGTGTATTTCTATCGAAAGAACACTTCAATTCAATTTGAAATGAATTTCAATTGGTTTTTAATTCCTTCTTAATTTTTTTTTAATTTTTTCATTCAAGCAGTTTGGTTTTTGGTTTTGTTTTGTTTTGCCTACAATTAATGGTTTTCAGTCGCTGTTTCTTTTAACTACTTTGAGAATTTAATTTCATTTTGCCTCCTTTTTAATTAATTGCCTGTTAAACGTGGCTTGCTTGCTCGGCTCAGATAGAACACCATTTTACACCGCATTTATCTGCAAAGATAAGAGTGTTGCTTAGAGTAAAATAAAGAAATATGAGTTGTTGCTTAAATATTCAAGTTTTCGAAATATTCTGTTTGTCAATTATTATTAAAAGTTATTAGTTTCGAACAACACTTATGGTTAATTAGAGGCATTACACACAAAACTTGCAAAAACAAAAAAACAAAACAAAAACAAAAAATGTTTCGAAATCATTAGACAAGCAACGGACAGGCTGACATGGTGTTGACCTTATTAAAAAATAGTTTAAAGAATTAAATATGCAGTATAAGACATGAAGTTTAAGCGTTTCTAATCCTTTTCTTGATTTGTTCAAATTGCTTTTTTAAATACATGTTGCAATTGTTGTTGTTGTTATAACTATTATATTATTGTAACCAACGACTGTTATTCTGTGCGAATTTGCTATTGCAGTTAATACCCTTTTTCCTTGTTTATTACTATTTAAAGCACGATCGCAAGTGTTTGCACAAGGAAACACATTTATTCACTCCCTAACACACCCACAAATTATGCTTTAATAATAGAAAGTAATGTGAAAATGAATATGTATCAAGATATTGCTCCAGAATTTTTTTGATAAAAACCGGAAAAACGCACTCAATTCCGCATATAAACTTTATAAGATCAAGATGTATTTAATTTTGTTTCTCTGACCTAGGCAATAAATTTAAGTCACTTCTCGAAACATCATCGAAAGCAGAACTACGTCGTCTTCAAACTAATAAATTAAAATTAAAATAATTAAAATTTCACAATTTTTTCGATGTACTCCTGTGGTCCTTTAATTATTTTCATCACTGTTCGACCATCTATTTAATGCTGTCGTAAAAGTTTAACTTGTTAAATAATTAAAACTAAAAACTAATTGATGCTACCAATACCACTAACAACTGGCAATAAGAAGTGTATTTGTACTGTGGTACTTATTTAAATTATTTTTTAAACATGATAATAGAAATCAATTAGGACCTTGGGGTAAAAGCTTGTGACTTGTGACTTATAAAGTAATAGCGAAATCAATAAAGATAGCGACAGCATTATGAAACGAAAATTTTTGTAATTTGAAACTGTGACATTGACAGCTAAGCATCAAGTAACTAGAGCTTAACTAATGCATTGACATTCTTTGTCATTTATATTTACACTGGTTGCTCGTGCACTGACAATTCTATTCTGAACTTTAGATATTTTAATTAGGATCAAGGCTGTGAACACACAGCAGTACATGTAATACCAGCATAACGGTAAATTTCTTTGTCCTATGCAAGCATCATAATAGTACCTTTATTTGGACCGAATTACGAAAGTAAGAGTTTCTAACCTCTTCCTACACGGCTTACCTAATCTAATCTAAAACAAGTGATCTTTTATTGACCGTTGATCTCATTAACTAATTGTTACCGAACAAACAAATCTCAATATACATATTTGTTTTAAAATTGTTTGCTTCTTTTCGTTCTTCTATCCCTCTAGCACAACTGCTTCAAAGGAAAGCATAGAAAAAAACAAAACTTGAAAAAGATTTTTAATTTCCACCTAGCATATCCCCTCTCCAAGAAAATGTTGTTCAAAGTTTATTTAATAGAATGAAAATTTTAATACATATTTTATTTCCATAATTCTAAGCTGCATTTCAATTGAATTTTGCTCTCTACTTTCTATACACAAAATCAATTTCCCTACAAACCACACACAGCAATCTAAATAAGTTATTCAACACTCTGCCGTGTGCTGCCTGCCAGATTATGCTGCAGGGTTGAAATGAAATGAAAATCCTTTAACACTACATTTCCTTCAAACGGTTAGTAAATATACATGTTTTACTCTTACGGTATTCGTATTATAGAGAGGGGTAGAGTGGATATGCGGAAGTGGTGATGTGGTTAAATTTTATAGCAGGCTTGACCACTGCTTATATTGCTTTATAGAACCACCCCTTTATTTTTGAAACTATAAATCAGTTTATAAGGCAAAAAACCTTTAAAACTAAATAAAAACCTCAAATGTACAGAAATATCAACAACAATACAAACAACGACAAGAAAAATGTAAACAAAACTATCAAAACTAACACACATGGAATGACAGGAGAACAATGTTGCCATGGAAATAAAATATAAATAAAAAAATCCGAAACAGGACATAAACAAAAATTTTGAAACAAAACCAGGAATGCCATCAACATCCCCATCAACATCATCATCAGCATTAGCATTAGCAACAGTTGTATTGTTGTATGATTTCACTGATTTCACTCATACTGTACGAGTAGCGTTCCAAAACGAATTCTATTCGGTTTTCGATTCAAAACTTTGACTGTGTGTTTGTTTCTATATCCATTTTTAATGCATCTGCCTAAAAGAAAGGATTCATTCTCTTCTGATGAACTTCATTAGCAGAAGCCACATTGCCATCATCATTATCATCGTTATCATCATAATTGTAATTAAACTCCTCATAGTTTTGATATAGCAGCATACGCCAATTGCTGAATGCCTATTTGGTTGGTTTATTAACAAGTTCTTGGAACAAAGAGCCATTTGATGTTTTGATTTTCTTATCAACGTAAAGTTTGGTTATTACTATCAAAAATGGGGTTCTCATAGTAGATTAATTTAATAAGAACAAGGCAACAATTGTTTCAATCGTTTTCCCAATTGAAATTTTCTGAGTAACTTCTGTCCGCTTGCTAGCCAGTTAGACATTTAAATTTTGCGGGTATTCTAGTTGCGAATGGTATATAGCAAATGCAGGCACTATATATATGCTTCAGATTTTGAATGTGTGTGAAGATAAATTCGAATTTGAAAACCCAAGACGCAATCCATAAATTTTAGCAGCGCCACATTTAGTGTTAACAGTGCCAAATTTATTGTTAACAGAGCAAAATTTGCTCTTAACAGAGCACTGTTAACTGTTTAACAGTATCCATTTGAACAAGATCACTTGATTAGAAGCTAATTTTAGGGCATATACTAGGTCTTTGAGTACCACATCATACTCAAAGGAGTGTTCCAATGCGTCTTAATATAATCAGCAACATAGACACATAGAAAGTGACAGTGAAAGTGATAGATAAAATGAGTTCATTTGGCATGTGTTTTTAACTTCCATAACAAATTCGCAGTTTTACGAATTTAATGTAAAACGAAAAGAGTAGAGTATGAGTATGCTTAGAGCTTTAAACTTTTTCGACCGATTAAATTTTAATTCGAATTTTAATTACAATTATATTGAATTGAGACTTTATCTATATATCTTTGTATTTATATTGTTGTTGTTGCTGTAGTTGTTGCATTAGCATAAACAATTTCGTTTTTCTTCGTGAAATTGATTTTATCAAACTCAGCAAAGAGAATCAATTAATTCATGATAAATACTTGAAACACTGACAGACATATAAACACACAAACAAAATAAGTAAACAGAGTGAAAGAGAAAGAGAGAGGAAAAAATTATTTTAGTGTGACTTCAATGTGTGTGAAGTTAAATTCTTTTTTATATTCTTTTTTTTACAGTGAATGTTATGTTAACAGACACTGTTAACTTAACATAATCAAAAAATTTGGAAAGGGAGGAAAGAAAATCGCTTAAAAATTGCAAAAATAGGGATAAATTAGAGAAAAAAATTAAAGGAAGATGAAGCTAAACCTTTGAACTTTACAAAAAACCAATATGTATGAAAATAACATTTTGCTTATTGGAGATAATATGTCATTTATAAATCGTGAAAAATTCGATAAAATTTAAAAAGGTGCGGTTTTCTGGCCTATTGGGCTGGATAGCTATTGGATCAAGGATTCCAAAACAGTTTTCGCTATGGTCGGGTCACGACCGAGAGCGGAGATATAGCAGACGAAGCTAACTTTTTTATGCGACCAAACAACATGCTCTATATAAATTGTGAAAAATTCGATAAAATTTAAAAAGGTGCGGTGTTCTGGCCTATTGGGCTGGATAGCTATTGGATCAAGGATTCCAAAACAGTTTTCGCTATGGTCGGGTCACGACCGAGAGCGGAGATATAGGCGACGAAGCTAACTTTTTTATGCGACCAAACAACATGCTCTATATAAATTGTGAAAAAGTCGATAAAATTTAAAAAGGTGCGGTTTTCTGGCTTATTGGGCTGGATAGCTATTGGATCAAGGATTCCAAAACAGTTTTCGCTATGGTCGGGTCACGACCGAGAGCGGAGATATAGCCGACGAAGCTGCTTACGTACTATTGTGTATATATTGTAATATTGCGTAATAAGAACTGCAATAAACAGATAATCACACATTTCCGAAAGCTATTGTAATCCGATAAATAAATCAATATTGTGGGAAAACAGGACTGAGTGGGCGGAAAAAGTAAATTGCTTTTCAAGCTTTTTACGTCCTTTTAACTAACCCAATCGCCAGAACCCTTAACAGAGAGAGTTTTCATAGTCAGAGCTTAACAGAGCAGATTTCAGATTTTAACAGCACAGATTCTAACAGAACAGATTTCACATTTTTTACAGAACACATATGAGATTTCACAGAGAAACAGCGTTGTTTTTAAGTTTAGTTTTTTGTCGGACAGTTTATTGTAGACGATATACAGCATACTAATTTGAAGTCGCTGTGGTATAGCAGGTAGTGTGTTGGCTTGTTAACCGTAAAGCCACGGTTCGAACCCCGGGTCGGGCATCAATACGATTTTTTTTCTTATTTTCTTTTTTAATTTTTTCTAATACATATCAAACATATAAAAAGCCACGGTTCAAACCCCGGTTCGGGCATTAATACGATTTTTTTTCTTTTTTTAATTTTTTCTGATACATATCAAATATATAAAATTTATCAGTATATATTGGTATCAGTTATTAATATATTTGTATTAGAAAAAATTAAAAAAAAATTATACAAAAACCCCAACTACGGATTGAACTCGGTCATGATAGAGTATATGTATTTGAATTTCAAATTCATCTTTCAAAAATATGTCTCATTAAAAATCTAGTACATACATATTCGCAACTCTTAACAATAATGTCAAACGGCCAGGATTTGTTTCTTTTTTATTAAATATATACATATTTATGTATTCTATTTTCTTTTATTTTGCTATTATGCATCATATACATATGTATATTAATTTATACATATGTATATGCATATAACATTATATTAAATTAATAAGCTTTAAAATTTATCAGTATATATGTATGTACATATGTACATACTTAAATGGGCTGGTTTTCATAGTACATATATTTTATGATTATAAATTTATTTAACTTTAGTTGGCACAAAGAAGTAAAAAAAGGAAAAGTAATGTGGTTTTAATTCTATGTTACAGAAAAATAATTTTTTTAATTCATAATCACAAATTACATTTCTAACAAAAATATAATTTTTTTGATAAATTTTAAATAAAATATATAATTCACATACATTATCATTAATTATTATGTTAATACAATGTTATGTAGTACAAAATAATCAATATCGAAACACGTAACTAGGTACATACAATGAAAACAACGGGGAAGCCCCAGTTTTGTTTTTGCTTTTAATATCACAGTTATTTAAATATAAAAAAATTCACGTGTTTACTTTACGTCAAAGTAACCAAAACCAAACATAAAGCAAAGCGCATTAAAGACGACGTGGTCTAGTAGGTAGTGTGTCAGCTTATTAGCAGCAAGGTCGCGGTTCAAACTCCCAGTCAGGCATAAAATCTTTTTTAAATTTTTTAAAATATTTTTTTGCGTCAAAAGCATAAAAGTGTAAAAAAATAAGCAAAATGTAGGTATTTGCTTATTATTGATCAAGTTCAATGCCCATTTGGGATTTTTGTGCGGTTTTTTTTTCTTATTTAAATTTATTCTAATTCACATATATTAATATATTGATAAATTTTATATATTTGATATGTATTAGAAAAAGTAAAAAAAATGGTTTTGACGCCCGACCTGGGGTTTGAACCGTGACTACGTTTTAATTTGAAATCGTTGTAGTATAGCAGGCAGTGCGTTGACTTGTTAACCGTAAAGTCATGGTTCAAACCCCGGGTCGGGCGTCAATACGATTTTTTTTTCTTATTTTTTTTTTTAATTTTTTCTAATACATATCAAATACATAAAATTTATCAGTATATTAATAATATTAATATATGAAAAAATGTTTGTTTTCAATTAATAATATTTTTGACATATGAATTTGAAATTCAATTGCATATTCTCAATCATGACCGAGTTCAATTCACAGTTGGGGTTTTTGTGTAATATTTTTTTTTAATTTTTTCTAATACAAATATATTAATATACTGATATCAATATGTACTGATAAATTCTATATGTTTGATATGTATTAGAAAAAATTAAAAAAGAAAATAAGAAAAAAAAATCGTGATGCCCGACCCGGGGTTCGAACCGTAGCTTTACGGTTAACAAGCCAACACACTACCTGCTATACCACAGCGACTTCAAATTAGTATGCTGTATATCGTCTACAATAAACTGTCCGACAACAAACTAAACTTAAAAACAACGCTGTTTCTCTGTGAAATCTCATATGTGTTCTGTAAAAAATGTACAATCTGTTCTGTTAGAATCTTAAATCTTTGCTGTTAAAATCTGAAATCTGTTCTGTTAAGATCTGACTATGAAAACTCTCTCTGTTAAGGGTTCTGGCGATTGGGTTAGTTAAAAGGACGTAAAAAGCTTGAAAAGCAATTTACTTTGTCCGCCCACTCAGTCCTGTTTTCCCACAATATTGATTTATTTATCGGATTACAATAGCTTTCGGAAATGTGTGATTATCTGTTTATTGCAGTTCTTATTACGCAATATTACAATATATACACAATAGTAGGTAAGCAGCTTCGTCGGCTATATCTCCGCTCTCGGTCGTGACCCGACCATAGCGAAAACTGTTTTGGAATCCTTGATCCAATAGCTATCCAGCCCAATAGGCCAGAAAACCGCACCTTTTTAAATTTTATCGACTTTTTCACAATTTATATAGAGCATGTTGTTTGGTCGCATAAAAAGTTAGCTTCGTCTGCTATATCTCCGCTCTCGGTCGTGACCCGACCATAGCGAAAACTGTTTTGGAATCCTTGATCCAATAGCTATCCAGCCCAATAGGCCAGAAAACCGCACCTTTTTAAATTTTATCGAATTTTTCACGATTTATATAGAGCATGTTGTTTGGTCCCATAAAAAAGTTAGCTTCGTCGGCTATATCTCCGCTCTCGGTCGTGACCCGACCATAGCGAAAACTGTTTTGGAATCCTTGATCCAATAGCTATCCAGCCCAATAGGCCAGAAAACCGCACCTTTTTAAATTTTATCGAATTTTTCACGATTTATATAGAGCATGTTGTTTGGTCGCATAAAAAAGTTAGCTTCGTCGGCTATATCTCCGCACTCGGTCGTGACCCGACCATAGCGAAAACTGTTTTGGAATCCTTGATCCAATAGCTATCCAGCCCAATAAGCCAGAAAACCGCACCTTTTTAAATTTTATCGACTTTTTCACAATTTATATAGAGCATGTTGTTTGGTCGCATAAAAAGTTAGCTTCGTCTGCTATATCTCCGCTCTCGGTCGTGACCCGACCATAGCGAAAACTGTTTTGGAATCCTTGATCCAATAGCTATCCAGCCCAATAAGGCAGAAAACCGCACCTTTTTAAATTTTATCGACTTTTTCACAATTTATATAGAGCATGTTGTTTGGTCGCATAAAAAAGTTAGCTTCGTCGCCTATATCTCCGCTCTCGGTCGTGACCCGACCATAGCGAAAACTGTTTTGGAATCCTTGATCCAATAGCTATCCAGCCCAATAGGCCAGAACACCGCACCTTTTTAAATTTTATCGAATTTTTCACAATTTATATAGAGCATGTTGTTTGGTCGCATAAAAAAGTTAGCTTCGTCTGCTATATCTCCGCTCTCGGTCGTGACCCGACCATAGCGACAACTGTTTTGGAATCCTTGATCCAATAGCTATCCAGCCCAATAGGCCAGAAAATCGCACCTTTTTAAATTTTATCGAATTTTTCACGATTTATAAATGACATATTATCTCCAATAAGCAAAATGTTATTTTCATACATATTGGTTTTTTGTAAAGTTCAAAGGTTTAGCTTCATCTTCCTTTAATTTTTTTCTCTAATTTATCCCTATTTTTGCAATTTTTAAGCGATTTTCTTTCCTCCCTTTCCAAATTTTTTGATTATGTTAAGTTAACAGTGTCTGTTAACATAACATTCACTGTAAAAAAAAGAATATGAAAAAGAATTTAACTTCACACACATGTGACTTCATCATCAATAAAAGTCAATTCGTTTTAGGAAAATAGTTTCCCAAAGAAAAAATAAAATTTCATGAATAATTAAATGCTGCTTTAGATTGCGGAAAGAAGGGGCCTATTTAACAGTGAATTTAGTGAATAATTAAAAACAATGAAATGCAAACACAGACTATAAACATGCGCTGTTAGCATCATTTAAACAAGCGAAGTAAAGTGAGAAAGAATCCTTAATCATTAATTGAATAAGGAAACGATTTAAACTGCTTAACCAGGGCAATAATTTCCTCTCTATACACGATAAAGAGTCAAATGAAGGTTCTTGTATCTCTCGGAAATTTGTGAATTATTGCACCATTACTGCCTAATTTTTGTTTCATAAACTGCAGAATAATGGAATAACTTTCGAACTTCATCCTGTAATGCTTGAAAATCTTTTACCATAAATTTAAACAAAATGAATTCACAAATCATTGGTTCATCTTCTGGAAAGAACAGACACTAAATCGTAGCTGCAAAAGTAACCGTCACCTTTTCTTTGTGGCACAATTTAATTTTATTGACCATTTCTTTAGCACTCTTAACAAAGTGTCTCCGGTAAGAGTGTCTCAACGAACATACACAACATTTAATCGATGACTACGAAACGGTGCAAACGAGATTCCAAATGTCAAGCAGAGAAGGGGAAAAAGGAAAGAAAAAAATAAAATCTTTCAATATAAAATGAGTTGAAAACCCAGCAGGAATAGTAACCGTGTAACTAATTGTAGTAATTAGTTGAAGTGGGACAAGAGAACGTCGTTCAATGGACAGAACAGAAACAATGTTTTCTATAACAATGTTTCACAACAATCTTTAGTCTAGATTACCCCCCAGGTTCTCATTCCCTAATGTTGTGTGTTTTAATTTATCCATGCGCTCTTAAATATCCTTTCGTGGCATTTTACTTACCTTCAGAGTTTTTGTTTGAGTGAGAGGAAGTCGCCAAGAACCACAGGCTCCAGCTAATAAGCTACAACACTACATACTACACTACGCGACTTCTAAATGTCTTTACAATCTTGCCAAGTCCTTGCACAGTAATTTATTTCAGAGTCCACGTTTGAAACACCAATTTTACTACACTCTTTAACTCTTCTTACGCATTCTTCAGTTATTAAACGATTCATACTCGCTTATCGTCACTGTTATCAACCAGCAACTTGAGGCTCGTCAGGGCCACAAGGTATGGAAAGATATGACAGGGAGATCCTTTACTCATCCAGAACTTTATAAAAAAGTGTATGGTGGCAATAATTCACTATCTCTCTTCAACAATGAATAACAATTGACATTACCATACAATTCAAATTTTGTTTAGAGATGCGAGATGTAGAATTTAAAATTCTGTACAGCAAGGATTTTCTATTGGGTTATCCTTGTGGTTGACTCTTCTACTGCCTCGTTAAGCTAAAAGAAGAGTTGGTTGGTGCCGAAAACTTACAACCTTAACTTTTTAAGGTTTTGAGACACTTTAATAAAATTCCCGAAGGACAATATCAAATGACACTGGCAATGGCAGCTAATACAAACGATAAATGCAATTATGGAACTTTATGAGCGAATATGCTATAAAAGTTACAGCAACAATAGCAACATCATCAAGTATGTATGTATATACCAAATGATGGTGGTACTTGAAAAAATACCAGCATAAAAATGG
Source organism: Sarcophaga rosellei (assembly GCA_930367235.1). Taxonomy (NCBI): domain Eukaryota; kingdom Metazoa; phylum Arthropoda; class Insecta; order Diptera; family Sarcophagidae; genus Sarcophaga; species Sarcophaga rosellei. The sequence goes on along the minus strand of OV884018.1, from coordinate 60,731,182 downwards.
GTGAAAAGCAAACGTTAAAACAACGTTGAATGAAAAACTTTCAAATGACGTTGACTTTCTGTATATTTTAAAACTTTTTGCTTCCTCCTCTAAAAACCGATTTACAAAGATCGAAAGACACGGCCATTGCAAAAGGCTCTTAAGGAAGAGGTAAAGGAAAATGAACGGCCAAAACAACAACCCTGTGAAGGCAACAATTGAAACTAAAAGTAAGAATCAAACATCATCATCACCTTCGAAGACAACAAACGAATTCTTTGGGCGTAGCAGAAGGAAAATATTGCACAGCAACAAAAAGCCAACAACACCTTTAACAATGGAACAACAACAAAGGATATGATTTCTTAAGCGTTTGCAACTACAAAAATGCATTACAAACAGAAAAAGGAAATTTAAAAACTACTTTTCCTTTTTTTCCATTTTCTCCCTTTGTCGTAGTTATTTTTGTAACCAAAATGCATTTGATTACAAGCCAAGGGAATCATTTCTTAAGTAGAATCGAAGAGAAAATTCTTTCAGACACACACACTCAAGTCTATAGAAATGTTTCTCTCATCTTCATCAGATGCTAGATGGTCCTTTGGCTAGTCGTTCACTTGGTAATATTAAACAATGCTACAATAACAACAGGAACAACATTAGAAATAGAGAAATAAACAAGAAATAAAAATTTTTTCTATTTTTCCTAAATTCTACAAAAGCTTACAAAAATATTGCTAAAGTGTATGCAATTGTTAAGCATTTGAGAGCAAAAGAGCAGCAGAGACTGTCAATGATAAACATTTGAAAAGTTTAGGAAATGGGATGGAAATAACACAAATATAACAATATAGAGGTCATATGATATACTTATGCATGTAACCAAAAATATTTAAAACAATGCATGTGCAAGACATGTGTTTAAGGCATTGAAATTTGGGAGTTGCACACAACTATTCTCAAGCAAAGTAGTGAATATCTAAAAGTTTTCCAACCCAAGTTACGTGGCAGTAATACTAATAAGGAACATCTTATGCGATATCCTCTTTCGTTTCGTCATTACAATTTCTGATGAAGTTGTTGTAGAGTATTAGGAAATTAGGCTATGAGATTTCGCACGGTAGATTCAAGATAGTTTCAACGCAAAACGTGTTCGTCACATATCAACTTTGGTCCAGTGTCCTTTTAAAAATTATACTCCAGACGATCCTAAGTGTGACAGTTTCACTGATGCTCCTCAAATAGTTTTAAAAATTGAGGAACTCGGACAAACAAACTTTTTTTTTTCTTAACCCTTTCCTAGAGAGTATGTTCGCTAATAAGGAAAAAGAGGATTTGCTCCAGGTATCTTATTATATGAAGATTATAGCCTAAGGCGCCCATTATAAAACATTATTAGAGGTATAATCCAAATAATTTTTGTATTTGAGAATAGCCGAATTGAAACATTTTTTTCTCCTAATTCTCCAATTATGTACTTCAGAAAATATTATTCTCAGTTTGATCATTATCAGCTGTAAATATACATGAATTTCAAAATATGTATATACATACCTATAGATTGGAATATGTTTTAGATATGCAAAGAATTATCAATTTTTCGATTACTAAAATACATTCATAAAGCTATGAATAGAACTTTTATTACTAAATCTTGCCAAAAATTTCAAACGATCTATATTCGTAAATTGCAAACCCTTCATGAAATAAATGATGAAATATTTCATGAGCTGATACAGCTACTTTAAAGCCAGTAAATTAATAAATCCATACAATATGTTTCTTTAGTACACACGAATCCTTGCTATCGTTTTGTCTATTATTGTATGATAGATAATCAGTTGATAAGCTATGACAATAATAACATGTATCAAATTTGTCCAAAAGAAATCCAATATCGATAATTAAAACAGCAGTTCTGTTCTATTATCTCTACTTGCTTGCTGATGTCATGAATCACACAAGAAATTAATGAAACTTTATTTTCTAATATTTTCTAATCAAATAGTACCATTAGAAGACAAACGTTTTCACTTTTAAAATGATAAGTTTGCTTCCTTTTCATGTTCTTTTCAAAAACTAAATAAATAAGTCAAGGTTAAGTTGGTAACCATCGTCGTAATTAATTTTACTAACAGGAGAGCAACGAATAAAAAAACGACGCACAAATTACAACTAAACAAACACTTTAACTCGATGAAATTCTCATTATTCACGGTAAAGAAGACAAGACAACACAAGACAGCTAACATAGGCAGACAACAGCAACACAAAACTCTTGTTTCCAACGAGAGTTGTATGCGAAAAAGAGCGGGGTCACAGGGAAAATGAAAAGAAGAACACAAAACAACAACAAACATCTGCAATGCAGATTCTGCATGCTAAATGATGATGATGATAACTGTTATAACGGTATACAACAAGTGAATCGCATTTTGATAAAGAGATTGTTTTCGGCGGAATATTAATTTTTTTCTACACACGCAAATTTACGATTCTCAGAGCTGCAACAGAAAAAAAATCAGCACGAATAGAAAAACAATTGGATTAAACGAGAATACGAAGCAAAGACACAATTAACAAAATGAGAACAAAAATCTGAAACTGTGAACTATTGGAAGCAAAAAAAAAAAAGAAAAGAAGCACTAACTACGGTTATGAAATATGTATACTGGTCATACAGGGTGTTTAAAACTCGGGATTATATTTGAATTTTTTTTCCTCCATATACAGCGACATTATACCACAATCGAAAAGAATTTTGACCGGCATGGGAAATATTTTTTAAATTTAAACAATTTATAGGAGTGAGTTGCTGTTAACATTTTTTACTTAATTGGTTACAACAACTTAGTTTACATCACGTTACGTTAATTTTATTGATGAACAGCCGGACTATACAGTATATCATCTCTTACTCTGAAAGACAAATTTGAGAAACTATTCATAGCAATTTTTATTTTCTGAGAGGAACCCCACGAACAGAAATATATTTTTCTTATTTCGTTCTTGTGTGCTGTGGTTTAAACCTACATATTCCCTCAAGAAAAAAATCAAATGAAAATTCTTGTTTATTTGTTGCCTAAAGCTCTGTATTCATAATAGATCATTAAAAACTGCAACCTGTGAACCTGTGAGATGCATTTACGGTGCCTAAGGCTGACACAATCTCAAACTATCGTGGCATTTCCAAGCAGATAAAGGGCCCAGAAGAAGGCTGATGGGAGGTTGTCGAAAGAAATACTTTTTCAGATTTATTTTGGTTCGAGATGTCTGAGCTAGAGTTTGAACCACGGGCTTGAGTCTATTAAGCCAACACACTACCTACTGAATTACGACGACTTTGAAGAAGGTTTAATGGGTACAAATATTCAAAAATTTATGATTCCTGTCACCAATTTAACAGAAAATTTTAGCCGCCAAAATAGACATTCCAATTTCCTGATGCTTCTCATTACTTTCCTTCCACAAGATCGAAATATTTCCCTAAATTAAGGCGTTCGCAATCTCCTCCACATCGGGCATAAGCCACATTGCGTTCCCTAATATGGGTTCTAATTCATGTAGAGAACCAGGATTTTTCTTACGGATTAATAAGTTTGAACATTAAAGGTTGGCATGAATCAAGTAAGAAATTGACGTTAATTTGAAGAAAAAACATTGTCATCGAGACTATAAATCTGTTGCCTTCCTTCATTTTTTGATCCAAAAAATCAAAGTCCAAGCCTTGTACATGAAGGCCACTGAGCCAAAGTGAAATCGGGAATAAAACCAATCGAAACAAAAAAAAATTAGGATACATACTGAGTCCATTCAAACGCTAATGTCTTGCACTGACTCCGTCGTAGAAAGGACAAAACATAAAGAACTACAGGTTAAGTACTTAGCGAGGTATCAAACAACATACACAGCAAATCATATAAAAATCCTCATTAGACAAATTTACATACAAACAAAACTGCGCCTATTCTCACTCATAAATTTGTTTTCTATACTGCTATGCAGCTTTGCATTATGGAACATATTGGCCATCACCACACGATAATACAGCAAAAGAGACAATTGAATGGAATCAACAAGGCAGCACAAAACATGCCAACACCTGAAGACGATAGATAGAATCTGAATTGATCAGAAGGAAAGTTATTGTATCATGACCGACGCCGATGAAAGACTTTTCGTTGCTTAACTTTGTTTTACTATGGAATTATAAGAAACAAGTTCCATAGGTGTAATCCATAAGAAGCATTTGATAGAAGGCATGTTAAGACTTAGGGAAAGACCATGTACTAAAATAGAAGTCAAATACGGAAGAGCAAAGAAGATCGACTCAACGCAGCTGATTTGAAGTCAAACAAATTGCTAGTGATGGGATTACTTGGGATAATTTTGAAGCGGTGCTCTGAACCCTAATAGAAATTCAGTAACAATAGGGATCCCATATACTAGGCATATACTAGTTCTAAACGTAGAAATTTTGAAGTAATTTCTTACAAAATAGCTGACAATCCCATGTAACTACTTAAATTTTAAATTTTAAAAAAACATTCCCAAATATTTTATAAATGCCCTCTAGCAACGGTATCAAAATAAAATTCTTAAACCACAAACAACAACAATGGCAATGAAAAATAAAAAAAGTTGTTGTGACTAGACAGAGGCGCCATAAATTCAGTTTTACACAGCGTTTCGTGGTTACAGGCGGCCGTAAACAATAACAACAACAATATGAAATTAAATCAAATGAAAAATTTTTGTTTTGCCAAAATCTACAACTTTTAAGAGTTATTTTCCAATGGAAAGTGTAAAATTATAACACTTACCTGGTATCTCCAACAGATTCACAATTTTTTTTTTTGTCTTTTGCTCGCTCTTCTTATCTCTTCTTTATATTTTTCGCCATTTAAAATATTTTCTAAGATTATTTAATTAACCGGTTTGGGACAAATTTTTTTCTTTTTGCTCCGCATTTCACCAGAATCTTTCTTCCACTTATAACCAGAATTCTAGCTTGGCTTTTCTATTTGTTTTTCTTTTAACTATTTGTAATATTTTTTCACTTTTTTACACACCGTAGTTTAGTTTAAACGAAAATAAAACCGTACGCGCGAGACACGACACAGAAAAAAAAAATATTGGAAACACTTCCCTACTTTATCATAGCAAAACTTACACTGAACAGCATAACTAAAGCACAGACAACATATTAGCGGGTAAACATAACGAGAAATGCATGCAAAAAGCACCTACAAACACTCGCACATTCAATTCTTTTACGTTTTTTGCTTTCTTTTTCCAAAAAGACAAAACTTTACAAAAAGCAATAAATGCACATGCAATGGTTTACACTCGCAAACACACACACACAATATCATACATATTCTCTCGTAAATTAAAAGAGAGAGCCTTTGCAGAGTTTAGAGGACAGTATGCCATGTAGCAAATATAGTGAATTGAAGTTCTTTTTATAATAAATCGAGCACTGAGAAATATTATGACTTTACAAAAATAACAATAACATTACCATGCTAATACTCCCACAATCAGTGTTGCCATTTTGGTTATTTTTAACCAAATTTGGTTATTTTTTTTTCTAATGTGTAAATGTGTATTTTTTCATCAGTTTGGTTAATTTTTTTTATTATCGTTAATACAGCAATCACTTCTTTAATTTTATTTGAAAATTTGCATTATAGACTTTGCAATCGTTAGGAAAGCGTTTTATTTCTTTATAACGTTCAATTGATAGTACAGTAAAAGTGCGTAATAATAGTACAAAAGTACAAACTCAACAGGGTGTTGTAAGTTAAACATCTGATTACACATTTTTTATATATGAACTAGAACATATAATTTCGGTATTCTTTATAAGCTCATTCAATTACGATGCGACGTTTTTATAGTAAAACTGCTTAAGAGCAATAATGGCGAATTTATGTAACCGGTGGGATCATCTAAACAGTTGAGCACTTTGTTAATGTCAAAATTTTGTTGTTTTTGTGTGTGTTTGTTGTGCGTGTGCGTGTTGTTGTTCATTTTTTTCTTCCTATTTTGACATCCAAATGGAGGTTTAACAAAAACAAAATGCGTGTTGTTTTTGCATTGTTGTAGGGTTTGGGGTACCGTATTGAATTTGCCTTGAGAGCTATTTTGAAAATAGGAAATTTTTTGTGGAGATTAACGACACAAGATCGGACACAGGGAATATTTTATGCGGTGTACTACAGGGGGCAATTTTGGCCCCACTACTGTATAGTACCTTAGTTTATGATTTTCCGCATGTATATAATGGCTCGAAAAGTATATTATATGCGGATGATTCTTTTATTTACGCTCACAACTCGGACTCAGAGAAGGCAATGGAATTAGTGAGAAATCACTTTTTAATAATTGATGATTTCTACCAGAATTGGGGCATCAGAATAAACACAGCGAAATCAGAGGCCATATGCTTTCGAAATGCATCGGGTAAAGGCCCCCATGATGTGGTTAAAAAGAGTAAAACACTGAATTTCTCTCTTCGGGGTTCGAATATTCCTTTCAAGAATCAAATAAAGTATGTTGGGGTAACTATGAATAAGTTATTTTAATTTAATCAACATGGCAGAATTGCCAGAGATAAAGGCATTCGTATTAAGGGCATGTTTTCGAAATTATTGGTGAATCGACATTTGGGTCAGAGGTGCAAACTTTTAATTTACAAGGTGTGTATCCTTTCTACAATGATTTATGGATTTCCCATATGGTTCTCAGTCTCCCCAACAGTAATGAGGGTGCTAGAAATTTTGGAACTGAGCTGTCTGAGACTCTGCGTCAATGCAAATTATGAGAATTTTGTGAAAAAATTCTCGAATACAACTATTTACAGAAAAGCCGGAGTAAAACCATTTTCCTTGTACGCACTATCGTTACTTAGAAATACATAGATCGTCTTGGGAGCCATCAGAACCGATTGTTGACAAGTGTTCTTCGAGTTCAATCCGAAATTAGTTGGTCGGATGATATTTACCTATCACCGATAGGAATTTTACATGAGGATATTGAGGCCTTGATAAGAGGCCTACCGTTTACCACAGTTTTATGGACAAGCAAGTCCGGGATCGAATAGAGGCTAATATTTATCTATTGTTTATTATGTTTTTATGTATATTTGTTATTTAGTTTTAAGTATTATTTTAAGATCTTGTTTTTGACTAATCTTCAGGCAATGTAATCTTTTATTATATTTTGAGCAATATAACTTACATGTTTATCGATTGAAGTAAAATATTATACTTATATGTTCAACTAAGCTTGTGGCGTTATTCGTGACTATAATGTCGTTAATGTTTATTGGAACAATACTTTATAGTTTTAAAATTTTTATCTTTAGTGTAATCTATCAATTTTTCCTTATGTAAACTTACTTAAAAGTCTCAATAAAATTGAAATTGAAATATATATGAACTACAAATTAGAACTACAAATTTTTGCAACCCTGCATCGATTACTACTTATTAACGAATTATCAACTTTGGGTTACCAAAAAATACAAGTGACTTTTAATGGCGGTATAAGTCATAAAAAATGAACTTTAAAACTTAAAAACTTTAACTTTAAACTTTAAAAACAGATACATTTATATAAAAAAAAATTTTTGGTTATTTTATTCCTTATTTGGTTATTTTTTATTTTAATTTTGGTTACAAAATTTTTTTGATAGTGGCAACGCTGCCCACAATAACAAATTTAAAGAGTACGAGTAGTACTGTTACATTCTTTTGTTGTTATTGCTCGATTCTTTGCTTTTAATAACTCCATATATGTACCCCACTATCCCCTCTCCAAAGCTTTAACATAATATGCAGATGCATGTGTGTTTGTGTTGCTGTAATAATAATGAATTTAATCGTTTGATTTATAACGAGTCTCTTTCGTATAATATTAATTAAGTAAAGTAGAAAAACTAAGAGAGATAATGCAAAATTTAAAAGAGTGCACATCTTGTAAGTCTCTTTTTTCATACACTCATTTACATTAACCGGCTTTTCGTTGCTTTTTTTTCCTGAATTAAAACATGTGCATGTTGTTTTTGTTTTTATTATTTTGGGACATAATAATCGTTGTTTATGTTTTTGAGAATTTTATTTCTGTGTTTTGCAAACAAATTTGTGTGTTAACTTTTTTCGTGTGTGTGTTTTAAATCGTTTAGTGAGTTGCATGGCTTCACTGTTGTTTAAATAGCTCATGTTATTTACAGTCCTTGGCTTATATTATTGTCAGGTTTTTTGTTATGTTATGTTAAGTTACATTATGTTATTTACAGTGCTTAAGGCATTGGATTATTAAAGGTTCAGCAGCAGAATATGTAACATAAAAAGTACCAAAAATGAAAATTAAAAATTGGTAAAATGGAACTGTTGTACAGGATTTTTTTAAATATAATGCGGCCCCAAAAGCCTTTATTTGCACAACATGTTGCATCATCCATTGGTCGTCTTCTTCGCGATCCTCGATTTTTTTAACTGTTATTTTAGCATGATATTGGTAGTCTGTTGAATGAAAATCAAAATTTTTTGAACTTCAACCAGTCATTCAACATAACAATTGTTTATACACAATAATGAACTTGTAAAGCCAGTCGCAATGTTTAGGGGCCGCATGAGGCTTTCAGTCATCAATAAATCATAATTTACAAGTGTGCTAAAAAGACAAGATATTGTGCAGTGTTCAAATACTGTTGCAAACTAAAAACTATAAAAGAGCCTCTAAACACATCAAAGTAATTGAAACACATCTAAATTTTATTTTTGAAATTCGTATAGATTTTCGCATTTTATAAGAAATTAAAAAAATGTGTTTATTTTGTCGGAATCTTTACTCCATGAAGACACTAAATTCTGTCGTTATTATTACACACTGTGAAACATAAATACCTCGCTGCGCAAGTATAGTCTGAAGCAGGGTTGGCAAATGACATTGCTAAATTGTACAGACCAGCGTTTTAAATTGTACTTTTTTGAAACTAATTGTACAAAAGACATTTTTTATTGAAAATATATGTATATGTTTATTAGAAATATATATTTTATTTTTAATAAACAATATAAAAAACAACAAAAAAGTAAACACGAATTCAAATATACTGTTGTAACAAACAAATATTATAATTATTAATTTTATGGGTAATTTTAATTTTTGCAATTGATAAATATATATTTTTTATAAATGAATAATGTAGATATAAATACATAGAACAGTCTATAATTTTTTAAATAGTTTTTACTATAGTTTTGATAACAAATTTTTGATGAATTTGTTAAATTTTTAGTTTGTATTAAACCAGAAAGTGTAGTTACATGCAGTCTATTTTTCTCTTTTGTTTTTATTATATTTTGATACGAAAAAATTCCTTCTACATTTGCAGATGAATGAGGAATAGATAATATCGCTCTTGCTACTTTACTAAGTTCTGAAAACATATATTCATTTGATTCGGTTTTAATTTCAAAAATGTTGGTCCAAAAATTGCTTATAGATATTTCCTTTTTTATACGATTTTATAATTTCTAAATCAGCCAGTGTTCTGAATTGTGACTTAAATGTTTCGAAATTTTGGTGTACATTTTTGCTAATATTGGTACGACGCTTTTTTTCCAGAGGTAACATTTTCTGGAAAAAATTTATTAAACCAGTTTAAGGCTTCATTATCTAAATTGAATTTTGTTTTCAGAACTTCGCTAAATTTAAAATAAATATTTTTGGCATTTTTTTTAAATTGAATGATAACATTTTCTTCAATTTCATTATTTGATATATAAATATCTACCTGGCTTCCGCAATAAACATCTTCTAATGGACGATGATTATCTTCATCATTTAGATCTTAATTTGATATTTCATACTTATCAAGTACATCTTTTTAAAAAAAAATTGCGACCCATTTGGCGGAGTAAAAATATTATTCATCCTAATATTATATGAGCGTCTTCTGCTTGCATTTCTAAATTTATTGAATTTATTATCTTTAAAATTTTTTTTGAAATTGTACAAAATGGGTGATTGGTGTACCATTGTACTTTTGATGTTTGAGTTGTACCAAAAAAAGTACAATTGTACCAATTTTGCCAACATTGGTCTGAAGAGTAGTAGTGTTTCATTTCCAACGTGTTTCGGTTCGTAAAACATTTATTCTCTCTATTGTGCTCTCTTGCTATTTAATAATTTCTTTTGAGGATTCTATTAGCGTGTGTATGTGAATATGTGTGTGAAAGGAGCAAAAGCAGCTGTTTTACTTTTTTTGGGGATTTGTTTCTATGGTTGATATGCCGGTATGTTATTGTTGCTTTCGCTTTTTATTTTGCTTTTTTGTTTTCTTCCTACTTTTGATCTTTACGTTTTTGCCATCGTACTCATTGTTGTTGATTTGCAACTCTCTGGAGAATTGGTTTGCATTGCGTTTAATTTTTTGAATGAAACTGTGTTGAAGTGTTTAAAAAAAGGTAAAAATTGTGGGATGATTTTGGGGAAATTGAAGTATTATCAAAAATGTAGGTTTAGATAAGAGGACGTATACTTGCCAATTGAGACAAGTACAGTACCCGAAAGTCCAGTTGACTCATTGTACAATGTCCTACAGGGGAGAGGATAATAGGGTAGATAGGAGAGGAATGACGAAAAATGTAAAATACAGAAAATTTAAAAAAAAAAATTATTCTTTTATAACTGTAGCATTTTGAATTAACACGACTTTCTGTTGATAAGGTCGCCATAATAAAACAAAAGGAAGAGATTTGTGTCTTCAACATTATTGTATATGGTGGTCTAGGGAGTAAAAAAGTTGTTTTTATTTTCTCAATCGACTGCCTAAATGTGAATTGATGTTATGAACAATCAAACACCGCAAAAGCTAAACTGAAAACTGGATAAAACTCAATCTCACAGTTTTTTTTCCTTAATGCTATAGTTCTAGGCTGTTAGCAAAAGACATCGAAGGCAACTCGTCTATGAAGTATGTTTGGATTCTGAAAGGAAAAGGGAAAGGTATCGCCAGAAAATAAGAATGATTGCTACACTGATTTCAACAAATGTTTCTAGAACGACGGATAGAGTACATTTTTGGCCTCATTGCGGCTTCTATACTACAACGACAATAATTTCTCAAATTACTTTTCTGAAACAATGTATTACGAAAACACTTGTTTTAAAAGAAAAGGAACGGTTGGATTTTGGATAGCTATTAAATTAGTGTAGTAATTCTAAATATAATAAATTTTTAGATTTTTAAGGACATTACCAAAAATGTGTTTGATAATCAAATTACTGCTACGAAAGCGAAAAAAATTATCATTCACATTGAAAAGCCCTGACAATTAAACCAATTCGGCAATTTTAAACTACTAACTGACTTGTGGACTGTCTGTCTGAGCGTTGACGCAACAGCATGAATATTTGTGCACAAAAAAATGTTTATTGCTCTTGCTGTTGGTGTTCATTATATGGGCAATTTAAGATGTCCTTGTTAATTTTATCTCATTTACTGTTCATTACCTTTGATTACCTTAAAAAAGCATACGCACTCATGCTACATAGCCTGCATCTTTAATTTCATTTTATAACACTTGAAAGAGAGACAAAAAAAAGCTATTTCATCATCGTCATTGTAAATGTCAGTCTTTAAACAATCACTGACTATTATAAACAACCTCTCCTCTACTTTTTTTGGATAGCCTAGGACTAAAAGACTCCCATTTTTACTAGATTCTTCAATACATTGTTGCTGTGCTGTGTTGTTTTCCTTTTCTGTGTTCATTTTCGCATTGACTGAACAAAACGAAATTTTTGTCACATGAAATGCAATTTTACCAACATCAAATGAAAATTTCAGACTTTTAGGAGACGCCAAGAAAAACAACAATAACAGCAATAACAACTGTTACTACCATTACTTTAACAAGGAACTACAATACATTAAGAATTGGCTTTCATGGCCATGCAATTTTATACTCAAACCACCTGACACTGACTCTGACCCTTTTGTATCACCCATGCAGCAACAACATAACTTCATTACAACCATAAACATACAAAAACTGCATAAGAGAGCAATAAGAACAACAATTGGAGGTATGTCCTGCATTTAATTTCAAGTCTGAGTCCTGTTGAATGGCGACAATAGTGGTGCTCGTATGAGAGCTACTCGCTTACCCACTCTAACTGTGTTATAGGCTTCACACAATGTTGTGTGTGTATGTATGTACAGCAGGTATGCTTGGCATGTTTGGTAGACAATTATTTGAGGTCATTTGCAAACTCTGCAGACACTGACACACCCACAATACATGCAACTTAAATGGATGTGCCACATAAACATGATTATTTCGAAACCCTCACCCCATTATATATGGGTGCTATAGGGGACCTTCTTAAGCATTAAATATTATTTTTAAACCATTTTTAAAATGGAATTTTTACAAAAAAAGAACCTGCTTAAGGTTACCACTTCGCTTGGGAGCAAAGGGTTTCAAAGGGTATTCCCTGAATTATTGAAAATCTGCCATCATATTTTTTTTGGCGACTTCTGGAGGAGGTTCCATCCCCACACTTGGTCGTAGTCACTTTCAGTTTCCTTTCGATATTTGTCGCCCAAATGATTCTGTATTAGCTGTTCTCAACAGTATTACTGATGGTTCGCCACATCCAGATTGTGGTCAAGTGTGCTCACGAACGTCATTTTGATGTCCGCCCTGTGAATTTCTGTGTCAAGGATTTCTCAGGGAAATTTCGGTTCATCTAGCACTACATTCTACGTCGTCGTAGGATATTGAATTGCTGACGAACAATACTGGTATACGGCTATTAATTTCCAACATATTACAGTTGAACTGTGGTCTCAGTTAAACTGATTATTGTCTGGTAAGTTCTAATTCTCTTCTTTCCTCAAATGGCATGAGCATCCATCGAACTTGTGAGAAACTCAACTGCCACTGTCCTATTGGAAGTCATCCCGAATGTCCTGACATTCCCTCGTTAGTTTTTTCAGTCAGGGAGCAGTTGCATAAAATACTGTTCACATCTTAACATTAGCACCAACATACCTTATCGTTTTAAGGGTGTACTTAAGGGTGATGCTCTAGATTTTAAGGAAGTAATGTTTTCCATCAGATCTGATGAGGCAAACCTTTGACTCTTAGCTCCAAAGTATGTTTTTGCAAATTGTCATCGGTTTATTGCGTTTTACTCTCGCAAATGCTAGACAAGATTTAATATCTTTTGTTCGATCTACCCACGTAAATTCTTCTCATTTAGAGGTCTTCTTATTGCCTTGGACTGTATACATATGTACATACCATAGAACTGCAACCGGTAATTGAAAAACAATCATGATTCAACTTTTCATATATGCCTTAATACTCGTTCTGATTATCCATTTTCAAATCAATCAGTACAACACTTTCTACGTGAGCGCTCTGCACTTCAAAACAGACGTCTGGCTGATGCCTTTGAGTGACAGAACGTTTGAAGATCTGGGCGTGGTAGTAAACATGACGCTAAGGGAACCGGTCGGTTTCATAAGAAGCTCGGGGTGGTTCAAACCCACCACCAACGAATCATAAAAAGCCCCCTTGTTCTACACTGAACTGGGTAATATAATGGGCCATATAGGCCATAAAGTGAACTTGCTGTGAACGGTAAGCTATCCTGAACTACAGTCAGACTGCAGTTAATACTAATTTTCGGCAATTTGTATTTATATTGCCATAATTTGCAGGCCTAACGACATCTGTAACGATAAAATCTAGTCAATAATTTTCCCTGTTGTTTGAATCATAACTTTGAGTAGAGTAGATTTTAACTATCCTTTGTACGTCCTCCTCAGTTGTTAAGCGAACCGACAGCCTTGCCACTAAATGGATAACCTGATACAACTCTAGAAATAGGTCTGTTTCGAACATAATATTAAGGAATTTAATCTAATTTCTTGCATAGTTTTATTTAAGAAATTACATACCTCACTAACGTTGTTTCAAATAACACGGCATTGTTGTCATTTGGGGCGTCGAATATTTTTGTAGCACAACTTATCAATTTTGTCAATATTGGGAAATACGTAATTGGAAGTAAGTATCTTTCTTTCTTTTTTGTCTAATTTTTATTTCTCTAGGATAAGCTATTACAGTTATTTGAAATGTCACTCGGTCAAATATTTATGAGTTATTTTCCTAATTGTTCGGTTATCCTCTTTATATCTCGAAAACACAAAATTTATTTTCTATAACAAATTGTAACTCAACGCATAACAAGTGTGTTTCAACAATTACATACGATAGCGTACACATCACATAATTTTTTAGAAACAGTTATTTGGGATCGACCAATGAAACGAAAAATAATTAAACTTTCGCTCTTTGTGGTCATTCATTTAACTATTCTGATTGCCTGGTAAATCTTCGTAGAGCAATTGTCGTATGAAGCCATAAAGGAGCGCAGCGAGTATAAAGGACATGAACGTAGTATGTAAAGAAAATCATGTATAAAAGAAAACCACTTAATAATAAATAATCTGACATACAAACAATGAATATTTTAGTCACAGGAAAACGTACAAAGAGATCATCTAACCAACGATTCTGATAACCAGAGAAATTAAAAATCGTTTAATTTTTTTTCAACACATATCGCTGCCCCTATGGCGGCATATCTATGGCGTATAGGAATAATATAGAATGCAGGGAACATAATATGGATGTTTGAATTAATTTGAAAACTCTAAATTGTTGAGTTACTCTAGGAAATAATATTTATATTAAACGAGCGCTAGTTTAGAGGTTTTATAACTTGTTTACATATCATAACAATTACCCTGTAAAAATTACATACGGTAGGGTACACACATATTTTTATGGAAACAGTTATTTAGGTTCGACCAAAAAATAATTAAATTTTCTTTCTTTGTGGTCATTCATTCGGTTATTATGATTTAACCTTCTTACAGCAATTGTTATATGAAACCAAAAAGGAGCGCAGCGAGTATAAATGGCATGAGGACATTTAGAAGAACACCATGTGCAAATTAATACCATATTAATAATAAATAATCTGACATACAAACAATGACTGTTTAAGTCACAGGAAAATGTCAACAGATATCATATCAAATAGTCTGCGAAGATTGCATAATATAGGGTATGCACATCTTTTAGAAACAGTTATTTGGGATTAATCAAGAAGAAGAGAGAAAGAGAGTTTTGCTACTTTTGTATTTAAGGTTGCCGTCTGTTATTTTGGTTGCAACACTTCCGAGTCAACGAGAACCCTGCTAATGTCCTTTACTTTCTCTTCTTTACTCCTGTTTATGAAAAATCCACACATTTATGCTGAAATGTTTTTGAGGTATTCTCATACAAATTTTCGATTTCTTCTGTTATCTATCGCATGCCGTTCTACTTCAATTTCTCCTGTTTTACGAAAAACACTCAACTCAGTTGGTCAAATATTTTTGAATTACGCTCCTACGAATCACATCTGAAATCATTACAAAAACAGGAGACAAGAAAAAAAACAAAAAGTTGCCAGAGATATTGAAGTTCTGTTTTTTTAAGAAAAGAGATTAAACACACGTTCGTCTGTTATTATAAAAAGCACAAACAAAAACACAAAAAAAAACACAGGGGACAGGGCAATAATATAGGTGGCTAAACATTATTCGAAACCTATACATTGCAAAGTTATTCTAGGAGATAATGTTAATTAAACGAATGCTGGTGGTTTAGACAACTTTTTTCAATTATAAATTGTAACACAACGCATAACAAGGAGGTTGTAAAAATTACATACGGTAGGGTGCACATCACATATTTTTTTGGAAACAGTTAATTAGCATCGACCAATCAACAAATAGAAAAATATTTAAAATTTCGCTTTCTGTGGTCACTCATTTAGTTATTCTGATTGCCTGTTAAGTCTCAGTAAGGCAATCGTTAGATGAAGCCAAAAAGGAGCTCAGCGAGTATAAAGGGCACGAACCTATTAAATCATGTGTACATACTTATATCTAAATGAAAAACCACTGGTACACCTTAACCCTTTGCACTTGGCACTGTTTCGATCGTTATCTACCAGTAACTCAACGTCACTTTTTAACGAAAACGTACATCCTTGAAATGTGATATTATACAGTATAATTTTATATATAATGAATTTATGGACATTGAAGAACACATATTTCCAAAAAATATCGAAAATTTTTTCTATTCGCTTCAGTACTGACTGAGGTCTTGTACATTTATTCACTCGGTTATCGGATTTCTTTATTATCGCATCAAGTTTCACACTTTATTGAACCACACCCTTGTAGCTTTGGACGCCTACTCCATTATATCTACAATTTCGTGAACTCACTTTGCACGTTCTTTCTCGACTTGTAAAATGGTTGATTTATTTATCATGTGTCTTGTTAATTTTATCATATTTCGATTAGTTTTTGTGTTCCATTTTAACAGAAAACTACAGGATAACAAGAATATCTCAAAAAAATTGCGGTGGAAAAATCGCTACAAAACTATCATTTCCCTCAGAGGGGACAACCGAGTGCAAAGGGTTAATAATAAATAATCTGACATAAAATCAATGGATATTTTAGTTCCAGGAAAAAGTCAACAGAGATTCTGATAATCTGTGAAAAATTTTAAATCGTTTTATTCTTTTCAACACATACCGCTGCACCCAGGACGGCATATATAGTATAAAGGAATAATATAGAATGTATGGGAAATATTATATGTCCGTTTCAATTCTTAATTGCTGAGTTACCTAGGAAACAATTTTTTATTAAACAAGCGCTGCTTTAGATATTTTTAGTTTACTTGCATAACATAACAATTAGGCTGTAGAAATGACATAATGTAGGGTATGCACATTTTTTTGAAACAGTTATTTGGGATTAATTAAAAAAGAGAAAAATAGTTAAGCTCTGTCACAAATATTTTTATGGAAACAGTTATTTGGGATCGACCAATGAACAAATAGATAAAATAATTCAACTTTCTCTCTTTGTGGTCATTCATTTAACTATTCTGATCGCCTGGTAAATCTTCGTGAAGCAATTGTTATGTGAAACCAAAAAGGAGCGCAACGAATATAAAGGACGTTAACGTATATAAAGAACATCATGTGTAGAAAGAAGAACATTAATAAGTCACAGGGAAAAATCAGCAGAGATCGTCTAAACAACGATTCTAATAACCCGTGAAAAATTGAAATCGTTTTATTCCTTCAACACACATCGCTGCTTCTATAGCGGCATATATGTATGTATAGTGTATAGGAATAATATAGAATGTATGGAGAACATAATATTTACGTTTCAATTTAACTAAAAACTCTAAATTGCTAAGTTACTCTAGAAAATAATTTTTTATTAAACAAGCGCTGCTTTAGAGATCTTTTAACTTGTTTACATATCATATCAAATTGTCTGTAAAAATTGCATAATGTAGGGTACACACATATTTTTGGAAACAGTTATTTGGTATCGACCAATGAAAAGGAGGAAAATTATTTAAATTTTAAATTTGGGGTCATTCATTTAACTATTCTGATTGCCTGTTACTAGACGTAGTTGGTAAAAATCGTCAATCGTCATAAAAGTGGAGCAGTGGCCGGCCATACTGGGCCTTAATACATATATCAGATAGATAAATCGGCTATTACAATAAATTTTTTCAATAAATAGCAAATAATTTTTAGTAAACGAGTGCTGGTCACGAAAAATTTTTTATTACAAATTATATCTCAGTTAGCCTGCGAATATTGCATAAAGTAGGGTATACACATATTTATGGAAACAGTTATTTGGTATCGACCAATGAAAACAACGAAAAATATTTGAATTTTAAATTTGGTGTCATTCATCAAAGTTTTCTGATTGCCTGTTAAATCTCAATCGTTATTCCTATACAATCCTTAAGCGCCAAATAAGCTCGGGTTAGTGTAACCGTGCACGGAACCCACGAAAAGCAATGAGATCGAGTACCAACATTTACATTTTTCTTCATAAGCTAAAAACGAACGTACGTTCCGTTCCGTTTCGTGGACGATTACCGAACCGTATTATAATTTGGGTCAGCGTTTACAGTGCTGTTCATATGGTAAAAACGTACATACCATTCCGTTATGTTCCGTGGACGCTTCTCTAAGCGAGGTTTTATAAAAGCGAACTTCAACAGCAAAACATAAAACTTGATGAAAGAGAGTTTTGCTATTATTATTGCATTGAAGGTTGACATCCGCCATCTTGGTTTCGACTTATTTAAGTCAACGATATTTCCAATATTAGGAACGCTACTAATGTCTCTTACTTTATTTTCTTATCTCCTGTTCCTATATGACAGTTGTGTTATTTCAAAAGAACGAAAGAAATTTTACTTGAAAAATCACTCACTCACTTATACTGAAATATTTTTGAGCTATTTTCATACAAGTTGTTGAACGTCTGTCGTTTTAGTTTAATTTTTTTCAATTATTCATCAAATATTTTTAAATAATGTTCATATGAATCTCGCTTGAAATCACAGGAGACAAGAGACAGGAGATAAGAATTTGAAAAAAGTCGCCAGGGATTTACAATTATTGACACATAACGAGAAGGCTGCCAAAATTGCATAAGGTAGGGTACACTGATTTTTTGGAAACAGTTATTGGGGATCGACCAATGAATAAGGAGAAAAATAATTAAATTTTCTCTTTTTGTGTCATCCACTTATCTATTCTGATCGACTGGTAATAATCGTTGTTTGGTAAAATCATTATAAAAGTGGCTCAGCAGATATACAGGGTGCGCACATCTGCACTTGGTAACCCCTATCCTTAATTTTTATATTGCAAATTATATCTGAGTTAACTTGCGAATATTGCATAAGGTAGGGTACTCACAAATTTTTTGGAAACAGTTATTTGGGATCGACCAATGAACAAATAGAAAAATATTTAAAATCGCACTTTTTGGTCATTCATCTATATATTCTGATTGCCTGGTAATAATCATTGTTTGGTAAATGCATTATAAAAGTGGCTCGGCAAATATAAAAGGCGTGCATGTCTGCACCTAGTAAACCCCTATAATAGATTTAATACATCGGACACGTATTACGATCATTTGTTTTGAGTGCTGGTCACGAAAAATTTTTATATCAAAAATTATATCTGAGTGAGCTTGTGAATATTGCATAAGGTAGGGTACTCACACATTTTTTTGAAACAGTTATTTGGGATTGACCAATGAACAAAGCGAAAAATAATTAAAGTCAATCTTTGTGGTCATTCATCTATCTATTCTGATTGCCTGGTAATAATCGTTGTTCGGTAAAAATCAATACAAGAGTGGCGAATCAGGGTGCGCACTTGGTAAACTCCTAGCCTTAATATATCAGACACATAATCGAGTTAGTCGCGAATATTGCATATGGTAGGGTACTCACTCATTTTTAATAAACAGTTATTTGGGATTGACCAATGAGCAAATAGAAAAATATTTAAAATCTCTTCCTTTGTAGTCATGCATTAATTATTCTGATTGCCTGGTAGTAATCGTTGTTCGGTAAAGGCATTACGAAAGTGGCTTTGCAGATATAAAATGCGTGCATGTCTGCACCTGGTAAGCCCCTATAATAGATTTAAAACAGCAGGCAACCTAATCGGGTTTTTACTTTAACTTGTTTCGAGTGCCATCACGAACAATTTTTATATAAGAAATTGCATCTGAGTTAGATTACGAATATGGCATAAGGTAGGGTACTCACAATATTTTTAGAAACAGTTATTTGGGATCGACCAATGAACAACTCGAAAAACAATTAAACTTTCTCTCTTTGTGTCATCCAGTTATCTATTCTGATTCCTGTTAATAATCGTTGCTTGGTAACATCATTGCAAGAGTGGCGCATCAGCCATACAAGATGCGCACGTCTGCACTTGGTAACCCCTATCCTTAATACATTTTACAGAATCGACTATTACGATAACTTGTTTGGAGCGATGGTCAGGACAAATTTTTATATTACAAATTCTATCTGAGTTAGCTTCCGAATATTGCATAAGGTAGGGTACTCTCTCATTTTTTATAAACAGTTAGTTGGGACTGACCAATGAACAAATAGAAAAATACTTAAAATCTCACTTTCGCTTTCTTTGTGATCATTCATCTATCTATTCTGATCGCCTGGTAATAATCTCTGTTTGGTAAAATCATTATAAAAGGAACACAAATCATAATATACAGGGTGTGTAAGTGCAAAAAGAAAACACTGAGTATACTTATTGATTAATATGGTGTATGATGGAGTGCCATCTATTAGGCAATGGCTGATCGCTGAGTAGTTATGAGTGAAACAAATTATTTCTTTTTTATAAACTTTGGTCAACGCAGTATTTATGACTGAAACAAGGTACATATTCTTTTTTTATAAACTTTTTATTCATATTTATTTAATATAAATTAATTGTATAACAAGTGACAAATACATATATACATAATATGTATAACAAATAACAAATATGTATATATCGACGCCTCCGTTCTATAACATTCTAAGTCGAAAAAGTGTGTTTTGAGTTATGAGCTCTCAAAGTTTTCACGCGCCATACGACTATATGTGTATTCTAATTAGATTTTTCCCTATAACTTCGGAACGGATCGGCGCATCTTAACCAAATTTTGACAGTATTTAAGTTAGAGAACGTAGAATTTAAAAATGCAAGAACATTAAAAACGTTCTAAGTACACTTAGAACGTTATAGAATGGAGGCGTCCATATAACAAATAACAATATTACTACAATACACAGTGCAGACCAATAAATTTTGACAATTTGACATAATTTGTGTATCTTTAGATGAGTCAAAATATATCATTTTATGCTCGTACAGATGTACTTCATCAGTATGGAGGAAAAAGAAATGAAGAGCTCGATCGAAACGGTTAAACATGGCGGTGGTGGTGGTGGCACTACAATGTGTATCGGTATTATTATATATAGCTGTACAAAGACTTTTGTTGTCCACTGTGTGTATATTTGGTTTAACCATACATTATTGGCTTTAAATGGTTAAATTTTACAAGCGTTCATTCGCATGCATGTATGACTCCTTGATTAAAAATAAAGATATTACAGTCAAAGAAAAAAGTCTGCATACACCACTCTATGTAGAATTTTTTCCTGGTGATTTTTATCAAATTGAAAAAGGTGTTCTAGCTTTTTTTTAAGGCAGTTGCAAAGGTTTGAAGACAAAAAAGGAATATAAAAAAAAATTAAACATAGAAACTATTAGAAAACTTAAAAAAAAAATTTTTAGTAAAAAAGTCTATATACAGCAGTGTATATACATACGGCAGTGTATGGGGACTTTTTTCTGTGACTGTGTATTGTATATTTAAAAAACAAAAACTTTAAAGAAGACAATCAAATGCATCTTAAAAAGATATCCTCCTTTCAAATGTACAGTCAAAGAAAAAGGTCTATGTACAGTGGTGTGCTTGTGTAGACAATTTTCTTTGGCTGTATGTTTAAGTTACAGAAATGGTTTGAATTTTTCGTGTTTTTTAGGTTTTTTTTCAAATGTTTTCGATAATTTTAAGCCTGATTTATTTTAAATTCAGTCTACAGTTGGTTTTACTTAATTCTGCACGCCATTGGTAATATCTTCTTCGGATCATCTTCTTCGTTTTGATGCTGCTGACTTTGTTGGTGTTGTTGTTGCTTCTCATATTATTGTTTGTATGACAATTAAAGTTATTCATTTACTGTTGTACTGTCCAGTCCATGGCATGATGTCCATTATATGAACCATTTTGTGAACAACCATTGGCGTTCTCCTTATTAGTATGACTGTCTGATACGATTTCAGTACCCCAAGGAAACCATTGACAAGTTATCCATAGACATGGCACGATTTTCTTTCAAGCACCATGTATCGGCTACACGTTTGATTGTTCTCTTCCACTTTGGTTGTATAAATTGTGGCTCTATAAAGAGATATAAAAACAAACGAATATCGTTAAAAATATTTTCAAATTTCATATGCACATACAGTCAAAGAATAAAGTCTACATACAGCGCTATATGAAGGCTTTTTTCCCGGTGATTTTTATGAAAATAAAGAAGGATGTGTATAAAAAAAGCTGGGTATATATAACGGTGTATGTAGACTTTTTTCAGTGACTATACATATATAAAGAAGTACCTATAGCGTAATAAAACAAAACAAGCAAGTAACAATTGTCGTATTAAACTGTATGCATGTAAGTAAATGATCTTAAAACATTCTAGCATTCCAAGAAGTTAGTGGGTATCTAATAATCGATTTCTGCTCTTTAGCTCTGATTAGTGTGGTTGTAGCTGTTCTATGAATAGAGTATGTATTTGTTTGTGCACGTATGTACGTCTAAAATATACTTCTCTTGGTACTGGTCTTTATAATGATAATTATTCCTTGAGACATTCAATTCAATATATCGGGTGGGTCATCTATTGGTTTAAATTTTAACCATCGGTTATTTCGAATCTGTCAATACTTATGCTTTATTCTATTAAAAACTTCAGTATATTATCTGCACTGAACGAAATGAATCGATTTACGCTTGAGCAACGTTGGAATTTATTGGATCAAGGAGAAACTGCACGGTGATCTCGATTTTTCCAAAAAAAAATTATCTTTTCGAATGATTTTCAATTTATTTTCATATTGGTGGGTACGTTAATAAGCAAAATTGCCGTATTCGGTGCTCAGAAAACCCACACGTGGACTTACAGAAGCCAATGCATTCATTACGAGTGACTGTTTGTTGCGGCTTGTGGAGTGGGGTCATCTTTGGCGGGGTCATTGGATTTGAACAGGAGGACAGCACAACCATTACGCATGCATGAGTACGAAGTAATATTTGAAATGATCATTGAACGAAATGTTTTTGCTGGAAGTTTTGTTTGTCTTTCACAAATTGGGACAGAAATTTTTTCTTATCAATATATCTGATACGATTTCAATTTGCTAGAGACAGTTTAAACTATTCAACGGATTTGTGATTTGTGTTACGAACTGAGATGACTACTGTATCCTTCAATTATTATAAAATATGCCAGTTTTTTATGGCAAATTCTCAGACCAAGTATTAGCCTTTGTTAGCTATGAACGTTTTTCTTAACATTTGAGTATTTAGTTGAGTTTTAAAATATTTGCCATGTTCATCATACTCCACTAAAATATCTTTCTTACGTTGAATTCAATGGAACTTGTTGAGGATGTACTGCAGGGGCAAATCAATGTATTTCAGCTGCACTTTAAGTCTCTAGTTCTCATACAAAAACATTGCAGAAACCTTCCTTAGATTTCAATACCAAAAACGTAGTACCTTGGCAAAATAATGAATTTCAAGAAATATTTTTAACACTTCAAGAACATTGAAGACAAGAAACAAAAAAAGAAATCTTTTTTCAATTGACAAATTGCTTCCATTAATAATGCATTGTTCGGAAGACGGTAATTAAATGAAACATGTTTTATTTGGAATAAAAATCCTGAAAAATCATCATCAACATCGTCTTCGAAATCGGCTACTCATTTAAAGGCAACATTTAATAACTGGTTGTGGATGGCTCTTCCATTTCGAAGTCTTATTAATCATGGCAATTGGACAACTATTTTTTAATATAAAGAAATACAAAAAAGAAAAAAGACTGACAATAAAACAATTCCGAAAACATTTATTTTTACACTTACGAGTGTGGATTATCAAATAATCACTAAAAACAGATCACATACCTCATAAAATTATTCTTTTTTGTTTTCGTTTTTTACTATTATTGTTAATGTAATGAAAAGACAAATGGAACAGACCGACAGAAATACACACATTGGAGCTGTATGATCCCAAAGGAGTATAAAAATCATGGAAATGCATGTGCAAACACAAGAAAATATTCGTAAATGATTGTGTTCAAGTACAAATACGTGTATTGTATCGTGTATGTGGATGTAGAGTTTTGACAATTGAGAGTAAAAATATAGCAGTAGTGGAAATAAATGATTTAGAAAATGCTTCCACTCTTAAGAAGGAATCGGAAAATTTGCAAGAAAGGAAAACACTGCTACAGATGTTTTGCCCCATATTTTGAACTACGGGTTAAAGTATAAGAAAACTAAGTTTCTGCTCATGTGTAGTGACAGCTTTTGCGTTAACCGAATATTGAATAATATTTGTTCAACTTAGCTTCAAGATAGTTCCTGATCGAAATTGAAAAATGTTCGTTTTACAAATCCTTTCCTGCAGCACCGTCAGAGCTAAGCACACGCTATAACAGACGTGTTTGAATATAAAACACAAGTCAGACTACAAATCTTATTGGACTTGGTGCAACATAGCAAAGATGACAACATAGTTTCTACCAATATAGGAAAGCTTATAGATTTGGCAGAAATTCGATTTGGGCATCATAGGTTGGCTTAGATTAGATGACGGGTCCTCCCTTAGGGACAAGGTCCCACATCAGGTCAATAATTAGGCCCATTCTAAAACCACAATTTCTACTCAAGAAACCAATCCCACTCTAGAATAAGAATATATTGCAGCATTCTTAATAGTGAAGAGTTCTATAACGGATGACAAACAATGAGAAGTCCCCTCTTCATGACGGGCACCGGCACATGAGATGACAGACAGTCTCATCCTGCTACTCAGAAGCTCCTGCAGAAGTTATTTGAGAGAATTGTCACGCAATAAGCCAGTAACCTGCGAGAACTGCAATTATGCGATAGTTGGTCATGTGAGTTAAGGACAGAAGACAATCGGCACATTTTTTGATTCATACAAGTCCACCATTGTTTTATCCTCAACGAAGAGCAACGAAACTGAGGTTTCCTGTAAAACGAGTGGAAATTAGCTAGTCTAACTGAGGCAATCGGAACACCTATGCCCTGTCGGAGATTATTAGCTCTGTTCCGGCTCTGGTCCAGAATTCCAGCATGTTCAGAGTCCAGGTTGGGCTAGAATTTAATTGTATTGAGCAATATGGCCACTAGCTCAGTTCGCTGCTTTATTAAAAGGTCAGAGGGAAGTCAATTGAGTGTGGCAAACGAGCCCTTAGTTCAAGTGGAACAAAGTGCACTGATGATTAGGACAGCCGACTGCATGCGAGTCTGCCTATCAGTCGGCAGTGGCATTGCTAATTGTTCAACATCCAGCATACTTAAGCACCGTAAAGCAAAATTTTTTCCACCAAGGCCTGATAGACCCAATTTTTGATAGCGGCAATGCAATCCATGTGTAATTTGCATCGTAAAAATGTATAAAGTGCTCTACGAATAGCATTCTCATCCGAATTCGTTGAAAAAAGTTTTTCCACTGTATTTTCAAAGAGGGCGTTGTATGTCGAATCTCCGTAAGGCAATCACACCTCTAACTGGAAAAGCCTGCCTAATCAACTTATGCTTTATGGCAAAAAGTGCCTCAAGTGTACAACAATTAATGTGTCTCTGTGAAGTCTCACCCTCGATCAATGCAGTGAGTAGCTAAGTAGGAAAACACTACTAATTTTTTATCTACAACTGTTATTTGATTATGAACATAAATTTAATGCCAAAAGAAGTGAACAAAATGAAGAGAAATCTTTGTTTAATGCTTGTTTTCATAATCGAAATCTATAAACAACATGAAGGAATATTAAGGCCATCAACTACGACTCAGTGATACACTGTAACACAATAACCTTTTTGGAATTGTTTCTTGAATAGCTGCAGCAGTATTCCTTAATTCAGACGTGAGATTGTGAAGTGAAGGAATGGGCACACGAATACAATTGTAAAAGGATCAAATTGATCCATTTTCTTTGGACTGCATCTGAATTCCTAACCGTACCTTTTTACATGATGAAAATTTTCGTATATCAAGTGAATCTACATTTGAGTCTGTGTGTCATATACAGTACAACACATGCTTTACCTATTGTAGGGCATAAGAACGGGCATCATCTTCATCATCCTCATCGTTCTCTTTATAAAGATTGTGATACATTCCAGATATTAATGGTAAAATAATAGCAACTCAATGGAAAACCAACAGAGCCATACACTTCTATTTAGACAAGTATTATGAGCTTATAAAACTGAATACACAACAACCAAGAAGATTTTTCTTAAATTCCTTGTAAAGCACTTGCAGTTACTCAGGCAATTGACTCGATGTTATTATTGTTTGTATTACTTTTTGTTTTTGCAGCATTTATTAAGGCTTAAACGAAATGAAAGAAATTTGAAATCCTTAAATTCAACCAGAATTCAAAATCCATACGGACTCCGGTTTAGAATGATTGTTCCAAGCCAATTATTAAGCAAAAGCAATAGAAGATGAAGAGTTCCAGTAACACGATACAACTCATTTTTAAATCATAATGAAGGACCATGGAGAACACAATTCAAAACTGAATTGAACAGAATCGTAATGGAAACAAAAATTTTGTAAAAGTTGTACAAGAAAAAAAATTAGTTTTCCTTGGTACACAGAACCATTTATTTATGAAAAGCTTTAGAAAGCAGTGGCTTAAAAGTATGCCATCCATAACATGAAGAAGCACGAAATGTGTTCACATGTTCACATTGTTGAGAAAGACGAAATTGCAATTTCATTGCAGTCCTTATGCGGGAAATCATTTTCTCTGGAATATATTAACAAGAAAATATTAAGGGATCGTATATTGATAACCCCTGGTTGACCTTTTCAAATGTTTATCAGAGCAGATGTGATATTATGGATTAAAAAACTGGAGTCTATATCACCAGTAATTACATTGAATATGAACGAGATATTTAACATAGTTCTGCGGCTTTTAAGTGTTGGAAGTTTGATTAATACTAATCTGGCAGAATAAGAAGGTAAACTTGTTGGATTAAAATTCAGTCCTCGGAGACAAAACATCAGAAATTTCTTTTGTACAGATTTGATGACGTCGGAATATTTTTGTTATTTCATAACAATCTTCTTGAATTTGAGAACATTCTTTATATATCGTTTAAACTTAATTTCCACACAATCTTTCGGGTAGTAGAAACTAATAGCTTATCCTTTTAAAAGTAAAAACTAAATTATAAAAATTTTTAAGAAGAAATCTTTTAAATTTTAAGTGCAATCATCGCGTACAATCAATACCAATTTTCTTAGCCTCTGTAAACATATTATCCAGTTAAAGATAATCCTTGTAAAAGTTCTTTTATCCCATGACCAGACTATTAAAAACCTTGACAAAGTAAATACGAAATAAATTCTCCCAAAATAACGCAAAAAGCACAACAGAACAACAGAATTATGTCATACAATATTTTCCAGTCTTTAGCTCTCTATGATCTGAATCTATAGAGCAGCTTAAATTTAATGACGGCTACTCTCTATTATCCCCCATATGAGCATTCATTCCTTTTCCAGCAATTCAATGTACACTTTTGGAAAATAAGTCGAAATAATAACAAGTGAATGTAACAAACGAAAATTGAAAAAAAGGAGCAAAATCCGCAAGAAAAGAAGGGAAAAGGATATGGAAGATTTAAGTTTTCATTATTAGAAGCATTTCATTTCTTATGTAATCCACGAAATAAGGATTTTGAAATTGTCCTACATAGGCATCCATGATAACGAAACGAAGGACTAGTCTGTAAGCGGAATGCAGCCAGATGCAGGGAAGTAATTCGATGATGTCAATTTCCGATAGTCAACAGGAAATGCATGTGCTGCACATTTTCATTTCATTTTCTTTTCGTTTTATTTCGTTCTGTCTGCGTCCACATCCTTCTGTCCAGTGGTCTTATGATGGTATTTTTGGTAGTATACACAAGGATAATGATTTTTTAATAAGAAATCCTTATCGATTACAAGACGAAAAAAAGAAATTCAATACCAGACGTTTTATACAGGCATTTAAAAAAGGATTTTCTTAAATTTTTGCAAAGTTGATTTTCTCCCTAAACATCAGCAGTGAAGGTCTGTCCACCATCCCCCGCCATATGGTATTTCCATACCATTTTGTTTTAATTTTAATAGCTTGAATTGGCTTTTACTCTCCAATGTAAGACAATACCAAAGAGGCGGTGTGAGTAAGACTTTGAGTGCATTTCTGGTCGACTGCTGACTAGTAATTTTTTAATGTTATCCTTGAAAAAATCTTATCTTTCTTTATTTTACACATTTTGTAAAAGTTTGTTGTCGTTGCCTCTGATGTTGTTGTATACATTAATGCATGACTTTATTTTCCTTCAGTTTTGTATTCTTCAGCTGTTTCATATTTTTCATTTTCTACTACATTTTTCTCATGTTTTTTTTTTCTTTTGGCTCTTCCCCTTTTTTCTCTTTGGCCCTGACATTCAATGTTGTTTTCGCCGTCTTTAAATGTCAGAGTAAAAATGTAACCAACTATAAAACGACACACTAATTAAAACCTTAAATTAAACAGGGTCCTTAGTTAAGCGTTTTCTATTTCTAAGTAGAAATAAAACAAACTGTGTAAGATACTCGGTTGAAGAACCTATGGATGCCATTGCATGTGAAATATAATATGAAATGTCGATCATAACTTATCTTGGAGGACCTCATCTGACATGTATAGTTTTCCACGACTCTGAACTATAAATTAGGTTGAATATAACCGATGGCATGCATTAATTCAGCTTTGGGGAGCCGTTGTGGTTTGTGTTTTATTCGTCTACGCCTGCCACTGCGAAAACTTCACAAGAAATATTCAAATCGTACGTGGTGGCCAGTTCACAACATCTCTCCGTGAGGGAAACATGACCTCAAATCGCTCGTGCAGAATATCAGATGAGGCTTGAGCTTCGTTTAAAATTATTCACAGAATTGTAAGATTTAACCTCTGCAACATCATACAAAAGGGTGTGTTGGCATGGCAAATGATTGGCAATGAGAAGCTGTCATGGAAGCACTGTTAGATTTAAGTCTTCTGCATATTGTAAAGTAAAGACCAAAGCTTTGGAGACCAATATAAGTCTAATATTAATTTTGCCATAGCATTTATTACTTAAGGAATCGATTGTCCTCCTTAACTGTCCGAAGGACACAACCAATATACTTCATGATTTTGGGTATTGAATAGAGTACGCTGGAAACTGCGTAGTCTCTTAAAAGAGGGATTATTTTAGGTTTACAGATAGTTCAGAAATGGATAGCAGAGTTTTTGATCCTAGAATGGAGTATTTCCATCGAAAGTTCTGTTCAATTGAACTCAGACAGGTGGTGCAAACGGCAAGACAACCAATACTATCTGACAGTTAGGACACCAATTGAGCTCTCGACTCTTATGAGGTTAATTCGAAGACAGTTTAGAACTGCCCCTCTACTGGATCTAAAGCCGTGTAGGAATTCCCGGTAATGAGCAAGCAGACGAGCTTCCGAGGATGATGGGGCTAAAATCCTTCTGTGTAGTGGGAACTGATTTTAAGAAAGGTATTCTTAACAAAAGGGAAGAAAGTTGGAGCCAATCAAAACATTTATTGGAAAATTAATCTGTGTTATAAATCAGTCTATCCAGGAATAACCCCGATATTATGACAGGGCACTGTACACGCATAGTACTCTTATTCAGAATGGGGGATGTCTCGAGCACAACAAGAGACAATAAGAATAAATGAGAAAGAAACACATTGATGTATATCAGAAACTAGGCTATTATCATTATCGGACGGCATCCTGAATTCTGTCAGGGCAATATGCGGCAAGGATACTTCGACTGTTTGTTTCATCAGTTGCCTGTTGCAGTAGTTGGTTATATTATTCCATTAAAATATTACGTTCGATTTAATTTGTTATTCAGAGTTTTTTCTCCTTTAAATTTAAATACATCATGTCGGTTTAATGTGAATTCGTTTTCTGTACTTCTCCCCTTCCTTTTTTTTGCATTTAATTTTTTATTTTTATTATTCGTGTATACAAAACTTTGCATATTCCAACATTCGCTTTCCAGTACCGAGGCACTAAAATACTGGCAAACTTTACTGCAACTCAGGCAAATACCAGTGCAAATGCAAATTAAACGAAAAAATTCTGAATCTCACTTCTTGGTTGGCAAAAATGCCGATGCAAATGCATTCAATGCACTGTTGCTAGTATTCCCACTCTTACTTCCGTTTCCTATTCCTATAGGCTTACATATGTACATAACCATTTATTTATATGTATGTATGTCTATCCATGTAAATGAGTATTTATTTATTTGTATATGAAAATATGAATGAAGTTGTTGAAGATGAGTACGAATATGCGCTGCATCGTTCATAGTGTTTTGCTACTGCCGCAATTGTTTTTTTTTATTAATTTTATGCTTTCCTTTCCTCCCTATCACCCATTTTGATTCTATTTGTTTATTTTGTGACTTGAAATAAACTTTTACGCGCTATAGTTATTCTCGTAATGAAAATATACATTCAGGTCCTACTCCCACTCCTACGATTACATTACATACATAATTTGCATGAATACTGCCATCAGACCGAGCCGTTTGCTGATGTATGAAATCATTGTATGTATTTATCTGTGTCTAAATTGCAATGAATGGAAAAAACGCATCATTTAAGGAAAAATTACTACAATTTCACAATAAAAGTGCATGCCTAACATTTACTAAATAAATGGGTGGGAGGAAAATGATAATATTTTCGTAATTATTCCATTCAACTAAAGCTGATTCTCTTCACGTCCCATTCATTGTTTTTCTTCCTTTTTGTATTTTTTTAATATTTTCATTATTTTTATTATTTTTATTTTCTCTTTTGTTCTTTATGAATTTGTTCATGATTTCCTTATTTCATATGGCATTTGTTGTTTTTGTCACTTAACTGTTGAAAGTTAGCAACTTTAAATTGTCAAGCACAATTCAGCAACAATTTTGTTGTTGTTCGAGTTATAAGTACAAAATGGCTTAAAAGGAAAGGCAAATTACACAACTTATTTACTAAAAAAGGATTTTTATGTCAGAAAATTATTATTTTTTCTAACAGAATAGTTTGCATTCCTTAACAGATCTTATTTTTTTTTTTCGAAAAAAGAAGAACCATGAAGAGAATAAGTAAGAGCATGCGAGACTTGATTGAGTCGTTTTAAATAATTTTTAATTAAAAAGGATTTATTTAATTATAGGGACTTATAACTTTTATTCCAAGCCATTTACTCTCAAATAGGAATTTAAATCAAATAATGAATAAAGAAATATTATTATACCGCGATTGGAGTTACAATAATTGTCCCTCTTACCATTAGTTAAGTATAACACCAAAGAGTTAAGTTATTTGAAAAGGCTTTACATGTTTGTGTTTAGGAATATGAGGCGCTTTACATAGCATTGATAACGAGTATTCTAACTGATAGGATCAATTAAACAGAATACACCAACTGGTGCATTTAAACCAACGGATGGCAAGGCTATCAGCTTTTAAATATCCTTAATTTATTTAACGAGTACTTAAGACCGAGTTACACTTCATATATGTATTAAATTTTGACATTTCAAAAAGGTAACGGAAACTGGATCGTCCATGTTTTTAAGTGTTTGAGCGTTTTTATCTTTAAATTTAAATAAAACAAAGTGTGTCGAAGTTCTTTATTCGTTTGATTGGAGTATACTCAAATCAGGATTACAACCTAGTTTCTACCTACTAGACTACAGCGTCTATCAGATTGTACAGTTCTAACGCTTGATGTAAATTAGTTCAGACTCTTGATCGAAACTCTTATTATCAACACAGAATTAAAAGTAAAATTCTAAAAGTAGAATCAAAATTGTATTCTTTATATCCTTTCAATCTCATTTAAATGAAATTATTTCTGAAAAAAATTTTCGATTCTTTTCAAATTCATACTCTTAGTCTTTTCATTTTTCGATTTTCTAACACTTCATTTATTATTTTCGTTGGTGTTGTTTAAATTTTTATTTTTTGTTTCACTGCTTTTAGTCCTTTGAGGATAAACTTTTGTTTTTTAGAAAAATTTCAGTGTATTTCGCAAACTCGAAGGTCCAATTAAAAAATATTAAAGCGAACTTTTTTTCATTTCCTTTTCCAATGTGGACCATTAACATTTAAGGCAGAGGATATGGTTACAAAGAATTTTTCGGATTTTATTTCCTTTGTTTTTGTAAAATACAACACTAATGAATCTCTTGAGTGTAATTAAACAAATAAAGTTTCATTTGCTTTTACACTAACAAATCCTTCAATTTTAGTTCTTTTTCTCAAAGAAATAGTATCTCCTTTTCCTTTTTACTGGATTGCACTTCAATGCAATTGCAAATGGAAGTTTTCAATTTAAAATTGCAACTTTGTATTTTCAATATCAAAAGCTATAGGGGGAATTATGAGGAAATTGTTTCTATTACTGGCAACTTAGCCTACCAATAGCCGATTATGCTAATGCATATGGGTTACAGCTGCCCTTAAGGACTTATTATCATTTTAAAGCGAGATTGATATCTGCGAAGAAAGTCTTATGAAAATATTGGGTTCCCAACAACGACTTTCAAAGTTTGACTCTTTGACACTTTGACGAATAGGTACGTAAGCAAACAAAATTTTGAATTTGGAACAGTCGAAACCTACATGAGATCCAAGTGGATCCAATGCATTCCGGAAAAATTCCCTGTTTGTTGTAGATTTTGGACTGGTAAGGCTATCGTTCCATATTTCCAATTCTTTTTACCAATTTCTTTTGACTTCAATTCAATGATCTGGATATCAAAGGTATGTGGGAGGCGCTACGTGCCACACAGTTTATGCCACATTGGACATTCTGAACGAGTGATTTGAGGGCATGGTCTGTTCAAAACCATTAATCAAAATAAATCTTACTTATGAGCCCGAATCACAAAAAAACAAATTGGACATTTCGGATGCCCTGCACCCAGAAAATCCGTCACGGATATTTGAAGGATGTCATATCCACCACACATAATGGCATCAGTAGGTATTTTAAAGGAGTAAAGAATGTTGATGATATCTCACACTCTCTTTGTTTAATTTAAAACAGGAATGAAAAACCTGATGTGTGACCTTCATAGCTTGGTAGTCAATTTCCACTTAATTACTGGTCTTTGATGTTGAAAGACTTAGCCATTGTTCTAAGACCCTGTCATACCACGATATGACGGAAATTTGCAACAAATGAGGATATCACAATGTCTGCATAGCTCAAGGTTATACAAAACATTTCTTTAAGGATCGGTGAGCAATAAGTGAATCATGTCTTAAATCAGCCAGTTGGCTTTCTTTTACTACTCACTATATTCTGTTAAGTATAAAGATGCAACATCATCTTCTGCATGTTATATTGTGTCAACCTAACGGCAGTTTTAATGTTAAGAAAAAAAAAGACTTCTTTATCATGATAATGCAGTTTTATTTGTATGCCACGCATAAGTACAAAAATACACTCGTAGATATATTGTAGAATCCATGGCGGCAACAGTAGCAGGAACATTAAGTTGTATGTCAAACTGCTTGTTATTCTTATTGTTATAGTACTAAGAGTAGTATCGTACACTTATTCAGAGTGAATAGAGTTTGTATCTGCATGATTATGTCTTCATCTTCATCATAAGTTGATAAAAGAAGCACGTGTACACATTAGGGTGAAAATTCAAAAATCCTTAAATCGTTTTTCTTTTCTTCTTCAACAGCTACTCGGTAAATGAGCTCATGCCGTATTAAACGCATTTGCTTTAACGTTGCGTTATAACTTGCGTTTAGTTTTTAGAGCAGCAAGTATCTGAGTTTCTTTGGTTGCGATTTATTGGTATTTCGTAAGCGAAAGAAAAATTCGTTGAAAATTTATTCATCGAGTGTAATTTTGACTGAAATTGTATTGGCATTAATTTTGATTTAACACAGGAGTTGTGTTGGCTCAAGTTGAATATCTTTTTCAAAATTTGCGTCGCTGTGTAAAGAGAACATGAGCATTTCTGTCCTTAGCGAGTAGGATTTCATTACTCAAGTCAGTAATCTAATTGAATTAGAAACTGTAGAGACAATTCAATTTTTTCATCTTCGGAGCAATCTGCCTTACATACACATGCCCTCCTCTTACCATACCTTTGTATTGACTTCAGCTATTTTAGTGTCGTGGTCTTTATCTCCTCAATAATTCACAATATCCAATAACAACAGATACAGTACAACCAGCAATAACAATAAGAAATTTTACACGTTTTAAGACATTTTAAGTTTCAAAAAGCGCTGAATATAAAGGGGAAACAGAAGCCACGAAATGTAGGAAAACAATTTTCCATTTAGTGACGGGGTCCAACATTTGTAACATTTTGCCACAGAAATTTATATAAAACGAAATGTCATTGTTTAACTGGTGAATGACCCCCTCTTTTTCATGTTGCCCTCGGTCAATGTATTTTGCTGAAAGGTTGGTTTTTTAGCGATCGTAGATAAGCAGTATCTTACAAATGAAACAAATGATAGAAGATAGGATAAGAGAGGAACTGTAGGTATGGACAGAAACTTGATGTGATCAATTCATGAGTAAGTTTTTTTTAAATTCATGCCAAGCCAATCATTGTAATTAGTGAGGAGATTTTCGGATTATTACGTGGAGAGTAGCTATTAGTTGACTGCTACTGATACATAACAAGCCCAACATGAGATCTGGGATAAAACTTAAGCAGAATTCTGTAGAGATCAGAAGGAGTTGAGATAACAGAGAAACATACATACATAATTGGCCATTACAATCCTTCAGTCAGGATTACGGCCTAGCTTCTCAACACCACTCATGTTGTGTGCGTTAATTTTATACATGAGTGGCGGGATCTACAGTTTGAGAAGCTTTTCATGGCAATTTTTACTCTCAGAGTTTTTGCCAGAAATCTGCTGAGAGGAAGTCGCCGAAGAAATATTTTCATATTTTCGTTTTGATGTCTGACCTGGGATTCGAACTCGGGCCTTTCGTCTAATAAGCCAACACACTACCTACAGAGAAAATTAAGTATAATTTGTAAGATCGCATACGATGTCAATTCTATGGTATGAAACTTATTCTTGGCCAGGAGGAAAGAAAGTTGTCTTGGATATACTGTAGAATTAACACAAGTCACTCTTTTACATTCTGAGTTCCCTGATCATTAAGATTTACCCTCCTTTGGAAACTTTAAATGTCAACTCAACAGTTACTTATGGAAACAATATTAGAAAGTCATCAATCTTTCACTTCGAAATTTGTTGTGACCGGTTCAAGCGAACTTAAATAACAATGACGATAAATTGCTCAAAAATAGCTGGTGAAGTTTTAATTGCATTTTAATTAATTGTTTAATCAAAAAATAGGGCAAATTAATTCAAACGGCATTAATTGAATGATAAATAAAGAACGAATTGTGTCCCTTAAATGTAGATTTTGATGTGAATGGTGGTATGTTCCATCACAACACCGCTTCATTCCACAGTAATATCAATTGGTAGGGAATTTAATACGATTGATAGGATTTTTGAACAATACTGCATATTTGTACATGATACACATACATTAACGGCATCATGTTCGAAATACAAAAGAAAACAATACCAACGCTAGTGTATGAGAATTTAAATGAATTGCCATATAAATTCATGTACGTGCAACAATGAAAATCGTATTGTATTGTGACATCCATTCAAATCTGTTGAACTGCAGCAGTAACTAGCTGTTGCAGTCTTATACATGCACATCGATAAAGTCCTAAAGAGGGGCGAAGCAAAATAGCCGTCAACTTTATAAAAAAAATAATACAAGCAGCACGTCCTTCTTTCTTGCTCCGTTTACAAATTCTTCTTCATGATTTATAATTTGAGGTTTTTTTTACATTTTTTATTGTTGTGTTACTCAGCATGACAGTGGCGCCAAATGATATCAAAACTTTATGAATTTCAAAATCAGAAAAATAAAAACAAAAATTTTAGGCATTACACACTGCGAAATATACTGACTATTTACCCGTTCTTGTTAATGGGGATATTTTTGTTTATAAAACTACGTTTCGAGCAACATTTAGTTTAAAAAGTTTTTAAATTATTCCAACATATTTACAGGGCTACAGGATACTTAGCCAAGGGGCACTATCCTTAAGGATGGGACAAAATCTAATAAAGGATGTAATATCGATGAAGTTGTTAATGCTTTTCGTCGAGCAATCAGATGATTCGGGTGCTCCACCTTATATCTGCTTAGTTGTTTTCGGGAAAGAAGCATTTGGATGCAAAAATGTTTCGCTTCTACTATTACGAGAACTGTAAAACCTGGTTAACTTGGTATAGTATTCAAAAATTGATGTTTTTGTAGAAATTTCAGAATATTCTGCCCAAGGATTGTATTTAACAAACGATAGCCATTGAAATACAAAAATGTGTAAGGCTGTAGATTCACCACGAGATAGTAGCATATAGAACAATTTATTTTTATGGAAACTATGCCTTCTAACGAGCATTCCGGAGGCACAAGGCACTCGAATCGGTATCGCACTCAAAATATTTGTATAACACTGAGTAAGTGTTGTACTTTAGGTTAGGAAAAATTAGTAATGGATCCAATTTGATGCACTTAGATCCCCAGATCCGTTGTGATAACACAAGACTCTAATAAATCATTGTCGCCCTGTAGAATCAATCTTTGCTATTTTGGAATAGTTCAAGTTGCAAATCTTTGAATCCATTTGATAGATATTCAAAAGCAGTATATCCCACTTTCGGTACCAGATCAATGACATAGGAGATTTTCTATACAATCCTCTTCAATTTCATCCCCACATCTGCGGCGCCTTATTCGACAAAAAGGCCAACGTCTCGAACAAAGCGAAATATCATAAAATAGCGGTCTTCTAGCAAAAACCCTACGAGTAAATAAAACTGTTATGACAATTTTATCACAAATCTTTTGGTCGGAGTTGGCTATAAATTGTGTAGGTCCCATCAAGCATGGATAAACTAATAACACTCCACATGGTTGACGTGAGAAGATAGATTGGAATACTGACCAAAGCATTGTAATGTCTAATTAAGTAAGTAAAAACAGAGTTCGTATACGGTGATCGATTAACGATTTCGTTAAGCTCTATAATCTAATAATCCTCTCAAAGTAACAAAAAAGTTTTTCTAACAAAAAACGCGTTAACAAAAGAGGAAAATTTTCAAGCGTTTTAAATGAAATCAGGTTGGACAGTTGTTATTAAAATTTTTATTTTTAAATCGCTTAGATTATTCGCATCTATTTCTCTAAGTGTAATGTTTCGTAAATTGTTTGTATTTTTTAATTGTTGTTGTATTTTTGCATTTTAATTTCAATTCATTGGACAAAAAGATCAAAAAAATTGGAATCTTTGTCATTATCAACATTTCTTTTCAATAATTTTTTTCCGTCTTCCCATCGTGTTATTGTTGGTACATGAAGACATTTTTCTGTTTTCATTGTCCCAAATAATATGAAAAAGAAAACTAAAAAAAATCTTAATAAACAGCAGCCACTTTTGTAAAACACTAAATACACTTTATCAAAAGGTACTTTTCATACCTTTTAAGTACTTTTTTTTATTTGAAAAAAAATCTTTTATTCCTTGTGTGCTTTGGATTTAAAGTGGCGCTGAAATTTAAAACCATTTCAGATTCTTTTGTTATTTGTTGGAATCTAATAAACCAAATTAAATATGTTATTGTGTAGCTCCATACAGACTTTCAATGTGTTTACGGTCGTTTTTTGAGACCAAGAAAGAATAAAATGTGAGAAAAAAAAAGAAAACAAGAGAAAATCGTGCTGAAATATTTGTCTGACCATATCATCTAAATTGTATTGGTTTTTCGTTTTGGCTATCACGCTTAGTTCACTGTAAGAAATGAGACGAACGAACAACACACAATTCAGAAAACTCAATACGATATGAAAATGAAGTATGTAAAGCGATTCATTTGGAAGTTTCCAGTATAACTTGTACGAGTGGTTCACGTAATTGTAAAGCTCGAAATGAGTTTATTTTGAACAGCAAAGATGTTTTATTGCTATTACACATTTAGTTCCTTTAAGGTGTATAAAGTTATAACAAAAGATCTCCATCTTCTTCATTGCCTTGTTTCAGTTTCTTCAAGCTAAGCTGGTGATTAGTACTTATACTGCAACAGGTTCTAGGATGACAGGGTTGCCATCCTGCTATCGTTATCGAGAAAGAACGCTTTTTTACCAACAGAATTAGTTTCATCGCAATAAATACCACAGGGAGGAATCCAGACATGGCACAATCGCATGCACTTCTCCCTGTGTATCTTTTGTGATGATTTTATTAATTCATTTGATTGAACGGCACAGCAACTCTCCGGAAAGAGAAAGGGTAAGGAATTATTCGTCTGGGATAGCTCTTATTTACATATAATTCGGGACATTGGAATTTCTATGTAAAGAAACGAACTATTAAAAGGGGAATTTTCGACTTTTTCACTTTAATACGGAAAATTTCAATAGATCGGTAACTGACTCCCGCAGGACGCCGCAAGGAAAATATAGGAACAGACACACTAAGTCATTCACAAGGCGAAGTAAAAGAAATATACACAACAAAATGGCTGTTTCTGGAGTGGACACTGAACGATTGGTGACCATGCACATTGAATGGAAATGGTAAAGTTATGGTAAACTGTTCTTAGTCTCCAATTGATGTCTATCAGGTATTTCAATCTGATGTCCTGGGCATGATGGATACGCAATGACATATGGCTATAAGTGATATGGTATTGACCAAAACGTTGTATTCACTCACGTAAAGCAATGTGTACAGAGTCTTTTTGATACCCGCTGAGATATGAACGAAAGAAAATGAATGAAGGTACAAGGGAGAGGATAGAAATTGTACCTTCAAAGTAGCTTTGCAGACCCTAGACAGGGTCTTTTGGAGATAGGAAAAGGATTATTACTGAATATTTTATTTCAAGAATATCACGTTAGTG
This sequence comes from Sarcophaga rosellei, assembly GCA_930367235.1. Classification (NCBI taxonomy): domain Eukaryota; kingdom Metazoa; phylum Arthropoda; class Insecta; order Diptera; family Sarcophagidae; genus Sarcophaga; species Sarcophaga rosellei. The sequence goes on along the minus strand of OV884018.1, from coordinate 60,692,221 downwards.
TCCATCTAACCATCAACCATTTATGATCCTTTACTGGAGAGAATCATTTACCGGTCAGTTAAATCCGACACATTTAGAGGCCCTCAAAAGTCGTCGACAACTAGCAACAGCAAAACGTTGAGTCTCTTATGAAACTTAAAACTGTTTGTGAGATATTCATTCATCATGACCCGTTTAGAAATTTGTCTGTTTTTGTTATCGTTATTGTTGTTGTTGCTTAACATTTGAATGCAATAAAATATATTTTATTTTCGTTTTCCAATAGAAATTGAACACGTTGACAAACGTGTCACAAGTTTCACACAAAACTTGTGAAGTACTTAGACAGAGGAAGTAAAAAAAGCTTCATTTTGCCTCTCTATCAACTGCTGTGGTTTGTTAGCACGACCCTAAGTATATACAAAAACTAAGAAAGAATTGAATATTCAAAATTTGTACTCAAAATTCCTCATTTTTTTTGTTTTTTGTTTTGTTTAGATTATAAGTAGCGGAAGTTTTAAATTGACAAGATTTGATGAAAACGTCTTTTCATTTTAACGAAATTTCTGTCTGGAATAAAATATTGGTTTTAGTGAAGTGTTTATGAAACTATAATCAGGATTAGTGACGCTTTGCATTTTGAACTTGTAAAAGAAGACTTATTTAAAAGATTTTAGTACTAGACAAGGCATTAAATGCTTCGAGATCATGGAACGAAAAACTTACAATCCTATAAGATAAACTTTTGTAAAACATCGATGTATTTTATACGATGCGCCGAAGTTAAAAATCTAATACACATTCTAGGAGTAATATAACATACATCGATGGGTGTAGTAAAACGTTTTGTAAATAATGTTCAATAAAAATAGTTCAGATGAGGTTAAGGTAAATTACGGGGACGATCTTCCAAAAGTCTAATCGTAACAATGATGGTTTGTCCTTTAGCGACGCTTCAAGGTCTGCTTAATTTAAGTTAAGTAGTGAGAACCTGAGCCATGGAAACAAGGAACATATAGTGGGACAGTCTCTGTGTGAAGAATTCATAGCATAAAAGGAAACTTTCTAGTTGCATCCAAGCGAATGTTCACACCATCGAAACATGGGCTCAATTAAATTTGTGCAGTATGTTCAGAGGATGGAATATAGCATATGCATAACTACGAGTACGGGTCTCTTTGTTGCATGTTTCTTATGTAGTTGAGGACTGTGCCACATTTACTTCTATTATTTGCTTTTAGTAATAAAATTTGTTTGCATCACATGCTGTTCTTCAATGCTGCTAGTAATATTCTTTGTTTACATGTATGAATGTATGTATTTGAACCGAAAACTGTGTAAATCCTTGATCTTTTTTTTTTATAGCTTTACGAGCTAAAGGTTGGGAATCTTCAAAAGACCCGGCCTACCAATGTGCACGATTCGCCGCAAGACTTACTCTCGGCTTGCTAAGCGCCTGCGTACTAAACCCAACCTCGTTCGTCACACTTTCAACCATTTGCCCCCCCCGGGACCACAGTCAAGTATTACTTCGGGGGGGTGGAGATTCAGCGAGTGCTGCCTTCTGATTCTGCTGATCTTGCTCTCTCAGCCAATCTTTGCCGCATCAAAACCCTCCTCGCGAAAACACATACTGCGTTCCAGTTATCACTTGAGGTTAGCATTAGCCTAACCACATTATCGGGTGTTACCTGGGATCCTAATGTCCTCACCAGGCAAATTCGTTGATCGTCGTACCGCGGGCAGGTAAAGAAAACATGCTCCGCCGTCTCCTTCTCATTACGGCATTCTGGGCATGCTTCATCTACGTCGTGTGCATACTTATAGAGATATGCTCTATAACATCCGTGGCCCGTTAGCAACTGTGTCAGGTGGAAGTTCACCTGGCCGTGTTTCCTTTTGGTCCATTCGCCTATACTTGGGATGAGTCTGTAGGTCCATCTTCCTTTGCTGGAATTGGACCAGTCTTGTTGCCATCTATCCATGGCATCGTCAACTATTTGCACGGGGTTTAAAAGATTCGTCCCCCTCCTTGCATCCTGTTTCCTCTTCTCTACGTCTACTACTAGTTTCAGGGGCATCATTCCCGCTATCACTAGTGCTGCATCAGTAGACACCGTCCGGAAGGCGGAGATTACCCTGAGAGCTGACCTCCTGTTTCAATTCCTGCTCTATAGGTCCTCCTATCCATAGCCTCGGCCCATATAGGGGCTGCATATATGGCGACCGATGTCACTACCTTCATCAGTAGCCGTCTTCTCTCCTGTTTCGGGCCTCCTAGGTTAGGCATTAATCGGGCAAGTGCACATGTCGTCGCCGCACATTTCTCACCGATGTACGTCAAGTGTTCCTTAAACGTGAGCCTGTTATCAATCATCACTCCCAAGTATTTAATCGCCTGCTTTGATGTTATGCGCTGGTCACCCACCGTTATGGTAATAAATTCAATCCTCTTTCTACTGCTTACAAGTAGGACATCTGTTTTGTGGTCAGCAAGTTTGAGACCTTTTTCTGTTATCCAGCTTCTGACCGTGCCCACCGCAGTGTTACACGTTCTCACCAATTCGTCTAGATGTTTTCCTCTTATCACCAGGGCAATATCGTCCGCAAATCCAATGATCTGTGCACCTCTAGGGAGTCTAAGCCTCAGTACACCGTCATACATGACGTTCCACAATATAGGGCCCAGGACGGAACCCTGTGGGACGCCCGCAGTCACCGCGTATGACTTTCTGCCGTCGTTCGTGTCGTATATGAGTACTCTATCCTTAAAATAGTCCTTAATTAGTTCCACTAAGTAGTTCGGTACGCCCTTTTCATCCAGGGCAGCTAACGTGGCATCCCAATCCGCAGAGTTGAATGCATTCTTGACGTCCAAGGTGATGATAGCGCAATACTCCTTATCGCCCTCCAGCCAACGCTCACCGCTGATGGCGTCCTTTGCCACTGTCACTACTGTTTCTATTGCATCCAAGGTGGAACGTGCTTTCCGGAAGCCAAATTGGCGATCCGACAGGCCTTCTCCCTCTAGAAATGCTTCTAGTCTCCTACAGATTATCCTCTCCAAAAGTTTCCCGGCTGTGTCTATCATACAGAGCGGGCGGTATCCCGAGGCATCCTGTGCGTTGTTACCCTTCGGAATGAGAACCAGCCTCTGCCTTTTCCATATCCTAGGGAACGTTCTCTCCTGGATACAAGCATTAAAAACTTGCCTAAACAGCTCAGTATTACTCTCAATGGCTGCTTTAAGAGCGATGTTCGGGATCCCGTCAATCCCCGGTGCCTTATTTAGTTTCATCTCCTTGCAGGCCGCCTCAAATTCCTGGCTGCTGACTTCGGTGATTTCCTCTGGAGACCTCATGTCTCGCACGGAGTACGTAATCTCGGCCTTCTGCGGAAAAAGGCTCCTGACGATTGATTGCAGCTCAAGAGCACACGTCGTTGCTGGTGGTCGGAAGCAGTTCAGCTTTCTCATCACCACCTTATATCCAGTTCCCCAGGGATTCTCGTCCACATCGGCGCACATTTCCTTGTAGCATCTTCTCTTGCTGTATGCAATGGCCCCATTAAGGCTGGCCCTACACCTTCTATACATTTCCCGTAGTTCAGCAAATTCATCACGGCCTCTGGCCCTTTGGAAAAGCCGCCGTGCGCGATTACATTTACGCCTTAGGTCCGCTATATCCGCGTTCCACCAATAGACGTGTTTCTTTCCAGACATATGGCGCCTCCTTGCCATAGAAACGTTGCAAGCCTCCGTTATGGAGCGCATAAGTCCCGTCGCCTTGTCATTCGCGTTTCCGAATAACCGAATGTCCTCCAATGCGAGGACGAAGGTTTCCCTGTCAAAGGTGGAGTCCTTCCAAAGAGGGTTCGGCGGTGCGGCAGGAACGTTGTGTCCCGTAGAGCGTTCCCGAATTTCGAAAATGATTGCCTGGTGATCACTATGTGTGTAGATGTCAGACACCAACCAGGTAGATGAGGACGCCAGGGAGTCGCTGACAAATGTCAGGTCAATTTTTGAGCAGCGTCCATTCCTCGAGAATGTATCCTTGTCACCACTATTAAGTAACACAACCTCCAACGTTGCAAATGCGTCGAGTAAGCATTCTCCTCTTGTGTTAGTGCATGCCGAGCCCCATTCAACAGCCCAAGCATTGAAATCCCCGGCAATTACCACAGGTCTCACGTTCCTTGCTTCCTTAACGATGTCATCTATTCTGCGTCTAAAGTCTTCTGTTGAAAGGCTAGGGGGAAGATAACAGCTGAAGAAATGTACCCCATTAACGGTGCATTTCACAAAGCTCTCCCACCTGTCGTCGACATTCCCCACTGGGAATTTACCACAGGACCATATCGAAGCCTTGTTGCATTTGCTGGTTATCCAACGTTGGTTTCCAGATGTTCTGTAGTGCTCGCTCAGTATTGACAAGTCTATTCTCTGCTCCCGTACAGTCTGCTTAAGCAGCTCCTGCGCCGCTTCGCAATGGTTCAAGTTCAACTGCAGAACTCTCATTTACCCGCGCCTGTTAGCTTCCGTCGTGCCGCCAGATAGTGTGCGCACTTATGTCCTCCGGTGATATGTTTCGCGTCAGCGTCTGGATCGCCTCTGCAGAGAAGGCAGTGGGGGTCACGCCCACAAGCCTTGGCAAGGTGACCCTGCGAACCGCACTTGAAGCAGTGTTTGGACCAGTCGCTATTGCTGCGACACTTTCCAGCTACATGCCCGAAGTCTAAGCACTTGTAACATCTCCTTGGGGTCAGCTTCCTCAACAAACGGCAAACTGTCCACCCTACACGCAGTTTGCCAACTTCCTCGGCCTTGCATGCCATCTTCGTGGGGATTGCAAGTATCGCCGTCCTAGTGCCTCCTGGAACGCTTCTGATCGTCTTGAGAGCCGACGGTTGTATTTCGCCGATTTGGTCCTTCCATGCGGCGATTATTTCCTCCTCAGTTGTAACCTCGTCCAGGTATCTCAATTCGAAAGCGGCCTCCTCTGTTATCGTTCTGACCTCTATCTCTTCTGCCAGTAAGTTCTTCAGCTTAGCACGGTGCGTCTCCGTAGCCACCTCGGCTGATCTTCTAAATTCCAAAAGGATTTCGCCCTTTTGTGTCTTCTTCACGAGCTGAACATCCTCCCCGACTGATTTAAGTTCCGGGGCGTTTCTTACCTTCCTTAGAATGTCCGCAAAGGATAGCTTCTCAGTTGGCTTTATAATAACTGCATCCGGTCTTGGAGGTTTTCTGCGCTTCCTAGTTTTCAAGATTCAATCATTTTGCTCTTGAGTGTCTTTCTCTGTCGCTGCAGGCACTACCATAGTCTGGTTCGAAGTCGTTGCTGGTCTCCCTGCCGAGTCGCTACTTCTAGCCTCAGCGGCAGGCTTGACTTGTCCACGAGGACGGATTGTCCTGGTCTTCTTAGATGGTGTTCCCCTTGGTTTCTCCAATTCTTCTCTCTGCCTCTTCGGACCACAAGGTGTCTGCTGTTGTAGGATCGTCTGAGTGCTCCTATCATTGGTTCTGACCTTTTTCTCTTGTTCCGCTACTTTATCCTTAGCGGCTTGCTGGTAAAGTGACGATATAGAGGCCACTAAATCACGCATTGCTTGGTGTATGGACCTTCTTCCTCCGCCCATCATCTCCACGAGTTCGGAAATTCTATCGCCTAGTTTGGTGAATTCATCAACCTCTTTTTCAGGAACTTTGTTCCTCTGCAGCTCCGGTGGTGACGAGTGCGATCGCTCGCCATTCTGCTTCAGCGGTGGTGAGTGGAGCAGCCTCGAAGCCCTCCGGAAAGGGTTCAGGAAAGGGCTGTCCTGCTGGGTCTCCTTTGCACCTTCGGTGCCGGCTGGAGAAGTAGCGCCTGTAAAATTACGTAGATTGTTGTTATTTGTATTAAATTCCATTCTGTTGGGTCCCAACTTGGGGCCGTTATCTTGGATTCGTTGTGTAGTTACCCTTATTGTGGTCCCATGGTTATCTTTGCAATGCAGGGAGGCCATGCGAGGGTTGACACAAGTCCTCATGAGAGCTTGTGTTCAGAGCCAGACCGGGAGCTAAACAGAAGAGATTCTTAACTGCCCCTACACCCCAACTCAACGGGACGAGTCCAAGATCGTTCCCCAAGGCTTGCCAGGTTTTAACGGGACGGAGACGGATGGTGCATTAGCCTGAAAGCCGTCTGGACCAGATGTCACTCCAGCCCATATTGGTAACAGAATACCCCATCCGCCAGCCCATGTCATCAAATCAAAATATTGCAGTGTAGTCCAGTATACCATAATCAGAATCTTACTGGTATCAATTCTGATGCCTATACGACTAGGCTCCGATCGTCACATCCGTTAGAAGCATGCATGATTCCCACGGTGCTATCGTGTTACCACGGTAGTTCAACACTTTGAGCGGCATTGTTTCGCTTTAAAGCATCAGTGTCATTGGGTATATGCCAGACTTTTCATCCGCACCCTCTACCTCTGCCCTCCCATTTAGTCGCCTTTTACGACAAGCAGGGAACCACTGTGGTAGAATTCTAATCCGCTACCACACGGAGCGGATCCTTGATCTTGTATGTGTGCAAATGTGTGTATGTGTCTCATAATGAACAATAGAGGCTAGATGCAAACCAAATCATTGTATTCAAATGTATATGTGTACATTGTGTGTTAGGGTATATTATGATGGAAATGTTCTCTCTGTGTGTTTGCCTTGTGTTATTACTTGTAGAATATCTTTAAGGATCATGCACGCGTATAATATTATTACTATCTTTGTTGTTTTTTTTTTATAGTTGTATTCAGACAAGTTTTAAAATGGTTTTTTAGAGTGAGTTTTTATTCATGTTTATTAATTCGTTATTTAATTTAATTTCAATATTTGTGTTTCACCAATAAAGCCTTATCACTTTTTCTTAAGTCATTTGGTGGTCCTGAAAAGAACCGTTTGATTACGGCATATTATATTGGAACATAAAACTCTTCTGTTGTTGTACCTGAGGATAAACCATGTAAAATTTATGTCAACATTTCTACGAAATTTTATTCATTTTACATTTCAAATCAGCAAAGAATTACAGCTGTCCGTGTGCTGCTAACATTGCAGCTACCTTGAGTTGTTCGCAGGTCATTCAGCAACTTACGGTTTATTGAATCCATATCAGCAACGTCATTACAGCAACGAGTGCTGCTCTGTTATCAGGGTGTACAAAATTTATTTTGCCGTTTTGCAGTCAAATTCATACAGCAGAGGCTGCTTTTAAGATTATCTCAACAATCTAGCCATAAGTACCTGGACGTATTTAACCATTTTTCTTCTTTCCTAAGTTGTTATTACCCTTTATTTGGTCAAATGCAATTACATAAGTTTTCTCATTCGACGACATGTCTGACTTGCATGTGCTGCATCAATTCTGTCAATGTTGTTACATTCCTTTTATGCATAGCGATTTTTTCACGTTGTAGACTCTTAAAATGAAGCCGTTTCTTGTACATATAATTTTATGCTCTCGATCCAGATGTATGTAAACAAATGGCATTTGGGATATCATTACGACTCCGGACCATCTCTAAAAATATTCAGCATTTTTTCAATTATAAGTCTGATGTATGATTGTGATTGTTTGTTTATTGTTATAAAATATATAAATACGTGGATGTAAAATAACTTCTACTTAGTGCTTTAAGTCTCTTTTCATTTTTCTCTGCATTCATACCAGACAGGGCATTAAAGAGTGTTACCAAATAATCGAGTTTTTTACTTCAAACAATGCATACAAGCCAAAGGCGATCACGGAGTACCCTGTTTTTATTCTCAAACTATTGGACGGCTTTCTTGAAGCCGCCGTGGTCTAGTAGGTAGTATGTTAGCTTATTAGACGAAAGGCCCGAGTTCAAATCCCAGGTCAGACATCAAAACGAAAATATGAATATATTTCGGAGACTTCCCCTCAGCAGATTTCTGGCAAAAACTCTGAGAGTAAAAATTGCCATGAAAAGCTTCTCAAAAATCTGTCGTTCGGAGTCGACTTTAAACTGTAGGTCCCGCTACTCGTGTATAAAATTAACGCACACAACACGAGTGGTGTGAGAAGCTAGGGCGTTGTACAATTGGTCAATTCGACCTCCGGGTACTGTACTTGTCACAGTTGACAAGTACACGTCCTCTAACCTAACCTAACCTATTGGACACTTATTATAAAATATCGACGGACAAAATGACTGGTGACCTATTAATTCTGCGTCCCATTTTCAAAGCCTTTTGGGAAAATGGGTAGGATAGATTAAATTTAAAGCCGCCTTAAAAATCATAGATTACATGGATCCTGTAAGGATGGTACCGTTGTTATAACGATAGTACTTATTCCGTCATTCACCTCTGGCTAGACACGTTCTTTCAATGAATTCTGGATGTCCAAGAATCCTTTGCCACAGGATCCGAAGTGTGGCTCAAAAACAGTGTACATTTTGCAGATTTCTTCGTTCCTGGTCTAAATCAATTCCGAGTAAAAAAAGGCATTTATAGGCCAAGGAACACCTAGAACACCGACTTGATTCAGAAAAGAGAACAAATAAAAGCCTTAAACCATGTAAAAAGTAGATGTTTTTGTGGAGGCTATACACTCTTAAGAGTGCTAATGGAAAACAACGCTTATTATTTTAATGGAATATGCATTCCTTTAAAACTGAAACCCTTTAAATTTAAATAATTTTGAAAAACTGGTTACTTTTTGATTGGTTTGATTTATTGGTTAACCAAAAGCATTCATTCATACGAAATGATGCCAAAAATTCATTCGCATCTCGGAAACCGGTTTGTAAGCACGCTCGACTAAACATATTGGTGTTGGGCAATTTATTTTAAATTTAATTGAGATTTAGTTGTTGTTATTTTTGTTGTTATAGTATTGTTTTCGAATTCATTTGAATGTTTTATTTGGCGTCATACTGATCCCGGAATTCGGTGTGAATTTGATTTTTATTGTTCGATGTGGTTTTTACAAACGAAATTTTCTTTTTTCGTTTTTCATTTTCAAATATTTTGTTGTGTTTCTTTGTTTATTTTAATCCTATAAAACGTGTAACAACAACAACGATAATATGATTTTTATTTGTATTTACTAAGCGCCATAAAATATTTATTTGGACGACGTCACATATTCAAATACTGCTCCACCTTTAAATCGGCATTTATTGGATTTGAATTTTTAGAAAATTTTTTCCACTTTTTTTCAGTGGCTGCCTGATGGGCATTTTAAGCACACAAGTGGGAATTTTAAGCAAAAATATTTATTTTTTTAAAGAACGCCAGCGAGAGTATGAGAACAAGAATAATTGCATTTCAGATTAGAATGTAAATACGAATAATTGTATTAAATTTGTATTTATGTTAGCCGGAATCGAATTTGAATTTAAATAAATTTTTTTTTTTGGCATTTTCGTGTGACTCTATTATGCCAATAAATATTTGAACATACAGGTTTAAGCCTTAAATTATAGTGGAAAAGTTATTGGCAAGAAATAAAGTTATTACCGGTACCAGAAACACAACAAAAAATATTAAAAAAAAGAAAACATTGAAGGGAAGCATAGCTTACATCAACTAAAAGGTGCAGTAAATACGTTGCGATTTAATACGTTACCATCCGAGTTATATTATTTTAAGAACGACAGACAGGATGTTCGTTAAATACCGAACGATGACAAGCAATTTACAGCAGCTAATTATGATAGAAAAAGCATCATAAGCAAGTTACTAAGTGACAGAGCAAAGAACTTGAACAATTTATCAAGTTTGGCCTACTGTTGCAGAGACAAGTGCTGTCATCTGTTGTCGTAGTTGCATTGAGAGAAGTGGTGAGTAATTTTGCTAATTTAATCCTACCCTATTACAAAATAGAAAATACTTCGAACTGAAGAATACTGCAACCATCTTGTAATCTAATGTATATCTGATTAATTACTTTGATAAAGTAATACATGGGAGTGAAACAGCTTCTAAAACCCCTCAGACGATTTCGAATTAAGTAGCTCCCGCACCGCTAAAATAAATCACTTCTTTCATCATTCTATTAGTTATAAACCCCAACTAAATAATACGAACAATTGCGGAGCGCAATTACAGTTGATCCAGTACATGTCCGATGTTCATCTATAACTTCTAGCAGCACGTTTATTGTCATAGAAAAACCAGCAACCTGGAAGTGATCAAAAAAAGAGGGCGTGTGATCTAATGGTAAGTATAGCGTCGCACACTGTCGCGAGCGTGGCCAAAAATGGTTAAAGTCAATGTGGGAAATTCATTATATTTTTACCTTTATCTTATAGAAAACACTTCTATTAGTTGATATGTAAAATTTTTTTGTAAACTTTTGCGTAGTTTTTTAGTTATTGTATCTCAAAGTTAAGAATTCCCATGCAATATAGAAATTTGTGCGAAAACTTGAAATTTGACATATTTTTGTCATAGTTAAAATTCAAAAATTCTTTTGGTAATGACTAAATTATTTGTAATAGAATTATAAGCCAGGTATGTAATTGTAATTAGAACGCTATAATTGTTTACAAATATTAATCATATGTGAAATATCCTTTGCCAAAGTACAGGTCTTCAAAAAATTAAGATTTTCATACATTTATTAACTTCAGTAGTGAATTAAAAAAAAAACACCCAATATCACTTTTGAAATTTTTTGATATTTTATTGACACACGTACAGTAGCGAGCACAAAAAATGCAACGCTAAGCCGATTGATCTTTATGTGCGCCTCTTTCAAAAAAAAAGTACGGAAATTAAAAACTTTTTTTTTATTTTTATGCTCCACAAACTTAGTTAACAAATGCAGGTTACAATATCAAAATTTTTCTATCCACTTATTTTTATTTTAACATTTAAGAAAAAAAGTCCCAAATTTCAGCGAGCAAAAAAAATGCAACGCTATGTTATTCATAACTTTATTTAAATTAAATGTAAATTCTTACAAAATGTTGGTTAAAAATATACTTAAAACTAATAATTGGTTGCGTAGCCTTTTGTTTTCTATTACCGCTTACAGTCTGGAGGGCATAGAATCCACTAGGGGCACGATTGTGTGTAGGGGTATTTTTTCCCATTCTGACTTTAAAAATTTTTCTAATTTCGCCAAATTTGAAGGATTTTTCTTCTTAGCTTCCCGATCTAAAGTCTCCCATAGGTTTTCTAAGGGGAGATTGTGACGGCTAATCCAAAACTTCCACATCATGATCGCTTAGGTAGTTACGAACCAAGCGACTTGAGTGCTTCAGGTCATTGTCTTGTTGGAATACGCTATTTGGGGGCATTTTTTCCAGAAGATGTGGGAGCATATTTTCTTCTAGGATCTCACAGTATTTAGTGGCATTCAAAATACCATCAATTTTCACCAACGGATCAACTCCGTCATGAGAAAACGCACCTACCAATAAATTCCTTAAAATAAAGAATTTCGGTGAAAAACAAAAGTAACTTACTCCACACCATTAGTAGTGAAAGTAAATTTAATCTTTCTGGATCTGATGGGATAAAATATATTAGAAGACCGCCTGAGCAGAGATATTCTTCCAGATATCAGCTACCAACAGTAAAACATGGCTAATGGTGTGGGGTAAGTTACTTTTGTTTTTCACCGAAATTCTGTATTTTAAGGAATTTATTGGTAGGTGCGTTTTCTCATGACGGAGTTGATCCGTTGGTGAAAATCGATGGTATTTTGAATGCCACTAAATACTGTGAGATCCTAGAAGAAAATATGCTCCCACATCTTCTGGAAAAAATGCCCCCAAACAGCATATTCCAACAAGACAACGACCTGAAGCACTCTAGTCGCTTGGTTCGTAACTACATAAGCGACCATGATGTGCAAATTTTGGATTAGCCGTCACCATCTCCCCTTAGAAAACCTATGGGAGACTTTAGATCGGGAAGCTAAGAAGAAAAATCCTTCAAATTTGGCGGAATTAGAAAAAATTTTGAACTCAGATTGGGAAAAAATACCCCTACACACCATCGTGCCCCTAGTGGATTCTATGCCCTCCAGACTGCAAGCGGTAATAGAAAATAAAGGCTACGCAACCAATTATTAGTTTTAAGTATATTTTTAACCAACATTTTGTAAGAATTTACATTTAATTTAAATAAAGTTATGAATAACATAGCGTTGCATTTTTTTTGCTCGCTGAAATTTGGGACTTTTTTTCTTAAATGTTAAAATAAAAATAAGTGGATAGAAAAATTTTGATATTGTAACCTGCATTTGTTAACTAAGTTTGTGGAGCATAAAAATAAAAAAAAAGTTTTTAATTTCCGTACTTTTTTTTTGAAAGAGGCGCACATAAAGATCAATCGGCTTAGCGTTGCATTTTTTGTGCTCGCTACTGTATGTACTTTAACATATATAAATTTCAGCTGCTTCTGACTGCTTTTGTGGGCGTTATAAATGTTTTTTAGTGTCAACATCATTGCAGATTCGTGATATTTTTGAGCAATGGGTGCAGCTTAAGAAAAATAATACAACAAATGTGTTGCATCATATTGTAAAATTTGTGGAAAGTCGTATTCAAAGATTTCTAGCAGATATAGAGAAGGACTAACTAAAATTCATTCTTTTAAAAATTAGTAATAATTGGACAAAATATAGACGCGGACAAAGTAGGGTTGAAACCAGGGACCGAAAATAACTGTTATTTTTGAATTTTTGATTAAAAAAAGCAATCGCAAGGAAATGTCGGAGAACAAAACCAAGTATACCATTTTGATTGTCTTGGACCAAATTTTTATAAAATGCGATGCTTTTTAAAAACATGATTTTTATTTTTTAGAAAAAAAATAACAGTTATTTTTTGATTTTTATTTTTTCGAGCAATAATAACACTTATTTTTTACTTTTATTTTTTCGAGCAGGAATAAAAGTTATTTTTTAACTTTTATTTTTTCGAGCAGAAATAAAAGTTATTTTTTGACTTTTATTTTTTTGAGCAAAAATAACAGTTATTTTTGACTTTTATTTTTTCGAGCAGAAATAAAAGTTATTTTTCGACTTTTATTTTTTCGAGCAGAAATAAAAGTTATTTTTGTTTCAATTCATGATGAATTCATAATATTTATTAAAAAATTCTTTAAAAAAATTAAAGTAATTTATGTCAGAATATTATTAGAATTAAGTTTTGGGTATATTAGACACTAATCTTTGGTTTGAAATAACCAAAATAACTTTTATCTCTGCTCGAAAAAATAAAAGTTAAAAAATAACTTTTATTTCTGCTCGAAAAAATAAAAGTTAAAAAATAACTTTTATTTCTGCTCGAAAAAATAAAAGTTAAAAAATAACTTTTATTTCTGCTCGAAAAAATAAAAGTCATAAATAACTGTTATTTTTGCTCGAAAAAATAAAAATCCAAAAATAACTTTTATTTCTGCTCTTAAAAATAAAAGTTAAAAAATAACTTTTATTTCTGCTCGAAAAATAAAAGTCAAAAATAACTGCTATTTCTGCTCGAAAAAATAAAAGTCAAAACATAACTTTTATTTCTGCTCGAAAAAATGAAAGTCAAAAAATAACTTTTATTTTCTGACTTTTACGATAAAAGTTATAACAGTTACGGTCCCTGGTTGAAACTGAGTTGATTAAGTGATGTAAACTTTTCTAGATCATCGATTTTTTATATTTAAACATAAATATATTCAATTAGGCACCAAGTACAAGTGTCTTTTCACTTATATGTATAAATTTAAATATTTTAATATATATAAACAAATTTTAAATTGTTTAATAAAATATTGTTTAATTAGTATTTCAGCTATGGTAAAAATTTATCCTTAAAATTGTCTAAGGATATACGGAATGTGAGAAAATTCAATTTTAATGAGTCAGTAAAATATTTAAATCATAATTTGCGATTCGAAAAAAATATATGTATATTCAATTTTTTTTGATACTTTTTTGAAAAAGGACATTTTTAAGGTGGGCGTATCCTTGCTCCAAATTGAAATTTGGAGGAAGTATTAAGCATGTTAAAACTAATAAGTGTACCAAATTTTATTAATATATATATTTTTTTCTCCAAGTTATAGCAATTTTTAATTTCAGGATATATGGAAAGGACACGAATCCTTTGAGTTTAAATGACCAAATTTTAAGTATGATTATGTTTTTGCAATTAATTTAGGTGTGCCAAATTTCATTACTCTACTATTACTCCTTCTATTTTTGGCCACTCGTTATATGAAATCGCGACAGTGTGCGTCGTCCGATCGAAATTGGCAGTCAGCAGACCTCCATAATGGCCAAGGTCTTCGTCTGAAATATATTTGAGCCATCAGGAAACCTGTGGTAATAATAAAGCATAAAGCAACTGAGAAATCAACGGAGTTAATGCTTTTATCTAAGCAGAACTGATACTCGGTGAATAGACAACATAGGATTACCGGAACTTCCCAAGGCTTTTAGGGTAAAACAACCCAAGTAAGAACCCAAAAGAATATCGTATGATAGTCTAACGGAGAGTGATGATAACTGACATACCTAATAAAGATTGGAACTTTCACCTTTCGTTATCTATACTACATCCGTTCCATGACGCAGAGGGGCAGAGGGTATTTGCAATGACAGCGATTTTTTGTTTGTTAAATTCATTCAATTAACGGTTCGGTTTTATTGGAATTGCTGCTGTAATTCGAGTGACTTTGTACTAAACACCAGAATTCTGTAGAGACTATTGTTTTTTTTTGAAGCTTTTTGATTTTGTATACCAGAAACAAGTCCTTATAAACCGATGTCTACTATCTGACAATATTAAGAATATTTGAACCTAGAAGAATATCGAATCAAGATCTTTGATGATAATCAGTAGCAATGCAAACCGGAAAGATAGAGGGGAATTCAATTGGCCAACAATTGCAAAAAAGCCGTTGAATGGATTACGATAGGAATCGATACAAAAATAGACCAGCATACTCGTACGGGTCGAAACTAAAACGAGTCTACTAACTGTTATTCCACCGCTTCCGTTATGAGTTACAACTAGAGGAGTTTTATTCACAAAAAGTGTTCTGATAATATTCTTAAACTTTTTTTACCACTAAAATCCAATTGTAATGAATTCTGTCAGTCTGGTAATCTATTACACACAAATTTTTATTAAGCAAACGAAAAAGAAAAAAAATTTAATTTCAGAAACTTACAAATAATGGCTGCCATTAAAAGCAATTATCTGAGTGTGTATTTCAATTTCATTGATCCATTGAATGCCTTCATATAGACAGTAAATACAACATGAATATGAATATAAAGCAACAACAGCAAATATTATCGACTAAAATATTGGCTAAAAAGCAACATTATTTATGCCAAGCAACAGGCAACAATAATTGGGTTAATGGGATTAAAACTGTTGTCATGATTTAATTGTTGTCCATAAATCATGATTTATTTGTTGTCAATAAATCATGACAACAGTTTTAATCCCATTTTATCATTGGGAACGAAAAAATAGAAGTAAAAAGGTATTGAAAAAACAACACAAATAAACAAGAAACGGCCAAAGATAAGAATTTCAAAATCAAAGTAGAATTTTAGAGAGAAAAAGAAAGAACACTCACCAGTTGATTAACCCGGATCGTTAATGCTGAAGAAACCTTTGCGATTCCAAAAACTACGCGCTTTTGATACATTGGGTTGGGCATTTAGAACAACGGGACCGGGATGTTCGGCGGCTCTTATTTTGACACAATTTAAAATACGGCAACCGCAAGAGGCTCGCGTAAAAAATTCCGAAGAATTTTGCAAGTCGTCGTTAATACACTGTGACTGCTGATGTTCCTGTTGCTGTTGATTATGATGATGATGGTTATGTAGGTGTGACATATGGTGTTGATGTTGCATAGGCAATTGTTGATGTTGTTGCTGTTTTGTATTCTGTTGTATTTGAAGTAAATGTTTAATAGAGCGTGATGAAGTTGTTGCTATCACTGCAGATGATGAAGATGTAAATTTTGCTGTTGCATTTGCATTTGGATTTTGACTGTCAGCTCTTTGACATGAACGACAACTGTGCGTGGCATAACCAAAGGTACTTTGTTGATTTTTGGCAGCTGCATTGCTGCCAGCTGCTGCAGTTGTTGTACTTGACAGGTTATTTGAACGTGAACTCATAAGGGCATTGGTCTTGTGCAGGCGCAGTGAACCAATGTAACTAGCACCACTGGAACCACTAAAACCACTATCTAAATCAGCCGCTAGACAAGAGGATTGCAAAATACCAGCACTTACTGTTGCCGAATTGTATATGGGTGCGATAAAGTTGTCTGATGGTGCTCCTGCCAGAGCCGTATCACATATATTGTCGGTTGACGAAGAAGTCAGCGGCAAAGGCTGACCTGAAGCTGTGGTAACATTAACCGCGGGATTTGGCGCCTCTTTGCCTGTGGGACTACTATTGGGCGGACTTTCTGACATTAGCAAGGCCTCTATGGACAAATTAAGCTCTGCTAATATCTTATGATGTCTATTTTCTACTCTTCTCAGTTCCTCTTCTACCAGAGTTCTATTCAGAGCACCAGACGAATGGGAAGTAGCCCTACGCTGGTGGGGACTGGTTATGGATTTGGAGGAGGATGATGTAGATGAAACGGATATTTCTTCGTAGAAATTTTCCGGCGTGGAAACATTACTACAGTTAGCTGAGACATTCGCGCTGGCTACATTATGGCTTTGTTGTTGCGTAAGTCTTGTTTGGTATGATTGCCTGGTTGTTGGTGATACCAACAATTTGTTCTTTTTGCCTTTCAACAGAAGAGCTCTAATGGAATTTTGTGGCGGGGGAATGAGATCTTCCTCTTCATTTGCTGCCGCCATAAGCTCAACATTTGGTATGTTGGTATGTTTTATAACGACACCCGGTTCATAGTAGGCATATGAATAGTCGTGTTGCAGCTGTTGCTGCAATTGCAGCAGTTGTAAAGAGGTGGCCTTTGACATGTTAGTCCATTGGCCACGCTGATCTTCAATATTGTGATGATGTTGATGCTGATGATTTAAGAGTCCAAAATTCTTGGTTTGCCTTAACAGACCACCACCACCAACCCCAAAAGAGACATGGGGTTCAGGGTCTGCACACACTTCGATGACGTCTAAATCAGCTTCTAGTTGCTGTTGCTGTTGCTGGTGTGAAAGATAGTGATGTTGTTGTTGAAATTTATGTTGGAGTTTCTGCTGTGACTGCCTGTTAACCCTGCGAAATGTTTTGACATTCGCATTGGTCACGATGCCCGGTGTATTGGTGGGACTTACGGTTGAAGGTAAAGTTGGGGTAACCTCTGCCGTTACCGTATTCTTTTGAAATGAAGTCGTTTGGTGCTGTGGCTGCTGTTGAACAGCACTGACAACACTATCTGTACTATAATTTGCTGTCGATAACGATGGTTGTTGCATATTAGCTGTTGTTGCTGCTGTTGTTGACGCTGTATTTCGATATTTAGGAGTTGTCGTACATGGTGTTGTTGCAATGTGTTGCACATTCTGCTGATGTTGTTGTTGTTGTCTCACCAACTGACTCTCCCCGTTGTTCTGCTGTTGCTGAAACTCTGGTTTCACTCCCCTAACATTTGTGGTTTGTCCACGTGTTACGAGATGACGTTCATTTTGCGGTTGCTTTTGTATCGTGTAGATATTTTGATTCGTTGTAATCGCTTGGGTTTGTTGTTTCAATTGCGTGTGTTGCTGCTGCTGTTGATCTTGTAGCTTTAAATCTTTTTTCAGTTGCTTGTTTATATTGCGTTGACTGCTACCTAAACCCAAACAAGCTTCCATGGCACATGTTGTGAATTTTTTATTGATGACAGTTTTTTCAAACTTACAACAACACAAATACTGGGGTTTCTTTCGGTTTTTTCTGTTACAATCTGTTCAATTGATTAGAGGGAGGATGCTGCGTGATTAAATGTTTCATACTGACCAGATGATAGTTATCAGTTGATGGCTGTAATTGAATGATTGAAAGAAATGCTTAATCAATCCAGTGTTTAAAAGAAAAAACAAATTTTTGAAACTAAATTGTCTAAAACTTAAATGTGATCTCTTGTGGGGAAAATTAGTTTGATATCATTTAGACGTGTTTAAGCAATAGCCATCAATCAAAGAGACCATGTGGGACAACTATTTTATGGTATAAATGCGGGCAATTATTTTGGTAGAGTATAAGAATTATTGCACTATACATACGACGACTATATAATATTTCTAGAACCTTCTAATTGCATGCAATAAATATTAAACATTCCTTTTGTTAACACATTTCAACAGATTTCTTGTGATAAATCATGCCAATTAAAAATTTGAAAATTGAAGACAAAATTCCAAAAGACAAGAACTATTCATACACTACACCCATCATGCACGGTTAAGGCATATGGTGTTTCTATTAGTGTCTTCGTTACACTATTACATACTAGAATAAAGCACAAAAATTGGGATCCTATATTTAGGGAATGGAAGTCGCCGTGGTCTAGTAGGTAGTGTGTTGGCTTATTAGACGAAAGACCCGAGTTCGAATCCCAGGCCAGACATCAAAAACAAAATACAAAAAGTATTTCTTCGGCGACTTCCTCTCAGCAGATTTCTGGCAAATACTCTGAGAGTAAAAATTGCCATGAAAAGCTTCTCAAAAATCTGTCGTTCGGAGTCGACTTTAAACTGTAGGTCCCGCCACTCATGTATAAAATTAACGCACACAACATGAGTGGTGTTGAGAAGCTAGGCCGTAATCCTGACTGAAGGGTTGTAATGGCCAGTTATGTTATATTTAGGGAATGAAGGTCTGTTTGGTTTCTAATAAGCATAACACATTTTCGAAAATCCTTTCAAAACTAATTCCAGTCGCCACAAAAAATTGTGATGAAAACAAAGTTGGATAAATGCCAGTAAATTTGTGGCTCAGCAGTCACTGTGGTCAGTCGTATGAAAATCGGTGCACCATAATTGATCGCTAATGCCACATACAAATATTATTCCGAACTTAAAACCTCTCAAGTAAAGTGCATGTTATGCTCTGTAGAGTATCGTAAAGTCTTCTTACAGTTGCCATAGTTTCTGCTGAAATTTGTGTTTCTTATAAATGAAAGCAGCATTCATTATAAAATATTTGCACAACAGACTAATGAATCACTGCGACTATTAGTCAAAGGACAGACAAATAAATTGTTAAGTAAAATACACAAGGGCGGCATGGTCGACTGGAGAAATACAGCCAACAAGAGAAACATTCATTCCAGGTAGCGCTCCAACTTTAAAACTTAAAAATATCTGATAGATTTCTGATTGCCGATTGAAAAAACTTTGAACACCGCATTGAAATATTTTCCTGGTTTTCTTACAATACTTAGCTCAGGAATTACGGAACGCAAAAGTTTTGATATGCAGCATGATTGTATGGAAATACTGGATCTATACCGTAATAGTCAGGCCAGTGCTCGCCTTTGCGGCAATTGCTTGAACAGACAGAACGTAGCTGAAAACAGGTCAATTGAAGTTGGACTAAACACAGAGGCTAGCGTATCTTACTAAACAGGAGCAATGAGAACCAGTCGAACAGCGGCGATGGAGACTTTTACATGGCAGTGAAGGCCAAAGTTTTAGAGTATATGGTTAAATAGATAAATGGCAAGTCTAATAACACAACCTGTCAGCTCTCTCCATAACTGTTCCAAGGACAGGACGAGATTTAGTAACAAAAATGAATGGAGTAATCTGGAAGCTGCATACTTTCTTAAATATTTTTCCAAATAGAAGTTTATGTCATCAAAAGAGAGAAACATTATCTGACATTCGCTCCGCCATTCGAGTACTCTTATAAGGATAAATCGAAGGCAGTTTGAGGGAAGATGAATCGGGCCTCTGCTGAGAATTTGCGACAATGAGTTAATAGATGAGCTTACGAGGAGGGGAGCTTCGGCGGCAGAACCTTTATGTAAAGTAAGGGCTGATATTTTCAAAGTAATAAAAGGAGAGGCACAAACTCTTCTGAAACTAAATTGTTTTAAAGTAATTAAAACTTTCGTTGAGAAATTACATTAAAATGAGATCTGAGTCATGCATCAGACTATCAAGAATTTATTCTGAGTGAGATTAATATATAATACTAGCTGTACCCTGCGCGTGTTGCTGCTCCACCAACTAAAATAAATTTGCTGGAAAGACATTACACAAATATCCAATTAATTTTGAATCATTTTATGGATTTTGTTTCCCGTTGTCCAGATGATTCAGACGAGCAGGCCTGAGTAGTACGCATTCGATCACTTTCTATGCTCACGGGTCTCAGCGGCATGTACTCTAAGATTTTCCAGTGTCAATGCTCGTTGCCCGTCTGATTCTGAGGTTCGTAATGGTCTTTTCCTCCATGCTTAAGGTGTAGGTCAACCAATTGCTTGCTGCTTTAGAGGGATGATTACACGGGAACGACGTGAAAAATGCGTTTAAATTTATTAGAATCTTACAACTTAGGTTGGGTACTAATTTAACCCAACAGCATTTTTAAAAATTTTCCAAAATTAAAATGTTTCAAATTTGTGATTGACATTTTACGGGAATGAATTATACTAAATGTTATTAAAATCATAAATAATCAATCCTAAAATGTCTGGTAGTCTACGATTCAATTAATTTTGAATAATTCCCAGTGGCGCCATCTATAGGAAATTAAAAGCACCAACTTAGAAAACTCCGTCGACTTATGCGCAACAACTTTGCTAAAGATCATATCATGATTAAATGCACAGTTTACGATTTAATTCATTTTTAGTAATTTACAGTGGCGCCACCTGTCAGAAATAGGTCAACTTAGAAATCTTCCCCGGCCCATGCGCAACAACTTTGCTGAAGATTATAACATGATCAAATGCATAGTTTACGATTCTATAACTTAGTACATACAAACTAATATTCATTTTTATGTACATATAATAATATAGATATAGATTACTCAGAGCTGATGGGTGACGTATACGTAATATTTTGTTAGACAGTAACACTCATACTTTTTTATTTATTTTATTATTTTTTATTTGATTTTGGAAGATACTGTGAAGATTTCAAGAAAATCGGTTCAGCCGTTTATCCGTCTACAGACTTCAAACAAACCCACAAACAAAAAGATAATAAGAAATTATAACCGGAATATATGCTTTGACCATGTAAGGCATTAATAAATAGGGATACCCTCTAATGTATGAGGGGAATACACCATCTCACCTCGACAATAGTACAATACTATACATATTGCATTTATTTTTAGATTTGAGCGAAATACAACCGGATAATGTACTGAACAAGATTCTAATTGTGTGCCTTTAGAAGTGATGGGTGTGCCAAATTGATTCTCCTTTGGCTTTGCAAAGATAGTGCCTTAATAATCCGTTATAAATTGGGAATAGGATTTGTGGCAAACACCAGCTTGTGTCTTGAAACACTGGTGTTATTTTTAAAATGCTTTCGTTTAGTATTTTGTGTGAGACATGATCGTTAAAAATGTCCTACAAGCATAAGTATAGTAGTTAGCTAACAAGCCGTCCTGCGTTCAATTAAAGCTTAAACTGTGATTAAGAAAACGATCACATTAAAGAATGTTTTCAAAAGCAAATAAAATACAATATTTTCTTAATGAATTCCCATTAAATCCTATTTAAATGCATATATGCATAAGGATAGAAAATTTCATATTTTTCTTCAATAACAGTTTGAAACTAAACAACGATTTCTTGTCAATGCTCTTCGGTTAAAAGTGTAGACTTTTCATTGAAAATTTTAATTCATTTTGTGAATAAATTTGTATGATTGGCCTGACATTTTAATCTTTACAATTCAATAATAAAGTGTATGTGCACCATGCAACACTGTTTAATTGTAATTAAAGCAGCAGTTTTATGGTCCGCTGTTAACAAGCAACACATGTTTAGTGCAACACAATAAAGTTTAATTTATTGATCGTTGAAACTTTAATTGCCCCTCCTTCCCTGTAGCAGTTATAATTCTATTTTCAAGCAAAACTTCTCTACAAGTTAACATGAAAGGGTTTCGTAATGAAATTCAAGGAGACCAATATCAAGAGCTTCGTTATTATAAGAGGTTGCAGTTGTAATAGGAGTTCAATATTTATTATTATTGTTATTGTAAATGTTAATGTTGTGGTTTTATCTTTAAAGCTATGTCAGTAACGTTTTGTTGCATTTATTGCCACATCCACGCATTTAAAAGTATCAAGCACAGCCATCGATTGACTCTGTTAATGTTTTAATAAGTTTTAGTTTTTATGAGCGTTAATGAAGGACCGTTCATGGACTTTAGGGAACGGAGTAGAGGACAATAACAAGAATAATGTAGAATATAGTCGAAGTATCATGTGTTTTATTAAATATTGGTTTTTAATGTCTCATAGCCAGTATTGCATTTCGAATTTCAATTTGATAGAATTGATTAAAGTAAAGAAAAATTACAGAAGTAGAGGGCGGAACGTTTAAGTCAGTTTAAAGCTATTTTTTCGCATATTTTAAACTGGTTAAGTTAGGCTGTCGTCTTAAACATAACTCACTTGGAAATGGTAGGAATTTCTCAGTTCTCAGTGTCTTAAGGAAAGACTTTTATCAAAATCCCTTCTGACTTCGAAATCATTAGGAAATCTTGTTAGAAATAGACAGAAATAACTATTGACAGCCAGGATGAAATGGCTTGGGCCATAATTTGTTTCTTACGAAACTCTTGGATGAACCGATTCAATTTCTTGAAGGGTAATGTTACCAGGTCACCAATTTATCGCTTATTGTACTGTCTGTTGATGAGCAAATTCTTAGACGATTAAATGGTTTTCAGCCACATTCTCTATAATATTTGAAAAGGCAGAAATAAATAGCAGCTTTGCAAAGGGAAAAGGCAATATATTTATAAACGGTATACCATCTATTCTAAAAAACATGTTTCCGTGGAGATCCGTATGACAACCTAATAGGAAGCATAAAAATGCTGTCTAAACTTTTCTTTTAAAATGTTTTTGATTTACTTTTAATCATTTTTTTGATTTTAATTTTCAATTTTCCATATAATTGCATAGACACCACTTAACATTTATAATTTATGACACTCGCAAGAGATCAGATAAATCAATTGGCTTTTAATAGAAGAAAAAAGAAAAAAAAACAAACCAAAAAAAGTTGAATTTTATATTCTACAATGTCAACAGTACGAATGCAAATCAAAAAGCCATTAAAATTATTAAAGCAATGTACTGCCTGCCTAATTGTACATATGTATGTACAGGAGTTTAACTGTCTGTTCAATGGCAATAATATTTTTTGTTTGCTGTCCCCTCTATTTTTATCTTGTTGAAAACAAATGATTTTTCCGATTTAAACGATTATATTTGTCAGTGGTCTGTGTGTAAAACATGTGTACAATAGGATCCCATTGCTTTTTGATTGTCAGCTTTGGCATTCCGGAAAAGTGTTGGTCAATTGTATTCATTCACCATAATGTGTTGTGTGTGAGTCGCTCGGTCACTCATGTTGTACTCAGTTGTACAACAATTAATTGAATGTCAAATTTTCAAGGATTAAATATTCATAAGGATTTTGTGAACTGGGGACAAGCTTTATGACAGGAATTAAGCAACGATAACTAAAAAACGATTTATTACAGTGCAGACATAAAATCAACCTGCACTTCATACAAGTGTTATAATTGATTACTTTTTTTCTTCTGGCATTGTATTAATATTTGCATAACAGGGATAATAACCATTCACAAGTCTAGTTTATCTCTTCCCGTTCAATCACATTATAAATTGTATGTATACAATACGGATGATGAAGTTGTTAGTTTGTGTCGTTATAAAGTGCCTACTAACTAACAAAAGGAAAAAAATTAAATTTTTTTTTATCAATTTCTACGCTTATTTTAATTTAATTTCGTTTCTCTTTTGGATTTGTTGCAAAATTTCCATAAAAGTTATTCAGTAATCCTCTGCAAACACAATAAATCTAATTCAAAACCATAGTTTGTACAAAGTATTCATAAATAGCAGATGTTTCAAATCATTTTATTGACAATAATCATGAGATTATGATGAAATATTATAAGGCTACAAATAGAGTCCTTATTTTATAACAATACTTGGGGAAGAATGCTCAGAAATGTTGCAAAAAATATTCGTTTTAAAGAAACAAAAAAAAAAACCAAAATAGAAGGACATTTAAAATTTTGTTTTAATGTACTACGAAGACGTCTTAATAAGCACATGACATTTTAAGTTTTTTATTCCTTAACTACCAAGGCACTATTACTGCAAGTAACAGTGGGAAAAATGGAACAAAGGGATTTACCCATTTTTTTCGACAAAAAAAAACATCACCACTAGAATAAAGGCTAAGCGTGATAAGTACTGTGAGAACTCTGCACTCTGCATAACCAATTTCGTCGATTTATTGAGTATTTGAAAAGGAAAAAAATGGCCGCATTGAACTAAGAAACATGGCTCCTAGTTTTTTTCCCCACAATAGCTGAGACATATGGGATAACCGGAATCTAATTCTCTGAATAGATTTTCTAACACTAAAGTAGCCATTATATCCCTGCTTCTGATGGTCTAATCCACCTCAATAATTTTTTTTTAACTGAAAAAATTCTGATATTAGAATGCAAAATATTCTGTTTGTCCACTTCATAAATTGTACGCCACTTAATTTTGCCAGTTAATTTTCATTTCATTATAACCTTTAATAACAAGACTATATAATGAAATAAATTTTGCTAATATAGAAAAAACAACAATAAAAAGTTAAAAAAATACTTGGAAATGAAACCAATACTTATGAGCCAACTGGTGTTGGAGCCAAGCTTTTACAATTTGTTTTTTAAAACCGAATTCAGAGAAACCAAAAGAAAAATACGAATAAAATTCATTTCAATTTCAAATATTGACTGCGATAATGTAGTGGCAGTAACATGGGTTCACGGCCGACGAAAATCCTCTACCAAACCCTCCACGTGGGTGTCGGCTGGTAATGGTGGTTGCCCGATAGGGTGTCCATCAGCTAAGGGGGGAGTCCACACTCACTTGATCGCAGGATCGGATGAACTGTGGCTCTCACCATAGGATAGAGGTATGGGCTGGACTAAGGTGTTACACGACCCGTGCCGATAGTCAGCCTGGCTGGGGGCCCATCAAAAATATCCCAGTCGCTAACGGAGTATCCTGGATACCGGGCGACCTCCAGGACTAACCAGCCTTACCTGCGCACAGCGGATCCCTGCTCAGGCGGACCTTCCCCTTATCCGCAACTCGTGGGACCAAAAATGAATGAAAATATAATTAAAAAGGAAAATCTGAAAAACGAGAACGGAACTCGTAGAAATCCGCGTACGGGTGTTAAGCCGACGCCCGTCTCTACAAAAGAGGTAAAAGGCTTGGTTGATGCTAAGGCAGACCAAGAACCCAGTACCTCAAAAGACAGCACGCAAGAACAAGCCAAAAGTGTCGGCCTTTCAAAAAGCGAGGTTGCTCCAAAAGCCGGACCTTCGTCCAGCAAGAGTGGCCTTGGCAATACAAAGGTTGACACGGCTCCAAGACTGAAAGAATCGACACAGCGGTACAGGGAGCGATTGAGCGCAAAGCGGGTTCTGGACAGGATCTCCAAGATCCCTATAGATAACCGCACGCAGCGCGAAGTACAATCACTAGCCTGGGCCAAATAAAAGCTCGAAGATCTTGAAAAAACGTCGGACAAGGAGACGGCTGTCAAAAGACAGCGATCTTCTGAGGTCGACGTAGCAGGAGCTAAAAAACCACGCAGCTCGCAACGCACCAACATCTTATACAGTGAGGTGCTAAAAGACAGCATAGAGACGGCGGTTGTAGATCGCTCAGATCCAGACGGCAGTATTACACCGTCGAAGTGGAGACTTGTAGCAGTCGCCCTTGCGGACGTCTTTCTAGAAGTAATGGAGGAGAATCCGGGACCAGTTCCAGTTTACCAAATGTGTGGCTGGCACCAAGGACACGTGAAACTAGGTAGGTGAAATCTGGAAGGGCGCTAAACTAGAAATAGTACCCAAGGATGACATCCCTAATAGACCCAGAACACGCTCTTGGATACCCTTAACTCCAAAGGAGCCAGAAAAAGTACTTAGGATAATAAAAATGTGCAATCCGAAGTTACCAACACACAACTGGAAGATTGCAAAACTAGAGGAGCGCCATGGATCTCGCTGTGCGACTATCATAGTCAATCAGGAATCCCTGGATCACCTAGCAAAATCCAATGGTGTGGTGGCCTTCGGATTTGAACATATTATCCTTAAAGTATATAAAAAGGATAATCGCCCCATGGAGTCGAGTGACAACGCCCCCCAGGGGGATAAGCCACAAGACGAACACATGGGCGAATCGGATGAAGAAGTAAAGGAGGGTGACAACCTTACGGCATCCTCGACACAGATCCATAGCCGATCCAGAGTTAGCTCTTTCTCTTCCACTGGATCGGATATAGCATCTGTCTTTCATATGCTGCTGAGGGAATCTCAACTCCTAGACGAGGCTGATCAGGAAGATGATGGCCTGGATACAACGATGGTGGAGAGGAAAGAGGATAAAACAGACCCTGGTCCGAGTAATCCAAATAAATCTCCATCACTCTAAGGGAGCATCGGCTGCACTGCCTCTCCGGCTGGCGAACAGAGGAGAAGACATCGCCCTAATTCAAGAACCATGGTCTCTGGCCAACAAGGTTTGTGGATTAAGGCTCAAAGGTTACAGGCTGGTACATGCCAAACTTATAGGTAGGCCCAGATCCTCTATACAAATTAAGAATAACTTAATAGCATATTTGCTCCCTTCTTTCAGTAATGAAGACCTAACTACGGTTGCGACGGAAATAAATGGAAGGTAGTATTGGATCTCCTCCAGTTACATGCCACATCCAGCAGAAGATCCTCCACCAGATCCAGTTAGAAGACTGGTCACCGAAGCCAAGCGCGCTAAAGTTGGCCTACTCATTGGATGCGACGCCAACTCTCACCACACCATATGGGGCAGCACGGACGTCAATGAACGGGGTGAGTCACTATTTGATTTTATAATCTCAAATGAGTTAATGATATGCAACGTGGGTAGCACGCCCACGTTTGTAACCAAAAGCAGAAAAGAGGTATTGGACATAACCATTGCCTCGAGAAGTAGTTTTGAAGAGGTCAAAGACTGGAGGGTCTCTGAGGAGCACTCCTTCTCTGACCACAGATACATAGAATTCTCTCTAGGCAGGGAGATCAGAAGTATGAGGACGGTTAGGAATCCCAGAAACACGAATTGGGATGTCTACGATCGTCTTGTCAGTCTGGGCATGGGTCCACTTACGCGCAGTAGAATTGATAGTGTTTCGGAACTGGAAGCTACTGTGGCTGTCTTTACGAAGGTCATATTAGGGGCTTTCAAGAAAGCATGTCCAAAGAGGGTCATCAGAGGGGGGCACAAACCTCCCTGGTGGAACCGAGACCTGGACAGGCTCAGGAAAGAGACACGTAGACTTTTCAACGAAGCAAGGAAATCCGGTAATGCGGAACATTGGAAGCTATATAAGGTGTCCCTAGGCGACTACAAGAGAGCCTTGAGACGCGCCAAGAGAGATTCGTGGAGAAGCTTCTGTAGCAATATGGAAACTATCAACGAAACCTCCAGGCTAAGGAAGATTCTTGCGACAACGGCCTTCGTGCCGAGTGTACTGCAAAAGGCGGATGGTTCATGGACCAACTCGGAAAAGGAGACTTTGGAGCTCCTCGTGAACACGCACTTTCCAACGGGACAAAACCTGGATATGCAGGTTAGGGTCGTGGAAAGCGGTTCACAGGAAGACTACTATTCAATCATGTCTGTAAGGGCAATCAAATGGGCAATAGATGGATTTAAACCGTTTAAATCTCCGGGTCCAGACTTAATATATCCGGCCCTACTACAACGTCTGAAACTGGAACACATCGCGATACTTAGAGAGATGTTTTCTGCCAGTTTTCGGCTAAATCACATACCATCGGAGTGGTGCAAAGTGGGAGTTGTCTTCATACCGAAGGCAGGGAAAAACTCTCACACCTCACCTAAAGATTTCAGACCTATAAGTCTCTCTTCTTTCCTGCTGAAAACCATGGAGAGACTCATTGATGTTAAACTACGCCAGGCTTTAGACGGGAATCTGCTATCTAAGCAACAGCATGCGTACAATAAGGGAAGGTCAGTTGACACTGCCCTACACAGCCTGACGTGTTCAATAGAAAAATCACTTGCACGAAAGGAGTATACCCTGGCTGTTTTTCTGGACATAGAAGGAGCCTTCAATAACGTGGAACTGGATGCTATTTCCGGCGCACTAGGAAGACTGAATGCACAGGACACTCTGGTGAACTGGATATCCAGACTACTATGTGGAAGAACAATCTACCCGACACTGGGGTGCTCGCTCATCACCAGAGAAGTGGGAAGGGGAACTCCACAGGGTGGAGTACTCTCCCCTCTCCTACGGAACCTTGTGATGAATGAGCTGCTAGTGTTGTTAGAAAACGTGGGATGCGGGGCGATTGCCTATGCGGATGACGTAGTTCTCACGGTTTCGGGCAGATTTGTCGACACTATCAGAGACAGGATGCAACTTGCCCTAGGAAGGGTTAGAGAGTGGGCATCTAGTCGTGGCTTGGGTGTAAATCCCGGAAAAACGGAGGTCGTACTCTTCACGAGAAAATACAAGCCTCCATCTTTCCGTCCACTGAGATTGTATGGGGCGGAACTTGAACTCAAGGATGAAGCAAAATTCTTGGGCCTTATCCTGGATAGAAAGCTATCGTGGAAACCAAACATCACTAACAGACTGAAAAAAGCCTCCATTGCCCTCTACGCCTGCAACAAAGTGTTGGGGAAAAAATGGGGCCTGAGACCTAGGATGACTCACTGGATCTACACAGCGGTGGTCAGACCTATCCTGACCTACGGATGCTCTGGTGTGGTGGGAATCCCTGAATAGGACAACGAATTTAAACCTGATACGCAGGTTACAACGATCTGCGTGTATGATTATAAGTGGTGCCCTGCGCACTGCTCCGACGATCGCTCTGGAGATGATCCTATACCTTCTACCGCTAGATCTATACTGCAGGGGTGTGGCGGCTAGGGTAAGTAGGCGTCTTTGGGCGACTGGACAATGGCATGCATCGAGCATTGGTCATACAAGGATACTTGAGGAAACTGATATTGCCGGGAGCATTGACTATATGACACCGCGATATGACTTCTCAATAAACTATAGGACTTCCATCCCGAAAAGGGAGGACTGGAGGAAAGGTGTGGTGCATCCCAGGGGAATGCCATACAAATCTACACCGATGGCTCCAAATTGGAGGGAGCCGTTGGAATTGGTATTTATTCGAATTCAATTGGAATATCCAAGTCTATAAGGCTATCAGATCACTGCAGCGTATTTCAGGCGGAAGTGTCGGCAATTCAGGCTGCGGTGAAAATTATTGTGGACAAAAATGTTCACAGGCGAGAAATCACCATACTTTCCGATAGCCAAGCGGCCATCAAGGCACTGGACTAGTGTAATGAACTCAAAGACGGTGACCGACTGTCGCAGATGTCTCAATGAGATGGCGAGCCGATATGATGTCTGTATTACATGGGTACCGGGACATAGAGATATTCCCGGCAACTGCAGAGCGGACGAACTGGCCAGAAAGGGTACGACCATCGAACCCTCTGATGAATTCTCTACATTAGGGATCCCTTTAGATACCTGCAAGCTTATAATTGACAATGCAGTCGTGGACTTTGTCAACAGAAGGTGGGCGGCTTCGGATAAGGGCAGAACAGCGCAAAAAATCTGGCCAAGGCTGGATAGGAGGCGCACGGCGGCTCTGCTTAAACTCCAAAGAAGCAGGCTCAGCGCTGTTGTCGGGGTTATTACGGGGCCTTGCATTATAGGAACGCATGCGAGGCGTATTGGACTTGGACACCTCGCGAATGATTTCTGCAGAAGCTGTGGAGATGAGGAAGAGGAAGAAACTGTTCTTCATCTACTGTGCACATGCCCGGCACTTGGTCAAAGAAGAAAAAGACACCTGGGTGCCTACTGCATGGAGGACCTAGCTGAACTGTCATGCACGGATATTGGCAGTCTGAATGGCTTCATCGGAAGCTCCAAGTGGTTCCTGGAATAGGGGAAATGTGGCACTGTGGTATCACAATGGGCCCGGTTTGCGGCCTAAGTGTGTCCGCTAATGATTCCATCGAGAGGACTGCCACTTCTACCTACCTATTGTGCTTTTTGATCCCATTTATTACTCTTCGGATTAATAGAAATATTTCACTTAAAAATTCAAGGAAAATTCTGTGAATTTTACCCATTGCAAAGGATGGCAATATTTCACTAGGCAGAAAATATCATTATGGAAAGATTTAATTCAATTTGAGGACCATAAAATATAACCCAGGTACCTGCAATATGTAATGATGACTCTTGCTACAAAACCATAAAAACTTGTGCGACAAATACCAATGTCGGTCGTTTGAAAAAAGTGCACTGGCTACATTGAAAAATTCTGGTACCTGAATATTCGAAAGTGTTACCTTTTTTGTTAGTGTGTTCGTAAAACTGTCCTCCTTCGTATAGTTTGAGAAGAGTTCGAAGAATTTCAAATTACTTTCTAATTTCGTTACCTGCGTTCCATAAATCATATATTCTTTTCTTCTTCACAACAACAATACAATGCAGTTTGAAGCTTCAAGTGAACTTACCTTTTTTGTAAGCACGTATATAACATACATACATACATAATTGGTCATTACAACCCTTCAGTCAGGACTACGGCCTAGCTTCTCAGCACGTATATAAAAAGCAGCTAAATCAAAAATACTGTATCAGTTATCTATTACACGTCAAAGTGGCCGAAACGGTTATTGAAAGTGCTTATAAAAATTGATAAAAAAAAATTTTCAAAATCAAGTCTTTTATTTTGAATATAATAATTCGAATGGAATCCTCAAGCTTAAGCCCCTCTTTAATTCCTGATCGTCATATTAATGCCGAAGGATGGAAATCATTAAAACGCGCACCGGAACGATATTCAGAATCGGATGACAATTCTCTGGGTAGCGATGGTGAAGATTTCATAATCGAAAATCGTCACAGTAAACGCCTTAAAGGTTTGGGCAATTCATATTTGGAGGACGCCTACTTCGAGTCGCCGGTCATATTGCGTCCCAAACGTAATTTTCAGGAAGTAAATCAGGGAATTTTGTCTCCCATTACGGAGATATCGATTAATTTAAATGAAACTTCCTTGTGCGGCGGGAACAGTTTGCAAGATTCATCATCTACGGCTGCTGATTGCGGTTATGACGAAGGCACAACGCCAGTAAGACGTAAAGGAAAAGCAAACGTTTCCAAAAGGTCTCAACGTTATAAAGAAGATGCCAAAATAGTCTCAGCAAAGGACCAGTACTGGAAGGGTGATGCCAATGGCGATATTGTTGACAACGATAAATTAGACGACGAAAAAGAATCTTTAAACAATTTGGATCCAAGTTTTCAAGTCCAACGTTCAACACGTAAACCATCTTCAAATCGTTTGAACTTCGGTGCTTCCTTGTTCGATATGGGTATGGAAGAGACATCGTTCTATGAAGATGACCATGTCAGTCAAAATCAGCCCGATCAATCGACTGCTTTAAATTTGCCTAATGATTTAAGTTCTTTGATTAGGGGTCAAACCATTAAAAATTCTCCCATTAAGACACCAGAAATGCGTAGGCCTAAAGTAAGACGTTGTTTGAGTATGATGGAAAATACGCAATTGCTTCAGCCAAAGACACCAGAGTCAGTTAATGCCTGCAATGCTAATGCCGCCAATATCACTCCTTTTAGTTCTCGTTTTAATGGCAACTACAGCTTTAAGCGTCCCGAGCCACCATCTACCACCTGCTCACCGATACAAACAAAACGCTACCGTGGTGACGTAAAGAAGAATCTCGATGGCTCATTCATAGGCAGCAACAGTACTAGCAAAACTTCACCTGCCGCCAACTCCCCCTCATGCTTGGCGCTGGCAGGCACCAGCAAAAATAGCACGATAACCCACCCTATATTACGCAAAAGTATGTCCATGAACGACGCTGAGATCATGTCGGCTCTAAATCGTTCCGAAAACAAAGACGAACCCGATCTAATTGGTGATTTTAGTAAACCGTACGTTTTACCTCTCATCGAGGGACGTCATCGTGATCTAAAATCTATTACAAGTGAAACTGTGGCTCGTCTCTTAAAAGGTGACTTTGATGATAAAGTAGCCAACTTTAAAATCATCGACTGCCGTTATCCTTACGAATACGAGGGTGGCCATATTACTGGCGCAAAGAATTTATATACTCAAGAACAAATCATCGAAGAGTTCTTGACCAAACAAAAGACTGAACAGCAACAGACCAGAAACGAGGAATCTGGCAGCAAGCGCAATATTATAATATTTCATTGTGAGTTCTCATCA
The DNA here is from genome assembly GCA_930367235.1 of Sarcophaga rosellei. Classification (NCBI taxonomy): domain Eukaryota; kingdom Metazoa; phylum Arthropoda; class Insecta; order Diptera; family Sarcophagidae; genus Sarcophaga; species Sarcophaga rosellei. Next base: position 60,659,669 of record OV884018.1, on the reverse strand, counting down.
GAACGTGGTCCAAAATTATCGCGATTTTTACGCAACTTCGATCGGGAGCGCAACAGTAATGCTTATCCCGCCTTAGATTATCCCGAAATATATTTGTTGCATAACGGCTACAAGGAGTTCTTCGAAACTCATATTGAACACTGCACTCCTCATGCTTATCGTCCCATGTTAGAGCCCTCCTACAATGAGGTATATCGCCACTATCGTGCCAAAACAAAGTCATGCAATGGTGATGGTTTTGGTGGTGCCACGCAGCGCATGAAGAAATCTCGTTCCAGACTTATGCTGTAAATAACAACATCAACATCATTATTTTTTATTATAATTTAGTTAATTTATCTAGAAATGTTTAGAATTATTCAATTCTTTTCTTTTGTTTTTTTATGTTTTCTTATTTTCAAATAAAATAAATAATAAAAAAAAAAAAAAAAAATGTTTTCTTATGTTTTCATATATTTTTAGCACACTTTTTTACCTCCATCATCACATTTATAAACCTTGTATATTTTTATTTTTTTTATTTGAATTAAAATTTTTCATTTATGTACATATGTATGTATTTTTGTTTTCATATTTTTATTTAATTGAATTTGTGTACAGTAGTTGAAAATTCTCAAATTGTAATTCTCTGTAAAAACAAACAACATTTTTTTTTTAATTGTGTGCATTATATATACTATTAATATGTATGTATGTATATATGTGTGTCCGTCCGTTTGTCCGTCCTTTAAATTTTCATTACTACACTTTTATGTAAAAAATAATCTCCGTAATAAATTAATAAGAAACTTATTTTTTAAACTCTAGTTATTTATTAAGAGGTTTCTCTATATATAGTATGTATGCATTGACATATATTTTCTATTTCCTTATAACAGTCATTGTTTATAGTTTAAATTATAGTCTACATTTTAAGTCACGTTTAATAAAATTTATATAAAATATTTTCAAAGTTATTATGCTGGACTTAGTTATGCTACCGTTATTGGATAGTAAAAGTCGCCGTAGTCTAGTAGGTAGTGTGTTGGCTTATTAAACGTAAGGCCTGAGTTCAAGCCCCAGGTCAGACATCAGAACGAAAGATGAAAAAAAAAAATATTTCTTCGTCGACTTTTTCAGCAGATTTGTGGCATAAATTCTGAGAGTAAATAAATTGCCACGAATAGTTCCTCAAAAATCTGTCTTTCGGAGAATACGTTGAATTGTAGGTCTCGCCACTCACGTATAAAACTAACGCACACATCATGAATGGTGTGAGAAGCTAGACCGTAATCCTGACTGAAGGGTTCTAATGGCCAATTATGTTATGTACTTATGTATTGGGTAGTATAACGAGCAGTTTGAAACTCTACTGATATGAAAAGATTTCACATCCTCTTACGTGCTGAAATGAAAAAGAATTCTTCTGGTAATAGATTGCCCAGTTTATTCCTTTCCAACTTCAATGAGATATCAATATTGAAAGCATCTGAATGGAATCAGGTGACTAAAGTCTTTAATATCACACAAAAAATTTAATTTAGTTACGTACCATCAGTGATACTTTAAAAATTCTAACGAAAAGCAATAATAAAAATTAATTAAATTTCTTATATACTCGCTCGCTGAAAATTTTCTAAAGCGAACCTAAAATTGCTGTGTCTGAGATTCTCTTTTTCCAAAGACAAAAGAATTGCAGATGTCAATAATTACTGTGCTATTGTCAAAAGATTTTCGTTCGATTTTCGATTTTGCAAAATGATCGTAATTGTGGTTTGCAGTTGAGTTGTTTGAAGGGAGTACCCTGCTTCAACAGATTGTTTACAGAGTTTATTGGTATTTTATAATGAACTTGCCTCATCGGCTTTAAGAAATGAATCGATGTTTGCATGTCAGAGTGTATTCATGAGTGTGGTACACAGTTCAACACCATGAAACAAAAAAAAAAAAAAAATGCAATAACAGAAAAAAATAAGAGACGATGAGAAGAAGAATTGGGAAGTAAAGATAATAATATACGAGTACGTACGTAAACAACTGGCTACTGACGGATTAGAGGCACAATAACTATGCCATGCCATGCTTGAACTTTACACAATAACCCACTAGAGACCTATACTGGAGAGCGAGAAAGTTGTCCGCTTTGTAGATCTGATTTTGAAAGAAGTGAAATAATGCAGAAGGTCTTGGAATACTTGCGAAAGTGCTCAAGATGATTGATGTCTGGTAGCTTTGGGAAACCAAAATGATATTGTGTATGTGATACACACAAGCACTGTTGGGCCCGTTATGGGTTTTTGTGTTCCTTAAACACAACATAACTGGACCATATAGAAAATAAATTTCGGAAATCACTCATTTGATCATTCACTCTTAGGAGTAGTGATTCTGTAAGGCAGTGAATATTTCTTGGCAACTGCCAAGAGGAAAGTGTTATACGTGTCTCGCAGTCTTAGGTAGAAGTTTTATTCCATATATACTGGTAATTCTAATCGCTTCGTAGTATATTCGATCATGGATACTAAAGGCAGTATACACAATAATTCAAATGTATGTACATAGTAACAAAGTAACTTTGGAAAGTCTTGTGGTGCGATAAGATAATTCGTATTAAAAGCAAGATGAACTTATTGGGAAATTACTTTAAAAGGAGATCTAAGTCATGCATCAGAATATCAAGAAATAATACAACTAGTTAATGGCACTCAGTTCTCAGGTCACTGAAGACTTAGGGTACATTTATTCAGAATGTGGAACAACATGCGGATTCTGTGTCGATGAGAAAGAATCAACGGAACACATTTTTGGAACCTGTGTGGAACTACTGGATCCCAGGATTCCGCCAGGCATTGTTGATGTCGAGCAGCATTCTGTGGTTTATCAGAACAATAGGCTTGTGGGAGACATTATAGGATTACACAATAGAGTATGAGGGGAGTACAATATATCGTTTGGCTGCAACACTAAGGCGCATTTTTACCACACAATAAGACGAATTTGCAGATTTATGGGATGTCAGTAAAGAAAAAGCATTGATACCCTTTGCGCATAGCATATGCGCATTTTATACACTTAAAACCGAAAACGAAACATGGAGTAGAAATAATGCGCGTGTTTTTATTAAACTATGAATGAAAATGTGTTTAGCGAAGAAGCTTTAAAAATGAGACAGTTTTTCCTTATTCAAACTAACTGTGGGTGGTTCCTGTGCCGTCGAAATAACGACTTGCAGACCTTATCCACATTTAGAGTATGAAGCTATTTGAATACTTGGGGCTTCAACAGATTAGAAGTAAAATAGTCAACCTCTTTATTTTTAGCACTGAGATACATATGTATTCATTACAAAAAAAAAAGAACTTGCAAATTCATAGGACATCAGAAATAAAGAAAGAGATTTATTCAGATTGTAAAACAATTTGGAACTTTATACACTTAAAACCGAAATAATGCGTGTGTTTTTATTAATAAATGAATGAAAATGTGTTTAGAGAAGCTTTAAAAATGAGACAGTTTTTCCTTATTCAAACTAACTTTGGGTAGTTCCTGTGCTGAAGAAATTACGACTTGCAGACTATATCCGCATTTAGAGTATGAAGCAACTTGAATATTTGCGGGTTCAACAGATTATAATTTAAATAGGTTGGGATTTGAAGTATTGAAACCCACTGCAGTGCATTTTCGTCCTTAATTAACATAAACTACAATTTTTATGGCTTAAGGTGTTAACGTTGAAATATTTTTTTCTCACTCACTTTTTCTGTCATCTTCTTCTTCTCCCCTTCAAAGTCTATGCATCTTTTGAATTTTAAATTATTTTTAAAGGATTTTTCTCCTTTTCTCATTCCTGTTGGTCTGTTTTATTGCTTCTTTTCTTAGGTTTTTTTATTGAATTTAAAGACATCAATCATTGTCCTGAAATTGTTGTCATCTGTTGGTCCTAAAAAATACACGCTTAACGGGCAATTGAAATTGGGCGTAAATAATAACTTCACAGGCTTAGACGCGTTTGTTTTATAGCACCTTTATTGACCATAATTATTGTGTTAATTTATACATTATAGAGGCTTTCAATAGAGAACCCTACACATTGTATCTCTTTAAACTCATTAGTAAGTGATTAAGTTAGTAGTAGGTAGTAGAGTGAACTCGCGAAAACGTGAACACTTTTTTATTCTTTTAATCTGTTTTTAAATTGAAAAATCCCCGACTTTATGGTACTGGAAAGCGTAAAACATTACGTGCATCTGAATTTCCAAGAATGGAAAAAGTCTTTATAAGTGATTCCTTCACACGCGAAACTAAAAATCTGCCGGTAAGTGGTTAAATTAAAGAAAATTATAAGGGTTTTAAAGCCAGTGACGGATGGCTTCAAACATTTAAGCAAAAGTTTGGTGTTCGCCTTCTTAAAATTTCCGGAGAAAAGCTTTCTGCACAGCCGCAACTTGTTGACCCATTTAAGGAAAAGTTAAAAGCAAAAATAGAAGAATTATGTGAAGATCAACTTTATAATGCTGATGAATGCGAGTTATATTTGAAGCAGTTGCCAGATAAAACATACATATGTGTGATCATTGGAGAAAAATGCTCCAGGCGCAAAGATGGAGAAACGACTAACTTTCATGGGCTATTCAAATGCGTCGGGGACTCTTAACTTAATTTACTGGTATTTGGAAAATCTAAAAATCCACGACGTTTCAATAACTTTACTTATCCAGTGAATTACAAATTCTTCAAGTCAGCATGGATGACATGTAACATTTTTATAACCGATTTCATCAATGTTTTGTTAAAGATGTAGATTTCTACTGACAAAAAAGTGAAAACTTTGTTATAATTTTTGGCTTTAGGTTACTGAGTGCCTGACTAATTATTAAAAAAAAAAAATTTAAAATAGTGTTTAGCATTTTTAATTACATATTAAAATATTCTTTTTCATATTAAATAGGGTAATTTTTTGTTTTAAATTTTAGTACTCGATAACGTGAACAAACTCGAAAATGTGAACTGCCCTGGTAAAAATTAGTTCACGTTATCGCGAGTTCACTGTATTTCTATTTAGTTGTTATCGTTGTAATCTATTTAATGAATTTATTAATTAATTTAATCTAATTCATAGCTATAAGGTCGCCTACAATTAAAGATAAGCCATGTAAATGTACAATCATAACCATGGCTTGAGTCATATAGCCAGCCATCTGTATGTGACAAAGTGTCATTATACATAAATTGCATTCAATGCTATTCTATTGGAAATCCTAATAGTTTTGGTTTTTTAATTCAATGTTTAGTTTTATCTTCTACCGTCTAACTATATGCTTATGCTTCAATACGCTGACTTTATTAAGATTTTGTTTTGCAATCAAAGAATAATAATTTTCTACTTAATTAACGCATGAATTTATTCGGGGGAGGGAAATTATTGTTGTTGTTGTTGTGATTGTACTTCAATATCATACAGGATATTACACTGTTTACACACGAACATGCTGTTTGAGATTTAAAGTTTTACACAACTGAGAGTTATAAACTCCTCCTTATCATTTCTAAGTTTGCATTATTCAAGAATTAAACCAATAAAGTTGGAAAGACAGCCCGATTGTCTAGGTTCATCAGGTTTATAGTAGTATATAAGTATCTGTATAGTAGTATAAAAGTATCATCTGATACAAGAAAAGGACATTAAATTGAAGTTCGTGATACATTTGAGGTGCTGAAGTAAATTGGAGTCGTCGCCGTAGTCTATTGGGCTTATTAGAGGTGAGGTCACGGTTCAAACTCCAGTTTAGACATATCGAACCAAATATAAAAAATATTTCTTCGGTGACTTCCTCTCAGCTGATTTCTGGCAATAGGTCTGAGAGGAGATAAAATTGCCATGAAAAGTTTCTCAAAAAAATATTTGTCGTTCGAAGTCGACTTTAAACTGTAGGTGCCGCCAATAAAGAATAAAATTAACACAGACAACATAAGTGGTGTGAGAAGTTAGATCGTAATTCTGACTGAAGGATTGTAATGACCAATTAAGTATGGCATCTTTAGCAGTGCTCTGTATTTTTAAACCTTTAACGTCTATTTTATTGTCTCAACCGTTCAGTAGAATTTCCTAGTTACTGTTTTCTCTTTTGTATTCAAGGTGAAAACAGTCCACGGGTCCCAAATCGCACGGGTTGTGCCAATTAAAATGCCAGCACTCTACTCTAATATTAGTGTTCTGAAAGGTGCGATAATGCCTCAGACGACCTAAAAAGGGAAGCGATGAACAATTTCATGTCATGGTAAGTAACTACAAAGGGATACTAAGTAGAATATAAGTTTAAGACGCAATAAAAAAATTGCATTATACTCGTAGAAAAGCAACAAAGCTTCGACGACAGTAGTGTTGAACACATCGTTTTAGACAATAAGAATCTGATAATCCCAAACACATCGGGATTTATATAAGATTTACCAGGGTTTGTATTACTTGCTTGAAATTAGCAAAAGCACCTAAATTTCTGCTGTGCTTACAGTTTTTCAGCAATTGTACCCAAAGCAAAAGCAAACAGCACAGTCAAAAAACAAAAATAAACTCATTAGCTGTAGTGGTACAGTGAAATATTTTCTACTAACGCAGTGAAGCACAGTTTTTAATTTCAAAACGATCACTATTGCTTACAACGTTTCAGCTCTTGTGCTTTTGCTGTATTTATTTGCTGCGCTGTTTTACTTTGTAAAGAACTGCTTAAAGGTTTTATATGATAAAAATGTGGGTGTATTTGTGAGAAGCATGTGTGTAAGCCAGAGGAAAATTGTTTGTAATTATTGTTTCAAGCAGTGTTCGAACAAATATTGTTTACAAAATATTGTGCTTTTTGATCCCATTTATTACTCTTCGGAATAATAGAAATATTTCACTTAAAAATCTGTGAATTTTACCCATTGCAAAGGATGGCAATATTTCACTAGGCAGAAAATATCATTATGGAAAGATTTAATTCAATTTGAGGACCATAAAATATAATCCTTTGAAATATCCAGGCACCTGCAATATGTAATGATGACTCTTGCTACAAAACCATAAAAACTTGTGCGAAAAATACCAATGTCGGTCGTTTGAAAAAGTGCACTGGCTACATAGAAAAATTCTGGTACCTGAATATTCGAAAGGGTTATATTTTATGTTAATGTGTTCCAAGAATATCTAATTACTTTTGAATTTCGTTACCTGCGTTCCATAAATCATATGTTCTTTTCTTCTTCACAACAACAATACAATGCAGTTTGAAGCTTCAAGTAAACTTACCTTTTTTGTAAGCACGCATATAAAAGGCAGCTAAATCAAAACTACTGTATCAGTTATCTATTAGACGTCAAAGTGGCCGAAACGGTTATTAAAAGTGCTTTTAAAAATTGATAAAAAAAATTTTTTCAAAATCAAGTGTTTTATTTTGAATATAATAATAATTGTCCGAATTATACTGCATAACCATATTGGCATCAGTTTATTTCAGATCCTAGATTCTTTTGATCTCCCCTTTTAAAACTTGCTATCGCATACGCTTGTTCACGTGTTCGTTTACGTCTAATAATTGAAAATAACTCCGCATAGAAGAATTAGTTAAAAAGGCAAATCCATTCACTAGAAAATGGAGTCGAAATATAAAGAGAATGCTAATGGAAAATTGTTTAATTGTACAAATGGACATTCTCCAGCAAATAGTAAAACAAATGGAATACAACAGCAAACGACACAACCAGCGTCAACTAAACTACAATTAGAACAACAGCGGCAAGCGTTACCAGTCACGAGCTGCCGAAAGCGGTTAATACGAGAGGTCCACAAGTCCGATATTCTTCTTATAATGGGTGAAACTGGTTCGGGTAAAACGACTCAAATACCGCAGTTTCTATTAAGTGCTGGATTCGGTAACAAAGGAATGATTGCTATAACACAGCCACGTCGAGTGGCTGCAATTACGGTGGCAAAACGTGTAGCTCAAGAACAGCACTGCCAATTGGGTGAACTCGTCGGTTATACAGTACGTTTTGAAGATTGTACCTCACAAAAGACACGTATTCGCTTTATGACTGATGGCTTTTTATTGCGAGAAGCCTTGGCTGATCGATTGCTGAGCAATTATACCGTCATAATGCTAGATGAAGCTCATGAGCGCACGGTAAGCACTGATGTTCTGTTTGGAGTGGTTAAAGAGGCACAAAGGCAGCGCAGACTGCGTTGTTTGACTCCATTAAAAGTTATAGTTACCTCGGCTACAATGGATATTAATCATTTTGCTCAATATTTTGGCGTAAAAGGCATGTATCTGGAAGGTCGGACGCATCCTGTAAAAGTAATGCATGCCAAAGAATCACAGCCGGATTATTTACATGCCACTCTGGTGACGCTGTTTGATATCCATCGTAATACACCAACAAACCATGATGTATTGATTTTCCTAACGGGTTAAGAAGAAATTGAAGCAATGGCACAACAAATTCGACAGATTGCTAAGACCAATCTCAGTAATATTGCTGGGGTGCGGGTTTTCCCACTTTATGCCCAATTACTACAAAATAAACAATTAGAATGTTTTCTACCAGCTCCAGCCAATGCCCGCAAAATAGTTTTGGCTACAAATATCGCAGAAACGTCTGTCACAATACCGGGTATAGGTTATGTTATAGACGCCGGCTTTGTAAAACGACGCATTTATAGCCCCAGTACCGGTTTAGATGTACTAAGAGTAGTACGCATTTCCCAGGCAGAAACGTGGCAACGTTGTGGTCGAGCTGGTCGCGATGCCCCTGGAACATGTTATCGAACTTATACGCAACAGGAAATGAATGAATTTGAAAAAATGCCAAAACCTGAAATTTTACGAAGTAATATTTGCTCGACTGTATTACAGCTATTGGCGTTGGGTATCGATTGCAAAAGTTTTGATTTTCTAGATAAACCCTCACCGGAAGCAATGGATGATGCATACCGCAAACTAGAGTCTTTGGGTGCTGTACGAAATGCCTCTACCATACCTGAACTTACACCTGTGGGACGAAAAATGGTACAGTTTCCTTTGGATCCACAATACAGTAAACTATTATTGGCAGCTCCGAAATTTGGTTGTATGGACGAAATGTTAAGCTTAGTAGCAGTACTCTCCAGTGAAAATATTTTCCTTTCAAGTACAGAAAAGCAAGAACAAGCAGCTTTGGCTCATGCCAAATTTCATTCAAAACATGGCGATCATTTAACGTTACTGAATGTTTTCAGTGCCTTCCAGAAGACTGAAAAAGTTAAGTTATGGTGTCATGATAACTTCCTCAATGCCCGTAATCTAAAGTATGCCCGTGATGTGCGCAGTCAACTGTTGGAAATTGTCAAGCGTTTAGCTTTGAAAGTGAACAGTTGTGGCAGCAATTTCGATCAAGTACGAAAGTGTTTATTAGTTGGCCTCTTCGATAATATAGCTGAACTACAACGTGACAATTTCTATTTAACGATTACGGGTCGTCAACGTGCCAAAATTCATCCGTCTAGTGTATTTCATGGTAAATATCGTCCGGATTATATAATTTTCTCTGAAATTGTGTTCACCGAACAAAATTTCTTACGTCAAATAACGGAAATTTCACCAGAATGGATAGCCGAAGTTGTACCACACTTTAGTCATCTTAGTCGCATTAAAATAGCATCATAATCAATAAACCAATATTTCTATAACGTTTTCGTTTCACACTATGATAAATCAATTGCAGGTTTTTAAACAGTTTTTTTTATAGAATTTTTATTATATGTATGTATTTTATTTATTGCTAAGCTAAAGTAATTTAAATCCAATCCGTATGAAATCAAAACAAACTACACTTTTATGTAAAACATAATCTCCGTAATAAATTAATAAGAAACTTATTTTTTAAACTCTAGTTATTTACTAAGAAGTTTCTCTATATGTATGTATATAGTATGTATGCATTGACATATATTTTCTATTTCCTTATAACAGTCATTGTTTATAGTTTAAATTATAGTCTACATTTTAAGTCACGTTTAATAAAATTTATATAAAATATTTTCAAAGTTATTATGCGGGACTTAGTTATGCTACCGTTATTGGATAGTAAAAGTCGCCGTAGTCTAGTAGGTAGTGTGTTGGCTTATTAAACGTAAGGCCTGAGTTCAAGCCCCAGGTCAGACATCAGAACGAAAGATGAAAAAAAAAAAAAATATTTCTTCGTCGACTTTTTCAGCAGATTTGTGGCATAAATTCTGAGAGTAAATAAATTGCCACGAATAGTTCCTCAAAAATCTGTCTTTCGGTGACTACGTTGAATTGTAGGTCTCGCCACTCACGTATAAAATTAACGCACACATCATGAATGGTGTGAGAAGCTAGACCGTAATCCTGACTGAAGGGTTCTAATGGCCAATTATGTTATGTATGTATTGGGTAGTATAACGAGCAGTTTGAAACTCTACTGATATGAAAAGATTTCACATCCTCTTACGTGCTGAGATGAAAAAGAATTCTTCTGGTAATTAGGGGCGAATACTTCAATGAGATGAGGTAGATTGTTCCTTTTAAATTTTTCATTTTAAAATTTACACTATTCGGCCGATTGGATGACATTTTCGAAATTGTTTAGAAAGTTGTATTGAAACCACAACGCCAAATATGCAATGATGCCGGTTAGCCTCATTCAAAATTCATATTTTTGATTTGATGATTTGATTTGCCAATAACAGAACAACAACAACAATAACAACAATGAAGTAAAACCCCAAATTGTCACATTACACAATTCGTAAAGCAATACACAGCAGCGTCAAAGCAAAACTTTCTAAACTTCGTTTTTAAAGTATTTGGAACAAAAAGTGGCAAAAATCATAAACATACCACGATAACCGCAATAACTAGACAAAAACTAACAAGAAACCTGGAATGGAGGAAGAATACAACGGCGATGATGCCGATGACGGCGAATGTTGGCAACCAGGAAAGCTCGAAACTCCACAAGTCAAATAGTTTTCTGTACAAAACAAAAAATCGTAGCAATGTGAAGGCATAACAACTATTGCTGATGTTGTACGAACCAGAATGCAAATGTTGTTGCAACACATACTATACATGCTGGCAACATGTCGTAAATACATGGAAATACTAAATATGTGCTGCTGTTTTTGTTGTGAACAATAAAACGGTGCCTTTAAACAATTCAAAATAGTGGCAATAGTTTTGAAGAAGACTTATAAGTAATTTTAACTCACTTAAGCTCCATATTTTAATGTTGCAACTTCACACTACAAACAAACAGACAATGATAGGAAAATCCTTTTGAGAACTGATGTGACAAGCGCTACCATTTCTATTGGTTGCGGCTGCAGAAGAAATATTAGTTACTTTTCAAGTTGTTGTTCTTACTTTGTAGCATCAGTTAACTTATTTGGCATCACTAAAGCCGTCATAAAGAGCATTTGTATTGTTAGTTTCATACTGACAAAATATGTTCAATATTGCCAAGAGTTAAAGTTTTATAAACATCATGCACGTTTGTTCATGCCTCATGCTTTTCCCTTAGATATTTGGAAGGGGTTTCTTTTTGTTGTCTTCTTTTTCACTACTAAACTCTTGAACTTTGAACCTCAAACCGTGCAAAAACCAAAATGTTTTATATTCAGTGGCTTTTAAGAGTTTCCCAAAAACGTTTGGCTGTTATTCGAATACTACGCTGCAGCTACATACACCGCTACGGTTACAGTGGCACGTTGCAAGCATTTAACTATCAGGTCCAACAGGTGTGGATGTGCTGCAGTTTATCTGAAGCAATTGATTAACTGGTGTGAGACTTCCCATGTTTAGAGGTGGTAAAACTAGATTTGCTTGAAGCATAAATTTCAACTGCTACCAAAGCTAACAATGTCTGCATAAGGACAGTGTAAGGTCAACATCTTAAACGTTCGTTGTGCCTTTTTCATAGCAGTCTCATGAGAATGCAAAATATTGTTGAAAATGATGAGACTGCTTTCTTTATTAGAAATCGGTGTGTCAGGAACAATGGAAACCAAGTGCCACAAGAGTGTGACATACAACCACACTAGCAGACCAAAATTCATATTCTAATAAAGTTTTTTTTTTTATTTATTATTTTATTTACTATCATTGAGCTTCTTATTTACATTACATTTTTGAGTTATTATCATTCTAGATATTACAACAAATATATACATTTAATAAATTAATAAGCGTACTAGAATAACTTATTATAGGAAAAAGATAGTAAAAACCTACATCTATAATCACAGGGGGAATTTTGAAAAGTTTAAACACATCAACTAATAGAATCTATACCTGAGTATAGAGACACTTAGCTAATGTCCTGCAAACTTCTCAGATGGGAAAAAGTAGACCTACTACATCTATCATAGAATGTCTGAGTCAATTCGTTTATTAGCATTTTAATTGTCTTTTGACCTGAAAGTCTATGCAGTTCTTTAGTGGAAAACCATCTTGGTAAGTTATATATGATTTTCAGATTTTTATTCTGGATTATTTGGAGTCTTTTTATGTGAGAGTGTGCGCAGTTCTTCCAGATAACGCAGGCATATGTAAGAATAGGTTTAATACACAGGTTGTATAAAAGACACTTATTCTTGGTATTTAGTTTAGACTTTCTATTCAAAAGAGGGTACAGAGCTCGACCACAACGAATCGCCTTGTTGCAAATGTTTTCTACATGTTCTTTGTATGTAAGTTTTCTATCGAGTGTTACGCCTAAGTATTTAATAGAATTTGAAAACGGAATCTCTGTCCTGTTTATAGACATTTTAATTGTGGGGATTCTTTTCGGAGATTTATTAAACGGAAAAAGTATCGCTTGAGTTTTTTCGTTATTGATTTTAATTTTCCACTTGGTAAAATATTCGTTGGCATGAATAAGAACTTTTTGCATGCGCTTGACAATCGCGTTAGACACTTTTCCACAAGAAATAAATGCACTATCGTCGGCATAAAATGCCACGTTATTTCCAGTTGGTACTTTGTAGTCCGATATGTAAAGATTATAAAGAAGGGGAGATAGCACGGAGCCTTGTGGGACTCCAGCAAGGATATATTTTTCTGCAGAAAGGGTTCCAGCGACATCAACTACAAATGACCTGTCGGTTAAAAAGCTTGCAATTATTCTTATGAGATATGTTGGAACCCTCATTTTGGAGAGCTTATAAATTAGTCCCTTATGCCAAATCGAATCAAAAGCTTTTTCAATATCGAGAAAAATCACACCAGTTGAATATCGTCTATTTTTATTTAATTTTATCATATTTACCATTCTTTTCAATTGATGTGTAGTAGAATGTTGAGGTCTAAATCCATACTGACAGTTATGGAGGAGATTGTTTTCATCTGTGAAGTTTCTGAGTCTATTCAGTATAATTCTCTCTAGAATTTTGTCTAATGAACTTAACAGACTGATTGGTCTGTAACTAGATGTTAGTTTAGGATCTTTACCACTTTTGGCAATTGGAATTACTTTGGCCTTTTTGAAACTCTTTGGAAAGTAGCAGTTTTGAATACAAAAATTATAAAATTTTGTTAGAAAGTTGTAAGCTGAATTAGGAAGTTTCTTGAGTACCAAGTTGGTTATTTGGTCTAATCCTGGAGCCTTTGAGTTTTTAAGATTTTTAATAATAAATACAATTTCCTCAGAACTAGTTAAAGTAGTTATGTCCTCATTTAAAAAAACATCGTCAGCAATTGATCTAGCTAGTAAATCCACTTTGTTCTCAATGGAACTGGAAAAATTGGTAGATGTATTATGAGCTGTAACAAACTGTTCGGCAATTGCATTTGCTATGTCAAGTTTAACCGTTACTTCACTGTTGTCAATTACTAATTTGTCTATCGCTCGAGATTTATTTCTAATACGTTTAGAAATCTTCCAGAAGTGTTTGTTTCCTACGGGTAATTTAGATAAAAAATGTTGCCACTGTTCATTTCTAGAGTTAGTTATTTGAATTTCGATTAGTTTGTTTAGTTCTCTTATCATAGCTCGGAACATTATTCTTCTAGAATCATTGTTACGACGTTGAAATTTTCTCCTAAACATGTTTCTTAATGAAATCATTTTTTTACATTGTTCAGAAAGTCGAAAATGTTTAATGTTCCTAGTTCGTTGTGGAATCGTTGAGCAAATAGAATTATTGATCAAGTCTGTAAATTCCTGAAGTGACTGCTCCACATTAAAAAGGGATAGGTCGTTGTTAATGGCCAGAGACGAATTAATTCTCGAATTTACCTCGCTTCTAAATCTTTCCCAATTGGCATTAAAATAGTCTGGATAGAGTTGTACATTTTCCCTAACAGCTTCGTTAATAATAAATGTAATTGGAACGTGATCAGAGTTTAATTCATCTGGATGGGTTTCTAGATCTGTGAAAAACAGAGTGGAATTTGATAAAAGAAGATCAATTGTAGACGGATTTCGATATTGTAAGTTCTGGGGAAATCGGGTAGGACTAGAAGGGTAGTAAATGTAATAGTTCGACGAATTCTGGGTGTCATATAAAATTTTCCCAGCTCTATCTATTGTATTGCAGTTCCAACTTCTGTGGTGGGAATTAAAATCGCCTAAAATGAAGTAGTCACAGTTGGAAGAAGTTAATAGATTAAGATCTGAGCTAAAGTCGGCGGTATAACCTGGGCAGTAAGCAGATATAAATAATACTTTTCTATTGCAAATATTCATAGAAATACAGATGTTTTCAAAAATTTTAGTATTGTGTGAGGTTTCTAACTTATGCTCTAATGTTAATTTTACAGCAATTGCTACTCCTCCACCATGAGATAATCTATCTTGTCTATAGACAATATATCCAGGTAGCTTAAAACTATGGTTAGGTTTCAGAAATGTTTCATTAAGTAGTAAAATATCAATATTATTTTCTATTAAAAATAAGTGAAGTTGAGCTGACTGGCTAAAGTTTGTAATGCCTTGACAATTCCAGTGCATTACATGAAGGCTGGTATTTATATAGTTAGACGGCATATTTAAGCATTCGCATTATTACAGTAAGCTGATCCATCTTTGAAGTGCATTTTCGCAGGTCCAAAACGGCTCTAGAAAAAATTTCGAACAACTCATCGATGCTGAAGATATTACCTTTTGTGTGATGTGATTGGTGTGGTGTCTTCACTGCTTCAGCATAACTTTTAGTGGCAAAAGTATGGCTATTTACATTCGGAATTGTGCTCGAAGATTCATCAATATGCGTAACGTTTGGGACTTGATCAAAAAGTTCACTATAGAAGTGATTTTGTTGAGGCTGATTTTTTTTGTTAACATTATCGCGCATAATTAAGTACTCTTTACGGCTAGGGCATCGAGGATCATCTGCCCTATGATGGATATTTTTAAAATTTTTCTTAATGCAGTTAAAGCATTTGAAAGAAGCATATTCTGATGTTTTATTAATTTGGCATAGAGAGAGATCATGATCACCACTACAAGCAATGCAGATATTGCTACGAAAACAATTTTTTGAACCGTGGCCATACATGGCACACTTGGTACATTGTGTAGGTCCTTTTTTGCTTTTCAAAGGGTTTCTCCAATATATTACAATATTACATAGGCGTCTAATCTTCATAATCTGAGTTTTAGATGTAGAAGTGCGATCAAAATCTAGAACATAGAGTGCGTCATCGGTAGAAGAACGTGTAGTTTGTATTTCTTTTATCTTATGTACAGTTACATTGTATTCAATTTTGAGTTCGTCTTCAATTTCTTTGGGGTCCAATTGGGGAAGTCCGTATAAAAATAATTTAAATATTTTAGTGTCTTTACATTCATGGGTATAGAATTTAAAATTTGCAGCGGTTAATTTCTTTTTAGCAATATCATAATTCACCATAGACGAAGAAATTATCTTAGTTCCAACTGACATTCTCTTAAATTCGAACTCTTTGCCAATTAATTTAAAAACACGAATGAATCCATGAGAAGGATCAACTACTATAGGAGGAATCACAACTTTATATTCCTTTATTTCATCATGGTCACCCTCACTATATGTGTCGTCATCACCATCGTTGAGATCTTGTAGCATTTTAAAACGATTTTCACTAAAATTCACTTTCATTTTTGGGGCACTTCCCCAACACTTCTTTCTTTTTAAAGCACTCATTGATAAACAATAGCTTTTTACTTTATCTGTTTTGTTCTAATTCTTTTTTTTTTAGCTTAGTAAGTTTATATGAACTTGTTGTTATAAGTAACGGTTGTTTTTATTTATTCGATTTTAATAATATGTACGTCTGTTCGCTTTCAGAGGCTGAGTGGTACTCATGATTCTATTCTAATAAAGTAGCAGAATGTCTTCCTGATGTTTCTTAGATTTATACTGATACGACGAATACAATCATTCCATTTGATATCTATTAATCAATATTCTCGGTTGCTAATATTTTAGTTTGAAAATATTATCGACCTACTTCGCTGTGAAATGCAGATTTCTTATTGAATTTGTAGCCAACTTCGTGAGTTATGGGATTATGGGCTTGTCTGGTATTCGAAAATTTGGGAGGCATAACCCGAAATGGGTCTCAAAGGGCAGTGAACGTACATACATTCATTTGGTCTAGCTTTTCACATCAAACGATAGGTTTGAAGGTTTTTCTTTCTTTGTGAGATGTCAGAGAGAGATTTGAAACTCACAAGTCAACACACTACGCAGTAAACTTTGGCAACCACAGAGAAGTGTGGACCGAATTAATATACGTAAAATTATGGATGGTTTGGGACCACGCCTACTGAGAGAAACAGCACTTTAGAATCCGTGCCTGTTCTCGTTTAGTTTTAAATATCAAACATAATAATTAAAACAAATTTGACCCGAAGTTTTTACTCAATCACAAATGGAAACAGGGGAAATTTGAAAATGTTTAAAGGAGCCAACTTCTTGCCTACATGCACACTCTGTAATGAGAGTACGAGTATCACTATTGCAACATGTTTACTCGTATGTTTCTGCTGTTATAACTTGTCTTTTCGTTAGTACGTGCGGAGAAAGTGAATTAGTTGGCGAAAATAAACAGCAAATAAAAGAAGAATACAAAGAAGCGGGCAACTTTTAATGCTACTGTTGGCATATCAAAGGGCTCTAGAAACACCCTCCATACCCAACTCACGTTCCACTCTGTTCTGTAATAGCCATTAGATTTTCGTTTTCTTCAGGCAATAGTTCTCAAGTGTTTTTCAATAACAATACACTGGCGAGCAAAAATGGCTACATAATATCAAAAAATATATAAACTTTATATTTGTACTTTATTTATTAAAATAAAAAAAATAATCCATATGTTAAACATTTATTTAGACTATCCTCTAATTAAAACAAAAACCATTCAGTAATATTATTTCCTTTTCAATAAAAAATACAGCTTAACATCATTTAGTAGCATTTATCCAATTTTGCTCGTTTCGTTTCAAATGAAAAATTCTGTATTTTGTCCATAATCCTTTATTCTTTATTACTGATTTAATGCGTTTTGTGAAGCCTTCTACCAGTTTTTTGATGGTTTCGCTGTTTATACTTTGCCACTCTGCCTCAATTCTTAGCCACAATTCGTTAAGGTTATTTGGAGGGTTTTCCTACTGTGCCAATTTTCGATTTACAATTGCCCACAAATTCTCGATCGGATTTAAATCCGTACTTTGTGCTGGCAATTTTAATGTCTGAAATTTTTGCTCCTCCAACCTCCACTTTTGTTTCGTCCGACCATATAACTTTTTTCCAATCATCCACAGACCAGATCTCTGCAGATCTCTAAGTGATGGTGACGCACGGGAGCGATTGTTACGAAAAAATGAAGTCAGAACTCCTAAAGCAGCAGCAAATGCTATAAATAAGAGTGTGAGTGAAACGTGCATTGCGAAGGATCGGCCTAGTTTCGGCAGTTAAACAGAAAAAACCCGCACTCTCTTAGAAGAACGTCAAAGCTCGTCTGCAGTTTTGCAAGCAGCACAAAGATTGGTCTGTGGATGATTGGAAAAAAGTTATATGATCGAACGAAACAAAAGTGGAGGTTGGAGGAGCAAAAATTTCAGACATTCAAATTGCCAGCACAAAGTACGGATTTAAATCCGATCGAGAATTTGTGGGCAATTGTAAATCGAAAATTGGCACAGTAGGAAAACCCTCCAAATAACCTTAACGAATTGTGGCTAAGAATTGAGGCAGAGTGGCAAAGTATAAACAGCGAAACCATCAAAAAACTGGTAGAAGGCTTCACAAAACGCATTAAATCAGTAATAAAGAATAAAGGATTATGGACAAAATACACAACTTTTCATTTGAAACGAAACGAGCAAAATTGGATAAATGCTACTAAATAATGTTAAGCTGTATTTTATATTGAAAAGGAAATAATATTACTGAATGGTTTTTGTTTTAATTAGAGGATAGTCTAAATAAATGTTTAACATATGGATTATTTTTTTTATTTTAATAAATAAAGTACAAATATAAAGTTTTTATATTTTTTGATATTATGTATCCATTTTTGCTCGCCAGTGTATGTTAGTCACTCGTTCGGCTCTTCTACTCAACTTGATGTTATTATTGCAGACTTACTTTGTCATGAAGGAAAAGTTTTTCTCATTTAATAAAAGGCTTAAGCTGTAAGAGTAAAATGAAAGCAAAATTACTTGCAACATTAAAAGTAGCAAATACAACAAAAACAAAAGGAAAGAAAGCAGAAAACTTTGGCAATATCTGAAGTTAACACAAGGACCTGTGTGTTTGACTTCTAAAGAGTTATAATTTGAGAGTAATAGTCATGGAGGTGTTGCTGGTGTTCGATGGATGGTTGCATTGGCAAAGTGGGAATTATTTTATTTTATTTTATTGATTTGAATGATGAAAGGGAAAGCTTTGATAGAGAAAAAATTTTATCATCAATGGATGAAGACAGAAATTCAGTTGAATGCAAGGAAATTGTTTATCCTTTAAAATTTCACGATACTTAAGGTGAATTCTAGTATGAGAACTTAGAGCTTCCATTTGATTAAAAATTTATGTAAACAAAAACTTAGGTTAGACCTGTAATTGTCCAGTGAATGTTCTTATATTTTGGTTATCATTTACAGTGTTGTTATATATATATGTATATGCAAAAGCTTAGCTATCATCTGGTGGCAGCACTATATCAAGGGACTTAGAAGTGTTCCGATAACATTCGATTAGTCGTTTACATTATTTGTAAACTCTTGGAAGGCTGTAATAAACGTATTATTCTGTTAGAATACCCTTGCAGAATTATATGAACACAGACTTAAATTAGCGTTGCGATACCTCAATTAATATCCAACCTACTCCAAATTAAATCTTAATATTGCAGTGTTTCTTCAATCATGACAGAAAATGGGAGGTTAAAAATCTCCATCACTTCATAGCTAACACATGAGATGAAAGAGCGTCTATTCTTCCTACTCAGTCTAACAGCTTCGACAGGAGCCATTAGACGGGATGCCTTAAATGAAACAACAAGTTGTGAGAATCACAATCTCTCGACGGATGGCAATGCGATTTAAAGACAGAACAGAATCAGTCCTCTTTTATCTCCACAAGTCTAGGAGAATTGGAGTAATTCTTTATATTTTTGAACAATATTTGTTAGAGACTTAATCGCAGATTGACTCTCCGAGTAAATCAAGAGATTCTCAGAGAAAATTCCACCACCCATTAAATATTGCGTCACATTTAAATTGGCCATTATATCCGCTTGCAACACACTGTTGTGGTCTGGCAGTCCATTCAGAAACATATAAGGAAACATATAATCGATCTGGATGTGTCTGTGTTTTCCCAAAATTGGTATCTGCACACCATCCACTAAACGTATGCAAGGTTTGTTGTGCCATTATGTATTGGTAGAGCTATTCCCCTACGGCCCATTCAGAGGTGCATAATTTACCCTCTCATTTATGTTGTTCATTCATAGGAGTTTCCAAGGGAGAACACTATCTCTTCTATAGTTTCGACCTATTTGAATTGTCTTGTTCGAAGCGATATTGACAGAATAGCTTCATAATTATTATTAGAACTGTTTTCGCGTGTCACAATTTTTACTCCTTTTATTTTTATTTAGACTTTAATAAAAAGTGCCTGAGGTTGTTCCTGTTTACCAGCGTAAATCTGCAAATTTTAGCTGAACAAGCCACAGAACTGTATTTACAATCACTTTAAGTGTGGCCCCCACATATACAAAAATTGCCTCCTCAAATAATCAATGACTTTTAAACTAATCCTATAAAAACAACGATAATTAAAATTGAAAACTATGCACATATTAGAAAATCATGTTGCAAACTAAATTAACCACATGTTCGAAAAGGGATTAATGCTGTCCCTCTTGTTCTTACAACAGCTACAGTGTACATAATATACGCAGACAAGGCACTTAAGAAGTCAAGTTAATACAATTTAAATCCAATTAGTAACCAGAGAGTAGCAGAATTACAAATACAACAACATTTGGAAAGATAGCAAATAACAGCAGTAACTCACGGAAAGACTGTAAAATACATAAAAGACTAAATGCCTGAAGGAATGAATGATGAATGATGCCCTGACTACAATTTATATGCAGTGTAGAAAGTGGGCATCATTATGACAAACTTAAAACGCCGTGAGTGCGTAAAGAGTGAAACAAAACTTTAAACAAAACTGAACGCATTGCGTTCAAACAAACGTTAAGTGGAGGACTTTTTAAAGATTTATTCTTCCATTATTTTTGCTTACAAACGCAGCACAACATTGCCTGCCTGCCTGCCTTTATCAGAAAAGTTAAAACACTTATGCATCCAGCGTTTGACTAAAAACATGCGTTGAAGTGAGACTTTAATTAACATTACCATACGCACTAATAATCTACGCAAATTATACACACTCTCCCTCCCATCAACTCTATTGCCGTGGAATTATGAATTCATTCCATCTGAGTTACTGCTACCCTATGAAATTCTTTGGCCTGATTGCCAAAGCAGTAACCGGTATTAATCAGTAACACGACTGCTGCCATTTTTAACTGACGTTATTAAGTAATGGCAACATCAGCCTACATGATCAAAAAAGGGAATATTTTCTGATTCTTATTGAATATCTTGAATGATTGCAGCATTAACCAGTTTGAAGGCAGTGAATAATGAAAACTATTACGAATTCTTAAAGAGATTTTCGTGGATTAAAATCGTAATCATAAGAATTGATTGCGATGCAAGAAATGGAAGTTTTATATTCGTAAGACATAATTTCGCAGTGTTTTGCTACTACCATAGCAATAACTCGAAAATGATAGTCCCCGTAGTTAAGTAAGCAGTGTGTTAGCTTATAAGAGACGAACCTCGTATTTAAACCGAAGCTCAGATATATGAAAAAATTTCTTCTTCTCAACCATATTCAGGCAAAAACTGTGATAATAAATAGAATTGCAATGAACAATTTCTCTAGAAGTTTTCGCCACTCATGGATAAAATTATCATACACAACATGGGTGGTGTGAAAAGCTTGCGTGTAAGCCTGACTATGGGGTTACATATAATGAAAAATTGAAATCAGACCAATTATGCAGCAGTCAACCTGATTCGTCATAAATAAAGAAAAATATCGAAGACAAATGCTACATTCATGACAGAAATTGTTTTGGAATCAACAGGCATAATTAAAAAGTTACAAGCAGCAGCACGAACTAATGATACTTAGTCACTACTGCATTACTACTCCATCACTTGGTTACTTCAATGTAATCATTGATCTGCATTGCATGGCAGCATCTAAACATCGTCATCATAAAAGTCATCATCATGGCAATCGCCTTAAACAAATCGAATCATCTTTTAAAATCATGTTCGACTGTCTCTTATCGATAACCAAATGGGCAGTGAAGTGAAATGCAGCTCAACAATTACGGAATAAATTGAAGTATAGAAATTGGCCATGAAACAGTCAGTGTAGCAACAAGCAATTGTGGTGGCATAAATTTTATTAAGGATAATGAAGCAAAAAAAGATGGAAAAATGATTTCAAATGGCAAAACACTAAAAAAAAGAGAAAAATGAGAGAGACACAGATACTCTGGTATGATAGAGAATATAATTCATAACAACTTTTTGCTTCAATTTTTGTCGGGACAGCTTTTTGTGAACCACATTTCCTGCCTTATGCTTGACCCTTAGCTTTCAACATTACACTTACTTGCTTTTCACTCTGATATTCGTACACAGAGTAACAAATAAAAGTCAAAACAGTAGAAAATTTTTTTAATTTTCCTTTCATTGTGTCTATTAAAGTTGATTTTTTTTCATATTTTTGTTGTTGCCTCAACTACAAGCAACGACAGTATGTTGCATAATTGTTCTTCATTTCATTTGTTTTTTATTCTCATTCTCATTGTAATTGAAATACAATTAAACTCTTATTTGTTGCTTGTTTAATGTGTTTATGTCCGTTCGTTCCTACGTAGCGTAGAACCTGCAATACTTTATTCCTTTTCTGTTTTTCGTTTTGTATTTTCTTCTGCTCGTGCTTCAATTTCCTCATATTTTGCCTCTTCATGGTGGTCAAGTATTTAACAGTTGTTACCCACTATTAGTCAGGTTTTTGTAACCTGCGAAAGACAGAGCTATTACAGCATGACATGATGCATAAAGTTTCCAACCTGATTTTTTACACTTCAATTCAGATTAACATTGAAAAAATTGCTTCTAGTCAAGAGACAACAGTTAGAAAGGCTTTTATGGTAGCAAGAATTTGGTTCTACCAACAGGAACTTCCGAACTTTGACAGTTGGTACGGTCTGTCTTGTTAGCAACATCTGTCAAATTAACTTTCATTTATTTTAAGTCTGCTTTGCCAAATCACAGTTGGTGGGCAAAGCATTCAACAACATGTGCAAATAAAAGAATCGTTTAAGCAAAACGCGTGTTCTGTTCGGACAACGTAGCGTACCTTACGCGCTTAGCCCGTTTTTTATTGGTTCAGTAAATGATATTGGTTCAGTAAACAATCTATCAACACCGCATTTCAACATAACACAAAATCTGCAGCAAATATACCCACTTTAGAGTCGATACAGTCGATAACGCATTGCTAACAAGAACCAACTTGGAGAATTTCGCGTCAGTACTGGGGCCCATACCCGTACAAAATTCAACTGACCAGGAACTGAAGATGGACAACAGTAGACAACGATATGCTATCGCCAAATGGGATCTGAAGGAGTTGGGAACTGATCTCAATTTTCATCGAAAAATAATTTCAGCGATGAGGTCCATTTCTAAATGAATAGATGCGTTAACAAAACAAAATTGTCAAATTTAGGACGACACTAATCCAAGTGAGAACCAAGAGCATCTAATGCGACCACGAAAATTTACTGTTTAGCGTGGATTTTGGGCTGGCGGCGTAATCGGTCTATATTCCTTTGCGAACGACGTTGGCCAGGCAATCACTTTACTGTTGGTCGATGACCAACAATTTTCTTTGTAATGAATTGGATGATCGAATACAAACGACAATTTCAACAGAACGGGGCTACGGGCCACACAGCTTTTGCCATATTGGTGATGTGCACTGATCACCGAGACGTGCGCTTTGACTATTAGGGTTTTCTTAGGTCGCAGCTTTATGTGAACCATAGTAGTCCTTAAAGCCATTTAAGGCAGTTATATATTCTTAGTTGTCGAGGATCCGTCCATATCAGTCTCATTTAGCACTGCATCGAATTTCAACAAAAAAACTTCCTGGGTAGGAGGAACGAATCTTCGACTCATCTGCTTTGAATGCGGATAATTTCACTTTACGTTTTCGAAATGGGGTAATTTCTACTGACAATGGAACCAGACTGTAAATATTTTTTATGTTTCTAAAGGATTATTAATGATTTAATTCTTTTAATGTTCTGCCTAAACTGCATCCGTTTAAAAGAATATAAATTCTATGTCATATCGAATAAACGACTGTGTGTGTGTTTACCTCATTTAGTTTTAACCACAGTCCAGACAAGTTTTTTTCCATTACCTCTACACCGAATACAATGTTGCATGCTGCATGCAGAGAGCAGGAGAGTAAGCAAACGCTCATATGGAGTTGGTGCAAGCTCAGACTCATAGATAAAGTGGCAAAAAATAAAAGATTGGTATGCGTTTACTCAAAATAAATAGAAAAGAAAAAAATTCTGAGTGTATATTTAAACCACAATGTGTTGCCGTTGTTGTTCTTGTTCCCCATATAATAGAGCTTCAGATTCCAAATAAAAAGCAAACTAATGTTGGTCAAGTGTTAAAATGTATACCACACGACCATAAGCGGTAGGAGCACTTCACAACAATTCTATACCCGTAAAAGAGCAGAGAGCAAGCAACAAACATACCAGGCTAAGAGGACATACACCTCTTCCCTCATCTATAGTCTTTGACGCGATCCGGCTTGTACGTTCGCTCATATAAACAATTTGAGTTCTACTCCAGTTTTAATAGTTTTATGCTGTTTGCTTTGCCATGCCCCATCCTGGTTTTTTTTTTATTGTTTGTAATAAATTTGCTATTGCTGCAACATATCCAAGCAGCAGCTGAAACTTTTTTCTTTTTTTCCGTTCGCTCTGTTTAGTATTGTAAGAGGAGTTAAAAATTATACTTTCGGGAGGGAGTTAAAGGGCTGCAGGGGTGAGAACTTTTAGTCTGTTTGCATTATAGTTGGCAGTTTTTGATTTTGTGGGGGATTATTAAGGATTTTATTGAGGTTTTTGTTGTTTTAGTTGAACTATGAAAAGCAATTAGTTGTTCACAATAAACATTAAAGTAAACAATACCATCTTTCATTATAAACTCCCCCTTCCCCCTAAGCTTCCCGTACTTTAATCTTAGTTTTGGTTTTTTGGGAATTTACAACTCTTTTCTCTCTCTCTATTTTGATTTCATTACTCAATTTGAAACTCTTCCAAAAGTTTGAAGAGGATTTTGTGGAATTTTAATTCCATAGAGTGAATTTTTTGGGACCAAATGTTGTGACATAATCCTGAGTAATCATATCATCTCTCATATGGCAATTTAATAAAAATTTTCTTAAACTTGTTTTAAAACTACAATTGAGCACCGCATAAAAGTGAAAATCATTATTCTTCCATAAAGGTTCATCACGAAGCTTTAAGTTCACAACTCATCTATTTTATAAATCAGAAACACCACAATCAAGATTCTTTCGCATACCCTAATCGGAGAAGTAGATCTCAGACCGATGACTTCTTGAATGAAACACTAGTTTAAAAGTTACCTATTTAAAAGGATAATATTTATCAAGGCCATTAAAATAATTAGGTTTGTAATCTGCCATCGTTGGCGCCGTTTTTTAAGTTGGAAAATAAGAAACAGTCACTCGCGGATAAGAGAATAAA
Source organism: Sarcophaga rosellei (assembly GCA_930367235.1). Taxonomy (NCBI): domain Eukaryota; kingdom Metazoa; phylum Arthropoda; class Insecta; order Diptera; family Sarcophagidae; genus Sarcophaga; species Sarcophaga rosellei. The sequence continues at coordinate 60,634,263 of OV884018.1, read as the reverse complement.
CCCACGGTCGTACCATGCGATAACGAGAGATTTGCAAAGAGTCATAAATCAAAGCCTATGGGAAATTTAGGGAAATACCGCGCTGAGTAATAGTGACCAACAAAGGACCACTTTTCAGTGCAGGAAGTGACACACAACATATTAAGATTTCATCAGTTTATGTCTCGAATTCTTGTTAAAAATTCACATAATTAAATGCCTCAACTTATCTTAATTGGCTAGTACAACACTTTTGTTAGGATAAAAATCTAGCTTCTCACCCCACCCATATTGTGTTTGTTAAATTTAGCCATGAGTTGCGGGATCTAAACTTTGAGTTCGAACGACAGTTTCAAGCATCTCTACATCGCAATTCAATTTTTCTCTCAGAGTTTTTAAGAGAAGTCTGCTGAAAGGAAGTAGCCGTTTCGTTTTTTGCGAGATGCCTGGTGTCTTTTTTTGAACCGAGGGGCTTCGTTTTATAAACCAACGCATTGCACACTAGACTATGGTATCTTCCAGCAAAAACAAAAAAAAAGAGATGAAGGAGTAGGGTGAGAAGTATTACTTATGGTGGAAATACTTAGGCGTTATTCATGGATGCAATTGACACATGGAGGGAAGGACTGTGAAGGGTCAGTCCACATGGATCCGCAATCGAAGAATAATACTGTGGTTCTACAAGAGAGTAATTAGCCCTTTGGTAACGTATTCTTCAGAAGTACAGAATCAGAATATCAAAACATCTGCTCTGCCAACGAATACGCGGAGAGTGTCCATCCAATAGAGATGCAGTTATATTTGTAACTAGGGCAATGAAACTGTTAACACCTAGAAAGATCCGCATTGGTGCGGCAAATAATTGCAAATGCAGGAAATGTAGAAAAGACATTGAAACTGTAGAAAGGACATTGAAACTTTGGAATAGTTTCCACATCGCTTCCCAGCCTATGTAGGCAAATTTTTTATTTTGTGTAATTGACATTTTATCCGTGACTGATCGTAAAAGATCCGTACATAGCTATGGCAAATTTTAGATGTAGCATAGCTAGTACAGTTGTACAGTAGTACATATACAAAAGCAATCGTTTTAATAAGCAGAACACTAATTCGATTTGATTTTAAATTTATAATATATCCTACTTCACCCCTTTACAGTTTAGTTTTTCTTATGCAAAAGGTTTTCGCGTTTCGTTCTACTGATACCACCACTATGAATCTCCCAGATGTACTTAAACAAGCGAGTGTATTTCCTTTCCTGACCTACACCACTTACCATTGCTTTTAAGAGGGAACATCTATTGCTATAAATTAATGACTCTCCTTTAGTCGCCCCCGTCTCTACAAGTACTTTAAAGCAACGAAATCGTACGTGGCCATGAAGAAAACAACAAATAACCTTGTTGTTCCTGGTAAAAATAACCCGCTTAATTAAAAAACATTTTTCAAGAAATATCACTTCTTAGCACAACTTGCAGCTGTCGTTCCTGCGAAAAACGAAAAAACAACAAGAAGGAGATGAAGAGAGAATAAAATTTAAGTTCATTATCACTCTATAAAACACAAAATGAAACGGAATGAATTCTAAAATATGGCACAATATGGGGAGAGATAATAAAAGTTCATTAGATCATGACTGTTCGCACACACATGCATATGAACATGGTGCACTAATGAACCATAAAGTTAATGAAATATATTAGGGTCACCATATAAACGTACAAGTGGCCCTACTTGAGCTAATAAGACCGGATTGTTTGATTAAAAAGAATAACTACGAGTTGATTATGCATACATTAAGTGCATTCCTCTAAGAAGATGTAAATATCCTTGGTATACCATTTTGCTGTCTGTAATTTTGTTAATGTGCAGTGTAACTGTTCAATAAGTTGTACGATAGCTCATGTGTATAAAGAAAGCCAATGGAAGGACACGTATAACATGCCGATGGCTTAATATAGAAAGGTCGTATCTTACATTTTCAGTACTTTACAGGAGAAGGAAAAAACTTAATAAAATCTAATACAAAAATGTTATGTTATGTTTCTTTTAATTACTGTAAATCAACTATTCGTCAACATAGGAACCTGAATTTTTCAGAGGATGTGTATGGGGGTTTTGTCTACCAGAATATGTAAAAATCCCGATTTTGAAAAAAAAACGAGATACGACCTTTCTATATTAAGCCATCGATACCCACATCTAGAAGTAGTATCGCTTGGCGATGAATTGGTTCTGGTGCCAGTGCGCCGTAAAGACATCGGTTACAATTAGATGTAACACCATTTCTAATATCCCTCGCAAAAAAAGAGAGGTGCTCCATTCAAAATAAATCTGTTTCTAAGAATTGGGGGCTATACCCCGGGGCTTAACATTGTTCTGATTCAGACTCAAAACTCAGTGGAAAAAAGTATTCTAGCAATTCGATCAATGCATGTTTCATTTCATTTCTGACGAACGAATATTCCCCTTTGTACAGTGCTCCCTTAATTCATTGTTTCATTTTGACACACCAATGGCTGATGAGCCCATAACATAGCTTTGCTGACTATATTTTTGAAAAAGATGTGAAGCATTTAACAGAGAGTAAACCTCATAGCATAACTAAATGGCTACAAAGAGGCACAAGAGAACAACAACAGACACTACGATCATAAATGCGTTTAAATGTTAAACGTTATGACGGCACATTTGTGTGTAACTGCTATTAACAGATTTAAAGCGAAGAGAATAATGATGACGATGTGAATGGGAATGTGGATGTGACTGAGGCTGAGTAAAAATCGCATCTTGTTAGTGCAACTGGTGCTACACTCGTCTATAGCTTGTGCTGGCATAAACGTTGTCGAGCACAAATATGAGTGTGGAGAAGTGTTGTGGATTTTTTCATCGCCTTCTTTCTCGACTTGTTGTGTGCTAAACAAGCACAAAACTTGGCACCTGGCACTACACGTTACCTCATATTCACTTCAATTCAATTGTGAGACTGTGCTGTATAAGAAAGGCAACGCATGACTGCCTGTAGAAAGCGAAAATTGGTTGTGGAGTAACAAAAAATATAAAAAAGATAAAAACAAAAATCGTGCAACATAATCGTGAACTTCAAATTGTATTCACTTTGAAAATATGTTCCTACAGTTCGCTATTCAAAACAAAACTTATGGAGATTTTTTTTTATCAGTTTGTTGTTTATTTTTGTTCTTTTTAGTGCTTTTGGCTCTGGTTTTTAATTTTTTTGAGGCGTTTTTAAATACTCCTCTTGTTCTTGCATAAAACGTTCGTAATAGCAACAACAGTCTTTTAACATAGGAAGGGATTTTTAATTGTATTCTTGTTTCTACAGGACGCAGATCTCCTTTTTTAACGCCATTTACACTTTGAGATTTTTTCGCGAACATTAAAAGCGTTTTCTAAAATACCGCGGTTTTGCTAGGCAAATTAATTATGCCTCTATCATAAAAAGTCTTTCCCGTATTTGAAAATCGGTGGTACTGGGACGATCTGGTTTTGACACCGTTGTAATGTCAGTGTGTAGGCGTCACATACCAATCAGTTTCATTAACCAAGCTTTTCTTGCAAACCAGACGACGGAAATGAAAAGAAGATGATGACTATAGTTGAAATTGTAAACAAATCTACGCTTTAAACGAATATAATGGTTAGCCAAGTTAAATGTATAAATGTAGGGAAGTATGTACACCCGCAACCTGTCTGTGAGACCAGTTGTGTTGAGATGTTCAAAACTTGAAGAGCTTCGAGTGAAAATGGAATTCGTGTTCGGCCTGTATCTGATGGTTGACTATGCCGTAGAAGACCTAGAACGCTGTGTAGACTTTTATTAAAACGGTGAACGAAATACTACGAATAATTGAGGAAATCTGAAGCGATGACGTCAACACAGACCGTATGGAAGAGCAGCTGAGAAGCTAGTCACATCGTATGGTGCTGGAAATGGAGATGACTTAAGTCATTAAAAATCCGACAGACCTTAAGGGAGTTTAGAATTTCTACCTACAATCCATAAAAGAGGTTTCAGAGTAATTTTTGCTTTCTCTAAACTGATCAATCATTTATCGAGATTTTTTTTTAATTTCTTCGCACAATTTCTGTAAGCCCTTTTAAGACTTTTCTATGGAAAATATAAAATAAAAAATAGCGACAACAACTGTTCTAGGTAAACGAAGAAATAAATCGTAAAATAATCTTATTTCGTGACGATTTTTTTCAGATTCCCTTTTTTTTACAATTGGAATTGTCTTCTTTATGATTTAAATTGCTTGAGTATTTTACAGCTTTTTATTATCATGATATTTTTGCCTTTTCTCCCTTGTTGTTTCGTTTTTATAGTTTCAATTTCTTTAGCAGTGTAGAGTTCGTTGTAGTATCGCTTATACATAGTTCCACTTAACCACTTCGCAACGTATTTAACACCAAAGATACATGCGACCATGGGTAGTACCACCGTTTTTTCGTTGTTGTAGTCGGCATTCCATTTTTCTTGTGGCATTCATTTGTAGCAAATCATGATCATGAATCCGCCCTTCGCCATTTATTGTCAGTTTTGTTTTTTCTATTAAAGTTTGTTGTTGGTGTCGATAAACAAACTAACAAGAAGGGACGAGGTACGGGAAATTAGTTCGATTTCATATGTTGACTATTTTCTTTCATTTTTTGTTTAACGTTCGTGTTAATGGCGATCGTTTGTCATCTTTACATTGGCTCACATCTAGAGAATGGCTGTTAAGGATATGGGAAGTATAGCGAATAGTGTAACCAGCAGAAGACGGTCCACCAATACCCACAAGAACGACTTTAGTTCTATGTTATGTTGTTCCACAAATTATATTAAAAGTAATAATTCTACCCAATGAATCCACTTAAGAACATAAGACTCTACACGTTTAGTCCAACAAAATTTCCCAATACAATTTGTTTCATTCGTCCTGGGCAATGAAACCTTTGGTTTGCGCAGATGTAGTGTAAATGTTGGGAATTCTACTCCAGTTCAGATCAAGCAAAATTCTTTACTGGCTTTCGTAAAGAGTCCCGGATTCATTTCCATTTCCTTCTAACTACTTGCCTCGTTATTGAACCTTTACTCAGGCCCCTTTGAAGAGGTCAATAAGGATAATAGAACATTGGAATTTTCGGTCCATATTCTCAGGCCTAACTTATGTTTAGCTTTCATACTAGAGCGTGGACTTTATTGCATAATGAGAAAATTTTTAGTTTAACGTTTTGAGGTATCAGCGTTGCACATATTATTCAGCAAACCGAAATACGATCTAGATTTCTTCGACCAACACATCTAACTTCACCTTTATTGCAAACTCTAGGCCATAATAATGTAGTAAAACCGCATAGAGAAAATTTTTTTATTAAATGTCTGCGTCCAATTCCCTTGTAAGTTTAGGCACGAAATCAAGAATTTTTTAACTACTCAGACAAAGAACCATATTCAAACACAAGAATTTCGTGTAAATTTTTAAAACATTTTGTAATTAATTAATTAATTGTTAAAATTGAATACAACTTTTCCAACAATTCCATTAAATCACAGGTACAATCCCAAAAAAAATACTGTGAAAATGAACAAGAGAAGAAATGAATTCTGTTCCATTCCATTATGCTTTTTTTAATAATGTAGAGAATCAAATCAACTCTCACTCCCGCCATGAAGAATCCCATCACCTCCAGTCAAAACTTGACAAAAATCGTTTGAACTAAGAACAGTGGAGAGATTTAGTCTCTCATCTACAACCAATCAGCCAGCCAGCCAGCATCTTATCAATGGATAATATATAATAAAGTAATGCAAGGCAGTTGTAGACAGCGCTTATTGTCTCATAGAGTGTCTCAAAGAAAAACAAAGGAATTGACAAATGAAAAAGGAAAGGAAAAAGGAGTCAAGACAGATTATGTGGAAACCGTATAGTTTACATGAGGAAAGCAATCGATTTTTCGAACATGAATTCTATTAAACAATGACCAGTAAACACACCGACAACCATATTAATTTATTAATGTATACGTCTTTTCCCTCACTAGACAGTGCCGTTCTGACGTATTGTATGAGTGGTGGGACATACATACAGTTTAACATCGACTCCGATTTAAAAAGCTTTTCAGTAAAGTTTGAGTTACTCAGAGTTTTTGACAGAAGACTGCCGAGAGGAAATCAGTGAAAAAAATATTTGTTTTCTCATTTTGAGTTGTTCGAGACAACTGAGCTGGGGTTTGAACCACACGGCTCTCGACTAAAAACCCAACGTACTACTTACTGGACTTTGGTGACTTCATTCTGATCCAATTGTTACGATTAATTCGAAGGCCAGGAACATTGCTTTCTTAATGTGTCAAAAAGATCAGCAAAAAGTTATGACTGCGTAGCGTACTACAAAAAAAAAGAAAACAAGGATGAGAAAAAAAACAAACGTTTTTAAAGAAAGTGGTTTCACTTTTCTCTACAGCCATATGATTTTCCATCACTTCTCTTTAGAAAATCTGCAGCTGGTTTGCCATTCAAGCAAAGCAGGAGTAAAATCAGATTTTCAGTTTTTCTTTTTAAAATGCAAACAATGGCTGTCTAGAAATGGTTAAAGGAAACCTATTGTCTATGAGGAGTACGATGGAGTACTGTGCATTGACTGGCTTGTTCGTTCTCTTCATTAGCCTACGGTGTTTTAGGAACAGATTCATACGTTTATAACCATCTTAAAAACACGAAAGAAAAGGGAAATGAAAGACAGAACTATATTCAAGAATATTTCAAAAGCTTCAAAAAAAGAAGAAGAAAAATTATCAGAAAAGTAATTTCGTTAGTTTTGCTTTTGGCCAATTTTTTTTCATTCCTAAATCAAAGAATAAAGTGTTGAAGAGATTCAGGCAAATTTTGGCACTTTAACTTCAAGGAGAATTAAAAGCAAAGGAAAGACAAGACTTTGGCTAACCTTTTCAGGAATCAATACGCTGAAGAAAATTAAATACTTTTGTTAACGTTTTCACCGAGTGGTTCAAGCTTTCTTGCGATATTCGTTGAATATTTTCCAAAGAAATTAAAAGATAAAAACTAAAATCAAATAAAATTTATTTCTTTCAGAGAAGCAAATGTAAAAAACGTTGCATGCCATCGATTTAAATCATGGAAATGTTATTATGTTTATTGTCGTCGTAGAGACGTGGGAGTACTTAGTACGATCGATTGTAGTCCCCAGAAACTTTATAGGGTATATTTTAATTATCTCCTGTATATTTATACAAGTATATTGGAGCGTACTGTCCTGACAATATTCAGGATGCTGCTCGGTGTCAACAATGTCAATTCCCTGGCAGTTCTAATAACAAGTGACTGTAATTTGATTCTGCCCGTGAAAGTTCGAGGAAATTCATATTCCTAATTGCTAAGGCAAAAACATAATAGAAATATGAATATGTATTCATAATGACCGGAATTTTTCTAAAGTTAGGGAAGAAATAAAAACGTTTATGGCTTTTTAACTTACTTACAACAATAAATTAATAAGTTTGTAAGTACACTGCTATGTAACGTTTCTGTAGATTATATATTTCAATACTATTTAATCATATTTGTTTAACCAGTAAATATATTGCAAATAAGTGTTAACAAAAAAATTTGGCATATATAGTATTACAATTGAGTACGGTGTACAGAAACCAGTAGTATTTCCGGTAATAGTTAAAGTTCGGATTAGAATTTTAGATCCAGAACTTACTTCAAAAATAATTACTTCAAAACTAATCAATACTCTCCTAGTATCATTACTAACTACACTTACCATGGCAAAATTGTAATTTAAGATTTCTTTCTTCTCTTTTAACAAAATCCAACTTACCTGCAAAGAAAGGAAAGAAGAAATAAATAAATAATATAAATATATTAGTTAGCAATAGTTAAAATGTTATTGAATGTCATTGCAAATAGCTTATGAACGATTTAAATTTAAAAACTAAAGAAATTTTTTAATGTTTTCTTTTCTCAGGTCACCCTCGTATAAGATTTGACACAAAAAAAGAAATTCAATGTAGCGGGCTTAATTCAATTCTCTTAGGAGAAATGATAAATCACTTATGAGAAATGATAAATCACTTATGAAATCTTCAGACATCAACCTCGGAGGCCATATTAGATGAACACAATCAGCCTGGGTACATATGTACAACATGTTGAACTGTACCACTACAACTCTTCAAAAGTTTTGCTCACTTTATACTTTGAAAAGTAGGAAGGGATGGTTCCTGAATTTCTAGGTAATGTTTACCTCTAAACCATTTCTGTTTTAAAAGCTGGTTTTGGTCATGGAAAATATGGTGAAAAGAAACAAATGACGAAATTTGAAAAAAATATTTCTTTCAGTGACTTCCTCTCAGCAGTCTTCGACCTCTTGAGGGTAAATAAAATAGCTATGAAAAGTTTCTAAACATCTGTCGTTCGAAATCGGCTTAAACTTCTGTAGATACCGCCACTAACGAATAAACCTGTGACACAAAACATGGGTAGTGTGACAACCTAATTTGTAATCCCGAAGGGTTGTAATGACCTCTGAAGTAAGCATGCAAGCAGTTTGAGAAAATCCATTGACCGAATATCTGACAATGCCATTGAGAGTTTCTAGGGCAAATACTTAAGGGGACTATTTCCCAAATTGCAACATAATATAGAACAACCATTGCGTGATTATCATTAAAAATAATGGATATTTGTCTCACGACTTTTTTCTTCACAGTAACACCGACGAAGCATTAAAGTCTTATTTCCAGGTTCCCTAAAGTCGTGTTATTCTTGAGGGCATTAATATTGTCTGGTTAGATGAAAATGTAATGATAACAGCAGCCATTTTTAATATCTTTTCAGAGATAATCAAACCGTTTCTTATTTATCCTAAATAGGATCTGTAGTTAGAACTTTAATTCATGAACTCATGATTTTCCCATCATTAAGGCGAAAGTAATTCTTTGCATTTTTATTCCTTTATAACTTGATTGAAATAATTTTTCGTTAATCACAAATACGGAAGAAAGCTAAAAAAAATTCCGAAATAAGTGCGGGTGCGAAGTGCTTAAAAACAGTAAATTTCTGTTAAATATGGTACTAAAAATTGATGTCTTGTATGCAGCGCCAATTGCACAAACAAAACAACAAAGAGCTTATTACGGGAAAGTATTCCGAAAAAAACATCCTATGAATAACGAATAACAATTTAGGAGTTCTTATTGCACATGAAATCATAAAATTAAAGCATAAGTGAAAGAATGCAAAGAAAAAGTGATGAAAAAAAGGTACTTTTTTCGTTTCTGCCATATAATGTAACCATATTTCCTTCATAAAAAAGGCTACACTTCATTTCTCCTTTCTATTCTGTCAAATAGTCGTTTCATGTTGTTGAAAAAGGGCAACAAATCAGCAATCACAGCGTTTTAAGGCACAAAACGCATAAGACATACACAACTATTGTACGAGTATTATGGCCCTCTGATGAAAAATAATAACCCAATCTTGAGTATGTTCGTCGCTCTCTCATTTTTACGAGAACACAAGGCTTAAGTACCAAAAACGGAATAAAAAAGTTACCTTCAAAAAAGGCAGACAAACAGTCAGCCAGACAAACAGTCAGTCAGACAAACAGCCGAGGCTGTAGAGAAAATATATGTGGGTAATAAACACGCCAAAAACGTATATGTAAGGGATTAAAATCGTCACGCCTGCAGAGGTCGATTGAATAACGTCCAAACTTGCGATACAGGGTTTTCACTTCATTCAGTCAATTGAGGGATTAATAAAGTTGATGAGTACGGTACGGAGTGGTTTCTTCTGAAGTGGAAAATACTGGTCCATTTAGATCATAATTAGTAGGCACTGTAAATAAAAGCTGTCAATATGAGGAAGAGAAAGAATCGGTACAAGTTCTTTAGTCTGACTGGCCCACTCCACGGGAGTTTTGATCACAACTATGCACGACAATTGGGGTTTAAAAGGACAGGACCCCATATCTTGTATCTATGTCAGTAATCTAATTTTTTGTACTGAAAAATTTATAAAACGTTGTTTTTGCGAATTGGGGATTTTTTAGAAAATGAAATATCACCCTTTCGTGTCAATATTGACACTTTTAGGTTCACTACAATCATATGTCAATTTTCAAAGGCAGTTTCAGGCTCTTTGTCTCTTCTCTTGCAAGACTTTACAGAAACTTTTTTGCTATGGTAGAATACACCAGCAATAAAGAGAGCCACACAGGTATTCCTTCGAAAAATTAAAGAAATAAATCTGAAAATTTTTCGTTCTACAAAAAATACCAGTTTGACAGCATTTCAATGTTAGTCTTTCCAATGATTTCTGATAACGCGTTTACACTGCAGTTTCTTAATAATAAAAACGAAACTGGTTAGAAACACATTAACGAACATTCAGTTTAAGAGTGTTTCAAATAAAATGGAACGACAACAATGAGGACAATAAGGAAAGAGTTTTTGAAGTTAATAAAACGACACCTCCGCATTAAGTAACAACAAAAACAACATTGCGCATCTTAACAACATACAAATTGTTTCTTGTATTTATTTAATGCTTTCAAGGATTATGTCTCCTACTTTGCCCTCTCTTCCAAACTCCTCAATGTTCCTTTAGACACATTACGATGGCATATAAAAGCGTGACAAGATATACGAATTACGAGAAAATCTTTTACAGAATTCCATGATATTGTGTTACTAAGTAGAGGATATTAATAATGAAAATAATAAAATTTAAAGGGAATAATGAAAAAGAGAGAAAGTATCATAAGATTTTCTAAGAAAATCTTGAATCAAAAGGACAAGAAATTTTTATGGTTCAGTTAAAATGATGACCGTCTAAAGACCATATGAAAGAAAAGCCGTTTGACATTTGACCAGCATTCTTTTTTTTGGTGACAATATTTTCAGTTTCGAACAAAGTTTCAATTCGATCTGATTATGACGTAAATAATCCTTTACGTTTTTGAAATCAAAAATACCAACGTAAACAGATGTTTTAAAATACAAATACCACGACAATGAACTCCAACTTCTCAGTGAGATCGTGATCGATAATGAAATGTTTGAAACTTGAGTATGCCATGCCACGACACATCTGGCTGGACTGTTTAAGTTAGATTCTTGAGTCTCATTAGATTCGTAAGGACTATAAGATTTTGCGACTGATGATCAGTTCTATCCTTTTCCTGGCCATCGAACTCTTCTTTTGATGGAAGCATTCTAATAAAAGGCGTTATTTCCCTTACAATTATTCTTATCAAATCCAGCGGGTTGACTAACGGCGGACACTTTGTGTCCTACGTGAAGAATCACGTATTATAAATCACGGATTATAGTTGCACAGTCATCTGTCCAACACCTATTGCGGATTAAGTCCAATTTATCAAAATAACCCACCGGTACCACCCAACTTAATTCTTCCTCAAATAAAAAGAAAAACAGACAAAAAGTGATGTTCAAGCTGCATTTTCTTCATTCTCCGAATGACAGCGAGTAACTATCCATTAGAAGTAAAACCGATTCTTTCCGAATTTAACCGATACTGGATACAAATTTGCAATCTGGTTCTAGTCAGGGCAACATTACTTACTTAATTGGCCATTAAAACTCTTGTCAGGATTACAACCTAACGTTGTGTGTGTTAATTGTATTCATGAGTAGCGTGACCTACAGTTTAAAGTCGAATTCGAACGAAAGAATTGAGAAAGTTTTCATGACATTTCTATTTATTTTCAGAGCTTTTGTCAGAAGGCTGTTGGGAGCAAGTCGTTAAAAGAAATGTTTTATTTTTTATCATATTTCGTCTCGTTCAAGAGGCCCGAGGCGGGGTCTGAACCACAAGCCTTGGTCTAATATGCCAAACGCTTCGCACTAGATTACAGTGACTTCACGACGATATAGTAGCGCAAAATGTACCGGCACTAATTCTTATTCATGAGACATAACCTACTGAAATGATACCTCAGATAGTAGCGCCTCAATACAAAACCTACTAATTTATCAATATCAGCCTTCTGGAATTTCGAAGGGCTGTATCTTCAAAAGAGTTTTTCTTAACGAGATTGGCCACACTCCCAATATGAGACACCGAAGCACGTCCTGTAAGGCCAAAAAATTCTTTTGGGTTCCTAACTGTGTACTCCGCCAGCAATTCCATTGCCAGTGATATCGTAGTAACCTGGAACATAGAAACGCGCAACTTTTTTGCGATAAAGATAAACAAAGCACTCCCCTCAAACCGTAATTTCAATAACGATGAAGCGACTGCTACCAGTGAGACCTGACAATCCGAATTTATTATAATATGGGTACCCCACTATATTTTGAAATTTTTCATATTGAATACATGCTTAAAAAGTTTTTGGCTATTCTTAATAATTCCATTAAATTTATTCTACTCGTTTGGAAAGCTGTAAATCCCTGATAAATATTTCTGTTGTAGCAACAATCTTTCCTTTTAATCCTTTGAAAGGATAGAAAACACAAGATTTCCTCATATTCATATGTCATTATTGGCTGTCTCTCTACCTACTCGAAATATGATATTTTGTGCCACAATTTGTGGCCAATAAACAACAGTAAGAAGAAAAGCAAATAAAAAAAATTAAAGGAACGAATACCAGAGTAGACATCTGAATAAAGTACGATCAGGAATCCTCATGTAAAAGTTCATCACGTCCTTAAAAATATTAAAAAAAATAAAAAGAAATCAATGTCTTGGAAGTGAAACCTGTGACGATTAATTACCCACCATTGCTTATTAACACTGTACGACAGAGAAGGATAGAAGAGAGCAGCGTTTCTGTTGCAAACAAGACAACCAGTGCCAAAGAATTAATGGCTACGATTTTTTACTGTTCTTGTTTTCTCTTTTTAATACACATTTATTTTCGTGAGTGTAAACACCTACAACATTCATGACAAAAAATTTTAACATCTGCCCTGTTTTTAAAAGCACCTTAAAATTTATGTGTGTTTGTGCAACATTTATTATCCTTATGTAGTCAATATTGACTTGTACGAGTATTTGCTTTTGCTGGTGTTCGTGTTGGTGCTGATATTGATGTTGTACGCCTCTTATAAGCATCTTACTTTTTTGTTCATTTTTATTCTTTTTCTGTTTATTCTTTTGGTATCATTTGCTTTTTCTTTCCCTTATTTTGCTGTAAATTCACAATAAATTGATTTAAATTGTTGTTTCATTGCAATTGTTCTTGCGGAGCTGTGGTTGTTGTGGGTCAAGATTCCAAGTATACATGAGTGTATGTTTGCAAGTGTGGCATTTTGTAGCATTTAATTTATGTGGTCTCTGCATTTTTGCAACATCAGCAAAATCGACATCAACAATGGGAGAAACAGCATTGGTGAAGTGGAATTCAATTTATACTCTACACTGGGCATATTGTGTTAGACAGAGCAAATCGTGTTATCTTTTTTGAATAATTTGATGAATTCATAACATTTTTCTTTAATTATCCTCCCATTTTCCTACCACATCCCTCTGTCTGACAAAGGACTCAAAGTAATTTAAGAAATATTATTGTGAAGTGACGCGTTTTTTCATCAGTGTTTTCAGGGTGTAATGAAACCAAAAGTAACTAGCAGAAGAGCCAATGCGTTGGTTGTACTGTTTGAAATTTAAAAATTGCCAATCCTTGGGAAATCTATGCCGAAGAAGGAATACGAAACTGATTTATGATGTTGCTTGAGGCGAAATACAGATTGGTATCTTCTGAGATAATTTCGTATCATTTAAAGCATTAGATTCGGACACTAGATCCGTTAGAGAATGGCGTAAATCTACTTTGATGACAGGCATCTACATATGTATAACAACGAGAATAAAAGTTTTGAAAATGACAGCACTTTTTTATACAAACATATGTACATATTTACATACATAATTGGTCATTACAACCTTCAGTCAGGCCTTTAATTTAAAGTCGACTCCGAACGACCGATTTCTGGAAAACTTTTCATGGCAATTTCATTTACTGTAAGAGTTTTTGCCAGAAATCTACTGAAAGGCAGTCGCCGAAGAAATATGTTTTTCATATTTCGTTTTGTTAAAGATGTCTGACACGTGGTTTGAACCGTGACCTCACGTCTAATAAGCCAGCACAGTACCTACTAGACTATCTACTAGACTACTCTGTATAGAAACCTTTAATTCAAACATATTAAAGATACTGCACGTACACATCCATTGATCTGATATTCTCTTAATACCTGCTTCATGTCAAATGATTTATTTTTCATTTTTTCTATTTAATTAAATTTTTTGTTTTATTGTTGTTGTTATCTTTCAGTATTTAATTAACAGATTTTTATTTTATTTTAAACGCCATCAACACACAAAAATACAAAAAAAAAACTGAAACAAACCCCACAAAATTAATAACAATTTGCGGTTTTCATATCAGAAATACTCGTGCGAATACAATGACAAGCCATTATAAATAAAGCGGGCAAAAGGAGTCAAAATTAATATTATCAGGTGAATAAGATTATTGTGGATGATATAAACGTACAAGGTCGGAATACAGTATCCAAAATATATCACATACAAATTAATACAAAATATTTGCAATATAATCCAGCCATAATTTAAAATATATTCCAAGGCTGAAGGCCATCATATGAATATGAAAAAGTTTCATTTTTTTGTTAAAATTAAAAGCTTTCATTACAGACGGTTAGTTTTGGTCGGTTTGGTGTAGAACATGGAATTTTATTTATTTGGCTTAAAACAAAATCTACATGAAAGCGAAAGTAAAACCAAAAACCACATTTTAAATGTTATGCACACAATCATTCAAATTAAATCCAACTTAGGAAAAGTAAGAAACGGAAAAAATTTAAAAATTAAGTTGCCGTAGTGTAGTAGGCAGTGTGTTGCCTTATTAGACGTAAGGCCACGGTACAAATCCTAAATCAGACATCAAAACGAAATATGAAAAAAATATTTCTTCAGCGACTTCCTCTCAGCAGATTTCTGGCAAAAACTCTGAGAGTAAAAATTGCCATGAAAAGCTTCTAAAAAATCTGTAGTTCGGAGTCGACTTTAAACTGTAGGCCCCGCCACTCATGTATAAAAATAACACATACAATATAAGTGGCGTGAGAAGCTAAGTCGATATCCTGACTGAAGGGTTGTAATACTAATTATGTATGTATGTATGCGAAAAATGGAAAAAAGGGAAAAGTGAAGAGAATAATATAATCGTGATTTGTGCCCATTCTGTATATTTTTTATCATATTCAAGCATTTCGCAAGAATTCAGCGAATGTTTACATAATCTTCTAGACTCTAGATGATAAAATAATACATGTTCCTAATGGAGACCTATTTATCTATTATCAAAGAAAGATAAATATGTCACAGTCCTGATTAAGGCAGTACATACATACCCATTCATGGAGAAATGGGTCTCATCGCTGCGCATAAATAGAGGAAGGGGCTTGCGCAGAAGCAGCTTTTACACAGGCAATCTAAACTAATAATATGAAGGGTTAGGTTAAGTTACCGGATACCTTGGCGTTCACAGACAAGTTCACTCGGTGATCCATATAACCCAATGTGTCACCCAGTGTGAGGTAAGCCAACTTGTCTTGTTCTTCGTTTGTGGCGGGTTTGAACCATCCCTAGTTCCAAAAAAACCACTTCAGATCTTCAAACGTTCTATAACCCAAAAATTGATGGCCTCTGCCTGAAGTGCAGGCCACTCACATAAAAAGTGTTCTACTGATTCCGCTTCCACCACGGCACGGCAGTTTCTTTAGTAATTCTTGTGAGGTAGACCCGAAACCATCAATAGCGCAGTGTCCCGTTAGAGCTTATGTTAGAATGAGAACCGTTCTTGTCTAACTCAAGAAGTGAAGTGTACTTTATGGAACTTTTAAATCTGCGTTCAACGGTAGTCGTGCAGTATAGGTATAGTATATATAATAACTAGCTACCGGGGGATTAGACAAAACTTTGTACCCTGATTGATCGAAATGATGCCAAGTCCATTGGAAAATCTAACTAACAGACTAACTTTTTTATATATCCTAGATTTACAATCTACCAAAGCCTTTATACTTCAATATGCTTCCTTTTAGAAGCATCTACACCATGCTGTATTTTTAATTTTTAGCCTATTAGGACGTTTGGAAGACATGTGGTGTGCGGGTGGCTCTTAACACTTCTTCTTCATAATTATTTTAATTACCTGGCAATGTAATTGGCAAATTGATAACGCGTTTACTTGTAAATTTAATTCAATAAAATCTTCAATCAATTTCAGCATTAAATTTCAATTTCATGTCGTTTTATTTTATGTGGCTCCGTTGGCCCTTTTTTAATTTCATTGTTAAACAATATAATTAACGTAAATTTTACCATGTTTTTTATTATTGTTATTATAGCTAGTTATTGTAGTTGGTGCTGTTATTGTTGTTTATATTTTACAATAACATTTCAGTTGTTGTTTGGTCATAAAATATTTCATAATTGAATTCGATGGAGATGCTTTCGTTGCTATTTTTTGCTTTTTTTCCTGCCATTTTTATTGTTATTGAGCATTTGGCTCCAGGGTAATAAGATCCAAACGAGAAGATACCTTTTTTGTGTGGCGGAATAAAACTCAAATCTATCGTTTTAAATAAAAATAAATACACAACAAAAAAATAAATAAATTAAACGATTAAAAAAAATTTATAATCGCGTGCATTCTATCGTTCATGATGAAAGAAGAGGAGAGAGAGAGAAACTAAACTTGCCATTATTAAAACCGCAAGTTATTTAATTTTCCGTTTTATTCGTTGCCAGTTTCATGATTTGGTTTATTTTTAAGCCACAGAATTTTCTTTTCCATTAGATTAAGTTTGGGGTATGAATGGATATCATTGCAGTTGCACTCCGCTTGTGTCATTTATTTAAAACTTTCATTATGACAAGTAAACATATTACTTGAGTGTCTGGAGATGATGACGTTGTAGATATCATCTTCAATTCCATTGGATAGCGCTGCAAATGAGTGAATGAGTGAGGGCATAAGAGTATGTGATGCACTTCTGCATTATAGAAGGGCATACAGCTGTGAGTATGATTTCATATTTATCTTTAAGGCTGTCCAACATGTCTGTTCTAGTCTGTACTGTGCTGCTACTCCTGCTGCTTAGCTATTCATCTATCCATTCTAGAATTTTCAGTATCAAGTCTTAGTCTCAGTCTCATCCTCTGCCATTTATTTAACCAAATAAACTAAGAATAAACAAAAAATCTTTCATTTTTCGCATAAATTTTGTAATAAAGACTAAACAAACCGCCAGTAATTTCTTATTCTAGACGTTAAAACGACGAACAAACAAAACACAAAGACCCAAAACCCTAAGAATGAAAACAATGCCGAACAACAAGTTTAACATGACATTATACATCTGATGCGCACGCGTGCATGTTTTTATTACAACTGACAACGTTGGTTTGGTACAGATATCCGGCACCAACAGACTGACGATCACTGTCAGCCATATATCAGCCATAATGAACATAAAAAGGGAGGAAGATAAGGCATCAAGTCATTTAAATGTGTTCGTAATCGAAGTTTGCATATACAGCACTTAAAAGTCAAGGTCAAAAAATAAAGAATTTCAAAATTAATTGACAATTAAATGAAATCAAAACGAAAAAGAAAAATGCGTTCTCTGGAAACTTTCAATTTCGAACAATGATTTCCTCTCGCTACAAACACACGACTTTCAGGTTCATATTATCCAAGTGACGATCTTAAGAGTTCAGTTCACCCAAGTTATGCGATAATTTTTTCCATGAATGGAGTCGACTCAGAACGACAGATTTGAAAAGCTTTTTAGGTTTGGAACTCGGGTTCTCACACAACATTCTAGTGAGTATTGTAGTGTTCGTACACTTATTGGGTGGTTCCTGTAAATGTTGAGTAGTGGAGAGTCAAAATCAACAACATCACTCGTATTGTTCAGTATGAGTACGATGAGTACTTCAAATTTTGAATATGCGTAGCATGACTATGATATTAAAATAAGTAGGAATGCATATAAGTATCAGAAATTATGAGTATGATTCGAATCTACTCATCTTTTTGAATACTCATTGCTGATCTCTGCTCGAAGCCGCCCATACTTATTTATTTGGCCACTAAAACCCATTAGTTAGGATTACAACTTAGCTTCTTACACCACCCATGTTGCGTGAGCCTGTTTACCAACAACAATGTTTTCATGAGCTTGTACCATGCGACTTATCGTATCGTACTTTTAAAAAAAATCATAACTAACACAATCAACATCAACTTCAAGTCCATTTTATTACATGCATTAGAGACCAGGCTAATAAATGAAAACACTTCAACCAAACACTAAGAGCGTGGCTGCAAAAAATTCTGAAATCAAGAGCAGTACCACACAGATTAAACTACCGAAATACACGTACTATGTCTACGATTTTCGGCTTTGGGTCAGTGATACTGTTGCGTGGTACTATTGTGAAAAGTCAATGTAAACGACAATTGTTCCCCTTGGGCGATACTGACCAGTTGAATCAATACTATACTGGTGAATAAATATTGACCACCATTGGCAATAGTTCACACTGTTTGTGTTTTTTGTTTTTCTCTCTTCTGTTCGATTTTTATCAGGATAATTTATTTTCATTCATTTGTTGTCAAAAAGTTAAAGTCAATAAACAAACAGTCACCCCTCAAGTGATACACACGATTTATAACCGCAATAATAGCAACGACAACAAGAGTGTTATAAAAAAAATAGACCTACTATAAAATAAATATTGGGTGATGTATAAGTCGCCGTGGTCTAGTAGGTAGTGTGTTGGCTTATTAGACGAAAGGCCCGAGTTCGAATCCCAGGTCAGACATCAAAACGAAAAATATGAAAATATTTCTTCGGCGACTTCCTCTCAGGAGATTTCTGGCAAAAACTCTGAGAGTAAAAATTGCCATGAAAGCTTTTAAAAAAATCTGTCGTTCGGAGTCGACTTTAAACTGTAGGTCCCGCCACTCATGTATAAAATTAACGCACACAACATGAGTGGTGTTGAGAAGCTAGGCCGTAATCCTGACAGAAGGGTTGTAATGGCCAATTAGGTATGTATGTAAAAAGTATTGGCGTTTTCTTTGTCAATAGGTTGTACTGATTAAATTAAAATAAAATAGAGTCCATGTGAGATGTCATCGAAATTTTTTGTTGATTTGAAAGACCTATTGATGCCATTGTGTGCTGAATGCATCGTTCAAATGTCCGCCACTGCTCTTCTTTTCAAATTTCCGTGACTATAAGGAAAACAGGAACTCGACTGCTTTTTATACAATTCAAGACGTTTTAAAAAATATTCATATACAATAAATAACATATACATACACACACATATATGTACGTATCTTCTGTTTACTAGCCATGGAAGCAAATAAAATTCATTCTCAATGCTGCACTAGGAAGCAAGACAACAAAAAAAAAAAAAATATTTTTAAACGGATTACAAAAGGATCAGAGCATTGTATGTGTACAAGAAATTTATAAAAATTACACAACAAACACATAAAACAAAAACAATAACAATGGCAACAACAATCAATAAATTTCACCCAGACAATAGCCAATGCTATGAATGGAAATGCAAAAGGATAACAATTTATGTTTTTCTATTTTTGTGTTTGCACAAATCGTATTCAGTAGTTAGCATTGAAGATGAAATAGATTTTAAACTACGACTATAACTATTCAGACAAAGAGTCAGTTAATACTGACTTAATAACTTTTTGAAAATAAGTAGCCTTTTTTGAATACTCCAAGATATCTGTAGACAATTTTCCTATAATTCTTCTTTTCTTCCTATATTTTTCCGAAAATATCTTTAGTTATAACTGTACTCTACTGCTGCAATGTAATAAGATGAGAAGAATGACTCGTGAATTCGTAGGTGGTTAACGTTTCGTACAGGAATATGCAAACGTTAACTCAGGAGTAAGGTTGAAAGCCATACTATTTGAACATTGTAATGATGATAATCAAATTTCTTGGAGATCACTCAAGTGGCACATAATATATGAGTTTCTTTGATTACTTACATACATTACAACCCTTCAGGGTTTCGACCTAGCTTCTCACACCAGATATGTTGTGTGAACATCAGATTTTTGAGAAACTTAGCAATCTTATTTATTCCCAGAGATTTTGCAAGATATCTGTCGAAAAGAAATATATTTCGTTTTCTTAAAGATGTCTAACCTGGGGTTTGAACCGAGGCCTCACGTCTAAAAATGATTAAATTGAAATCATTCCAAACGTTCATATGAATGATGTTTAGTAACTCCTTTGCAATTTGCATGTTTCGCATATTTTAGCCTATTTTACTCTTCAAAAAAATTAATTTTAACACGCACGATAAATTGAAGAATTCTCTTCAACGAAAATGTAGCCTTAACTGTCAACAGAAAATGCTTGTACCTTGAAACAATCGATCTGAAGTCTTCAACTGCTTCCAATAGTAAAAGACCCCATGTGTATATCCAGTTTAAAATGTATAATATGCTGCCAAAATACGCGATTTAAAAAGGCATAAAATATGCTTTGATAGCTTTTTTTATTGTAATCTTTTTGTAGAAGATTAAAAAAGCTTTTAATAAGTATTCAATTTATATTTACAATATAATCTCAAAATAACAATAAAAACAGATCATTAACCATAAATACAGTTGTGGTCTTTTTTACAATTTTATTACAAATTATATTTAAATTTCATATTTTTTTTTCCTAAATTCATAAGAGTAAAATTATTACATTTAATTGTTCGATAAAATAATAATTGTAAATATTTTTAATGTACGTTTTTAATTGTCATGCGTTTATTTATTTATATTCGCCATTTAACTATGTTAATGAAATTTGTTGTTATTACTGCGGTTAATCATTTTTTTTTTTTTATTAAAAAACTCTCAGCAATGGACATCGATTGTTCATTATCGACTACAGAAAACATCAGAGTGTAGTCTTACAGGCTCTAGCAGATGAAAACACTACAACCGTTATATCCTTGTAGAAGTGAAACGCAGACAATATCTAATGGAATGCAACAGTAGTTAACGACAAACTGTGGCCAGCGGAAGAAGTCCGCAAAGCCATATAAAAAAGGGAAAGGAAAAGAGGAGTATGAAAAACAATGAGGGGACTCGCCTCGGTTTGTATTGATATCCTATTGGTATCATATTATTAACGGAAGGAAAGAGGGCGGAGAAGGGTATCCAAACTGAATTATTTTTTACCATACCAGTCTGTTTACATCATGCATTTTTCCACCTCTGTTACGAAGTATAATTAATCTGAAATATTAATAGAGACAATAAGATACAAACAATCAACTTCTATCATCAACTTTTGTCATATTCGTAAAAGTTGCAAGGGTCAATGATTATTTTCTTATTGTGCCATAATCATCAACATAAAAATAATATGTGATTATTTATCCTTGTTGCCGCCGCCCACAGCGGGTTAAAAATGTATTTCTTTATGCTTAAAATTTATATCGATCATCTCTTTGCATACTTATTTTATGTTTCTCTTTTAATGTTAAACTTAACGTTACATACTTTTTTACATTTCACATTGTATTGTTTATACATATATACATATGTATTTACAATATTCTTTGTAAATGCATGTGCATACACTCACGAGTGTTAATAACTGCAGACTTGCATATTGTCAACATATGTACGTACAGTGGTGGTCATATAATTAAAACATTTTTTGATCTGATTTTGTGAAGAGCTGCTTAGAGGAACAAAATATAAATCCCCTGATCTCAATCCAATTGCGAACTTGTGGAGTGAAGTTCAAAAGAGGATGGAAGGCAAAAATCCCAAAAATGCTGATAAATTGTGGCAAAACATTGAAATCTGTTGGAGGCTATTCCTCAATCTTTCTGTAAGCATTTAGTTTAGAGTTTGCAAACAGATGTGCTAATGTTATTAAAAACAAAGTTTACCCCACGAAATATTGATCGCAAGTACAAAAAAACAAATATTGTAATTAAAATTAAAATAGTAAATGGTTTAATTATATGACCAATCCAATAAAACATTTTTTTTCTTTACAGAATTTAAAATTATATATTTAATAAGTGTGCTGGAAACTGTTTAAGATTTAGATTTAAGATGTGGAAAAATAATTTTGTTATCTTTTTTAATTTCCAAAATAAAACGAATAATTTTCTATGTTACGAATGTTTTAATTATATGACCACCACTGTATGTACTTACGTTAAATAAAAACATTAACGGTTACTTTTGCACTCGTCACGTAAGAAATTAAGAAAATATAATCTAATTGGAAGTAAACTAAAGAAAAATTAGATCATTATAGAGTTGGATTTCAATATAAAAGGACGAGGCAAAAATTAATAAAATTTTAAAGCTCCGTGCTCTTGCATTTTTTTGTAAATTGATTTGAATAATTGAATTGAATAAAGAAAAGAATTTGTAAAATAAAACAAAAGCGCTCTTAAAATTACTTTTTGCCCGCCGTAATCCAACAATCCTCTTCTAACTGCTTTGATGCAACAATTTGTTGAGCCAATCATCAAGCTGTTAACGATGATTAATTTTAAATCAAGACAAAATTAATCAAGAAATGGTTTGCGAATGTAAATTGAAATTCTTTTCAGGCGTAAATACAAAAACAAATTCAATCCTTGTGATTTCGTTTTCATTTCTTCCATCTCAACAACTTACTCTACTCAGTTAAATAAGCAACAGAAATGCATTCTGGAAATAAAAACACAAAATGTGAAGACATCATTGCAACAGCAGATGAGAAAATAATTCGTAAAATCATCAGAAAAGAAGGAGCCAGAAAAAAAGTGAAAAATATTGAGAAATTAATTTGTAAACGAAAAGCATAATTCCCGGGTTAAATGCAATTCAAGCACTTACGACTGGATACACACAGGGCACTGCACAAAGGGAAGATACTGAGAAACAATTCCATTAAATAATGCTACTGCACTGCAAATTTAAATGAAAATAGCAAACCAGAGTTGCCGGAATGTATTTAATGAAGGAAATTCGAATTATTTAAAAGAAGAAATGAGGAACGTACAAAAGGGTTAAACGTAGTAGAAAGAGATGGATCAACTAATTAAGAAAAATAGAATCACCTTTCTCTGGTTCCGCAGTCGCCGTAGTCTAGTAGATAATATGTTCGCTTATTAGACGTAAAGCCCGGGTTCGCGCCCCAGACCGGACATCAAAACGAAAAATGAAAAAAAAATTCTTCGGCGACTTCCTCTCGGCAGATTTCTGGAAAAACTCTGAGTGTAAATAAACCTGCCATGAAAAAGTTTCTCAAAAAATATGTCGTTCAGAGTCGACATTAAACTGTAGGTCCCGCCACTCATGTATAAAATGAACGCACACAACATGAGTGGTGTTGAGGAGCTAGGACGTAATGCTGACTGAAGGGTTGTAATGGCCAGTTATGTATCTATGCATGTATACATATCTATAGAGTGGCAGTATAATAGGTTTTTCATAATTTAATGGCATCCCTATTACGAACAATTGCTTCCACATGAACTGCTTCTGTCCTTTCTTTAACGTTCAACTTTAAAATTGACTACAAATTGTTTGTTGTTTTTGTTTCTTTTTAAATATTTTTCCTGTTTCTTATTAATTTTAACTGTGAATAATGGTTTTCTTAGTTATCATTGCTACTGCTGTTGTTGTCATTGCTGTTACTGTAGCTATTGAAGACAAGCAACAAATTAAGAACGATTTAAATTACAAACATGTGTAGAAAAGAAAGACTTTCAATTATTGTAAATCAAATAATTATGCTGCCTTATAGAAACGTTTACTGCAACTAAAGCGTCTGCCGCTTATCCTACTGCTACTACTGCCGGTGTTGCAATTGCTGTTGCTCATTGCAATGATGTTAATGCCAAGGATGGAATTCTTCTGCTGCAGTAGTTTGTAGTTAAGGAAGTCTTAGTTGCATTAAATATGACAAGACGACAGTGATTCAGACATTAGCAATACTAGGAAGAGAATACTATTGGATCAGTACAACTTTTTTTCTGTTTCACTTCATTTATAATTAAAAAATTAACGACTTTATTAATGACATGGTATTTGAGGAACAATATTTCATATATGACGGTTGTTTGTACTTAATTGGTCATTACAACCCTTTAGTTACGATTACGATCTAGCTTCTCATACCACCCACGTTGTATATGTTAAGTTTATCAATGAGTTGGCGAACCTTTCCCACTTGCTTTGATTCTTTCGCTGCCTACGATCTCTAGAACTACAGTCGAAAAATTTTAATTTCTCACACATTAATGAACAACAACAACAAACAAATATCGGGCGCTTAAAAAAACATTTTTAAAATGGAACCTACCAACTATGAATGAAAGAGCAAAGCGAAGAGCTGTAAAGTTATGATTGCTGATGCAAATGCCTTCCCCTAGAAGAAGATAAAACACAAATAAACGTTATTTAATGGAATATTTTAAATATTCGGCCGCCTCCCACTACTCTGTCCCCTTAATTCTTTTTCATTTCATGCCACACAATCAAAATCGTGCCTGTCAATCGTTAGCAATGCTACGATTGTTTATGCAACAATTCCTTTTGGAATGCCATCATTGGCGACGTATTCATAAACAGCCCAAAAACCACAAGAATCGCACTCTATAGAGAGAAGGAAAATGACAGCGACAATTCAAAATACATTTAGGAACGCATGTATGCATACAGGTCGTTGCATCAATAATAACCATATACAGTAATAGCATTACAATAAATCCTTTAAATAAACAATATCGAAAAGAAGTAACCAGGGTCCAACCAACCATCGAAATGTATACGATACTTGAAGGATGGCTGCCTAGCTGGATGGAAGGTTGAATGATGATGCATCATCATCATCATCATCGTGTTGCAATGCAAATTTAAATGTGAAGGCATTCAGTTGTATAAATACGTGCAACATTTGCTATGCCATGCCAGGTAACCAATTTCTTACTTATTTTTCGTTCTTTCGTTCATCGTTTCTCGTTTTTTATATCCTTCCGTCACTCATTTTATTTACCGGTCTTTATTACTATTGTTACCAAAGTAAAGAGCCAGAGGGAGTGAGATCTTTAACTGTTTTTTCTTTTTGTTACTTGTTGCAGCATTGGGTTACTAACTGGCTGGCATTTTTAAGCTTTAACGCGCGTCCAGTTTGGCAGCAACAACAATAGAATGAAAGAAGAAAAAAAAAAAACAAAACGAACGAATACAGTTAAATAAAGAATCAACATGATTTTGTTGTTATTTTTTCAGTTTTTTTTTTATTGCTCTTGTATAGTTATGTGGATGACTTAACAAGTACCGTTTTATCCACATGGTGCATGTGGCAACACGTAAATGTATATATATTTGCCATACAACTATTGTATGCAACAGGTATGCTAAGTTTATTGGCTGACTGGGACCTGTTCGTGCAACGCAGACAAACTTCAAACCAGAAAGTCAATCGTACTCTTGTAGAGTCAATTGTTACTCTTAACTCCCTTCTAGATTCCGGAAAATCTAATTTTTCTGGTTTATAAAGCTTTGTGTCTGGGATTCCAGGCACTTCTTTCTATAAGTCAAAAGGCAAGTAATAACTTCTACCATTGTATCCAGAAAACATAATTTCATAAATCAACGGCTGCCAATATAAGTTATCCAGACTCTTTTAAAAGTTGTAGGAACCGATCATAATTATTTAAGATATTGAATGAAATCTTGGTTGGGTCAACAATGACGGTTAATTACAGGGCAAGGTCAACTAGGACACCACTAGAGAAACAGAATGGCTTAATAATAAAATACAGTCAATGCAACAACCCCAAATATATTTATATTCTGTGGCAATGACAAATGACAATCTAGAGTAAGATACAGTCAGCTAAACGCCTAATTAGCTGGAAAAACTTGATGTATAGAGATAGAGAAGGACATGGTGTTTCTTAAAGGTTGTAATGATCAATTATGTATGCATAAAACGATTGTTGTACCACAGAAATTTGAACACTACTGCCTTAATAATGCATCGCCTTTAATCACGGTTGGACTCAATGCATTGGATCTTATTTGAGTAATAATTCCTGGATATTCGAATCACATATTCCTCTACGACTTTTGTATGTGCCCATATACTGATAAGTTAAAACCACTTGTTTCTAAAATAAATTTGTGTTGACTTTATTTCATTTGTTGTATTTCACTTTTGTTGACATATTTTGATATAAAGTACCCATATAATGGGACTTAATCCATTATTTTTTCTTAGAAATTCCTTTAGTAATTAATACGGCTTTTCTCATATTAATGATGGAAGCACACTTTAAGAGAGTTTAAAAGGCGGTGATGCAGTCTTCTATCTTTCCTTACGAGTACAAGAAAATTACATTTGCGTTGCGCGTATTAATTGAAATACACATGTTGTAATTTTCATTTATAAATATTTATCTCTGTCTGTCTATCTGTATGTACGTCACTCTGTTTTTGTATAATAAATGTAATGAAATGAAATGGAAAATAAAATAAGAGATGGAAAAATAAAGTACAGGAAAAATAACGTCAAGGAATTGTACGCATTTCAACGCAATGATGCTGCAAATGGAACATGACAGCCTGCCTGACTGACTGAATCTCTGACTGGTTGGTTTGGCTGCCCGTCCTGCGTGGTTGACTTTCCATATTTGTGGTACTTCACCCTTTTTAGGGGGCTCAGTAAATAATTTTTCAAATATTTACTTTCAAGCAGACATGGAACCATAACATGTCCATAACACACACCTATGTATGTATCCTCATAACTATGTATGTGTGCATGCATGTTAAGGTTTTGGTTTGGTTATTTGAACTTGTGAACTTAAATGACGTCTCGTACATAGCGGCAAATGGATGCATGAATAGCGAATTCGTTTGTTTGTATAAAATGTCGTTGTATGCCAACGTTTCCAAGCCATCAATCGTTGTCCATTTCGTTTTTTTATTTTTTCTTTTTTGCTGTTATATGCTGATGTCGTTTGTTTGTTGCAATCAACATGGTCATCATCAATTGTTGCGTCATCAAGCCAAAAGACGAAGAAAAAAAAGTAACGAAACTTAGTTTGACAAGAAGTTTGTTGCATTTAATTTTCTTGTTTGTATTTTTGTTTCTTGTTTCGCAGTTTGAAGTTTGTTTGTACGTTTGATTGTTCGTTTCGTTACTTGTCTGGTTGTCATGGTCAATTCTGTTTGATTTTTCGTTTCGCAGTCTTTTTTTTTGCGCCCACCTTCATCAGTAACTTGTAAAACATTTTCGTTTCGTTCTCTTACACACTAGCATTTATTTTCGTCACATATGCGTGCAAATGCTAAAAGTATGGGTTATTTACATACAAGTGTAGAAATTTTAAAAAGTAACTGCGTTCATATAAAAGTTGTGGAATCAAAAAAGCAGTCGAGAAAACACTCTACTCATCAAAATAAGAAAACTAAAGTTGAAATTGTTACCCGGCAAGCATATAGTATTGGATCAAAAATTGAGAACAGTAACCTCGTTTTCTATTACACTAAATGCCTTTTGTTACGTGTACTTCAGTGATCTAAAATAATATGGGAATAGGATCACTTTAATTTAATTTGATCACTGTAGCTACTAGCTGCATAATTCTAGCGAAGAAGAACTTCGAAAATTTGAATACGAACCACCTACGTGACTTTGCTGAACATTAGCTGTCGTATATCAGATTAACAAACAGTCTCCTGCAAATAGTCATTTTAGAATGCCCCAGGCGCTGTGGTGCCTAGAAAGGAAAACATCAACTGTAAATATATAGGAATGTCAGGCAGCGCCATCTAGTCTAAACTAGAACTCAGTCGTCAAAAACTTCTCACCACTACATCCAATACATATCTACAAGGGACTCTGTTTCTAAGCAAAAACATTTTGGAAATGAAAGTCAAACAAATCAGCAAAATAATTAAAAAGTCTAGGGAGTGCAGAGAGGACAAGCCTATGCTCCTCAAAAAAAACGTAAAGTAAGCCCAATTTACATAGTGTACGCAATTATCTGACAATTATCTGGGCAGATAGATCAGAGCTCACATGGAGTTGGATATGATACAACAAGTAGCGTGTGTTGTACTAACAGATTCAATGAGAATCTGTTCTACAGCGACATTGAAAGCTCTGTTGGATAAATGAAGAAAAAACAAGACTTGAACCGGTATTCGTCATCGGATGAATTTTGTTAATGCATAAATCGTACAGCTATACTAACAGAGTAGGAAACAAGCAAATAATTCTCTTGAAAACTTACTTATACGGTCCGTGCTAACCGCGAAAAATACTTTCGAAGGCGCTGCGGAATAGACAAAATAAGATGTAAATATTGGAACATCCGAAAGCATTTGTTTAGCCATCACATAACATGAGTCGTTTCACGATATTTCAAGCATATGATGGACAAGGGCCGAACTGTAC
This sequence comes from Sarcophaga rosellei, assembly GCA_930367235.1. Taxonomy (NCBI): domain Eukaryota; kingdom Metazoa; phylum Arthropoda; class Insecta; order Diptera; family Sarcophagidae; genus Sarcophaga; species Sarcophaga rosellei. Next base: position 60,605,706 of record OV884018.1, on the reverse strand, counting down.
TTTTTCTGTACTTTCCAACTTTCTCACAGATGGCGACAGTGCGCTAGTTTGGTGGCAGGTTTAAATTTGGATCTCTCATATAGGAAGGCAACTTTTTGTATTTTGATCAATCTCAGAAAATTCTACTTTTTCATTGTATTAAAAATTCCCTCTAAACTGTTATTTTTAATTCACGTAACCCTTCCTTGTTAAATGTCTCCATCCAGGTATGTGAGTATAAGCGTATTTAATTTTTTGTTGTTATTTTTCTAAGTTCTTAACCGAAAATGTGGTTTGATGAATATTTATTTACACGAAAAATTCAATTTAAAGTTCAGCAAGAGAAATAAGAGGAAAAAATTGTTAAAAACAAACCAAAAGTTTTCCCATAAAACTTATACTAAAAACTTATGCTATTTTAAAGATTTAATAATTATTTTTAATTTCCAACAAATTAGAAAAATAAGAAAAAATTCTTGAAATATAAAATATACTGGAATATGCTTTGAAACATAGAAAATGCTAAGCGAAGCTCCTCGAATCTATTAAAATCAAATATTTAATTTTTAAATATTCTCTTAAAAGCGAAATAAGTTAATAACATCATTATATTAGACTCCAAAAATATTAAATGATTAAAACACTCTGTAAATATTCTCCTAAGAAGAAATTATATAAAAATATGCTATTATATATAAAATATTTTTATTTCATTTATTTCAAACTATAAAAATGTGCACTTTAAATAAGGTCTGAAAAAATTAATGAAATAAATTAAATTAAATGAAAAAAAATAACTAGGCATGAAGTATGTTTTAAAAAATAAAGTATGCTTCAACAAACTATAAAAATTTATTAAAAATAACACATTCAAAGATAAATCCTTTTCAAATACTTTTGAAAATAAATTATAGTGAAATATTCGTATGCCATTTAAAACTAAAGAAAATCTTTTGAAAAATAAAAAATATTGAAATAAGCAATTAAAACATTTTTATAAATATTTCATTAATAACTAAAAACTTTTTGAATTTCCAAACAGAAAAATTGTTTCTTTCAACTAATCTATAAGACGAAATATGCAATAAAAAGCTATATGGAAATATTTTAAAAGGAAAATGTATTAAAATATGCGTTTAAAAAAACACTAAAAAATCCAAACGACTTTAACCAAAGTTATAAAAATGTTGAAAAGGAAATAAAATATTCTTGTAAAAATTAATTATGCTTAAATATGCCATTAAAAACCAAGTAACTTAGCATACTAAATACTACAACAAAATATGGCATTAAAAATTAACTATGAGTGCTCAAGCTACATTATTAAAACTCTAAAATCTTAAATAAAAATTGGCACAGTATGAAAACCCTCCAAATAACCTTAACGAATTGTGGCTAAGAATTGAGGCAGAGTGGCAAAGTATACACAGCGAAACCATCAAAAAACTGGTAGAAAGCTTACCAAAATGCATTAAATCAGTAATAAAGAATAAAGGATTATGGACAAAATACTGAATTTTTCATTTGAAACGAAACGAGCAAAATTGGATAAATGCTACTAAATAATATTAAGCTGTATTTTATATTGAAAAGGAAATAATATTACTGAATGGTTTTTGTTTTAATTAGAGGATAGTCTAAATAAATGTTTAACATATGGGTGGTTTTTTTATTTTAATAAATAAAGTACAAATATAAAGTTTATATTTTTTTTAATATTATGTATCCATTTTTGCTCGCCAGTGTATATATTCAATACTTTTACAACCTATATTTATTTTAAGTTCCACGTATTCAAAGGACAAAGACCAACAAACTGAGAGGAAATTCGAAGTGTTTCAAGATTTCGTCCTACAGCAGCAAAATTCTGTCCTGTACATACGATTTTGCCTTGTAGATGCTTTTGAATCTGACAGAGTAAAATTAGTACGCATACGATTTATAACTGCGCAAAACGCACAGGGCTGATAATATTAGAAGTAAAATGTACGAAGTGTAGTATAAATGTATCTTTTTTTTCAATTATTTTAGGTTTGAACCTTGCTGAACAGAATTAAATGTTTATAATTTATATATTTATATTATATAGTCCCACTGTACCTTTTATAATGTGATTTAAAATGGAAATGAATTGTAATACAAACCTTTAAATATATTATGCAATAATCCTTACGTTCCGCATGTCATTAACCAGCAACATTTGTCGGCGACAACATTCATTTGAAATGCAAGAAGACACGGAGTACCTTTTTATTTTTTTTTAACTATGATTGTAATAATTTAATTTAATTAATATGCACACAAATTCTTACACTTTTTTTACGCGTTACTACTCGGCACTTTTTTATACATATATATTTTTTTTTTATTCTTCAAATTCAACAGCATTAGATTTTAATTGACATTTTCATGTTATCTTGAATGGTATGCGTAACTTTTTTTTTTTATTTTTTACACTTTTTTTTAGAGATTTTTGTGCTTTATTTTCTAGATAAATAAACAAAAAAAATTTTTTAATTTTTTAAATCTTCTATAACTTGCCAAATGATTGGAAAACTTGTAATTTTCGATCTTATAACCACCATTTATTTAATTTTAATTTGTTTTTTTTTTTTAATTTTTCTTATTTATTTGATTTTTTTAAATAATTTTTTTTTTATTTTTTCACTTGCAAGCCATTGATAGCATTTTTCGTTTCGTTTCTTTATAACTCTGCCTGTGGTTCGATGATATTACAATGTGCCTGTCGAGATAATTGTTGGTTTTCCTAGCAATTTTTTTGTTACTCAGTTGGTATGTCACTCTGTCAGACGGTGTCAATCAATTTTAATTTGATATTTTTATTATTTATTATTAATAGCATAGCTTTCTAGTAGTAACATAGCTTAGCTGGGATTTGTATTCAAATTCAAATTTGAATTAGTATTTGAATTCCTTTCATTTGATTTAATTTTTCTTTCATTCCCTTTTAAACCATTTTTATACATTAAAACGTGCACTTCTCTACTTGTATTCGCATTTTTATGTAGATTTTAAATATTTTTTCTTACTTCTTATTATTTAACAGCAATTCTGTCTGTTTCTAACGAACGAACACTTTAATTCAATTTCAAACGATTTTTAATTTGTTTTTAATCCTTTTCTAAATTTTATATTATTTTTTTCTTCAAGTAGTTCCGTTTTTAGATTTTGTTTTGTTTTACCGACAATTAATTGCTTTCAGTCGTTGTTTATTGTAACTACTGTGAGAATTTCATTTTATTTTGCCTCCTTTTTTAATTAATTGCCTGCTAAACGTAGGTTGTTTTCCCGGCTCAGATAGACACCCTTGTACACAGCATTTATCTGCAAAGATAAGAAAAAAACATTAATAGTTGCTTAAATATTCAAGTTTTTTAAACATTCTGTTTGTCAATTACTATTAAAAGTTATTCGTTTCAAACAGAACTTGTGGTTTGTAAAGGGATTACAGTCAGAATTTGCAAAAACAAAAACTGTTTCGAAACCATTAGACAAGCTACGGACAGGCTGACATGATGTTGACCTTATTATAAAATTCTTTTAAGAAACAAATATGTAGTTTAAGACATGAAATTTAAAAGTTTTTAATCCTTTTCTAGTTTTATTGTTAATACAGTTCACATTGCTTAATTAAGTTCATGTTGAAATTGTTGTTGTTATAACTATTTATTATTGTAACCAAAGATTGCTATTCTTGGTGGATTTACTAATACAGTGAATACCCTTTTTTCCTTGGTTATTAATATTTAAAGCACGTTTTCACGTGTATGCACAATAAAACACATTTATTCACTCCCTAACACACCCACAAAATAAGTTCTAATAATAGAAAGTAATGTGAAAATGTATATGTATTAGGGCATTACACACGCAACCACACTCATACTGCCGCATACAAACGTAGGTATTGAGAAAAGAACATTTTTACAAATTTCGAAACAAATATTAATAGACGAAAACAGACAAGTTATATACAGAAAGAGGGTGTTGCAGAGCGAAAGAGAGGAAAAGAGTAAAACACAATAAAAAAAAAAGGTGTTTTTCATAAGAAATTTTAACAACAATTTTCCATTCTTCTCAAATATTTTTCCTTGCTTTTATTGTTCTACTCATGTTCTGCTCAGTGTTGCCAATTTTTTATGGTCAAAACGCGCAGTCCTACTACTCAAATGGCTAACTACTCAAAGCGCTAAATAATAATTTTAGTAACTAACTATAATCAAAACGCGCTGTAAAAAAGCGTTAGATATTACAAAAAATAGAAAAATATAATGGAATTGTTAAAAAATATTTTTATTATGTATATATATACAAACATCTCAATTTTCAAAAGATTTTTTATACAATTTTAAATATTTGTTAAAAAAATAAAATTCAAACCCATTTGAAACAAAACAACGACTTAAAACTTTTTCTTTAAATTTTTATGTATAATGAAAAGAAAATATGTACTTTCATTTGTACATATATAATAGGAGCCCATTTTTCAGCACTTATAAGTTTTATATTTAACTATAATAATTAAAATTTCAAGTTTTTTACAGTTTTCTAATATTTTACTTAAAATAAATATACCTTGGAAGTCTTAAAAATGGTCCACTAGATTTGAGATATATACATACATACGTTACAAAAACAACACAGTATAGTAGGTAGCGTGTTGGCTTAGGTTAGAGGACGTGTACTTGTCAATTAAGACAAGTACAGTACCCGGAGGTCGAACTGACCCATTGTTGGCTTATTAAACCAGAATCCTGAACAAAATGAAATATGAAAAATATTTCTTCGGCGACATGAAAAGTTTCTCATAAATTTGTCATTCGGAGGTCCCACCACTCATGTATAAAATTAACACACATAACATGGGCGAGGTCGTAATCCCGACTGAAGGGATGTATTGGCCAATTATGTATAACATAAACTTTAAAAAATATTTTAAAAGGCTCATCTTCTGAAAATATCATTCTTTCATTTGTAGACTCTTCCGGCCATAAAACAGCTTTTATAAATATTTAAAATTCTCATAGGTTAAATTTTGATTAATTTTTAATTATTATTAATTAATTTTATCTGGAATAACATAATTTTCACAGCATGAGTTTTCCAGTTTAAGGCTATATTTTATATGAATTAATGAGTTTATTGTATTGAGTGATATTCTATTTTTATCTTTGCTTTAAAGAAATTCAAAACGATAAAAGATCTTTCTGCTTCCGCGATCGAAGAAGGAAAACTGAATAAATTTATTACATATGTTGAATATTAATAAAATAATTACAAATAGTTAATTTTTAAAACTGTGCAATCTCAATCCAAAACTGATCTGTATTGCCTAAATTTTTCCAATGACGTAATTTTAAATTACTAAGACAATTTTCGATTTCGTCAATACTTATTGTGTTCCAAAAATTCAATGATAGCTATTGTTTTATTTAAAAGAATATTTTCGTCACTAAATAATGATTTTTTTAAATTGTAATATTTGTTGGTAATATTCATCTTGTTTCAAACACTAAAGCTTTTGTAATTTTAATTCAATTTTTCTGTATTAATTCTTTTCCACAACCTTCAAATTGTTATAACGACAAGCCTTCTCAAAATTATATCCCAAATAACTATATTCATCAATGTGAAACTAAAAAAAGAACCAAATAGAAAAGCGCCAACCTAGCGCGTTTTCTTAAAAAAGCGCTAAAGAGAAAAAATGCGACTTTTTGATGGTTGAAACGCGCTAAATATAGCGCGAAAGGCGCTAAATTGGCAACACTGGTTCTGCTTGTGCTTGTGACCTGTTGTTTTTCTCTTTATCCCACTTTAAGAGACGGTTAAGCATTTTGCATACTTTAAACCAGAGCCCGGCAGCTCTTGCTATTGGTCAGTTGTGCGAGAGCGAAAAATAAGAAAAGAGAAAAATTTATACTCTTAAATTCACTACAATGCAGGCATGGAAACTTTAAATTTTTAAATGGTGGTATTTTAATTAAAAATATTAGTTTATTAAATTAAAATTTGTAAAATTCGTTTAGACTTCTTTGATTATATTGATTTAAGAAAGCATTTTAGATTAAAATTTGTTTTTTTTTTTGGAAATATACATATTTAATAGAAAACTTTCTGTGATATTCATACTGTCCATCCCTGCATTAGCAGAAACATGCGACAACACAACCTCTTTCAATAGATGCTCAAATGAGACTGAGTGTATTTTTGATCGTGAGAGAACATTGTTGTAAATTTAATAATGGCTGACATGCACGCGTGCATAGGTTTTGCCGGGCTCTGCTTTAAACCAGCCCCCCGGCAGCTCTTGCTATTGGTCAGCAGCGTTGCCGTTTTGGTCCAATTGGACCAAAATTGGTAGTTTTTATTTAAAAATGCTACGTTTGGTAGTTTGGTTGGTTTGTTCAAATTTAATTTATTTTTTGGTAGGAAAATACAATTACTTAAAAGTTGGGAGTATTATTTTGTTTTAGGTCTAAAAGAGAAAATAAAAAAAAGCAGAAAGCCCTGTTTTAACATATCTGTGTTTACATAAGGAACAACGAAATGTGAATAAAGTGTCAGCGTAAAAGAAAGGTAAACAACTATTTGTTACTTGTAGTTTTTACGCAAAAAGCCACAAGAAAGTTATGGACAGGTAATTTTAATGTTTCTTTGGTTTATTTAATGGTTCAAACGTGTAGTATTTTTAGATAAAGGGTGATTTTTTAAGAGCTATAGGAAAATTAAAAAAATCACATAAAATTTAAAAAAAATGCATGAAATCTTTATTTGAATCGATAGTACGGTCCATATAATTTAATGTTTGAAGATTATTTCATGCAAATGTTGACCGCGACTGCGCCTCAAATGGTCCATCCGCTTAGTCCAATTTTGGCTCTTTCTCTTTAAATCTCACGATCTAGGCGGCCAAATGAACGGTCCCGAACGTGAAATAAAATGTTCACCGAACTCGCCTCTCAATAAGTCCATTGTTACGCGTGCTGTGTGGCATGTGGCACCGTCTTGTTGAAACCACATGGATTTTGGGCAAAAAAGTTGGATATCATCTCACGGTAGCACTCACCATTCACAGTTACGTTACGATTCACAGCATCTTTGAAAAAGTACGGTCCAGTGATACCACCAGCCCATAAACCGCACCAAACTGCGACTTTTTCTGGATGCATTGGTAGCTTTTGCATTGCTTCTGGCTGATCTTCACTACAAAATCGACAATTCTGCTTATTTACGTATCCATTGAGCCAAAAATGAGCTTCGTCGCTGAACACAATTTTTCGATAAAGAAGTGTGTCTTCAGCCAACTTTCCAAGAGCCCATTCACCAAAAATTCTGCGTAGCAGTAGGTCGTTCGGCTTCAATTCTTGCACCAGCTGTATTTTGAAAAGCTTCACGCCTAAATCCTTCCGCAAAATTTCCACTTTGTTGAGTAACAGAGGCTCAATTGCTGCGAATGGCGACGAATCGATAAGTGATGGTAATCATTAACACTGGCCGATACAGCTGCGATATTTTCTTCAGTTCGCACTCTATGTAAGCGTATTGGTGGTTTAGTGTCCAACAATGTAAATTTGGTGCGAAATTTAGTCATAATAGCCCGAATAGACGCTTCAGTGAGTCGATTAAACTGACCATAAAATGGAAGAAGCGCGCGATGAACTTTCTTAACAGAGCACGCATTTTGATAATAAAACTCAATGATTTGCAAGCGTTGTTCGTTTGTAAGACGATTCATGGTTGAATTATAGACCAAACGGAAGATGTTTGACAGTGAAACAAAACACGAAACGTGCGTAAGCTGTTTAAACCAGTGGTGCCAAAAAGATAATAGTTAAAATATCACGCGTTATATCTCTTGAAGTCGCCGTGGTCTAGTAGGTAGTGTGTTGGCTTATTAGAAGAAAGGCCCGAGTTCGAATCCCAGGTCAGACATCAAAACGAAAATATGAAAATATTTCTTCGGCGACTTCCTCTCAGCAGATTTCTGGCAATAACTCTGAGAGTTAAAATTGCCATGAAAAGCTTCTCAAAAATCTGTCGTTCGGAGTCGACTTTAAATTGTAGGTCCCGCCACTCATGTATAAAATTAACGCACACAACATGAGTGGTGTTGTTCCTGACTGAAGGGTTGTAATGGCCAATTATGTATATGTATGTATATCTCAAAAATTCCAAGACTGGAAACAACGAATTCTAATAAAGATAACCCAAATATTAACTGAAATTGAACCATCAAGTAGGTAAGAAAACATTCAGAAAATAATAATATGAGTAACCGATTTATAATTTAATTTTTTTTTGTAGTGGTCAAAGTTGCAAAACGAAGCGAAAATTTAGAAGTGAGTGGCTTCAACAATTTGACTGGTTGGAAAAAAAGGATGGGAATTGTTTTTGTAGTGTGTGCTCCAAAATTGTTTTTAATCACTGCACCCATTTAAAAAAACCACGAAAAAACGAATTTTCACATAAGTAATTTTTTAAACACATTAAATGTGATATACATATATGAAGTTCTTTTGTTAACTTTAGCAATAAAACGTTAATTTCATACTGAATAATCTATAATTATTTAAATTCAAATTTTGGTAGGATTGGAATAATTTTGGTAGGTTTCGGAAAGAATATTGGTAGGAAATATTTTTTCTTTGTGGCAACGCTGTTGGTCAGTTGTGCGAGAGCGAAAAATAAGAAAAGAGAAAAATGTATACTCTTAAATTCACTACAATGCAGGCATGGAAACTTTAAATTTTTAAATGGTGGTATTTTAATTAAAAATATTAGTTTATTAAATTAAAATTTGTAAAATTCGTTTAGACTTCTTTGATTATATTGATTTAAGAAAGCATTTTAGATTAAAATTTGTTTTTTTTTTTTTGAAATATACATATTTAATAGAAAACTTTCTGGGATATTCATACTGTACATTCCTGCATTAGCAGAAACATGCGACAACACAACCTCTTTCAATGGATGCTCAAATGAGACTAAGTGTATTTTTGATCGTGAGAGAACGTTGGTGTAAATCAGAGCCCGGCAAATCCTATGCACGCGTGCATGTCAGCCATTATTAAATTTACAACAATGTTCTCTCACGATCAAAAATACACTCAGTCTCATTTGAGCATCCATTGAAAGAGGTTGTGCTGTCGCATGTTTCTGCTAATGCAGGGATGTACAGTATGAATATCCCAGAAAGTTTTCTATTAAATATGTATATTTCCAAAAAAAAAAACAAATTTTAATCTAAAATGCTTTCTTAAATCAATATAATCAAAGAAGTCTAAACGAATTTTACAAATTTTAATTTAATAAACTAATATTTTTAATTAAAATACCACCATTTAAAAATTTAAAGTTTCCATGCCTGCATTGTAGTGAATTTAAGAGTATAAATTTTTCTCTTTTCTTATTTTTCGCTCTCGCACAACTGACCAATAGCAAGAGCTGCCGGGCTCTGGTGTAAATTTAATAATGGCTGACATGCACGCGTGCAAGTTAATTTATAATAAAATTTTAAGTTTTGTTGAATTGGGTTTTTAAATTTTTAAATTATTTATTTAACCTCACGCTTCGTTTCAGTTCAGTTTTTATTTTATTTGTGTTATTTATAATTTTAGTTTTTAAGTTTATTTTAATGTTATTCTAATTTTATTTAAATTTTAATTTTATTTTAGTCTTTTCCACTATGTGGAACTTTTAGTGACTCGAATTAATTTTATTTCCTTTTATTCTTAACTTTTATTTTATTTAATTTTAACTTCAATTATTTTCATATAGTTTTTATTTTAGTTTATCCGATGTTATTAAATTAAGTCTTAGTTCTAATTTTATTTTAATTTTATTTTGGTCTTTTCCACTATGTGGAACTTTAAGGACACAAATTAATTTAATTTCTATTTATTCTAAAAAAATAAATTTTACTTTAATTCCCATTTTAAATTATTTTGTTCTTAACCTCTAAATTCTTAATTTCTATTTATTTTAATTTTTATTTAATTTCACATTATTCTTAATTTGAATCTTATTCACTATTATTTTTAATTTATATTTATTTTAATTTTATTTTCAAACTTTTATTTAATTTAGTCTTAACCACTATGATCTTAACCTACGTTTATTTTAATTTTATTTAATATTATTTTTACATTTTTATTTTATTTATCCACTATGTGGATCCTTTCGAACATCTTTACTGAACCGAAGCGTAAGTTAAACTGAAACTCAGCTTTCAATGAAATATGTTAAAATAGCAAAGGATAATAAAATTAAAAAGAAGATCAATGAAAAAAAGATCAATGAAACTCTTCCGCATAGCAACAGTTAAGGATATTAACGGAAAGCATCAAAATAATTTTTACTGTACTTAGTAACAAAAAAGCAGGAACAAAAAATATCAATGAAAAGAAGAGTAGTAAGAATTAAGAATATTAATTGAAAACATAAATATAATTTTTACTTTACTTAGTAACAAAAAGTCAATAACAAAAAAAAAATGAATGAAGAGGAGAGTAGTAAAAAGCAATACAAAAAATATGAATGGAGAGGAGAGTAGTAACATTGTAATAAAGTAAAACAATTCATTAACCCATTGTTAACTTCCATATTAATATAATTTTTACTCCATTTAGCAACAAAGATGTAATAATAAAAGTATGAATAAAGAGAAATGTAGTAAATTAAAGCAACTCGTTAACCCATTGTTAACTTGCATAGGATTTGCCGGGCTCTGCTTTAAACTTTAAGGATAAACACTTAAGGATAAACACATGCATATTATATACCTATATAACCTGTAGCATTTAGATCTCACTAACACACACCAATAGTTTGTTACACACACATCCTTTATTCTTTTTACTTCCCTACGTCTCTACAAATAGTAAAATATTGAATGTATAAAACACATTAAAGTGTTGGTAGAAGAGTGTGTATTGCAGTTGTAAATCATATTGTCACAAGTTACCTTTGATGTTCTACTACATATAGACAGAGAGAAGAGAAAAGAGCAGTTAATAAAAAATAAAAACAGTTGCAATAGAAAAATAAAAACAAGAAGAAGAAAATCTTCAAGGAAAAAAAAAGAAAACAGATACAATATGAGTGTATTAACAACAGTAATAATAACTGCAGAAACAAAAACAAAGATACCCCATAAACAACCAAAATTTTCTATTAGTACCGTTGACTTATGAGCTTAAACAGTGTTGCCAGGATTATTATTAGTACTGTGAGAACATTCGCAATAGGCAGATTGAGAGGGGAAAACACGAATACGTTTCAAAAGTCGGCACTACGTGCGGCAAACCTCTTGTTATATTAGATATCCTGTTGTGGCTAACTACCGAAAAGGTGAGGTGTTCACCGAGATTGAACCCTTTGACCCCATTCGACTTTTTTTGTGGGGTTTTCGTAGGTTACTGGAGTATGTTTATAAGCCTCAAACTAGCATCACTCAAATTCAACTTGACTGATGCTATTCCTATCGTTAAGCTAAACTGAAAGGGCAACACTGCTCTTGTCAATAGGCAAGGAGTCAGTTGAATCCTATGTTGACAGTAATTTCAGCAGACTAGTTAAAAAAAAAAGTGAATTTCGGATACTCATTACGTGAGGGACTAAAGCTAAACTTAATAAATTCCCTGCGTATATGTATATTTTAATGATTCAATACAGTGAATACAGAGTGGAAAGTTCTCATTACAAACAATTGCAAAGTGTTGGCCGATCGTAAATATACAGACGATTCTTGAAACCATAGGTGTCTTACATTGCTTAGAGGCGTCGATTTCAAATGTTTTATATATAGTTTTACGCACAAAAGCAATCGTGGAAGAACGTTGCACAAATCAAATGGCGTTTATAGGTGATAAAACAGCTAAGGTGTGTTTGACAACCAATTAAATTATGATGATTTTTGTTCTCAATGTATGGGTCGCTATAGTTTGTTTCAATGACTATATGCTGCTGAATTCAATATTACCATGTTTTGGATATAGCCTTTGGAAAGAAAACTCTCAAAATATTGGCAAGACTTCGTATATCTCTAGATATTTACGTCCATATTTCGCAACCATAGAAAAGAGTGATGTTTACAAGCGTTTAACTGCCTCGTTCTTTTCACCATATCACCGCAGTTACGGCAATAATTTTTATGCTGGTAGTAGAAACTCCAGGGTAAAATCGAGATGTAGACGACTATGAACTCAAGGCCAGGCGGGTTGTATGACTGCTTACGTAAATGCAGATGTATTCTAATGCATTATAAGAAGATAGCAAGGATTAGGACTTCATAATAGCAGCGATGTTTGCCCAAAAAAATGATGGAGCTATAGCGATGGCTGTAAACTTTAGTTTCGTTTTTTTCCAAGTCATTCGATCGTTACTTAGCGTTTTAGTAAAGATACTTAAAGATTTGTTATCAACTTAAGTGAAATATTTTTAGAAACAAATACACTTCAGAGAACGGCTTGATTTAGTTTGTCATATCTTGTGCATTGCTGTACTTCCATAAACATATCTCCAATTTCATTCGGGTATGCTATAGCTGTAGCATTTCCAATTGCAACTGGCTTAGTTCGGTATCTCGCCCTTTCGAAACTGTATTTCATTGAATTTCAAAAATAAAACAAATAAGCATGAATTCTGATTTAAAACGCTTGGCAAAGGGTTTATAAAATCAAAATATTTTACGGATTTAGGGTGAAATTAAATTTCTAACCCTTCTGCCCTGCGTCTAATAAAAAACTAATTAAACCAAAATCATAACCCACAATCACATAAATTAAAGTATTTAATCCTTTAGAAAAACCCAAGTGCTGCCTGGCAGGCTATGCTGCAGATGAATTGGAATCAAAATCCTTTAACGCTATATTTCCCGTAAACGGTGGGAAAATATTTATGTTTTACTCTTACGATATTCGTATTGTAGAGAGTAGTAGAATGGATATGGGGAGGTGGTGATGTGGTTAAATTTTATAGCAGGCTTGACCACTGCTTCCATTGCTTTATAGAACCACCACACCACTCCTTTATTTTTGAAACTATAAATCAGTTTATAAGGCAAAAAACCTTTAAAACTAAATAAAAACCTCAAATGTACAGAAATATCATCAACAATACCAACAACGACAAGAAAAATGTAAACAAAACTATCAAAACTAACACACATGGAATGACAGGAGAACAATGTTGCCATGGAAATAAAAATGAAATAAAAAACCGAAATAGACTTGAATTTATATGGACACACCAACAACGGAACATCTGTTAAAATTTCGCAACAAAATCATCAGGAACGCCAGTCAATTGGTTTTAGGAAAATAGTTTCCCAAAGAAAAAAGAAAATTTCATAAATAATTAATTGCTGCCTCAGATTGTGGAAAAAAGGTGTTTATTTATAGGTGAATTTAATGAATAATTATAAGCGATCTTAAAAGCAATGAAATTCAAATACAGATTATAAACACGCGGTTTTTTTGCCATTTAAACAAGCGAAGTAAAGTGAAATGAAATCTTTAATTATTAATTGAATAATGGAAACGGTTTGAGATGAGGAAGTAAAATTGGATACAATGTAGGGAAATTTAGGTATGCATCCTTTTTTGTTTTACATCTCTCGAATCGAAGATATTCAGGAGTACTCAAGCACCGCAATATTTTCCTCACTTCACCTCACTAAAAAATTAAATGAAATTTCTTGCAACTCTCGGTATCGGTTATGTAATGTATAGAAAAGAACAGCTATAGATTGAAAGCAAAAGATCTCTCTTCAAATGTCTTTTCTTACTTGTTTACTTACTTAATTAGACATTAAAGGACTACAACCTAACTTCTTACACCACCCATGTTGTAAGTGTTAATTTTATCCCTGAGTGGCGAAACCCACAGGTTAATCACAGGTCTATCTCGAACGACAGAATTTTGAGAAAGTTTTGCTGAAAACCACGGGCTCGAGTCTAATAAGCTACTAGACTAAAGCGACTTCTAAATGTCTTTACAATCTTGAAAAATGTATACTCATGAATTAAAATATTTTTCTAAACAAATGATACTTAAGCTGAAATATATTTAAGAGACTTGTCGGCGGTTTAGGAACAACTCTATTTATTTCCGTATAGCGAGGCGGAAACTCCATTGCCCATAGAAGAAGGTATCATAGATTGTATGGTGGCTATAGTTCAATACCTCTCTAGACAATGAATAACAATTAGCATGTGCAGGAAGGGAGATAGCTGATGTAATTGTGAACAATTTAATATCCTGTACAGCATTTGTATATAAGCATGCTATATTTCTGATCTACCTAGCTTATAAATGCCTCTGTATTTCCCATTGGGTTATCCTTGTGGTTGACTCTTTTATTGCCACGTTAAGCTAAAGAAAAGTTGTTTGTTGCCAACATATTACAAACTTAACTTTAAGGTTTAGAGACACTTTAATAAATTCCCGAAGGACAATATCAAATGACACTGACAATGGTAGCCAATACGAACGATAGACAGAATTATGGAACATTACAAGCAAATGTGCAATAAAAACAACAGCAACAATAACAACAACATCATCATCAAGCATATACGAAATGATGATGGTACTTGAAAAAACATCAGCATAAAAAATGGATGAAAAACAAAATTTAAAAAAAGGCGTTGAACGTAAAGCTTTCAAATGGGCGTTGACTCTGCTTTTTTCCAAAGACCGGTTTACAAAAATAGACAGACACGAACATTGTAAACAGCTCTCAAAGGAAGATGTAAAGGACCTAAAAGCATGGCAAGGCATGGTGCGAGAAGAGCCAAAGCAACAATTCAATGAAGGCAACATAGTTTAGCCACAATGTGAAGCAACAATTCAATGAAGGCAACATAGTTTAGCCACAATGTGAAGCAACAACTCAAAAAAAAAAAAAAAATAAGAATCAAACGTCATCATCATCTTCGAAGAGTAACAAACGAATGCTTTGGAAGAAGCAGAAGGAATTTTTGACTACAAAAATTAACTTTTTTCTCTTTTACTATTTTCCTTTTTGGTGTTCGTTTTTTGTTGTTGTTCTTATTTTTTGTTGTTAAAGAAAATGCATTTGATTGCAAGCCAAGAGCAAGGGAATCCTTTCTGAATCCGAATGAAAAAAAAAATTCTTTTGGACAAACACAATCAAATCTATAGAAATGTCTCTTGCATCTTCATCAGATGCTGGATGGTCGTTTGGCTAGTCGTCTACTTAAACAAAGTTACAATAACAGCAACAACAACAACAGAAAAACAGTGACTGTCAATGACAAAAATTTGAAGACTTTAAAAACTAGGGTGACCATATCACAAATGTAATAATGTGTATAGAGGTGTTGTAATATACAGCAAGGCAGAGAGAAGACATGATGACTTGCATTCCTTTGTCTATAGCTTCTATTTTTTTAGATGATGGCTTTCATATTTTAAGACGATGACTAGCAGTTTTTGGTCAATGGTAGTCATTATAAGTATAAGTTCTGACGCCTATATCTCCGGTCGCAAGGAGACCTGTTTTGGAATCCTTGATACCATGGTTACCCAGCACATAAATCCATTTCTTATCCGATTTAGTGCCATTTGTATATACTGCTACTACTGCAGCAGTAGTCGCCGTAGTCGAGTAGGTAGTGTGTTGGCTTATTAGACGTAAAGCCCGGGTTCGAGTCCCAGGCCAGACAAATATTTCTTCGGCGACTTCCTTTCAGCAGATTTCTGACAAAAATCTGGGAGTAAATAAACCTGCAATGAAATAAGTAGGTCCCACCACTCCAGTATAAAATTAAAGCACACAACATGAGTAGTGTGAGAAACTAGGCCGACTAAAGGGTTGCAATGGCCAATTATGTATGTATGTATGATACCTGCAGAAAGACTTTTTGTTTCACAATAAGGATCATTCTTCCCAGACACTGTTAAAACAATAATTTTTTTTTTATAAAATTTTTAATTTTTAGAAGAGAAGCTATTCTACTCAGAAATGTGTAAGGAATGGAATAGATATTACTAATCAAGTCCTACTCAGTAAGGCAAAGACCATAAGCTATTTTGTATAATGTAAGATTAAGTGCAAAAATAAAAATAAATAGGGTCAACTTTATGGTCAGAAGAAACAAAAACAAATCATAAATTAAAACTGAAAGCAATCAACTCCGAGTACAATGATGATGATAATGGTTTAAATAAAAAACACAAAAAAATATTTTAAAAAAAGATTTACAATTAAAATAACAACAATGAGAATGAAATCTAATTTAAATTAAAATTGCAATTTCAAAATTTATTCTTAATACTTGACTTTTTGACAAACATGAGCAGGAAACAAAAGCATACGATAGAATTTCAGTAGAGAGAACAATTCAAATATTATGGATATGATGTGATCATATTACGAAATAACAGCCCTCACAGTGTCTACTCTCAGAGTGATGTCGGTTTACATTTCCTACAATTCGCTGTATTTTCAGCAACACCAACTCTCTATTTCACCATTTCTCTCTCTTTCACTTCTCTATTTGCTTAAATGTTTTGCTTTTTGATTCCTTTGATGTGTTGTTTTTGTCCTTTTTTGTTTCTGTTTTTATTTATGTTTTATAGATTAAATAAAGAATAAAAAGAGTCGTTTATGTTATCCCACTGGCTATTTTTTGACTACAAAAGGATAAAGTTAAGTTAAAGCTTTTGCTGTTGTTATAATTGTTTTTGTTTATGCCTTTACATTTCGATTTTTTTAAAACAGAAAAAATCAAACAAAAAACATGAAACTAAAGAAACAACATTAATCTGGTTATTGGCTTTTAAAATTTCCACTTTTTATCTATTCGCTTTACTTTTCATATCAACGTAGGAAACCCGGCGCTGCTATTGAAGACAATAAATTTAAACTTCAGACTCTGAAGTTCAGAATTTTCGAAAATCTTTTCTATTTATTTATTTTTGTTTGTTGTTGTTGTTGTTGTTAGGGAATTTTAGTTGCTGGAAATGGGATAAAGAGTATAAAAGTTTAGTGATTGTGTTCAATTTTTTCTTTGCCCAGCCGATAAACGCTCTATGGCCGGAAGAGCTCAAAAATTTTAAAATTTATAGTTTAAAGTATTTACTAGATTAAGTACATCACACAGAATTTAGTACGTATAGTCGCCGATTCTTCACTATTTTTAGCGTCTTCGATAAATTATATGACATAGAAGGAAAAGCTCTATTATTCATACTCAGTGAGGCACAATCATTTTAGTAAATAAAACTAATAAATTTAGAACTCATATACATATAAAGCTAGGTCAAGTTATCAAATAACTGCAAATCCAAAGATTCATAACACCAAGGCGACACTCTGATTCACTAATATGATAAAATCCGCTTGGTACTATCTACTATAATCAGAATTACAACCTAGCTTCTCACATCACGCACGTTGTGACTGTTAATTTAATCCATGGGTGGCAGGATCTGCAGTTTAACTTTGACTCGGATATATTCAAGAAAGTTCTCATAGCAATTTTGTGTTTACTAACAGAGTTTTTACCAGAAGAATGTGGGGAGAAAATAGCCGAAAGGAACATTTTTTTATTTCGTTTTTTACGATATGTCTGAACCACGGGTTCTCATCTAATAATCTGTATCCCTATCCCTATGTCCCTATAATGTCTCCAGTAATACTTTTATCCTGGCAAACTTTAGAATGTGGTTCGTTGTCAGTAATTGTAACTTCCAGCACCTAGGCGTTTCATTTTTAAATGAGCGTCGTACAAATTCCATTAGTTCTCATGATACTTTCCATCCAGGACACAATTAAGAGGGGATCTGTTAGCCACTTGATTTGTAACTCATGTCAGACCTCTCTTCCATAGTCATCTTCTTAGTCATAGTGTTCATAGGTTTCGTACTCTCTACCAAATAGAAGGCCATAAATGTAGCAGAGCATCTTTCGCCGCTGTATGAGAAGGTACACTAACACAAGAAAGTCTATTCTTCAATTCAATTTCGATGTCAAAGAGGCGAAAACAAAAAAAAAAACAAAAACCCATGGGCTGAATTGGCACCCTATTTTAAAAATAACGGTAAATGGTGATGAAGATTGGGCCACTTGTGAAAGGTTATGTGAACATAGTCGATTAGAAAAAAAGAAACCGTTCAGACAGGGATGACGTTAGTTTTTGCGGGATTGGAGGGAGATTATCTACTGTGAGTTATTCGGCAGCCTTACCCAATAAAAGGCGATTTGATTTCCCACATAAAGCTACAAACAATGATAGTCAGCACTCTTAAACTTACCATTCCTGGCTTAAATACCAAGTGACTACCAACTGTTCCCTATCGATGTCGGACATTTTTATTGGTAAGAAATTCGCATGAAATAGGAAGGCACAGACACCGGGCAATATTAAAAATGCAATACAATTACAATACATTCTTCCATTTCTTTTATTGTAAGAATCATTAGGCAAATCTATTTTCCTATAATTTAATCTCTATGAAGCCCATAGTTCTTTCGATCATCTTCTAAGCAAGTAGTCGTCTTAATATCTTAAGCTTAAACCACAAATATGAGTGGAGATTGCAAAAGTTATTTATAGACTAAAACTGTTATTGGATGTAACTAACAGACAATAATAATAAAAGCAACAAAAAAAAAAAACAACAACTACAACTAGCTCATTTAAATACAAAAAATGTGGATCTTGTGTTTAGGTTTTCTAACACAGAAAATTGAATTTTTTCTCTGCCCAAACCGAAAAACAAAAGAAATCGAAAAACAGACAGAAAAAGATGAAAGAATCTCATTTTCATCCACTTGAAATATTAGGCTTCATTTCAGTAGCCGTCATCTTTCGAATACACCAAGCAACAGCTATGGAAACTGAATTTATTTCTTCCTTTTTTTCCTTTTTGACCCATTCAAATACCCACTAATTTAGTTGTTCTCATTGGGCACTTCTAACACATATCAGAAACCATGGACATACACATACAAAATTTCATTCAATTCTTTTGCATCAGCATACCGTCTTCTTTATTTTCTTTTCATGTATTTTGTTGCTCCTTGTGTTCTTACTGTTGTTTCATTTCATACTTTTCATTTTCAAGTTCTATTCACTACGGCAACACATGTTTAACAATTTCTGTAATAATTTTTCTTTTTGTTCGATACCCTACACCATGCTTAGGAGAGTTCTCTTGGAGGCCATATAGTTAATCTGGCGAGTTTGTCTATATTGCGACTTATATTTGAATGATGCAGAACAAAGTAGCCGTAGTCTAGTAGGTTTAAATCAGGTCAGACGTGTCGAACAAACCTGTGGCTTCCTCTCTGCAGATTTCTGGCAAAAAACTGTAAGAGTAAATAAGATTGCCATGAAAAGTCCAAAAATTTATCGTTGGGAGTCGACTTCAAACTGCAGGTCTCCCGCCACTCATGTATAAAATTAACACACACACACACACCATAAATGGTGCGAAAAGCTAGGTCGCTATCCTGTCTGAAGGGTTGTAATGATCAAGTATGTAAGTATGTATAATCATATATACTGTCACGTACAATCAGACAATCACAAACACCTAGAGTCTCTTGTGCGAATCGAACTCTCGGTTTCTGCCATTTAAGTCCTACAAACTAGCAACTAGACCACCGGTTCACGGTACAGAAATAACCTTCTTTTTAAGTAGACGATAGGAAAACAAGAAAATGAAAGGACATTAAAGAAGAGATCGTTTCAGAAACTATTGAACACGAATGAAATGGTTAGAGAAGAAAATTGAAGTTTAAAAAACGAGCTGATCGAACATGAACATGGACGCTGGACCTTGGGCCTCTATTCGAAATAAAACACGCAGGGGAATGGAGTTGTTCCATCTAAAAGAGTTGTCCTACCTTTAACAAAGCTTTTTGAACAACCAGCTGACCTCAGTTAACCACATTAAATTCTTCATTGACTGGTCGACCAACAGAAGGTGCTCCTTGGGTACAACAGAACCGAGGAAACTATATGTAGATTTGATGTTTAATTACAGATCTTTCCCTTTTTTATAGTAAAAAGCATTGTGTGTGAAAATAAATTCGGATTTGTGAACACAAGACACAATCCAAAAATTTTAGCACATTCGGCAATAACAGAGCACAATTTTCTGTTTTGTTCTGCAGCAAGTCCCTGATATCGTATATTCTTCCTTAACTAATTTTCGTATTTTCTGTTAACCACTTAACACTGCTCTGTTAACTCTAACATTAGCTCTGTTAAATTTTGGTTTTTGTCTTTGCTAGTTAAATTTAAATTGTTTAACATTATCCATCTGAACAAGCCCACTAAGTTAGGAGCTAATTTTAAGACAAATACTAGGCCTATGAGTACCCTACGACATTCGAAGGAAGATTCCAAGGCCTCTTAATATAATCAGCAATATAGACACATATAGAATGACATGATATTGAGAAAATTGGCTTTGAAAATATCAATTGTTTGCTGGAAAATTCTCTAGAAAATCAATGGTCACATATGGGCCCTCTTTCGTACCGTGGTAGTGGGTTATCTGTGATAATAGTGCAAATCGAGAAAATTAGCTCCCTCCATCCCCCTCTTGCTAGAATACAATCACTATTGCTGAATGTAAATACCACACCATTCAAGATTAACTTTTGCTGGATCAATATTACGTTGCAGGGGTATAATGTAGCCGAACTTGACCGTCAAATAATTTTCTACCACAAGTATTTTGGGATTTTTTTTGTTTTTGTTCTTGAAACTGTAGCTGGATTTAAAACAAAAAAGAACAATAACAGCAAGAAAAAATCTCCCAAAAAATTACAAGTTCATCTTCTCTGTCGTCTTGCCTTTCATCCATCTAGCCATTCATTCGACCACCTTTCTATTGTAGTTATAAACTCCAAAACATGTCTATGTTATTAGAAAATTATATGAAAATTTTCGGTTTTATTTGACTTTCAAACTCCACACCAACAAAAAAAATAAAAAATAAACATTTAAACAACTTGCATATGCACTTTTGTCTTTCATTCACGGTGTACAGGGTGACGAAAGCGGTCATAAAGCACAAAAGCGCCACTCTCCATTGGGCTACACTATGCCTTACTTTTATTTTGATTTTCTCTGTTTTTCGTTTCATTTTTTTCTTGTGTGGGAGAAATGTAACTTCAAGGATATTCTGTTGTATCAAGTTTTTCAAAAGAAATCCAATATCGATAATTAATACAACAGTTCTGTAATATTATCTCTACTTGCTTGCTGATGTCATGAATCAAACAGGAAATTAATGAAACTTTATTTGCTAATATTTTCTAATCGGAAGGGACCACAAAAAACACGTTTTCACTTTCAGTCCATTAATTGTGTTCATTTCAAAAACTAAATAAATGAGTCAAGGTTAATTTAGTAACACTCGCCGTAATCAATTTTGTTAACAGGAGAGCAAAGAATAAAAAAAACAGGCAAAAAAGACGAAAAAAAACCACGCAAAAATAATAACAAAACAAACACTTTAACTCGGTGAAATTTTCTCATTATTTACGCCAAAGAAGACAAGACAACACAAGACAGGTACATAGGCAAACAACAGCAACACAACTCTTGTTTCTAACAAGAGCTGTGAGGGGAAACGGGAACGGGGCCACAAGGAAATTGAAGAGAAGAAAAAAACAACAATAAACGACTGCAGTGTTGTTTGACCATAGACTACTACTATATGATGATGACGACAATTATTATAACGGTGCACAACACGAAGAATATTCTTGTAAAGAGACTGTTTTCGGCCGGGTCATTAATTTTTTAACACACGAAAATTCTCGATTCGCGAAAGTTCTTGAAACGGCAACACAACAAAAAAAAAAAAACATAAAAGGAAAAACATTTCAATTAAAAAAGAGAATACGAATGAAAAACAAAAGTGACAAAATGAGAACAAGAAACCGAAACTACAATGGAATAATGGAAAGTAAGAAAAATGAGAAGAAACAGTAACTACGATTATGACAGTTATGAAATATATTGGTCATACAGGGAGTTTAAAACTAGAGTTTATAGGTATTTGAATTTTATTTTCCAATATGCAGAGAAAAGAATTTCGACGCATGGGAATATTTTTTAAATTCGAAAATTTTATAGGAGTGTATTGCTATTAACTTTCTCACTTAATACCTTATTACAACCTAGACATTTCAATTATCTGATGCTTCTAATTACTTTTCTTCTACAAGATAGAAATATTACCCTAAACTTGGCAGTTCGCAATATCTTCCATCAAGCATGAGACACATTGCGCTCCTAATTAGGGTTTCAATTCTAGTAGAGAATGAAGTTTCTTCTTACGGATAAATACGTTTGGTCTTTAAAGGTTGGCATGTATCAAGCAAGAATCGTCTTCGTGGCTATAAAACCATTGCCTTCCATCATTTGTTGATCCAAACAATCGAAGGCCAAGCCAGGCACAGGACAGCAAGAATGGCAATTGAATGAAATCCGCACGGAAGCATAAAATTTGACAGCACCTGAAGACGACTGATAGCAACTGAATTGCTCACAATTAAAGTGTTTGGATCATGTCGGATCGGGATGAGAGAATTACGTTGTGCCACTTTGTTTCACTGTGGTATCTTAAGAATCGGTGTTTCTCTTCACACAGTTTTTAAAAGTGAAATCCGAAAAGCATTCGAGACAGAACGCACGTTAAGAGAAAAATTGTGTACTTATATAGAACACAACCGGAGAAAGGGAAAGTAGGTTGACTGATCGTAGTAGATTTAAAATCAAACAAATTGCTAGTGATAGGATTGCTTGGAGTAAATTTGTAAAGGTCCTCTGTTCCTTAATGAAATTTCAGAAACCATATAGGCAGTCATGCATAGAAGAGTTTAAAACACAAACATTTTTAAACAATTTCTTACGACTTAAATTTGAAATTTTAAAATTCAATTGAAAAAATTCCCCAAAAAATTTGTAAATGCCCTCTAGCAACTGTATCAAAATAAAATTCTTAAACCACAAACAACAACAATTACAATGAAAAATAAAGAAAAAATATTTGTTGTGACTAGACAGAGGCCCCATAAATTTAGTTTTACACCATGTTTCGTGGTTTCCGTCGGCCGAAAACAATAACAAAAACAATGTGAAATAAAATCAAATGAAAAAATTTTGTTTTGCCAAAATCTACAGTTTTTAAGAGTTATTTTGCAATGGAAAGTGTAAAATTATGACACTCACCCTGTATTTCCAACAGAAAAAATATCCAACTGGTGGTTCTTTGAGGAAAGAAATAGAAAAACAATTAAGGCAACAAATTTCTGGAAGCAACAGCAGCATTTAAAAATTGTAGTATTTACTCTTAAACACACACTTCTTTTAAATTTTTTAATGAAAAAACTTTTATTTTCAAAATTTTTAATTTTAATGGCATTTTGTGTTTTCTTTCTTTCCAATATCACTTTACCATTTTTTTATTTTTTGTTGTCTTGTGCTCTTCTTATTTCTTCTTTATATTTTCGGCCATTTAAAATATTTTGTAAGCCTTTTTAATTAACCCGGTTTGGGACAATTTTTTCTTCTTGTTCCGTCTTTTTTCTATTCAACCAGAATCTTTCTTTCACTTATAACGAGAATCCTAGCTTGACTTTTATTAATTGTATTTCTTTTTTATCTTTATTTGTAATTCCATATTTTATTTTTTCACTTTTTTACAGACCGTAGTTTAGTTCAAACGACGAATATAAAACCGTACGCGAGAGATAGCAAAACAAAAAAAAATATTGCAAACACATCCTTACATTAACATGGTGAAACTTACACTGAACAGCATGACTAAAGCACAGGCAACATATTAGCGGGTAAACATAACCAGAAATGCATGCAAAATGCACCTACAAACACTCGCACATACAGTTCTTTTACGTTTTTTTCATTCTTTTTCTAAAAACACAAAACTTTACAAAAAGCAATAAATGCACTTGCAATGTTTTACACTCGCAAACACAGCCACATACACTATCATACATATGCTCTCATTAATAAAAGAGAATTTTGTTTACAATTACGTTGCCTTTGCAGAGCCAAGTTTAAGAGTACGAGTAGTACTTTTACACACTTTTGTTTTTATTGCTCGCTTGTTTGCTTTTAATAACTTCATATCTAACTCCACTTCCCCTTCACAAAGAATGACTTTGAAATTAATTGCAGTGTATATATATAGTCTTGTGTTGCTGTAATAATAATAAATTAAATCGTTTGCTTTTTAACGATTCCCTTTCTTGTAATATCAGTTAATAACTAGTTAATGCTTCAGTCAAAGTAGAATACTAAGAGGGGGAATGCAAAATTGTTAAAGAGAACACATAGTATAATTCTCTTTTTTCGTACACTCATTTCATTAACCGGCTTTTCGTTCTTTTTTTCTTCCTAATACCATCTATTGTTTTTTGTTTTGTATTTTGGGACATAATAAATGTTGTTTATGTTTTGGGAGAATTTCACCTCTTTCAGTGTTAATTTTTTGCAAACAAATATGTTCGTTTAAATTTTTCGTGTGTGTTTTAAATCGTTTAGTGATTTGCTTCTCCTCACTGTTGTTTAAATGGCTCATGTTATTTACAGTCCTTAAGGCTGAAGCCAATGCCTTGCCGCCTCTGTTGTTCTAATGACTCATGTTATTAACAGTTCTTATATCATAAGCCAATGGCGCACTGTTGTTCAAACGGCTCATGTTATTTACTTTGGCAATGGAATTGATTTATGAAAGTGTGGTACATTTTTATGGTTCAGCACCAGAATGTGTGGCACAAAAAGTACCAAAAAACTAAATTAATAATTGGCAGCGGCACAAAATGAAGCTGTTGTGCAAAGAGATTTTTTTATTTATAATGTCTCCTCTATACGTTGCGATTTGTTGTACAACATGTTGAATCCATGCGAGGTAGTCTTCTTCACGCGTTTTGATTTTTTTAACCAAATTTACTAAGAAATTGTTATTGTAGCATCTTATTGGTTGTCGGTTGAATGAAAATCAAAATTTTTTGATCTTTAACCAACCGACTACCAACCATAACATAACAATTGTTTGAACACTGTAATGAAGTTGCATAGGCATTCCCAATGCATATGGTTTTAGTCATCAACACATAACTCGTATTTATAAGCGGATTTGAAAGGCAATATATTGTGCAGTGTTCAAATAATTTGTAAACTAAAAACTATAAGAGAGTTTCTAAAGTCCCTAAGGGTTTTGAAACATTTCAAAATTTAAGAAGTTAAAAAAAAAGATGTTTTCATTCTGATTCTTTACAGTGTAAAGTTTACACCATTGGGATACAAAAATCTGTAGTATTATTACACACTGTAAAACATAAGCAGCACGCTGTACAAGTCTAGTACGTTAAGTAATAGTGTTTCAACACCAATATGTTTCGGTTTGTAAAATGTTTACTCTCTCTTAAAGCAGCTGTTTTACTTTACTTGTGGGGGATTTGTTTCTATGTTTGATATGCCGGTATTTTTTTTTTTGTTGTCTACGTTTATTGTTGGATTATTTTGTGTTTATCTTCCTATTTTTGTCCTTTAGATTTTTGTCTTCATACTTTTTACTGTTTATTTGCAACTCTCTGGAGAGTTGGTTTAAATTTCGTTTTAATTTTGTGAATGAGAAAGAGTTGCCGTGTGTTTTTAAACACACATTTTTAAATAGGACGAAAGCATTTGAGGTATTCCTTGGAGGAAATTCAAATATTAAAGAAATTGTAAAAAACGTAAATTTTTGTTAAAAGGAACTAAAAATTAATTTTAATTTATTCTAATAGAGAACATTCAATAATGAAGGCACTGTTTAAACATGGAAAATCGTATTTAATGGAGACTATATGCAACTTGGCATAACTATAGTATTCTGATAACTGAAGAAAAACTTATGACTTTGTGCTGATAAAGTTGTCATAATAAACCAAGAGTATCTGCATTCCCAACATTGTACGGCATCTATTGAAGGAAAGAACGCAGATACTCTTTATCAATCATCTATGTGAGTATATGTTATGAAAAAGCAAAATTTCTAAAACCAAATTGGAAAACTGAGTAAAACTATACTTTACTTACTTTGGTAAAGCTCAGTCAGAAAAGCATATTTATGTCCTTAATACTATAGGGAAGCACAATGAGAAAGCAATATAAGCCAGACTACCAACATACGACGAAGATATCGAAGGCAACTCATCCAGCAATTATGTGAGTCGTAGTATTGCACAATTAAACAACAAAACCTTGAGGAACTGCTGTCGTGATGAAGATTAGGAGTTTATTCTCAGTGAAGTTTAAAAGTGTTCACAATCCACCGTTCTAAAAACATTTATTGGAACCAGTGCAGTGAAGAATGAAAACGCCATAGTCTAGTAAGCAGAGTGTAGGCTTATTAGACAAGAGTCCGCGGTTCTTTTTATTATACTGAAGGTCCCACAATTCACGTATAAAATTAATACACGCAACAAGGGTGGTGTGGGAAGCTAGGATGTAATCCTGATTAAAGGGTTGTAGTGACAAATTTAATAAGAAAAGCGGTCATTAGATCCCTAAATATGTTATAACAAGACACTGGGCCATGGTTGAATACTCCGAACCCTGGGAAGAACTCACAACAAATTTTTCCGGCATTTGGGAATCTAAAACAAGGGAGTTTTGTTCGTCAGAACTTATATATAGCACGCGTCCATAGAGTCTATACCTGTTACAGCCAGGACTTATAATTGAATGATAAAATAGGCACTATCGGTATTATAATGGGACCTTAAAAATTGCAATTTAACCTAGCAATGTACCAATCCTTTTGCATAAACATTCAAGTTTAATTGAATCCAATCACTGTCCTTTTAGAGAGAATTCCAAAAGCATTGTTACTTTTAAATACCATACAAATTTAGATTTTTAAGGACATTAACTTGTTTAAGTTAAAAGTCTATTTGCAAATTAAATTACTCCCGCACTTTTTACAGTCTACCACAGAAGAACTGCTACGAAAACGAAAAAAATGTTCATTCACATTGAAAAGCCCTGATAATTAAACCAATTCACCAATTTTCAACTACTAACTGGCTTCAGGACTGTCTGTCTATTGGTGTAACAGCATGAATTTTTGTATACATATAACAATTTTTTATTGCTGTTGTTATTGTAGGTGGTGTTCATTTCAGGGGCGGCTTAAGATGTCCTTGTTACTTTTATCTCATTTACTGTTCATTTCCTTTGATTACCTTTAAAAGTGCATATGCACACATGCATACATTTGTCCATACATACACATGCAACATAGTCCGCTTTCTTAATTTCACCTTAAAAGCCTCAAAAGAGAGGCAAAGAATAGCTACTATTTCCTCATCCTTATTATAGCTTTCACACATGCAACATTAACGACGAACGATCAGGATGATGTCCTTGAGCACGGCATTCAGTTAAAAGACTCGTAAATGTCAATCTTTAAGCAATCACTTGCTATTAAAAACATCAATTTTTGGTTTGTTTTATTTTTTTGTTGGGACTAAAAGAGTCCCATTTTTGTTTCACTCTTAAATACATTGTTTTGTTGTGCTGTACTGTGTTGTCTTCCTTTTTTGTTTTCGTTTTCGTATTGACTTAACAAGACGAAATTCTTGTGACATTAAATGCATTTTTACCAGCGTCAAATGATAATTTCAAAATGATAAAATAGGCACTGCATAAACAACAAGTGGTAGTGTTACTACCACTACATTAATAAGAAACTACACCAAGAACTGGCCATTAAAGTTATGTAATTTTATACTCAAACAACCTGTCTCTGACCCTTTTGTATCGCCCATACATCCAACAACATAACTTCATTACAACCATCAGAAAACAAAAACTGCACAAGAGAGCAACAAGAAGAACAGAACAAATAGGAGATATGTCCTGCATTTAATTTCAAGTGTGAGTCCTGTTGAATGGCGACAATATTAGTGCTCGTATGAGAGCTACTCGCTTACCCACTCTAACTGTGTTATAAGCTACAGCTTCCAATGTTGTGTTAGTGCATGTATGTTGGAAGTACAGAAGGTATGTGTGGCATGTTTGGTAGACAATTATTTAAGGTCATTTGCAAACGTTGCAGACACTGACACACCCCCAATACATGCAACTTAAATGGAAGTGCCACATAAACATGCTTATATTGAAACTCCCCACCCCACTATATAAGGGGTTTATAGGGGACCTTCTTAAGCATTTAATATTATTTTGATGGCACTTTTAAAATGGAATTTTTTACTAAAAACTTCTTAAAAACTTCTTCCGCTTGGGACTAAAGGGTATCCCCTGAATTATTGAAAAGTTGCCGTCATATTTTTTTTTTTTGGCGACTTCTATAGGAGGTTCCATTCCCACACTTGGTCGTAATCACTACCAGTTTGCTTTCGATATTTGTCGCCTAAATGATTCTGTATTAACTGTTCTCTATAGAATTACGGATGGTTCGCCACGTTCAGGCTATGCCTAAGTCACTCACGAACGTCAATTTGATGTCCGTTTTGTGAATTTCCGTGTCAAGGATTTCTCAAGGAAATTTCGATTCATCTAGAACTTAGAGATATCGTCGGATATTGAATTACTGACGACCCAACAAGGCTGGTTGGTACAAGGCTAATATTTTCCAACATATTACAGGCTAACACGATGACCTCAGTTAAATTGATTATTGTCTGGTAAGTTCTGATTCTCTTCTTTCGTTAAATGGCATGGTTATTTACCGAACCTGTATGAATCTCATTTGCCACTGCCCTATTGGAAGTCATGCTGCATGACCTGGCATTTCCTCGGTAGGTTTTTCACGCAGAGAGCAGTGGCATAAAATATTGTTTACATCTTAACATTAGCACCAGCATGCCTAATCGTTTTAAGGGGGTACCTTGGGCGATGCTCTAGGTTTGGAGGACGTAATGTTTTCCATTCTAAAATGCCGTCGGCTTATTGCGTTGTCCTCTCGCAAATGCTAGACAAGATTTTATATATTTTTGTTTCTGATCCATCCATGTAAGTTCTTCTGATTTAGACGTCTTCTTATTGTCTTGGACGCGGTATACAGCCAGAGGACTGCAATGGTTGATTGAAAAACAATCATGATTTAATTCACTCAACTGATAATATATGTCTTAATACTCGTTCTGAATATTTATTTCCAAATCAATCGGTACAGCGCCTTTTTTGTGAGTGCCCTGCACTTCGAAACAGACGTCTGACTGATGTCTTTGAGTAACAGAACGGTTGAACATCAAGGCGTGGTAGATATGTCACTAAAGGAACCTGCGGCTTCATACGAAGTTCGGGGTGTTCAAACCCATCACTAACCAATTGTACCTCTACTCTGGGTAATACAATGGGCCGTATAGGCAACTAAGTGAACTTGCTGTGAACGGTAAGTTACCTGCTAACCTAAATCGAATCGATGAACTCAACTGGATGCAGTCAGACTGTAGCTAATACTAATTTTATGCAATATGTAGGCGATATTGCGATAATGCGCAGACCAAACGAGATATGTAATGCTTCCTGTCTCCCTAAACTTCTTTAAAATCTAGTCAATAGTTTTTTGTTCATTTTGTCCTTGTCGTTTGAATCATAACTTTAAGCAGAGTAGATTTTAACTATCCTTTGTACGTCCTCCTCTGTTCTTAATCGAGGTTTTAAAACCACTAAATGGATAACCCGATACAAGTATAGAAATAGGTCTGTTGCGAATAAGAATTTGAGAAGTTCGTCACTAACGTTGTTTCAAATAACACGGTATTGTTGGCATTTGATGCGTAGCACAACTTAATGATTTGGGAACCACGTAATTGTATCTTTCTTTCTCCTGTTATCTAATTTTTATTTCTCTAGGACAAGCTGTTACATTTATTTGAAATGCCACTAGCTCAAATGTTTATGAGTTGTTTTCCTATCTGTTCGGTTATCCTCTTTATATCTCGAAAACACACAATTTTTTCTATAACAAATTGTAACTCAACGCATAACAAGTATCTTTCAAAAATTACATACGGTAGGGTACACATCACACATTTTTTGGAAACAGTTATTTGCGATCGACCAATGAACAACGCGATAATAATAATAATAAAATTCTTTCTCGTTGTGGTCATTCATTCAAGTATTCTGATTGCCTGGTAAATCTTCGTAGAGCAATTGTTATGTGAAGCCAAAGAGGAGCGCAGCGAGTGTGAAGGACATGAACGTAAAGAACATCATGTCTGCATACATCGAAAACAAAACCACTGGTAAACTTTCATAATAAATAATCTGATATACAAACAATGAATATTTTAGTCACAGGAAGATGTCAACAGAGATCATTTAACAAACGATTCTGATAACCCGAGGAATTAAAAATCGTTTTATTTTCAACACATATCGCTGCTCCTACGGCGGCATGTATATATTTACATAGTAGATGGGAATAATACTGAATGTAGGGAACGTAATATGATCATTTTAATTTATTTAAAAACTTCAAATTGTAGAGTTGCTCAAGGAAATAATTTTTTATTAAACAAGCGCTGGTTTAGAGATTCCTTAATTTGTTAACATATATATCACAGCAATTTCCTGCAAAAGTTGCATAATGTAGGGTATGCACATTTTTTAGAAACAGTTATTTGGGATTAATCAAGAAAGAGAAGAGTAATAGTTACACTCTGTCACAAATATTTTTATGGAAACAGTTATTTGGGATCGACCAATGAACAAATAGAAAAATAATTCAACTTTCTCTCATTGTGGTCATTCATTTAAGTATTCTGATCGCCTGTTAAATCTCGATGAGGCAAGCGTTAGATGAAGGAGCGCAGCGAGTAAAAAGGTCATGAACGTATATAAAGAACATAATGTGTAAAAGAAAACCACTTAATAATAAATAATCTAGCATACAAATAATGAATATTTTATTTTGATTTATTTATTTTCTTTTTTTATTTATTTATTTATTCAAGTCAATGGACAAATTCCTTACTGACTAATAACAAAAATTGGTACGAATAAAATTAAATACAATTACAAACAGTTTCTACAAAAATAACGTAACTATTACAATATAAATTAGGAAAAGTTAAGAATTGAGAAAAATAATAATATTCCGTTTTATAACGCAAGAATTTAAAGAAAAATCAACAAAGTCTGACAAATAATTAAATTGACGGCAAATTCTAGTTAATGGATCAGCAACAGCATAATTAGTTCTGCAGAATTGAATATAAATAAGATTATAACAGCGGAAGTTACGACTAGGAATATTGAATTTAACCGATCTTAACAGAAATTCACAGCAAATATTACCATTGATCAGGTTAAACATAAAGGATATATTTAACATCGTTCGACGGCTCTTAGGGGTAGGCGGTTTTATTAATGCCAGTCTGCTAGTATATGGAGGCATATCCAGATAATTCCATCCAAGGCCACGCAAACAGAAGAGAAGAAATTGTTTCTGCACAGATTCGATGTGTTCACTGTAAACATCATAGTGAGGATCCCATACAATGGACCCATGCTCTAAAATTGGTCTGACAAGCGATACATATAGCTGTTTCGTAATATAAGGATCAGAAAATTCTTTTGCCCAACGTTTTATGAAACCAAGAGTGCTTCTTGCCTTATTAACAGTCAAAGTGATATGATCATTAAAGTTTAATTTTGTGTCTAATAAGATCCCAAGATCAATAAAAGAGTCAACATTCTCCAATTGATGACCACCAAGCAAGTAATTAACCGTGATAAAATTATTTCTTGAGAATCGCATACATTTGCATTTTTTAATATTCAGCTCCATCATGTTGTACTCGCACCACAAAAAGAAATCATTGAGATCATTTTGAAGATACATATGCTCGATGAAATTATTAAAGGAGAGAAAAACATTTACATCGTCAGCATACATCAAGATATTGGCAAAATTAATTATGTTGGGAAGATCGTTTATAAACAGCGAAAAAAGAAGTGGACCAAGATGGCTGCCCTGAGGAACACCAGATAGAACATAAATATACTTAGATAAGCTATTGTTCACGCATACGGTCTGCTTTCTACCAGTTAAATACGACTCTAGCCATCTTAAGCTCCTATGATTTACACCCATTAAATCCAATTTAGTTAACAGTAGTTTGTTTAGTCACATGAAAACGTACAAAGAGATCACCTAACCAACGATTCTGATAACAAGAGAAATTTGAAATCGTTTTATTTTTCTTAACGCATATCGCTTCCCCTATGGCGGCATATATGTATATGGCGTATAGAAATAATATAGAATGTAAGGAGCATAATATGGACGTTTAAATTTATTTGAAAACTCTAAATTGTTAAGTTACTCTAGGAAATAATATTTACATTAAACGAGAACTGGTTTAGAGATTTTTTAACATATTTACATATCATAACAATTATCCTGTAAAAATTACATAATGTAGGGTATGCACATCTTTTAGAAACAGTTATTTGGGATTAATGAAGAAGAGAGAGAAAGTTTTGCTACTTTTGTATTTAGGGTTGCCGTCTTTTATTTTGGCTGCAACACTTCTGAGTCAACGAGAACTCTGCTAATGTCCTTTAATTTCTCTTCTTAACTCCTGCTCATGAAAAATCCACTCATTTATGCTGAAATGTTTTTGAGCTATTGTCATACAAATTTTTGATCTTCTGTTATCTATCGCCTGGCTTTCTAGTCCCCTGTTTTATGAAAAACACTCAACTCAATTGGTAAAATAAACAAACAAAAAAAAACAAAAAGTTGCCAGAGATATTGAAGTCTTGTTTTTGTAAGACGAGCGATTAAACACACGTTCGTCTGTTAATATAAAAAGTACAAACAAAAACACTAAAAAAAACACAGGGGACAGGGCAATAATGTAGAATATATGGAAGGCAATATGGTGGATAAAAATTATTCAAAAACTATACAAAGTTATTCTAGGAGATCGTATTTATTGAACGAATGCTGTTGGTTTAGAGAACTTTTTTCAAATATAAATTGTAACACAACGCATAACAAGCAGGTTTTAAAAATTACATACGGTAGGGTACACATCACATATTTTTTTAGAAACAGTTATTTGGGATTGAACAATGAACAAATAGAAAAATATTTAAAATCTCAGTTTTGTGGTCATGCGTTTAATTATTCTGATTGCCTGGTAAATCTTCGTGAAGCAATTATTATATGAAGCCAAAAAGGAAGCGCAGCGGAAGAAGGACGTTAAATGACGTTAGGGTATAAAAAAAACATCATGTGAAAGAATACCACTGGTAAACATTAATAAGTCACAGGAAACAATCAACAGAGATCGTCTAAACAACGATTCTGATAACATGTAAAAACATGTAAATCCTTTTATTCCTTCAACACACAATGCTGCCTCTATAGCTGCATATACGTATGTAATCATTATATTACATTGTAATGTGAATAGGAATAATATAGAATGTATGGAGAACATAATATGTCCGTTTCAATTGAACTAAAAACTCTAAATTGCTAAGTTACTCTAGAAAATAATTTTTTATTAAACAAGCGCTGCTTTAGAGATCTTTTAACTTGTTAACATATCATAACAAATTGACCGTAAAATTGCATGATGTAGGGTACACACATATTTTTGGAAACAGTTATTTGGGACCAACCAAGAAAAAGAAAAATTATTAAACTCTTTCACACAAATTTTTAAAGAAACAGATATTTGGGATCGACCAATCAAGAAAAGAATGTTAAGGAACAGTTATTTGGGATCGATAAATGAACAAAGAGAAATAATTAAAATCTCTTTCTGTTTGTGATCAGTCATTCATTCAATTGTTCTGATTCCCTGTTAATAAACGTTGTCTGGTAAAATCATTATAAAAGTGGCTAAGCAGATATTTAGGGCGTGTATGTCTGCACCCCTATAATAGATTTAAGACATCAGACATCACTTGTTTCGAGTGCTGGTCACGAAAAATTTTTATATTGCAAATTATATCTGTGTTAACTTCCGAATATTGCATAAGGTAGGGTACTCACAAATTTTTTGGAAACAGTTATTTGGGATCGACCAGTGAGCAAGTAGAAAAATATTTAAAATCTTTTCCTTTGTGGTCATTCATCTATCTATTCTGATCGCCTGGTAATAATCGTTGCTTGGTAAAATCATTCTAAAAGTGGCTCAGCAAATATAAAAGGCGTGCATGTCTGCACCTAGTAAACCCCTATAAAAGATTTAATACATCAGACACGTATTACGATCACTGGTTTGGAGTGCTGGTCAAGAGAAATTATTTATTATAAATTACATCTGAGTTAGCTTGCGAATATTGCATAAGGTAGGGTACTCACACATTTTTTGAAACAGTTATTTGGGATTGACCAATGAACAAAGCGAAAAATAATTAAAGTCAATCTTTGTGGTCATTCATCTATCTATTCTGATTGCCTGGTAATAATCGTTGTTTGGTAAAATCATTACAAGAGCGGCGAATCAGGGTGCGCACTTGGTAAACTCCTAGCCTTAATATATCAGACACATAATCGACTATTACGATCACTTTTTTCTAGTGCCGTCACGAAAACTTTTTATGTTATAAATTATATCTGAGTTAGCTCGCAAATATTGCATATGGTAGGGTACTCACTCATTTTTAAGAAACAGTTATTTGGGATTGACCAATGAGCAAATAGAAAAATATTTAAAATCTCTTCCTTTGTGGTCATTCATCTATCTATTCTGATCGTCTGGTAATAATCGTTGCTTGGTAAAATCATTATAAAAGGAACACAAATCTAAATATACAGGGTGTGTTAGAGCAAAAAGAAAACAGCAAGTAAGCTTATTGATTAATATGGTGTATGATGGAGTGCCATCTAGTAGGCAATGCCTGATCGCTGAGTAGTTATGAATGAAACGATTTATTTCTTTTTTTATAAACTTTGGTCAACGCATTATTTATGACTAAAACAAGGTATTTATTCTTCTTTTTTTATAATATTTTTATTCATATTTATTTATTATAAATTAATTGTATAACAAGTAACAAATATACATACGAGTATATATAACAAATAACAATATTTCTAGTACAATATAAAGTGGAGAGCAAAAGTCTTTGTACCACAATATGTTTTAACAATTTGAAATAATGTGTGTGTGTCTAGACGAGTCAAAATATATCATTTTATGTTCGTACGGATGTACTTCATCAGTATGGAGAAAAAAGAAATGAAAGCTCCATCGAAACGGTTAAACATGGTGGTGGTGGTAGTGGCAATATAATGTGAATCGGTATTATTAAGAGATTGCTTTTTATACAAATTGTTGGTGAAAATTCATAATATTGCTAAAATGTATTGGAGTACTAAGACTTTTGTTGTCCACTGTATTTACTATATATTTTGTTTAAAGATACATTATTGGCTTTAAATTGTTAAATTTTACAAGTGTTCATTCGCATACATATAAAAATCCTTAATTAAAAATAAAGATATTACAGTCAAAGAAAAAAGTCTTCATACACCACTCTATGTAGGTTTTTTTTCTCGGGGATTTTTTATCAAATTGAAAAATCTGTTCCAGCGTTTTTTAAGGCAGTTATAAATAAGAATGTTTGAAGACAAAAAAGGTATATAAAAAAATATTAAACAATGAAATTATTAGAAAACTACAAAAAAAATGGGCAGCCAAAAATTCTACATATGTACATCGGTGTATGTAGATTTTTTCTGTGATTGTATATCGTATATTTAAAAAACACAATTTTTAAGGAAAGCAATCAAATGCATTTAAAAAGATATCCTCCTTTCAAATGTACAGTCAAAGAAAAAGGTCTACGTACAGTAGTGTACTTATGGAGACTATTTCCTTTGGCTGTATGCTAAAGTTACAGAAATGGTTTGAAATTTTTTGTGTTTTTTAGGTTTTGTTTGTCAAAATATTATTCAGTCTACTGTTGGTTTTTCTTAATTCTACACGCCATGGTATAATATCTTCTTCGGATCATTTTCTTCGTTTTGTTGCAGCAGGTATTGTTGCTCTTGCTGGCATAACTGCTGATGTTGCTGCTGTTGTAACTGTTGCAGTTGCTGAGCATCTCAAATCATTGTATGTATGATAATTATTGTCACCAACCATTTACTGATTTACTGTCGTTGTCCATGACATGATTGATGCCCATTATATGAACCATTTTATTCATAGCCATTGGTATTCTGTTTATTAATATGACTGGATGATACAATTTCCACTTTGGTTGTATAAATTGGTGTGGCTCTATAAAGAGATATAAAAAACAAACAAATTTTGGTAAAATATTTTCAAATTTCATATGCACATACAGTCTAAGAATAAAGTCTACATAAACCGCTATATATATAGACTTTTTTCTGTGACGGTATGTCCTATATTTAAAAACCAAAATCTTTAAATAAAGCAAACAAATGCATTTTAAGGAGATATTCTCCTTTCAATGTACAGTCAAAAACCTACGTACAGTGGTGTGCATATGTAGACTATTTGCTTTGGCTGTATACTAAAGTTACAGAAATGGTTCGAACTTTTTGTGGTTTTTAGGTTTTTTTTCTTCAAATGTTTTCAATAATGCTAAGCTTACCTTAAATTTAATTCAGTCTACAGTTGGTTTTTCTTAATTTTGCACGCCATGGTATAATATCTTCTTCGGATCAACTTCTAAGTTTTGTTGCTGGTGATTTTGTTGGTGTTGCTGTTGCTGGCATAATTGCTGCTGCTGCTGCTGTAGCTGTTGCAATTATTGAGCATCTCATATTATTGTTTGTATGATAATTATGGCCAGCATTTACTGATTTACTCTGACCATGTCCAAGGCATGATTATGTCCATTATATGAACCATTTTGTGCATAACCATTGGTATTCTCTTTATTAATACGACTGTATGATGCAATTTCAGTAGCCCGAGGAAACCATTGATATGCTATCGATTGACACAATGTGGCACGATTTTTGAAGCACCATGTATCATCTACAGGATTGTTCTCTTTCCAAATGGCTCTATAATAAGATATAAAAAAACAAATGTCGATAAAAATATTTTTAAATTGGATTGAAAAGGATATTATGGGGTTATTAAAGGAATTTGAAATGAGTGATGTTTAATGAAAAAGCTAATTTGCAAAAAATTATAATTTAGAAATTATTCGAAAAAAATAAACATAAAAATTAGCAGGAAAAAGTCTACATATAATGGTGTATGTAGACTTTTTTCGGTGACTTACAAATATAAATAAGTATCTATTGAATAAAAAAAAAAAACAAAACAAGCACAAGTTAAAATTGTGGTTTTAAGGTGTACGTACATATATAATCTCTTGGGAACGATGGAATGCCTGCAAACGAGGTAAAGTTCCTGACTGCGGCCAACGTGACGCACACAGGATACTCCTTGTCTTGCTGTAATCAAGTTTGCACGTATCCTCCTCGTGGCCCCTCCTGGATGGCATTCTAACAACCGCTGGATGTTAACTAATTCGTGCAGCGAAGTCCAATGAAAACCACAACAACAGAAGAAGAAGAAATATATGATCTTAAAACATAATCTGTATTGTCTAGCATTCCAAGAAGTTAACGGGCTTCTAACTATAGCAGATTTCTGGTATTTAGCACTGTTTCACTTAGTGAAGAATGACTCTTCTATTAATAGAGTATGTATTGTTATGTTCACGTACGTCCAAAATGTACTCATCTCGGTACTGGTCCTTATATTAGAATTGTTCCTTGAGACATTCAATTCCACATATATTTTCAATATGTGTTTCTCTCATTCACTTCTCCATTTCCTTCTCTTCTAGACCTCTAGATTACTTATGTATGCCCTTTATGACTATTTTTAGGTTTGACAAACATTTCTTAAGGCAACCAAAATTAGTCGTCTTTCTAATCTAAAGTAGTGCATGTTGACCAGACACATTCTGTTTGGACTTAAAATATTTGAATTTGGTTTTTTCATTACAATTGTGAGTGTATTACAGTGTTGTTGACTTGTACGGCCAACAACCAGTCATTGTTGTATTGTATAAAGGTCTTGACTATTGACTACACTCCCAGTCATACCAGATACCAGGAATTAACAGTCATTATTACTTAAGGGATACCATGAATTTTAACTCGGTTTCTGTGAGTGTAATCCTTGCATGAGCGTGTGGAGGTGACTGTTGTTAATGATGATAAGGATTGTGATGACGGTACTGTTAGTGTTATTTGTTCATAAATTCACGTATTTGCCTATTAATTTTTTGTTGCCCACAGTTGCATATAATTTTGTCTACAAAATGAAGATTTTATGCATAAAATTCTATTTCATTAAGACTGGGCATTATCCTTTCTAATATCGTATTACCAGGCTCCCTATAACTAAACTAACTAATTCAGTTACATTTGGCAGCCATAATCTCACTTGTCGTCGGGTTATCTTCCGTAATGTACACACGCATTACTTACATAAGAATTATACAATAAATACAGGGGGTACAGAGAAGTGATGAGTGAGTTGAGCGAATAAGGAAAAGGGTGAATAAGTCGGTGCAAATAGTATGTCTGCTGGTTACACGATTACGTATGAATAAATAATTTTATTTCCGTGTGTGTGAGTAAATAGTTTTTCATTTTGTCCTTGTCGTTTGAATCATAACTTTAAGCAGAGTAGATTTTAACTATCCTTTGTACGTCCTCCTCTGTTCTTAATCGAGGTTTTAAAACCACTAAATGGATAACCCGATACAAGTATAGAAATAGGTCTGTTGCGAATAAGAATTTGAGAAGTTCGTCACTAACGTTGTTTCAAATAACACGGTATTGTTGGCATTTGATGCGTAGCACAACTTAATGATTTGGGAACCACGTAATTGTATCTTTCTTTCTCCTGTTATCTAATTTTTATTTCTCTAGGACAAGCTGTTACATTTATTTGAAATGCCACTAGCTCAAATGTTTATGAGTTGTTTTCCTATCTGTTCGGTTATCCTCTTTATATCTCGAAAACACACAATTTTTTCTATAACAAATTGTAACTCAACGCATAGCAAGTATCTTGCAAAAATTACATACGGTAGGGTACACATCACACATTTTTTGGAAACAGTTATTTGCGATCGACCAAT
Organism: Sarcophaga rosellei; assembly: GCA_930367235.1. Lineage (NCBI taxonomy): Eukaryota > Metazoa > Arthropoda > Insecta > Diptera > Sarcophagidae > Sarcophaga > Sarcophaga rosellei. Next base: position 60,566,554 of record OV884018.1, on the reverse strand, counting down.
GAACAACGCGATAATAATAATAATAAAATTCTTTCTCGTTGTGGTCATTCATTCAAGTATTCTGATTGCCTGGTAAATCTTCGTAGAGCAATTGTTATGTGAAGCCAAAGAGGAGCGCAGCGAGTGTGAAGGACATGAACGTAAAGAACATCATGTCTGCATACATCGAAAACAAAACCACTGGTAAACTTTCATAATAAATAATCTGATATACAAACAATGAATATTTTAGTCACAGGAAGATGTCAACAGAGATCATTTAACAAACGATTCTGATAACCCGAGGAATTAAAAATCGTTTTATTTTCAACACATATCGCTGCTCCTACGGCGGCATGTATATATTTACATAGTAGATGGGAATAATACTGAATGTAGGGAACGTAATATGATCATTTTAATTTATTTAAAAACTTCAAATTGTAGAGTTGCTCAAGGAAATAATTTTTTATTAAACAAGCGCTGGTTTAGAGATTCCTTAATTTGTTAACATATATATCACAGCAATTTCCTGCAAAAGTTGCATAATGTAGGGTATGCACATTTTTTAGAAACAGTTATTTGGGATTAATCAAGAAAGAGAAGAGTAATAGTTACACTCTGTCACAAATATTTTTATGGAAACAGTTATTTGGGATCGACCAATGAACAAATAGAAAAATAATTCAACTTTCTCTCATTGTGGTCATTCATTTAAGTATTCTGATCGCCTGTTAAATCTCGATGAGGCAAGCGTTAGATGAAGGAGCGCAGCGAGTAAAAAGGTCATGAACGTATATAAAGAACATAATGTGTAAAAGAAAACCACTTAATAATAAATAATCTAGCATACAAATAATGAATATTTTATTTTGATTTATTTATTTTCTTTTTTTATTTATTTATTTATTCAAGTCAATGGACAAATTCCTTACTGACTAATAACAAAAATTGGTACGAATAAAATTAAATACAATTACAAACAGTTTCTACAAAAATAACGTAACTATTACAATATAAATTAGGAAAAGTTAAGAATTGAGAAAAATAATAATATTCCGTTTTATAACGCAAGAATTTAAAGAAAAATCAACAAAGTCTGACAAATAATTAAATTGACGGCAAATTCTAGTTAATGGATCAGCAACAGCATAATTAGTTCTGCAGAATTGAATATAAATAAGATTATAACAGCGGAAGTTACGACTAGGAATATTGAATTTAACCGATCTTAACAGAAATTCACAGCAAATATTACCATTGATCAGGTTAAACATAAAGGATATATTTAACATCGTTCGACGGCTCTTAGGGGTAGGCGGTTTTATTAATGCCAGTCTGCTAGTATATGGAGGCATATCCAGATAATTCCATCCAAGGCCACGCAAACAGAAGAGAAGAAATTGTTTCTGCACAGATTCGATGTGTTCACTGTAAACATCATAGTGAGGATCCCATACAATGGACCCATGCTCTAAAATTGGTCTGACAAGCGATACATATAGCTGTTTCGTAATATAAGGATCAGAAAATTCTTTTGCCCAACGTTTTATGAAACCAAGAGTGCTTCTTGCCTTATTAACAGTCAAAGTGATATGATCATTAAAGTTTAATTTTGTGTCTAATAAGATCCCAAGATCAATAAAAGAGTCAACATTCTCCAATTGATGACCACCAAGCAAGTAATTAACCGTGATAAAATTATTTCTTGAGAATCGCATACATTTGCATTTTTTAATATTCAGCTCCATCATGTTGTACTCGCACCACAAAAAGAAATCATTGAGATCATTTTGAAGATACATATGCTCGATGAAATTATTAAAGGAGAGAAAAACATTTACATCGTCAGCATACATCAAGATATTGGCAAAATTAATTATGTTGGGAAGATCGTTTATAAACAGCGAAAAAAGAAGTGGACCAAGATGGCTGCCCTGAGGAACACCAGATAGAACATAAATATACTTAGATAAGCTATTGTTCACGCATACGGTCTGCTTTCTACCAGTTAAATACGACTCTAGCCATCTTAAGCTCCTATGATTTACACCCATTAAATCCAATTTAGTTAACAGTAGTTTGTTTAGTCACATGAAAACGTACAAAGAGATCACCTAACCAACGATTCTGATAACAAGAGAAATTTGAAATCGTTTTATTTTTCTTAACGCATATCGCTTCCCCTATGGCGGCATATATGTATATGGCGTATAGAAATAATATAGAATGTAAGGAGCATAATATGGACGTTTAAATTTATTTGAAAACTCTAAATTGTTAAGTTACTCTAGGAAATAATATTTACATTAAACGAGAACTGGTTTAGAGATTTTTTAACATATTTACATATCATAACAATTATCCTGTAAAAATTACATAATGTAGGGTATGCACATCTTTTAGAAACAGTTATTTGGGATTAATGAAGAAGAGAGAGAAAGTTTTGCTACTTTTGTATTTAGGGTTGCCGTCTTTTATTTTGGCTGCAACACTTCTGAGTCAACGAGAACTCTGCTAATGTCCTTTAATTTCTCTTCTTAACTCCTGCTCATGAAAAATCCACTCATTTATGCTGAAATGTTTTTGAGCTATTGTCATACAAATTTTTGATCTTCTGTTATCTATCGCCTGGCTTTCTAGTCCCCTGTTTTATGAAAAACACTCAACTCAATTGGTAAAATAAACAAACAAAAAAAAACAAAAAGTTGCCAGAGATATTGAAGTCTTGTTTTTGTAAGACGAGCGATTAAACACACGTTCGTCTGTTAATATAAAAAGTACAAACAAAAACACTAAAAAAAACACAGGGGACAGGGCAATAATGTAGAATATATGGAAGGCAATATGGTGGATAAAAATTATTCAAAAACTATACAAAGTTATTCTAGGAGATCGTATTTATTGAACGAATGCTGTTGGTTTAGAGAACTTTTTTCAAATATAAATTGTAACACAACGCATAACAAGCAGGTTTTAAAAATTACATACGGTAGGGTACACATCACATATTTTTTTAGAAACAGTTATTTGGGATTGAACAATGAACAAATAGAAAAATATTTAAAATCTCAGTTTTGTGGTCATGCGTTTAATTATTCTGATTGCCTGGTAAATCTTCGTGAAGCAATTATTATATGAAGCCAAAAAGGAAGCGCAGCGGAAGAAGGACGTTAAATGACGTTAGGGTATAAAAAAAACATCATGTGAAAGAATACCACTGGTAAACATTAATAAGTCACAGGAAACAATCAACAGAGATCGTCTAAACAACGATTCTGATAACATGTAAAAACATGTAAATCCTTTTATTCCTTCAACACACAATGCTGCCTCTATAGCTGCATATACGTATGTAATCATTATATTACATTGTAATGTGAATAGGAATAATATAGAATGTATGGAGAACATAATATGTCCGTTTCAATTGAACTAAAAACTCTAAATTGCTAAGTTACTCTAGAAAATAATTTTTTATTAAACAAGCGCTGCTTTAGAGATCTTTTAACTTGTTAACATATCATAACAAATTGACCGTAAAATTGCATGATGTAGGGTACACACATATTTTTGGAAACAGTTATTTGGGACCAACCAAGAAAAAGAAAAATTATTAAACTCTTTCACACAAATTTTTAAAGAAACAGATATTTGGGATCGACCAATCAAGAAAAGAATGTTAAGGAACAGTTATTTGGGATCGATAAATGAACAAAGAGAAATAATTAAAATCTCTTTCTGTTTGTGATCAGTCATTCATTCAATTGTTCTGATTCCCTGTTAATAAACGTTGTCTGGTAAAATCATTATAAAAGTGGCTAAGCAGATATTTAGGGCGTGTATGTCTGCACCCCTATAATAGATTTAAGACATCAGACATCACTTGTTTCGAGTGCTGGTCACGAAAAATTTTTATATTGCAAATTATATCTGTGTTAACTTCCGAATATTGCATAAGGTAGGGTACTCACAAATTTTTTGGAAACAGTTATTTGGGATCGACCAGTGAGCAAGTAGAAAAATATTTAAAATCTTTTCCTTTGTGGTCATTCATCTATCTATTCTGATCGCCTGGTAATAATCGTTGCTTGGTAAAATCATTCTAAAAGTGGCTCAGCAAATATAAAAGGCGTGCATGTCTGCACCTAGTAAACCCCTATAAAAGATTTAATACATCAGACACGTATTACGATCACTGGTTTGGAGTGCTGGTCAAGAGAAATTATTTATTATAAATTACATCTGAGTTAGCTTGCGAATATTGCATAAGGTAGGGTACTCACACATTTTTTGAAACAGTTATTTGGGATTGACCAATGAACAAAGCGAAAAATAATTAAAGTCAATCTTTGTGGTCATTCATCTATCTATTCTGATTGCCTGGTAATAATCGTTGTTTGGTAAAATCATTACAAGAGCGGCGAATCAGGGTGCGCACTTGGTAAACTCCTAGCCTTAATATATCAGACACATAATCGACTATTACGATCACTTTTTTCTAGTGCCGTCACGAAAACTTTTTATGTTATAAATTATATCTGAGTTAGCTCGCAAATATTGCATATGGTAGGGTACTCACTCATTTTTAAGAAACAGTTATTTGGGATTGACCAATGAGCAAATAGAAAAATATTTAAAATCTCTTCCTTTGTGGTCATTCATCTATCTATTCTGATCGTCTGGTAATAATCGTTGCTTGGTAAAATCATTATAAAAGGAACACAAATCTAAATATACAGGGTGTGTTAGAGCAAAAAGAAAACAGCAAGTAAGCTTATTGATTAATATGGTGTATGATGGAGTGCCATCTAGTAGGCAATGCCTGATCGCTGAGTAGTTATGAATGAAACGATTTATTTCTTTTTTTATAAACTTTGGTCAACGCATTATTTATGACTAAAACAAGGTATTTATTCTTCTTTTTTTATAGTATTTTTATTCATATTTATTTATTATAAATTAATTGTATAACAAGTAACAAATATACATACGAGTATATATAACAAATAACAATATTTCTAGTACAATATAAAGTGGAGAGCAAAAGTCTTTGTACCACAATATGTTTTAACAATTTGAAATAATGTGTGTGTGTCTAGACGAGTCAAAATATATCATTTTATGTTCGTACGGATGTACTTCATCAGTATGGAGAAAAAAGAAATGAAAGCTCCATCGAAACGGTTAAACATGGTGGTGGTGGTAGTGGCAATATAATGTGAATCGGTATTATTAAGAGATTGCTTTTTATACAAATTGTTGGTGAAAATTCATAATATTGCTAAAATGTATTGGAGTACTAAGACTTTTGTTGTCCACTGTATTTACTATATATTTTGTTTAAAGATACATTATTGGCTTTAAATTGTTAAATTTTACAAGTGTTCATTCGCATACATATAAAAATCCTTAATTAAAAATAAAGATATTACAGTCAAAGAAAAAAGTCTTCATACACCACTCTATGTAGGTTTTTTTTCTCGGGGATTTTTTATCAAATTGAAAAATCTGTTCCAGCGTTTTTTAAGGCAGTTATAAATAAGAATGTTTGAAGACAAAAAAGGTATATAAAAAAATATTAAACAATGAAATTATTAGAAAACTACAAAAAAAATGGGCAGCCAAAAATTCTACATATGTACATCGGTGTATGTAGATTTTTTCTGTGATTGTATATCGTATATTTAAAAAACACAATTTTTAAGGAAAGCAATCAAATGCATTTAAAAAGATATCCTCCTTTCAAATGTACAGTCAAAGAAAAAGGTCTACGTACAGTAGTGTACTTATGGAGACTATTTCCTTTGGCTGTATGCTAAAGTTACAGAAATGGTTTGAAATTTTTTGTGTTTTTTAGGTTTTGTTTGTCAAAATATTATTCAGTCTACTGTTGGTTTTTCTTAATTCTACACGCCATGGTATAATATCTTCTTCGGATCATTTTCTTCGTTTTGTTGCAGCAGGTATTGTTGCTCTTGCTGGCATAACTGCTGATGTTGCTGCTGTTGTAACTGTTGCAGTTGCTGAGCATCTCAAATCATTGTATGTATGATAATTATTGTCACCAACCATTTACTGATTTACTGTCGTTGTCCATGACATGATTGATGCCCATTATATGAACCATTTTATTCATAGCCATTGGTATTCTGTTTATTAATATGACTGGATGATACAATTTCCACTTTGGTTGTATAAATTGGTGTGGCTCTATAAAGAGATATAAAAAACAAACAAATTTTGGTAAAATATTTTCAAATTTCATATGCACATACAGTCTAAGAATAAAGTCTACATAAACCGCTATATATATAGACTTTTTTCTGTGACGGTATGTCCTATATTTAAAAACCAAAATCTTTAAATAAAGCAAACAAATGCATTTTAAGGAGATATTCTCCTTTCAATGTACAGTCAAAAACCTACGTACAGTGGTGTGCATATGTAGACTATTTGCTTTGGCTGTATACTAAAGTTACAGAAATGGTTCGAACTTTTTGTGGTTTTTAGGTTTTTTTTCTTCAAATGTTTTCAATAATGCTAAGCTTACCTTAAATTTAATTCAGTCTACAGTTGGTTTTTCTTAATTTTGCACGCCATGGTATAATATCTTCTTCGGATCAACTTCTAAGTTTTGTTGCTGGTGATTTTGTTGGTGTTGCTGTTGCTGGCATAATTGCTGCTGCTGCTGCTGTAGCTGTTGCAATTATTGAGCATCTCATATTATTGTTTGTATGATAATTATGGCCAGCATTTACTGATTTACTCTGACCATGTCCAAGGCATGATTATGTCCATTATATGAACCATTTTGTGCATAACCATTGGTATTCTCTTTATTAATACGACTGTATGATGCAATTTCAGTAGCCCGAGGAAACCATTGATATGCTATCGATTGACACAATGTGGCACGATTTTTGAAGCACCATGTATCATCTACAGGATTGTTCTCTTTCCAAATGGCTCTATAATAAGATATAAAAAAACAAATGTCGATAAAAATATTTTTAAATTGGATTGAAAAGGATATTATGGGGTTATTAAAGGAATTTGAAATGAGTGATGTTTAATGAAAAAGCTAATTTGCAAAAAATTATAATTTAGAAATTATTCGAAAAAAATAAACATAAAAATTAGCAGGAAAAAGTCTACATATAATGGTGTATGTAGACTTTTTTCGGTGACTTACAAATATAAATAAGTATCTATTGAATAAAAAAAAAAAACAAAACAAGCACAAGTTAAAATTGTGGTTTTAAGGTGTACGTACATATATAATCTCTTGGGAACGATGGAATGCCTGCAAACGAGGTAAAGTTCCTGACTGCGGCCAACGTGACGCACACAGGATACTCCTTGTCTTGCTGTAATCAAGTTTGCACGTATCCTCCTCGTGGCCCCTCCTGGATGGCATTCTAACAACCGCTGGATGTTAACTAATTCGTGCAGCGAAGTCCAATGAAAACCACAACAACAGAAGAAGAAGAAATATATGATCTTAAAACATAATCTGTATTGTCTAGCATTCCAAGAAGTTAACGGGCTTCTAACTATAGCAGATTTCTGGTATTTAGCACTGTTTCACTTAGTGAAGAATGACTCTTCTATTAATAGAGTATGTATTGTTATGTTCACGTACGTCCAAAATGTACTCATCTCGGTACTGGTCCTTATATTAGAATTGTTCCTTGAGACATTCAATTCCACATATATTTTCAATATGTGTTTCTCTCATTCACTTCTCCATTTCCTTCTCTTCTAGACCTCTAGATTACTTATGTATGCCCTTTATGACTATTTTTAGGTTTGACAAACATTTCTTAAGGCAACCAAAATTAGTCGTCTTTCTAATCTAAAGTAGTGCATGTTGACCAGACACATTCTGTTTGGACTTAAAATATTTGAATTTGGTTTTTTCATTACAATTGTGAGTGTATTACAGTGTTGTTGACTTGTACGGCCAACAACCAGTCATTGTTGTATTGTATAAAGGTCTTGACTATTGACTACACTCCCAGTCATACCAGATACCAGGAATTAACAGTCATTATTACTTAAGGGATACCATGAATTTTAACTCGGTTTCTGTGAGTGTAATCCTTGCATGAGCGTGTGGAGGTGACTGTTGTTAATGATGATAAGGATTGTGATGACGGTACTGTTAGTGTTATTTGTTCATAAATTCACGTATTTGCCTATTAATTTTTTGTTGCCCACAGTTGCATATAATTTTGTCTACAAAATGAAGATTTTATGCATAAAATTCTATTTCATTAAGACTGGGCATTATCCTTTCTAATATCGTATTACCAGGCTCCCTATAACTAAACTAACTAATTCAGTTACATTTGGCAGCCATAATCTCACTTGTCGTCGGGTTATCTTCCGTAATGTACACACGCATTACTTACATAAGAATTATACAATAAATACAGGGGGTACAGAGAAGTGATGAGTGAGTTGAGCGAATAAGGAAAAGGGTGAATAAGTCGGTGCAAATAGTATGTCTGCTGGTTACACGATTACGTATGAATAAATAATTTTATTTCCGTGTGTGTGAGTAAATAGTTTTCATACTGAATTCACGTCTGCATATGCGGTTCCTTAGTGGCAATGACAGCAACGATGAAGATGGTGATGATGACGTCTTTATATACATAAAGTTGACAATATAGTTATTATACTCGTAGCAACTACTGCTACTCGTAGCCGTACTCGTACTTGATATCCTGCAAATTAATATTTAATGAGTGTTTAAAGAAAACTGTGTTAACAGACAGAGAGAATATTATTTTATTTTATTGCATTGCGTTCTCATTCTATTTTACTTCGTTTAAACAAAATTTAATTGCCGTCATTAATAACGCTTTGCAAATATCGTCGGCATAAGTGTTAAAAATTGTCTTTCATAGTCTTTTTAAATATCCATGTGTGTATTGGTACAAAAAAACTAACAGTGGATACCGAACAGAAGAAGAAGAAGAAGTCGTAGTCTAGTAGGTAGTGAGTTGGCTTATTAGACGTGAGGCCACGATTCAAACCTCAAGTCACACTTCACGAACAAAACGGAAAATTCCATTCGCCTTGTCTTTTTACTATTCCTCTGGGAAGCAATAACTCCCATAAAACATTTCTATCGTTGTTCTCCACTGTTCTCCAAGGGTTTTGTGCTCGATCACAGGTTCTTCAGCCTTGAAAACCTTCTATGTAACAGTATAGAACTTAGCCCTGATGATATGACCGATCCTATTCCATTTTCTATATTTAATTGGCTTCAAAAGGGATTCACAGTCGGTTAAGTTCAAGAGATTTGTATTTATGATGGCATTGAGCCAGAATACCAAACGCTTATTTTGATCTGTACTATCCAGGTTTCACTTCTGTATAACACAGTAAACTTTACATATGCTTTGAATATTTTAAGCTTGGTACGTCTAAACGTTTGTGAGCTTTCAGAATTGTACTCCAGCTGCTGTTGACTCAGTTGTTTCCGGCAGACCATCATTTATTATAACTATACCGTATGATGTTATTTGTGCTGACTGTTGTAATCAATATCTCATCACTCGTAACCTCATGTTATTAAAGATCCGTGATATCCAATTCATCAGATTTAGGTATCATAATAAAATGCTGTCAACATCCGTTCTAGTCCATGAATGCTGAGAATTTCTCATTCAATTTCGTATCATTTAGAAGTAAATCTTATATGGGTTCAGGACATAGGGATATCGTCACAAATTGCTGTTGAACTTGCCAATTTTCGATATTTTAGATGCCATAGGTATTTCGATAGCTTCTGACTCGTTTCGTTGACAGTAGTAAGATACTTGAAATACGTGCTGCACTTGTGTGGAAAAGAACAGAACTAATTCATTTCACTATGTCGATTGCGATTCTCACGGGGCATTGTTTTACTGAAAGGCTTGCAGATAGATTCGGCATTGCATCGAATGAAAGAAGAGACTATCTTTCTACTCATGTGCCAGTGTCCGGCTCTTGCTATAAAAAGGCCAATGTTCTTGACCTCGTTTTTTCAAGTTTCTTTACATTTTTAATAGAAATACTAGAAATGCTTTTGACAAAGTATTAGCCTTCGTTAGCTAAGAGCGTCTTAATTAATTTCTGAGTATTTAGCTTTGCCGTGCTTACCAAACTCCACTAAAACATTTTTCACACGCTGAATTCGATTGAACATGTTGACGATATACTTCAGTGGAAAATGAATGTATTTCAGTTGCACTTTCTTACATCGTTGTAGCTGAGTTTAGAAATCTTCTCCAGATACCTTCTCTTGGTTAAATTGAATGCATATTTTGTATCCCGAACTCATAGAAATTGTGCAAAACATTGGAAAAAAACCTTCATTAGAGTTCAATAACAGAAACGTAGTGAATTTCAGGAAATATTTTTTACACTCCAAAGAACATTGAAGACAAGAAACAAAAAAGAAATCTTTTTTCAATTGACAAATTGCTTCCATTTATAATGTATTGTTTGGTACATGATAATTAAATGAAACGAACATGTTTCCTTTGGAATGAAAACCAAAAAAATCATCATCAACGCCGTTGAAATCGGCAACTCACAATTGGCAACATTTAATAACTGGTTGTGGATTCCTCTTCCATTTCGAATTCTTATTAATCATGGCAAATGGAAAAACATTTTTTAAAATTAAAAATACCAAAAAAAAACAGGCAAAAAGAGGAGAAACAATTCCGAAAACATTTATTTTTACACTTCCAAGTGTGGTTTATCAAATAATCACTAAAAACAGATCACATGCCTCATAAAATCATTCTTTTTTTGCTGTTTACTTTTATTGTTGCTATTGTAGTTATTCTGGTAACACCTATCCAGTAATGCAACGGACAGACAGAAATACAAGCGCTGGAGCTGTATGATCTCAGAGGAGTATGAAAATCATGGAAATACATGCGCAAACACAAGAAAATGTTCGTAAATGATTGTGTTCAAGAACAAATACGTGTTTTGTACCGTGTATGTGGGTATAAGAGTCTTAACAGTTGAGAGCAAAATATAGCAGTAGTGGAAATAAATAATTTAGAAAATGCTTCCACTCTTTAGAAGGAATTGGCAAATTTGCAAGAAAGGAAAACACTGCTACAGATGTTTCATATCATATTTGGAACTATCTGCCCATCCAGAGCGAACGGCATTAACTACAAATATCATTGGAAGTTCAGATAGCAGAAATCTGTTATTTAAATTCCTCTTTGCTACAGTCAATACAACAATCCAATACATTTTCGCAGAGGATTTGTTACCAGTCGCCGTATTTTAGATTCAAACCCCAGCTCAGACATTTCGAATACAACGAATTTCTCTCAGTAGTCTTCTGACAGTTAATAAAACTGCCATGAAAAGTTTCTCAAGTCTAGAGTTCGGAGTTGACGTTAAACTGTAACTCCTAGTATATCATGGATAATATGAAGACCATACCATACCATAAAATGAAAAACATTTCTTCGGCGACTGCCTCTCAGCAGATTACTGGAAAAATTCTGTCGTTCGAAGTCGACTTTAAACTGTAGGTCCCGTTTCTTATGAATAAAATTAACACACACAACATAAGTGGTGTGAAAACCTAGGACATAATCCTGACTAAATGGTTCTAATGACAAATTGAGTAATTACGCTTAAATTGCTAGTAGATGGCAACCCTATAACCATAACCATAGAACCTACGATAGTAATTTAATTATCCATTTAGCTTAATGAATTCGCAACAAATGAAGAAAATTAAGAAGATGAGAAAATTATATAAGGCTGGCCACTAGTCCTTAAGGGATCGGAAAGGAATACGAAAAATATTGTACATCATCGGCTGAAAAGGAAAAACTGTCATGATATTTTACTCTCAAAAGTTCTTGTTTAGGGAATTCAAAATTCATTTTTCGTTCCCGTAAAGCCTATAAACGTCATATCGAATAGAATTGTAGTTGCAGAAGAAGAAAAAAATTAAAAATATTTTTTGATTAATATTCTCGTCTATCATACCATTGCCCTAACCAGGCAGTAAGATTCACAAACATGAAAAAAAACCAAAATGCCATACAAAGTTCATCTATGTTTGTGGAAAATCATTTATCCCATTCATCCCAGCCATTTCATTCATCACATTCATACTAAACAGCCAGACAGCAACAAATATTTGTAAACGTAAAGCGAATAAAAAATCTACGAAAAGTTTTTCGTTTTTTCGCGGCATAAAAAATCTCTGCGTTGAAAAGGCTACTTTCTTTTTATGCCGGCTAATAATGGTCGGGTGTAGGCTTGGTTGCTGTACCCAAAGGAACATATGGACGGAAGTACAACACATACACAGACATCCTACACAATTGTACAAAATATAAAAGTTCAAGCTTTTGTAAGCATGTAATTTGTACTGAAATGAAAAAAAAGAGAAGAGGAAGCAATAGAATGTGGTGGAGGCAAATAACGAAATGAATACGTGTAGAGGAGTAGTTGGAAGAAAAATTCCAGTGATACGATTTTGCTTAAGAAAAGGTGACCATGTGAATTAAAAAAAAGATAAACCATAAAATGGTAAGTTCTATTGCAACTACATATTCGGTTGGGATAAAACCCAGAAGTTCTCTAAGACGTTCTTCTTCCTGAAAAGCTTATCACCTCACTTTAGGCTGTTAAAACACAGGGATCCCTTGCAATCTGTTCACCCATGCAATAATGCTGTACTTGGCATACTACACAGGAATAGGTCTGCTTAAGCCAAATTTAATTTAACAAAGCTCTGGACAAGACTTTTATATTGTCGGTCATTATTTGCAAAATAATTGTTGCACTTCGAAGAGGTTACATTACTTCGAATATTTAGCATTTCGGTTCTATGTTTGGAGCTTGTTATTATTGGGCTCAGAGACTCTGATTATAGTTTAAATGCCCTATTCATCTTCTTATAAAATAGTTGCCGGTAAGCCGAGTGTTTTTGGTTGATAACATTGGTTTAGGTTAGGCATTAGGTGTTCTGTTGAAATTATGTTCGCTGATCTTGCTAGTGAGAACGAGATCTACGAAGACTGATCTCTCAGGGCGAAACTCCACATCGAAAGATGTGCTCAAGTCCACACAGAAAAGTTTTATAAGGACACAACAATACTATCTGGTAGTAAGGCTACAATTCTAGCACTCGGCTCCTATAACATTGACTTGCGAATAGCATGAACTCTCTGTGCAAACTGAATCAACTGGACAGGGTAAATGGAATTACTATTTACTGAATCCCAGCTCTTGTGAAGGAATGCTTGCATGCCGCTAATACGGTCAGAGTCAGTCTTTGTATTGGAAAAAGAAGTACGGAAGGGTATACTTGGCGAAAGGGACGATGGAGAAATGGGAAGATCTAGGAAGCAAAATTAATGTGTTTGAGAAAATCTAAACTTTTGCTGGGTAATTACAATTGAGCTATGCATGAGCCCTACCAGAAATAGCCTGACTAGACTCAAAGCACCCTGATTATATTCTGTGATAAAAGTAATGAATCACCAGAACGTATTTTTAAAACCTATGCTATGGGTTAATGATTCTGCGAAAGAAAACCTTTGAGGTTGTTAAGCACTAGGCAGGGACACCGGGCAACATTTTGCAGTTTGTCACTATTGACAGAAACATTATATCCCAAAGGTTGACGACAATACACTAAGTCGTATGTTCACTGTACTCTAGGTACTCTACACGGCAATAACACATTATCTGCGGTGAAGTCCATAATACACTGCGTTTAATTTCCTAGCCCCACAAGATCTTCTACAGTTTCATATATATCTACAGATAGATATGGTTACTAAAAGATCCCTTATTACTGATATGTAAGACACCTGAAGAAGCAAAAGGTAAAGTAGAATACTGCTAAAGAACTGATAAGAAGATTTGATGTCTGAGATTTTGCAAAGTCTAACACGTGGAATGTAGTGAATGTTTAATTATAAATTACATTGTAGCAAGAGAGAAAGATGAAGTAGTGGAAGGAAAATTAGTGTTCATTTTTTTTTTTTGATTACTGCCCATAGCATGAACATGTTTCTGTTACCAGTGTTACAGATACCTATGGCCACCTTACTCAATTACTATAACGTGTGCACGTTTTGAAGACACGCAAACAGTTGCAAGAGTAATATCATCACTACGAGCCCATTGATAGCAGTCATTATAGTACTTTTCTACTACGAAAATAGTTGTATATTCGTAGTATAAATAGTATGTTGTTGTTGCTGTTGTAGTAGTTGTATTAATAGTAGTATTGTAGTATTAGCACGTACTCGCAAAAGTTTTTCTGTTGCATTGCATTGCATTCATGATGACGATTTGAATGAAATTGCAATCATTTAAAGGCTCTTCAATGTTGTTACATTTTTTTTTCAATTTCCATTGCTAATGCCAGTCTGGGAGGCTGAAATTTTTTTTAGTTTTTTGTTGAGTAAAGTTAAACAGAATTTAGGAGAATAAAACACGAGGTAACTTAGTCAGACTCCTCGTATTATTAGATCAGCAAACTTGTGCTATTTATTTTGCCAGCCTGTGTACTTGCCTGTCTGCCTGCCTGGCCTTTCATTGGTTTTGTTTTCAGTGATTTTAACGTATATTTTCTTTGGTTTAATAGAGAGACAGTCATATCGTTAGTCTAATTCGCAAATGTGTTAAGTCCCTTTTTTCAAATTTTACAGGAGACACAAAAAACAGTGTAACATTTCCAGTTTTTAAAATTTTTAAACTTTTTAAACGCAATTATTTTTACAAAATAGCTCTCTTTAAATGACTTAGATTAAAAATCAACTCAAAAAAATCAAATTAAATCAAAAAATTAGTACGTGTTTTTAATATTTTTCGTAATTTTGTGGACTTAGCGTTTTTGCCAACCACAAAATTACAACAACTTTAAACTACATAATAACATTTTTTGTTGTTGTAAAATATGTATTTTGCATAATGTTACCGTTTTGCATTAAAATCTGAATTTTGGAAAAAAGTGGACTTAGCGTCTTTGCGAATTATACTAACGATATGTGTTATGTCGTTGTATAAGTATTTGTATTTGGATTTGAATTTTAATACGAGGGAGTATCACGTTTTTATTTGTTGTTCGTACACTGAACTTTCTCCCACTAACGGCTGCTGTTACTGGTTTATGTCTATTCGTAGTTGGCTACCTGGATGGACTGATTCTTTATCTGCCTACTCGAGGATATCCTCGCTCAAATGACTAGCTGTCTGTAGCACTATTTAGGTTTAGCTGAGGCAAATAACAAACAAATACTCATCGTTGTTAGTTGGTTCTTTAGTACTAGAATTGCAGTAATATTTGCTCAACCAAATTAAATTGAGTGTTAGAAGCTGTTGTGATTTTTTCTTTCCATGCTTCCAATTTTTGCTACTTGTGCTCTTATGGTTGTGTTTTAAATGGCAGATTTAAGAAAGACATTAATTGCTATAGAGGGATACGTTTTATTGTGTTCTACAATACAATACCATTAGCACACCAGACGGCATCTTTTAATAACTTTTTATTTGAATTGTGTTTTCAAACAGGGAGAGAGCAAATTAATGAAATTAATTTAAAAGAAATTAATTAACAAGAAAATAATGCCGTATTTTTAGACTTTTTAAAACGGCACCAATGGCTTGAGGGCATTCAGCACGAGACATTCAGAAGGGAGGTAACATTGACACTGTCAACAAGGGTATTAAGGTATAAGAGTTTGGTCAAATATGGCGCTAAAGCCACGTACATTTAAAACTCAAATAAATTATGAACGACTAACCGTAGAGTGTTCAAACCTTGTAAGAATCTCTTACAACTTCTCAAAAAGTGGACAAAAAGAGTTGTTGTATCGCCTTCAACTACTCCCCATTCCCGTTCCCACTTATCCTGCAGAAAACCGACAGAAATTTATTACGCATCCCCCTCAGTCACCTGTCGCTACAACGTCTCGTAAGGAAACCAGTTACCAGTTTCCTTTTTTCATGTGACATATTGAGTCCTAACATCGACCTGTAAATAATAATTGTTATTATTATTATTGCTGTTGTTATTATTATTGTTGTTGTTTTTTTTTTTATAAGAGAAAGCATTCAACCGAAAAATGTGTTTTCATCATTGTTCCTCCATGCTGCTGTTAATATTGTTTGATTGTATGTATGAACGTATCTATCGGAACCGAAAACTGTGTAAATCTTTTTGATTTTGTATGTGTGTATGTGTGCATATGTGTATGTGTCTCATAATCTTATGCTAAAGACAACAATAGAGCCTAGATACGCACCAACTCATATACATTTCAAATATCTTGTCTGTATGTACATTGTATGTGTGTGTGTATATTAAGATGGAAATGTTCTCTGTGTGTTTGTGTTGTATTATTACTTGTTAAATATCCTTAAGGATCATGCACGTGTATAATATTATTGTTGTTGTTTTTCTTTTGTAGATGTGTTCAGGCAAATTTTAAAGTAATTTTTTATTCATGTTGTCGAATTCGTTATTTAATGTTTGTGTTGTACCAACAAAGCATTATCACTTTTTCTGAAATCATGTGGTGGTTCTGAAAAGAACCGATTGGTGCGATAAGTTTATATTGGCTGTTTGGTTCTTCTGCTGTTGTTGTTGCACCTGAGGAAAATATATGTAAAATTTATGCCCAGATTTATATAAAATCTTATAATTCTTACATTTTAAATAAGTAGAGGATTACAACAGTTGGTGCGCAGTTAACATTTTATTCACCTCGAGTTGAATCCGGCTCATTCATCATTTAGTTGGACCTACATATATCCTACAGCAACAATAGGAAATCCCACCGTAAGCAGTTCTGATATCAGCCTCTAAAAAGTCATATAATACAGACTGTTTTCCAGATTACTCAACCTTCTAGCCATAACTACGACCTGGACGTAATTAGCAGGCTTTCTAGCGAAATCAGTAGGTTAATCAAAATCGCACATTGCCGCCTCTGGGCCTCTTGAGGCTCTTATTTTCAGACTCTAATTATTTTGTTTTACCCCGGTGTTGTGTAAAATTAATTTCTTCTTACATCTCAAATAAGCACAGAATTACAGCAGTTGGAGGGACATTAATATTTTATTTACCTCGAGTTGCACGGTTTGTTGGACCCTTCATATCATATACTACAGCAACGAAAGGATATCCCGCTGTAAACAGCCAATACCGGCTGCTTTCAATATTTTTTAACTCTCTAGGCTTAACTACTAGTACGTAGTTAGCCGGCTTTCTGAGGATGTCAATAAGGGAATTGTACTTGCATTCTCTGGCATTTATTTTGTCGAATGAAGCCGTATATAAGAGTATGTATATTGACGTCCAACGATATGTCTGTCGTGTGCTGCATGAACTTTACTGATGTTGATAGGATATCCCTTCATGCATATCGTCTTAGAATGAGGTCAAGGAAAGCCTTTTCTTCCAAATAATTGTACGCTTTCGGTCCGCATGCAAACAAACTGCTTCGCAGACATAATCCCACCTTCAATATTCATTTCCGCGGAACATCAATTTCTTATTCGGTTCAAAATGTTTAGCATTTTTCTCAATGAGAAGGTTGGCTTTTGCGATCCGACATTTTTCCGCTTCAATTGTTCATTTTGTCTCCGTATTGTCTCGTCATAGGTAAAGCCATTATTTAAGGATCCATATCCATAGCGCGGAAGGAATACATTTTTTGCTGGATAGATCACATGTAAGTATGAATATGTATGTATAGAGAAATCTACAATGAAAATTTATGAGATGAACTTAGTTTGTAGACTAGGGCATGTTGCTGAAAGGACATCTTGAGAGGCATTCTAATTGCTGTGTAAACCTGCCTAAAAACCCTTATACCGAATTCGTTTTCTCTTTGAATCCATTTCTCTACTACACATCTAGTTTGCTTTGTTTTAAATATTCTTAACTGTTTGTTCTGAAACTGAGATTGATTTGTTGTGACAAATAGAGTCCCTTAACAGAGTGAGTGGAAGAATTTCGAGGCTATGTACCCTATGTAGAGAGAAATCATTCTGCAGAATATGGATGAGTCAAAAGCCGGTAATGGATAATCCCACTAATATAGAGATCACGCGGTACAAGGATAACTCGCGAATGGTATCCAGTCAAGCTGAATATGCTGTACAGGGATGCTAGGAAAAGCCTCTGAGGGATTCCAGGGCATGTAGGACTTTACGGCAATGCGCAGCCAGATGAGTTTGCGAGGCAGATGTCTGCCACACAGAAAACTCACAAAGTAAACATTTGTTGCTTAATTGCTACAAGAAGATTTTTAAGTGATTTATTAATAAAAATAAACATAAGTGGCCTTTTGACCGTGAGTTGTAGAACGAAAGAACGCTTGTTCGGGATAGAGGTCGTCTAGCTTCTCACACCACCCATGTTGTGTGTTTCAATTGTATCTATAAGTGATGGGTACGCCGAACAACAGATTTTTGAGGAAATTTTCATGGCAATTTTATTTACTCTCAGAGTTTTTGCCAGAAGAGAGAGGAGAGCCGAAAGATATTTTTTTATATTTCGTTTCGTATTTGAACCGTGGTCTCACGTCTTATCAGATAACAATCTACATACTAAAATACGGCAACTTCATTATGGATGATCAATAAATAAATCATCAATCACAGCCTCATGAAATGCACTCATCATAATAATATTCATTCATACTTTTTGGTATTGGATTGTATTGGGTATCTGAACGCTACAATATTACAAACTTTGCTCACAACTTTAGTTGAGTTTCCTTTAGTTTTTGGCAATAAATTTGTCCATTAAATTAGCTGCAAACAATAATGAGCGTTAATCAATAGTTTAAAAGCCATTATTTCATATACAAACAGCAGGATATGGTGTTGAATAGTCAATTAGATTTTGGAAAATCAATGAGCCAAGGGAGGTAAGGTATACGTTACTACGACAGACATCAGCAATCATCAACCATTAACTCTCATATGAAAATTTAGACAAAATGTTGAAACTTTTAAAATGATAACTATGTACGTTATATTACTCATCACCATAATTATAACGGTAATGATGATTTCAATAATAATTATAAACAGTTATGATGATAGTAATAATAATGACAGTCATGATGCTACACTATAGATGCTGTCGACATGTTTGAACAACCAAGTATTGTTGCCATCACCACATTATGTGGCCAATAGTGGCTGACAAACATAAAGCAGTTACCATATTCAAATAAATTTAAATGATATTTTCTCTCCGGCCAATAAATGGAATTTAATTTTAAATTTGAAACCAATTTCACAAAAACCAAAAAGGAAAAAATATTTACAAAATGAAGTATATTTTTTTAATTAAATAAATAAACTATGCATGTATGATTGTGTTTGTGTGTTTATTTATTATTATACGTGGATATAAAATAACTTCTAATTAGTGGTTTAAATTTTTTCATTTTTTTTTTCTGAAATCATACCATCTCTCATAATTTTTTTGTTATTTCAGCAGCGAAATTAGTTGGAAACCCACAATGGGAATTTTGTGTATTAAAAACAACAAAAGTTTTTAAAAATTGTTTTAAATGTCATTAACGAGAAAGTTAGCAAAATTTGAAACAGTGTTAACGAATAATCGAGTTTTCTACTTTAAAATGCATACAATGTGCCGCTATTGGCAAGCCAAAGGCGATCACGGAGCACCCTAACTGGTGGCTTTTTTCTACTTGAATAGAGTGTTTTTCACAAACTATTGGAGGCTTATTATGAAATGTCGACCATCAAAGGACAGAATAACTGGTGACCAATTAATTCTGCCTCCCATTTTTAAAGCCTTTTTGGGAAAATGGGTAGGATAGATCAAATTTAAAGCCGCCTTAAAAAATCATAAATTACATGGATGCTGTAAGGATGGTCCCGTTTTATAACGATAGTACTTATTCCGTCCTTCATATATAACTAGACTGCTATACACTTCACTTGTTAGACTTTTGGTTAGACACGTTCTGTCAATGAATTCTGGATGCCCAAGAATCCTTTGCCACAGGATCCCAAGTATGGCTCAACAGCAGTGCACATTTTGTAGATTTAATCGTTCCTTACTTTCAGTGTTGAGACTTGATTTAGAGAAGAGAACAAATAAAAGTCTTAAACCGTGTAAAAAGTAGATATTTTGTAGAGGCATATACTCCTAAGAGTGCTTATGGAAAATAATGCTTATTTTAATGGACTGTACTTTCATTTAAAACTGAAACACTTTAAATTTAAATAATTTTGATAAACTGGTTACTTTTTGTTTAGTTCGATTTATTGGTTAACCAAAAGCATTCGTTCATTCGAATTGTTGCTCGAATAAACATATTCGTGTTGGCTACTTTGCCTAGATGATTTCTGATGTGTAATCCTATATTTTACCAAC
Source organism: Sarcophaga rosellei (assembly GCA_930367235.1). NCBI lineage: Eukaryota > Metazoa > Arthropoda > Insecta > Diptera > Sarcophagidae > Sarcophaga > Sarcophaga rosellei. The sequence continues at coordinate 60,546,144 of OV884018.1, read as the reverse complement.
CAAATCCATAAATAAATAGAATTGAAACGGAATTGTTTTTACATTTTCCGGAGGGCTGGGGCGACGCGAATGGTAAAATTATTTGACAATTTATTTAAAATTTAATTGAGATTTAGTTGTTGTTTTAGAATTCATTTGAATGTTTTATTTGGCATTTTACTGATCTCGTAATTGGGTGTGAATTGGAGTTTTATTGTTCGATGGGATTTTTACAAACGAAATTTTCTGTCTTTTTTTCGTTTTTCATTTTCAAATATTTTGTTGTGTTTCTTTGTTTATTTTAATCCTATAAAACCTATAACGACAACAATAATATGATTTTTATTTGTATTTACTATGCCGCATAAAATATTTATTTGGACCTTTCAACAGGCATTTATTGGATTTAAATTTTCAGAAGATCTTTTCCACTTTTTTCCAGTGGGTGGCTGACGGTATCATCGCAAGTGGGAATTTTACGCGAAAATGTGTATTTTTTCAACAAACACCAGCTAGAGCATGAGAACAAGAGTAGGAGTATTAATTGCATTTCAGATTAGAATGTAAATACGAATAATTGCTTTAAATTCTTATTTATTTTAGCCGGAATTGAATTTAAATTGGAAATAATTTTTTATTTGCATCATTGCCGTGACTCTATTATGCTAACAAATAGTTGAACGTACAGGTTTAAGCCTTACATTAGAGTGGAAGTGTTATTGGCAGGAAATAAAATAATTACCGGTTCCAGAAAAACAACAAAAAATATTATTATGAAAATTCAAATGGTGTAACATTAAAATGACATTAAAATGATACAACGAACTTATTACAAGTAAACCAACAACATTAGTATGAAAGAAAAGGGGATAGATATGTAGCGAGAACACTACAACCAATGTGAACAAAATACAACAATGAAGTCGCGATAGAGTTTTCGAGAAGGCGAAACCACAAACGATCGACTTCAAGAACCTTCATCGGATTGTTTACATAACATAATTGGCCATTACAACCCTTCAGTCAGGATTACGGCCTAGCTTCTCAACACCACTCATGTTGTGTGCGTTAATTTTATACATGAGTGGCGGGACCTACAGTTTAAAGTCGACTCCGAACGACAGATTTTTTGAGAAGCTTTTCATGGCAATTTTTTACTCTCAGAGTTTTTGCCAGAAATCTGCTGAGAGGAAGTCGCCGAAGAAATACTTTTTGTGTTTTATTTTTGATGTCTGGCCTGGGATTCGAACTCGGGCCTTTCGTCTAATAAGCCAACACACTACCTACTAGACAACGGCGACTATCGGATTGTTTACGTGGACATATAAAAGGGCAAAAACGTAACAATATAAAAAATAAACACTGAAGGGAAGCACAACTTATATCAATTAAAAGGTGTATTGAATACATTGTGATATAAAACGGTATCATCCGAGTATAATTATTTTAAATACGACAGGCAGAAAGATCAAGGATTAATCCCATTGGGATGTTCGTTAAATACGGATTACGACCCAGTTTCTCACATAATTTATGTTGTGTGTGTTTCTTTGATACACGAATGAAGTTGATTGGGTTTAAGAATCAGGCTGTCTACTATCTCTCGTTATCTATATTATTTTCATTCCATGGCGTCTTCTTCCTTAATTAAATTAATTAATTATACTGAAATTGCTGATGGAATTCAAAAAGCACTGTACTAAAGACCAGAATTCTGTAGATACTATTGTTTCCCTGAAGTCTTTCGTTTTTGTATAACAGAAACAAGTGCTTTTAAACCGATGTCTACAACCTGTATTAAGAATAGTGAAGCCTAGAAGAATATTTAATTAAGATCTTTGCTGATATCCTGAACACTAATCAATAGAAATTCAAACTTGAAGAGAGAATAGAATTCAATTGCCCACATACAAAATAAAAGCTGTTGAGTAGAGTCTAATGGAAATCCAGCATGCTCGTGCGGGTCAAAACTGAAGCGAATGGGATGAAGAAAAGCTAGGCAAATTGTCCTATATTAGAGAATAATGAGGTTTATTAGTTATAATCGTATCATTCTGAATAAGCGGGGTATATCGAGTATAGACTTGGGTTACAAGAAAGTTTGAAAGCTTTAGCAGATAGTTGAGTCTCCTGAATCATTATGGCAACATTAAGATGCCTCTGTTCTATACTGTGGTATATTTTTATCATCTACTGATTCCATTCCGTTCGTTATGAGTTACAACTGGAGGATTTTTATTCCTGGACGAAAGTAATCTGACAACCTTGTTAACCTTATTTTACAACCAAAATCCAATTGTAATGTATTCTGTCAGTCTGGTAATCTATAACACACAAATTTTATTAAACAAATGAATGAAAAAAATCAATTTTAAAATTTACAAATAATGGCTGCCATTAAAAGTAATTATCTGAGTGTGTATTTCAATTTCTGTGATCCATTGGATACCGATATATGGACAGTAAATATAACGTCCATATAAATATGAAGCAACAACAGCAAACACTATCGACTAAAATATTGGTTAAAAGGCAACAACCTAAGCAACAGGTAACAAAAATTGGGGTTAATGGGATTAAAACAGTTCCCATGATATATGGACAACAGCGCCATTGAGAACGACAAAAGAGCAGTAAAAAGGTTTTAAAAAAAAACAACGACAAATAAACAAAAAATATCCAAAAGCTTAAGTTAAGTTAAGATAAGAATTTCAAAAACCAAAGAAATATTCAAAGAAAGAAAAAAAAGAAAAACACTCACCAGTTAATTAACCCGCATCATGAATGGTTGAACTTGATGTTGACGAGCCGGGTAGTTTGCACCAATCTTTGCGATTCCAAAAACTACGCGTCTTTGATACATTGGGTTGGACATTTAGAACAACGGGACCAGGATCTTCGGCGGCTCTTATCTTGGCACAATTTAAAATACGGCAACCGCAAAAGGCACGCATAAAAAAACTCGAAGAATTTTGAAAGTCGTTGTTAATATTCTGTGACTGCTGATGTTGCTGTGGTTGATGAAGATGCTGATGATGGTTATGTAGGTGTGACGTATGGTGTTGATGTTGCATAGGCAATTGTTGATGTTGTTGCTGTTTTGTATTTTGGTGTATTTGAAGTAAATGTTTAATAGAGCGTGGTGAAGTTGTTGCTAACAATGCAGATGATGAGGCTGCAGATGTAGATGTTGTTGTTGCATTTGTGTTATGACTGTTGGCTCTTCGAAATGAACGACAACTTTGTGTGGCATAAGTAAAGGCACCTTGTTGACTTTTAGCAGCTGCATTGCCTTCAGCTGCAGCAGATGTTGTACTTGACAGATTATTTGATCGTGAACTCATGAGGGCTTTGGTCTTGTGCAGCCGCAGTGAACCAATGTAACTAGCACCACTGGAACCACTAAAACCACTGTCTAGATCAGCCGTTAGACAAGAGGATTGAAAAAGACCAGCACTTACCGTTGCCGAATTGGGTATGGGCGAGATAAAGTCATCCGCTGATCCTCCCGCCGGAGCCGTATCACAGATATTGTCGGTCGATGAAGAAGCCAGCCGCAAAGGCTGACCTGAGGTTGTGGTAACACTAACCACTGGCGTTGGGTGCTCTTTGTCTGTGGGACTACTATGTTGTGGACTTTCTGACATTAGCAAGGCCTCTACGGACAAATTAAGCTCTGCTAATATCTTATGATGTCTATTTTCTACTCTTCTCAGTTCCTCTTCTACCAGAGTTCTATTCAGAGCATCAGACGAATGGGAAGTAGCCCTACGCTGGTGGGGACTGGTTATGGATTTGGAGGAGGATGATGTAGATGAAGCGGATATTTCTTCGTATAAATTTTCCGGCGTGGAAACATTACTACAGTTAGCTGAGACATTCGCGCTGGCTACATTATGGCTTTGTTGTTGCGTAAGTCTTGTTTGGTATGATTGCCTGGTTGTTGGTGATGCCAACAATTTGTTCTTTTTGCCTTTCAACAGAAGAGCTCTTATGGAATTGGGTGGCGGGGAAATGAGATCTTCCTCTTCGCTCTCTCCCGCCATAAGCTCAGCATTTGGTATGTTGGTATGTTTCATAACGGCACCCGGTTCATAGTACGCATATGAATAGTCGTGTTGTTGCTGTTGCTGCAGTTGCAACAGCTGTAAAGAGGTGATCTGTTTGCATTGGCCATGATGATCCTCAATACTGTGATGATGTTGATGCGGATGATTTAAGCTCCTCAAAGTATTGCTTTGCCTTAACAGACCACCACCACAACCCTTAAAAGAGACATGGGGTTCTGGATCCACATACACTTCAATGGAATCTAAATCAGTTTCTAGCTGTTGTTGCTGTTGCTGGTGTAAAAGATGGTAATGTTGTTGTTGAAATTGGTGTTGTAGTTTCTGCTGTGACTGCCTGTTAACCGTGAGAAATGTTTTGAAATTTACATTGGTCACGACGCCAGGTGTATTGGTGGGAATTACGGTTGAAGGTAAAGTTGGGTTAACCTCTGCCGTTACCGTATTCTTTTGAAATGAAGTCGTTTGGTGCTGTGGCTGCTGTTGAACAGCACTGACAACATCACCTGCACTGTCATTTGCTGTCGGTGCCGATGGTTTTTGCATATTAGCTGTTGTTACTGCTGCTGCCATTGTATTTTGATATTTCGGTGGTGTCGTACATGATGTTGGTGTTGCACTGTGTTGAACCTTTTGCTGTTGTTGTTGTTGTCCCACCAAATGACTTTCTTCGTTGTGCTGCAGCCCTGTTTTCAGTGCCCCAACATTTTTGGTTTGTCCACGTGCTACAAGATGTCTTTGATTTTGAGTTTGCTGTTGTGTCGTGTAGTAATTTTGATTTGTTATAATCGCTTGGGTTAGTTGTTTCTGTTGTTGCAATTGTGTCTGTTTCTGTTGGTCTTGCAGCTTTAAATTCTTCTGCTGTTGCTTTCTTAAATTGCGTTGACTGCGTCCTAAACCCAAACAAGCCTCCATGGCACATGTTGTTAATTTTAATTAATGACAGTTTTTAAGCTTACAACAACACAAATACTTGGTTTTCTGTTAGTTTTCTCCGGTTCAATCTCTTCAATCGATTATAGGGGGATGCTGCCTAATTAAACGTTTCGTATTGACCAGATGATTGTTATCAGTAGATGGCTGTAATTAAAAGATTGATAGAAATGGGTCATCAATAGAGCGTGTAAAGAGAGGCAGAGAAAATATATATTTTTTTTTTGAAACTAAATTGTCGGAAAATAAGTGTGATCTCTGGTGGGGAAAATTAGTTTGATTTCATTTAGACGTGTTTAAGCAATAGCCATCAATCAAAAAGGGCCATGGGGCCAACTATTTTATGGTATAAATGCGAGCAATTATTTTGGTAGAGTTTAAGAGTCATTGCACCAAACATACCACGAGTTTACAATATTTCTAGAACCTTCTAATTGCATGCAATAAATATTAAACATTCGTTTTGTTAACACACTTCAACAGATTTCTTGTGATAAATCATGGCAATTAAAATGCTGAAAATTGAAGACAAAATTCCAAAAGCAAAGAATTATTCATACGCTACACCCATCATGCACGATTAAGACATATGATGCTGCTGTTAATGTCTTCGTTATACTCTTACATACTAAGTCAAAATGAAAATTGGGTTTCTATACTTAAAGGATAAGGCTCTGTTTGGTTTCTAATAAGCATAACACATTTTGAAAAATCGTTTCAAAATTAATTTCAGTAAATATGTGACTCAACATTCACTGTGGTCAATCTTATGAAAATCGGTGCATAATTCATAGCTAATGCTAAATAAAAATATTATTTCGAAGTTAAAACCTCTCACGTAAAGTATTTGTTATGCTATGTACAATAAAATCTTCTTACAGTTGCCAAAGTTTCTGCTGAAATTTGTTTCTCTTATAAATGAAAGCAACATTCATTATAAAATATTTGCACAATCAACTAATGAATCACAATTTTACTGCCCGAATTAGTGTGAATGTTGGCTATTTGATCTTGAAAAATCCCTTCAAACAATTCATCCAGAAGTGTCTTTACATTAATGACGAACGTCATAGGAAGATCATGTAGCGTCATCTCTGAGAAAACTGTTTCTTTCTTCTAAACCCATTACAATAACGCAATAAATTTTCGCAGAGGGCGTTGTTTTAAGGCAACATCAGATGGCAACTCTATCATTTTAGAACTTGTTTCAGTAAACTTCATTAATGAGAATGAACTAAAATAAATGAACCGAATAAATAAGTGAACAAGAGGAGGCTCTATGATTCTTAAAGGTTTTAGTAATCTGTATCTATAAGAGATAGTGGAATAAGAGAAAGTGGAGCTTTAATACAAGAATAAAAATACCTATAAAAATTATGAAATACTTGAAGACAAAATTGAGCAATTCTTTTACTATGTAATACTAATTTTGGACAGAACCCTATATGAAGACCTATCGTAAGTGGAGTAATCTATCAAGTTGATCACTTGAAGCTTTACAGGCTCCATAAGAAACAGTCACGGAGTGGATAAAGTATTGTTTAATTTTGATTCGAAATATGTTTCACCTCCAAGGAAAATTAAGTCAAATCACAATTTGAAATTACAGAGAAATATTGTGGCAGTTTCAATTTATTAAACCTCCATGGGGTTAAAGTTGAACTTAAGGACATTAAATGAAAACGAAAAATTGCTTCATTGTACCGGTGTAGTATTGTAGATCTTCCACAGGGAAAATCAGCCTACACCTCTCACTTGGAAGTATTTATCGTACCCATTGATGTCCTATCTCGCTGTTTGAACACAATTTAGTTTAGACTAATCTAAGAGCTCTAACCTTTTTCGATGTTAGTGATGGACTGGGTGATAACTTTGGAATGAATTGCACCATTTGATACCCAATCAACGATAACCATCCTACTTGGCCATCAGGAGAGTTTTATATAAATTCACTGTACCAGACTCCTATTTGACATATATCCAGGATATATAAGAAAAGTAAAGTTATTTCTCGGTATTGAGCAAGCAAGTCGGGTTAGACTTGAACCAAATATGATGCTAGTTTTACTAGGTATTTAGGAGCGTAGAGTAGAAGGAACGCAACCAGATAAGTGGAAGTTTTTATAGGGAACTGGCCAATGGGTGACAATAAATGCTGGATTGGGAATACAGCATAATAAATAATGACTGAGTTTTAGTTACGACGATGCGTATGAGAAGAGGATAGTTGAACACTCCTTGGGTGGTATCTTCAACTGGTTAATTAGTTAATATAGAATATCACAGGGATATTGCATAGATTCAGACATAAGATTACGAAGGAAATGGTATTTATCAAAACTGTGCCTCCCTGGTTCTACTTGCCTGAAGTTAGCCTATGGGAACATTTGACGATACTAACAGAACGACGGATTTGTATAAATGTCTACTATAAATTGAAGTTTGCGTGCACTAACTGAACGACAAACTTTTTGTTGAATCAGAAACATCCCCTGCTTGCCAGTTGGAGAAGCACAGTGAAACTAAAATTTCATGGCAGCACTAGAGTACGTCAACACAACCTGCAGCGACTCAAAAATTCTAATTAATTTCGCAAAAATAGAAAATTTTTCAGCAACAAAATAGAAAAAATTCGCAAAAAAAGAATATTTACAAACAAACAACAATTACATAAAATACTAAAAAGTTGGTGTAACTTTTCATAGCGGCTGCCTTAATATATGACTATTTAAATGCGCGTTGCATAGTATTTACTTAAATGTGGCACAAACAAATTGGTTGCAAATTTTCTGAGGGAGTTGTCGTTTGTTTATAACGAATTATTTGCATCCTTGTTGTTTTTTGTTGTTATAGTTGTATTTTAAATTCATAGTAGTTACACGAATCACACAAGAAGCGAAAACGTAACGAAAGGATTCAACAACCAAAAGTATTCAGCAGTAACAACAGCAACAACAAAATAGTTGACACTTAATATTTTTGTTATTGTTAATTGCAGAACAACAGAATTCTGCAATGTGGCACAAACAACCCAGCACAACGCACTTCTAAAGGCCATGGAGAATGCATAGTTAATGGAAATAGAGTTGTACCGACAGCAAGGGCGTGGGAGATTACATTTTGTTGTATTACATCCGAAAAGAGTTGTAATTTAAATGTAATTTTTGTTAAGTTTTGTAAGTACTTTGTCATTCTCTCATGCTGCCGCACTTCCTCTCTTTTAACTTTTTGATGCGTATCGAGTTATTTGAGGTTTCAACTTTAGTGTGGCACATTCGCTTTGTCGAATGTTAATTAAAAATGTTGAATCTAAAATGTGCCACAACACATTTAAAAGAAAAACGATGTAGAGTGGAGAGTAAGTTGTTTAATGCGACAATTTCATTAAGTTTTTTGCGTTCCTCTGATTCCCCTATCTATTGTATTATTGTGGTAGGAAAAGAAGTTTGCTTCAGTTGCCTTTGTTGCACAATGCAAGGTTTATGGACGATAAATTAACGCAACATTGCAGATTTTAAAACATTTGACAATACAAACTGAAAATGTTTGAACATCTTTGAGCATTTATACCAGCAACGCGGGTAACAGACTCGACATAATTTAAAGAAAATGTATAGGAAGCCTATTTAAGGTGTCATAGATGTGTCACCTAATATCGACCAGGGTAGCAGATCCCTGTTCATTTAAATTAGGTTCTGTCGATCGATCACAGTGTGTATAACCTCCATGGCAGCTTCGTCCCAAAACGTTGCTAGAGGGTATGATTGGATACACAATCAGCAGACTATCGCTCCAAACACCACATACTTAAAGAAACAGAGACAGAATCAAATGCACAAAAATGGAAAGAATATTGAGTCAATCCGTAGCATCAGAAATTGAAATGTTGAACTTACATGCACTTAACGAATCTTCTGGGTCAGTCCGACTGCGGAATTTTTTTTGAACATTTCAGGTATGACAACAACAACAACAGCTATTTTCTTAAAAATCAAGGGATCAAAAAAAAAGCAGAGTTGGAAGTCAAGCGCTCATAGAATAATCACATAGTACATGCAAGTTTACGAACAGGGGCAAGGAACGTCATGATTATTGGTTTGTCGACATATTTGAGAAATAGGAGAAGTTCTAAAACATTGCCTCTACAATAATCCATAAAGCCAACTGGGTTAATACTGTCAATGATAATATTGTCCTGATTAAAAAGAGGCGATAATATCAACGACGAACATTACAGTGCCACTTATTGAGAAAGACTAGAACTCAATGAGCTGAGTTCCAGACTGTACTACATACAATACAAAAACCTCATCACAGCTTCCCCAGATGGAGCCCATCCGAAGTGTCATATTTTCAGTGACCCCGGCACATAAGTCAGGTCTATTTTGACTGTGAAGGAGGCTGTGAATTGTGGCTTATTTGCATACACCTGTGACTTATGAAAAAAGAAAAAGTATAACGGGGTCAAATCGCACGGTTATGGTTGGCCCTCACGTTGATCGAGTAGAATATTCGGTTTGGCTAAACCGCGTGGCACGTGGCGTTGTCCTCCTAACACCAGATATCTTTGGTGACCAGTTCATCAAATTTACAACAAAAGAAGTTATTATAGTTACTTACTTTTATAGTGACTTTTTCAGGATGTATTTTATCTGCTTGGATTCCATGTGTGTATATTCACTTTCCACCATTCATCCAGAAATTAATCTCAGCACTGAAGGTGATGATCACTAAGGTCAGTTGCCAACTGCTCCAGACCCCTTTCAGCGAATACATGTCGTTGTCTATAGTCGTCCATTAGACAGAATCAATGATAAAAAATGTAGCTCCAACGAGATGGCCTTTGTCAACTGCCAAAGTTGGAAAGTCTCTGTTGGAAGATCCGATATAAAAACTGAGTTTGTCGTTTCAAGGCAATGACAGGAGACTACCATATCATTATAGAATTTGCTTAGAACGCAAACAAATTAAAAGAATTTGGGGGAAATAGATGACGGAAAGAAAAAGTACTTCATCTGGGAGTACATAGAATTACTAGAAAAAATCTCCGAATGGCAATTGTCTCTTTGAAATTGAAATTTACTGTATCCGTAGACAGGTTTCCATCCTTAACAGCCTTTGATTAGCTATCAAATTCCTATATCTAAGTAGGAAAGTTTTTTGTTCCTTACAGAGTAGCATTAAGGCATTTAGTTAAGCCTCATAATTATTACTACCATATTCTTTATGAATATATTTCTAAGAATGCAAATTAATTACTTCAGTCACTTCAGTTTCAACTTCAATGCGTTTCATGTAAGTCCATCCTTAAGAACGAGTATTTCTTTAATTTCCTGCCGTGAATTATACTCTACTGCTGTGCTGCCAGTCAATTATTGAATGATAAAAATGTTGCAGGTAAAATATTTTGACGCTGGGTCACAAACGTTTTTATGAAGCATTTCTGATTTTAATGAACAAAACAGAATACAACACAGAGCTACAGACCGCAAGCAAAGTGCGTTGCGATAACCAGAGTTGGGTGAGAAGTCATAGTCATTGCAGGCAATACAGGCAATACCAACATTGCTAAAACGCGTTCAGTGGCTGGCCAACAGAAACAAGGAAAATATGCGAGTTATTTTTGATTCTTGTTACTGTAATTGTTTGACTAAAAATTCATTTAATTAGCAGCAATTAATCCGTAGTGTGGTTGTAATTCATACTTGTCAACGACAATATGGCAAAAAGAAAAGAAAATACAACCACAGCAGCAAAAAGAATGACGAAACAAGGGCTACAACATGCAACAACACATTGAAAAGAAGCACGAACTAGCAGCTACAAATCACGTTGTAATTGTGATGCCGGCGTTGCTGCCGCCTGTTAAAGAGAAGAAAATCGAATAAAATAATGCAACAGAAAATGCATAAAACACACGCATTCTTAAACATGTACATGCAGTATTTGCTGCATATTAGTCCTATTGTACGTATGTTGGTTGAAGTGTATCTCTTGCTCCTCTGGTGGGTTATTGTGTGGCAAGCACATATATTTTTCCATCTGTTCTTTGGCTCTTTTTCCTTCCTTCTGTTCATTCTGTTCATCTGTTGGTTTTGTTTCTTATTTCTTAGCATATTTATGGAAAATAAAACGCCCGTGTTGTTGTTGTTGTTGCTGGACGAGGCAAATTGTTGTGTGCTGCAAACATTTGATGATACAATGATGACGACTGCCACTTGCAACATAAAAATAAACGCCAAATGATATTATTATTGTTGTTGTTGTATTATAACTGCATGTTGCTGCAGTCAATTATTGTTGGTTCTCGTTGTTGTTGATTGCTTTGGCTATTGCAGAGTATAGCGTGTGTGTTTTCACTAGAATGTGAGAAAACTATTGTCTGGTGACAACAATTTGTTTTCATTCATTCTCTTTATGGGTTTGATGCGTATGTTAGTGGATTCTTTTACTACTTTTTAATCTCAGGTCATCATTAACATTATTTCTGGAGAAATTGTTGGTAGTTGTTGATGTCGTTGCTGTGCAAAGTGATAGTATCGGTACATGAAGCGAGAGTGCTAGATAAGCAAGAAATGTTTCCGATGATGATAAGATTTTACAGAATAATCTGAAGTGTGGAGTTGACTTAAGCTGTCCTCAGTCGAAATCACTGTAGGTAGTGTGTGGACTTATTAGACTAGAGTCAAACAACAAACAAAACGAAATATTTCTTTCGGCGAGCTCATCTCAGCAGTCTTCTGATAAAAACTCTGGGGATCAATAAAATTGCCATGAAAAGTTTCTGAAGAATCTGTTGTTCGGAATCGACGTAAGTTGTACGTTACACCAAGCATGGAATCAAACGAGCGTTTGACGACCAACGAATCTCAGCCTGAGACTGCAAAATATGGAACAGCAACTCAGTAATATTTCTAAATTATTAAACGATTATTCTATCCACCTACCAGTTCAGTAATATGGTCACTTTCGAATCTATAGCCTATGTGACTTTAATGTAGATGGCCACATACCATCAATAATATCAATATCAGCAGAGATTGTAAATCTTTAACAACTGATTGACAGACACACGAACACATGTGCTATTAACTTGCAAATATTTTTCGTTCATATTACAAGTAATTATCGCAACTGCCCTTAACTACGTGTAAATGGTGTTTCTTTACACATTTTCATCAACTCCCACCCAAGACACCACGTTTCTTAATATTTGTTTTCTTCTTCTAAAATTAATAAACAATTCAACACAGTTCGGAGGGAACAGACGGAACAGAGAAAACAACATTTTTTAAACATTTACTGACGCATTTATGAAATTCATGTGAATTATCCCAAAGAATTGTGTAGTTTTCCTAGCAGCACTACTCGTGCTACGAGTACAGCTTCTCATCACTTGAGGATTAAATTCATTGGAAACAGTTTATTAAATTACATTGCTATGGTCGTGTGATTTCTGCTGCTGCAGTTTGTGATTTTGCAGCTGTTGCAGCTATCGAAAGTATTTCACAGTCTAGAGAAAACTTCAATTCAAAGAATTTTAATGCGAGCATACAATTGAAGAGTCTTCACAAGCAAAGTATTTAAAAAGCACGAGTGTAAGATGAATGAAAAATAAATTCCTATAAACTGTAAATGCTCCTGGTTGTTGTTGAAGCAAATATTTTTATAAAAGTTCTGAAAACAGCTCAATTGAAATTGGACTATATACAGAGGCTAGCGTGTCTTACTAAACAGGAGCAATGAGAATCTGTAGAGCAGCGGCGATGGAGACTGTGCACATGGTAGTGAAGGCCAAAGTGGTTAAATATAGCATTTTCAGTTTAAATTAAACCTTTTTCAAAATAAATGAAACCTTTTTCAAAATGAACGAAACCTTTTTTAGATTAAACGAAACTCTTTTTAAATTAAACGAAACCTTTTTCAAAATAAATGAAACTCTTTTCAGAATAAATAAAACTTTATTGAAATTCAATTAAACATTTTTCAAATTAAATTAAACCAGTTATAGAATTTGTGGGTTTTAGCATATTTTGTTGTATTTTTTTTTTTTTTTTTTTTTTTTTTTGCAAATATTCGGAAAGAGTTATTTGAATAATTTAATGTAACGCTTGCATTGTCTACAATTTTCAACGGATTAAAAGAACTTAAAATAACGCTGAAGATGGCTTCCATCCATCAATGGACCGTATGAATAGCGCATCCACTATTGAAAATAAATAATGCTGATGTTGTTTACCATAAAGTTTTTTCCCTTTCCACTGTAAATTCAGCCCGTTTCCAAATATTTCTTAGGGAGCTCCTGGATAAAATTGAAAGCAGCCCAGAGTTACAAAATTCATTTTTAATTATGGATAATGTCAGAATCCATAAAACCCAGGAAATTCGAAATATGGTGGATAATAGTGACTGTACACTTAAATTTTTACCACTTTATTCTCCTAAGTTGAACCCGATAGAGAAAACATTTTCTAAGATAAAATTCCACGCCCGATCATTATTAAGTGACATTACCACAGAGCATAACATAGTAAGTGTAATTGAGGAAAGTGTCGCACAAATTAATCAAAATGATTAATGGGAACCATGTTATGGATATGATCATGACAATTCCTAAAGCGGTCAGTGGACAAATTCTTCATTAATTTTAACAAGTATTATATAAAAATGAATATGTTTGTTTTCTATTAAATTCTATATCTGGTTTAATTTAATTTGAAAAATGTTTAATTGAATTTGAATAAAGTTTTATTTATTCTGAAAAGAGTTTCATTTATTTTGAAAAAGGTTTCGTTTAATTTAAAAAGAGTTTCGTTTAATATGAAAAAGGTTTCGTTCATTTTGAAAAAGGTTTCATTTATTTTGAAAAAGGTTTAATTTAAACTGAAAATGCTATAGATAAACGGCAAGTCTAATATGAAATTTATGTTATTAAGGGATCTTGTAACCTAACGCAACCTGTCAGCTCTCTCCATAACGATCTAATGGACAGGACCAGCAAACCCTTTGATTTTGGGAAGTACTTTCTAACGAGATTTAGTAACAAAAATGAATGGAGTAATCTGGAAGCTGCAGACCTTCCAAGTAGAAGTTCGTGTCATCGAAAGATAGCTATATTATCTGACAGTCAGTCCACCCTTCGAGCGCTCGATCCTTGTGAGCATAAATCTAAGGCAGTTTGGGACTATCTGGGGAAGATGAATCGGACCTCTGCTGGGAATTCGCGACAATGAGTTGATAGATGAGCTTCGGCGGCAGAATCTTTCTGTGAAGTAAGGGTGGAGATTTTGAAAGGTATGCTTAATGATTAATTACAGCTTTTGTTGAGAAATTACAATGAAAGGAGATCTGATTGATGGATGGCTCAAGAATTTATTCTGAATGAGAGCCTTCTCGAGCCCCATATAATAAGAAATAATAATAGGAATATATGATTGGAACCTGTAATGCATTAATAAATAGGTATACCCTCTAATGTATGAGGGGAATACACCACCTCACCACGACAGTACTATACAATACTATACATATTGCATTTATTTGTAGATTTGAGCGAAATATAACCGGATAATGTACTGAACAAGATTCTATTTGTGTGTCTCCGGAAGTGATGAGTATGCTAAAGTTATTCTCATTTGGCTTTGCAAAGGTAGTGCCTTGATAATCCCTTATAAATTGGAAATATGATTTGTGGCAAACGCCAGTTTGTATCTTGAAACGCTGGTACAATTTTTAAAACGCTTTCCTTTGATTTTTTTTGTGAGACATGATAGTTCAAAATGTTTTACGAACATAAGTATAATAGTTAGCTAACAAGCCACTCCGCGATCAATTACTGCTTAAGATGTGATTAAGAAAACGATCACATTAAAGAATGTTTTAAAGGCAAGTAAAATACAATATTATAATTCCCATTAAATCATATTCAAATACGTAACAAGCAAGGAAGATTAGATATTTTTCTTCAACAAAAATTTCAAAATGGAAAACGATGTCTAGTCAACGTTCTTCGTTAATTAAATTTATGAATATATTTGTATGCCTGTCCTGGCATTTTTACCTTTACAATTCATTAATAAAGTGTATGTGCAGCATGTAACACAGTTCAATTGTAATTAACGCAGCAGTAACAAGCAGCAACACATGTTTAGTATAACACAATAAAATTTAATTTATTGATCGTTGAAGTTTTAACTGCCCCTCTTTCTATTCCCTGTTGCAGTCATAATTCTATTTGCAAGCAAAACTTCTCTACAAAATAACATGAAAGGGTTGCAGTTGTAATAGAATTTACATATTTATTATTATTGTTATTGTTAACGTTGTGGTTTAAGCTTTAAAGCTATGTCTGTTTTGTTGCATTTACAGTCACATCTACACATTTAAAAGTATCTGGAGATGCACACGCACAATCATAAATTGTTTTAATAAATTTTAGTTTTTATGAGTGTTAATGAAGAACCGTTCGTGGACTTTAGGGAACGGGGTAGAGGACAAAAACAAGAACAGTGTAGAATCGATTAGATGTATCATGTGTTTTATTAAATAATGGTTGTTATTGATACAGTCTCATAGCCGCTATTGCATTTTGAATTGCAATGTTTTAGCAATTATTAAAGTAGAGAAGAATTGTAAGAGAAGGAGAAAGAATCGATGTATTGTTGGACCTTCACCAATTAGTTTAAGTCAGTTTAAGTTGGATTTTTTTGCAAATTTTAAATCACAATAAAACACTTTAAAGAGTTTATTTAATTTAAGCAAGGCAGTCATCTTAAACATAACTCACTTGGTAATGGTAGGAATTTATCCGTTATCTTGACAATGTCATGAAGGCATTAATTTTTAAAAATCCGTTCTGATTACAAAATCAGTTCAGAGTTTTTCAAGTTCTGGATAACAATCGATAATGATAATGTTGATAATGACGAGTCACCCTCAGCGTTCTTTGTGAGATTTCCAAGAAAAAGATGGCTGTTTAGAGCATTTGTCGTATATGTTCGGTTTTATTATTATCGCAAGAAAATGACTTAGTACTGCGACCATGCATTGTATTCCGCTAATACTTTATGTGGTATCCGTATCGTGGAGGGAGGATAAAAATTAAATTTTAAGTCCATCAAAAAGTATATCACAGGCTCAGAATTAAACTAAAGTAAACGAAACAGAGAAGAATATTCAACTAAGGCATAAGTTATGAAAGAACACGAGACATAATAAAGAATTAACATGTTGTTGTCGTTGTTGTATTTAATATTCACTAAAAAGTTAAAACAATTCAAAGAAATTCGAACGATATTCGAATGTTTATAACAAATATCAACAAGGGTTCAGATTACAAGAAAAGGAATATCCTTCCCTTGCATATATGGATATAAGATAATAGGTACAACACACGACATTAACAAGGGAACAAAACAAGACAACATTTGTTATTTGTTGTGGTTGTTTTTTTTTTGTTTTTTTTATAAACAGGGAATCGAGAAATTTGAACACACTTCAATACATTTTTTAATCAAATAAGGAATAAGCAAACAACAAACATTATGAAAAAAAAGACTTAAAAAACACTGAAACACACTATAAAGATAACATTAATGTCTCTTGAAATATTTAAAACAAGAGTTAATAGTGACTAAAGAACAGGGACATACTAGTAGCCTCGGACGGACTATTAAGGTTAAACTTATTTAAATAAAAAGAAGAAAAATATTTTAAATACTGTGGTTAAAAAATTTAAAACATGTTGTCGATGAGATAAGATTTCGAAGATAAAATAATTAAATTATCACTTTGGCCATATTGCCTGCCATACTGTTGATGAATATTTATGATTGTTTATAAAAGACACACAGATGCAAACAAGAATCTCATAATGAAATAAATAAGAATAAATTTAAAGAAAACTATTAATAAAATAAAGAATTCAGAGAATAAGATAATTTTTCTTTATTATTTATTTTATTATTGCATAATATTTTATTGTCTACTTTATAATCACAATTATGAGAAAAGATTAATTCCTGAAGATCATAGATAACACAGAATTTTACTCACTTTTTTATGCGAGAAAGGTTCACTTTGTGCTTCTTTTAAATTTAAAGGAAACAATTTTAGCATTGACAGGCATCAGTTAGCTGACTCCTGTCGAGATTGGCAAAACAAAGTCGTATGCATGCCATTGATGGCAGGTTACAGCTTGATTAGAGAAGAAAATCAAATAAAGTGAACTTCCAGCACAAATGTAAACATGTAACAAATTTGGCTCGGATGTGTGAGGTACTTTGTGACAACATTACATTACATACTTTCAAACGGATACAGGGCTTTTGTGTCCGCAGGTTTGGAACAATATGCTACGTATAGTACGTCCACTAGTCGGTCGCTTTCCGGCCATCAAGAATTACTAGTGAATAACGCGTAAGTAATGCTTTCTAAACTTATTTTTTAAAGAACAAATGATATATTTTTTGATTTACTTTTGATCCCTTTTTTGATTTTAATTTTAAATTTTCCATATTATAATTGCATAGACACTAACATTTAACATTTATAATTTACGACATTTCCAAAGGCTCAGACCAATCAATTGGCTTTTAATCGAATAAAAAAAAGAAGAATGATTACATAAAGTTGACTTTTATATTCTACAATGTCAACAGTACGAATGCAAACACAAATCGGCATTAAAATGTCAACATTATACGAGTGATTGTCTGTCTAACCATTGTTAAGTTTAACTGTCTGTGCAATGGTAATATTATTATTTTTTGTTTTCTACCCCCTGTATTTTTTATCGTGTTTAAAACAATTGATTTTATTCGATTGAAACGATTATATTTGTCAGTGGTCTGTGTGTAAGCCATGTGTGCAATAGCGTCCCATTGCTATTTGATTGCCTGCTTTGGCATTCCGGAGGAGTGTCGGGCAATTGTATTGAGGCACCTTTATGCGTTGTGTGTGACTCGCTCGGTCACTCATGTTGTACTCACTCTTACTACAGTTAATTGAATTTAAAATTTTCAGGGATTAAATATTCATAAGGATTTTATGAACTGAGGACAAGCTTTATGAAAGGAATTAAAACAACCAGAACAAAAATAATTTATTACAGTGCAGACATAAAGTAAACTAACATTTCATTCAAGTGTTATAAGTAGATTACTTTTTTCTTCTGGTATTGCATTAATATTTACATATGATGGATAATAACCATTTATAACCCTGGTTTATCCTTTCCGTTCAGTAATATTATAAAATATAATAAAATGTATGCAGTACAGAGGAAGGAGTTGTAAGAGTCCTCATCTATACACTATTGAATAAAAAATGGAAAGAAATTCAGTTTTTTTGTCATCAATTTGCTTCTCTTTTTTTCATATTTGGTTTGTGGCAAAATAAATGCATTATTTAAGCATGGAATTAGAAAAATGATTTAAAATACAATAAAAAGTAATTAAAAAGAATATTTTATTCCATAAAGTACTCATAAAAAGTAGATGTTTCAAACTATTCTATTGACAATTATTATGAGATTATGAATGACATGGATTGTGAAGGCAATTTTTATGTTAAGGATATTTAGGAAAGCATGTCCACAGGTTTTGCAATATTTTTACATTTATTTTTTATTTTGGCAAGATCAGAATCAGTTTTGAAAGCTACAACAGAAGAGAAATTTGTCGGACCACCAATGGGCTTCTCTTTTGAATTTATTGCGAAAAAGTTTGATTCACTAGCCAATCGAGCATGGGAATGTAGAACTGAATGTAGGATTACAAGAGCTTTATGGCCAAAGTTCAATCCCATAGCAAAGAAACTAATCCAAAGCATGAATATCTCCCGCTCTTTAGACAAAAGATTAACAGATGACTAATGGATATCTCCGATATTTGCTGGCTGCATGAGTGAGCAGAGGATACAGTGGATCACATTTTATGCCTGTCCATGTACAGTTACGTAGGCACAGATGGTATTCGATTTTTGGAGAAATTAGTAGGATCTGAATATCTAGCAATAGGGTCCATAAACATCTGTTATGAGTAATATCTGTATTCGTTCCAAACACCGGATATTTAAAATATTTCCATCAAAACCTATGGTGTGAACCAATGAAACAGATTCAGGCTCACTGAATAGATTTCTGCCCCAAAAATAGCCACAAGAGCCATTGCTATTGAAAGTCTATCTCAACAATCTTTTGAAAACAGAAATGAGTACACATATCAAAATTATTAATTTCATAAAACGAAGAAATAAATTCATAAATCCAATTAATTATTTCTGATTTTAGAATTCATTTCATAAATCTTATCCCACCTAATTTTTATTTTATTTTGACCTTTAAAAAACATGACTATCAAATAAATTTTGGTAATAAAAAAAAAAATAAAAAGAGTAAAAAATATATGATATGAAATCTGGTGTTTTAGCCAAGTTTTTACAATTTGATTTCAAACTCAACTGCAAAGAAACCTAAAGAGAAAAAAGTGAAAAAAAGTTCATTTAAATTTCAAATATTGACTGCGATAATGTAGTGGCAGTGACATGGGTTCACATTGAGCTCTAAAGTAACCAAAATTGTAATGAAAACTGCACCGATATACAAAAAATCAATGATCATAAAACAGCAGCAAATTTTAACGCGTTTTTTCCTGGCTATCAATTTTGGCGTAATTTTTTAACAGACAAGATAAACGAAATGAAAATGTAAAAAAAATATCGAAAAAAAACACGAATTTACTGTGACATTTTCAAAGTCGACAACATGTTGGAGGAGAACGTATCACGAAAAAAATTCGATTTGAACAGATAGTGAGTTGCGGTTTGCTTTTCATGTTTTATTTTCGTATTCAAATTAGGTTAGCAAATTTGTAAATTTCTGTTGTTGGGTTAATATTTGGACACACGATGGCGGTGGTTTAAAGTAAACAAAAGTGCAGAAGTAAATTTGGGCGATACAATTAATGCCACAAATGCGGTGACAAACATTACAATAAATTATGCGAATTTTTGACACGTTAAAAGAGAATCAATTATTTTAAAGGAAAATACCACGTTGAACATTAATTTCAGACTAGAGACACATTCTTCCTTCAAGTCATTGGATATTGTCTTTAACTCAAGACTAAAACCATTTACTTGAATAATAACTACCACCATGAAACTAATAAAGCCCTGCTTTGGGTGATCAATTAATTTTCTCGCACTAATAATTAGATTACATATCTCCGGAAAAAGGTAGATTAAGTTTCTGTTCCCACGCTTAGCAATAATTTCAACGGGGGGAGCAATTGATGACATCGAGACAACCATTCTAAAAGACAGAACAACACAGAACAACAGTTTCTCCAAAAACCAAAATTATTATGCATAAAGCCTGTATCAAGTACATGTGAATCTGACAAACCTGTGAACAAATCTAACGCTAATACGTGCCTGTGTAACATTTTGAACATCTAGTTTCCTAGGAGAATTATAAACGAATATATTCCACTAATGACTCAACATGACGGTATTAACATACAAATATTACGGCGAAACGCATAACTGGATTGGGCAAATGCTGTGTAAATCGTTTGACAAAACATGCCACCCCGAAGCACTACATTGGAATCCAAAGAAAACGAGCATCCGAAAATTTCCCGAAGAAAAACAATTCTAACTACATTCAGGTAGATAAACTGTTTTCGTCACTGTAGCAGGTCCTAGAGTGAAAGTATTTTAATCCGTGAATGCCTATAAACAACGGCAAATATGCTGGACGAATCGGAAGATAAAGAGAGGAAAAAAAGTATGGTCAAATCAAGTGGACGTAGCCAAAGCCAGTAAAAGGAGATCCGGGTCACGCGTCAGACTATCTAGGTATGAACTGAGGTTGATAATTGTAGGCACAGAGTATACTTATTCACAATAGGCTATCTTGAGCCCAACGCACAGATTCTGTGAAGATGAGAATGAATCATCGGAACACGTTGCTATTTCGCGGTAGCATTCAGCGTTGTTAGACTCACACTTTCTGGAAATTGGCATTAAACTAGTAGCCATTAGGAGCTTAAAGGATTTTTATAGGACGAGACGGGGGACTTTTAAACGATGGAACCTGGAGGAATCCCCTGAAAATAGTGTTTTAAGCATACTAACAACCATTTCGCGGATTCGCATTGGATTACTGTTTTACGAAATGCGGCAAATTCAACACATTTTTCCGAATTTGAAAAGTCTGAAGTTAATAGTCTTGAACGGTAATTTTTTTTACAGATCGAATTAGGGTCTTATTTGGCTTTGAAAATACAATTTTTACCCTCTTCTAACCAAGCTTTTAGACTATTTCAGAGATTAATAAACCTTCTACAATTATCCTTGGCTTTCTACTTTAATCAGAAACATAATTTCCAAATGATGGAATTTATTTCAACAATTTAAATGAAAATTTGATCCGAAATAAATTTAACTTTCATCAAAAAAAAAAAAGAAAATTCAAGCCTTTAAAGCCATTTTATATCATATTTACGTTTTTGTTATTGTTTCAATTGTTGTTAATGTTTTTGATGTTGTATGTTAAATAAATAAATAAATGCAATAAAAATAAACAAGACTTTAAAAATCTGTTTTAAAAGCGAAACTTTTTTTCGACAGGCTAGACTCCTATCCTTTTTTTTCCATTTTAATTTCACATGTGAGTGAAACTGCAAACGAAAGGCTAGCAAAAAAAGGTGACCAACAACAACATAGTTTTAGTTTTATTGTGTAGAAGTGAAAAAACGCTTTATGTCTCGCCTAGTTGGACAGTTACAACAACAAACATGTTTGTGTTTGTAAAACAATATCGAAATAATCAAACGACAAAAAATTTGGGGGAAAATTGTGGACACACATGCCGCTTTTCTAGTCGTTAAGCCAACAGACAGATAGAAAGGACAGCAATACTCCACACCGAGAAGGGCCATAATATAGTAGTCGTAGTCGCTCTATAAGACAAGAGCGTTCTACGAAATTGCAGGCGTCCGAATCGCTCTCCAATGCTTAAAGTGATACAATAAAAGTGGTTGATGTAGTCCAAGTAACCACAGGTTGTTCCATTTATTAATCATTTTCTATTATTAAATTTAGTTTTCAAAAAACAAAGTTTTGAAAACTTTTTCGTACACTCTCCTTATTACCCTGTTTAAATATGGTACAGAGAGTAAAAAGTGCTGCAGGATTATGTCTCCTTGAATTTCGCTTTTTAGCATCCAGTATTTGTTTGTGTTTATGTTTTAGTTTTCTCTTTAGAGTTGTTATTGCTGACGTTTTTTGTTTTGGTTGTTTTAGTTTTGAATTGCAAATTGTAGGTGTAAATAATGACAACGTAAATGAACATGTAAATTGTTTGTGATATTAATTATTAAAACAATAATAGCAACAACAACAACTATAAACACTTAACAATAACATTTAAAAAAGAATAAAAACAATATGTCATATTAAAACAAAAAAAGGGGAAAAAATTAAATGAATTGTGTAAAAAATGTTGAAGATTTATTGGAAAAATATTTAAAATTATTATTTAGAGCAACAAAATTATAAAAATAGGGAAAAACGAAATTTAGATTTGTATTTAAACAAATTTAAAAAGAAATCAGATCTGGAAAAAGAAAGAAAATTTATTTTCAATAATTTTACATCTGGATCTGGAAAAAGAAAGAAAATTTATTTTCAATAATTTTACATTAAATGAAGGCGTTTCGGCACTTTCAACCACCACATCTATGATATTGGCAGAGGCTGTAAAAGGTCAACGGAATTAATGCCGCAATAAGTTCATGCCACAACGAACAACTGGATTTTTTTACTCGCTTTTATTAACTTTGTCCAGATATTGTAGGCGTATTTTAAGGGCGTGAAAGAGCTATTTGTACAACAAAATAAAAAAATTAAAGTCGATATGTATGTACAAAGTATTATCAGCAGTAAATAAAATTGTCATGAATAGTTTTTCAATTCTGTCGTTCTGGGCTGTCCCACTACTCATGGAAAAAATTAACACACATAGCTTGGTTGTAATCTTGACTAAAAAAAGTTGTTATGATTAAGTAATTAATGAGGATTGTTATTATTAATTTCGATTGGTACAAACTATTGATTGAAATGCTTCCATCGCCCTTTGTTCGACGATTACAAGGAGGTTGGTATTGAGATTTAAAACCTTTTTTTCCATTAGCAGTGATGGTGCTTATCTGAAATTCTTTTGTCCACTAAATTGGCAATGAATAAATTAATTAGTAATTTAATTAACTTTATAATGACCATTTAAAAACAAATTATTTCGTGTTATAGTCATGTAATCAGATGTCTGTATCTGTAGCAACTCATTATTTGATATCCTCATCTTATTCAATTAAGATTTCATTTCGCTTGTGTTCCGAATGAAAAAGTCAAAGCATTTAATTGCAATTTCTTTTACCTCTGAGACCACACACACGCACAACCGGATTGTTGCGAAGTAGAATGTTTTGCATTGCTTGTGCAATAATTTGAAATTTATTTGGAACTTATGTGTTTATTTGGAACGTAGTCGTCAACTGATTTGGATCTTCAGTCTGTTGCTTGTCAGAAGCTGTCGTCAGTCTGTTTGTTTATTTAATTTCCTTCTTTCTTTCTCTTTCTTTTACATTTTTTTGTGATATAATTTGGGGTATGATGCGATTTTTAATTTATTTTTTACACATTTTCTTTTAATATTTTTCATTAGACTGAAAGCATGACGATGTTCAGCAGGGATATGATGATTTGATGATATTCATCAGCAGACATATTTGTAAAACAATGAAAAAGAAGAAAACGAAGGAAGAAAACAAGGATTTTTTTGGTGTTGTAAACTTAAAATTCTCGTTTTTTGTGTTAATGATTGTTAAAAGAAGTTATTATTACTAGAGGTTAATGTCTTGTTTAATGATGTTTTCTGCACCTTAATAAATAATTATGATTCTCTATCTTCCAAAACGAGAAAAACAAAAAAAGACAATTTTTTAGGTCTTCATTTCATTGTGTTTAATTAAAAATAATTTGAAATACAGATGAGAAATTGAGAACACAGATTCACGCATAAGCCTTATCTGTGTCAGTTCAATCTCCACTTGTGTTTGCATACATCAAATAGATTTTATTCTGGCGACTCTCCATTCAAACTCTACCTTTATTCACCACAGTATAATTTCGGATCATTTAAAAGTAACTCTTACATAGGTTCTAGGACATCGAATACCGTAGCAAATTGTTTTGCTATTGTACTGACTAAACACTATAAACACTATCAGCGAAACCATTGTATGTAATAAAGAGAACAACATAAACTTAAGCCCCCTACTTCAGGCACAAAAGAACAACTTGGCCCACTAATGCTTATGCACGAAAGCATTAAATTATTCACAGTTTTATGAAAGCCGTTCAAAATACTTCTTCAACCAGTGTTCCTCCATATTTTTTTTTATAAAAGTATGGAGGGCAAACAACCTTATTTTACAGGATATTGTTGATTTCTTTTCTATTACACGATGTTTTCGTTTTTAATGTTTTTGCTGTTGCTCATCTTTCCCGTTATTCATACTGGCTCCCTTAACACACAGCACAATTGTTACGTTCCATTTAAAAAGAAGAAATAACACACAGGAAAAAATGCAACATGTTGAACATAAGGTAGCAACAACGATAGTGCATAATAAGGCAGAGAAAAGCGTGTGTGCAACAGAGTAAATGTAAAGCATTAGGATTTAATGAGGATATTGCATCACCTCAAGTTATAAGGAAGTAGAAGAAGAAATGCACTTCTTCTTTTCTTTTTCCTTCTTTTTCTTGCTCTTACTTTTTTTACTTATACCTCTGCAATGATAACAGATAACCAAACAACCAACCGTTAGACAAAGGCAATGGTAGCAGTAGTGGAGCAATATTGTTATATTTTTTGTTTTGTGGCGACAACAAGCCAGACATTGTTAGTTTTGCTAATATTAAACGTTTTAACTTGAAAAATCCTGGCTTGTCTCTTCGTTCCATATCTTCTCTGAGCACTGCATACTACCGTTGATGTTTCTTTTTGGGGTGTTCGGAAAAGAGTCATTAATTTTTTTTTTGTAATTACATAATAACATCATTTTCCCTCTATCAACTAAATACTGAATGTCTAGGATTAAATTTTGTATCGTTGTTTTTGTTGTTGTAATTTTTACATTAATTTAAATTTTACATATAAATTCTTTTTTTTTTAAGATTTTATTACACAGAATGACAGTTTCTTTGTATTTTAATTTATTTTTGGTTTGATGTTGTTGCTTTGACAGCAGAAAATATGGCATGCAACGGCAACACAAGGACATCAACTATTCGCTTTGACATGATGCAATACAACGTTAAAATATTCAACGAAAACGGACTTATTTTGAACAGAAATACATTTTTTTTAATTGTTTAATTTTATGATCATTGTTTGTGTAGTTGTTGTTGGTGTCCTTATAGTATTTAAAATTAAATTAATTTATCAAATGGTTTCAGAAAAAAATTTCATATTTTAGTTCTAATTTCATAGTACTCTCATCTCAAAGAAGCCACTATACAGGAAGGAAACTTATTATACCTTCATGTCACCCATCGGCTAGGCGCCTTTTAATTCAAACAGACTTAGGATTTCAATTAGGTGCAATATTAATATAATAATTTATATTCCATGAGAATATAAAATAAAAAATACTTTTAAATCCTTTAAGTAAATTTTATTCTTATATGCGAGTATCTCTCTATCGTGATTCAAGCAAAGTTCAACAAATATTTTTAGTTTTATTGTTTTTAAAAAAATTTTTTGTTTCATTTTCTTGTTTGCCAATATTCGAAAACAATGAGTTCATTAAATAAAAATTATTCGAAACGAGTGGCCGCAAACTAAATCAAAAAATAGAAGAATAAAGAAAAATCGAATTCTAACAGAGAGTATGGAAAAGATGTTGCAATCGGCTAACGCCGACTGCATAATAGTTTATAGCATACGGTCGTTGTTTTTTTTTTTTTGAAATAATAGGTACATTTAAGAAACTTAGTTTTTTTGACGTAAGAACTGTTAAGGTTTTAAATCATCGCCCTTTGTAAAGGACGGATGTATGATAGGAGGACGGATGTATGGTAGGAGGACGGATTTTCAAAAAAAATAACATCTTGTGATACTTTACCACTACGAAAACAATATGCAACAATAGGTTGCAAAGTATATAAAGTGTCCAGTGAAATTGTTGTGAGTTAGTGCCTGACCTATTAGTGGTGTTTGATACAAAATTTAGTTCACTCTAGTCTTTCAGTTGAAACGGTGGATGACATTTTGTAACGGAGTGAAATCTGGCTACATTGCAACTTAAAATCATTTAAAAACGACTGGCTGTCTACTGAAGGAATCTCGACGCTTGTGTGTTTCATGACTAGGATTTGTACTTCTTTTACTTATCTTGCCTTCAATTTCATACTGAAACAATAATTGGGCAATTCACACAACTTTGTATCGTGTATGTTGTATTGAATACATTTGTTTGTTTGTGAACGCTCAATGCTATGCTGTATTGTGTATTTCGTGGCATTCAAACAATTTGATAGCCTGAAACCAACACAACATATGAAAACATATGCACATTTTTGTCATTCACACAATTTGATAGCACGAAACCAATACAACTTCCAAAAACATAGGAAAAAAATGTGTATAAGTGTATCGGATTTTTATATGAAAATTATCAACAACAATCATACACTGTTGTATGTTCTTCCAACAATGCAATGAATACAACGATACAACTGCTTGTGTGAATAGACCAAATAAATTAAGAAATCTTAAAAAATTATGAATAATTAAGTTATTTATACCCAAAACCATTGGCTTTGATGGATAATTTTAAGTCGTCGCCCTTTTCACCAAAGCTGATATAGCATTGTTTGTTATGACCTTTAGTTTTAAAACCTCGGCAGAGTATAGGGTATAGGAGAGTATAATAAAGTTATTGTTTAAAAGCAATTACATTTTGGCACAAAATCTAAAAATTCAAATAAAAACTTATACCAACAACTGAATTGAATCCAATCAAGGAACACACGTTCACTCACATGAACTTCTATGTTAACTTTATATGTTACTGCCAGTTACCAAAATTTATTAGACTGATAAACTGTCCGTCAACAATTTTGGTTTTCTCAACATACCGACAAAAACATTATTTTTATTTGGCAATACCTCTCAAAATTGTTGTGAAAGTTGGGAACCCTGTCTTCAAGTGACAACTTATTAACATAAATCAGCTGTTTTCCAATAGTGAAAAAAAATAACACAAAATAAATCTTTTGAAAAAGTCATTATCACCCATGTCAGCCAGGCAGTTAGGCCTGGCATGATAAACTCTTTCCACATTTAGTTGGAACTCATGTTCTTCGAGTTCATCCTCCATCAAATTAATGTTTATTCCTCTATTAAACATTTTTTCTAAAATCTATTTTATTTTTTTCAAAAACTCAAGGTATTGCCACATAAAAAATATGAACAGCAGTCAGCTGATTGAATTTATCTGTACAACAAATAAATAACCTGCAGATGAGGGCTGGTTAGTTTTGCGACAAAATAGAAGCAAATGAGACATTGAGAAAACCAAATTTCTTTAATCTGCAGTTTTTCGTTGGGGAAAAAGATAATTGCCTAATGAGAAAACGGCCCTAAACAAATGAACAAAATGCAGTGAGTCTTAAAGTTTTATTTTCAATTTGCCATTTTTGGTTTATAGAATTGTAAAGATGCACTCAGTACAAGTTTTAATCAAACATAAGTTATCGCCGTTGTCGATTATATAGTTTCTTGAACCAGATTCGAGATTTCGACAATAAATATCATGATTACAAATAAAGAGCACGCAGAATTTAATTAAAAATCCCTAATTGGTTTAGCTTGGGAATCTCTTACTAATTTTTCGCCAGACGATATTAAACATTGAATTTTTTATTATTTTGTTTAACAAAATTTGTTTAATTTCTATGGAAAACATACACACAACACGTACCCTCTTGACCTAAGGAACGAATAAACAGCAACCGTTTTATTCATTTATTCGAAATCTTTCTCAGTGGTTGGTGGTCGGCATTTTATAAAAAAAGGTTTCTCCTGTGTTACGGAATATTTTGTTTCTTCGTTTTGTTAGTTTTTCAAGTATCATAAAAGATCTTAAATTAATTTGAAAAAAGCAACAACATCAGCAACAAACAAAAAGCGGTAAAGCCTGTTTTATGTTGAGACCAAAAACAGTGCCAAATTACCAAAACCACACTAAACGATAATATTTGGCAGTGAATGAAATTTAAATTGCAAATGCAAATGCGAGCTGAGGCTGCAAAGATTCATTACATGAAATGAAAATACTATACACACACACATATATGTAACATGACTTTACACTTGTATATTATGCTACCAACTTCTAAAGCCCCCTTCAACAAAAAGTTGTTGATTTGTCTCCAGTTTTACGCCGTAGTAGCCATTCCCGGCATTTTAATTTCAATAGAAACTTTAAGCAAATTTTTTCACTTTGTTTATGATTTTTAACAGCTGTTTTCGTCTTACTTTATTATTGTCTTATACCAATCGTGTAAACACAAAAAAAAATAATCATACGACTATTATTCTCTTTTTTGAAATACGGATGGAATTTCATTTTACTTTTTCATCAGACTTTACATATTACTTATGTGATAGTGTGAAGGGGGCTTAAGTGGTACTAAAAAACAAAAACAAATTTAAGAACGACTTTGAAAATGTTGCACATATGGATTGACAGAGTTTTAAAGGTATGTAATTTAAGAACGCCCTAAAACCGATTTGCAACGGTATCTGAAATGGCGATTGATTGACAGGAAGGAAGGAAAACTTGTTTACATTTGGAAAAAGTTCTGGAAACTTAAAAGTGATCGCACAAAATAAATATAAATGAAAGAATTTTTTTACAACCTATTGTTCTAACCTGAGATCAAAGGAATTGATATATTCAGGCGATACATTAGGGAGCAGCAAGTGATTCGAGTCAAGGCATCTCAATCACTAAACAGTGGCAAAAATTTTTTTTTGCAATTTCACAGAATGAAGGTACCTTAAAGACATCTTATGAAAGGCCGATGTACATCAAGTAGAGTGATTAGTGACAAGAAAATTAGTAGATGACCATCGGACCTGTAATTAATAAAGTAAGAGGTAGAAAGGAACCTTACTAGGCATACATACGTAAATTTAACCCGAACACGTCTAATAGGATTCCGCCTACGACAGTCCGCTTAGTGACTAACGACACCAAATGCAATAAAAGATAAAATGTCTCGAGCCAATACCTCACTCTCAGAGAATATTTGGACTGAATCTTACGGAGAGGAATGTAAACATTATATACAGTATGTAAATAATGTAAAAAAGTAAAAACTTTTGTATTTTAGCTCTGAAAGATCTGGTCCCTAAAAATTTCCTAAAATAAAGTAGATATTTAACAAACAACTCCCGTCCCTGTCTCTCTCTCGGTCTCTCTCTTTCTCTCAATTTTGCCAGACAGTTATGCATTGTAATATTTTTAGAATGTTCCAAAAATGGCAGAGTGTAAACAGTGATATGTATCTGATTTTGTATGTATGTTTGTGTACAAATAAAGTGCAAAATGCAACAAAAGTATACAAAAGGAAACTTGTCTGTGTTAAAAACAAAAATCATATTTTGAAAATATAATAAAAATGTATCGTCTGTAAAGATGTAAAATAAAAATGGTAAAAAAATCTTCTACATCCATATCCAAATGCATTTGGATACTTAAAGTAATGATGAAGAATGAAGAAAATAATAAATAAAGAAGATAATAAAGAAAAAACACATGTATACATACATACGAGTAAAATTTTTTATATGGCACGATATAGAACTAAAGGCTCATTAAGTTTATATTTATGAAATACATATGATTTTTAAGGCTTTAGAAAATTTTTAAATGAGATTTTTATTATAAGGTCTAATTAATTAACAGCAGCTGTTTACATTAAATATTTTACAAACATATATAATATTATGGAAAAATGTAAAGTGTCTAAACACTAGCTTTTATTTTATTATTTTACAACTACTTTGTAAGTTTTATTTACAAAATTTTACAATAAAATTTTCAAATTAAATTGAATAGAATGAATATATAATTACACGGTGTTCACATGTAATAATATGCATATAGTTTACATAATAAATCAGTGTTTGTAATAACAATACATAATGTTTTACTAAATCGGAAGAATTTTACAAATTTCCATGAAATTAAAAAAAAAAATTACAACTTATTTACATCATGTAGAGAATGGACATTTTTATTGTAAATTTGATAGAATTCGTTTTATTACGCTTTGAACTATTTATTCACATTTGTATGCAATTTTGAAATTAGAACAAAATTTACACTTTGTTTACGCCATGTAGACAATGTACATTATTGCAATAACTACATAGAAACAGCAAAGAAACAAAATAAATTACCCAAACGTCCAAACTTAAATTATGCCTACATCTGGCACATCAAAAATATTTCATAAACAAGCAATTCTAAGAATCTCAACGAGGAAATCGTCTTGAACTACGCGTAAATTTATGATTAATTTTCACCATGTAAACAATGTAAACTTTAAACAAAAATGCCTTACTATAAGAAATTTTATATTATAGAAGTATTTTAAATGATTTCATAAACTATGCTCATTCTGTATATGAATTTTAAATGCGTACAGTATCTGTAAATAGCTCTTACACTTCACATACATACTTATTTGCGTAGAAGTTTTAAAATTTTCTTCTAACTTCACATACACGAGTGAAATATATTTTTCCAACACTGCAATACCTTCCTATCCTCTCAAATATTTCTTTTTAGTTCATCCTTTAACAAATATAACAATTTAATTAAATTATGGTGTTAAAACTTTACATCATGCCTCTCAGCTATTCAATAATGTTTTATGCATTTTACTCGCTAGTCAAATAAAGAAAGTTTATTGTCTTCCTTTTTCCTTTGCTATGTATGCAGTCACATTAGAGAATATGTATATAGTGTATGTGGATGTGGTTATTATTTTTTTCTGCTTTAATTTTTTTCATTTTCATCTTCGTGGAAAAGAAAGTTTTAGTGAACAAAAGATGTGATGCAAAAAAGAGAGTGAAAATTGGAACACATACGGGAACAAGTATAAGAGTACGTCGACAGTTTAGTATCCTACTTCCTTGGTGGAGCAAAGATGAGAAAAAAACATAATAGACTTCGTATAGTTTGAGTAAAAAGAAGATCAAAGTATCTTACAAGATTTACAATTAATTTCAAATTCTTAAGGAATATTAAATTAAAAAAAGATTTCTTAATACGGACATTGTATTCAGTGGAATATCAAAGAGACAGCCTTAAAATCGCAGTAGCCTATTAGGTAGTGCGTTAGCTTATAAGAGGTCGACTAAAGAACATCTGAAAATATACAATATGCATAGAACTATGACAGTGCGAACTAAAATGGGAAGCGAACTAAAATGGGAAGGATAAACATGGAACTGTAGTATATCATGTGTATAGAGGACTCTTTGGGGAATTTGCCCAATAGAGGTTATGAAAACAGAATATTTGAGTAAATCTTTTAAATTTATTCGATATCAAGAGGAAATTTTAATTGTACATACATATATAACTTGATATAACTTGTCAGATTCTGCTACTTTAAATTATAAGATATTATGTCTTATTGTATCAGAAATTCAAATTTAATAAATAAATACAAAATATAATTGGTCATTACAACCCTTCAGTCAGGATTACGACCTCGCTTCTTATGTTGTTTGTGTTAATTTTATACATGAGAAGCGGGACCTACAGTTTAAAGTCGACTCCGAACGACAAGATTTTTTAGAAACTTTTCATGGCAATTTTATTTACTTTTGGAGTTTTTGCCAGAAATCGGTTGAGAGGAAGTCGCCGTAGAAATATTTTCAAATTTTTGTTTTGATGTCTGACCTGGGCTTTGAACCGTGGCCTTATATCTAATAAGCCGACACAGTACCTACTAGAAGACGGCCACTTCTAATTGCACAGTCCTTCGTTTAATTGTGCAGTCCTTTAAATTGCTGTTGAATTCATTAACAAATAATCACCGGTTGTTACACACGCTGTCCTCTTTTTCTTTCAAGGTGTACTGGTACATGTTTATTATTCGGTTTTTTTTGTTGATTTTTTTCCTTGATCGTTTTTAATTTTTTTTTTTTAATATTTTTTGGTTCTCGTAAAACACATTTACATTTTATGTGTTTAGCAAAACTGAAATTAAATTGTTAATGGTAATGCCTTTTTATGGTCGCATGTGACTCTCGTTCCATGTTCATGTTGAAAATGTCGGTTAACGGAACACATGCATAAATTAAAATCGAGACGTACTCGCTGCACTCCACACTCACTTGCCGAAAAAAGGCACGTTTTTTTGAGTAGAGTGTAAATGGTGTGACGATAGCAGCTAACAGACTATAAAATAAAAGCTGCTTTTACCATACAAAATTATTGTGTTAAAATCAACTTAAAACCTTTTTCGAATTGGTTTTAAGTTGATTTTATGAAATACAACCTTGTTTTATGTACTAAATCAGAGCTACCAGCTCTGAAATGGTAAAAACAGCTGATAAAAATTAAATAAAAACAAAATAAAAACAAAACAAATGTAAAAATATAGAAAGCCGGTTGTATAAAAATGTAAAATTTCAAATAATGAATGCTACAACAGTAATAAATAATAATATTTTAACAATAATATTAATAATATTAATATTATTTCTTAATTTTTCATATTTTCGTTTTTTCTTAAACAAAAACATTTCTGTTCCGTCATGAATGTATGAAAGTTAAAACCTGATTTAAGAAAATTTGCAGTGTGAACGCAAAATCAGCTGATTATGGTTTTAATGCTAAAATCAGGTTTTAACTTTTGGTGTGAAAACACTATGACTCTAGTTCCATGTTCATGTTGAAAATGTCACTTAACGAAACACATGCATAAATTAAAATCGAGACGTGCTCGCTACATTCCATACACACTTGCCGAAAAAAGGCACGTTTTTTTGAGTAGAGCAAGTGGAAATGGTAGCAGCTAACAGACTATAACAACTTGGTCAGGAGAAGGGGAGGGGTTCGATGATTGGGATAATAAATTTATAATGGTTTTAACAGTTAATTAAAATATTGAAAGAAAAAATTGCAAGAAAATGATTTCTTAAGTAATATTGCCATCATAAACTTAATGATTTAAAAACGTACAAGATAAAAACGAAAACTTACCGTTAACATTAGAGTCGCTTGGTTTAGATGTTAATATGACTGGAAATAAAAGATAAAAAAATTTATTTATGAAAATTGATTTATTTTATGTAATTAAAATAAATATTATTACAGTAATAATACCTTTTTTAACGGAAAAAAAACATTCAGATGGCTCAAATATATTCTTTTTATTGCATTAAAATTTTGATTAATTTTTCATGTTATCCATTGACCATCGATAAAAATGGACATTCCTAGAAAGGAAAATCTTAATATTTTTGGCATTGCATCCTACGATTAATAAGAATTTCAAGGTACCATAAGAACATTCGTGTTCACTATTGTAATATTAAATAATTTCCCAGCGCACAAAAATTTAATCCTTTATGTTGAAAGTTCACATTTGTTAATGCCTCAAATTCTAACCTCATTATAAGCACTTAACATTTGATTTGAACAGTGCAGAGCAGAAAAGGGAAGGGCGTTAAAAAAAGGCAAAAAGTGTGTTGCATTAACATTTTAATGCCACTAAAATTGAGTATGAAAATGTTGCAAATTGCAACGCTTTTAAATACGAAAGCTTTAGGCATTAACAAGCCATTGTTCCTGCTTGAATATTTCAACAGACAGGCATTCCAGCAGCAACAACGTAGCAAAGGACATACACACAGATATACACACATATGTATACTTGCAACCTCCCTCTCACCACTCGGTGGGTACCTTTATAATTACAACATTAAATATGAACGTACATACATATATGGAGCTATTCTGAACATGTAAGCCACACACCGATGATAATGGATTTGTATTTTAAGCCAAGACTTATGTACTACGGACTCTAAAGTATTTGCTTTGATTGTATGCATGCATATGTGGTTGTAGGTTTGTAAGAAAAAAAAATACAGAAACATTAACGTTGTAAACCGAAAAACGAGACCAAAGTCAACGTTGTTACTGAGAAATGATACGGAGGAGAGTAGAAAAAAGCCCATTTATTCCACTGTAAGGGTTTATGAATATTTTATTAGGCGCCAAATTGATTATGTTTTAAAAACTTCATACAAATTATAAAATAAAAACTACTAAAAGGAAACAACTAGTACAACTTAAGTCCAAGTAGGCTATCACTAGTTGAGCAATTCAGTTAGTTAGGCAGTCAGTTTGCAGCAGAATTAATTCTAGTTGGCCACTGAGGCTTTTGTGTTGCCCATGTGTTTCTGCCTGGCATAAATGATTAAAAAAATGAGGTGAGTTTCAAGTAATGACCGGGTTTATTTATGTGACATACATACATATTAGGGAACAACAAAAATAAAAGAAGAAAAATGGAAAACAATTTTATGCGATTAATTATTATCTGTTTCTGTGTTAATCTAGTCGAGCTAGATCAACTGGCTATGTTATTATGCTGCAACTTGTAGATGCTGTTATTGCTGTTGTTGTGAAAAAATAATGTCTCTCTATGTTTACGTGTATGATATGTTGGTATAGCTTTTTTTCCAACAGTTGCCATTAAGGGTTAAACTAGCTGGTGCATCAGAAAATTAAAACTTTAAGAAATTAATGGAAATTAGGGACAGGACCAGAAACAGAGAAAATTTCGAAAAATATTTTTAACATTTCTCACACCGCCAGCAATCCCAGTATAGTAACAATATGTTCGGTTTTGCAATTTGATATGGTAGGGGCAACATTAAAATATTTTTTATGTGATCGCATATTGTTATCGGACAAGGGTTAGTAGTTGGAAATTAAAATTGAAAAGTTATTTTCGTTTTCTTTTTTCTTTTTGTTGTTATTGTTCTTACAATATGGTTTAGAGAAATTTGTCTAAAAAGCTAAAGTGTAAGCTGACACAGTTTATCAACTATTTTGGAAGCATAATTCGTTTTGATTCTACCAACAGACAATTTGTGCCATACGAAAATGATCACAGGGAAACGGCAACTTCTTCTTCGTTGCGTTTCGGCATTAAATTTGTTGGCATATTATAGTCTTGCAAAGTTTAGTTAATTAAATGCAGTATTGGGGGGAAGAAGACTAATTAATTTTTTGTATAAAAAATCAGGAAATGAATTTTTAAACAAGTGGATTTAAACATTATTTTAAACCTTTAGCGGAAAAATAAATCAAAACGGGATTTTAACGAATCAACGCACTTCAACAGAGATGGAAATGAACCTTGTAATGTAGGTAAGTGAGTCAATAGTGAAAATCAAACCCGCTTCCTTCCTTCCACGGCATGACTGTTTTCCACAAATATGTTGTGATAAATTTAATTAAACGCACTGAAAAAATGTTCAAAATATTTGATATCTTTTTGGAATGGAGGTGATCATCTTCTACGAATGGAGGTAGCAATTGATAATATTGGATTATGGATTATATTATATTTGGAATATGGTACTGGTTATAGCCTGAACGAGGATATTTTGATAAGGTCAAATTAAAAAAAAATATAAGGGGCGTTTTGAAGCCTCAGAGCAGATTTTGGTTGGATAAAGGTGGTATAAATTGTTCGGAGTCCACCTTAGGCGGCTGACGGCATCATTGGTAAACATTTATTTGAAAACGACATTGTCCAGGCTTTCACTGTCAACAGCGAGCACGATAGATTGATGGCTACTAACTTTTTTTGGGTTGAATTAGATAACATGGAACTTAGCGGTATGTGAACATAGGGGAACGGTGCTACGTGAAAGCAATTAAATATATATATATAAGCATACAAAAAGGAAAAAAAATTAAAAGAATAAAGAAAATAAAATTACTAAAATAAATTAAATCCCTATGAAAACTTTTTACTTTCAACGAATCAACAGCCAACAGCTACCAAACAACCAGGCATCGTACTATCAAACATCCAAGCAACGAACTGTAAATAAAAATCCCATTCTAAACACATGTTAAACTCAGCTGACTAAGAATGTTAGAAATAACAACCAAATGGCAATAGTAGAAGCAGCAGTACTAGGAAGCAAATAAGACGCAAGTATGTTAGAAAACTTTAAGAGTCAGTGTAGAGGAGAAAGTTAACTACAGATGAAGAAAGTAAAAAAAACCATGAAATGGAACCACATGCCACATAATCATGTGAAAGAAAACAAGAATGTAAAGATGCCTATGATTACATCAAAGTGCTAATGGTACGGCTGCTACTACTACTTGTTTACGTCCCACGTATTGTAGTAATGAGCTTAAAAGCATTTTGCATACTAACTTTACATATTTTACTTTGGAAGTTTTCCCTTTTAAACAACAATTTTTTCTTTTCAACACATAGTGAGTATCGAAGACAGGCATCATTATAATGTTCATGCAAATCACATCCACATCATCATTGTTATCATCATCCATGTATAGCAGATGAGCATCTTATTCAACAATTCATTTTTGTCTTTTTCTGGTTGTCAACCGAAAAAGTTAAAAAAAAGTAGAAAAATATTGGAAAAAATCTGCTTAATTCAATAAATATACAAGTGGCAAGTTGCAAGTCATACAGCAAACACAAAAACATTAAAAAACACATAGTCACTCACACAGGAGTGAAAGGAAACAATTTTTTGTATCCTTTTTGGAAAAGTTCGTGTGAATGAAGAAATGAAAAGCGATAAAAATGCGGCATTAGCAGCAGATGGCGAATCTTGAACCATGGACATACATTTTGAAAAATGAACATCAGCAGTCAGAGTGGAAGGAAACAATGTAAATGTTACTCAGGACCACGAATATAATCTGTTTAAGGTTCATGTTTCACGAGGTCAACTTGTATAATGCTTGCTTAAGCTCGCAGTCCTTAAGAAGTTAAAGATACGGAGTGCAGAGTCATGGGAGATAAATTAAAATTATGCTTCCTGAGATAGGAAAGGAAACTACAGCTCTTTTTAAGGAATCGAGGTCCTCTCCCACTTTATAATCTGAAGCATATACATACATACGTTAGGTTAATTAATTTCCTATAGAATGGGGGAGCATAATGTGTACAAACAGAAGAAAAAGCGAGAATATAGATAATCATTTACAGAGGAACACATTTGTGTACGAAAATTACACCTTCAAGCAATTTAAACCTGCGTGCTATGTGGATCCAGAAATATTTTATTCAGGAACTAATAGTTAGGAGACTTTGCTGTAGAACACAGATCTAGGTCCATCTACAGAGCAGAGACAAGAGATGAAACGAAGTGAATGCGAACTGAGAATAGGGGAATGCTAGAAAGGCTCACATTACGTCTTTAAAAAGTTTTACAACCTACAACGTTGAGCATAAAAAAATTAATTGCTTTGGTTTTAGTCGTTAACATTTATTATTTTAAGGGTAGGTGTTTGACAGATATTGTAAATATCGCTGTACTGGCACAGCTGATCGCTTGATTTTTCAATTTTTTTAAATACTTTTTACATTCAAACATCAGACGGTGTTTGTCAAATGGAGGGATTATAAGTAACCAAAACGGCAAAAAAGCTTGCTGTTTTCTATTTCATTTTCTCAGTTTTCAAGAGCAAAAAATTGTATTTACTGTTGATTTTATTTATGATTTTCTGTTTTTATTTTCTAAATGGATATGTTTGTGCAACATTTTCTAGTATGTATCACAGATACATGAAACTGTATAGGCTTTTGTGCAGGGAGCAATGTCCTTTACAGAAACTTGAATTGAGTTGTAAACTTTTTCTTTCTGTTCTGCTTTTATATTTTTCTGTTCCAAGTAGTAGGAGAACCATTTGCATCATCATCAGCATCATCACCAGTATAACTATACAATCGCTATACAATGTAAGGTTCTCCTAACACGTAAAATGTTTAAATGCCACGTTTGGAAAGAAGCATTTCGTATCAAAAGGAATGATGACTTTCGTTAAATGGGATGAAAATTTATAAAAAAAATAAATAAAGCAACACACAACAAAAAAAAAAAAAAAAGCAAAAGTGAATGATTGTACTTGGAAAAAGGACTATAAACGAAATGAAAGGCAAAGCTTAACCAAGTAAGAAACCAGCGCAAAACAAATCCAACACATATTCAAACAAATAATTTCGACAGAAAAGTGTACTTCAAGCTACAATCTGAGCTGTGAGCGAATCATCACCACCATCATCGTCGTCGTTATGCTCATGTAGTAGTAGCTAACCTGCTTCCTTAGCACAGTAAAATCATTGAATAGAGAAATGGTGAAAAACTGTTACAAAAGAAGAACTCAGAAATCATTTGGAAGGAAACCTACAAAAGGATTTTTCTATTTTGCACCCTATTTGCAACAATACCAAAAACAAAAACAACACAATGCTTAAACATACATATGTAGGCAGCGAATTCTATGATTTTATTCTTTTTACTCACAAGTTGTGCAATTGATAAGTTACTTTATGATAAGGATTTGTTACCGACAGTAATGAAAAATGATACAGAAAACTAGGCTAATTATCGATACAAGTCTAATATGTATTATCTTTTTAGTAAAGACCTCTCGACTGAAATACGCCTAATAGAAATCAAATTTTCTGCCTGATTTAAAATATATGAAAGCATCCTCGCGAACGGCACAATGTTACATCCGGGAATATGTTTTGAATTATCATCCTCTTGAACAAAATTACAAAGATGTTATCAAGATTGGACGATAGATATAAACCAGCAGATATTGGATAGGATATAAATTGATGGTAATTGTGTTGAAATCAGAGCTCACTTAAGGCAAACAAGCAAGCAAAGTATCTTTACTTGTCCACCCATTATTTAATAACCTCTGAGAGTCTGAAAAGGAGAAAGAGACTGGCGCTTACCTTATGTGTCAGTGCCCTGATCTTGTCATGAAAAAATGGAGATTTTTAACCTCTTGCTTTCTGACATTATTGATCGTGTTCCCTAATGCAGAGATTTGCTGCAATAGCGAGATTCAGATAAAATGCGTGTTGGTTTCCACTGGAAAATGCCTAATCTCCGGTTTGAATATTGAATGTGGTATCACAATGAGCCTTAATGATGGCTTAAGTGGGAACTCTTCTTTCAAGGAAGTAATCTTATGTTATTACAATATTAGTTACATTATTTCCGAGCGCTGCAGAAACATGAAATTTTAGAAAAAGAAAGCTTCCTGCCGTATTACGCGATTTTGAGACGGTAAAAGAAAATCTAAATTCTTCTTGGTTGCATTACTGCTTTGGAAACCAGGATTGTGTTGAACAAAGTTTAACGACATTTGATACTAAGGGAGATGTTGGAATGTCTGCCAGTTGAGACTACTCCAATCAAGATTACTGCTAGGTAGAGTGAAAGAGATTGTTGAATACGGAATGTATCCCCTTTCATTAACTTGACAATTTGGCCTCGTTACCATATGTATGTATGTGATACTTCAAAAATATGCACATGTTTCGTCAACTTTCATTCAAAAGGCTGTTGAGGTATACGAACGTGTACATTTTACCTTACATTTTATGTTATTTTTGTTTTGAGTATATGAGTTCAAAATAATATTTTCTTGCTTTATTTGCATATAATGTACTGTATATATATATGCACATATAGAATATAATTTTTATAATAAAGTATAAAAAATAATGAAGTACTTAAGAACAAAATGACCCACACCTAGTTTTGAACAACGAAAAAAGGAGAGTTTTTCGTTTTTCTCTCCTAAACAAGAGGCTTCAGGGGGATTTATTACTTTTCAAAGTTCCTATGGTAGATCTCATCTCCTTGTATAAAAGGGATAAAATGAGAGTGCATTGCCTACAAAACATATGATTATGAATAATTTTTCTTACAACCCTCCAATAATCAGCCATAGTCAAAGCATGTTCAATTCCTATAAGTTGTTAACTTGTTTGTTTGAAGAGCTTCAAATAATTAGTAACAACAACAATAGTACGGAAATGCAACCTAATAAAGAGGAACTTGTAACAAACAGGATAACAGTTCCTAATACAATACAATACAACCACCATGACTAGTTCGTACTTCATGTTGTTGCTGTAGCTGTTGTAAGAGAAAGTATCAGCAACACGGAACATATAAGAAACAAGGGCAGGAGAGAATGGACGGGCTTCTGTTCATGTCCTTATCGAATTATGCCAAGAGCATTAGAAGAAACACCAACTCAACACAAGATAGCGCAATACAGAAAAAACAACAAGGAGTGAATTTCTTAGTATGTATTCTAAAACTCATATATGACTTGTTACTCCTGCTGCTACTCCTATAGATTCTGTTCATTGTGTCAACAAAGACACAATGATTCTAGGAGTTACAACGAAGAAAATAATGGGGAAGTGTTGTTTTTGAGTCGAGGTTAATGACAATATAATCCTAAAAGCATATGTAGAGGAGAAAGAGAGAGAAAGGGTGAAAGAGCTGTAGAGAATGACTAGGGGTTTGGAGATGACCACTTAACTATTTCATAAATTAAAATTGAAGCAAGTGGAAGCAAATGCAAAACATTATGCGAAACGTCTACTAAAAGCACACAACAATACGAAGCAATTAAAGTTAACTTAACAGTAATTTATGATGAATACATGCAACCCAACCATCCATCCAACCTAACTATCCAAACCTTCATTCACCCATCCATCAATACTTTTTCTGGCTACTTTAATTTTTTTGTTGTTGTTAATTTCCCTACGCATTTTTACCCCTTTTTAATTCTTGTTTTATTCTCCCCTTGTTTTATTCTTATTCCGTTTTCGTTATACTTGTCGTTATTACTCCTTTCTTTTATTTTTCTTCTGCAGTGAATATGCGTATTTTCCCGTTCCTGTTGCTCTTCACTTCAATTTACTCTCTGCCTGCTACATTTTTTCCATACTTTCCTTTCACCATAAACAGGATATTCTTTGAATTTTATATATAAAAATGAGTGTGTGTTTGATTGTATGTTTGTATGTTTGTATGTTTGAAGTTTATAGACGACTAAACGGCTGAACCGATTTTCTTGAAATTTTCACAGTATCTTCCTGTATGTCTGGAAGGAGTTATAGGCTACTTTTTATGTTGATATTCTAAATGAGCGAGGGGCCATGCCCATGTATACTACATACTACATACTTAATATTTAATTGCATTTTAAATATATTACTCATACGCATAGTTACCCCTAAAGTATGCTATCTATGATTCCTGATGTATAAAACCAAAGAAAATAAAGTATAAAGAATGTGAATTTTGGTATATTTTGGAATATTTTTCAAAAATATTTCACGACGCGGGAGGAAAGATAGAAGGGAAAGATAAAGAAACCAAGAGCGTAACAATGTTCTCAATTGTTCTCATCGTGCGTTTTTGTTGTTTGACTAATTTTTTATTTATTCTTCTGAAACAGTGTTGCCACGAAAAAAATTTTGTAACCAACATTTGTGAAAAAATCACCAAATAATAAAAAATATAACCAAAATTAAACTCATAGACTTTTGTTTTATCCTAAATAAAGCATATTTTCATTGTCTAGAACGCTTTCGATTATAAGTACATTCACACACACTTATAGTAAGTTAGCTTTTTAATAACTGTTTTATGCAGTAAATACATAATGCGACCTGTTTTGGGCAATAAAAAAAAATCAATTTTGGGCGGGACGAAGTTCGCTGGGTCAGCTAGTTGTAAATAAAATCTACGCATTATTGCTAGAGAAGTAGAGGGGGCATTTTGTGACACTCCTGCGTTTGATTCCAAAGACATGCATATGACAAATTGTCGGGGGTTTTAGTTTTGGTGGTGAAATGCATGCGTCAGTACACTCTTTTTTCAATGCAATTACATTTCAATTGTTTCCCAACCAATGTAACTAACACTCGCTCTAGGAACATATGAAATGATTCGATTACATATTTTATAACTTTAAGATTCCTTCTGTTACATAGTGTTAATAAAATATTTTAAAGTTACACTTTTCCTGCAAAAGTATTTTAAACTAAATTTTCGATTAAAAATGTCGTGACGTTTAAAAAAATTGATAAAAATTTTCCATCTTCGGTGCTAGTATTGACAAGGTATTGATCGCTTCAATTTTCTAACGAAGATAATTTTGATTAATCAAAAGTAAACGTCATTTTATCCACTTCATTCAGTCCAGGAGAGAGTTTGTTAGATAATAGAAGCCCATGGTAGGTTGTGTGTTCGCTTATTAGACGTAAAGACCGGGTTCGAGCCCCAGGCCAGACATCAAAACGAAATATGAGAAATAAAAATATTTCTTCGGCGACTTCCTCTCATCAGATTTCTGGCAAAAACATTGAGAGTAAATAAACCTCCCATGAAAAAGTTTCACAAAAATTTGTCGTTCGGAGTGGACTTTAAACTGTAGGCCCAGCCCGCACTCAAGTATAAACATTAAGGCACACAACATGAGTGGTGTGAGAAGCTAGGCCGTAAGCCTGACTTAAGGGTTGTAATGGCCAATTATGTATGTATGCATGTATGGTTTACACCACATATCCCTCACAAATACGGACAACCTTATGGGGTTTTCCAAAAGATAATGAAAGTAAATTCTAGTGCCAGTAGGGTCATGCATGAATGGCTCCAAATTTGGGTGCAGAACTTAAAAATCTCTAACAAGGGAATTTCAAAAAAGCTACTTTATGCTTAAACACAGTAAGTAAGAACAAAATTAGACCCGTTGAGCCCAACATAGATCATTCTATACGATTGTTGTGTAACCCAGAATTTCGAATAGTGCTTTGATTTTAAAAAGTTTTAGACTTGAAGGTTAATATAAACTTTAATCGATTGCAGGCGATGGCTAACTATGAACAATACTTTAAAGAAATTTATATGGCATCGATGAATAAGAATACAAAGTCTTTAAATTATTTACCCAAAACGTAGATGCTGAGTGCTAATTTTATATATTAGTGGCAGGACCTAAAGTTTAAACGACAGATTTTTGAGAAACTTTTCGTAGTAATTTTATTTATTTATAAAATTATTTCCAAATATTTGGTAAAGCATATCAACAAAGAATGATGAAAATGCAATGAAAAAAAGGGATAGAGAGAAAAAGGAGAAAAGAATCCAAAGTACGAACTTAAGCAGGAAAATCAATTAGCATAACGCCTCGTTTAAAGCCGCAGGCTCTAATAAATTGTAAAACCACTACACCACTGCCAATAGCCTTACAATATTGTCAATGAAAAGCCTAACAATATTGTCAATGAAGCTACCAACATCAGCTTAGGTTTTCCTCGCTCTTGTCTGTTCTGCGATGGAAATGACAATTTACTGGCACGCACACACAACTCACATGGCCTTCTGTTTAAATTGTTATGCTGCACAGTCTGTGGTTTACTGCTGCATAAATAACGCCTGCTGTTTGCAAATTGATTGTAATTGTGGTTTGCAGTTGAGGTTTTTGAAGAGACTAACCTACTTGTATCAGATTGTTTGCAGAGTTTATGGATATTTTATAATGAACTTGCCTCACCGACTTTAAGAAATTGTGCTCCGTTTATATGTGAGTGTATACTCATGAATATGGCACGCAGTTCATCACCATAAAACCAACAAAAAAAAGCACTAAAAGAAGCAAATAGGAGAAGAAGAGTTGAAGAGAGGTGATGTAAAGACAATAAGATAAGTACACACGAATACCACTGGCTACTGACAAGTCAGAGGCACAACAACTATGCCATCGTATGTATTGACATTTACACAATAACCCACTGGGGACCTATATTGGGGAGTGAGAGTCGTCCATTTTGTTGATCTAATTTTGACAGAAGTGAAATGATGCAAAATGTTTTGGAATATTTGTGTACTTGCTGAAAGAGTAGAAATTATATCATCTGCGTGATATCGCTAGCAATGATAATCTCGTTATATCTATCGTAATAAAATATTCCTTATTAGTATTAAAAATCGAACGTATTGAAGAACCTGATAGCCCTAACGTTTTTTCTATATTAAGCCTTGGAAACAATTCCAAGATGGTCCTACATTTCCAAGACTTCAAGCATTTTTACTAAACCTACCTTTAGCCAGTAGAGACTACAGTGCATTGCATGTAGAGGCATAAAAAGTTTTAGAACTAGAGGAAATCCCGGGACGGGAATTCCCGGGAATTCCACAAATTTTTCAATCCTGAAATCCCGGGAAATTTGTTCGGGAATTCCCGGGAATTATTGTGCATGAAAATGTTTGACTATTTAGCAACATTTAGATATACTTCACTAGGAAGGACAATGTTTGAATCTCTTATATACCGAATTAGAGAAAGAAGAGATATAAAATTGTATACCTTCACAAAATACTTGAAAGATCCTGAAATTTTTAATAAAAATAATAAATTTTTTCCGAATGCTTCAAAACATTCAATTATTTTATATGCAGAACAAATTTGTAGCCGCCTTTTTACTAAAAAAAAATATAGAATTAGAAGAAATAGAAAGCAACGATAATGATATTTTAGAAGATAAAAATTTTGAGGACATTTAAACGATGCAATAAATAACATTACTGAAATATCTACATCAAACACTAATGTACCTACCGGACCGGTTCGATAAAAAAAGACTTAAAATGTTTTGGAAAATCTGGTAAGCAAACGGAAAATATAAAAAATCTTTTAGAGGCCTTGTTAACTATAAACAATATGTCTCTCGAGGGTCAATATTTTACTAAAATC
This sequence comes from Sarcophaga rosellei, assembly GCA_930367235.1. Classification (NCBI taxonomy): domain Eukaryota; kingdom Metazoa; phylum Arthropoda; class Insecta; order Diptera; family Sarcophagidae; genus Sarcophaga; species Sarcophaga rosellei. The sequence continues at coordinate 60,501,191 of OV884018.1, read as the reverse complement.
AGAAACCGACTTCCAGATGCATCAATAAACGCATTGTCGGTTTAAAAACTCATTTTAAAAATATTAAATAAATATGTTAATAGATATATAGTTTTTTTATGTTTTATGTATATATTTTTAACTAGTTTTTAAAATACATTGAATTATTTATTTTTTTATAGAACTGCACCTTTTATATGTTTCTATTGTTATTTTGTTTTATGTTTTTGATCTCATTAATATGAATTTAAAATAAAAAATACATACTTAACAAAGTAAATATATGATTTTATGTTCTTAGCGGGAATTCCCGGCATCCCGGGAAATTTCAAAATCAGTCCCGGTTTCCCGGGAAATTAATAAGTTCATAAACGACAGCAAAAGGTGATGCCAATGATGTTGATCTCATCCTAGTGCCTTGGGGCTACTGACACTTTATCTCCATTTCGAGACCACAAAATTACGATCACATCCACATGATGATCAGGTAACACGTTGACCGCTGTCATTTCTCAGTACAACTTCCATGTTGAAAAGTTTTATTATATGGACAGCTCTCAAGTCCTTACCACTATTTAATACAAAGGCGAGCTTAGACTTGTATGGCTGTATGACTGCTCTGGAATGTTTTTGTCTTGATAATCATTTCATCAGTAGATAATGATTCTTCATTCATATTTTGTTCACATTTTAATATTTTTTTCATGAACACCAACCACACCCACTGACTTATTTGGTAACGCATCCTAAAGGATTTTGAAAGTAGACTTCAATGGAGCCTTGAAATGTTTCCTTTCTACGAGAAAAGTTAAGTTCCTCTGCTAAGTATCGTAAATGTTAAGCCCTGGCGCTTTTTATGTACTAATCAGGATGTACCAGTAAATATCTTTTTAACGTCACTGGCCTGAGTACTTCATATAGAAACATGTTTACCCAGCTCTGATGTGCGTAGACTAAAATTCTGAATTAAATAAATATTGCGAAAGGACTTGTGGATTCTTTCTAAGTGTCACTTAATTACTGAAAGCAGGAGATCAAGTTTTGGAGGCTCTTTTGGTGATAAGATAATATGTATTAAAAACGTTACGAACATTTTGGAAAATTATAATAAGACGAAATAGGAATCATCTATCAGACTATCAAGAAATAACCTGAGGTCGACAACCGCACTTTTGCTAGGACTCTGCAGACTCTGACATGTTTTGAATGGGGTTTATCTCGAGCCCAACATTTATATTCTAAAACGGTGAGATTGAACCTGTGAGACAATAATGCATCCCAGAGGGAATCACATGAATGCAGCATCCTGAAGTGTGACAGGGTATTAGGCTAGCAGAAGACATTATAAGGATACCCATAAAGTTTAAGGAGAGTACAGTATTGTCACAGTACTAAAGCAGGTTTTTGTTACGACAATATGATGAAATTGCAAATTTATGGGATATGAGTAACGAAGAATGAAATTGAATCACATTGCAAAGCAATTCGGAACTTTATACACTTAAAACCGAAAACGATACATCGAATAGAATTAATGCATGTGTTTTTATTATACTACTAGCCGACCCAGCGAACTTCGTCCCGCCCAAAATTGATTTTTTTGTTATTGCCCAAAACAGGTCGCATTATGTATTTATTGTAATACACTGCATAAAACAGTTATTAAAAAGCTAACTTACTATAAGTGTGTGTGAATGTACTTATAATCGAAAGCGTTCTAGACAATGAAAATATGCTTTATTTAGGATAAAACAAAAGTCTATGAGTTTAATTTTGGTTATATTTTTTCTTATTTGGTGAGTTTTTCACAAATGTTGGTTACAAAATTTTTTTCGTGGCAACACTGTTTCAGAAGAATAAATAAAAAATTAGTCAAACAACAAAAACGCACGATGAGAACAATTGAGAACATTGTTACGCTCTTGGTTTCTTTATCTTTCCCTTCTATCTTTCCTCCCGTGTCGTGAAATATTTTTGAAAAATATTCCAAAATATACCAAAATTCACATTCTTTATACTTTATTTTCTTTGGTTTTATACATCAGGAATCATAGATAGCATACTTTAGGGGTAACTATGCGTATGGGTAATATATTTCAAATGCAATTAAATATTAAGTATGTAGTATACATGGGCATGGCCCCTCGCTCATTTGGAATATCAACATAAAAAGTAGCCTATAACTCCTTCCAGACATACAGGAAGATACTGTGAAAATTTCAAGAAAATCGGTTCAGCCGTTTAGTCGTCTATAAACTTCAAACATACAAACATACAATCAAACACACACTCATTTTTATATATAAGAAAATGAATGAAAATGTGTTCAGAGAAGCTTTAAACATGAGACAGCTTTTCCATATTCAAATAAACTGTGTAGTTCCTGTGCCGAGGAAATAACGACTTGCAGACTTTATCTACATTAAGAGTATGAAGCTACTTGAATACTTGGGGGTTCAACAGATTAGAAGTTAAATAGCCAACCTCCTTTATTTTTAGGTTGTGATTTGAAACGGAAGTGCATCTTTAATTAACATAAACGACAATTTTTATGCCTTAAAGTGTTAACGTTGAAATATTTTTTCACTCACTTCTTGAGTCATCTTCTACTTCTCCACTTCAAAGTCTTTGCATTCTTTGAATTTTAAATTACTTTTAAGCGCTTTTAACCATTTCTCATTCCTGAATGCACTGTCTGTCTGTTGGTCTGTTTTATTGCTTCTTTTCTTACGTTTTTTTTTATTGAATTCAAAGAAATCAATCAATGAAATTGTTGTTACCTGTTGGTCATAAATTATACACGCTTAACGGGCAACTGAAATTGGGCGTAAATAATATCTTCACAGGCTTAGAAGCAGTTAATGGAGGGAAGGTATGAGCCATAATGTGGAATAAACGATTACCAGCCGTACAATTACATATAATTTACATTTTCTTGACAGTAAAATTTTTTTTGACAATAATTACTGTGTTAATTTATGCTTACAGAGGATTTCAATAGGTAAACCTACACATTGTATCTCTTTAAACTCATTAGTAAGTGATTAAGTTAGTAGTAGGTAGTATTTGTATTTAGATGTTATTGTTGTAATCTATTTAATGAATTTATTAATTAATTTAATCAAATCCACAACGATAATGTTGTCTACAATAAAAGATAAGTCAAGTAAACGTACAATGATAACCATGGCATGAGTCATATAGCCAGCCATCTATTTGGGATGTATGTGTGTATGTGGCAAAGTCTCATTATATATTGAATTCTAAGCTATTCTATTGGAAATTTCTAATAGTTTTGAATTTGAATTCAATGTTCAGTTTATATTTTACCATATGCTTATGCTTCAATACACTGACTATCTTGAGATTTTGTTTTGCAATATGCCACACACTCGATATTTCAAGAGTCTAGTCATGTGGCAATCAAAGAATAATAATTTTTTACTTAACTAACCCATGCATTTATTTGGGGGTGAGAAATTATTGTTGTAATTGTATTTCAATATCATACAGGATATTACACTGTTTACACAGAAAGATGGTGTTTGAGATTCAAAGTATTACACAACTGAGGGTTATAAACTCCTTTTTATCATTTCTCCGTTTGCATTATTCAAGAATCAAATCAATGAAGTGAGAAAGACAGCCCGATTATCTAGGTTCGACAGGTTTATAGTAGTATTGATAAAAAAAAAAACTTGAAATTGATGTTCATGTTCATAGTTTAGTAGGTAGTCTTGGTATTTTAAACGTGAGGTCACGGTTCAAACTCCAGTTTAGACATATCGAACCAAATGTAAAACAATATTTCTTCTGCGACTTCCTCTCAGCCGATGCTTGGCAAAACCTCTGAGAGTAGAGTAAAAATTAACATGAAGAGTTTCTTAAAAATCTGTCATTTCGGAATCGATTTTATACTGTAGATCCCGCCACTCATGTATAAAATTAACACACACAACATAAGTGGTGGAAGAAGTTAGATCGTAATTTTTAAACTCTTGACGTCTATTCTGGTGTCTCGACCGTCCAGTAGCACTTTCTAGTTACTGGTTTTTCTTTTGTACTCGCGGTGAAAACTGTGAAGGAGTCTCAAATCGCACTGGTTGTGCCAATTTAAATGCCAGCACTCTATTCTAATATTAGCATTCTGAAAGGTGCGATAATGCTTCACACGACCTAAGAAGCGGAAGCAATAAACAAGTTCATGTGATGGTGAGTAAATACAAAGGGATACTGAATCTTCTTATATATAAAAATGAATGTGCGTTTATTTGTTTGTGGGTTTGTTTAAAGTTTATAGACGGCTAAACGGCTGAACCGATTTTCTTAAACAATATCTTCCTGTATGTCTGGAAAGAGTTATATGAGTTATATAGTATGAGTGTTATTGTCTAACAAAATATTACGTATACGTCACCCGTCAGCTCTATCTAATCTTCTATATATCGACGCCTCCGTTCTATAACATTTTAAGTCGAAAAAGTGTGTTTTGAGTTATGAGCTCTCAAAGTTTTCACGCGCCATATGACTATATGCGTATTCAAAGTAGATTTTTCCCTATAACTTCGCAACGGATCGGCGCATCTTAATCAAATTTTGACAGTATTTAAGTTAGGGAACGTAGAATTTAAAAATGCAAGAACATTAAAAACGTTCTAAGTACACTTAGAACGTTATAGAATGGAGGCGTCGATATGTAGGTATATAAAAATGAATATTTGTTTGTATGTAATTAATAGAATCGTAAACTATGCATTTGATCATGTTATGATCTTCAGGAAAGTTGTTGCCCATGAGCCCGGGAAGGTTTCTAAATTGGTATGACCAATATCCGACAGGTGGCGTCACTGAAAATTACTCAAAATTAATTGAATCGTAAACTGTGTATTTGATTATGTTATGTTCTTTAGCAAAGTGGTTGCGCATGAGCCGCCGAAGATTTTTAAGTTGATATGACTAATATCCGACAGGTGGCAACACTGAAAATGCATTTAATCATGTTACGATCTTTAGCAAAGTTGTTGCGCATGAGCCGACAAAGGTTTATAAGTTGGTATGACCAATTTAAGACAGGTGGCGCCACTGAAAATTACTCAAAATGAATTAAATTCGACTTCAAACAGACCTACTGCCATTCATGTATAAAAATTAACACACACAACATAAATGGTGTGAGAAGCTAGGTCATACTTCTTACTCAAGGGTTGTAATGACCAATTAAGTAACGCATCTATAGCAGTGCTCTGTATTTTTAAGCCTTTAACGTCTACTTTGGTGTCTCGACTGTCCAGTAGCACTTCGTAGTTACTATTTTCTCTCTTGTTGAAACTATGAAGGGGTCCCAAATCCCACTAGTAGTGCCAATTTAAATGCCAGCACTCTTTTCTAATATTAGTATTCTGAAATGTGCGATGATGCCTCAGACGACCTAAAAAGCGGAAGCGATGAACAAATTCATATCGTTAGTCTAATTCGCAAATGTGTTAAGTCCCTTTTTTCCAAATTTTACAGGAGACATAAAAAACATTGTAACATTTCCGGTTTTTAAAATTTGTAAACTTTTTAAACGCCATTATTTTTACAAAATAGCTCTCTTTAAATGACCTAGATCACAAATCAACTCAAAAAAATCGAATTAAAGCAAAAAATTAGCACGTGGTTTTAATATTTTTCGTAATTTTGTGGATTTAGCGTTTTGGCCAACCACAAAATTACAACAACTTTAAACTACATAATGACATTTTTTGTTGTTGTAAAATATGTATTTTGCATAATGTTACCGTTTTGCATTAAAATCTAAATTTTGGAAAAAAGTGGACTTAGCGTCTTTGCGAATTATACTAACGATATGACCCATTGTGTTACCCAGTGTAAGGAAAGCCCCCTAGTCATGATGCGTTAGTGGTTATTACTGTGCGTTAGTGTAATATTACTGTGACACTGAAGCGCCCAGAAAGAAGGTCGAAGGTGACGAGTTATTCACAACATTCGACAGAGATCTTATGGCAGCCTGACTATCATACAAGATCAAGATTCGAGTGAAAGGAACACCATTGGTGAGGATAAATTAAGCAGCCCGGTAGATGACCATTACATCCGCCTGAAATATGCTGCAATAGTCCTGCAGCTGGAGTGAAATGTTCAGGTCCAGTTTCCTAGAGTAGACTCTGCTGCCAACCCCGTTACGGACTTTAGAGCCATCGGTGTATACATCAAGGAGTTCCGGGGGAAGATCATGTCATAGTATTAGTCCCCCCTGCTCTGAATCAGAAACTGAATACCCCTGTTGAAACAATATTTCGCAGGGAGATAATCAATGTCCAGTGAAGCCACGGGATTAATATCCAAAATAGAGGAGAAACCAGATGGGACAAGGCGCCAACGAGATTGGGCACTAAGTCTAGGCGCAGTGAACAGTCAAAAAACAAAAATAAACTCAAAAGCTGTAGTGGCACAGTGAAATGTTTTCTACGAACGCAGTGAAGCACAGTTGTTAATTTCAAAACGATCACTATTGCTTACAGCGTTTCAGCTCTTGTGGTTTCTCTTGTGCTTTTTCTGTACTTATTTGCTGTGTTTTACTTTGTAAATAACTGCTTAAAGGTTTTATATGATAAAAATGTGGGTGTATTTGTGAGAAGCATATGTATAACCCAGAGGAAAATTGTTAGTATTTATTGTTTCAAGCAGTGTTCGAACAAATATTGTTTACAAAATATTGTGCTTTTTGATTCCATTTATTACTCTTCGGAATAATAGAAATATTTCACTTAAAAATTCAAAGAAAATTCTGTGAATTTTACCCATTGCAAAGGATGGCAATATTTCGCTAGGCAGAAAATATCATTATGGAAAGATTTAATTCAATTTGAGGACCATAAAATATAATGACCATGAAATATCCAGGTACCTGCAATATGTAATGATGACTCTAGCTACAAAACCATAAAAACTTGTGCGAAAAATACCAATGTCGGTCGTTTGAAAAAAGTGCACTGGCTGCATTGAAAAATTCTGGTACCTGTATATTCGAAAGGGTCACCTTTTTTGTTAGTGTGTTCGTAAAACTGTCCTCCTTCGTATAGTTTGAGAAGAGTTCGAAGAAAATCAAATTACTTTCTAATTTCGTTACCTGCGTTCCATAAACCATATGTTCTTTTCTTCTTCACAACAACAATACAATGCAGTTTGAAGCTTCAAGTGAACTTACCTTTTTTGTAAGCACGTATATAACATACATACATACATAATTGGTCATTACAACCCTTCAGTCAGGATTACGGCCTCGCTTCTCAGCACGTCTATAAAAGGCAGCTAAATCAAAACTACTGCATCAGTTATCTATTACACGTCAAAGTGGCCGAAACGGTTATTGAAAGTGCTTATAAAAATTGATAAAAAAAAAATTTTCAAAATCAAGTCTTTTATTTTGAATATAATAATTCGAATGGAATCCTCAAGCTTGAGCCCCTCTTTAATTCCTGATCGTCATATTAATGCCGAAGGATGGAAATCATTAAAACGCGCACCGGAACGATATTCAGAATCGGATGACAATTCTCTGGGAAGCGATGGTGAAGATTTCATAATCGGAAATCGTCACAGTAAACGCCTTAAAGGTTTGGGCAATTCATATTTGGAGGACGCCTACTTTGAGTCGCCGGTCATATTGCGTCCCAAACGTAATTTTCAGGAAGTAAATCAGGGAATTTTGTCTCCCATTACGGAGATATCGATTAATTTAAATGAAACTTCCTTGTGCGGCGGGAACAGTTTGCAAGATTCATCATCTACGGCTGCTGATTGCGGTTATGACGAAGGCACAACGCCAGTAAGACGTAAAGGAAAAGCAAACGTTTCCAAAAGGTCTCAACGTTATAAAGAAGATGCCAAAATAGTCTCAGCAAAGGACCAGTACTGGAATGGTGATGCCAATGGCGATATTGTTGACAATGATAAATTAGACGACGAAAAAGAATCTTTAAACAATTTGGATCCAAGTTTTCAAGTCCAACGTTCAACACGTAAACCATCTTCAAATCGTTTGAACTTCGATGCTTCCTTGTTCGATATGGGTATGGAAGAGACATCGTTCTACGAAGATGACCATGTCAGTCAAAATCAGCCCGATCAATCGACTGCTTTAAATTTGCCTAATGATTTAAGTTCTTTGATTAGGGGTCAAACCATTAAAAATTCTCCCATTAAGACACCAGAAATGCGTAGACCTAAAGTAAGACGTTGTTTGAGTATGATGGAAAATACGCAATTGCTTCAGCCAAAGACACCAGAGTCAGTTAATGCCTGCAATGCTAATGCCGCCAATATCACTCCTTTTAGTTCTCGTTTTAATGGCAACTACAGCTTTAAGCGTCCCGAGCCACCATCTACCACCTGCTCACCGATACAAACAAAACGCTACCGTGGTGACGTAAAGAAGAATCTCGATGGCTCATTCATAGGCAGCAACAGTACTAGCAAAACTTCACCTGCCGCCAACTCCCCCTCATGCTTGGCGCTGGCAGGCACCAGCAAAAATAGCACGATAACCCACCCTATATTACGCAAAAGTATGTCCATGAACGACGCTGAGATCATGTCGGCTCTAAATCGTTCCGAAAACAAAGACGAACCCGATCTAATTGGTGATTTTAGTAAACCGTACGTTTTACCTCTCATCGAGGGACGTCATCGTGATCTAAAATCTATTACAAGTGAAACTGTGGCTCGTCTCTTAAAAGGTGACTTTGATGATAAAGTAGCCAACTTTAAAATCATCGACTGCCGTTATCCTTACGAATACGAGGGTGGCCATATTACTGGCGCAAAGAATTTATATACTCAAGAAGAAATCATCGAAGAGTTCTTGACCAAACAAAAGACTGAACAGCAACAGACCAGAAACGAGGAATCTGGCAGCAAGCGCAATATTATAATATTTCATTGTGAGTTCTCATCAGAACGTGGTCCAAAATTATCGCGATTTTTACGCAACTTCGATCGGGAGCGCAACGCTAATGCTTATCCCGCCTTAGATTATCCCGAAATATATTTGTTGCATAACGGCTACAAGGAGTTCTTCGAAACTCATATTGAACACTGCACTCCTCATGCTTATCGTCCCATGTTAGAGCCCTCCTACAATGAGGTATATCGCCACTATCGTGCCAAAACAAAGTCATGCAATGGTGATGGTTTTGGTGGTGCCACGCAGCGCATGAAGAAATCTCGTTCTAGACTTATGCTGTAAATAACAACATCAACATCATTATTTTTTATTATAATTTAGTTAATTTATCTAGAAATGTTTAGAATTATTCAATTCTTTTCTTTTGTTTTTTTATGTTTTCTTATTTTCAAATAAAATAAATAATAAAAAAAAAAAAAAAAAATGTTTTCTTATGTTTTCATATATTTTTAGCACACTTTTTTACCTCCATCATCATATTTATAAACCTTGTATATTTTTATTTTTTTTATTTGAATTAAAATTTTTCTTTTATGTACATATGTATGTATTTTTGTTTTCGTATTTTTATTTAGTTGAATTTGTGTACAGTAGTTGAAAATTCTCAAATTGTAATCCTCTGTAAAAACAAACAACATTTTTTTTTTAATTGTGTGCATTATACATACTATTAATATGTATGTATGTATATATGTATGTCCACCGTTTGTCCGTCCTTTAAATTTTCATTACTACACTTTTATGTAAAAAATAATCTCCGTAATAAATTAATAAGAAACTTACTCTAGTTATTTACTAAGAAGCTTCTCTATATATAGTATGTATGCATTGACATATATTTTCTATTTCCTTATAACAGTCATTGTTTATAGTTTAAATTATAGTCTACATTTTAAGTCACGTTTAATAAAATGTATATAAAATATTTTCAAAGTTATTATGCTGGACTTAGTTATGCTACCGTTATTGGATAGTAAAAGTCGCCGTAGTCTAGTAGGTAGTGTGTTGGCTTATTAAACGTAAGGCCTGAGTTCATGCCCCAGGTCAGACATCAGAACGAAAGATGAAAAAAAAAAAATATTTCTTCGTCGACTTTTTCAGCAGATTTGTGGCATAAATTCTGAGAGTAAATAAATTGCCACGAATAGTTCCTCAAAAATCTGTCTTTCGGAGAATACGTTGAATTGTAGGTCTCACCACTCACGTATAAAATTAACGCACACATCATGAATGGTGTGAGAAGCTAGACCGTAATCCTGACTGAAGGGTTCTAATGGCCAATTATGTAATGTATGTATTGGGTAGTATAACGAGCAGTTTGAAACTCTACTGATATGAAAAGATTTCACATCTTCTTACGTGCTGAAATGAAAAAGAATTCTTCTGGTAAGAGATTGCCCAGTTTATTCCTTTCCAATTAGGGGCGAATACTTCAATGAGATATCAATATTGAAAGCATCTGAATGGAATCAGGTGACTAAAGTCTTTAATATCACACAAAAAATTTAATTTAGTTACGTACCATCAGTGATACTTTAAAAATTCTAACGAAAAGCAATAATAAAAATTAATTAAATTTCTTATATAATCGCTCGCTGAAAATTTTCTAAAGCGAACCTAAAATTGCTGTGTCTGAGATTCTCTTTTTCCAAAGACAAAAGAATTGCAGATGTCAATAATTACTGTGCTATTGTCAAAAGATTTTCGTTCGATTTTCGATTTTGCAAAATGATCGTAATTGTGGTTTGCAGTTGAGTTGTTTGAAGGGAGTACCCTGCTTCAACAGATTGTTTACAGAGTTTATTGGTATTTTATAATGAACTTGCCTCATCGGCTTTAAGAAATGAATCGATGTTTGCATGTCAGAGTGTATTCATGAGTGTGGTACACAGTTCAACACCATGAAACAAAAAAAAAAATGCAATAACAGAAAAAAATAAGAGACGATGAGAAGTAGAATTGGGAAGTAAAGATAATAATATACGAGTACGTACGTAAACAACTGGCTACTGACGGATTAGAGGCACAATAACTATGCCATGCCATGCTTGAACTTTACACAATAACCCACTAGAGACCTATACTGGAGAGCGAGAAAGTTGTCCGCTTTGTAGATCTGATTTTGAAAGAAGTGAAATAATGCAGAAGGTCTTGGAATACTTGCGAAAGTGCTCAAGATGATTGATGTCTGGTAGCTTTGGGAAGCCAAAATGATATTGTGTATGTGATACACACAAGCACTGTTGGGCCCGTTATGGGTTTTTGTGTTCCTTAAACACAACATAACTGGAGCATATAGAAAAGACCTTTCGGAAATCACTCATTTGATCACTCACTCTTAGGAGTAGTGATTCTGTAAGGCAGTGAATATTTCTTGGCAACTGCCAAGAGGAAAGTGTTATACGTGTCTCTCAGTCTTAGGTAGAAGTTTTATTCCATATATACTGGTAATTCTAATCGCTTCGTAGCATATTCGATCATGGATACTAAAGGCAGTATACACAATAATTCATAGTAACAAAGTAACTTTGGAAAGTCTTGTGGTGCGATAAGATAAGTCGTATTAACAGCAAGATGAACTTATTGGGAAATTACTTTAAAAGGAGATCTAAGTCATGCATCAGAATATCAAGAAACAATACAACTAGTTAATGGCACTCAGTTCTGAGGTCACTGAAGACTTAGGGTACATTTATTCAGAATGTGGAACAACATGCGGATTCTGTGTCGATGACAAAGAATCAACGGAACACATTTTTGGAACCTGTGTGGAACTACTGGATCCCAGGATTCCGACAGGCATTGTTGATGTCGAGCAGCATTCTGTGGTTTATCAGAACAATAGGCTTGTGGGAGATATTATAGGGATACACAATAGAGTATGATGGGAGTACAATATATCGTTTGGCTGCAACACTAAGGCGCATTTTTACCACACAATAAGACGAATTTGCAGATTTATGGGATGTCAATAAAGAAAAAGCATTGATACCCTTTGCGCATAGCATATGCGCATTTTATACACTTAAAACCGAAAAAGGAACATGGAGTAGAAATAATGCGCGTGTTTTTATTAAACTATGAATGAAAATGTGTTTAGCGAAGAAGCTTTAAAAATGACACAGTTTTTCCTTATTCAAACTAACTGTGGGTGGTTCCTGTGCCGTCGAAATAACGACTAGCAGACCTTATCCACATTTAGAGTATGAAGCTATTTGAATACTTGGGGCTTCAACAGATTAGAAGTAAAATAGTCAACCTCTTTATTTTTAGCACTGAGATACATATGTATTCTGAAGATATGACACCATAAATTAGTGTTAATTTTCTCTATTTAAAATCAAATATTTTCCCAGTCCCAAAAACTTAATCACTTGTGCCAAAAGTTCTATAATAAGCACAGTCAAAAACAAATTAAATATTTGAATCATAAACACAACTTTACTTTAAATCGTAGGAAAGCCACCCAAACCTAAGTGTAGGTATTTGCAAACAACAATTAGAACCGAGCAGTACGGCAGTAATAAAAGGCAAAAAGTGTGTTGAATTTACATTTAAATGCCACCAAAAATTGATTATGAAAATATTGCAATTTGCTACGCTTTTAAATACAAAAGTTTTAAGGCATTAACAAATATAAATATACCTGCATAAATATTTCAACTGGCATTTGTGCAGCAACAACACTCAACAACAATCAGATATATCAGAGTAGAGATGAGCGATATTTGCAAAACTGTGATTCAATCACGATGATTGATAATTCACTGGTAACTACAGTGATTGAAATTGCCAAATAACGGTTACTAATAATGTTGTTCTTTCAAAATTGTTACATACTCAAATTTATTTCATTTTATTTTGAGCGAGGCAGAATTACCCAAAATAACGGGCCCCAAAATAAAAGTTGCGAATGTTCCCAACTAAAATGAAAGTTTGATTCATTCTAAGACCACGTTTCTCAAAATATTTGTCCTGGGGTCAATATTTGGTGAGCTGGATCAAAGGATAAAAAGGTCTTTTTTTGAGGTTTTTTGGATTTTTTCATATTTCTTCCAAAGGAACTATATATAAATTTGGTGTCATATGAAAGGTCTTTAAGAGGCGCTTTCAATAGGTTATCAGAAATTTAAAAAAAAAAATTGAAAATTCAAAAATTTTGAAAATTTCGGACAAAATTTTTGTTTTTTTTTTAATTTTTTCATAGAATTTACTTAACTAAATTGTTGAAATTTCTTAATTATAAAGACCATGTAATTTAACCAAAATGTTTTTTTCAGTTTTTCAAAATTCAATACATTAACGGCACATTTTGCAAAAAAACATTGCCTTCTATATATAAGCTTTTTTTATAAAAAATAAAAAAGAGATTTTTTGGCATTCAATTTTACTAGTTATCATTGGTTTAATACAATTCATTCATTACTTTAAAAATAAACAACAAAAAACAACAACATTAAGCAAATTATTTTTATTATTATTATTACGGAATAACAAGAAAATTACATTATAGAGATATGTATCGCAAATGTTTTGATTTAAATTGAAATATTCGTTGTATAACAAAATAAAAGTATAAGAAATTATACATCAATGAAAAGCTTATAAAATTTGCGTTATTTTGATGTCCATTACATATATGAATTGAGTTAACAGAGGTTGTCAGATAGAGCAGAAATTAGGTTTAAAAAAATTTTAATAAAAATTGAACTAGATTGAATTTTGAAAAACGGAAAAAAACATTTTGGTTAAATTACATGGTCTTTATAATCAAGAAATTTCAACAATTTAGTTAAGTAAATTCTATGAAAAAAATTAAAAGAAAACAAAAATTTTGTCCGAAATTTTCAAAACTTTTGAGTTTTCAAAATTTTTTTAAAATTTCTGATAACCTATTGAAAGCGCCTCCTAAAGACCTTTCATATGATACCAAATTTATATATAGTTCCCTTGGAAGAAATATGAAAATAATCCAAAAAACCCCTAAAAAAGACCTTTTTATCCTTTGATCCAGCTCACCAAATATTGAGCCCAGGACAAAAATTTTGAGAAACTTGGTCTTAGAATGAATCAAACTTTCATTTTAGTCGGGAACATCTATACCTTATTTTTTCTCCATACAAACGGGGCCACCCTAATGTACATACATGTGCATACTTGCAAACTCCCGCTTTAAATTCGGCGGTAGTAACACCTTTAAAATTACAACATTAAATACTAATGTAGGTACACTAGGCTATTTTGTACATGTAAGCCGCATAGCGATGATAATGGATTTGCATTTTAAATTGGGCCTAAGTGCTATGGACGCTGCTGTATGCCAGTGTGGTTGTAAGAAACAATCTCTCTACGTCGAAAGAAAAGCTATAACATTAACATTGTAAACAAACAGAAAAACGGGAGCAAAGTTAACGTATACCGAGGTACAGAGGAGAGTGAAAAAGACCCCATTTGTTGGTACGTGATGAATCTAAATTGTCTTTGTTCACTCTCCATAGCATTGCTCATTGGTAACACGATCGTGTTATTTGTTTATTTGTTAGCAATTCACTAGCTTCTGTTCTATTAGTGATACAATATACCGTCTGGGTTCTTACGTCATTTTCCATACTCGTTTCTACTGCTGCCGTTGGTAGCCGTTCTAGGAATTTTCTTTTGTATATTTTGATAGCTTTTTTATTCCGTGTTTTGGAAAGCTAGGCTCGTAATCTCGACCAAGGCTTCCGTAATTGTTGCGCTATAGCTAACGTTTCTTCTTCAGCTGGATTAAACGTTGTCACCCATGCCACAACTTCATTCTTCTTGAGTTCTGGGTTCTCACTTCTTAAAACAATCTTTTAACCTTAGCAACCCTAAGCAACTTAGCAACAAAGTAGATTATTGTATAGGGGATGTTATCTAGTCAAGCTAGATCGACGGGCAACACTTTCTATGTTTTTATGCTGCAACTTATAGTTGATGTTGCTGCTGTTGTGGCAAAGTAATATTAACATATCGTCTATCTGTTTATCCCCATGGTATGTTGGTATGACCTTTTTACCAACAGTGTTGCACCAGTTTACAGTGCTACAAAGTGACCCCAGCCATTAAGGGTTTAACTAGCTACTGCATGGGAAAGTCAAAACTTTAAGAAACTAATGGAAATTACGGACAAAACAAGAAAAAGAGAAAAATATAAAAAATAATTTAACATTTCCCACACCGAGAGTAGCACCAGTACAGTAACAACATGCTAGATATTACGATTTGATATGGCAGGAGCAACATTAAAATATTTTTTAAGTGGTTTCACATTGTTGTGGCACAGGGGGGAGTAGTTTATAATTAAAAATGAATAGTTAAATTAGTTTTTGTTTGCCTTTTTTGTTGTTGTTGTTACACGATATGGCTTAGAGAAATTTGTCCAAAAAGCTAAAAGTGTTGGCTGACACAGTTAACCAACTATTTTAGGAGCATAGTTCCAGTGAAAAGTTGACAACAACATTACGGTTGTGGCAACACAGTTTTCCTTGCTCAAAATAACTTCCACAAAGTTTTGTGTTTATCAACAGCTTATACGAAAATGGTCATGGGGAAGTGGCAGCTTCTTCTTTTTCTTTTCGCTTCGCTTTAAATTTGTTGTCATTTAAAAGTAGCGAAAAGCTTAAACGAAGTATTGGGGGAAGATTAATTAATTTTTTCACATACAAAATCAGGAAATTAATCTTTAGAGAAGAAAAACAAATAACAAATCAAGATTTTAACTAATCTACGCAGTCCAACAGAGATGGTGATCTACCTCGTAATGTGGGTAAATAAGTCGGTAGTTAAAATCAAAACCACTTCCATACCTCGGTATGTTTCCACAAATTTGTTGTAATAAATTTAGTTGAACGCATTGAAAAAATGTTAAAAATATTGACTACTTTTTTCAGATTGCAGGTAGTCGTCTTTTATAATTGAAGTGTCGAAATAGGTTGAATATATCGTATTGGCCAGGTAAATATACAGATGTATTTCCGCTGGCCTGTAACAGATTTAAGCTGCATAAATAAATGTAGACTTCGATGCGTCCATTCTGCTAATAGCAATCGGCCAATTAGGCAGCGTTTTCCCTTGATGATTTTCGCAAACAATCTGCAAGATTGTCATTAAATAGTGGCTTAAACAATGGCAATAGCTAGGCTTAATCCTTAATTCTGTTTTAAATACACATGTGGGATTAAATTCTTTTAAAACATAGCACTTCACAGCTCAAAATTCCCCCCATAATTTTCTTCTTTAAGAAAAATTGTTTCGAATGCAATTAAAATTCATTTCTTCGTTATAATTTTACGCATCTTTTTTGATTTTACTGTAACTTTCTGTTTTCTGCTCATATGCCTGAGCCTGGGTAAATGAACTACAAATACAATCTGAGCGATAAGGAATCACATGACAATAACAAGAATAAAAAAAAACGAAAAAATTAAAAGGATACACAAGAAATTCTGCCCCATTTGAGAAGCAAATAATAAACAAAAACAAAATAAAATAGAATCATATAAAATGGAATGGAAAATGGAATAGCAACATATAAAAAGAAAAATGAAAAGAAAATTTAAAAAAAAAAAAATTAAATTCCCTATGATAACTTTTTACTTTCTCAACAGCCAACAACTTCCAAACAACCAAGGCAGCCTACTACCAGACAGCCAACCAACGAAGTGTAAATAAAAATCCCGTTCTAAACACATGTGAAACTCAGATGGTTAAGAATGTTGCAAGCAACAATCAAATGACAATAGCAGCAGGAACATCAACGCTAGTAAGCAAATAAGACTCTATAGTGTTAGAAAACTTTTAAGAGCCAGTATAGAGTAGAGAGTTAATTGCAGCTTAAGAAAGTAGATAAGGAAAACCAAGAAATGAAATTCATGTTACCACATTCTTCATAATCGTATGAAAGAAAGCAAGAATGTAAAGATTCCAATGATTACATCAAAATGCTGCTGGTGCTGTTGCTGCTACTGCTTGTTTATGCCCCTTGTATTGTACTAATGCGCTCAAAGGCATTTTGCATACTAGCTTTACATCTTATAATCTGGAAGTTTTTTTTCCACAATAATTTTTTCTTTTTGACAAATAGTGAATGTCGAAGACAGGCATCATCATAATGTTCATGCAGATTCACATCCACATCATCATCTATGTATGTAAGCGGATGAGCATTAAACAATTAATTTCTGTTTTTTTTTCTTGCATGTTGTCAAGCGAAGAAGTTACAGAAAAAAGTGATCGAAAAAATCTGTTTAATTCATGTGGCAAGTTACAAATACATACGACCAAATCATACAGGAAACACAAAATAAAGCAAGCAACATACAGGAATAAAAAGAAACGAGTTGTTGTATCCTTATAGAATTGTTGATGTCACGTTATGATGCCATAACTACCTCCATTCTCTCTTTATGTTGTCATAGAAGGTGCAAAAAACTATAAAAAGTAGTGGAGTCCCCATGTAGGCCACACAAACGTTGCTATTCGTGCGTTTCTTTAAGCAGTCTAAACATTTTATAAGCCTAATGACGATTCAACGACATAAGTACATAAGAACAGCAATAGTGTAGCTACTAGCATTAGTATGAGAAACATGTTATTTTCAAACCCATTGCCAGCATATATGCCAGTGCCGTAGCAATGACGATAGAACTGCTCAATTAAAAAAGTTTTATTTTTAAACGTTGATTTTGTTTATGCTTTTCTGTTTGTGTAGCATTGGCTCGTATGTATCACAGACTAATGGAGCTGTATATGCTTTTGTGCAGGGAGCTATGTCCTGTACAGAAACTTGAGCTGAGTTGTAAACTTTTTCTTTCAGTTCTGTTTATATATGTATATACTTATATTTAAGTGTTCTCATAGGAGTGCGAGTACCATCTGCATCAGCAATATCACCAGCATCGCTCTACAATGTGCCAATCTAAGGTTGCCCTAACGTGTAAAATGTTAAAATGCCACGGCAGGGAAGAAGCATTTCGTATCAAAAGGAATGATGACTTTCGTTAAATGGGATGAAAATTTATAGAAAAAAAATTAAATAAAGCAACATACAGTAGAAAAAAGAAAGAAGCAGAAGTGAATGATTGTAGTTGGAAAAAGGACTATAAACAAAATGAAAGGCAAAACTTAAGCAAGCAAGCAAAGCAGCTCAAAACAAATGCAACACATATTCAAACAAATCATTTTAACAGAAAAGTGTACTACAAAATACAAGCTGAGCTGGGAGCGAATCATCACCACAATCATGGTCGTCGTTATGCTCGTGCTAAGCTTCTCCCCTAGCACAGTAAAATCATTGAGCAGAGAAATGAAAAAACTGTTACAAAAAAGAACAGAAGAAATCATTTGAAAGAAAGCCTACAAAAGAATTTTTCTGTTTTGCACCCTATTTGCAACAACACCAACAAAACACAAGAATACATACATATAACAACGCAGAAACAAATGGTAGAATGGATAAGTTACTTTATGACAAGTTTTTATTACCAAAATTAAAAATCCTGAGGTTCCCAACAGGGTTTGTATTGCTTGCTTGAAATTAGCAAAAGCACATAAATTTCTGCTGTGCTTACAGTTTTTCAGCAATTGTACCCAAAGCAAAAGCAAACAGCACAGTCAAAAAACAAAAATAAACTCATTAGCTGTAGTGGTACAGTGAAATATTTTCTACTAACGCAGTGAAGCACAGTTTTTAATTTCAAAACGATCACTATTGCTTACAGCGCTTCAGCTCTTGTGGTTTCTCTTGTGCTTTTGCTGTACTTATTTGCTGCGCTGATTTACTTTGTAAAGAACTGGGGTCTAATTCTCGCATTCGTGATCGAAATTGCTTTCGAATAGAAAATAATTTCGACATCGAGAAATTTTCGGATGATGTTACTCGATACGAAACGAATCGATTTGTTGCTTATAGTGTTTTCACACCGAGTGGTTTTAACGCAAAAGTTGGTTTTAACGTTAAAATCAAAAATAAAACCTGCTTTTACCATACAAAATTATTGTGTTAAAATCAACTTAAAACCTTTTTTGAATTGGTTTTAAGTTGATTTTATGAAATACAACCTTGTTTTATGTACTAAATCAGAGCTACCAGCTCTGAAATGGTAAAAACAGCTGACAAAAATTAAATAAAAACAAAACAAATGTAAAAATATAGAAAGCCGGTTGTATAAAAATGTAAAATTTCAAATAATGAATGCTACAACAATAATAAATAACAATATTTTAACAATAATATTAATAATATTAATATTATTTCTTAATTTTTCATATTTTTTGTTTTTTCTTAAACAAAAACATTTCTGTTCCGTCATGTATGTATGAAAGTTAAAACCTGATTTAAGAAAATTTGCAGTGTGAACGCAAAATCAGCTGATTATGGTTTTAATGCTAAAATCAGGTTTTAACTTTTGGTGTGAAAACACTATTAGCTGTTGTGAAACGAGTTAATTATTTCGTTTTAGAGCACTGACTAAAATTCAAAAATTGTAAACAAAAAACATATGTTTTCTCACAAAAATAAAAGAAATTTAATTAATCCAAGAAAGAAAATTTTATTAAAGTTGTAATGTTTCATATAATGGATAGTATATTTTGGTTTTACTCGTCTTCTTCTGATTCTGAGGAAAAGGCAAGCGTATACTGAAAGACATACATATTACATTTACATTTATTAGGTAAACTAAAACAAGAGTTTGTTAAACAACCTTGCGCCACAATATTGCATTTTTGATTGGTGGGCCGGAAGCATTGAGCTTAGCTGTGAGCTGTTCCTATAGCTGATTAGCTCTCTTGTCTTTCCCTGAGGAGTATTTGGTAAAATTCTCTTTGCCAATTCTGAATGCTTAACCATGAAATTAAGTCGCCGTGGTCTAGAAGGTAGTGTGTTACCTTATTTGAAGAAAGGCACGAGTTCAAATCCCAGGTCAGACATCAAAACGAAAATATGAAAATATTTCTTCGACGACTTCCTCTCAGCAGATTCTGGCAAAAACTCTGAGAGTAACAATTTCCATGAAAAGCTTCTCAAAAATTTGTCGTTCGGATTCGACTTTAAACTGTAGGTCCCGTCACTCATATATAAAATTAACGCACACAACACGAGTGGTGTGAGAAGCTAGGACGTTGTACAACGGGTCAATTCGACCTCCTGGTACTGTACACACAATTGACAAGTACACGTCCTCTAACCTAACCTAACCATGAAATTTCCAAGAATTTTCTTCTGGGTGTAATTAATTTTTGAAACTTTTGACCTACAAATACTGGAATTAATTTTTTATTCATAAATTATTATAAATTTGTTGCTTACATTTTTTTATATTATCCTTTACAGCAGAAAAACGTTAATTCGAAAGCTTTAGGGTGCGTACAGAGTGAGCGCTGAAAGCGGAGCCGAGATTATCAGTGCGATAAAGATTGTCAGTGCGATAAAACTGATTACATACGAGTCAATACGAATAAGCTTGTGTATAACACAGTGAACGCCGACAAAAGCAGAGATCAAAGCCGATGAGTGCGAGAAAACAGTTTCAAAGCGTTTTACGCGCTTTTTTGCATTGTTGATGTTTACTTTTTGTGTGCAGTCGTGTTTTTTAGTGGTTTCAAATTAAAAAAAAATGGATATCGACCAAATAATAAGTGAAATTTTTTCCCGACCTGCTTTGTGGGACCAAAAAAACAAATTATATCACAATCGTGTTTATGTGGAAAAACTGTGGACATCAGTTGCAGCAGAAATAAAAGTACCAAGTAAGTAATATTACATATTATTTAAGTTTATTTAGGCATAGATAGTTACAAAAGTGATCTCTAATTAATCTACCATTCTTGATGGTAGTTTTATTGAATTCTTTTTGCGGTTCTTTTGTATTTTGCTTCTCAACTTCTTCTCTCAAGTTTTCATCCAAACCCTCTCGATCAATGATAATATTGTGCAGTAGGCAAATTGCCTTAATAATTACTTCAGCAAAGGCACGATCGGTTTCTATCGGTTTCCATAAAATTCTAAATTTGGCATTTATAAGTCCAAAAGCGCATTCAATGCACTTTCTAGCCCTTGAAAGGCGCGCATTAAAATACTCGTGGTCTTCAGTACAGTCTTTTCTACTATATGGCCGTAATAAACATTCCAAAAGGGGATAGGCTTCATCACCAAGAAAAACATATGGCAAATTTTGGTTAGTATTTGGTAGACTTGTGCTTTGCGGTACCTGTAGTTCCCCAGTTTTTAAAAGTTTATAAATTTGAGAAGAACTGAAAGTACCACCATCACTTTGCTTTCCATACCCTCCAACTTCGATCGAAATAAATTTGCAGTTGGCATCGGAAATACCTTGCAACACAATGGAAAAAAAATGTTTGTAATTATAAAACATTGAGCCAGAACTTGCTGGACACTTGATACGTATGTGCTTTCCATCAATAGCACCAATGCAATTTGGGAAGTTCCATAAATTCCAGTATTGCGCTGCAACTTCTTCCAAGTGTTTTTTAGTTGGCGGCGGCATATGGACAGGAAACAACTCCTCCCATAGCGTTTGAGTTGTTTCTTTTACAATTAGTCCAACAGTTGATTTGCCAAGTCTAAACGAGAAAGCCAGCGACGCAAACGATGCACCAGTAGCCAAATATCTAAATAAAGAGATTGCCCTTTTTTAAAATTTTTGTAATATGAAAAATTTGTTTATTTTCCTTTTTCAGAGGAAGATTTGAAGAAAAAATGGAAATATTTGCGCGACCAATTCCGAAATGAACTACGGAAGAATCCAACACCAAAGTCTGGTGATGCTGGTGACACTGCATCACAAATCACTTCAACTTGGCCATACTTCCAGTCTCTCCTTTTTTTAAAGGATCAGATGAAGTATAGAAATTTAAGTGGAAATTTAAAACCAGGGAAATTTAAGAATATTCAGGGGGAGGAGTATGGAAATGAAGACATCCACAACACATCACAAGTTGAGGAAAGTGAGGAAATGTATGAAAGTTTTGAAACAAACCCTGAATCATGCCCAAAGAGGAAACGGACTGCGAACAGCACCAGTGCAGAACTGTTAGAAATAGAAAGAAAGAAATTACTTTTGCTTGAGAAAAGAAATTCAGAAAAAAAAACAGTATTGGACGAAGATGAGGCCTTTTTCTTAACATTACTGCCGCATATTCGGAAATTGGAGCCGGAAAAAAAATTTTTATGCAGGATGGAATTGCAAAATACACTGTACAAATATGTGTATGGCAAAGGCAACAGTTTGCCAGAACCGCACAACAAACGCTCGCGCTTTGAAACAATTTCCTCCTTTAACGTCTACTTTGGTGTCTCGACTGCCCAGCAGCACTTCGTAGTTACTATTTTCTCTCTGTTGAAAACTATGAAGGGGTCCCAAATCCCACTGGTTGTGCCAATTTAAATGCCAGCACTCTTTTCTAATATTAGTATTCTGAAATGTGCGATGATGCCGCAGAGGACCTAAAAAGCGGAAGCGATGAACAAATTCATATCGTTAGTCTAATTCGCAAATGTGTTAAGTCCCTTTTTTTCAAATTTTACAGGGGACATAAAAAACATTGTAACATTTCCAGTTTTAAAAATTTGTAAACTTTTTAAACGCCATTATTTTTACAAAATAGCTCTCTTTAAATGACCTAGATCAAAAATCAACTCAAAAAAATCGAATTAAAGCAAAAAATTAGCACGTGTTTTTAATATTTTTCGCAATTTTGTGGATTTTGCGTTTTGGCCAACCACAAAATTACAACAACTTTAAACTACATAATGACATTTTTTGTTGTTGTAAAATATGTATTTTGCATAATGTTACCGTTTTGCATTAAAATCTGAATTTTGGAAAAAAGTGGACTTAGCGTCTTTGCGAATTATACTAACGATATGACCCATTGTGTTACCCAGTGTAAGGAAAGCCCCCTAGTCATGATGCGTTAGTGGTTATTACTGTGCGTTAGTGGAATATTACTGTGACACTGAAGCGCCCAGAAAGAAGGTCGAAGGTGACGAGTTATTCACAACATTCGACAGAGATCTTTTGGCAGCCTGACTATCATAAAAGATCAAGATTCGAGTGAAAGGAACACCGTTGGTGAGGATAAATTGAGCAGCCCGGTAGATGACCATTACATCCGCCTGAAATATGCTGCAATAGTCCTGCAGCTGGAGTGAAATGTTCAGGTCCAGTTTCCTAGAGTAGACTTTGCTACCAACCCCGTTATCGACTTTAGAGCCATCGGTGTATACATCAAGGAGTTCCGGGGGAAGATCATGTCAAGGTCTTAGTCCCCCCTGCTCTGACTCAGAAACTGAATACCCCTGTTAAAACAATATTTCGCAGGGAGATAATCAATGTCCAGTGAAGCCACGGGATTAATGTCCAAAATAGAGGAGAAACCAGATGGGACAAGGCGCCAACGAGATTGGGCATTAAGTCTAGGCGCAGTGAACAGTCAAAAAACAAAAATAAACTCATTAGCTGTAGTGGTACAGTGAAATGTTTTCTACTAACGCAGTGAAGCACTGTTTTTAATTTCAAAACGATCACTATTGCTTACAACGTTTCAGCTCTTGTGGTTTCTCTTGTGCTTTAGCTGTACTTATTTGCTGCGCTGTTTTACTTTGTAAAGAAATGCTTAAAAGTTTTATATGTTTTATTGTTCTGTTGATAAATAAATGTAAAATGTTGAGAGTGTTCGAGTTCGATAGTCATTTAGAAATATTATTAAAAATAAAAAATTATGACAAAGAAATTTTTTTTTTTATTATTATGTCCTTTATTCAATTTACTTATTTAGAGTTAGATAACATTTTATGAGATTTTACATTAGTATTACAACAATTGTATCATTTGTTTTAGGGAGGGAGGGAGGTATGCATGCAAACAAGGCAAAGTTTCTGATTGTGGTCAACGTGGCGACCTCCAGGACGATCCTTGTCTTGCTGTATTCAAGTTGATACGCAGCCTCCTCGTGGCCCCTCCTGGATGGCATTCTAGCACCCGCTAGATGTTAACTAATGCGTGCAGCGAAGTCCAATCCCCTGGACGTTAAATCTGGGTTGTGCGTAGGGCTTGGAACCCACCACGTAAAAATCCCCCTCCAATGAAAACCAGAAATACAGAATCCGATAAGATCCCCTTAAAAGTTGACGACCACGGCAAACGTATAAAGGACTACGATTTACGTATTGGCACATGGAACGTCCGCACCCTTTACAGGGTAGGCGCTTCCGCCCAGCTGGCGGATGCCCTCATTAAATGTAGGACTGACATCACTGCCATACAGGAAATGCGGTGGACAGGACAAGGATGCAAAAGGCTTGCATCTTGTGATGTTTACTACAGCTGCCATGAAGATAAGCACGAATTCAGATGCGGCTTTGTGGTTAATAAGAGACTTCGTCACCTTGTCTCTGGGTTCACACCTGTGAACGAAAGAATAGCCACAATCCGCATCAAGGCAAAATTTTACAACATCAGTATATAGCACCAGGTTTCAACACCTCGATATCCACAAGGCCACTTGGATGTCCCCTGATCGATCTACGTGCAACGAAATCGATCATATTGTGATTGACGGAAGGCACGTATCCAGTGTACTAGATGTGCGTACGTTCAGAGGTCCAAACATCGACTCTGACCACTACCTTGTCGCAGCCAAGTTTCGATTGCGCATTAGCGCATCGAGGTCTGCGCGCTCTAGTACATTGCGAAAGCTGGACGTCAAGAAGCTACGATCACAAAGGACAGCAGAGGCGTTCTCCGCTCACCTCTCCGACAAGCTCCGTCATTCCCTCTCTAATCTCAACGACATTGGAGGACTGTGGGCCAACATCTCCCACTCCTTGCGCACTACTGCGGGAACAGTCCTTGGTTTCGAGCGCCCACCCCAACGAAATCAATGATACGATGTCGCGAGGCAGCTGCAGCAAAAAACGCCGCATACAGAAAAAGTCTGCAGTCTGCCGCTACGCGAGCCATTGTCGAGGACTATAGAGAGACAAGAAGGGAAGAGAGACGCCTTTTCAGACGCAAGAAGAGGGAGCAGGAAAGGCGTGAGCGTGAGGAAATCGAGGTGTATAAATGCAGGAATGACGCTCGAAAATTCTATCAAAAGGTTAAGCGTCTAACCGAGGGTTATAAGCCCGGACGTCTTCCTGCAAAGACGAAAACGGAAACTTGGTAACAGATCCGCAAGGGGTGCTGAGGTTATGGAGGAAGCGCTTCTCTGCTACAAGGCGATGACGACACCAATTCCGCCTTTAGAGACGATGTTCCGAACCCAATCGATGATGACGGCGTGGAGATTCCGCCGCCTAGCCATCAAGAGGTCAAAGACGCGATAATGCGTCTTAAAAACAATAAAGCGGCGGGTCCGGATGGCCTCCTTGCTGAATTGTTTAAGACCGGATGTAATGAGTTGGTAGGGCGCATGCACCAGCTTATTTACAAAATATGGCTAGAGGAAAGTATGCCCAACGATTGGAACCTCAGTGTCCTCTGTCCTGTCCTGAATAAGGGAGACCCTACGATATGCGCCAACTGCAGGGGTATAAGCCTTCTCCCTATCGCATATTAGGTTCTTACAGGCGTATTGTGTGAACGATTGAAGCCACTCGTCAAAACACTGATTGGACCTTATCAGTGCGGTTTCAGACCTGGCAAGTCCACCATCGACCAGATCTTCACACTACGCCAAATCCTGGAAAAGACCCACGAGAAACAAGTCGACACACACCATCTTTTTGTCGACTATAAGGCAGCCTTCGATAGCCCCATAAGGGATCGTGTTTTTGCCGCAATGTCTGAGCTCGGTATACCTGCGAAGCTGATAAGGCTATGCAGAATGACGTTGAGCAACTCCTGCAGCTCCGTCAAGGTAGGAATGGACCTCTCCGAACCTTTTGATACCGTGCGAGGTTTTAGACAAGGCGATCCCTTATCATGCGACCTCTTCAACTTCGTCATGGAGAGCGTTCTGCGAAAGGCGGGAGTGCATCGCAACGGCACTATTTTTCAAAAGAGTGTCCAGCTGCTTGCGTACGCTGACGACATTGACATCATAGGGCGTACCAAGCGAGATGTTACTGCTGCCTTTAGTGCTATTGAACGGGAGTCTACCAAGATGGGTATGGCAGTAAATGAGGGCAAAACAAAGTATATGTTATCGACAAGTAGAGACGTGCGGCGTATTGATTCTCAGATTTCGGCCGATAACTATACTTTTGAAACAGTCAAGGAATTTATTTATCTTGGCTCCGCCGTTACCACCAAAAATGATGTCAGTCTGGAGATCAAGCGTAGGATCACTCTTGCCAACAGGTGCTACTATGGTCTCAATAGGTAATTGAGTAGCAGAGACCATGGCGCTGAGGCATGGACCCTATTAAGTACTGATGCAGCGGCCTTGAGAGTGTTCGAGAGAAAAGTCCTACGTAAGATCTTCGGTCCAGTGCGTGTTGGCGATGATTTCCGTATCCGATTCAACAGTGAGCTCTATGAGCTCCTCAACGACATTGACGTTGTACAGCGTATTAACATCCAGCGGCTGCGCTGGCTCGGCCATGTCGTTCGAATGGATGAGGATGCTCCGGCGAGACGAGTATTTGATGCGGGTATCTGCGGAAGTCGGCGAAGAGGACGACCTTGTATCCGTTGGAAGGACCAAATCGAGGAAGCCCTGTCATCGATTGGTGTGACCAACTGGCGTAGGCGCGCAAGAAGCAGAGGCGCCTGGAAGGATGTGTTGCGGCAGGCCGAAATCCGTTAAACGGGTTGTTATGGCCAATTAAATAAGTAAGTAAGTAAGTGTTCGAACAAATATTGTTTACAAAATATTGTGGTTTTTGATTCCATTTATTACTCTTCGGAATAATAGAAATATTTCACTTAAAAATTCAAAGAAAATTCTGTGAATTTTACCCATTGCAAAGGATGGCAATATTTCACTAGGCAGAAAATATCATTATGGAAAGATTTAATTCAATTTGAGGACCATAAAATATAACCCAGGTACCTGCAATATGTAATGATGACTCTTGCTACAAAACCATAAAAACTTGTGCGAAAAATACCAATGTCGATCGTTTGAAAAAAGTGCACTGGCTACATTGAAAAATTCTGGTACCTGAATATTCGAAAGGGTCACCTTTTTTGTTAGTGTGTTCGTAAAACTGTCCTCCTTCGTATAGTTTGAGAAGAGTTCGAAGAAAATCAAATTACTTTCTAATTTCGTTACCTGCGTTCCATAAACCATATGTTCTTTTCTTCTTCACAACAACAATACAATGCAGTTTGAAGCTTCAAGTGAGCTTACCTTTTTTGTAAGCACGTATATAACATACATACATACATAATTGGTCATTACAACCCTTCAGTCAGGATTACGGCCTCGCTTCTCAGCACGTCTATAAAAGGCATCTAAATCAATACTACTGTATCAGTTATCTGTTAGACGTCAAAGTGGCCGAAACGGTTATTAAACGTTCTTTTAAAAATTGATAAAAAAAAATTTTCAAAATCAAGTCTTTTATTTTGAATATAATAATTCGAATGGAATCCTCAAGCTTGAGCCCCTCTTTAATTCCTGATCGTCATATTAATGCCGAAGGATGGAAATCATTAAAACGCGCACCGGAACGATATTCAGAATCGGATGACAATTCTCTGGGTAGCGATGGTGAAGATTTCATAATCGAAAATCGTCACAGTAAACGCCTTAAAGGTTTGGACAATTCATATTTGGAGGACGCCTACTTTGAGTCGCCGGTCATATTGCGTCCCAAACGTAATTTTCAGGAAGTAAATCAGGGAATTTTGTCTCCCATTACGGAGATATCGATTAATTTAAATGAAACTTCCTTGTGCGGCGGGAACAGTTTGCAAGATTCATCATCTACGGCTGCTGATTATGACGAAGGCACAACGCCAGTAAGACGTAAAGGAAAAGCAAACGTTTCCAAAAGGTCTCAACGTTATAAAGAAGATGCCAAAATAGTCTCAGCAAAGGACCAGTACTGGAATGGTGATGCCAATGGCGATATTGTTGACAATGATAAATTAGACGACGAAAAAGAATCTTTAAACAATTTGGATCCAAGTTTTCAAGTCCAACGTTCAACACGTAAACCATCTTCAAATCGTTTGAACTTCGATGCTTCCTTGTTCGATATAGGTATGGAAGAGACATCGTTCTACGAAGATGACCATGTCAGTCAAAATCAGCCCGATCAATCGACTGCTTTAAATTTGCCTAATGATTTAAGTTCTTTGATTAGGGGTCAAACCATTAAAAATTCTCCCATTAAGACACCAGAAATGCGTAGACCTAAAGTAAGACGTTGTTTGAGTATGATGGAAAATACGCAATTGCTTCAGCCAAAGACACCAGAGTCAGTTAATGCCTGCAATGCTAATGCCGCCAATATCACTCCTTTTAGTTCTCGTCTTAATGGCAACTACAGCTTTAAGCGTCCCGAGCCACCATCTACCACCTGCTCACCGATACAAACAAAACGCTACCGTGGTGACGTAAAGAAGAATCTCGATGGCTCATTCATAGGCAGCAACAGTACTAGCAAAACTTCACCTGCCGCCAACTCCCCCTCATGCTTGGCGCTGGCAGGCACCAGCAAAAATAGCACGATAACCCACCCTATATTACGCAAAAGTATGTCCATGAACGACGCTGAGATCATGTCGGCTCTAAATCGTTCCGAAAACAAAGACGAACCCGATCTAATTGGTGATTTTAGTAAACCGTACGTTTTACCTCTCATCGAGGGACGTCATCGTGATCTAAAATCTATTACAAGTGAAACTGTGGCTCGTCTCTTAAAAGGTGACTTTGATGATAAAGTAGCCAACTTTAAAATCATCGACTGCCGTTATCCTTACGAATACGAGGGTGGCCATATTACTGGCGCAAAGAATTTATATACTCAAGAACAAATCATCGAAGAGTTCTTGACCAAACAAAAGACTGAACAGCAACAGACCAGAAACGAGGAATCTGGCAGCAAGCGCAATATTATAATATTTCATTGTGAGTTCTCATCAGAACGTGGTCCAAAATTATCGCGATTTTTACGCAACTTCGATCGGGAGCGCAACAGTAATGCTTATCCCGCCTTAGATTATCCCGAAATATATTTGTTGCATAACGGCTACAAGGAGTTCTTCGAAACTCATATTGAACACTGCACTCCTCATGCTTATCGTCCCATGTTAGAGCCCTCCTACAATGAGGTATATCGCCACTATCGTGCCAAAACAAAGTCATGCAATGGTGATGGTTTTGGTGGTGCCACGCAGCGCATGAAGAAATCTCGTTCCAGACTTATGCTGTAAATAACAACATCAACATCATTATTTTTTATTATAATTTAGTTAATTTATCTAGAAATGTTTAGAATTATTCATTTTCTTTTGTTTTTTTATGTTTTCTTATTTTCGAATAAAATAAATATTAAAAAAAAAAAATGTTTTCTTATGTTTTCATATATTTTTAGCACACTTTTTTACCTCCATCATCACATTTATAAACCTTGTATATTTTTATTTTTTTTATTTGAATTAAAATTTTTCATTTATGTACATATGTATGTATTTTTGTTTTCGTATTTTTATTTAGTTGAATTTGTGTACAGTAGTTGAAAATTCTCAAATTGTAATCCTCTGTAAAATCAAACAACATTTTGTTTTTAATTGTGTGCATTATATATACTATTAATATGTATGTATGTATATATGTATGTCCGTCCGTTTGTCCGTCCTTTAAATTTTCATTACTACACTTTTATGTAAAAAATAATCTCCGTAATAAATTAATAAGAAACTTATTTTTTAAACTCTAGTTATTTACTAAGAAGTTTCTCTATATATAGTATGTATGCATTGACATATATTTTCTATTTCCTTATAACAGTCATAGTTTATAGTTTAAATTATAGTCTACATTTTAAGACACGTTTAATAAAATGTATATAAAATATTTTCAAAGTTATTATGCTGGACTTAGTTATGCTACCGTTATTGGATAGTAAAAGTCGCCGTAGGTAGTGTGTTGGCTTATTAAACGTAAGGCCTGAGTTCAAGCCCCAGGTCAGACATCAGAACGAAAGATGAAAAAAAAAAATATTTCTTCGTCGACTTTTTCAGCAGATTTGTGGCATAAATTCTGAGAGTAAATAAATTGCCACGAATAGTTCCTCAAAAATCTGTCTTTCGGAGAATACGTTGCATTGTAGGTCTCGCCACTCACGTATAAAACTAACGCACACATCATGAATGGTGTGAGAAGCTAGACCGTAATCCTGACTGAAGGGTTCTAATGGCCAATTATGTAATGTATGTATTGGGTAGTATAACGAGCAGTTTGAAACTCTACTGATATGAAAAGATTTCACATCCTCTTACGTGCTGAAATGAAAAAGAATTCTTCTGGTAATAGATTGCCCAGTTTATTCCTTTCCAATTAGGGGCGAATACTTCAATGAGATATCAATATTGAAAGCATCTGAATGGAATCAGGTGACTAAAGTCTTTAATATCACACAAAAAATTTAATTTAGTTACGTACCATCAGTGATACTTTAAAAATTCTAACAAAAAGCAATAATAAAAATTAATTAAATTTCTTATATACGCGCTCGCTGAAAATTTTCTAAAGCGAACCTAAAATTGCTGTGTCTGAGATTCTCTTTTTCCAAAGACAAAAGAATTGCAGATGTCAATAATTACTGTGCTATTATCAAAAGATTTTCGTTCGATTTTCGATTTTGCAAAATGATCGTAATTGTGGTTTGCAGTTGAGTTGTTTCAAGGGAGTACCCTGCTTCAACAGATTGTTTACAGAGTTTATTGGTATTTTATAATGAACTTGCCTCATCGGCTTTAAGAAATGAATCGATGTTTGCATGTCAGTGTATTCATGAGTGTGGTACACAGTTCAACACCATGAAACAAAAAAAAAAAAAAAATGCAATAACAGAAAAAAATAAGAGACGATGAGAAGAAGAATTGGTAAGTAAAGATAATAATATACGAGTACGTACGTAAACAACTGGCTACTGACGGATTAGAGGCACAATAACTATGCCATGCCATGCTTGAACTTTACACAATAACCCACTAGAGACCTATACTGGAGAGCGAGAAAGTTGTCCGCTTTGTAAATCTGATTTTGAAAGAAGTGAAATAATGCAGAAGGTCTTGGAATACTTTCGAAAGTGCTCAAGATGATTGATGTCTGGTAGCTTTGGGAAACCAAAATGATATTGTGTATGTGATACACACAAGCACTGTTGGGCCCGTTATGGGTTTTTGTGTTCATTAAACACAACATAACTGGAGCATATAGAAAAGAACTTTCGGAAATCACTCATTTGATCACTCACTCTTAGGAGTAGTGATTCTGTAAGGCAGTGAATATTTCTTGGCAACTGCCAAGAGGAAAGTGTTATACGTGTCTCTCAGTCTTAGGTAGAAGTTTTATTCCATATATACTGGTAATTCTAATCGCTTCGTAGCATATTCGATCATGGATACTAAACACAATAATTCAAATGTATGTACATAGTAACAAAGTAACTTTGGAAAGTCTTGTGGTGCGATAAGATAATTCGTATTAAAAGCAAGATGAACTTATTGGGAAATTACTTTAAAAGGAGATCTAAGTCATGCATCAGAATATCAAGAAATAATACAACTAGTTAATAGCACTCAGTTCTCAGGTCACTGAAGACTTAGGGTACATTTATTCAGAATGTGGAACAACATGCGGATTCTGTGTCGATGAGAAAGAATCAACGGAACACATTTTTGGAACCTGTGTGGAACTACTGGATCCCAGGATTCCGCCAGGCATTGTTGATGTCGAGCAGCATTCTGTGGTTTATCAGAACAATAGGCATTATAGGATTACACAATAGAGTATGAGGGGAGTACAATATATCGTTTGGCTGCAACACTAAGGCGCATTTTTACCACACAATAAGACGAATTTGCAGATTTATGGGATGTCAATAAAGAAAAAACATTGATACCCTTTGCGCATAGCATATGCGCATTTTATACACTTAAAACTGAAAACGAAACATGGAGTAGAAATAATGCGCGTGTTTTTATTAAACTATGAATGAAAATGTGTTTAGCGAAGAAGCTTTAAAAATGAGACAGTTTTTCCTTATTCAAACTAACTGTGGGTGGTTCCTGTGCCGTCGAAATCACGACTTGCAGACCTTATCCACATTTAGAGTATGAAGCTATTTGAATACTTGGGGCTTCAACAGATTAGAAGTAAAATAGGGCCTGTTCGTAAATGCATCACTGCGCTGCATAATATGATTATTTTGCGCTCGCACTGCTAATCACATGTTGCTGATGCTTCTTTTTGCTGATTTATTTCTTTGCATTTACGAACGAACAAACACTGCAGAAATGGAAAAATTTATTAATAAATTTGATTTTTGAACTGGACGATAAAACATATGACAAAATGTTGTTAAATGCACAAAAAAATGTACTTGTGCAAAAAAGAAGACATTTAAGGAAGAAAAAAAGAAACTAATTGTTGAAACTCTCATTCTCTCTCTCACTCATTCAATGCATCAGGCATTTTTATGATTAGTGTTTTGGGTTTATTTGCGCATAATATGATTTAATGTTGCATTTACGAACATTTGACAGATGCAGTGCTGCCAAGATTTGCATTTATGAACATGATGCGCATAATATGCAGCGCAGTAATGCATTTACGAACAGGCCCATAGTCAACCTCTTTATTTTTAGCACTGAGATACTACATATGTATTCATTACAAAAAAAAAGAACTTGCAAATTCATAGGACATCAGAAATAAAGAAAGAGATTTATTCTGATTGTAAAACAATTAGGAACTTTATACACCTAAAACCGAAATAATGCGTGTGTTTTTATTAATAAATGAATGAAAATGTGTTTAGAGAAGCTTTAAAAATGAGACAGTTTTTCCTTATTCAAACTAACTTTGGGTAGTTCCTGTGCTGAAGAAATTACGACTTGCAGACTATATCCGCATTTAGAGTATGAAGCAACTTGAATATTTGGGGGTTCAACAGATTACAATTTAAATAGCCAACCTCTTTTATTTTAGATTGGGATTTGAAGTATTGAAACTCACTGCAGTGCATTTTCGTCCTTAATTAACATAAACTACAATTTTTATGGCTTAAGGTGTTAACGTTGAAATATTTTTTTCTCACTCACTTTTTCTGTCATCTTCTTCTTCTCCCCTTCAAAGTCTTTGCATTTTTTGAATTTTAAATTATTTTTAAAGGATTTTTCTCCTTTTCTCATTCCTGTTGGTCTGTTTTATTGCTTCTTTTCTTAGGTTTTTTTTATTGAATTTAAAGACATCAATCATTGTCATGAAATTGTTGTCATCTGTTGGTCATACAAAATACACGCTTAACGGGCAATTGAAATTGGGCGTAAATAATAACTTCACAGGCTTAGACGCGTTTGTTTTATAGCACCTTTATTGACCATAATTATTGTGTTAATTTATACATTATAGAGGCTTTCAATAGAGAAACCTACACATTGTATCTCTTTAAACTCATTAGTAAGTGATTAAGTTAGTAGTAGGTAGTAGAGTGAACTCGCGAAAACGTGAACACTCGAAAGTGTGAACGTCTCAGAAACGTGAACAAATTTATTTTTCTTCTGAGTATTCTAAAACGTGAACACTTTTTTTATTCTTTTAATCTGTTTTTAAATTGGAAAATCCCCGACTTTATGGTACTGGGAAGCGTAAAACATTACGTGCATCTGAATTTCCAAGAATGGAAAAAGTCTTTATAAGTGATTCCTTCACACGCGAAACTAAAAATCTGCCGGTAAGTGGTTAAATAAAAGAAAATTATAGGGGTTTTAAAGCCAGTGACGGATGGCTTCAAACATTTAAGCAAAAGTTTGGTGTTCGCCTTCTTAAAATTTCCGGAGAAAAGCTTTCTGCACAGCCGCAACTTGTTGACCCATTTAAGGAAAAGTTAAAAGCAAAAATAGAAGAATTATGTGAAGATCAACTTTATAATGGTGATGAATGCGAGTTATATTTGAAGCAGTTGCCAAATAAAACATACATATGTATGATCATTGGAGAAAAATGCTCCAGGCGCAAAGATGGAGAAACGACTAACTTTCATGGGCTATTCAAATGCTTCGGGGACTCTTAACTTAATTTACTGGTATTTGGAAAATCTAAAAATCCACGACGTTTCAATAACTTTACTTATCCAGTGAATTACAAATTCTTCAAGTCAGCATGGATGACATGTAACATTTTTATAACCGATTTCATCAATGTTTTGTTAAAGATGTAGATTTCTACTGACAAAAACGTGAAAACTTTGTTATAATTTTTAGCTTTAGGTTACTGAGTGCCTGACTAATTATTAAAAAAAAAATTTAAAATAGTGTTTAGCATTGTTAATTACATATTAAAATATTCTTTTTCATATTAAATAGGGTCATTTTTTGTTTTAAATTTTAGTACTCGATAACATGAACAAACTCGAAAATGTGAACTGCCTTGGTAAAAATTAGTTCACGTTATCGCGAATTCACTGTATTTGTATTTAGTTGTTATCGTTGTAATCTATTTAATGAATTTATTAATTAATTTAATCAAATTCATAACTATAAGGTCGCCTACAATTAAAGATAAGCCATATAAATGTACAATCATAACCATGGCTTGAGTCATATAGCCAGCCATCTGTATGTGACAAAGTGTCATTATACATAAATTGAATTCAATGCTATTCTATTGGAAATCCTAATAGTTTTGGTTTTTGAATTCAATGTTTAGTTGTATCTTCTACCGTCTAACCATATGCTAATGCTTCAAAACACTGACTTTCTTAAGATTTTGTTTTGCAATCAAAGAATAATAATTTTCTACTTAATTAACGCATGAATTTATTCGGGGGAGGGAAATTATTGTTGTTGTTGTTGTGATTGTACTTCAATATCATACAGGATATTACACTGTTTACACACAAAAATGCTGTTTGACATTTAAAGTGTTACACAACTGAGAGTTATAAACTCCTCCTTATCATTTCTAAGTTTGCATTATTCAAGAATTAAACCAATAAAGTTGGAAAGACAGCCCGATTGTCTAGGTTCATCAGGTTTATAGTAGTATATAAGTATCTGTATAGTAGTATAAATGTATCATCTGATACAAGAAAATTACATTAAATTGAAGTTCGTGATACATTTGAGGTGCTGAAGTAAATTGGAGTCGTCGCCGTAGTCTATTGGGCTTATTAGAGGTGAGGTCACGGTTCAAACTCCAGTTTCGACATATGGAACCAAATATAAAAAATATTTCTTCGGAGACTTCCTCTCAGCTGATTTCTGGCAATAGGTCTGAGAGGAAATAAAATTGGCATGAAAAATTTCTCAAAAAAATATTTGTCGTTCGAAGTCGACTTTAAACTGTAGGTACCGCCAATAAAGAATAAAATTAACACAGACAACATAAGTGGTGTGAGAAGTTAGATCGTAATTCTGACTGAAGGATTGTAATGACCCATTAAGTATGGCATCTTTAGCAGTGCTCTGTATTTTTAACCTTTAACGTATATTTTATTGTCTCAACCGTCCAATAGAATTTCTTAGTTACTGGTTTCTCTTTTGTATTCAAGGTGAAAACAGTCCACGGGTCCCAAATCGCACGGGTTGTGCCAATTAAAATGCCAGCACTCTACTCTAATATTAATGTTCTGAAAGGTGCGATAATGCCTCAGACGACCTAAAAAGGGAAGCGATGAACAATTTCATGTCATGGTAAGTAACTACAAAGGGATACTAAGTAGAATATAAGTTTAAGACGCAATAAAAAAATTGCATTATACTCGTAGAAAAGCAACAAAGCTTCGACGACAGTAGTGTTGAACACATCGTTTTAGACAATAAGAATCTGATAATTCCAAACACATCGGGATTTATATAAGATTTACCAGGGTTTGTATTACTTGCTTGAAATTAGCAAAAGCACCTAAATTTCTGATGTGCTTACAGTTTTTCAGCAATTGTACCCAAACCAAAAGCAAACAGCACAGTCAAAAAACAAAAATAAACT
This sequence comes from Sarcophaga rosellei, assembly GCA_930367235.1. NCBI lineage: Eukaryota > Metazoa > Arthropoda > Insecta > Diptera > Sarcophagidae > Sarcophaga > Sarcophaga rosellei. The sequence continues at coordinate 60,465,085 of OV884018.1, read as the reverse complement.
CATTAGCTGTAGTGGTACAGTGAAATATTTTCTACTAACGCAGTGAAGCACAGTTTTTAATTTCAAAACGATCACTATTGCTTACAACGTTTCAGCTCTTGTGCTTTTGCTGTACTTATTTGCTGCGCTGTTTTACTTTGTAAAGAACTGCTTAAAGGTTTTATATGATAAAAATATGGGTGTATTTGTGAGAAGCATGTGTGTAACCCAGAGGAAAATTGTTAGTAATTATTGTTTCAAGCAGTGTTCGAACAAATATTGTTTACAAAATATTGTGCTTTTTGATCCCACTTATTACTCTTCGGAATAATAGAAATATTTCACTTAAAGATTCAAAGAAAATTCTGTGATGTTTAGCCATTGCAAAGGATGGCAATATTTCACTAGGCAGAAAATATCATTATGGAAAGATTTAAATGCATAATAATGTATGTAAATAGTGTGGTGACCAATTTGAGGACCATAAAATATAACCCTTTCGAATATTCAGGTACCTGCAATATGTAATGATGACTCTTGCTACAAAACCATAAAAACTTGTGCGAAAAATACCAATGTCGGTCGTTTGAAAAAGTGCACTGGCTACATTGAAAAATTCTGGTACCTGAATATTCGAAAGGGTTATATTTTATGTTAATGTGTTCCAAGAATATCAAATTACTTTTGAATTTCGTTACCTGCGTTCCATAAATCATATGTTCTTTTCTTCTTCACAACAACAATACAATGCAGTTTGAAGCTTCAAGTAAACTTACCTTTTTTGTAAGCACGTCTATAAAAGGCAGCTAAATCAAAACTACTGTATCAGTTATCTATTAGACGTCAAAGTGGCCGAAACGGTTATTAAAAGCGCTTTTAAAAATTGATAAAAAAAAATTTTCAAAATCAAGTGTTTTATTTTGAATATAATAATAATTGTCCGAATTATACTGCATAACCATATTGGCATCAGTTTATTTCAGATCCAAGATTCTTTTGATCTACCGTTTTAAAACTTGCTATCGCATACGCTTGTTCACGTGTTTGTTTACGTCTAACAATTGAAAATAACTCCGCATAAAAGAATTAGTTAAAAAGGCATATCCATTCACTAGAAAATGGAGTCGAAATATAAAGAGAATGCTAATGGAAAATTGTTTAATTGTACAAATGGACAATCTCCAGCAAATAGTAAAACAAATGGAATACAACAGCAAACGACACAACCAGCGTCAACTAAACTACAATTAGAACAACAGCGGCAAGCGTTACCAGTCACGAGCTGCCGAAAGCGGTTAATACGAGAGGTCCACAAGTCCGATATTCTTCTTATAATGGGTGAAACTGGTTCGGGTAAAACGACTCAAATACCGCAGTTTCTGTTAAGTGCTGGATTCGGTAACAAAGGAATGATTGCTATAACACAGCCACGTCGAGAGGCTGCAATTACGGTGGCAAAACGTGTAGCTCAAGAACAGCACTGCCAATTGGGTGAACTCGTCGGTTATACAGTACGTTTTGAAGATTGTACCTCACAAAAGACACGTATTCGCTTTATGACTGATGGCTTTTTATTGCGAGAAGCCTTGGCTGATCGATTGCTGAGCAATTATACCGTCATAATGCTAGATGAAGCTCATGAGCGCACGGTAAGCACTGATGTTCTGTTTGGAGTGGTTAAAGAGGCACAAAGGCAGCGCAGACTGCGTTGTTTGACTCCATTAAAAGTTATAGTTACCTCGGCTACAATGGATATTGATCATTTTGGTCAATATTTTGGCGTAAAAGGCATGTATCTGGAAGGTCGGACGCATCCTGTAAAAGTAATGCATGCCAAAGAATCACAGCCAGATTATTTACATGCCACTTTGGTGACGCTGTTTGATATCCATCGTAATACACCAACAAACCATGATGTATTGATTTTCCTAACGGGTCAAGAAGAAATTGAAGCAATGGCACAACAAATTCGACAGATTGCTAAGACCAATCTCAGTAATATTGCTGGGGTGCGGGTTTTCCCACTTTATGCCCAACTACCACAAAATAAACAATTAGAATGTTTTCTACCAGCTCCAGCCAATGCCCGCAAAATAGTTTTGGCTACAAATATCGCAGAAACGTCTGTCACAATACCGGGTATACGTTATGTTATAGATGCCGGCTTTGTAAAACGACGTATTTATAGCCCCAGTACCGGTTTAGATGTACTAAGAGTAGTACGCATTTCCCAGGCACAAGCGTGGCAACGTTGTGGTCGAGCTGGTCGCGATGCCCCTGGAACATGTTATCGAACTTATACGCAACAGGAAATGAATGAATTTGAAAAAATGCCAAAACTTGAAATTTTACGAAGCAATATTTGCTCGACTGTATTACAGCTATTGGCGTTGGGTATCGATTGCAAAAGTTTTGATTTTCTAGATAAACCCTCACCGGAAGCAATGGATGATGCATACCGCAAACTAGAGTCTTTGGGTGCTGTACGAAATGCCTCTACCATACCTGAGCTTACACCTTTGGGACGAAAAATGGCACAGTTTCCTTTGGATCCACAGTACAGTAAACTATTATTGGCAGCTCCGAAATTTGGTTGTATGGAGGAAATGTTAAGCTTAGTAGCAGTACTCTCCAGTGAAAATGTTTTCCTTTCAAGTACAGGAAAGCAAGAACAAGCAGCTTTGGCTCATGCCAAATTTCATTCAAAACATGGCGATCATTTAACGTTACTGAATGTTTTCAGTGCCTTCCAGAAGACTGAAAAAGTTAAGTTATGGTGTCATGATAACTTCCTCAATGCCCGTAATCTAAAGTATGCCCGTGATGTGCGCAGTCAACTGTTGGAAATTGTCAAGCGTTTATCTTTGAAAGTGAACAGTTGTGGCAGCAATTTCGATCAAGTACGAAAGTGTTTATTAGTTGGCCTCTTCGATAATATAGCTGAACTACAACGTGACAATTTCTATTTAACGATTACGGGTCGTCAACGTGCCAAAATTCATCCGTCTAGTGTATTTCATGGTAAATATCGTCCGGATTATATAATTTTCTCTGAAATTGTGCTCACCGAACGAAATTTCTTACGTCAAATAACGGAAATTTCACCAGAATGGGTAGCCGAAGTTGTACCACACTTTAGTCATCTTAGTCGCATTAAAATAGCATCATAATCAATAAACCAATATTTCTATAACGTTTTCGTTTCACACTATTTTTACTATTTTATTAATTATATGTATTTTATTTATTGCTAAGCTAAAGTAATTTAAATCCAATCCGTATGAAATCAAAACAAACTACACTTTTATGTAAAACATAATCTCCGTAATAAATTAATAAGAAACTTATTTTTTAAACTCTTGTTATTTACTAAGAAGTTTCTCTATATATAGTATGTATGCATTGACATATATTTTCTATTTCCTTATAACAGTCATTGTTTATAGTTTAAATTATAGTCTACATTTTAAGTCACGTTTAATAAAATTTATATAAAATATTTTCAAAGTTATTATGCTGGACTTAGTTATGCTACCGTTATTGGATAGTAAAAGTCGCCGTAGTCTAATAGGTAGTGTGTTGGCTTATTAAACGTAAGGCCTGAGTTCAAGCCCCAGGTCAGACATCAGAACGAAAGATGAAAAAAAAAAAATATTTCTTCGTCGACTTTTTCAGCAGATTTGTGGCATAAATTCTGAGAGTAAATAAATTGCCACGAATAGTTCCTCAAAAATCTGTCTTTCGGAGAATACGTTGAATTGTAGGTCTCGCCACTCACGTATAAAATTAACGCACACATCATGAATGGTGTGAGAAGCTAGACCGTAATCCTGACTGAAGGGTTCTAATGGCCAATTATGTTATGTATGTATCGGGTAGTATAACGAGCAGTTTGAAACTCTACTGATATGAAAAGATTTCACATCTTCTTACGTGCTGAAATGAAAAAGGATTCTTCTGGTAATAGATTGCCCAGTTTATTCCTTTCCAATTAGGGGCGAATACTTCAATGAGATATCAATATTGAAAGCATCTGAATGGAATCAGGTGACTAAAGTCTTTAATATCTTTAAAAATTCTAACGAAAAGCAATAATAAAAATTAGTTAAATTTCTTATATACTCGCTCGCTGACAATTTTCTAAAGCGAACCTAAAATTGCTGTGTCTGAGATTCTCTTCTTCCAAAGACAAAAGAATTGCAGATGACAATAATTACTGTGCTATTGTCAAAAGATTTTCGTTCTTTTGTTTAAAACATTGAGTCAAAGAAGTATTTTCTTAGAAACAAAATTAATTCGTAAGTTTGTTAATACACTCAGAGAAATTAATTCAATTCAATCAGAATTTTTAATTGAAGGTAGTCAGAGACGTATTTGTATAATAATGATTGCAGTGTTCGAGTGTGGTATGTACATATAAATAATAAACTATTAAATTAATAATAAATGATGAAATAAAACAATAATTTCCTTTAAATGAACTAATGGCACTGTATGGTTTAAATGATTTTAAGTATCCTAAAAAATGGACGTAATCTTCTTGTAATAAAAACTGTTTATATGGCGTGTATGTGTATTTTACAATATATTTTTAGAATACCCAACTGGTGTATGTAATCTAATAATTTTTGTTACAAATTCCTCTCCTAATTAGTATCGTCTTTTTCATATTAATTACGGAAGCTCACTTAGAAGACGGTGATACTGGCGGCTCCATCTTTACCTATGAGCATATTTAACACACGAAAATTACGTTTGCGTTGCGCAATTAATTGAAATACAAAAATTTTCAATTTGCATTTTTATCCACAAATGTTTATCTCCCTGTCTGTCTGTCTGTCATTTAGTAAATGTATTGAAATGAAATGTAAAATAAAATACACAGGAAAAACATATCAAGGAATTGTTGATTCAATTTTTACGCTCTTTTATGTGCATTTCAACGCAATGAAGTAGCATATGCAACATGACAGCCTGTCTGACTGACTGAATGTCTGACTGGTTGGTTGGCTGCCTATCCTGCTTGGTTGACTTTTTTCTTCAAGCAGACATGGACATGATATGCGTCCATAGTACGCATATGTATGCGTGTTAGTATTTTTTTTATTTATTTTATTTGAACTTGTGAACTTTAATGACGTCTCCTACAAGGCGGCGAATATATGCATGAATAGCGAATTCATTTGTTTTTATATAATTGTGCTTGTACGCAAACGTTTCCTTGGCATTGTCCATTCAGAACCCATCAATCGTTGTCCATTTCGTTTCTTTATTTTTTCTTTTTTGCTGTTATACTCTCACATCATTTGTTTGTTGCAATCAACATGGTCATCATCAATTGTTGCATCATCAAGCCAAAGAACGAAACAGTAAACTAGCAAAAAGTAGCTTCACAAGAAGTTTGTTGCATTCAATTTTCTTGTTTTTGTTGTTTCTTCTATTGAAATTTGCTTGTACGTTTGATTGTTCGTTTCGTTACTTGTCTCGTTATTATGGTAATTTCTGTTGGATTTTTCGTTATACAGCTTTTTCTCCCAGCTTCATCAGCAACTTTGAAAACATTTTCGTTTAGTTTTCTTACACACTTAACATTTATCTTCGTCACATGTGCGTGCAAATGCTAAAAGTATGGGTAATTTTACATAGAAATGTTAAAAAACAACTGAGTTCAGAATTAAGTTGTGTTAACCATTAAAGCAGCAGGGAGAAAGCATTTATTTACGGGCAGTACTCTTGAAAACTTAGAAGAACTCAAAAAAGATATGAAAATTTGAGTTGAAATTGTTTCCCGGTAGGACCCGGTATTTCTTTTACATAACATGCCTTTTGTTACGTGTAATTTGGTGGTCTAAAGTAACATGGGAGTAGAGCCACTATAATTTAATTTGACCCCTGATCTTGCGAAGAAGAACATTGAGAATTTGAATACGAACCGCCTAAGTAAATTTACTGAACATGATCAATGAATAGGTAGAGAGGTAAAGACTCTTAGTAAACCAAGTGGGTTTGAGATATTTAAAACTTTTGTTTGGTAGAAAAGAAGACCTAGTCGTTCATCTGACTAGGAATAACCTAAGGTTGATCAGAGCACATTTAATCAGAATGAGCATTGCCTCGAGTTCAGTATCTAGTTTCGGTGACGTATGACAATAAATCATTAAAACACATACTTGGAACGTGTGTTGCGTCCCAGAAGAAACCGTTCGGGTGCATATCAAGAGCTAAGAAGGGAGTAATCATTGTTGACATCCATCAGCATTCTGAAATCTGTTAGCGCAGTACGCTTTGGGGAGACGTTAAGAGATATGCTATAATGGTACGCTTATAATGGCAAGTACATTTAATCATCTAGGTGCAGTACTAATCTGCCAAGCTTCAGAGTGATTCATCTATGATCTTCATCGCCCATTATTGGGAAAGTGAGTCAATTTTCAACACGGACTCTTTTATAAAAACCGTTTTCAAACAGCCAATATAAACTGACTGCAAACAAATAAAGTCATGGTTACGACTTAAAAAGCAGCAGCAAAATTAATATTTACTTTTAATCTGTGAAAAATCAAGACTTTTTCAAAGTTCAGTTATCTACCCACAGTAAACGGACAGTTTAAATACTGCAGAGTTTTCTTTACTTTCCAACCATCTCGCAGTTGGCGACAATCTGAATGCACTGGTGACAGATTTAAGCCCGGAGTTCTCATCTGTTGAGGTAATTTTATAATTTTGATTAGTTTTAAAAAAGGTCCCCTTTTTCTTATTAGTGGTGTATTAAAAAGTTCCCATTAACAATTTATTTTAAAGTCATGTAACGCATCCATGTGAAGTGATGCCATGCAGGTATGTGAGTAACAGCGTATTAAGTTTTTTCTTGTTATTTTCTAAAGTTCTGAACTGAAAATGTGCTTTAATGAATATTTATTTACGCGAAAAACTCAATTCAAACCTCAGCATGACAAGGAAGGAAGGAAAAAATTATTAAAAAAAACTGGCTACCAAAGAAAAAATTTCCCATAAAACTTTTAAAAGGATTGTATTTTCAGAACCAAAAGTAATAAAAATAAATTTTTTGCATATTAAAACATAAAAAATAATCATTAAAGGCTGTGTGACCACGCAAGAGACGGCAATTGTTAGCTTTTCTAATCAAAATAAACACGTATTAAAATGTTTTTCTTAGCAATAAACTTTTTTCTTAAATCGTTATAAAATTGAATTTTCTTCCAAGATTCCAGTAAGAAACCAAATTAAAATAAAAATTATCATAAACAGAGTCATTAAATTAAACCTCTGTGGGTATTGAACTAACATGTCTAACGTGTAGCATTATTTGACTTGTTATTAAAATCCTCAAATATTTATTGCGAGAAAAACGTTATTTACGGAAATCCTTAACAAAACTCATAGAAAAAATGCATAAATTTATTGTATTGGAAATCTTCTAATTGAGATACCATTTTCTCCGAAATTGTGTAAAAAGAAATTCAATTGAATTTTGTTGAAATTTAAATTATTGCTAGAGATAATTTTGTTCAAAGAATTAAAAAAAACAATTCATTCATTGTGATAAAAAATATACTTTAAAAGCTGTAATAAAAAATAAAAAATATTACTTAAAAAGTAAAAAAATACCACTAAAAACCCATTAGTTTGGTAAAAATAATAAAAACTGGTTAATAAAATTGGAAAAATATAAGAATATAAAATCAGAAAATTATAACAAATATTAAAAAGTATGTTGCCTCTACTTGGTTTTAATGGAAAATATGAGAGAAAAAAAAACTTCAATAAGGTATGAGGAAATTAGAATTTTATAATAAGCCTCTTCATTTTGAAATAAATAAATTGTAAATCGAAAATAAATAAATTGGAAATGAATTTATTTTTACTTACAATTTGAAGAATAAATTACATTTTTATTTGGCAAATTTATTGAACAATGCATTTCACTTCATTTAATCACATCACTTCACATCACATCACATAAAAAAATTTTCCATTCGTTCACTTACTTTCAATTTCTACACGCACTTTTTAATTAACATCACAAGGGCAGTGTTAGCACCACTAAACACAACAACGCAACTGAAGACGTTGATTTAAGAAGAAAGAAATTAAGACACATAATATGAACGAATGAATGAAAAAAACACAAACACAACATATGTTTGTATGAATGTGATTTGCCCTTTAAAACGGTTAATTTCAGTTCATTGTACTCGTAATAGGATTTGTTTTTGTGAAATTTTTGTGTAAACTCTGCAAGTGAGAAATCAATCAAATGTTCTCAGAGAGTGTTTAGAAGTAATAAATGAAATTTTTGTTGTTTAATTTCGCTGTTATTGACCTTCTTTGACGTTGTCTAGCAAGCAATTACATTAATAGGGGTTTTTAATAGGGCTTTATTGTTTTTATTCTTGTTGTCCGATATAATAACTTCATTGACTTATTTTCTGTGAATTTATTGCAAGTAAACCAGACAAAATTGAAACCTTAAACGATGAAAAAAACTGTCGAGACATTCTTATCCACTCTAGCACATAATAACAAAATTGCAACAACTGCTGTTTAATACTAAATGCGGTGTCACATAAGATACCGGTCGAAATGCAGTGCAAAGTAGATCAAATTAGAGCCTACGAATGAACCACATACAACGTAGCAACCTTTACGTAAATATTGATGTAGTGTCGTTAAAGAGACGTAAAATCCCTCTTTGCCTGATTTGTATTCAACTAAGAGCCTTATTTACAGACTTTTTCAAACTTCTATGTCAAGGACCTTTGAAACTCTTCTAGACTAAGCTCCTTGCGGATTCCAGCATGGCAATATATTATGTTTGAGACTGAACGCAAGACTATGTGATTAGAAAACTTAGATAATAGTCAATACCTAGAGTATTTTCTGTTTTAAATGGCAATTGGATGCGGAATTTTAAAAGTTCGTTAATTTTCAAACAAATTTAAAGAAGGGCAAGTATTAAATACATATAATGGTTTTGTTGCTGTTTTCGTGATGGTTTTTAAGTATTGTTTACCAGAAATAAAGGAAAACGAACTGAATTTAGGCCGACAAAAAAATAAATAAAAATTTTCACTTACCCTTACTTAATATGCTGTACATATATGAAGGCACCAACAAGTGGTTGTTTATTATATCCATTTCCAAATTATCAACCAGCAGCAACTGTTGCCAAAAAAAATATTGGCCTGTTGAAAATGCGATTCGCAGAGAAAATGTGTCATTTTAACAGTAACTGGGCCACAACCAACAGATTGCCACTGATTTATGTCACACGTTTACATCCAACATTGTCCGGTAAACTGTTGCATAAACTTGCCACGCAATAGCGTATGCGTGTGTATATGTGACTGTTTTCAGATTTCAGTTAAAATTTCCTTTGGATTACAATAGGGAAAGTAGACAAAAACAGCACATACAGTCGGTTACAAAAGTAATTTGCAATCATCAACAATTTGTAGACAATTTCTGCAATTACATTAAATTGTTGCTGTTGCTGTTCGTTTTGGTTTTACACAGGATAAAAGGCAAGACGAGACAAGTCGTTTGGAAATGTTGTCAAACAATGCCCCTTATGTATTCCATTGGCAAAACAAGAACAAGCGACACATAGAGATGGAGATGCAAAGTTAAGCAGCGTAGTGAAAATCCTTGCCAAGGATTTCGTTTTCTTTTCAGTAATTTTTTTCTTCTTCTGTCTGGTGGAGAACAACAATAACTATTATATTTTGTTTTTGTTGTTGTTGTTATTATTCTTGTAAATTTTTAATTTAAATCATGACAAAATTAGAATTTTCTGCCAAATTTCTACCTTTTTTCGTCCTGGCTTTGCATTTTTTGCTTCTGCTCTGGTTGCGGTATTCGTGTTGAGTATTAAAAATTTTTCTTTGAAATTCTCTTTGCTGTGCACGTTTTTCTTGATCTTGTTCTTCACTTCCTTCTGATTTTTTTAATTCAAAAAGTTTCTATTTCGTTTTGATTTTTTCGTGTTTTATTGCTTATTTTTCCTTCAATTGTCTGTAAATTATGGCACTTTATTCGCAGTTGGTTGGTTGTAATGGCAGTGATAGTCTCGGTTCGGTAAAGGAAGTAAAAATAGAGGGAAAATATTCACTTCCGTTTCAGTGTGGTTTTGCTTCTTGGCTGGGCTTTCTTTTTTGGTTTATGACAACATGGCTAAACTTCCTGGAAATAAAATAAAAAAATTTTAAAAAATTAAATAAAACTACAGAATTATAAACACAATTATGAATATATTGTGCACAATGGGACAATAATAAATATTTATAATTGTACTTTTATAATTACATGCTTTGTCACAGTTTACGTTATGAGAGTTTTATTTCCAAAGTATTCTATATCTACCACCAAAGTTTTATTTCATTAGTTCTAGGAAGACAATGACGCAATCTGCCAGTGTCTGGAACAAAGTCCACACTGCGAATATGTTTGGTTTTTGAATTACGTGTAGTTGTGTACAAGTTTGCTCATTAAATTGTAGGTTACATCTAAGTTGTAATTCTCACTGAATGTTTGTAGAGACTAAATAAGTAAGTATGGCGACAATGGTGGCTTGCATGTGCTCCATGACAAGCTAGTTTGTCAGCATAAGCCCTAATTATTAATTTTTGGAAAAACAGAAATTCAGTCAGCATGTTTCGATAGTGCTCGCCAATTAACCAAGAATGAGCTTCGTCAGTAAACACAATTCTTTGGAAAAAATTTTCGTTTTCGACCAACTTCAAATGAAACCAATCAGCAGAAATACGACACAAATGGTGTACGTATGTATGTATGGAATTATTACTTTTACGACCTAGTATATTTTATAAGAACGTATGCCTCAACTAAAATGTTCCACGCATTCCAAGGACAAAGACCAACAAGTTGAGGAGTTCAGAGGAAATTCGAAGTCTTCTTCAAGATTTCTCCCTACAGCAGCAAAATTCTGTTATGTAAATACGATTTTGTCTTGTAGCTGCTTTTGAATCTGACAGAGTAAAATTAGTATCAAAATGATTAATAACTGCGCAAAACGTTCAAGGCCGATTAAATTAGAGGTAAAATGGACAAAGTGTAGTATGAATTTTGCAATTTCGTTTTCTTCAATTATTTTAGCTTTGAACCTTGTTTTGAACAGAATTAATTGTTTATAGCTTATATATTTATATTATACATTCCCACTGTACCTTTTATAATGTGACATAAAAAGGAAATGAATTGTAATACAAACCTTTTAATATTTCATGCAATAATCCTTACGTTCTGCATGTCATTAACCAGCTACATTTGTCGGCGACAAAATTCATTTGAAATGCAAGAAGACACGGAGTACTTTTTTATTTTTTTTTAACTATGATTGTAATAATTTAATTTAAATAACATGCACACAAATTCTTACACTTTTTTTACGCGTTACTACTCGGCACTTTTTTATATAAATTTTTTTTTTATTCTTCACATTCAACAGCATTAGATTTTAATTGACATTTTCATGTTATCTTGAATGGTATGCGTAACTTTTTTTTTTTATTTTTTACACTTTTTTTTTAGAGATTTTTGTGCTTTATTTTCTAGATAAATAAACAAAAAAAAAACCATTTTTTAATTTTTTTAATCTTCCATAACTTGCCAAATGATTGGAAAACTTGTAATTTTCGATCTTATAACCACCATTTATTTAATTTTAATTTGTTTTTTTTTTAATTTTTCTTATTTATTTGATTTTTTTAAATAATTTTTTTTTATTTTTTCACTTGCAAGCCATTGATAGCATTTTTCGTTTCGTTTCTTTATAACTCTGCCTGTGGTTCGATGATATTACAATGTGCCGTCGAGATAATTGTTGGTTTTCCTAGCAATTTTTTTGTTACTCAGTTGGTATGTCACTCTGTCAGACGGTGTCAATCAATTTTAATTTGATATTTTTGTTATTTATTATTAATATCATAGCTTTCTAGTAGTAACATAGCTTAGCTGGGATTTGTATTCAAATTTGAATTAGTATTTGAATTCCTTTCATTTGATTTAATTTTTCTTTCATTCCCTTTTAAACCATTTTTATTCATTAAAACGTGCACTACTACACTCGTATTTGCATTTTTATGTAGATTTTAAATATTTTTTCTTACTTCTTATTATTTAACAGCAATTCTGTATGTTTCTAACGAACGAACACTTTAATTCAATTTCAAACGATTTTTAATTTGTTTTTAATCCTTTTCTAAATTTTATATTATTTTTTTCTTCAAGTAGTTCCGTTTTTAGATTTTGTTTTGTTTTACCGACAATTAATTGCTTTCAGTCGTTGTTTATTGTAACTACTGTGAGAATTTCATTTTATTTTGCCTCCTTTTTTAATTAATTGCCTGCTAAACGTAGGTTGTTTTCCCGGCTCAGATAGACACCCTTGTACACAGCATTTATCTGCAAAGATAAGAAAAACACAATAATAGTTGCTTAAATATTCAAGTTTTTTAAACATTCTGTTTGTCAATTACTATTAAAAGTTATTCGTTTCAAACAGAACTTGTGGTTTGTAAAGGGATTACAGTCAGAATTTGCAAAAACAAAAACTGTTTCGAAATCATTAGACAAGCAACGGACAGGCTGACATGATGTTGACCTTATTAAAAAATTGTTTAAAAAATTAAATATGTAGTTTAAGACATGAAATTAAAGCGTTTCTAATCCTTTTCCTGTTTTGTTGTTAACACCGTTCACATTGTTTTTTTAAGTACATGTTGCAATTGTTGTTCTTATAACTATTTACTATTGTAACCAAGGACTGTTATTCCTTGTGGATTTACTAATACAGTGAATACCCTTTTTTTCTTGTTTATTACTATTTAAAGCACGTTCGCAAGTGTTTGCACAAGGAAACACATTTATTCAGTCCCTAACACACCCACAAATTATGTTTTAATAATAGAAAGTAATGTGAAAATGAATATGTATTAAGACATTACACATACAGACACACACTCATACTGTCGCATACAAATGTATGTATGCATTAAGAAAAGAAAATTTTTACAAGTTTCGAAACGAATATTAATAGTCAAAAAAAGAGAAGCTATATACAGAGAGGAGGTGATACAGAGAGAAAGAAAGAAAAAGAGTACAAAACATTACTTTTTAAAGAAAATTTTAACAGTACTTTTTCCTTATTTTTATTGTTCTACTCACCTTCTACTTGTGCTTACCCTTGTTGATTTTCTTCTTTCCCACTTTAAAAGGCACTTAAGCATTTTGAATTTTTAATGTTTCAGCACCAAAGTGTAAATTTTCTTTAAAGTTTAAACACTTAAGGATAAGCACATGTATTTTAAACGTATACAAACAGACACACACACTTGAAAAGCTCGTATGTATATTATTACATTTTGGTCTCACTAACACACACTAATAACTTGAGCTTTCTCATTTTCTCTTACTCATCTTTACGTCTTTCCAAATAGTAAGATATTGTATTTGTATGCATAAAATACTTTAAAGTGTGGGTAGGAGACTATTTATTGTAGTCGTAAATCATATTGTTTACACGACCGATTTAATGGCGTGGCTATCTACTGCGGTGATCACCTAAATTGGGCCCTTTGACCCCATTAGGCTTTGTCTTATGTTGTTTTTTTAAGTATGTTAATAAGTCACACACCACCATCGGTCAAGTTCAAATGACTTATAGTCTGGAGTCATGGAAACTCGAAACCACATTCCTCTCGTTTAGCTCAACTGAAAGAAAAACATTACCCCTGTCAACGGGCATTCCTGAATTTAACAGTTTTAGCAGACTAGTGAAAAATAGTGACTTTCGTGTACTCATTAAGTGACCACAGCTAAACATAATAAATACGATGATCATAAATTTGATTGATCCACTACATCGAGATTCTCATCCCAAGCAATTGCAATGCAGTGATGGCCTATCGTAAAATGAATATACGCAACTTATATGGCTTAGAGGTATCAATTCCAAATTCTAGAAACCACATGGCCAAGAAGATAAAGGTGTGTTTGATGGCCAATTAAATCATGAGGATTGTTTCGCAACAATGAAGAATAGAGATTTTTAAAAGCATTTAACTGTCGCATTCTTTTCTCCACATCACAACAGTTACGACAAAGATTTTTATGCTGAATTTTTCATGATTTTGCCGGATTTTTACATCCACCAGGTATGGTCATTGATAAGAATGGACTGTAGCATTACCAATGGTCACTCTCCAGACACGGTACTTCAGATTTTCGAAATCTTAATTCATTGAATTTGTAGAAATAAAGCAAAAGAACGTGTATACCAATTTATAACGCCTGGCTGGAGGTTTATCACATTAAAATAATATACAGCTTTAGCATCCTTTCACATGTATGTAAGGGATGAAATTCGAAATCTGTCCCTTCTACCAGCTTTTTCATAAAAAACTAATTAAACTAAAATTATAAGTCACAATCACATAAATATGAGTATTTAGTCCCTTTTCAAATATCCAAATTTGCCTGCTTTTTCAGTCCTCCTTTTTGTGGCTCTTTTTCCTATTAAAGACCCAACTTCTTGACCCCCCCATTGCTGATGCTGTGAATTTCAAACATGCGAAGATAATTAATTGAAAACAAAAAAAAGAGAGGAAAAAATTCACTTGCATTTCACCACATATTTTAAACGTAACGATTGTAATGTTAAATAAAACTACCAAAAACAAAATCAGTGTGAAAAGGAACCCGTTAAAGAGATTGGATAATAAAGTTTACCCCCTTCCTAATAAAGCAAAACAGCCATACGAATATTTTGTGGTTTTCATTAAGAATGGATGTGAAGAAAACCGTCCAGTGCTATTTCTTTCTGAGGGGATACTTTTACAAATTGAATAAAATTCATTATTTGCGCCATACTGGCCGGAATAAAAGCAAGAATAACTCTTGATTTCGACAAGGATGTCCTTTGCCACACAGCAACTTTATTCATTGATTTTATTCTTCTTTTTCTTTTTTTTTAATTTTTTTTGTTTTTTTGTTTGTTTGTTTTAAATGTGCAGGAAATTTAATATCCATAGGTTTTTAGACAGGAGCTGTAAATGCCAGAACAAACATGCAATTCTGAAAATTAAAAGGCAATGGCAACACACAGGCACACTTTCAGAATAAGTAAAATTTATGTTGTGGTTTTGTAATAGACTATAAATGCTTATAAATATATAAAGGGACATACACATAAAAACAGCAAAAAAAATAGTTAAAGGGTTAGTCGAGAAAAACATGGCAATATTAAGGATTCTCGAGTTTATTTCTTTCCCCTCAATTATTGCCACAAATAAAAAATCAATTATTAGAGAAGGATTATACTTACTTAACTTAATCAGGATTACAACCTAGCTTCTCACACCACCACCCATGTTGTGGTTGTTAATTTTATTAGAAGGTTCATTAGAGGTTGGACCTACAGTTTAAAGTCGACTGTGAACGACAAATTTTTAATTAAATCTATTTGATTTATTTTCAAAGATGTTGCCAGAAGACAGCTGAGTTGAATTACCAAAGAAATATCTTTTCATTGTTCGTTTTGTTCAATAGGTCTGAGCCAGGGTTTGCACCAAACATTGTCTCTTTAATGTCATGGCCCACAATTGGCAGTAACAAAGGACAGTCCGATAATATCGCTAAATATATGATGAATGAAAAACATAGAATGGATACGGGAAAACATATTTAGTAAAATTTAAAAATTAATGTTATCGCTAGGGAAATCCAAGAAAGAAGCGATAACAAATGTGTAACACCTGTAGGAGTCTCACATTCTCATGTAAACATAAAAAGCCTCGGGTTAAGGAAACAAAGGATTGGACTTCATTCTAAAAATTATAAATTAAATTGATTACTTTGACTTGCAATGACTAATAGCTGTTCCGTACCTTGTATTCATTGACCGTCAGGAGATATGTAGCACCTTGTCTCACAATGTCAGTTTCCGTCAATATTCGCGTAAAAAAACGTAATCAATTCCGCATATTATCTATATAAGACCAACATAACTTAATTTTGGTCTTCTGACCTGAACAATAAGTCACTTTTCGAGACATCACCGAAAGCAGAACCACGTCGTCTACAAACTAACAAATTCTAATTAATTTCCCAATTTTTTTCGTTTTGAATCTGTGGCCCTCTAATTATTTTCATCACTGTCCGACCATCTATTTCATGCTGTCGTAATAGTTCAACTTGATAAATAATTCGCATAAAAACTAATTAATGCTCCCAATATCAATAACAAGTGGCAAAAATAAGTGTATTCGTATTGTGGTACTTTTAAAATTATTTCTTAAAATTGATAATTGAAATCAATTAGGACTTTGGGGAAAAAGCTTGTGACTTGTTGTGGCTCATAAAGTAATAGAGAAATTAATGAAGATAACGGCAGTATGTTAAAACGAAAATTTTTGTATTTTAAAAAATTATAAATTTTGGATGCTCATTACATTTACACATAAGCATTAATCAGCTAGAGTTTAATTAACGGATTGAAATTCTTTCTCATTTATATTTACTTTGGTTGCTCGGTCATTAATATTCTGTCATAGACAGTTCTATCTTGATCCTTGGATATCTATGTATATTAGGATCGAAGATGTGAATACCCAACAGTTCTTATCCTACATAGCATACGATAACTTTCTTTATCATATGCAAGCATCGTAATGGTGCAATTATTTGGACCGAAGTAGAGAAGTTGGAGTACTAACTTCCTCCTATACGGCCTTTCTAAACTAATTTGAAAGAAGCGACCTTTAATGACCTCTGACCTCATTAGCTTGTTGCTAACAAACAAAACTTAGTATGTTTGTTTTCATATTTTTCCATCTTTTCGTTTTTCTATCTCTCAATTAATTCAATTCAAAGAAAAGCTGAGAAAAAAAGAAAAACTTGAAAAAGATTTTTAATTTCCCCAGCATATCCTATCTCCAAGGGAATGTTGTTCAAAGTGTATTTAATAAAATGAATATTTAAATATTTTATTTCTGCTACTCTAAGTTGCATTTCAATTGAATTTTACTCTCTGCTTTCTGTACACAAATTCAATTTCCCTGCAAATCACACAACACTGCATTCTAAATAAGTTTTTTAACACACTGCCGTGTGTGGCCTGCCAGGCTATTCTGCAGTTGATATAAAATTCAGATCCTTTAACACAACATTGTTAACAACATTTATGTTTTACTATTACGCTATTCGTGGGAGGGGATGAAATGAATATGGGGTGTTGAGTTGGTTAAATTTTATATCAGGATTGACCGCCGTTGGTATTACATTCTAAAGAGCGCCCACTCCATTACGTCTTAAACTATAAATCTGTTTATAACGCAAAAAACCTATAAAACTAAATAGAAAACCTCAAATGTATAGAAATATCAACGACAATACTAACACAACAAAAAATAATATAAACAAAACTATCAGAACTAACACTACGACTGGAAGGAGAGCAATGATTCCATAGAAATAAAAAAACAAAACAAAAAACCGAAATAGAAGTGAATTTATATGGGGCCTTACCAACAGAAGAGTATCGGCAAACGTTTCCCAACAAAATCATCAGAAACCCCATCAACATTATCATCAGCAGTAGCACCAGCAACATCAGCATATTGGTTGCATGAATATTTCAACGTGGTTTCACTCACACTGTACAAGTAGCGTTCCAAAACGAATTGTATTTTCAATTCTAAACTTTGTCTGTGTGTTTGTTTTTGTTTCCATTTTTAATTCTTCTGGTTACATAAAGGGATTCATTCCCATCGTGATCAACTTCATTAGTACAAACCACATTGCCATCATCGTTATCATCATAATTACCCTTCTATTCCTCATGGCTCTGGGATAGCAGTATGCAGCAATTACTTTTCTGTTCTTTCTGAAAGATGGCCGTCTGATGTTTTAATTTTCATATCAACGCAAATTTTGTTTATTACTATCAAAACTAGGGTTACCATAGTCGTTTAATTCAACAAGAACAAAAAAAGACCAAGACCACTAACGCATTGGGATGCAGAAATAAGGGAGAAGTTAAAGAGCGAATTTGAGGTGCAATTATTATTGGTTTATCAATATTTACATCGTATAAGTACAATTGGTAAATGTTGGATGCTTCTGTATTTTATTATTCGCCTCAATCATGACCTACTTAGGTGTCATCATAATAATGATAATGGTTCTCAATTTAGGATTCTTTGGAGCTATGGACTCTACTAATCTAAATCGGAATAAATGACATATAATGTCCATATTAGACAAAAATCGAAACGAGAAAAACCACAGTGACTCGTGTTTGTATTATTGACATAACTTTTACGTATCCATATCCAGTTGATCACACAAAACGACGGCAGAGCTTTCTCGGTTTTGATTTTTCCCTGCTTCTCATTTGAGACCATAAAAGTACCCATTGGTAGATCTATTTCTTTATGATTTTGGTTTTTACTAATAGTCAGTCAACTAAAGGAGGGCTGACAGACTTCTAGGGTCCCTTTCCTAGTCAAACTGTACCAAGGTCTTGTAATCAGAGTGCCGAGACTACTACGACATTTTAGCTAACGTAGTTGTGGGGGAACTAGCAAGAACGGTCACCAAATTTCTTAACGTGCATATGGGCCACTTAGTAGGTGCCTCAGATGTTCCAAGTGGATTATAACAGAACAGACAAGTGAATCGAAATGAAATTGTAAGAGCTTCGACTGATCAGATAAATTAGTTACAAATTTAATAAAAATCGTAAACATCCTTCAAGGCGACTATATTCGAATGGACGCATGCTCTGCTTGTCAACCCCATTTTAATGTTCGCTTAAACAATATGAATGACTCAGAAATTTAATCCAATAACCTTACTAAAACATGTTTTCTTAACTTCCATAACAAATTCATATTCTTAAGAATTGAAGTTAAAACGAAAAGAGAAGAGTGTAAGTGTTAGTATGAGTAGAGCAAATACAATTTTACACCCGATTAAATTTTAATTTGAATTTTAATTACAATTATATTGTTTTGCTTTACGCAAATTTTTTTGAATTTATATTTTTGTTGTTGTGGTTGCATTAGTTTAAATAACTTCTTCCTGAAATCGATTCTATCAAACTCAACAAAGAGAATCAATTAATTGATGGCATATACCTAAAATACAGACAAGACGTATGTATAAGCATACAATATAACTAAACAAATTAAAAGCGAAAGAATAGAAAGAGAAAGAAATAGGAAGAAAATAATTTTAATCCGCCATCATTATCAATAAAAGTCAATTCGTTTTAGGAAAATATTTGCCCAAAGAAAAAAATAAAATTTCATGAATAATTAATTGCTGCCTTAGAATGCGGAAAGAAGGGGCCTATTTAACAGTGAATTTAATGAATAATTAAAAGCGATGAAAGCACAGACTATAAATATGCACTGTTTTCATCATTCAAACAAGCGAATTCAAGTGAGAGAGAATCTCTAATCATAAATTGAATAAGGAAACGATTTAAACTGTTTAACCACGGTAATATTTTCCTCACTATACACCCTAAAAGAATTGAAAAAAGGTTCTCGCAGCTCTCGGAAATTTGTGGGTCTGCGCACCATTTCTGCCTCGTTTACGTTTCATAAACTGCGTAATGTATGTATCGAATCATTTCGTACTACTAAAATTAATTTCAAACTTCAGCCCTGTAAACGAAAATAAATTAACAAATCATTGGTTGAGCTTTTTTAAAGAAATAGACATTAGACTGTAAACATCGTAGCTGCGAAAGCAACCGTCACCTTCTCTTTATGGTACATTTGCATTTTATCGGCCATTTTCTTAGAGCACTTAACAGAGTGTCTTCCGAAAAGAGTGCCTTATAGAGCAATGAACATACACCATCATCAGCAACACAACATTTAATCATCATCGATGACTACGAAACGGTACGAACGAGATTTCAAATGTCAAGCCATAAAAGAGTAAGATGAAGACCCAGTAGGAATAGTAACCATTGTCTGTCTAAACTAATCAGTTGGAATTCGACAAGTTACAGAGACTGACATAATCTAGGCAAAGATAAATCTTTTCTGAACTTAAGGCCTTTGCATAAGATAGTGAAGACTACAACCATTTAACTATGGTTAAGTTTGGTACGAGATTTTTTAAAGGGCTGCGCAATCGCTCTAAACATATGTATAAGATGACCAAATATAAGTTTCGATAATGCTTCGCTCTGAATGGAGGCGATTTGGATGCGACCGTTCCTTTAAAGAACGGATCATTCTGGTCAACTGCTAGCTATAAAAGAAAGCAGATCATATTTCTTATGTTAATTACATCCATGTGTGGTGGGGCATACAGTTTAAAGTCAATTCCAAACAACAGATTGGGAATTTTTATTTAATCTCAGAGTTTTTTAAAATCTCTACTAGACTACGACAACTTCTAAATGTGTTGACAATCTTGCCAAGTCATTGCACAGTAGGTGATTTCAGTGGTCACGTTTGAATCACCACTCTTGCTATCAATTTTGACTCTTTTTATCCGTTCTTCAGTTGTTAAACGATCCATACTCGTGAATCGCACATCTTTCTCTAAATAAATGAAATTTTTGATGAAATATATTTAACGGTCTTGTCAGTGCTACGATTTAAAAAGTACTAAAAGGATAATTCTATATCGAGGCGGTAACGTAATTCAGAAGAAGACACCAACTTCAGGCTCGTAAGGCAACAAGGTTTGGGTAGATATTACAGCGACATACTTTACTTACCATCCATTGTAGTTCAGTATCTCTCTTACACAATTAACAACAATTGGCATAACCATGCAATCTAAATTTTGTTTAGACATGCGAGTTATCGGTTTAACTCATTAAGAATTTAAGATTCTGTGTAGCATGAATTTTCCATTAGGTTATCCTTGTGATTGCCTCATTCATGTCCTCGTTAAGCGAAAAGACGAGTTGGTTGGTGCCAAAATATGGCAACCTTAGCTTTAAGGTTTTGAGACACTTTAAAAAAATTCCCAAAGGACAATATCAAATGACACTGGCAATGGCAGCCAATATAAACGATAGATGGAATTATGAAACATTACGAGCGAATATGCTATAAAAGAACAGCAAAAACAGCAATAACAACATCATCAAGCATATACCAAATGATGAGAGTACTTGAGGAACACCAGCATAAAAAATAGGCAAAAACAGACGTTAAACAAAAAACTTTCAAACGTTGACTCTGCTTATATTTTAAAACTTCTTTTATTTTCCTCCGAAGACCGGTTCACAAAGATAAAAAGACACGGTCATTGCAAGCAGCTCTCAATGCCTAAAAGCATGGCAAGCCATAGCACAAGATCATCCAAGACAACAATGCCATGAAGGCAACATAGTTGAGGCACGATGTATTGCAACAACTGGAATAAAAAATAAGACTCAAATATCCACGTCATCTTCGAAAAGCAACAAACGAATGCGTTGGTAGAAGCAGAAAAAAAATATTGCACAGTTGAAGTTATTTAACGTTATCAGTGGTTTTTTCTGATGAAAAAAAGTTGATTTAGATGGTCCAGATGGTTCCCAAAAATATTGCATGGATCCACGTAAAAAAAAAATCAACGAATGTCGCGAAATTTCGGTGGAGGCACCGTAACGGTTTGGGCTGGGATTTCGACTATGGGAAGGACTCCTATTTGTTTTATATCAACTAAAATGAATAGCGAGAAGTATATTGAATTATTAGATGACGTTTTAATTAATTTTGGGGATGATTCGTTAGGCAACAATCGGATATTTCAGCAGGATAACGCCGCAATCCATAAATCAAAAGCAACAAAATCATTTCTGTCCTCCAGAAACATACCAGTTTTGAATTGGCCGGCATGTAGTCCAGATCTAAATCCGATAAAAAATGTATTGGCAATACTATCGGACCAGGTTTTCAATAATAACACTCAGTATAAGGATGTAAAATGTTTAAAAAGTGCCATCATAAGAGAATGGAGTAGGATTGGTCAAAATTGCATTGAAAATTTAATAAATTCTATGCCCCGTCGTCTTCAGGAAGTCATTATTAATCACGGTGGACACACTAATTACTAATAAATACAAAAATTACTCAGTAGTTGTTTTTTATCATTGTTATTTTAGCTTTAGGTGAATATTATTTAATTTTGGTCTTATATTTTTTTCGTTTGAGAATGAAATTCATTTTGTGTTATCCTTTTATTAAACAAAGAAAAAAATATTTTTTTTACATAAAAAGATTTATATTATAGTTAGTTATATTTAACCCAAAAATGGTACGAATTGGTCTAAAAGATTTTAAGTTTTTCGAGAAATACGTTTGGTCTTATAAATATTTCGGGGAGTGTATGCTAGCACTGGCCCTAGGAAGTACTCTTTCCTTATCCATTAGCTAATCTTATGAGTGCCTCATATCATGCCACTGACTTCTATTACTTGCTTAAAGATTGGTTAGGTAATGAAAATCGTCAGAAAATGTAAAGCCCGCTACAGATATGATCAATTCTGGTTGAAAAATAGAACAAATTCTTCAATACATTGAGTACGAGTATGGTTGTGATTTTTCTAAATTCTTTAATGAAATTTGAAAACGACTTTAAACATGAAAACTCTCTAAAAAGCAATGTGATCTTATGAGTTGCATTCACAGTAAATATTTTAATTTTATGAGTCCACCTCTTTCCATACGCCTTTTCCAGCTCAAATTCTACTCAGTAGTAAGGCAAAGACCATAAGTTATCTCATATAATTGATTCGAAATGAGATTTAAATGCAAAATTTATAAATCGAATCAACTTAATGTTCAAGATAAATAAAGACAAACCATAACATACCAACTGATAACAATCAAGAACCGAGTAATACAATGATGATAATAATTTAAATAAAAAACACAAAAGAAAAATGAAAATTGTTAAAAAAAATGTATGTATTTACAATAACACTACCAACAATAAAAATAAAATATAATTTAAATTGAAATTCTAAAATTTATTCTTAATATTTGACTTTTTGACAAACATAAACAGTACACAACAGCATACAGCAGAAGCTTCGTAGAGAGAACAATTCAAACAATACAGATATGATGACCTCCATTGCATACAAAATCACCCTTGAAAACATAGAGTAAAATTCGCTGATAGAAGCCAAGTTTTACAAATTGCCTCCAAGATTAAAAAACCAAAAATAGCCATAAAGATGTTGTGTCAACTAACAAGGCTTCGAGTATCGGGACTTTTATTAAGAGCTTCGAATCTTAAAATTCAAATAACACAGACTGTGTGAGTGGGAATATCATCGACATTTCTTATTCGTTTAGAAGACCAATTTTTGACATATTGTGAGGAATAGAATATCGCTAAAATGTCCGCCACAGCTTCTTCAATTTTGCATAACACTATGGCGTATAAATCAAACTGAATTGTGACCAATGGCATGGGAAACTGCTTGTGACTTATTCGCGTACAACTTCGTCTTAAGAAAACCGCACAAAAAAATTGCCACAGAGACAAATCGAACGATGTTGGTGGCCTGACTAAGCTGTTGGATGGCCTCAAATCGCTCGTGCAGAATATCCAATAAAATATGAGTTGGATGGCAAGTAGTCTTGACCTATAAAAACCACATGTCGTTGATGCCCTAATCATTTAATTCAGGACAAAAAAATAATATAATAAAATAAATAAATAATTATCGATCCATAGTGCTCGCGTAAATTGGGCGTAAATTGGAATCGTTCCAAACGCCACTAATTTTTTTTATTTACGTACCCCAAGCACAGAAAAATGGGCCTCATCGCTAAAAATAATTTTTAAACGAAAATTAGGTTCCAAAGAGAACACCCATTTTAATAAAACAGGTTTATTATTATCACGTGTTGTTGGATGCTATACCCGCCCATGGTGATATACAAAACAAATTGAATAAATGTCTACTAATTTGATAGATCTAACTTCAACAATTTAGCCCAGTATTTCTGGAACAGGGATAATAATCTCTTCAAGTCTATTAACAACATAAAACTATCAGAAAGCGTCTTCAGTATTTCTGGAACAGTGATAATAATCTCTTCAAGTCTATTAACAACATAGAACTATCATAAAGCGTCTCCTTCAGCTTCATATTCAGTTTCCATTTGTGTGTTTTTAATGTAGTTTTTTCAGCGCAGCAAGTAGGGCAGACAAATATCATCATCTAAAATTGACGTACTCTATGAAAATGTATTGATTTTGTAGTATGTATGTACAGTGGTAAGAAATCTTACAGATTGAATTGTACTGCTTCCCTGCTACTGTGGCACCCTCTGATCTTCTTGTGGTGTTCATTATAGCTGTCATGCGGACACAGAATGGAATCACACAAACTTTATTTACTTGCAAACGAAAGATGGGGTGAAGATGCAATGAATCCTCTAACAGAGAGACCAGACAGATCTGATCCGATATAGATATGAGCAAATCAATTTTTGTTTTAAAACTGATCAGATTCTATCTTAGAAACCTCATGGTAGCTTATAAAGGGAAACTGGCCTGTTCGCGTCCGGTAACTAAACTGGGAATACCACATATTAACTTCTGCAGACTTTGTAACAACTAGTAAGAGGAGAAAACCACATAACACCACATAACAATCTAAGAAGTAGAATTCTTGAGCAAGCAGAACTTGTTTACAGAACGTGTCTGGCCAAAGAATATTTAAATAAAATTCGCAATTTCACAAAACTGTAGTGATGACTGAGAGTTTTATGAAAGAATTGGCGTTCACGCTGTCCTGCTTAAAAATTATCTCAAATCTAAAGATTGCGCTGGAAAATCCTCAACTTTGTCGTTTTAAAAGTAAATGTCCACTAAGAACAGCTTACAGCTTACTAACAGCTTACAGAGAGTCACTTACGGAGCTATGTTGGTTTAACTTTCCTATAATTCACTGTATTCTCTGTTACATCTACTATATCTTTATTTTCCTTTCTCTATTTCTTTCTGTCTTTCCCTTAACTTTTTGCTTAAATGTTTTACTTTTTGATTCTTTTCATCTGCTGTTTTTCACTTTTCTTTCTCTCTTGTTTTTTTGGTTTTTTGTTTTTGTTCTGTAGATTAAATAAAGAATAAAAAGACAGTTGTTTATGCTGTGCCACTGGCTATTTTTTGGCTAAAAAGGATGAAATTAAGTTTAAGCTTTGTGTTGGTGTTGTTGTTGCTATAATTCGTTTTGTTTATGCCTTAACATTTCGATATTTTAAAAGCAGAAAAAATAAAACAAAATAAAGCAAAAAAAAGCTGAAGCAACAACATTAATCTGGTTGTTGGCTTTTAAAATTTCGCCTCTTTATCCGCTAGTATCGCTTTATGTATCAACGTCATGAATGTGTTTTCTGATCAGGAAACGCGGCAGTCCTATTGAAGGCTAGAAAGTTAAACTTCAATGTTTTCAAAAATCGTTTCTATTTATTTCTTCCGTATTCGTTGCCGATATTGTAGCTGAAAGTACGGTAAAAAAGTATAAAAGTTTATTGGTGGGTTTTTCCTTTGCCTAGTCGAAGAGTGCACTATGGTCATTGGAGCTCATAAATTTGATAATTGGGACCACAAATTGTTTAATGGTTTAAGTACATTGCACAGCATTTGGTACGTAACGATTCTGGCTTTATTGATGATTTGCTTAAACTTATGCAATTAACACTTGGTTTGCGTCTTCGATGAAGAGAAAACATTTGTCGTTTACTCACTCACTTGTGCACAATCATTGTTTGGAAGTTTTACCTCATTTAATTTATGCCCAGACCAGGTCAAGCTTAAGTACTGCTTTACTTCGATTGCTATACTGTTCTCCTCATATAAACACAACCCAACTTAAAAACACAACCCTTTAATTAGGATTACAACCTTGCTTCTCACACCACCCATGTAATGTGTATTAACGTTATTTAGGAGCTGCGGGGCCTTTAACTTCGACTCTGAACAACAGACTGAAAAACTTTGCATGGGAATTTTATTCATTCTCCAAATTTTTTTGGAGAAGTTTGCTGAGAAGTCGAAGAGAGAAAAATTGTTTTTTTATTTAGTTTTGTTTTAGATGTCCAGCTATGGTTGAAACAACGATCTCTCATTTAATAAGCACTACCTACTAGACTAAGTCGACTAGACTAAGTAATAATTGCTGATGATCTTCATTGAAAACTATGAGGCCAGAACTGCGTGACATTCCACATAAATCTCTTTCCAAACATTTTATTGCACATCCGCTTTCTTCGTATATTCAAACACAAGAAGCTACACAAATGGATCATTATCGTGAAGTTTGTTATAAATTAAATAGATTGGATGTGAGCCCTCAGCTAACATTATTATATTACACAAAAGCATTAAACAAAACTATTATTCTCCAATTTAGTCTCTATGTAGCCCATAGTGCTTTTGACCATGTTCTAAGTAAGTAGTCGTCTTAATATCTTAAGCTCAAACCACAAATATGACTGAAGATTGCAAAAGTTGTTTACGTACCCAAATGTTATTTGATGTAACTAACAGACAATAATAAAAGCAACAAAAAAAAAAAAACAACAACCGCTACAACAAGCACATTTAAATACAAAAAATGTGGATCTTGTGTTTAGGTTTTCTAACACAGAAAATTGAATTATTTTCTTTGCCCAAACCGAAAAACAAAAGAAATCGAAAAGCAGACAGAAAAAGATGAAAGAATCTCATTTTCATCCACTTGAAATATTAGGCTTCATTTCAGTAGCCATCATCTTTCGAATACACCAAGCAACAGCTATGGAAACTGAATTTATTTCTTCCTTTTTTTCCTTTTTGGCCCATTCAAATACCCACTCATTTAGTTGTTCTCATTGTGGTTTCACACACGAGACAATTTTTTAAGCCGCACAATTTTTGTTCTTTCAGTCACACACGAGACTATTTCATCTGGCATAAAATTGTA
Source organism: Sarcophaga rosellei (assembly GCA_930367235.1). Classification (NCBI taxonomy): domain Eukaryota; kingdom Metazoa; phylum Arthropoda; class Insecta; order Diptera; family Sarcophagidae; genus Sarcophaga; species Sarcophaga rosellei. The sequence continues at coordinate 60,438,120 of OV884018.1, read as the reverse complement.
TACATATACTCTGCTTTGTGTGTATTAGTTTTTGTTTACTTATTTTTCTGAGGCTGCTGTTTTATAAATGTATGTGTATTGGTTTTGTGTTGTTTATGTATTGGTTTGTGCGGGGTAGAAGCTGGTTGAAAAATTATGCCAGCAAAAAACCACTCTCCTCACCTCTCTTGCCTACAAGCTGCCATTTTGTGCCAGCATAATTGTTCTCGTCTGTGATTGCTCATTGGGCACTTCTAACACATGTCAGAAACCATGGACACACACAAATAAAATTTCATTCAATTCTTTTGCATCAGCATACAGTCTCCTTTATTTTCTTTTCATGTATTTTGTTGCTCCTTGTGTTCTTACTGTTGTTTCATTTCATACTTTTCATTTTCAAGTTCTATTCACTACGGCACCACATGTTTAAGAATTTCTGTAATAATTTTTCTTTTTGTTTAATACCGTACGCCACACACTGTCGCGAGCGTGGCCAAAAATGGTTAAAATCAATGTTGGAAATTCATTATTTTTTTAACTTTATCTTATAGAAAACATTTCTATTAGTTGATATGTAAAATTTTTTAAAAACTTTTGCGTAGTTTTTTAGTTATTGTATCTCAAAGTTAAGAATTATTATTCAATATAGAAAATTTGTGCGAAATATTGAAATTTGACATATTTTTGTCATAGTTAAAATTCAAAAATTCTTTTAGTAATGGCTAAAGTATTTGTAATAGAATTGTAAGCCAGGTATGTACTTGTAATTACAATGCTATAATTGTTTACAAATATTAATCATATGTGAAATATCCTTAGCCAAAGTAGAGGTCTTCAAAAAATTAAGATTTTCATACATTTATTAACTTCAGTAGTGAATTAAAAAAAAACACCCAATATCACTTTTGAAATTTTTTGATATTTTATTGCCACAAGTGTGTACTTTAACATATATAAATTTCAGCTGCTTCTGACTGCTTTTGTGGGCGTTATAAATGTTTTTAGTGTCAACATCATTGCAGATTCGTGATATTTTTGAGCAGAGGGTGCAGCTTAAGAAAAATAATACAACAAATGAGTTGCATCATATTGAATAATTTGTGGATAGTCGTATTCAAAGACTTTTAACAGATATAGAGAAGGACAAACTAAAATTCATTCTTTTAAAAATTAGTAATTATTGGAGTTGAGTACCTGGCTAGATAATAAGCTATTTTGTAAAGATATTTGTGATGTAAGTTTTTCTATTTAAACATAAATAAATTCAATTAGGAACCAAGTACAAGTGCCTTTTCACTTATATGTATACATTTAATTATTTTAATATACATAAACAAATTTTAAATTGTTTAATAATATATTGTTTAATTAGTATTTCAGCTATGGTAAAAATTTATCCTTAAAATTTTCTAATAATATACGGAATGTGAGAAAATTAAATTTTAATGAGTTAGTAAAACATTTAAATCATAATTTGCGATTCGAAAAAAGTATATATTCACTTCTTTATGTCTTTTTGATATATACTTTTTTGAAAAAGGACATTTGTAAGGTAGGCGTATCCTTGCTCCAAATTGAACGAAATTTGGAAGAAGTGTTATGCATGTTAAAACTAAAAAGTGTACTGAATTTTATTAACATATCTTTTTTTTCCTCCAAGTTATAGCAATTTTTAATTTCAGGATATATGGAAAGGACACGAATCCTTTGAGTTTAAATGACCAAATTTTAAGTATGATTATGTTTTAGCAATTAATTTAGGTGTGCCAAATTTCATTACTCTACTATTACTCCTTCTATTTTTGGCCACTCGTTATATGAAATCGCGACAGTGTGCGTCGTCCGATCGAAATTGGCAGTCAGCAGACCTCCATAATGGCCAAGGTCTTCGTCTGAAATATATTTGAGCCATCAGGAAACCTGTGGTAATAATAAAGCATAAAGCAACTGAGAAATCAACGGAGTTAATGCTTTTATCTAAGCAGAACTGATACTCGGTGAATAGACAACATAGGATTACCGGAACTTCCCAAGGCTTTTACGGTAAAACAACCCAAGTAAGAACCCAAAAGAATATCGTATGATAGTCTAACGGAGAGTGATGATAACTGACATACCTAATAAAGATTGGAACTTATAGAAGGCTTTTACCTTTAATCTTAAAAAGGCTAAGATAACACTCGTTATCTATACTACATCCGTTCCATGACGCAGAGGGGCAGAGGGTATTTGCAATGACAGCGATTTTTTGTTTGTTAAATTCATTCAATTAACGGTTCGGTTTTATTGGAATTGCTGCTGTAATTCGAGTGACTTTGTACTAAACACCAGAATTCTGTAGAGACTATTGTTTTTTTTGAAGCTTTTTGATTTTGTATACCAGAAACAAGTCCTTATAAACCGATGTCTACTATCTGACAATATTAAGAATATTTGAACCTAGAAGAATATCGAATCAAGATCTTTGATGATAATCAGTAGCAATGCAAACCGGAAAGATAGAGGGGAATTCAATTGGCCAACAATTGCAAAAAAGCCGTTGAATGGATTACGATAGGAATCGATACAAAAATAGACCAGCATACTCGTACGGGTCGAAACTAAAACGAGTCTACTAACTGTTATTCCGCCGCTTCCGTTATGAGTTACAACTAGAGGAGTTTTATTCACAAAAAGTGTTCTGATAATATTCTTAAACTTTTTTTTTACCACTAAAATCCAATTGTAATGAATTCTGTCAGTCTGGTAATCTATTACACACAAATTTTTATTAAGCAAACGAAAAAGAAAAAAAATTTAATTTCAGAAACTTACAAATAATGGCTGCCATTAAAAGCAATTATCTGAGTGTGTATTTCAATTTCATTGATCCATTGAATGCCTTCATATAGACACTAAATACAACATGAATATGAATATGAAGCAACAACAGCAAATATTATCGACTAAAATATTGGCTAAAAAGCAACATTATTTATGCCAAGCAACAGGCAACAATAATTGGGTTAATGGGATTAAAACTGTTGTCATGATTTATTTGTTGTCCATAAATCATGATTTATTTGTTGTCAATAAATCATGACAACAGTTTTAATCCCATTTTATCATTGGGAACGAAAAAATAGAAGTAAAAAGGTATTGAAAAAACAACACAAATAAACAAGAAACGGCCAAAGATAAGAATTTCAAAATCAAAGTAGAATTTTAGAGAGAAAAAGAAAGAACACTCACCAGTTGATTAACCCGGATCGTTAATGCTGAAGAAACCTTTGCGATTCCAAAAACTACGCGCTTTTGATACATTGGGTTGGGCATTTAGAACAACGGGACCGGGATCTTCGGCGGCTCTTATTTTGACACAATTTAAAATACGGCAACCGCAAGAGGCTCGCGTAAAAAATCCCGAAGAATTTTGCAAGTCGTCGTTAATACGCTGTGACTGCTGATGTTCCTGTTGCTGTTGATTATGATGATGATGGTTATGTAGGTGTGACATATGGTGTTGATGTTGCATAGGCAATTGTTGATGTTGTTGCTGTTGCTGTTTTGTATTCTGTTGTATTTGAAGTAAATGTTTAATAGAGCGTGATGAAGTTGTTGCTATCACTGCAGATGATGAAGATGTAAATTTTGCTGTTGCATTTGCATTTGGATTTTGACTGTCAGCTCTTTGACATGAACGACAACTGTGCGTGGCATAACCAAAGGTACTTTGTTGATTTTTGGCAGCTGCATTGCTGCCAGCTGCTGCAGTTGTTGTACTTGACAGGTTATTTGAACGTGAACTCATAAGGGCATTGGTCTTGTGCAGGCGCAGTGAACCAATGTAACTAGCACCACTGGAACCACTAAAACCACTATCTAAATCAGCCGCTAGACAAGAGGATTGCAAAATACCAGCACTTACTGTTGCCGAATTGTATATGGGTGCGATAAAGTTGTCTGATGGTGCTCCTGCCAGAGCCGTATCACATATATTGTCGGTTGACGAAGAAGTCAGCGGCAAAGGCTGACCTGAAGCTGTGGTAACATTAACCGCGGGATTTGGCGCCTCTTTGCCTGTGGGACTACTATTGGGTGGACTTTCTGACATTAGCAAGGCCTCTATGGACAAATTAAGCTCTGCTAATATCTTATGATGTCTATTTTCTACTCTTCTCAGTTCCTCTTCTACCAGAGTTCTATTCAGAGCACCAGACGAATGGGAAGTAGCCCTACGCTGGTGGGGACTGGTTATGGATTTGGAGGAGGATGATGTAGATGAAACGGATATTTCTTCGTAGAAATTTTCCGGCGTGGAAACATTACTACAGTTAGCTGAGACATTCGCGCTGGCTACATTATGGCTTTGTTGTTGCGTAAGTCTTGTTTGGTATGATTGCCTGGTTGTTGGTGATACCAACAATTTGTTCTTTTTGCCTTTCAACAGAAGAGCTCTAATGGAATTTTGTGGCGGGGGAATGAGATCTTCCTCTTCATTTGCTGCCGCCATAAGCTCAACATTTGGTATGTTGGTATGTTTCATAACGACACCCGGTTCATAGTAGGCATATGAATAATCGTGTTGCAGCTGTTGCTGCAATTGCAGCAGTTGTAAAGAGGTGGCCTTTGACATGTTAGTCCATTGGCCACGCTGATCTTCAATATTGTGATGATGTTGATGCTGATGATTTAAGAGTCCAAAATTCTTGGTTTGCCTTAACAGACCACCACCACCAACCCCAAAAGAGACATGGGGTTCAGGGTCTGCACACACTTCGATGACGTCTAAATCAGCTTCTAGTTGCTGTTGCTGTTGCTGGTGTGAAAGATAGTGATGTTGTTGTTGAAATTTATGTTGGAGTTTCTGCTGTGACTGCCTGTTAACCCTGCGAAATGTTTTGACATTCGCATTGGTCACGATGCCCGGTGTATTGGTGGGACTTACGGTTGAAGGTAAAGTTGGGGTAACCTCTGCCGTTACCGTATTCTTTTGAAATGAAGTCGTTTGGTGCTGTGGCTGCTGTTGAACAGCACTGACAACACTATATGTACTATAATTTGCTGTCGATAACGACGGTTGTTGCATATTAGCTGTTGTTGCTGCTGTTGTTGACGCTGTATTTCGATATTTAGGAGTTGTCGTACATGGTGTTGTTGCAATGTGTTGCACATTCTGCTGATGTTGTTGTTGTTGTCTCACCAACTGACTCTCCCCGTTGTTCTGCTGTTGCTGAAACTCTGGTTTCACTCCCCTAACATTTGTGGTTTGTCCACGTGTTACGAGATGACGTTCATTTTGCGGTTGCTTTTGTATCGTGTAGATATTTTGATTCGTTGTAATCGCTTGGGTTTGTTGTTTCAATTGTGTGTGTTGCTGCTGCTGTTGATCTTGTAGCTTTAAATCTTTTTTCAGTTGCTTGTTTATATTGCGTTGACTGCTACCTAAACCCAAACAAGCTTCCATGGCACATGTTGTGAATTTTTTATTGATGACAGTTTTTTCAAACTTACAACAACACAAATACTGGGTTTTCTTTCGGTTTTTTCTGTTACAATCTGTTCAATTGATTAGAGGGAGGATGCTGCGTGATTAAATGTTTCATACTGACCAGATGATAGTTATCAGTTGATGGCTGTAATTGAATGATTGAAAGAAATGCTTAATCAATCCAGTGTTTAAAAGAAAAAACAAATTTTTGAAACTAAATTGTCTAAAACTTAAATGTGATCTCTTGTGGGAAAAATTATTTTGATTTCATTTAGACGTGCTTAAACAATAACCATCAATCAAAGAGGCCATGCGGACAACTATTTTATGATATAAATGCGGGCAATTATTTTGGTAGAGTTTAAGAATTATTGCACTATGCATACTATGACTATACAATATTTCTAGAACCTTCTAATTGCATTCAATAAATATTAAATATTCGTTTTGTTAACACATTTCAATAGATTTCTTGTGATAAATCATGACAATTAAAATACTGAAAACTGAAGACAAAATTCCAAAAGAAAATAATTATTCACACGCTACGCCCATCATGTACGGTTAAGGCATGTTGTGCTTCTGTTCATATCTCCTATGTTTAGGGAATGAAGCTCTGTTTGGTTTCTAATTAGCATAACACATTTTCAAAAATCGCTCAAAGCTAATTCTAGTCGTCACTAAAAATTCTGACGAAAACAAAATTCGATGAATGCTGTAAATATGTGACTCAGCAGTCACTGTGGTCAATCTTATGAAAATCGGTGCATAATTGATCACTAGTGCCACATAGAAATATTATTCCGAACTTGAAAAGTCTCACTTAAAGAGCATGTTGGGCTCTGTAGAGTATCGTAGTCTTCTTGTAGTTGCCATAGTTTCTGCTGAAATTTGTGTCTCTTATAAATGAAGGCAACATTCATTATAAAATATTTGCACAATCAACTAATGAATCACAGCGACTATTAGTCAAGGGACTGACAAATAAATTAGTAAACAAAGCATACAAGGGCGGCATGGTCGACTTATAGTAAGAAATACAGCCCACAAGAAAAACATTCGTTCTAAGTAGCGTTCCAAATTTAAAACTTAAAAAATCTCTGATAGATTTTTGATTGGCGATTGAATAAATTTTTAACCCCGCATTAAAATCTCTCCAAGAAAAGGTCAGAGTGGGTGTAATGGCATGATCGAAAGCTTAAGGTCAACAATATACAAAGACTTTATTGGGATGTGCTGGATGCTCTTAGATCTCATTTGGGTTGGCATCGTCCCAAATTCAAGAATTTATTTTATTCACGTACCCATTCATTCAGAAATTAACCTTATCGCTGAATGATGAATTTTCGATAAAATTTTGTGTCGATTGTCATCTGCTCCAGAGTTGTCTATGGACATCCACGGTAATTTGATAAAACGGAATAAACAACTAATTTGACTACTGTAGCTTCAACAAGGTGGCTGTTATCAACTTACCAAAAACGGAAGTTTTAGTTGTAACACCCTACCTGATTGGTCATTACAACCTTTCAGATAGGATTACGACCTAGCTTCTCACGCCACTTATGTTTGTGTGTTAATTTTATACATGACTGTCGGAACCTACGGTTTAAAGTCGACTCCGAATGACAGATTTTTGAGAAACTTTTAATGACAATTTTATTTACTTTCAGTATATAGACTTGGACCGAATATGATACCAGTTTTACTGGGTCTTAAAATAGAGGTAATGTAACCACATTTGTGGGTGGGAATTAAAATGGTAACGACAAGCGATTTGTGTAACATATCCAAGAAATTGAAATACAAAATTGGTGGTGAAAATTTATTCGCAGAAGGTGTTTTGAAAGACTCATTGAAATACACTGCATACTTTTACAAATATATTAAATGAAAGTTTTATAACAGGTGTAGTTCCAGACAAATGGAAGTTGACAACTATTTTCCCAAAAAAAAAAGTTGCAAATACAATGATTACTGAGGAACTAAGACCAATAAATACTATTACTAGTGACACCAAACTTATGGAATTAATAGTGAAGAAACAACTGGATAATCACCTGAGCAGGAATCGTATTTTAATTGATGAACAGTCGGGTTTTAGAAGTAATCATTCATGTGAAACAGCATTGAATCTGGTATTGTCTGATTGGAAAAATGATCTGAACCAAAGGTCAAACATAGTTGCAACATTTCTCGATCTAAAAAGAGATTTTGAAACGGTTGACAGAAATATATTGTTGGCGAAATTACGAGGCATAGGTATTGTTGGTATGGAGAACAAATGCATGGCCAGCTATCTGACTGATCGAAAGCAACGAGTAGTTATGTGTGATGCAGTGTCGAGTAAGATAAATATAAACATAGGACTACCACAAGGAACTATATTGGCACCATTGCTTTTTTTTTTATATATACGACATTAAGTCTTGTTTAAAATATTGTAAGATAAGACTATTTGCTGACGATGCATTATTGGTTGCATGCATGGTTTCAGATGGAAACATAAATAATGCAATGAGAATGATGCAGGAGGATATGGACAATTTATATGTATGGTTATGCCAGAATAAGTTAAAATTGAATATAACTAAAACAAAATTTATGATATTGACTAGAAACCATGTAAATGTTGATAATTGTGTATTGAAAATAAAAAATGATAATATTGAGAGGGTTAATGTAATTAAATATTTAGGTGTAATGATAGACGATAAATTGAAATTTGATGAACATTTAAATTATATTCGAATTAAAATTGCTAAAAAGATTGGAATTACAATGCGTTTTATTCTACATAAGGATTATTATACTAGCATAAGAAGCATGTTGAATGAATTAAACTGGCTTAGTGTTGGACAGACTATAATGCTACATACAATGAAGTTTATACATAAAATAAAGTTTGGACTCTGTCCTACATATTTGAATGAAAAATTGCAATATAATAATAATATCCATAATTATAATACAAGGAGAAGAGAGGATTACAGACTACCATATATGAGAACTTGTAGAGATATGAATTGCTTAGAATATAAGGGTTTGAGAAAATATAATGAGTTACCGAGTAATAGCTGAGCACATTCGGTGTAGTGCCTTTAGGTTGATAGCTGGTTAATATAGAACGTAACATTAATACAGAACATAATAGTGCATGGCTTCAAACATGATATTACAACTGATGTGATCAAAATGATATCCTCCTGTTCTACTTGATTATATGTGCTCAGTGGCCACGTGAATGAACTAATGAAACTTAACCTATGAAAACATTTGCCAACAGAAATTAATTTTTAATTTTTGTTTGGTCGGTGCGTACGTTTTGGATTTATTTTTCTAACAACTTTAAAAATGCCAAACGATTAAGACTTATAGGAGCCAAAATTTTAAACAGGCATACAGTAAATATACTAAAGTAACGATAAACGTTTTGTTGAACCAAACACACTCTTTGATTGCTAATTGAGGAAGCGCAGTGAAACTAAAATTGTTGGCAAAATCTACTGTACGTCAGCACATCTTGCAACGACACAAAAATTCTAATTAATTTCGCACAAACAGAAAAATTTACAGCAACAAACTAGAAAAAAATTCGCAGAAATAAAAGAAAATTTACAAACAAGCAACAACAATTACAAAAAATACGAACAAGTTGAATTAACTTTTCATACTGGTCGCCTTCAAAAGCGGGTATTTAAATACGGTATTTACTTAAATCTGGCTAAAAAAAAGGGTTGCAAGTTTTCTGAGGGAGTCGTCGTTTGTTTATAATGAATTATTGAATCCTTGTTGTTTTTGTATTTTACATAGTTGTCATTCATTCACTCATTCGTTTAACACGCATGTGGCTGAACAGCCACTGGCTGGCAGAATGGATTGCTGGGCCGGACTGACTGACAAAGTTCTGAAGTTACTATGGGGGTGGTATAGTTTTGTTTATAGTTGTTTTTGTTGGTGTTTTTGTAAATGGTTTTTTTTTTGTTATTTTGGCTGAAAACTGTGGCTTGATTCTGTTGTTGTACGAATCACATACGGCGAAAAGGATTCAACAACAAACAGCATTCAGCAGTAACAAGAGCAACAACAAAATAGTTGACACTTAATGTTTTTGTTATTGTTAATTGCAGAGCAACTGAACTTGTGAATGTGGCACAAACAACGCAGCACAACGCACTTCTAAAGGCCATGGAGCATGCATCGTTAATATGAATAGAGTTTAACCGACAGCAAGGTCGTGGGAGATTACATTTTGTTATATTACATCCAAAAAGAGTTGTAATTTAAATGTAATTTTCGTTGTATTGTACGAGTACTTTGTCCATTCCCTTCTTCTGCCACACTAGCTCTTTTTGAACTTTTTGTTTCTTATCGAGTTATTTGAGGTTTCAACTTTAATGTGGCGCATTCGCTTCGTCGAACATTAGTTAAAAATGTAAAAATTTTGAATGTGCCACAGCAAACGTATTTAAAAGAAAAAAGATGCAGAGTGGAGAGTAAGTTGTTTAATGCGACAATTTTATTGGGTTTTTTTGCGTTCCTCTGCTTCCCCTATCTATTGTATTATAAAAGAGTGTGGTAGGAAAACAAGTTTGTTACAGTTGCCTTTGTTGCACAATGCAATGTTTATTGGTGGTAAATTAACGCCACAGTGCAGATTTTACGACAACTGACAACATTTGATGACACAGAAATTTTTAAATTTTTTGGAGCATTCATACCAACGAGGCTCGACATAATTTAAAGAAAATCATTTTAATTCATGTATGTTCGTCTTTAAGAATCATGGCATTCGATTAAAATAAAAATTAAAATTAAAACGACGTTATTAAGAATATTTTTAATTCCCTGCTCCCAGTCAATTATTGAATAATAAAAATGTTGCAAGTAAAAGTAAAAGTAATTTAAACACACGCTGGCATACAGACGTTTTTCGAATTCGCAAGCAAACTACGACGATGCGATAATAAGACTTGGGTGCTTACTCGTTGCAGGCAAAACAGCCATGACGATGACGACAATAACGTTGGTGAACGCGTGTTAAATGGTAGGTCAAAAGGAACGAGGAAAATGTGTGAGTTCTTTTGCTTCTTGATGTTGCGAAAATTGTTTGGATAAATATTCGTTTAATTAGCAGCAATTAATCCGTAGTGCGGTTGTAATTCATACTTGTCAACGACAGTATGGCAAAAAGAAAAGAAAATACAACCACAGCAACAAAAAAGAGCGACTGCAAAACAAAGGTCAGAACATGCAACAACACACTGAAAAGCAGCACGAACCAGCGACAGCAAATCATGTTGTAACTATGATGCCGGTGTTGCTGCCGCCTCTTGAAAAGAAGAAGAAAATCAAATAAAACAATGCAACTAAAATGCATAAACCACACGCATGCGAACGCATATATGTATGTATGAGTCAAAGTGTACGTATGTTGGTTGAAGTGCATTTCCTGCTTCTCTAGTAAGGTATTGTGTGGCAAGGAGGTATGTTTTTCAGCTTGTTTTGCTCTTCGTTTCTGCTGTGCATTCCAGTCATCCGCATATTTATGGAAAATAAAACGCCCGTATTGTTGTTGCTACTGGATGAATCATATTGACGTGTGTCGCAAACTTGGTAAACGTTGATAATACAATGATGAAGACTACCATTTGCAACATAAAATGGTATTGTTGTTGTTGTTTTATAACTGCATGTTGCACTAGTCGGTTACTGTTGGTTCTCGTTGGTGGTGATTGTTTTGGCTATTTTGTACATTATATGTGGACGTGTGCACTTTGGAATGTGAGAAAACTATTGTTTGGTGACAATAAATTGTTTTCATTTACTCTCTTTATGGTTTTGATGTTGTTACTATTTTATATTCTTGGCTCTTCGCCAACATCCTCTTTCTTAAAATTGTTAATAGTTGTTGTTGCTCTTGCTGTAGAAAGTGATAGTGTAAGTATATGAAGCAAGAGTACAATAATATGGATTCAGCTAATAGCTGACCTACGCCGGTCAGTCATCCGAATGAAAAATGGAAATATTTCTTCGGCGACTTCCTCTCAGCAGATTTCTGGCAAAAGCTCTGAAAAGTTTCTCGAAAATCTTTCGTTCAGAGCCGACTTTAAACTGTAGTACAGTTACTGTACGTCCCACCACTCATGTATAAAATTAAGGCACCCAACATGAGTGGTGTTGAGAAGCTAGGCCGTAATCCTGACTGAAGGGTTGTAATGGCCAATTATGTTATGTATGTATAATAGTCCCCGATCAGATGAGATTAAGAAGCACGAGTATATGATGAATGAAAAACAAATTCCTATGAATTAAAATAAATACAGTTGATCTCTGAATTGATGGTGGTAGTTGTTGAAGCAGATATATTTTGTAAAATTTCTTTGAAAATATTTCTAAAATCATCAACAATTTGTGATAATTAATTATAAAGGTTAGGAATGGAAGGGGATTTTTTTAAAGTTGACAACCATCTGTTAATGAAGAGGTTTTAAATATGATTAAAAATATGAAATATGACATCGAGTGTCATTATCTCAGAAATTAGGAAGTGCAAACGTTTTGATATACAGCATGATTGTATGGAAATACTGGATCTATATGGTAATAGACAGGCCAGTACTGCTCTTTGCTGCAACTGATTGAGCAGACAGAACGAAGCTGAAAACAGCTCTATTGAAGTTGGACTAGACACAGAGGCTGGCGTATCTTACTGAACAGGATCAATGAGAATCTGTCGAACAACGGCGATGGAGACTCTGCACATGGTAATGAAGGCCAAAGTTTAAGAGTCTGTGATTAAATAGATAAACGACAAGCTAATAACGCAACCTGTCAGCTCTCTCCATAACTGCCCCATGGACGGGAGCAGTAAACCCTTTGATTTTGGGAAGTACTTTCCAACAAGATTTGGCAACAAAAATTAATGAAGTCATCTGGAAGCTGCATACCATCTTAAATATTATTCCAAGTAGAAGTTTATGTCATCGAAAGATAGCAACATTATCTGACAGTCACTCCTCCATTTGAGCGCTCTTATAAGGATAAATCGAAGGCAGTTTGGGGGAAGATGAATCGGGCCTCTGCTGAGAATTTGCGACAATGAGTTGATAGATGAGCTTACGAGGAGGGGAGCTTCGGCGGCAGAACCTTTATGTGAAGTAAGGGCTGATATATTCAAAGTAATAAAAGGAGAGGCACAAACTCTTCTGAAACTAAATTGCTTTAAAGCAATTAAAACTTTCGTTGAGAAATTACATTAAAATGAGATCTGAGTCATGCATCAGACTATCAAGAATTTATTCTGAATGAGATTAATATATAATACTAGCTGTACCCTGCTTGTGTTGCTGCTCCACCAACTAAAATAAATTTGCTGGAAAGACACATTACACAAATATCCAATTAATTTTGAATCATTTTATGGATTTTGTTTCCCGTTGTCCAGATGATTCAGACGAGCAGGCCTGAGTAGTACGCATTCGATCACTTTCTATGCTCACGGGTCTCAGCGGCATGTACTCTAAGATTTTCCAGTGTCAATGCTCGTTGCCCGTCTGATTCTGAGGTTCGTAATGGTCTTTTCCTCCATGCTTAAGGTGTAGGTCGACCAATTGCTTGCCACTTTGGAGGGATGATTACACGGGAACGGCGTGAAAAATGCGTTTAAATTTATTAGAATCTCACAATGTACCCACCCTAATTTAACCCAACAGCATTTTTAAAAATTTTCCAAAATTAAAATGTTTCAAATTTGTGATTGACATTTTACGGGAATGAGTTATACTAAATGTTATTAAAATCATAAATAATCAATCCTAAAATGTCTGGTAGTTTACGATTCAATTAATTTTGAATAATTCCCAGTGGCGACATCTATAGGAAATTAATCGCACCAACTTAGAAAATTCCGTCGACTTATGCGATAGTTTACGATTCTATAACGTACATACAAACTAATATTCATTTTTATATACATATAATAATATAGATATAGATTACTAAGAGCTGATGGGTGACGTATACGTAATATTTTGTTAGACAGTAACACTCATACTTTTTTATTTTTTTTATTATTTTTAATTTTATTTTGGAAGATACTGTGAAGATTTCAAGAAAATCGGTTTAGCCGTTTAGCCGTCTACAGACTTCAAACAAACCCACAAACAAAAAAGATAATAAGAAATTATAATCGGAATATATGCTTTGACCATGTAAGGCATTAATAAATAGGGATACCCTCTAATGTATGAGGGGAATACACCATCTCACCACGACAATAATACAATACTATACATATTGCATTTATTTTTAGATTTGAGCGAAATACAACCGGATAATGTACTGAACAAGATTCTAATTGTGTGCCTTTAGAAGTGATGGGTGTGCCAAATTGATTCTCATTTGGCTTTGCAAAGGTAGTGCCTTGATAATCCCTTATAAATTGGAAATATGATTTGTGGCAAACGCCAGTTTGTATCTTGAAACGCTGGTATAATTTTTAAAACGCTTTCCTTTGATTTTTTTTGTGAGACATGATAGTTCAAAATGTTTTACAAACATAGTTAGCTAACAAGCCACTCCGCGATCAATTACTGCTTAAGATGTGATTAAGAAAACGATCACATTAAATAATGTTTTAAAGGCAAGTAAAATACAATATTATCTTTATGAATTCCCATTAAATCATATTCAAATACATAACAAGCAATGAAGATTAGATATTTTTCTTCAACAAAAATTTCAAATTGGAAAACGATGTCTAGTCAACGTTCTTCGTTAATTAAATTTGTGAATATATTTGTATGCCTGTCCTGGCATTTTTACCTTTACAATTCATTAATAAAGTGTATGTGCAGCATGTAACACAGTTCAATTGTAATTAACGCAGCAGTAACAAGCAGCAACACATGTTTAGTACAACACAATAAAATTTAATTTATTGATCGTTGAAGTTTGAACTGCCCCTCTTTCTATTCCCTGTAGCAGTCATAATTCTATTTTCAAGCAAAACTTCTCTACAAAATAACATGAAAGGGTTGCAGTTGTAATAGAATTTACATATTTATTATTATTGTTATTGTTAACGTTGTGGTTTAAGCTTTAAAGCTATATCTGCAACGTTTTGTTGCATTTACAGTCACATCTACACATTTAAAAGTATCTGGAGATGCACACGCACAATCATAAATTCTTTTAATAAATTTTAGTTTTTATGAGTGTTAATGTAGGACCGTTCGTGGACTTTAGGGAACGGGGTAGAGGACAAAAACAAGAACAGTGTAGAATAGATTAGATGTATCATGTGTTTTATTAAATATTGGTTGTTATTGATACAGTCTCATAGCCGCTATTGCATTTTGAATTTCAATTTGTTAGAAATTATTAAAGTAGAGAAGAATTGTAAGAGAAGGAGAAAGGATCGATGTATTGTTGGACCTTCACCAATTAGTTTAAGTCAAAGTCGGATTTTTTTGCAAATTTTAAGTCACAATAAAACACATAACTCACTTGGTAATGGTAGGAATTTATCCGTTATCTTGACAATGTCATGAAGGCATTAATTTTATCAAAATCCGTTCTGATTACAAAATCAGTTCAGAGTTTTTCAAGTTCTGGATAATAATCGAGAATGATAATGTTGATAATGACGAGTCACCCTCAGCGTTCTTTGTGAGATTTCCAAGAAAAAGATGGCTGTTTAGAGCATTTGTCGTATATGTTCGGTTTTATTATTATCGCAAGAAAGTGACTTAGTACAGCGACCATGCATTGTATTCCGCTAATACTTTATGTGGTATCCGTATCGTGGAGGGAGGATCAAAATTAAATTTTAAGTACATCAAAAAGTATATCACAGGCTCAGAATTAAACTAAAGTAAAGGAAACAGAGAAGAATATTCAACTAAGGCATAAGTTATGAAAGAACACGAGACATAATAAAGAATTAACATGTTGTTGTCGTTGTTGTATTTAATATTCACTAAAAAGTTAAAACAACTCAAAGAAATTCGAACGATATTCGAATGTTTATAACAAATATCAACAAGGGTTCAGATTACAAGAAAAGGAATATCCTTCCCTTGCATATATGGATATAAGATAATAGGTACAACACACGACATTAACAAGGGAACAAAACAAGACAACATTTGTAATTTGTTGTGGTTGTTTTTTTTTTTTTGTTTTTTTTATAAACAGGGAATCGAGAAATTTGAACACACTTCAATACATTTTTTAATCAAATAAAGAATAAGCAAACAACAAATATTATGAAAAAAAAGACTTAAAAAAACACTGAAAACTGAAACATACTGTAAAGATGACATTAATGCCTCTTGAAATATTTAAAACAAGAGTTAATAGTGACTAAAGAACAGGTACATACCAGTAGCCTCGGACGGTCTTTTAAGGTTAAACTTATTTAAATAAAAAGAAGAAAAATATTTTAAATATTGTGGTTAAAAAATTTAAAACATGTTGTCGCTGAGATAAGATTTCGAACATAAAATAATTAAATTATCACTTTGGCCATACTGTCTGCCATACTGTTGATGAATACTTATGATTGTTTATAAAAGACACACAGATGCAAACAAGAATCTCATAATGAAATAAATAAGATTAAATTAAAAGAAAAATATTAATAAAATAAAGAATTCAGAGAATAAGATAATTTTATTTTATTATTTATTTTGTTATTGCATAATATTTTATTGTCTACTATATAATCAAAATTATGGGAAAAGATGAATTCCTGAAGGTCATAGATAACACAGAATTTTACTCACTTTTTTATGCGCGAAAGGTTCACTTTGTGCTTCTTTTAAGTTTAAAGAAAACAATTTTAGCATTGACAGGCATCAGTTAGTTGACTCCTGTCGAGATTGGCAAAACAAAGTCGTATGCCTGCCATTGATGGCAGGTTACAGCTTGATTTGAGAAGAAAATCAAATAAAGTGAACTTCAAGCACAAATGTAAACATGTAACAAATTTGGCTCGGCTATGTGAGGTACTTTGTGACAACATTACATTACATACTTTCGAACGGATACAGGGTTTTTGTGTCCGCAGGTTTGGAACAATATGCTACGTATAGTACGTCCACTAGTCGGTCGCTTTCCAGCCATCAAGAACTACTAGCAAATAACGCATAAGTAATGCTTTCTAAACTTATTTTTTAAAGAACAAATGATATATTTTTTGATTATACTTTTAATCCCTTTTTTGATTTTAATGTTCAATACTTCATTTAAATGCGTAGACACTACTTAACATTTATAATTTATGACATTTGCTCAGACCAATCAATTGGCTTTTAATCGAAAAAAAGATAAAAGATTATAAAAAAGTTGACTTTTATTTCCTAAAGCGTCAACAGTAGGAATGCAAACACAAATCGGCATTAAAATGTCAACATTATACGAGTGACTCTCTGTCTAACCGTTGTTAAGTTTAACTGTCTGTGCAATGGTAATATTATTATTTTTTGTTTTCTGCCCCCTGTATTTTTTATCGTGTTTAAAACAATTGATTTTATTCGATTGAAACGATTATATTTGTCAGTGGTCTGTGTGTAAGCCATGTGTGCAATTGCGTCCCATTGCTATTTGATTCCCTGCCTTGGCATTCCGGAGGAGTGTCGGGCAATTGTATTGAGGCAACTTTATGTGTTGTGTGTGAGTCGCTCGGTCACTCATGTTGTACTCACTCTTACTACAGTTAATTGAATTTAAAATTTTCAGGGATTAAATATTCATAAGGATTTTATGAACTGAGGACAAGCTTTATGAAAGGAATTAAAACAACCAGAACAAAAATAATTTATTACAGTGCAGACATAAAGTAAACTAACATTTCATTCAAGTGTTATAAGTAGATTACTTTTTCTTCTGGTATTGCATTAATATTTACATATGATGGATAATAACCATTTATAACCCTGGTTTATCCTTTTCGTTCAGTAATATTATAAAATATAATAAAATGTATGCAGTACAGAGGAAGGAGTTGTAAGAGTCCTCATCTATACACTATTGAATAAAAAATGGGAAGAAATTCAGTTTTTTTTCATCAATTTGCTTCTCTTTTTTTCATATTTGGTTTGTGGCAAAATAAATGCATTATTTAAGTATGGAATTAGAAAAATGATTTAAAATACATGAAAAAAAAATTAAAAAGAATATTTTATTCCATAAAGTACTCATAAATAGTAGATGTTTAAAACTATTCTATTGACAATTATTATGAGATTATGAATGACATGGATTGTGAAGGCAATTTTTTTGTTAAGGATATTAAGGAAAGAATGTCCACAGATTATGCAATATTTTTATATTTATTTTTTATTTTGGCAAGATCAGAATCAGTTTTGAAAGCTACAACAGAAGAGAAATTGGTCGGACCACCAATGGGCTTCTTTTTTGAATTTATTGCGAAAAAGTTTGATTCACTAGCCAATAGAGCATGGGAATGTAGAACTGACTGTAGGATTACAAGATCTTTATGACCAAAGTTCAATCCCATAGCAAAGAAACTAATCCAAAGCATGAATATCTCCCGCTCTTTAGACAAAAGATTAACAGATGACTAATGGATATCTCCGATTTTTGCTGGCTGCATGAGTGAGCAGAGGATACAGTGGATCACATTTTATGCCTGTCCATGTACAGTTACGTAGGCACAGATGGTATTCGATTTTTGGAGAAATTAGTAGGATCTGAATATCTAGCAATAGGGTCCATAAACATCTGTTATGAGTAATACCTGTATTCCAAACACCGGATATTTAAAATATTTCCATCAAAACCTATGGTGTGAACCAATGAAACAGATTCAGGCTCACTGAATAGATTTCTACCCCAAAAATAGCCACAAGAGCCATTGCTATTGAAAGTCTATCTCAACAATCTTTTGAAAACAGAAATGAGTACACATATCAAAATTATTAATTTCATAAAACGAAGAAATAAATTCATAAATCCAATTAATTATTTCTGATATTAGAATTCATTTCATAAATCTTATCCCACCTAATTTTCATTTCATTATGACCTTTAAAAAACATGACTATCAAATAAATTTTGGTAATACTAAAAAGAGTAAAAAATATATGATATGAAATCTGGTGTTTTAGCCAAGTTTTTACAATTTGATTTCAAACTCAACTGCAAAGAAACCTAAAGAGAAAAAAGTGAAAAAAAGTTCATTTAAATTTCAAATATTGACTGCGATAATGTAGTGGCAGTGACATGGGTTCACATTGAGCTCTAAAGTAACCAAAATTGTAATGAAAACTGCACCGATATAAAAAAAAATCAATGATCATAAAACAGCAGCAAATTTTAACGCGTTTTTTTTCCTGGCTATCAATTTTGGCGTAATTTTTTAACAGACAAGATAAACGAAATGAAAATGTAAAAAAATATCGAAAAAAAACACGAATTTACTGTGACATTTTCAAAGTCGACAACATGTTGGAGGAGAACGTATCACGAAAAAAATTCGATTTGAACAGATAGCGAGTTGCGGTTTGCTTTTCATGTTTTATTTTCGTATTCAAATTAGGTTAGCAAATTTGTAAATTTCTGTTGTTGGGTTAATATTTGGACACACGATGGCGGTGGTTTAAAGTAAACAAAAGTGCAGAAGTAAATCTGGGCGATACAATTAATGCCACAAATGCATTAGAATGGTTGTCTACAACTAATAAATACAATAAATTATGCGAATTTTTGACACGTTAAAAGAGAATCAATTATTTTAAAGGAAAATACCACGTTGAACATTTAATTTCAGACTAGAGACACATTCTTCCTTCAAGAAATTGGATATTATCTTTAACTCAAGACTAAAACCATTTACTTGAATAATAACTACCACCATGAAACTAATAAAGCCCTCCTTTCGGTGATCAATTAATTTTCTCGCACTAATAATTAGATTACATATCTCCGGAAAAAGGTAGATTAAGTTTCTGTTCCCACGCTTAGCAATAATTTCCCCGGGGGGAGCAATTGATGACATCGAGACAACCATTCTAAAAGACAGAACAACACAGAACAACAGTTTCTCCAAAAACCAAAATTATTATGCATAAAGCCTGTATCAAGTACATGTGAATCTGACAAACCTGTGAACAAATCTAACGCTAATACGTGCCTGTGTAACATTTTGAACATCTAGTTTCCTAGGAGAATTATAAACGAATATATTCCACTAATGACTCAACATGACGGTATTAACATACAAATATTACGGCGAAACGCATAACTGGATTGGGCAAATGCTGTGTAAATCGTTTGACAAAACATGCCACCCCGAAGCACTACATTGGAATCCAAAGAAAACGAGCATCCGAAAATTTCCCGAAGAAAAACAATTCTAACTACATTCAGGTAGATAAACTGTTTTCATCACTGTAGCAGGTCCTAGAGTGAAAGTATTTTAATCCGTGAATGCCTATAAACAACGGCAAATATGCTTAACGAATCGGAAGATAAAGAGAGGAAAAAAAGTATGGTCAAATCAAGTGGACGTAGCCAAAGCCAGTAAAAGGAGATCCGGGTCACGCGTCAGACTATCTAGGTATGAATTGAGGTTGATAATTGTAGGCACAGAGTATACTTATTCACAATAGGCTATCTTGAGCCCAACGCACAGATTCTTTGAAGATGAGAATGAATCATCGGAACACGTTGCTATTTCGCGGTAGCATTCAGCGTTGTTAGCCTCACACTTTCTGGAAATTGGCATTAAACTAGTAGCCATTAGGAGCTTAAAGGATTTTTATATGACGGGACGGGGGACTTTTAAACGATGGAACCTGGAGGAATCCCCTGAAAATAGTGTTTTAAGCATACTAACAACCATTTCGCGGATTCGCATTGGATTACTGTTTTACGAAATGCGGCAAATTCAACACATTTTTCCGAATTTGAAAAGTCTGACGTTAATAGTCTTGAACGGTAATTTTTTTACAGATCGAATTAGGGTCTTATTTGGCTTTGAAAATACAATTTTTACCCTCTTCTAACCAAGTTATTAGACTATTTCAGAGAGTAATAAACCTTCTACAATTATCCTTGGCTTTCTACTTTAATCAGAAACATAATTTCCAAATGCAGGAATTGATTTCAACAATTTAAATGAAAATTTGATCCGAAATAAATTTAACTTTCATCAAAAAAAAAAAGAAAAAAAATTCAAGCCTTTAAAGCCATTTTATATCATATTTACGTTTTTGTTATTGTTTCAATTGTTGTTAATGTTTTTGATGTTGTATGTTAAATGAAATGCAATAAAAATAAACAAGACTTTAAAAATCTGTTTTAAAAGCGAAACTTTTTTTCGACAGGCTAGACTCCTATCCTTTTTTTTTTGCATTTTAATTTCACATGTGAGTGAAACTGCAAACGAAAGGCGAACAAAAAAAGGTGACCACCAACAACATAGTTTTAGTTTTATTGTGTAGAAGTGAAAAAACGCTTTATGTCTCACCTAGTTGGACAGTTACAGTAAAACAATATCGAAATAATCAAACAACAAAAAATTTGGGGGAAAATTGTGGACACACATGCCGCTTTTCTAGTCGTTAAGGCAACAGACAGATAGAAAGGACAGCAATACTCCACACCGAGAAGGGCCATAATATAGTAGTCGTAGTCGCTCTATAAGACAGGAGCGTTCTACGAAATTGCAGGCGTCCGAATCGCTCTCCAATGCTTAAAGTGATACAATAAAAGTGGTTGATGTAGTCCAAGTAACCACAGGTTGTTCCATTTATTAATCATTTTCTATAATTAAATTTAGTTTTCATAAAACAAAGTTTTGAAAACTTTTTCGTACACTCTCCTTATTACCCTGTTTAAATATGGTACAGAGAGTAAAAAGTGCTGCAGGATTATGTCTCCTTGAATTTCGCTTTTTAGCATCCAGTATTTGTTTGTGTTTATGTTTAGTTTTCTCTTTAGAATTGTTATTGTTGATGTTTTTTGTTTTGGTTGTTTTAGTTTTGAATTGCAAATTGTAGGTGTAAATAATGACAACGTAAATGAACATGTAAATTGTTTATGATATTAATTATTAAAACAATAATAGCAACAACAACAACTATAAACATTTAACAATAACATTTAAAAAAGAATAAAAACAATATGTCATATTAAAACAAAAAAAGGGGGAAAAATTAAATGAATTGTGTAAAAAATGTTGAAGATTTATTGGAAAAATATTTAAAATTATTATTTAGAGCAAAAAAATTATAAAAATAGGGAAAAACGAAATTTAGATTTGTATTTAAACAAATTTAAAAAGAAATCAGATCTGGAAAAAGAAAGAAAATTTATTTTCAATAATTTTACATTAAATGATTAGAATGTGAAGGCGTTTCGGCACTTTCAACCACCACATCTATGATATTGGCAGAGGCTGTAAAAGGTCAACGGAATTAATGCCGCAATAAGTTCATGCCACAACGAACAACTGGATTTTTTTACTCGCTTTTATTAACTTTGTCCAGATATTGTAGGCGTATTTTAAGGGCGTGAAAGAGCTATTTGTACAACAAAATAAAAAAATTAAAGTCGATATGTATGTACAAAGTATTATCAGCAGTAAATAAAATTGTCATGAATAGTTTTTCAATTCTGTCGTTCTGGGCTGTCCCACTACTCATGGAAAAAATTAACACACACAGCTTGGTTGTAATCTTGACTAAAAAAAAGTTGTTATGATTAAGTAATTAATGAGGATTGTTATTATTAATTTCGATTGGTACAAACTATTGATTGAAATGCTTCCATCGCCCTTTGTTCGACGATTACAAGGAGGTTGGTATTGAGATTTAAAACCTTTTTTTTCCCCATTAGCAGTGATGGTGCTTATCTGAAATTCTTTTGTCCACTAAATTGGCAATGAATAAATTAATTAGTAATTTAATTAACTTTATAATGACCATTTAAAAACAAATTATTTCGTGTTATAGTCATGTAATCAGATGTCTGTATCTGTAGCAACTCATTATTTGATATCCTCATCTTATTCAATTAAGATTTCATTTCGCTTGTGTTCCGAATGAAAAAGTCAAAGCATTTAATTGCAATTTCTTTTACCTCTGAGACCACACACACGCACAACCGGATTGTTTCGAAGTAGAATGTTTTGCATTGCTTGTGTAATAATTTGAAATTTATTTGGAACTTATGTGTTTATTTGGAACGTAGTCGTCAACTGATTTGGATCTTCAGTCTGTTGCTTGTCAGAAGCTGTTGTCAGTCTGTTAATTTGTTTATTTAATTTCCTTCTTTCTTTCTCTTTCTTTTACATTTTTTTGTGATATAATTTGGGGTATGATGCGATTTTTAATTTATTTTTTACACATTTTCTTTTAATATTTTTCATTAGACTGAAAGCATGACGATGTTCAGCAGGGATATGATAATTTGATGATATTCATCAGCAGACATATTTGTAAAACAATGAAAAAGAAGAAAACGAAGGAAGAAAACAAGGATTTTTTTGGTGTTGTAAACTTAAAATTCTTGTTTTTTGTGTTAATGATTGTTAAAAGAAGTTATTATTACTAGAGGTTAATGTCTGGTTTAATGATGTTTTCTGCACCTTAATAAATAATTATGATTCTCTATCTTCCAAAACGAGAAAAACAAAAAAAGACAATTTTTTAGGTCTTCATTTCATTGTGTTTAATTAAAAATAATTTGAAATACAGATGAGAAATTGAGAACACAGATTCACGCATAAGCCTTATCTGTGTCAGTTCAATCTCCACTTGTGTTTGCATACATCAAATAAATTTTATTCTGGCGACTCTCCATTCAAACTCTACCTTTATTCACGAATGCCGAATATTCCATAGTATAATTTCGGATCATTTAAAAGTAACTCTTACATAGGTTCTAGGACATCGAATACCGCAGCAAATTGTTTTCCTATTGTACTGACTAAACACTATAAACACTATAAGCGAAACCATTGTATATAATAAAGGGAACAACATAAACTTAAGCCCCCTACTTCAGGCACAAAAGAACAACTTGGCCCACTAATGCTTATGCACGAAAGCATTAAATTATTCACAGTTTTCTGAAAGCCGTTCAAAATACTTCTTCAATCAGTGTTCCTCCATATTTTTTTTTTATAAAAGTATGGAGGGCAAACAACCTTATTTTACAGGATATTATTGATTTCTTTTCTATTACACGATGTTTTCGTTTTTAATGTTTTTGCTGTTGCTCATCTTTCCCGTTATTCATACTGGCTCCCTTAACACACAGCACAATTGTTACGTTCCATTTAAAAAGAAGAAATAACACACAGGAAAAAATGCAACATGTTGAACATAAGGTAGCAACAACGATAGTGCATAATAAGGCAGAGAAAAGCGTGTGTGCAACAGAGTAAATGTAAAGCATTAGGATTTAATGAGGATATTGCATCACCTCAAGTTATAAGGAAGTAGAAGAAGAAATGCACTTCTTCTTTTCTTTTTCCTGCTCTTACTTTTTTTACTTATACCTCTGCAATGATAACAGATAACCAAACAACCAACCGTTAGACAAAGGCAATGGTCGCAGTAGTGGAGCAATATTGTTATATTTTTTGTTTTGTGGTGACAACAAGCCAGACATTGTTAGTTTTGCTAATATTTAACGTTTTAACTTGAAAAATCCTGACTTGTCTCTTCGTTCCATATCTTCCCTGGCCATTGCAGACTCCCGTTGTTGTTTCTTTTTTGGGTGTTCGGAAAAGAGTCGTTAATTTTTTGTAAGTAATAACACCATTTTGCCACTATCAACTATAAACGAAATTTCTAGGGATACAAACAATTTTTTTATCGCCGTTCCTGTTATTGTAATTTTTACATGAATTTATATTTTACATAAAAAAAGAAGTTTTTTGAACATTTCATTACACAGCATGACAGTTTCTTTGTATTTTAATTTATTTTTGGTTTGATGTTGTTACTTTGACAGCAGAAAATATGGCATGAAACAGCAACACAAGGACATCAACTATTCGCTTTAACATGATACAATACAAAGTTAAAATATTCAACGAAAACGAACTTATTTTGAAAAAAAAAATACATTTTTAAGTTGTTTAATTGTATGAACATTGTTTGTGTAGTTGTTGTTGCTGTCCTTGCAGTATTTAAAATTAAATTAATTTATCAAATGGTTTCAGGAAAAAAGGGACATTTTTGTTCTAATTTCTTAGTACTCTCATTTCAAAGTGCCCACTATTACAGGAAGGAAACTTATTATACTTTCGTGTCACCAAGAAAAAATGAAAGGACTTATCCTTAATTCAAAAAAGTTGACACAGATTATTACTCTCTCTTTCTCGACCTCACCTTTATAATACCCATCGGCCAGGGGCCTTTTGATTCTAACAGACTTAGGATTTCAATCAGGCACAGTATTAATAATAAAAAAAAATTTGATTAGAATTCCATAAGACAATAAAATAAAAAATATTTTTAAATCCATTATGTTGACTTTATTCTTATATGCGAATATCTCTCTATCTTGATTCAAGCAAAGTGCAACAAGTTTTTTATTTTATTGTTTTTAATATTTTTTTGTTTGTTTGTTTTTCTTGTTTGCCAATATTCGA
The DNA here is from genome assembly GCA_930367235.1 of Sarcophaga rosellei. Lineage (NCBI taxonomy): Eukaryota > Metazoa > Arthropoda > Insecta > Diptera > Sarcophagidae > Sarcophaga > Sarcophaga rosellei. The sequence continues at coordinate 60,413,032 of OV884018.1, read as the reverse complement.
AAACAATGAGTTCATTAAAGAAAACATATTCCAAACAAGTGGTCGTAAATTAAATTAAAAGAATAGGAATAAAATGAAAAATCGAATTCTAACAAAGAGTATGGAAAAGAGGTTGCAATCGGCAAACGCCGACTGCATAATAGCTTATAGCATACGGTCGTTGTTTTTTTTTTTTTTTGGAAATAATAGGGACATTTAAGAAACTTATTTTTTTTTGTCGTAAGAAGTGTTAAGGTTTTAAATCATCGGTCTTTATAAAGGACGGGTGTATGATAGGAGGACGGATGTATGGACTGATTTTGAAAAAATGACATCTTGTGATATTTTATCACTACGAAAAAGTTACTACTTTGCAACAATAGGTTGCAAATATAAAGTATCCACAGAAATTATTGTGAGTTAATGCCTGACCTATTAGTGGTTCATTCAAATCGACTCCAGGCATTTTGACACAAAATTTTGTTCACCCTAGTCTTTCAGTTGAAACGGTGGATGACATTTTGTAACGGCGTGAAATCTGGCCACATTGCAATTAAAAATCATTTAAAAATGACTGGCTGTCTACTGATGGAATCTCGACGCTTGTGTGTTCATGACTTGGATTTGTACTTCTTTTACTTATCTTGCCTTCAATTTCATACTGAAACAATAATAAATTAAGAAATCTTAAAAAATTATGAATAATTAAGTTACTTATACCCGATTAATACCAGGAATAGGTTTAACTTCTGACGTCTGAAAACAATTGGCTTTGTTGAATGATTTTAAATCGTCTCTTTTTATACCCAAGTTACTATAGTATCGTCTGCAGTTCATAAAACTCGTCAGGGTATATGGTATAGGGTATAATAGAGTTAATGTTGTTTTTTGGCACAAAATCTAAAAATTCAAATAAAAACCTATGCCAACAACTGCATTGAATCCAATCAAGGAGCACACGTTTACATAAACTTCTATGTTAACTTTATATGGTAAATAGCTTTAAAGTTTAAATATTTTGAACAAGTTTTTGAGAAAAAAAATATTATAATAAATTAAAAATATTATAATAAAAATTCAATTTGCCATTTTTGGTATTTAGAAATGTGAAGATGCAGTAAGTACAAGAGTTAATCAAGCACAAGTTATCACCGTAGTCTATTATGTAGTTTGTTGAACAAGGGTAAAATTTTCGGCAAAAAATATCGCGATTACAAATAAAGAGCACGCAGAATTTAATTAAAAATCTCTAATTTGTTTTGCTCGTATCTCGTACTAATTTCTCGACAGACAATATTAAACATTAGAAATTTTTTTTATTATTTTGTTTAACAAAATTTGTTAAATTTCTATGGAAAACATACACACAACAAGGCGGTACGTGACCTATGGAACGGAAAACAAAAACCGTTTTATTCATTTATTCGGCATTTTATAAAAAAAAGGTTTCTTCTGTGTTACGGAATATTTTGTTTCTTCGTTTTGTTAGTTTTTCAAGTATCATAAAAGATCTTAAATTAATTTGAAAAAAGCAACAACATCAGCAACAAACAAAAAGCGGTAAAGTCTGTTTTATGTTGAGACCAGAAACAGTGCCAAAGTACCAAAACTACACTAAACGATATTATTTGGCAGTGAATGAAATTTAAATTGCAAATGTAAATGCAACTGAGGCTGCAAATATTCATTACAATAAATGGAAATACTTAAACACTAACCAAATACTTATATACACTCATATATAGTATACCATGACTTTACACTGGTGTATAATGCTACCAACTTATAAGTGCTACTAAAAAACAAGAACAAATTTAAGAACGACTTTGAAAATGTTGCACATATGGATTGACAGAGCTTTAAAGGTATGTAATTTAAGAATGCCCTAAACCAATTTGCAACGGTATCTGAAATGGTGATTGTTTGGCAGCAAGGAAGGAAAACTTGTATACATTTGGTAAAAGTTCTGGAAACCGAAAAGTGATAGCGCAATATAAATAAAAGAATTTATTACAACCTCTTGTTCTAACCTGAAACCAAAGGAATTGATATATTCAGACGAAACATTATGGAGCAATAAGTGATACGAGTCAGAGCATCTCAACAACAAAACTGTGGCAAAAAAATGTTTGAAAAAATTCACAGAATCAAGGTATCCTAAAGACAAAATGATTCTTATGAAAGCCCGATGTACATGACAAGAAAGCTAGTACAGGACCATCGGGACATGTAATCAGTAAAGTGAGAGGTAGGAAGGAACCTTACTAGGTATACGAAAATTTAACCTGAAATATTCTAATAGGATTTCGGCTACAAGAGTCCGATTCATGCGAAATATGAATGTTAATTAAGCGATTGAAAAAAGTCCACCACCAAGTCCAATAAAAGCCCACTGCACAACACTGAAAAATGTCACAAGCCATTACCTCACTCTCAGAGAATATTTGGACTGAATCTTACAGAGACGAATGTAAACATTATATTTAATTATTTACAGTGTGTAAATAATGTAAACAAAGTAAAATTTTTTTAATAAAATTAAAAAAAAAATATTAACAAAATTCAACTTTTATATTTCAGCCCTTAAGGTTCTGGTCCGTAAAAATTTCCTAAAATAAAGTAAAGATGTAACAAATAACTTCTGTCCCTAGAGAGGGTTTTCTCTTCCTCTTAATTTTACCAGACACTTTATGTGTATTAAAATGCATTGTAATATTTTTAGAATGTTCCAAAAATGTCAGAGTGCAAACAGTGATATGTATGTATGTTTGTGTACAGATAAAATGCAACATGCAACAAACATATAAAAAAAGTAAAATTGTCTGTGTTAAAAGCAAAAATCATATTTTGAAAACATAATTTATCATCGTAAAGATGAAATAAAAATGGTAAAAATATCTTCTACATCCATATCCACATGGATACTTTGAATTGAAAACAAAAAAATATATTTTAGACATGTATACATACATAAGAGTAAAATTCTTTATATGATACGATATATAACTAATATAACTACAGGCTCATTACGTTTATATTTATGAAATAAATGTGATTTTTAAGGCTTTAGAAAATGTTTAAATGAGATTTTTATTATAAGGTTTAATTAGTTAACAGCAGCTGTTTACATTAAATATTTTACAAACATATAGTATTATGGAAAAATGTAAAGTGTCTAAACACCAGGGGCCTGTTTCACTAAACTACAATTCCACAAGTTTACAAGTTACAATCACAATTCTAATTCTTACAAGTGATAATGAATTGTGTTTCATGAAAATTTTCACAATACTTGTAGCTTTTTGTACTTGTAAACTACAATTCCTACAATTACAATTTCTACAATTACAATCACAATAAAATAAAATATTTTTACAAAGATATTTTGATAAATGAAATATATGTGTGAATATATGTATATTAGAGGACTAATGAAATATATGAAAATACCAAAAATTATTTTAAATACTTTTACAATTATGGGTACTCTAATGTATATCGATAATTTGTTTTAATTGTTATCACACCACTATTCAATCAAAACATATATAGTTTGTGTTTAAAAAAATTAAAATTATTATTTTGTAACGGCAAATCAACGCAATAAAGTTAGAGTGGTGCGGCAGATTTTAGCTGCCAAAGACGTTCTTTTTGGTAAGTTCAGCGATAAACTTACCAAAGAGATAAAAATGGAAGAGTGCGAAAACGTGCGTATGAGGTGTCTTGCACTTGGACTGGTGCCAAGTGAAAAAGACGCCAAACACGTGCGTGATGTTTTTTGGGCAAACATCAAAAGGAAGACACTAGTAAGTTGGCTTTATAAAGTGATAACATTATATTACAATATTTTTTTAATTAATGCCAAGAGAGACAACTCCCGAAAGACAGGGGCGGCTGTTGGAACATATGATTAGAGGTGTCTTGCACTTGGACTGCTGCCAAGTGGAAAAGACTCCAAACACGTGCGTGATGTTTTTTGGGCAAACATCAAAAGGACGGCTCTGGTAAGTTGGCTTTATAAAGTGATAACATTATATTACAATATTTTTTTAATTAATGCCAGGAGAGACAACTGCCAAAAGACAGGGGCGGCTGGTGGAACATATGATTAGTGGTGTTGCCGCTTTTGATAATTTGTGATATAGTTTGTTTTATTATATTCACATATTTAAAAAAAATAAATAAATAAAAACAAACAAATTAAATAAACAAATGCTAATTAATATTTAAATTGTTTGATTTTGTGTTTATTTGAAGTAATTTTTTAAAAAATAGTTAAAAATCAAATTTTAATCCAATTTATCATTCACTTGTGAATTGTAAATTTTTTTGAGAGTCTTCGTCGACCCTAAGCTTTTTTTCTACAATTCTACAAGTGTACAAGTGAAAATTTATTTTAGTGAAACATAACGACTTGTAGAAATATGACTTGTAGACTTGTAAATTGTAAAAATCACTTGTAGCCACAAACTTGTAATTGTATTTTGATGAAACACAATTATTTACAATTTCACAATTTTACAGGCAAAAACACTTGTAATTGTGAACTTGTAGCTTAGTGGAATAGGGCCCAGCTTTTATTTTATTATTTTACAACTACTTCGTGAGTTTTATTCACAAAATTTTACAATAAAATTTTCATATTAAATTGAATAGAATGAATATGTAATTAAATGGTGTTCTCATGTAATAATATGCATATACATAGTTTACATTATAAATCAGTGTTTGTGCTAGCAATATATAATATTTTAATAAATCAGAAGAATTTTGCAAAATTTCCATGAAAACAAAGAAATTTACAATTGCTTTACATCATGTAGAGAATGGAAATTTATAATATAAAAAATAAAAAAAGTAAAAAATTTATTTTATTACCATTTGAACTATTTATTTACAATTGTATGCAATTTTAGAACTAAATTTACACTTTGTTTACACCATGTCGACAATATAAATTATTACAATAATCAAATAAAAATTGTATAGAAAAAAATAAAGTTCTCAAAATTAAATTACCTACATCTGGCACATCAAAAATAGTTTACGAACATAATAAGAATATCAGCGAATAAATTGTGTTATTAAGCCACCGTGGCCTCATACTAGTAAATTTACCATTCATTTTGACCATGTAAAGTATGTAAATTATAGACTAAAATGCTTTGCTCTAAGGAATTTTATCGTAATATTTTAAATGATGTCGTAAAATGTGCTCCTTCCGTATAAGAGCTGAAATGTGAAATATACCAGCAAATAACTTTTATACACCACAAGCATACATATTTGAGTAAAAGTTATAAGATTTTCTTCTAATAATACATGTACGAGTAAAATATTTGTTTCCTGCACTATAAAAAATTCTTTTTATAATTTATCCCTTTTCACAAGTATTACAATTTAATTAAATTGCGGTGTTAAAACTTTACATTACGCCATCATAGCCTTCTCCCTCTTACCTATTCACTTATGTTTTATGCATTTTACTCGCTAGTCAAATAAAGAAAATTTATTTTTTTCTCTTTCCTTCGTTATGTATGTTCTATGTATTAGAGAACTCACTAGTTGACAGTGGAGGCATTTTCGTTTTTGTGTAAAAGAAAGTTTTAGTGAACAAAAGATGTGATGCAAAAAAGAAAGTGAAAATTGCAACACATATTGCACGGACGGGGACAAGTATAAGCGTATGTCTACATATAATATAATTTAACCTCAGATTTTATCGACTTCCGTTTATTGTCTTACTTCCTTGATGAAGCAAAAAGGGGAAAAAAAGGATAATGGACTGGGTATAGTTTGAGTAAATGAAAGATTAAAAAATATTACAAGGATTTAGAATTAATTTAAAATTCTAAGATAATATTTAATTTAAAAAAGATTTCTTAACGCAAATTAATTGGCTATGAGTTTTTCAAGCTAAGATTCATGCAATTGGAATGTGCGTTGGAATAAACCTACGGAAGGAAAATAAGAAGTGTGCACAAAATTCTACGCACGCATAATCACGCTGCACTTATAGCACGGACATTGTATTCAGTGCATATTGGTATGGACTGAAGTGGAGGAGTCGTGCCTAAAATGCAATACAACACTTATGCATAAGATGATGCTTAGAAAACTTTGAAGCTTCTCAATCTCACTCATTCGTCGTACTCCATCACACTATACAGCAACATCCTACCATTAGATAGCTAGTGCATTGGAATGTGCGATCACGATATAACAGATAAGTATGCTTCTCGGAATCGTATATCTTATGTACTCCTAGGCTTTTTAAAAACAAATCTGATCGTGATGAGTGGTAAATTGACCAACGAATTCTCTCAGACTTTACATAAAGATTTTTTTCATGTAGTAGCACTATTCCGGCAGAAGTTACCCATCTTTTGTATTTTATTACGTTATTACATACAAGTCCAACTTTCATGAACACTGCTTATATGTTCTCTTCGGCCAGGAATTATTTTTCCAGTTTTCATACAACTACTATCCTACTCATCATAGGGGTCTTTGAGATTTAATTTAAAAACTTTGCCATAAATTTTTAATTATTTGCCTTAAATTAACATTAATTCAAATATAGGTTAAAAAATTGATTTTTATGATGGCTTTGTGTAAAAAAGAATTATTGAATTTTTAAATTTACGGTAGGGTCCTTGACTTTGGCGTATAGATCCTTAGATTTAAATGCAAGACCGTTCATCGCATTGCTTTCTGGTTCTTGAATAATTTATCATTTAAAAATGAAAATTCTGTTTCTTCGATTGCAACATAAACAATGATTATGTTGCACATATGATTTGCAATTGCAATTGAAATAGAGTCGAAATCATGGTAAACCCAGCTGCCTTTGCTTTTCTTTAGGAAGCCAAGCTAAATAACTAAAACAGATGTATTAGATTGAGCGAAAATTCTGCATAGAATTGGAATCTTAAAATATTCCTTTAAATAAATCAGCAGCATATCATGTTGATTTTGAGTCCCTTAAAATTCATTTTGCTTTCATTCCCATGCAATCTGCAGATTCCCTTCCCTTTCACTTCACATTGTACCAACAGATGAAAGGCCTACAAAACTCTTTAAGAAATCGTGAAAATCTTGTATCCTTATCTATCTGTTTGTTATAAAGTGGTTGTATAAACACATAAACGTTCCGTATCTTCTGCTTTTACCCTGTTCATCATTAGTATATCAGGCCTGTGCAAATTTTGAGTTCCAAAGGAGGTTCATTTTGATTGTGAACGTACGTGTTTAAGTGTTAAAATCTGATTTTCATGTTTAAGAAAACCTAGGAAAGGGAAAGTTTCAACAAAATCGAAATCAAAATCACAATTTATTTCAATTTTCATTTAAAATTTTTAAGTGAATTTATGCACTTGTTGTTGTTGTATTTTTTCCTTTTTTTTTATTTTATTTTGTAAAGTTGTAAACTTAACTAAACAACAGTTATGGAAAAAAAGGGCAAAACACCAAAAAAATTGAGAAAATTTTACCAATAAATCGGGCAGATCCTTAACGAAGTGAAGTCTTAAGCAACTAAGAATAATTAAATAACTTTGCCCAGATACTTTCATAAATTTTGCTGATTCTTAACGCTGTGAAAGGAATGTCAGATCGCTCCATAGGCAGAGATATCATGCTAGATAAAATTTAGCATGGTGACGAACAGTAGAATAACTTTAAATGTATTTAAAAAATGTGAAGTGATCTCGTAATTCAGAGTTGGGGGTAGTGCACTAAATTTGCAGTTTCCACTAAATGTTTAGTGATAGTGGAAAATTTTTCACTATCACTAATAGCTATATAGTGGTGAGTTGAAAAATAACAGCCTCACTAAGCAATAGTGGTAGTGGTACAAGAAAGTTTTTCACTAAAATTAATTTAGTGATAGTGAAAAAACTTTTTTTACAGCTTAGTGCAAATTTTTTTTCTCCACTAACAGGATAGTGGAAAATATAATCATTCACTAATGTTAATGGAACTCAAATACATATCATTATATTGAATTATGTTATACTTTTTTATTTTTATTATATTAAAGTAGTAACAAAATTAAAAAATTAAAGGTAGTAATGTAAAAAAATAAGGAAGTTTCATCAATATATTAATATAAGAAATCAAATTAAATACATATTGATACATAAAAACCTTAGCAATTATTTGCCTTCAACAAAACTAATTTTTCAAAATTAGAGTCACTTAATTTATTTCTGCGACGAGCGTCTACCATTCCACTAAATGAAGAGTCGCTCTACTGAAGCAGAAGATGGCAATGGGACATTGAATTTTAAAAACATTTGTCTAATTATGTTATATTTTGTAAGACAATGTAAATTAGTGTCTGGATCCACTTCATTTTGTATCTCATCTTTTTGTATCTGTATTTTATAAACACTATTTTTTGAGATTTTAGTGCATATAATATAATTAAAGCATTCATGTAGTGACTGTTAAAAGTTTGCACTATTTTATTGTAGTGCAAAATTTTCACTACCACTAACCATTAGTGGTAGTGGAAAAATTTTCACTACCACTAATTTTTTTAGTGGTAGTTGAAATATGTTTCACTACCACTATTTATTTTAGCGGTAGTTAAAATATGTTTCACTATCACTATAGTGATGAAAAATAGTGGAAAATCAAAATGTTGTCACTATAGTGGGATTTAGTGGAAACCTTAGTGCACTAAATATTTAATGCACTACCCCCAACTCTGTCGTAATTAAAGATCGACATACTGCTGGCAAATAAGTCGCAAATCAATCCATCTTTATAGGAAATTAATTAGAACTTAATAAACTGCTTTCCTGTAACAGATTACTTCCCATATTTTTCCAGGGAGAGGAGTGAAGCCAAAGTATGGGAAGTAATGAACTGAGTGAGCAGAAATCTATTTACTTATCTCATACCAAATAGTTAGGACACTAGAGGAATATTGACTTCGTTAAAGACAAGGTTTAGAATGACAAGAACAAGATGACAATCTTTTTAATACACTGGCTAGTGACAAATATTTAAGCTTTTCTTACATTGGAGTTGAAAATCTTTTATTCATCCTCATTTTCATTGGATATGTCGTGGGTTCGATTCCCACCAGAGACTCTGGTCTGTGACACTGCACTAAATAATAATAAATAAATAATAAATAAAAACTATTGCTGGTGGATTTTCCTTCCCGTGGTGCATTTATTGAACTCATCGATAAAATCCCTAAACATGTGCTGTGTGACTACTCATCCATGGAGTCTGGATGCAGTAGTTTCAACGGTAGAGGATTCATAGAAAATAATGATAGATTTCGGAATTATAATCAACGGTGTATGTACGAAATTTTTAACTATGCAGTCCTTTAACTCGCTGTCCAATTTATTAACATATAATCACCGGTTATTACGCATGTTTTCCTTTTTTCTTTTTCTTTGCGGGGTGTTCTCGTACATTTATTTTTACATGTTTATTAATTGATTTGTTTTTGTTGTTGTTGATATTTTTTAATCATTAACAAGCATTTTATTCGATAAACATCTCTATTTTTTTTTTTAATTTTTTGGTTCTCGTGAACATTTTTTTTGTTTTTGCAAAATTGGAATTAAATTGTTAATGGTAATTTAATGTTGTTCTTTTTGTTGATCCCTTTTTATGGTCGCATGTGACTCTAGTTCCATGTTCATGTTGAAAATGTCACTTAACGGAACACATGCATAAATTAAAACTCAGACGTGCACACTTTTGCCGAAAAAAGGCACGTTTTTTACTAATGATCAAGTAGAGCGAGTGAAAATGGTGTGACGATAGCAGCTAACAGACTATAACAACTTGGTCAGGAGAAGGGGAGGGGTTTGATGATTGGGGTAATAAATTTATAATAGTTTTAACAATTAAATTAATTAAAATATTGAAAGAAAATATTGCAAGAAAATGATTTTTTAAGTAATATTGCCATCATAAACTTAATGATTTAAAAAACATACAAGATAAAAACGAAAACTTACCGTTAACATTAGAGTCGCTTGATTTAGATTAACATGACTGGAAATAAAAGATAAAAATATTTATTTATGAAAATTGATTTATTTTATGTAATTAAAATAAATATTATTACAGTAATAATAGCATTTTTAACAGAAAAAAAAAACATGTAAATTGTAAGAAAGTGGGAATCTAGGCACAGATGATCATCATATACATTTGAAGAACGATTTAACAACTCTTAAGCTCCGGTTAGCCAAACGTCCGCGGAACATAAGTTCGATTTTAGCATATGAGGTATTCTAAAAATGAACATTGTTTGAATGGACGTTTGACTAACCAGGGCTTTAGTTGTGTTTTTGTTTATTTTGGTGTAACATTTCAGATAGACTTGCGCTAGAGCAAAGCGTGCAACTTGTTGAAATTTTAATCCAAGTAACAGTTTTGTTAGTTAAACTTATTGTTGCGTAAAAATTCAGAATTATAGCATATGATATGAAGGTAATCCACAAGCTTTTGTTCAAAGACCATAACAGGCCTTTTGGGCCTTTGGGCTTTTGGATGGAGCCATTGGTTCATAAGTCTTGAGAAAGGCAAAAGGACGAAAAAAAATCTAGCCAAACCTAGAGATAGCGCTCACTTAAACCTTCTAAAACTGCAAAGGAGCTTGACCGATATGAGTATTACAGTCATAACTGGGCATTGCGTTGTGGGCCTTCAAGCAAGGCTCATTAGGCTTGGATATACTGAGAATGGCTTCTGAACATATGCCCGATAATATGTGAAAGAAGAAACAAGCACCACGTTGGTGTCCATTACATGGAGAATTTGCCAATGTAGGACAATGGTATTCTAAGTTCCTTCATCAGAAGTTCCGGATGTATTAGTTGAGGTGAAATGTTGCATTGTAATATCACAATAGGCTCTATGTAGTCTTAGTGATCTATTCAAACCCTTTGCAAAAACAGTCACTTCTATTTAGCAATCGAGGTCCCTTCCAATGAATTTAAATAAAACTTCCCGCAATTTCTTTGCTGTCGTTTTTTAAAACAAAATTCAACAAATTTTTGGAGAAAAACTTTCCTTCAATAATAATACCTAATTGAGGATAACTTGCAAACAGGGAGGGAGGAATGCATGCAAACAAGGCAAAGTTTCAGATTGTGGTCAACGTGGCGACCTCCAGGACGATCCTTGTCTTGCTGTATTCAAGTTGACACTCAGCCTCCTCGTGGCCCCTCCTGGATGGCATTCTAGCACCCGCTAGATGTTAACTAATGCGTGCAGCGAAGTCCAATCCCCTGGACGTTAAATTTGGGTTGTGCGTAGGGCTTGGAACCCATCACGTAAAAATCCCCCTCCAATGAAAACCAGAAATACAGAATCCGATAAGATCCCTTTAAAAGTTGACGACCACGGCAAACGTATAAAGGACTACGATTTACGTATTGGCACATGGAACGTCCGCACCCTTTACAGGGTAGGCGCTTCCGCCCAGCCGGCGGATGCCCTCATTAAATGTAGGACTGACATCACTGCCATACAGGAAATGCGGTGGACAGGACAAGGATGCAAAAGGCTTGCATCTTGTGATGTTTACTATAGCTGCCATGAAGATAAGCACGAATTCGGATGCGGCTTTGTGGTTAATAAGAGACTTCGTCACCTTATCTCTGGGTTCACACCTGTGAACGAAAGAATAGCCACAATCCGCATCAAGGCAAAATTCTACAACATTAGCCTAATTTGTGCCCACGCCCCGGCGGAAGAAAAGGACGATGCGGTTAAGGATGCCTTCTATGCTAAACTCGAGGACGTATATGATAAGTGCCCGGCCCATGACGCCAAAATCGTCCTCGGAGATTTTAATGCGAAGGTCGGGCGGGAAGGTATCTTTGGCCCCGCTGTCGGACAGTTCAGCCTCCACGCGGACACTACCTCCAATGGTATGAGGCTGATCGATTTCGCCGCGGCGCGCAACGTGGTAGTATGTAGCACCAGGTTTCAGCATCTCGACATTCATAAGGCCACCTGGATGTCCCCCGATCGATCAACATCCAACCAGATCGATCATACTGTGATAGACGGAAGGCATGTTTCCAGTGTACTAGATGTGCGTACATTCGGAGATCCAAACATCGACTCGGACCACTACCTTGTCGCAGCCAAGTTCCGATTGCGCATAAGCGCCTCGAGGTCTGCGCGCTCTAGTACATTGCGAAAGCTGGACGTCAAGAAGCTGCGATCACAAGGGGCAACTGAGGCGTTCTCCGCTCAACTCTCGGATAAGCTCCGTCGCTCCGCATCCAATCTCAGCGACATTGGTGGACTGTGGGCCAACATCTCCCACCCTTTGCGCACTACTGCGGAAACAGTCCTTGGTTTCGAGCGCCCACCCCAACGAAATCAATGGTACGACGAGGAGTGTCGCGAGGCTGCTGCAGCGAAAAACGCCGCATACAAGAAAACGCTGCAGTCAGCCGCAACGCGAGCCATTGTCGAGAACTATAGAGAGAGGAGAAGGGATGAGAGACGCCTTTTCAGACGCAAGAAGAGGGAGCAGGAAAGGCGTGAGCGCGAGGAAGTCGAGATGTATAGGTGTAGGAATGATGCTCGAAAATTTTATCAAAAGGTTAAGCGTCTAACCGAAGGTTTTAAGCCCGGAGCGTCTTCCTGCAAAGACGAAAACGGAAACCTGATAACAGACTCGCAAGGGGTGCTGAGGTTATGGAGGAAACACTTCTCTACTCTGCTACAAGGTGATGACGACAACAATTCCGCCTTTAGAGATGATGTTTCGAACCCGATCGACGATGACGGCGTGGAGATTCCGCCGCCTAGCCATGAAGAGGTCAAAGACGCGATAATGCGTCTTAAAAACAATAAAGCGGCGGGTCCTGATGGCCTCCCTGCTGAATTGTTTAAGACCGGATGTCATGAGTTGGTAGGGCGCATGCACCAACTTATTTACAAAATATGGCTAGAGGAAAGTATGCCCAACGATTGGAACCTCAGTGTCCTCTGTCCTGTCCTGAAAAAGGGAGACCCTACGATATGCGCCAACTACAGGGGTATAAGTCTTCTCCCTATAGCATATAAGGTTCTTACAGGCGTATTGTGTGAACGATTGAAGCCACTCGTAAAAACACTGATTGGACCTTGTCAGTGCGGCTTCAGACCTGGCAAGTCCACCATCGACCAGATCTTCACACTACGCCAAATCCTGGAAAAGACCCACGAGAAACAAGTCGACGCACACCATCTTTTTGTCGACTATAAGGCAGCCTTCGATAGCCCCATAAGGGATCGTGTTTTTGCCGCAATGTCTGAGCACGGTATACCTGCGAAGCTGATAAGGCTATGCAGAATGACGTTGAGCAACTCCTGCAGCTCCGTCAAGGTAGGAATGGACCTCTCCGAACCTTTTGATACCGTGCGAGGTTTCAGACAAGGCGATCCCTTATCATGCGACCTCTTCAACTTCGTCATGGAGAGCGTTCTGCGAAAGGCGGGAGTGCATCGCAACGGCACTATTTTTCAAAAGAGTGTCCAGCTGCTTGCGTACGCTGACGACATTGACATCATAGGGCGTACCAAGCGAGATGTGACTGCTGCCTTTAGTGCTATTGAACGGGAGTCTACCAAGATGGGTATGGCAGTAAATGAGGGCAAAACAAAGTATATGTTATCGACAAGTAGAGACGTGCGGCGTATTGATTCTCAGATTTCGGCCGATAACTATACTTTTGAAACAGTCAAGGAATTTATTTATCTTGGCTCCGCCGTTACCACCAAAAATGATGTCAGTCTGGAGATCAAGCGTAGGATCACTCTTGCCAACAGGTGCTACTATGGTCTCAATAGGTAATTGAGTAGCAGAGACCTCTATCGTGCGACAAAACTAACACTCTACAAGACACTCATCCTACCCGTGCTTCTTAATGGCGCTGAGGCATGGACCCTATTAAGTACTGATGCAGCGGACTTGAGAGTGTTCGAGAGAAAAGTCCTACGTAAGATCTTCGGTCCAGTGCGTGTTGGCGATGATTTCCGTATCCGATTCAACAGTGAGCTCTATGAGCTCCTCAACGACATTGACGTTGTACAGCGTATTAACATCCAGCGGCTGCGCTGGCTCGGCCATGTCGTTCGAATGGATGAGGATGCTCCGGCGAGACGAGTATTTGATGCGGGTATCTGCGGAAGTCGGCGAAGAGGACGACCTCGTATCCGTTGGAAGGACCAAATCGAGGAAGCCCTGTCATCGATTGGTGTGACCAACTGGCGTAGGCGCGCAAGAAGCAGAGGCGCCTGGAAGGATGTGTTGCGGCAGGCCGAAATCCGTTAAACGGGTTGTTATGGCCAATTAAGTAAGTAAGTAAGTGTTCGAACAAATATTGTTTACAAAATATTGTGCTTTTTGATTCCATGTATTACTCTTCGGAATAATAGAAATATTTCACTTAAAAATTCAAAGAAAATTCTGTGAATTTTACCCATTGCAAAGGATGGCAATATTTCACTAGGCAGAAAATATCATTATGGAAAGATTTAATTCAATTTGAGGACCATAAAACATAACCCAGGTACCTGCAATATGTAATGATGACTCTTGCTACAAAACCATAAAAACTTATGCGAAAAATACCAATGTCGGTCGTTTGAAAAAAGTGCACTGGCTACATTGAAAAATTCTGGTACCTGGATATTCGAAAGTGTTACCTTTTTTGTTAGTGTGTTCGTAAAACTCTCTTCCTTCGTATAGTTTGAGAAGAGTTCGAAGAATTTCAAATTACTTTCTAATTTCGTTACCTGCGTTCACATAAATCATACGTTCTTTTCTTCTTCACAACAACAATACAATGCAGTTTGAAGCTTCAAGTAAACTTACCTTTTTTGTAAGCACGTATATAACATACATACATAATTGGTCATTACAACCCTTCAGTCAGGATTACGGCCTCGCTTCTCAGCACTTCTATAAAAGGCATCTAAATCAGTACTACTGTATCAGTTATCTGTTAGACGTCAAAGTGGCCGAAACGGTTATTAAACGTTTTTTTTAAAAATTGATAAAAAAAAATTTTCAAAATCAAGTCTTTTATTTTGAATATAATAATTCGAATGGAATCCTCAAGCTTGAGCCCCTCTTTAATTCCTGATCGTCATATTAATGCCGAAGGATGGAAATCATTAAAACGCGCACCGGAACGATATTCAGAATCGGATGACAATTCTCTGGGTAGCGATGGTGAAGATTTCATAATCGAAAATCGACACAGTAAACGCCTTAAAGGTTTGGACAATTCATATTTGGAGGACGCCTACTTTGAGTCGCCGGTCATATTGCGTCCCAAACGTAATTTTCAGGAAGTAAATCAGGGAATTTTGTCTCCCATTACGGAGATATCGATTAATTTAAATGAAACTTCCTTGTGCGGCGGGAACAGTTTGCAAGATTCATCATCTATGGCTGCTGATTGCGGTTATGACGAAGGCACAACGCCAGTAAGACGTAAAGGAAAAGCAAACGTTTCCAAAAGGTCTCAACGTTATAAAGAAGATGCCAAAATAGTCTCAGCAAAGGACCAGTACTGGAATGGTGATGCCAATGGCGATATTGTTGACAATGATAAATTAGACGACGAAAAAGAATCTTTAAACAATTTGGATCCAAGTTTTCAAGTCCAACGTTCAACACGTAAACCATCTTCAAATCGTTTGAACTTCGATGCTTCCTTGTTCGATATGGGTATGGAAGAGACATCGTTCTACGAAGATGACCATGTCAGTCAAAATCAGCCCGATCAATCGACTGCTTTAAATTTGCCTAATGATTTAAGTTCTTTGATTAGGGGTCAAACCATTAAAAATTCTCCCATTAAGACACCAGAAATGCGTAGACCTAAAGTAAGACGTTGTTTGAGTATGATGGAAAATACGCAATTGCTTCAGCCAAAGACACCAGAGTCAGTTAATGCCTGCAATGCTAATGCCGCCAATATCACTCCTTTTAGTTCTCGTCTTAATGGCAACTACAGCTTTAAGCGTCCCGAGCCACCATCTACCACCTGCTCACCGATACAAACAAAACGCTACCGTGGTGACGTAAAGAAGAATCTCGATGGCTCATTCATAGGCAGCAACAGTACTAGCAAAACTTCACCTGCCGCCAACTCCCCCTCATGCTTGGCGCTGGCAGGCACCAGCAAAAATAGCACGATAACCCACCCTATATTACGCAAAAGTATGTCCATGAACGACGCTGAGATCATGTCGGCTCTAAATCGTTCCGAAAACAAAGACGAACCCGATCTAATTGGTGATTTTAGTAAACCGTACGTTTTACCTCTCATCGAGGGACGTCATCGTGATCTAAAATCTATTACAAGTGAAACTGTGGCTCGTCTCTTAAAAGGTGACTTTGATGATAAAGTAGCCAACTTTAAAATCATCGACTGCCGTTATCCTTACGAATACGAGGGTGGCCATATTACTGGGGCAAAGAATTTATATACTCAAGAACAAATCATCGAAGAGTTCTTGACCAAACAAAAGACTGAACAGCAACAGACCAGAAACGAGGAATCTGGCAGCAAGCGCAATATTATAATATTTCATTGTGAGTTCTCATCAGAACGTGGTCCAAAATTATCGCGATTTTTACGCAACTTCGATCGGGAGCGCAACAGTAATGCTTATCCCGCCTTAGATTATCCCGAAATATATTTGTTGCATAACGGCTACAAGGAGTTCTTCGAAACTCATATTGAACACTGCACTCCTCACGCTTATCGTCCCATGTTAGAGCCCTCCTACAATGAGGTATATCGCCACTATCGTGCCAAAACAAAGTCATGCAATGGTGATGGTTTTGGTGGTGCCACGCAGCGCATGAAGAAATCTCGTTCCAGACTTATGCTGTAAATAACAACATCAACATCATAATTTTTTATTATAATTTAGTTAATTTATCTAGAAATGTTTAGAATTATTCAATTCTTTTCTTTTGTTTTTTTTATGTTTTCTTATTTTCAAATAAAATAAATAATAAAAAAAAAAAAAAAATGTTTTCTTATGTTTTCATATATTTTTAGCACACTTTTTTACCTCCATCATCACATTTATAAACCTTGTATATTTTTATTTTTTTTATTTGAATTAAAAATTTTCATTTATGTACATATGTATGTATTTTTGTTTTCGTATTTTTATTTAGTTGAATTTGTGTACAGTAGTTGAAAATTCTCAAATTGTAATCCTCTGTAAAAACAAACAACATTTTTTTTTTAATTGTGTGCATTATATATACTATTAATATGTATGTATGTATATATGTATGTCCGTCCGTTTGTCCTTCCTTTAAATTTTCATTACTACACTTTTATGTAAAAAATAATCTCCGTAATAAATTAATAAGAAACTTATTTTTTAAACTCTAGTTATTTACTAAGAAGTTTCTCTATATATAGTATGTATGCATTGACATATATTTTCTATTTCCTTATAACAGTCATTGTTTATAGTTTAAATTATAGTCTACATTTTAAGTCAAGTTAAATAAAATTTATATAAAATGTTTTCAAAGTTATTATGCTGGACTTAGTTATGCTACCGTTATTGGATAGTAAAAGTCGCCGTAGTCTAGTAGGTAGTGTGTTGGCTTATTAAACGTAAGGCCTGAGTTCATGCCCCAGGTCCGACATCAGAACGAAAGATGAAAAAAAAAAATATTTCTTCGTCGACTTGTTCAGCAGATTTGTGGCATAAATTCTGAGAGTAAATAAATTGCCACGAATAGTTCCTCAAAAATCTGTCTTTCGGAGAATACGTTGAATTGTAGGTCTCGCCACTCACGTATAAAACTAACGCACATTCATAAATGGTGTGAGAAGCTAGACCGTAATCCTGACTGAAGGGTTCTAATGGCCAATTATGTTATGTACTTATGTATTGGGTAGTATAACGAGCAGTTTGAAACTCTACTGATATGAAAAGATTTCACATCCTCTTACGTGCAGAAATGAAAAAGAATTCTTCTGGTAATAGATTGCCCAGTTTATTCCTTTCCAATTAGGGGCGAATACTTCAATGAGATATCAATATTGAAAGCATCTGAATGGAATCAGGTGACTAAAGTCTTTAATATCACACAAAAAATTTAATTTAGTTACGTACCATCAGTGATACTTTAAAAATTCTAACGAAAAGCAATAATAAAAATTAATTAAATTTCTTATATAATCGCTCGCTGAAAATTTTCTAAAGCGAACCTAAAATTGCTGTGTCTGAGATTCTCTTTTTCCAAAGACAAAAGAATTGCAGATGTCAATAATTACTGTGCTATTGTCAAAAGATTTTCGTTCGATTTTCGATTTTGCAAAATGATCGTAATTGTGGTTTGCAGTTGAGTTGTTTGAAGGGAGTACCCTGCTTCAACAGATTGTTTACAGAGTTTATTGGTATTTTATAATGAACTTGCCTCATCGGCTTTAAGAAATGAATCGATGTTTGCATGTCAGAGTGTATTCATGAGTGTGGTACACAGTTCAACACCATGAAACAAAAAAAAAAAAAATGCAATAACAGAAAAAAATAAGAGACGATGAGAAGAAGAATTGGGAAGTAAAGATAATAATATACAAGTACGTACGTAAACAACTGGCTACTGACGGATTAGAGGCACAATAACTATGCCATGCCATGCTTGAACTTTACACAATATCCCACTAGAGACCTGTACTGGAGAGCGAGAAAGTTGTCCGCTTTGTAGATCTGATTTTGAAAGAAGTGAAATAATGCATTTGATCATTCACTCTTAGGAGTAGTGATTCTGTAAGGCAGTGAATATTTCTTGGCAACTGCCAAGAGGAAAGTGTTATACGTGTCTCTCAGTCTTATTCCATATATACTGGTAATTCTAATCGCTTCGTAGTATATTCGATCATGGATACTAAAGGCAGTATACACAATAATTCAAATGTATGTACATAGTAACAAAGTAACTTTGGAAAGTCTTGTGGTGCGATAAGATAATTCGTATTAAAAGCAAGATGAACTTATTGGGAAATTACTTTAAAAGGAGATCTAAGTCATGCATCAGAATATCAAGAAATAATACAACTAGTTAATGGCACTCAGTTCTCAGGTCACTGAAGACTTAGGGTACATTTATTCAGAATGTGGAACAACATGCGGATTCTGTGTCGATGAGAAAGAATCAACGGAACACATTTTTGGAACCTGTGTGGAACTACTGGATCCCAGGATTCCGCCAGGCATTGTTGATGTCGAGCAGCATTCTGTGGTTTATCAGAACAATAGGCTTGTGGGAGACATTATAGGATTACACAATAGAGTATGAGGGGAGTACAATATATCGTTTGGCTGCAACACTAAGGCGCATTTTTACCACACAATAAGACGAATTTGCAGATTTATGGGATGTCAGTAAAGAAAAAGCATTGATACCCTTTGCGCATAGCATATGCGCATTTTATACACTTAAAACCGAAAACGAAACATGGAGTAGAAATAATGCGCGTGTTTTTATTAAACTATGAATGAAAATGTGTTTAGCGAAGAAGCTTTAAAAATGAGACAGTTTTTCCTTATTCAAACTAACTGTGGGTGGTTCCTGTGCCGTCGAAATAACGACTTGCAGACCTTATCCACATTTAGAGTATGAAGCTATTTGAATACTTGGGGCTTCAACAGATTAGAAGTAAAATAGTCAACCTCTTTATTTTTAGCACTGAGATACATATGTATTCATTACAAAAAAAAAAAAGAACTTGCAAATTCATAGGACATCAGAAATAAAGAAAGAGATTTATTCAGATTGTAAAACAATTTGGAACTTTATACACTTAAAACCGAAATAATGCGTGTGTTTTTATTAATAAATGAATGAAAATGTGTTTAGAGAAGCTTTAAAAATGAGACAGTTTTTCCTTATTCAAACTAACTTTGGGTAGTTCCTGTGCTGAAGAAATTACGACTTGCAGACTATATCCGCATTTAGAGAATGAAGCAACTTGAATATTTGCGGGTTCAACAGATTATAATTTAAATAGGTTGGGATTTGAAGTATTGAAACCCACTGCAGTGCATTTTCGTCCTTAATTAACATAAACTACAATTTTTATGGCTTAAGGTGTTAACGTTGAAATATTTTTTTCTCACTCACTTTTTCTGTCATCTTCTTCTTCTCCCCTTCAAAGTCTATGCATCTTTTGAATTTTAAATTATTTTTAAAGGATTTTTCTCCTTTTCTCATTCCTGTTGGTCTGTTTTATTGCTTCTTTTCTTAGGTTTTTTTTATTGAATTTAAAGACATCAATCATTGTCATGAAATTGTTGTCATCTGTTGGTCATACAAAATACACGCTTAACGGGCAATTGAAATTGGGCGTAAATAATAACTTCACAGGCTTAGACGCGTTTGTTTTATAGCACCTTTATTGACCATAATTATTGTGTTAATTTATACATTATAGAGGCTTTCAATAGAGAACCCTACACATTGTATCTCTTTAAACTCATTAGTAAGTGATTAAGTTAGTAGTAGGTAGTAGAGTGAACTCGCGAAAACGTGAACACTTTTTTATTCTTTTAATCTGTTTTTAAATTGAAAAATCCCCGACTTTATGGTACTGGAAAGCGTAAAACATTACGTGCATCTGAATTTCCAAGAATGGAAAAAGTCTTTATAAGTGATTCCTTCACACGCGAAACTAAAAATCTGCCGGTAAGTGGTTAAATTAAAGAAAATTATAAGGGTTTTAAAGCCAGTGACGGATGGCTTCAAACATTTAAGCAAAAGTTTGGTGTTCGCCTTCTTAAAATTTCCGGAGAAAAGCTTTCTGCACAGCCGCAACTTGTTGACCCATTTAAGGAAAAGTTAAAAGCAAAAATAGAAGAATTATGTGAAGATCAACTTTATAATGCTGATGAATGCGAGTTATATTTGAAGCAGTTGCCAGATAAAACATACATATGTGTGATCATTGGAGAAAAATGCTCCAGGCGCAAAGATGGAGAAACGATTAACTTTCATGGGCTATTCAAATGCGTCGGGGACTCTTAACTTAATTTACTGGTATTTGGAAAATCTAAAAATCCACGACGTTTCAATAACTTTACTTATCCAGTGAATTACAAATTCTTCAAGTCAGCATGGATGACATGTAACATTTTTATAACCGATTTCATCAATGTTTTGTTAAAGATGTAGATTTCTACTGACAAAAAAGTGAAAACTTTGTTATAATTTTTGGCTTTAGGTTACTGAGTGCCTGACTAATTATTAAAAAAAAAAAATTTAAAATAGTGTTTAGCATTTTTAATTACATATTAAATTATTCTTTTTCATATTAAATAGGGTCATTTTTTGTTTTAAATTTTAGTACTCGATAACGTGAACAAACTCGAAAATGTGAGCTGCCTTGGTAAAAATTAGTTCACGTTATCGCGAGTTCACTGTATTTATATTTAGTTGTTATCGTTGTAATCTATTTAATGAATTTATTAATTAATTTAATCAAATCCATAACGATAATGTCGGCTACAATTCAAGATAAGCCATGTAAATGTACAATCATAAACATTGCTTGAGTCATATAGCCAGCCATCTGTATGTGACAAAGTGTCATTATACATAAATTGAATTCAATGCTATTCTATTGGAAATCCTAATAGTTTTGGTTTTTGAATTCAATGTTTAGTTTTATCTTCTACCGTCTAACCATATGCTAATGCTTCAATACACTGACTTTCTTAAGATTTTGTTTTGCAATCAAAGAATAATAATTTTCTACTTTATTAACGCATGAATTTATTCGGGGGAGGGAAATTATTGTTGTTGTGATTGTACTTCAATATCATACAGGATATTACACTGTTTACACACAAAAATGCTGTTTGACATTTAAAGTGTTACACAACTGAGAGTTATAAACTCCTCCTTATCATTTCTAAGTTTGCATTATTCAAGAATTAAACCAATAAAGTTGGAAAGACAGCCCGATTGTCTAGGTTCATCAGGTTTATAGTAGTATATAAGTATCTGTATAGTAGTATAAAAGTATCATCTGATACAAGAAAATGACATTAAATTGAAGTTCGTAATACATTTGAGGTGCTGAAGTAAATTGGAGTCGACGCCGTAGTCTATTGGGCTTATTAGAGGTGAGGTCACAGTTCAAACTCCAGTTTAGACATATCGAACCAAATATAAAAAATATTTCTTCGGTGACTTCCTCTCAGCTGATTTCTGGCAATAGGACTGAGAGGAAATAAAATTGGCATGAAAAATTTCTGAAAAAAATATTTGTCGTTCGAAGTCGACTTTAAACTGTAGGTGCCGCCAATAAAGAATAAAATTAACACAGACAACATAAGTGGTGTGAGAAGTTAGATCGTAATTCTGACTGAAGGATTGTAATGACCAATTAAGTATGGCATCTTTAGCAGTGCTCTGTATTTTTAAACCTTTAACGTCTATTTTATTGTCTTTACCGTCCAGCAGAATTTCCTAGTTACTGTTTTCTCTTTTGTATTCAAGGTGAAAACAGTCCACGGGTCCCAAATCGCACGGGTTGTGCCAATTAAAATGCCAGCACTCTACTCTAATATTAGTGTTCTGAAAGGTGCGATAATGCCTCAGACAACCTTAAAAGGGAAGCGATGAACAATTTCATGTCATGGTAAGTAACTACAAAGGGATACTAAGTAGAATATAAGTTTAAGACGCAATAAAAAAATTGCATTATACTCGTAGAAAAGCAACAAAGCTTCGACGACAGTAGTGTTGAACACATCGTTTTAGACAATAAGAATCTGATAATCTCAAACACATCGGGATTTATATAAGATTTACCAGGGTTTGTATTACTTGCTTGAAATTAGCAAAAGCACCTAAATTTCTGCTGTGCTTACAGTTTTTCAGCAATTGTACCCAAAGCAAAAGCAAACAGCACAGTCAAGAAACAAAAATAAACTCATTAGCTGTAGTGGTACAGTGAAATATTTTCTACTAACGCAGTGAAGCACAGTTTTTAATTTCAAAACGATCACTATTGCTTACAGCGTTTCAGCTCTTATGGTTTCTCTTGTGCTTTTGCTGTACTTATTTGCTGCGCTGTTTTACTTTGTAAAGAACTGCTTAACACGTTCACGCCGGCGCTTTAATTCATGGTTCGCTCTATAGGACGGCAGCTGTTTAGTAACCTACAATGGTATCGTTTAAAGTTTTGCGTATTTTTTCGGGAATTCGTCCCATCCTCATTAAATCTTTTGAATTTTTACGGTGAAAATAGAACAGTTATTGATTATAATTGTTATTATTTATAATTATAACTGTTAAAGATCTAAACATTTGGTATTACGTGCGTTCTAATAGCATGATCAAGTGCGGGCCAACGGTGGTACGCGCCGGCGTGAACGTGTTAAAGGTTTTATATGATAAAAATGTGGGTGTATTTGTGAGAAGCATGTGTGTAACCCAGAGGAAAATTGTTTGTAATTATTGTTTCAAGCAGTGTTCGAACAAATATTGTTTACAAAATATTGTGCTTTTTGATCCCATTTATTACTCTTCGGAATAATAGAAATATTTCACTTAAAGATTCAAAGAAAATTCTGTGAATTTTACCCATTGCAAAGGATGGCAATATTTCACTAGGCAGAAAATATCATTATGGAAAGATTTAAATGCATAATAATGTATGTAAATGTACTAGTGACCAATTTGAGGACCATAAAATATAACCCTTTCGAATATTCAGGTACCTGCAATATGTAATGATGACTCTAGCTACAAAACCATAAAAACTTGTGCGAAAAATACCAATGTCGGTCGTTTGAAAAACGTGCACTGGCTACATTGAAAAATTCTGGTACCTGAATATTCGAAAGGGTTATATTTTATGTTAATGTGTTTGTAAAACTGTCCTCCTTCGTATAGTTTGGGAAGAGTTCGAAAAATATCAAATTATTTTTGAATTTCGTTACCTGCGTTCCATAAATCATATATTCTTTTCTTCTTCACAACAACAATACAATGCAGTTTGAAGCTTCAAGTAAACTTACCTTTTTTGTAAGCACGTATATAACATACATACATACATAATTGGCCATTACAACCCTTCAGTCAGGATTACGGCCTAGCTTCTCAGCACATCTATAAAAGGCAGCTAAACCAAAACTACTGTATCAGTTATCTATTAGACGTCAAAGTGGCCGAAACGGTTATTAAAAGCGCTTTTAAAAATTGATAAAAAAAAATTTTCAAAATCAAGTGTTTTATTTTGAATATAATAATAATTGTCCGAATTATACTGCATAACCATATTGGCATCAGTTTATTTCAGATCCTAGATTCTTTTGATCTACCGTTTTAAAACTTGCTATCGCATACGCTTGTTCACGTGTTTGTTTACGTCTAATAATTGAAAATAACTCCGCATAGAAGAATTAGTTAAAAAGGCAAATCCATTCACTAGAAAATGGAGTCGAAGAATGCTAATGGAAAATTGTTTAATTGTAAAAATGGACAATCTCCAGCAAATAGTAAAACAAATGGAATACAACAGCAAACGACACAGCCAGCGTCAACTAAACTACAATTAGAACAACAGCGGCAAGCGTTACCAGTCACGAGCTGCCGAAAGCGGTTAATACGAGAGGTCCACAAGTCCGATATTCTTCTTATAATGGGTGAAACTGGTTCGGGTAAAACGACTCAAATACCGCAGTTTCTATTAAGTGCTGGATTCGGTAACAAAGGAATGATTGCTATAACACAGCCACGTCGAGTGGCCGCAATTACGGTGGCAAAACGTGTAGCTCAAGAACAGCACTGCCAATTGGGTGAACTCGTCGGTTATACAGTACGTTTTGAAGATTGTACCTCACAAAAGACACGTATTCGCTTTATGACTGATGGCTTTTTATTGCGAGAAGCCTTGGCTGATCGATTGCTGAGCAATTATACCGTCATAATGCTAGATGAAGCTCATGAGCGCACGGTAAGCACTGATGTTCTGTTTGGAGTGGTTAAAGAGGCACAAAGGCAGCGCAGACTGCGTTGTTTGACTCCATTAAAAGTTATAGTTACCTCGGCTACAATGGATATTGATCATTTTGCTCAATATTTTGGCGTAAAAGGCATGTATCTGGAAGGTCGGACGCATCCTGTAAAAGTAATGCATGCCAAAGAATCACAGCTAGATTATTTACATGCCACTTTGGTGACGCTGTTTGATATCCATCGTAATACACCAACAAACCATGATGTATTGATTTTCCTAACGGGTCAAGAAGAAATTGAAGCAATGGCACAACAAATTCGACAGATTGCTAAGACCAATCTCAGTAATATTGCTGGGGTGCGGGTTTTCCCACTTTATGCCCAATTACCACAAAATAAACAATTAGAATGTTTTCTACCAGCTCCAGCCAATGCCCGCAAAATAGTTTTGGCTACAAATATCGCAGAAACGTCTGTCACAATACCGGGTATACGTTATGTTATAGACGCCGGCTTTGTAAAACGACGCATTTATAGCCCCAGTACCGGCTTAGATGTACTAAGAGTAGTACGCATTTCCCAGGCAGAAGCGTGGCAACGTTGTGGTCGAGCTGGTCGCGATGCCCCTGGAACATGTTATCGAACATATACGCAACAGGAAATGAATGAATTTGAAAAAATGCCAAAACCTGAAATTTTACGAAGCAATATTTGCTCGACTGTATTACAGCTATTGGCGTTGGGTATCGATTGCAAAAGTTTTGATTTTCTAGATAAACCCTCACCGGAAGCAATGGATGATGCATACCGCAAACTAGAGTCTTTGGGTGCTGTACGAAATGCCTCTACCATACCTGAGCTTACACCTTTGGGACGAAAAATGGCACAGTTTCCTTTGGATCCACAGTACAGTAAACTATTATTGGCAGCTCCGAAATTTGGTTGTATGGAGGAAATGTTAAGCTTAGTAGCAGTACTCTCCAGTGAAAATGTTTTCCTTTCAAGTACAGAAAAGCAAGAACAAGCAGCTTTGGCTCATGCCAAATTTCATTCAAAACATGGCGATCATTTAACGTTACTGAATGTTTTCAGTGCCTTCCAGAAGACTGAAAAAGTTAAGTTATGGTGTCATGATAACTTCCTCAATGCCCGTAATCTAAAGTATGCCCGTGATGTGCGCAGTCAACTGTTGGAAATTGTCAAGCGTTTAGCTTTGAAAGTGAACAGTTGTGGCAGCAATTTCGATCAAGTACGAAAGTGTTTATTAGTTGGCCTCTTCGATAATATAGCTGAACGACAACGTGACAATTTCTATTTAACGATTACGGGTAGTCAACGTGCCAAAATTCATCCGTCTAGTGTATTTCATGGTAAATATCGTCCGGATTATATAATTTTCTCTGAAAATGTGCTCACCGAACAAAATTTCTTACGTCAAATAACGGAAATTTCACCAGAATGGGTAGCCGAAGTTGTACCACACTTTAGTCATCTTAGTCGCATTAAAATAGCATCATAATCAATAAACCAATATTTCTATAACGTTTTCATTTCACACTACGATAAATCAATTGCAGGTTTTTAAACAGTTTTTTTTATAGAATTTTTACTATTTTATTAATTATATGTACGTATTTTATTTATTGCTAAGCTAAAGTAATTTAAATCCAATCCGTATGAAATCAAAACAAACTACACTTTTATGTAAAACATAATCTCCGTAATAAATTAATAAAAAACTTATTTTTTAAACTCTAGTTATTTACTAAGAAGTTTCTCTATATATAGTATGTATGCATTGACATATATTTTCTATTTCCTTATAACAGTCATTGTTTATAGTTTAAATTATAGTCTACATTTTAAGTCACGTTTAATAAAATTTATATAAAATATTTAAAAAAAAAAAAAATAAATAAAAAAAATAAAAAAAAAATAAAAAAAATAAAAAAAAAATATTTTTTATGCTGGACTTAGTTATGCTACCGTTATTGGATAGTAAAAGTCGCCGTAGTCTAGTAGTATTAAACGTAAGGCCTGAGTTCAAGCCCCAGGTCAGACATCAAAAACAAAATACAAAAAGTATTTCTTCGGCGACTTCCTTTCAGCAGATTTCTGGCAAAAACTCTGAGAGTAAAAATTGCCATGAAAAGCTTCTCAAAAAATCTGTCGTTCGGAGTCGACTTTAAACTGTAGGTCCCGCCACTCACGTATAAAATTAACGCACACAACATGAGTGGTGTTGAGAAGCTAGGCCGTAATCCTGACTGATATAACTGCATTAGAAAGCTCAAAAACAATAGACGGACTATTTATTGCAGAAAATTTGGAAAAAAGGGAAGACACTTTCTTTGTTGACGACGACTTAAGACAATTAGAATCATTGTTGTATCATCATGATATTTAGCTGCTAATGTGACGTACAGATGATTACAATATATTCAAAAAGAAGATCTTATAGAAGCAATTCCACATTTGGGGCTTACAGTAGAATTCAGGGAGAAGCTATTTATGTGGCGTAAAAAAGAAGTAAAGTTTGAAGACTTGACATGGTAATACATATTTACAAATGTGTTTAATTATTTATTTCATTGCAGTTTGGAATAGATGATGACACCATATCCAACCCAAATAAAGTTGTAGACTGGCTAAACAAAGATTATTCAAATGTCCCTTCTTCCTCTTCTTCAAACCCCATTTTCGGGCATTTAAAATATTTCTTTTTGTTCACCAAAATAGTTATTTAAATGTTTTATGTTTTCTAATAACTTTAAAAAAATGTTTGTCCACATTTCCAGTCATATGAAATAATTAATCAGATTGATGAGATTTATACATTTAATATAGAATATTTTGATACTAATCCAATACATTCATATACTATTAATAATGGAAAAACGTATATTCGTCCAAAAATGTTAATATGAATTATTTTTTGTTTTTCAATAAAATTTATAAGCAAATATAAAAAATTGTGTTTTTGGATATAGGAATTCTGTTTTCTGATAAGTAAGTATAAATTTAACAAACAAATAATAGCAATTGAACCACTGTACTACTACAGAAGCAGTGGTAAATCAAAGTTAAACGTTGTTATTTTAAGAATGCACAATCTCAAAATAAGATTGCACCACTTTGATATATAAATGTTTAACTTTGATTTAAAAATGTTTATATTTTGAAGTAACATATAATATTCTTAATTTAATATTGACCTTTTTCGATTTAAAAACCCCAAATTTTTGTTTAGAGGTTGGACAAGGTTAACTCAAGTCCGAGCAACTTTAAATCTAAGTTGTTTCAGCTTTGATTTCAGACGTAAGTTGTTTTTATGTTGAACGTTGTCGATTATAAAATTTTCCACCTTGGTTGTTTTTCATAGCTGTTTTTTGTTGATTTAAGGTGGTTTTTGTTGATTTTAAGTTGTTTTTTCTCTGGGTGAAAGGCAAGAAAAATAAAATATTTTTTTAATGAGTTTCCTTTCAATAAAATCAGCTGTCACTTTTTTGTACTTTCTTCTCGCAGCTTTGTTACAAAGTATTCTTTTTAGCCGCTTTTATGAGCCAACCTCACTGCTCATTTTGAAAAAAGCGATAAAGTACAACATTAACAGAAGTCCTCTAGTCTAAGCCACCCAGGCAATTCCACTTTAGATGTCAAGAATAGGGTTCACAGTACTCTTGCGTGAATTCTGGGTAATGACACGTGAATTGCAACTTTTTCATGCATATTTATTAAGCATTTTTATTGTCCCGTGAGGACGGAGATCGACTCAGTTCTCAGAAGAGAAAAATTAAATTTTTTTTATGTAGAAATATAAATTCGATTTTTTAATGTTAAAATTCGGCCAGCCTAACTTGGTGGTAGAACAGGTCTAGTCTTCTACCCAGGAAGCATAACAAAGGATTAACATGTAGTTGCTGTTGTTGTAATTAATATTCATTGAAAAGTTACACAAAATTACAGAAATTCGAACGATATTCGAATGTTTACAACAAATATTAACAAGGGTTCAGATTACAAGAAAAGGAATATAAAATATGCTTCCCTTTCATATACTGATACAAAGTAACAGATACAACAAACGACATTAGCAAAATTAACAAGAGGTAAAAACAAGACAACATTTGTAGATTATTGTTGTAGTTGTTGTTTTTTTTAACAAACACATTGTTTAATTAAATAAGGGATAAACAACAAATATTTTGAAAAAAAGCACAGAAAACCTGAAACACACTATAAAGATGACATTTATGCCTCTTGAAATATTTAAAACGAGAATTTACAGAAACTAAAGAAAAAGGACATACGGGTAGACTTGGACAGACGTTTAAGGTTAAGATTATTTAAATAATAAAGAGAAGATAAATGTTTCCATAAATTGTGATTAAATTTAAAACATGTTGACGATGAGATACCAACAACAAATGAGCCCAACAACCTAATAGAAAGCAGCAAAAATGGTGTCTAAACTTATCTTTTAAAATGTGTTTGATTTACTTTTAATCTCTTTTTGATTTTAAATTTTCCATATACATAATTGCATAGACATCACTTAACATTTATAATTTATGACATTTGCAAGAGCTCAGCTCAACGGTCGTAGTTACTCTAAAACAAGAATACTGTATGAAATTACAGAATCCATGCCCAATCACCTAAGCGTTTAAATAAAACTAGTCGGTGTAGTACAATAGGAATAACACATGTTAAAGTGAGCACAGATTGTTCCACTCATTAATCGTATGGTAGTCAAACATTTAGTTTTAATAATGAAAAGTTTATGCACAAATTTATTCGTCCACACTCCATATGATACTATCGCAGTACTCTCTATTCTCAAAAGGTGTTTGTTCAGGATTATGTCTCCTTTAATTTCTCTTTTTATAGTATCCGGACTATGTTTGTTTTTCTGTTTTATTTTGCTTGTTATAGTTGTTATTGTTGGCGTTTTTTTTGTCGTTGTTGCTTTAGTTTTGAATTGCAAATTGTAGGTGTAAATAATGACAGTCTAAATGTACATGTAAATTGTTTATGATATTCATTATTAAAGCAATAATGGCAACAACAACAGCTATAACATTTAGGGCCATTATTACAACTTGCCTTTAACTAAAGGAAGGATTTTAACGGGCAGATAAATAGTTTTTCATTATTATGAGTACCCAATAAGACAGAAGTGATCGTTAAGCTAAAGGGAGGATCATCCTACCTTTAACATTTAAAGGTCACTTTATGTTTGAAGTTAACATATTATATATTATTTTTTCCATTATGGCAACTTCAAATTTTAACAAAATGAGCATATACAACAAAAAAACAAAGCCCGCGGTTGCCACTGCGTTAAAAAAAACTTGTAAAATTGAGCAGTTTTATCGACATTGCTCCCGCACACCCATATTTTTGAAAAATTTTATCTGTAAGTTGTAATAACGAAAATAAGTTAAAGGTAACATTCCAGTTCCCTTTAGCTAAAGGTACCTTTAACTAACCCCAACATTAACGACAAGTTGTAATAATGGCCCTTAAATACACAATAACGACAGTGTAGTGTAGAAAAGAAGGGAAAAATTAAATGAAGTGTGTAAAAAAACACTGGAGATTTATTGGAAAAAATATTTGAAATAAATTATTCGCAACAACAAAAAAGGAACAAAAACGGAATTTAAATTTTTAATGAATTCGTTTAAAGAAAAAATCGGAAAAAAATATTTTCCAGTAATTTTACATTCAATGGTTAGGAACCTCCGCATCCTGCATTTACACCAATCAGATCTGCTTTCAATGGGTGTGTGATATCAATGGAGGCTGTTAAAGGTCAATGAAATTAACATTAATGTCGCAATGGTTTCATGCCACACTGAATTATTGGATTTTTATCGATTCTATCAACATGTCCAGATATTGGGACGAATATCAAAAGCGTGAATGGCATTGTTTGTTTAACAAAAATGGAATTAAAAAGGGTATGTATTGTTACGAAGACGGAATAAACATAAAACACTAGGTATTTCTTTCATGACAAAAATTACAAAAAACAAGCCTTAAAAGGAGAACTACAGACACAACAGAAAGACCACAAAATCTTATTGGCAATTCTTTTGTCCATTAATTGTCCATTAAATTATTTAATTAAATATCTTTGTAATGACCATTTAAACACAAATTATTTCATGTTGTAATCAGATGTCCGCATCTTATTTAATTACGTTTTCAACTCGCTTGTATTTTAGACCAAGCATTTAATTGCAATTTCTTTTACCTCTGAGACCACACACATACACACCCGGAATATTGCAAAGTAGAATATTTTGTATTTCTTGTGTTATAATTTGAAATTTATTTCCAACTTGTGTGTAGTAGTCGTTGCCTTAATAGTCCTCTTATCATTTGTATTTTTATTCTGCTGCTTGCCAGAAGCTGACATCAGTCCTCTAATTTGTTTATTTAATTTCCTTCTTTCTTTCTCTGTCTTTCACATTTTTTTGTGATATAATTTGGGGTATGATGCGATATTTAATTTATTTTTTATTCATTTTTTCTTAACTTTTTTTTCATTAGACTGAAAGCATGACGGAGTAGTTTTGCCAGACGATGATAATGTGATGATATTTATCAGCAGTCATGTTTATGAACCAACAAAACAGAAAAAACTACTGCAAAAACAAGTGTTTCGTTGGTGTTGTATCATTAATGTTGTATCCTAATGTTTTTGGTTTTAACGACTCTTAAAAAAGTTATCATCACTGGGGGTTAATGTCTTGTTTTATCGTGTTGTCTGCACCTTAATAGATAATTATGATTCTCCATCGTCCAAATGGAGACAAACAATGCAAAAAAAGTTATGTCTTCATTTCATCGTTTTATTCAATTTAAAACCAAAATAATTTTTATCGAAATTCATACAATATTGGAGTGTGGCATGATTTTTATCTGTGTCAGGTCAAGCTGCACTTGTGTTTGCATACATAAAATAGTTTTTATTCTGGTTCCCCAAATACTGGTTTTTTTCTAAACTCTGTATATGGTCTATCTAGGAGGCAGCTTCTAAAATTAGCCGAACTAAACTATAGACGGGCGGTAATAGATGAAATAAAAAGTAGCAAAAGAATAGCACACCATAAGTTAGATTGAGATTAGAATAGATAGATTAACTAAGTTGGCTAACATTTCTTGGAAGTTAAGATGCCACCTTAAGCCCATACGTTAGGCCCATTGTGATGCCACAATTCAATATTGATCCCAGTCCTTATAGGTACTAACATAGTTCCAAAATAAATACTGTGGAAAACTGAGTCAAAGCTGACCGCAAGTGAGAAGCCAAGAACTTAGGCCTCTTCACGGCAAAAGCAAGGCATTGGCATATAAGGTGCATGACAGTCTAATCCACCTTCTCCTCAGAATTTAAAATGGAAGTCGGAAACCATCTTTCAATTTAATAGAGGGGATTCACTCATGTACATCAACTCACTCTTCACCTTTATTCACTAATGCCGAAAATTTCATATGAAAACTTCGGATCATTTAAAGGTAATTCTTATATGGTTTCGAGAACATACCGATATTGTTTTGATGATGAAGTGACTAGGGCTGGTTATGAGCTCTTAATCTCTGAGATGTTACAGGTGTTCCTATTACATACATACATACATAATTGACTATGACAACCCTTCAATCAGGATTACGAATTAGCATCTCAATGGTGGGATCTACAGTTTAAAGTCGACTTCGACCGACAGACTTTTGAGAAGCTTTACATGGCGATTTTATTTATACTTAACATTTTTGCCATATTAGCTTAAGCCGATTAACTCATAACGATGGAGATATCAATTACATGAAGACGCATGTTTAATAAAACATTATCAGCCAAATCATTGCATTTATAAACTACAGAGAACTACTTTATCTTAAGTCCCTACTTCAGACATAAAGAAACTTGACCCACTAATGCTTATGTACAAAAGCACAAAATTATTCGCAGTTTTCTTAAAGCCATCCAAAATGCTTCTTCAACAAGTTTTTCTTTTGAAATAAAAAAAACATGGAGAAAGAAAAGCATTGTTTAACAGGAAATTGTCGATTTCTTCTCTATTACACGATGATTTAGTTTTTAATTTTTGTTGCTCATCTTTCTTCCTTAATACATAGCACAAAGCTGTACAGCACAACTATTCCGCTCCATTTAAAACGAAAACATAACACACAGGAATGGATGCAACATGTTCAAAATAAAGTTGCAACAACGACACTGCATAATAAGGCAACGAAGAGTAGTGTGTGTGCAACAGAGTAAATGTAAAGCATTACGATTTAATGAGGATATTGCATCACCTCAAGTTATAAGGAAGTAGAAGAAGAAATGCGCTTCATCCTCTTTTTTTTCTTTCTCTTATTTTACCTTATTTATACCTATTTTACCTTATTTACTATGTTGTAAACACTCGTATTTACCGACTCCTTTCACTTTAGTGGGTCACACTTTTATAAGCAGGTAACGTGCACGACAGCTTCTACTGCGATTTGGCATAAATAAAGCAGCAAGAAAAATATCAACAACATTAACAGTTTTTCTATTAAATTTTAAATAAAATTTTTTTGTTTTTTAATTTTTCTGTGGCAAGTTGCATGAATGCATAGAATAAACAACAAGAATACTGTGATCGAAGTGCCATAAGGCACCCAAGTTGTTTTCTTAAATTAACAGATACCCCGGTTTGCGGAGCATTTTATTTTTGTTAATGTTCACTTAATAAAGGTGTTTTAGAATTATTTATCTCGAATACTAAATATTTGTTGCAACTACAATCTCAGTGACATTACATTAAATTGTCTTTAAATTACGGATGTTGTTACATATTGTAAAGATTCCAATAAAATGGCAAGAAAGTGTATAGGCTGTTGCAACGATTCATTTCACTTTGTAAATTAAGAAAATAGAAAGGGGAACGAAGCAATTACTGAAGTAGCCTTATGACGCCACTGCTTCCTATGCCAAAGAAAAAATTAAAATTGAAATTGAAACTATTGATTTGATAATCAAACCTATTTGGATTGAAAACTAATGCAGCGTCAGAAAGAAAAACTGGAGATTAGGAGAAAATACCAAGCAAGCATGTGTATAGATGACATCTATAGAATAGAGTTAAGGAAAGAAACGCAATAAAAAAAGTTTCGAATTGGAGATAAAAAAAGCTCCAGGATTAGGTGGTATCCATGACAAAGCTCTAAAAGTTCTGTAGAGGAGAAATCCGGACGGGGTGGTTAACTTTTAACTGCTTGAAATAGAGTGTATTTAACGGTTTCATCCTTAAGAAATTAAGCTGAATTCTTGCAGATCCCAAAACCTGGTGCAACAGAAGGAAAAACACAAGTTCCTGCTGAAATCGTTCCTACTATAGCCAAGTGCCTTTGGAGTGCCTGTACCAGTCTCATGAGTTGCATTGAAAAGGCCAAGGAAATTCTCAGTAATCAGTATCGTATCTTAAATGAGGCTTTGACGGTTCATACAATTCATACAGTTATAAATATTAAGAGAAGGCCCTTTAAGGGATAGATAATGCCAGGAAATAATGCGCTCTGGATACAACAAATGATTTTAGTTGTTGATAATAGAAGCATTGATGTAAAGGATGAATGTATCTGAGTATTTTATGCGAATATTTAAGATCTACTTGTTCAACAGGATCCTGTGTTGTAAATCTAATAACGATAAAGGGTCACAAGTCATTGCTTTTCGGACTACTAAACAGATGTTTTCTATGATCACTGTCTCAGCAAGAGTGAATAAATTATGAATACATTTGAATAAATATATTCCAATCATATTGTCACTTCAGTCAGACGGGCTAAGATAATGTTTTCCTTAAAATATTGGGGTCTAGAGTTCACAAATATCCTTCCAGAGGTTTTCAGAAAAATCAGCATCTGTTGTCATTCACGTACTCTAATGTCTACGAAAAACGACCATTAGTTGCTTAACTGAGAGAAAAAAGAGGACGACCGCTCGAAGTAACAGCCAACATGGATTTAAATAAACGTCTGTGCTGTACTCGTTACAAATTAGTTTTCAATTTAAAAAGTTTTTATAGAGTTCATACACATTCTCATAAATACATATACACACACATGTAGCATTAGCCTTAAATGCCAAATTGAAATCCTTTAAAATCTATTATCCATTAAATACAGAACAGAGTTGCTGCTGCTGGTGTTTTTATTGATTCTTCTTCCTATTGGCGTATATCTATAAAGCACTTAAGAAGTGCTGCACACTCAGATGCTTGGTTATTATTTTATTTCCTACAGATTGTTTTATTTTGTTGTTGCTGTTTTGTTATTTTTATTGGTTTCTTTTACTTAATGATGCAACCATATGTTGCCTGTTGTTTGTTTACTTAACTATAAATATTCTTGACAAACACAAACACACATAAACGTTAAACATTAAATAAAGCTAGAGAATCGTGCAACATTGTTGGGAAAGTACGTACTATGAGTGTAATTGAGTTTATGTGGCAAGTACAAAGAAAAGAAATCCAGAGAATGAAAAGTAAACACTGCCTGGAAGCAATTCATCATCATCAGCAACAACTACAGCTATACGTACCAACTAATATGCAGCAACTGTAACCAATTGAGGCATTGAAGAAGCAATCGATTTACTTCCTGCAAATACTTTCAATACAACATCAATTTGTTAGAAAACTAAAGGAAGGCAAACCAACAACCAACCAAGCCAAAGAGTTGCAAACTTTTCTTGTATTAAATAAGTTTCTCCTGCTTCGGTTCATTCGTTCGTTCGCTTAACTAATTTGTTGGATTGTTTGTTACCACTACAGGACGAATTTATTGTATAACTCTGCTAAAAGTGATAAAGGGGAAGTGAGTTATTTTTGTAAGTGCAACTGTAACACCAAAAAAAAAGGAGAAAAAAAGGGTTTAAATGTACTCAATAAAGTTTAAGGGAAAATGTGGCAAGTAGTTTAATTTGCTTTATTTTGTAAATGTAACTTACTGATGACCGTTTTTCCTCATTTGTCTATAGCATGCCACTACTATTGCTTGCCACGATTAGTTTTCACTTTCTATTTGAGCCATACCAAATACTACAGCCATATGATACTTTAGAAATATGTATTCCTGTATTAGTCAATTCCAAAAAGAAAAATACCTCATGTTATATGTGGTAGAGGATTAGCAGTTCTTTTCCTGCCTTACAATACATCCTAGAAGAATTTTGGTTAATGTTTGTAACACCGAAAGCCGAATGTGTTGGTAACACTTTTTAAGTCGAATGGAGCTCTGATATATTCACATCAGAGAATTTCAGAGAATAGAAAATAAGAAGGGAAAAAGCTTGGAGTCACAGAAGGCCATTTGTAGAAGAATTCCTATTGCCATTGCAGTGAAGACTAAAGTCAATTTTAGCAACAATGTACAAAGGTCTTGCCTTAAGGTATTCTGGAGATAATCTTCGAAGAGTATTAAGGTTAAGTCGGGTCCGCGATTGAGCACCAGACGGACTGGGTGGAAGTGAATAAAAGCCTCTACTCTATCTATAATATAAGATAGAAAAACGGGTAACAGAAAATTATTCTGAGCTGTTGATCTGTAGGATAATATCATATCAGATATTGTACTCCCCTCAAACTTCATAGAGTATACCAGTCTCCTGTTCCTATTTCAACACTGACTATTACTTGCGTACCATCTGGTATATACACAGCTGTTTAATTCTCAGATGCATTAATACATAGAATAATAGAGCCCTTAAGCGCTTAACCTTTCCGGCCTGTGGTGTCTTTAATAAGCACTTCGCATTTCGAAAATTTTCAATTGTTCAGGTAATGTATACAATACTGTATACAATACTGTAGAGCAGCATACAGTCCAGCATTGTTATGCAGACACATGAAAAACGATATCAAAACTAAGGCAATATGCAATACGATAAAAAAAAAGAAATTTCGAAAAGAGATCCTCAAATATCAACGTTATTAAAATCTTATTAGGAAACCAAAAGGCACTTCTATGACTTCTGAGTGGACATAGAAGTGAGACGTAATCATACTTGGCATGAAAAATAATTTTAAGGGTCAGACAAATAGATGGAAATTGAGGGAAAATTTATATTAAACATTCAGTTTGTATGTTCACAAAGTTAACTTTGTGGAAAACAAAACAACAACTAATGCAATTTTACTTTCTTCTTGTTCTTTTTTGTTCCTTTTAAGCAACATGTGAGGGTTAGGTTAGGTTGCAATACCTAATATTGCCAGTTCCGTGAATTATCACCAGTCTATCCTGGTTGGAGGCTCTCATCCATCCTGAGAATTTTATGAAGTCGTGAATTTTATGCAAATATGGTATGAGAAACATTGTCGCGATCATGACTTTAGGGTTGTAATGACCAATTATGAATGTAGTCTTTAGCTAGACACGTTTCTTCAACAAATTCTTCTACTTATGTTTCCTATTACAGCTTGTCTTGCGGAAGAAAAAACTGCAAACTTATGGATTTTAATCAATACAAATTGAAACTTTGAAAATCATTTTTTGTTTTTATTACAGTTGTTGTTTATTTAATAAAACAACATGTT
This sequence comes from Sarcophaga rosellei, assembly GCA_930367235.1. NCBI lineage: Eukaryota > Metazoa > Arthropoda > Insecta > Diptera > Sarcophagidae > Sarcophaga > Sarcophaga rosellei. The sequence continues at coordinate 60,375,451 of OV884018.1, read as the reverse complement.
TTCCACAAAGTTGTTCGGACATTTAACGTGATGTCTGGGTGTAGTAAAGACGGCGGAATTATTATTCACAATAGGTATTAATATGTTGACTGAATTGCTGTGGTTGGCTTGGATTGGCTTATCTTGGATTATTTTGCTTTGGATTGAATTGGTCTGCTATTATTCAGAACAAGAACAAGAAGCAGTCAAAAGTAAAAATTTCAAAATGTTGATTTATGCATATGTTTGGTGGATTTTTGAAAAATAAATATGAAAACAAAGGAATATGTGCCAGTAAAAAACATATTCTTGCCAATAACAGTAATGAAAATGACACCAACGAAAATGTCTCCACAGATTTTTTTTTGCTGTTCATTTACAATATTTAGACACACAAAACTATAGATTTTTTAGTGAAAAAAAAACTATTTCTTAAAAAACTTTCACGGCACTGCCACTGGAGACGGGTTTAAAACGATTGTTGATATAACAGTCCTACGCTTGGCCTAGCATTTCATACCGTTGACCGTAATGCTAGCAGATAACCAAACAGCCAACAATTAGACAAAGCCAACGGTAGCAATAGTGGCAACAATATTTTTATATTTTTTGTTTTGTGGTGGCAATAAGCCAGACATTGTTAGTTTTGCTAATGTTAAACGTTTTAACTTGAAAAATCCTGACTTGGCTTTTCGTTCCATATCTTCCCTGGCCATTGCAGACTTCCGCTGTTGTTTCTTTTTTGGGTGTTCGGAAAAGAGTCATTAATTTTTTTTTTTGTAAGTAATAACACCATTTTGCCACTATCAACTATATACTAAATTTCTAGGGATCCCAAAAATTTTTATCGTTGTTCTTATTGTTGTAAATTTTACATCAATTTAAATTTTACATAAAAATTTTTTTAACAATTTATTACACATCATGGCAGTTTCTTTTTATTTTAATTTATTTTTGGTTTAATGTTGTTACTTTGACAGCAGAAAACATGGCATGAAACGGCAACACAAGGCAACCAAACATTCGTTTTGACATGATGCAATACAACGTTAAAATATTCAACGAAAACGGACTTATTTTTAACATACATAAATATATTTTTTAATTGTTTAATTATATGATCATTGTTTGTTTAGTTCTTGTTTCTATCCTTGCATATTTAAAATTAAATAAATTTATCAAATGGTTTCAGGAAAAAAGGGATATTTTAGTTCTAATTTCATAGTACTCTCATCTCAAAGTACCAACTATTGCAGGAAGGAAACTTATTATACTTTCATGTCACCAAGAAAAAATGAAAGGACTTCTCCTTAATTCAAAAAAGTTGACACAGATTATTACTCTCTCTTTCTCGACCTCACCTTTATAAAACTCATCGGCTAGGGGCCTTTTGATTCTAACAGACTTAGGATTTCAATCAGGCACAGTATTAATAATAAAAAAAATTTCATTAGAATTCCATAAGACAATAAAATAAAAAATATTTTTAAATCCATTATGTTGACTTTATTCTTATATGCGAATATCTCTCTATCTTGATTCAAGCAAAGTGCAACAAGTCTTTTTTATTTTATTGTTTTTAATATTTTTTTGTTTGTTTGTTTTTCTTGTTTGCCAATATTCGAAAACAATGAGTTCATTAAAGAAAACATATTCCAAACAAGTGGTCGTAAATTAAATTAAAAGAATAGGAACAAAATGAAAAATCGAATTCTAACAAAGAGTACGGAAAAGAGGTTGCAATCGGCAAACGCCGACTGCATAATAGCTTATAGCATACGGTCGTTGTTTTTTTGGAAATAATAGGGACATTTAAGAAACTTATGGTGTTTTCTTTTCTACCAAAAAATGTGCACTTTATTTTAAAAAATGGAATTTTGTGTTTGTTTCTTAAAAATGTTTCTCCCTCTAAAAGGGTGGTATGTTTTATTCTAAATAATTCGCACTTGAAAATGGTGGAGGGCATTGCATTTTACGCCCTGTATAAATCGAGAGTGCTGATAACGCCCTGTACAGAAATGACTTTTGTTTATTATAGGGCTACCAGATGAAATTTAAAAAAGGTCGCCTAGTATCGTTATCCAATTTTGAAGTTCATTTTTTCATTGTTTTGTGGGGTAACCTTAAGAGAACATTACATTATTAAAGCTACATGGTCAGTAATATAAAAAATTGCATTCAGTGTTAGAACTGTGTTAAAAAAATTTTATTTGGTTATAAAAAAAAGCTCTAAAAAAATTATATCGAAAAATTAGCGATATGGCAACACCTTTTTTATGTTTACATATTTTATTGAAAACAAATCAAAAAATTAAACATATTTTTAAGGGCACGGGGCATACCCTTTTTTCATATTTGTGTTATGTTCATCTCAAATAAAAATTACATTATAACAGGGTTCGTCAGCAATTTTTTTAATGCACCTTGTAAGAGGGTGACATTTTCTTTGTAGAAAAGAAAACACCATTAGTTTTTTTTGCGTAAGAAGTGTTAAGGTTTTAAATCATCGGCCTTTGTAGGAGGACGGATGTAAGGTAGGACAGATTTTAAAAAAAATGACATCTTGTGATACTCTATCACTACGAAAAAGTTACTACTTTGCAACAATATGTTGCAAAGTATATAAAGTGTCCACAGAAATTATTGTGAGTTAATGCCTGACCTATTAGTGGTTCATTCAAATCGACTCCAGGCATTTTGACACAAAATTTTGTTCACTCTAGTCTTTCAGTTGAAACGGTGGATGGTATTTTGCAGCGGGTCGAAATCTGACTACATTGCAACTTAAAATCATTTAAAAACGACTGGCTGTCTACTGAAGGAATCTCGACGCTTGTGTGTTTCATGACTTGGATTTGTACTTCTTTTACTTATCTTGCCTTCAATTTCATACTGAAACAATAATAAATTAAGAAATCTTAAAAAATTATAAATACCCGATTAATACCAGGAATAGGTTTAACTTGTGACGTCTGAAAACCATTGGCTTTGTTGAATGATTTTAAATCGTCTCTTTTTATACCAAAGTTACTATAGTATCGTCTGCAGTTCATAAAACTCGTCAGGGTATATGGTATAGGGTATAATAGAGTTAATGTTTAAAAGCAATCATATTTTGGCACAAAATCTAAAAATTCAAATAAAAACTAATGCCAACAACTGCATGGAATCCAATCAAGGAACACATATTCACATGAACTTCATGTTAACTTTATATGGTAAATAGTTTTAAAGTTTACATATTTTGAACAAGTTTTTGAGAAAAAAAATATTATAATAAATACAAAAAAGTAAACAAATGAACAGATTCTACAAAAGCCAGTGAGTCTTAAAGTTTAATTTCCAATTTGCCATTTTTGGTATTTAGAAATGTGAAGATGCACTAAGTACAAGAGTTAATCAAACACGAGTTATCACCGTAGTCTATTACGTAGTTTGTTGAACAAGGTTCAAGATTTCGACAATAAATATCATGATTACAAATAAAGAGCATGCAGAATTTAAATAAAAAAATCTCTAATTTGTTTTGCTTGGGAATCTCTTACTAATTTTTTGCCAGGCGATATTAAACATAAATTTTTTTATTATTATTTTGTTTAAAAAATTTGTTTAATTTCTATGGAAAACATGCACTAACACGTACCCCCTTGACCTATGGAACAGAAAACAGAAACCGTTTCATTCATTTATTCGAAATCTTTCTCAGTGGTTGGTGGTCGGCATTTTTCTTCGCTTGTAAGGTGTATCCATACATTTATTTGTACATGTTTATGATTCGGTTTGTTTTTTTTTTTGAGTTTTTTATAATTAACAAACATTTTATTTGTCATGCGATTTTAAATTTTTTAAATATTTTTTGGTTCTCATAAACATGTTTAGTTTTTTTTATTTTTTTTTCTGTTTTTTTTTTGGCAAAATCAAAGTTAGATCGTTAATGGAGTTTTAATGTAGTTGTTGTTTTTTTTAGTCGTCTTTTTATGGTTCCATGTTCATGTTGAAAATGTCACTTAACGGAACACATGCATAAATTTAAACTCAGACGTAAGCGCTGCATTCCCCATACACTTGCCGAAAAAAGGAAGGTGTTTCCTAATGACCGAGTAGAGCGAGTGGAAATGGTGCGACGATATTAGCTAAAAGGCTATAACAACTTGGCAGGAGAAGGGGGAGGAGTTCGATGATTGGGATAATAAATTTATAATGGTTTTAACAGTTAATTAAATATTGAATGAAAAAATTGTAAAAAAAGTAAGTAAGTTTTAAGTAATATTGCCACCATAAAATTAAATAAAGATTGAAAAAAGGAAAACTCACCGTTAACATTAGAATCTGGAAATAGAAAAAAAAACAAAATTAAGTAAAGAAAATTGAATTATTGTGTGTAATTAAAATAAATATTATTATAGTAGCTATCGTTGTTTTTTTAAACGAATAACAACCCTGTCAATCATATCCACAAACTTTACATACTACGGGGAGAGTAAGGGACTGGGAATGCAAGCACAGACTACTATCATATGTAATAAGATGTTTTCTATTAGAGATTCATGACATTTTATTAGAAACTCTACTTTATGTTTTTTGTTTAGTTTGTCTTGACATTTCAGATAGACTTACACCAGATCAACGCTAGCAACAAATTGTAGGATTTTTTTAGGCACAACAATGGTTCTGTTCGTTAAACTTGTCATCCAATTCATCTCTTTTTTGCAGTTCATAATCATTTTTAGAGGGGTTAATTCGAGTAACAATGAATCTTTTTCGGACTACGTTTACTTTTCTGCTAATGTGCATTCAGTCGAATAGTGCATACTGAAAAAGCTGTTATCGCTGTTCGGGAAAGCATTGAGAGAGATTCAAATCATTTAATTATACGTCTCTCTCTGCAACTTGATTTTCGACAACCTATTTTATGAAAATTTTTTGAAAGGATCTTGGCTTAAAAGCATTCTAAAATAATTGCAACCATTTAATTATATTGATAGTAAAAGTAAGGAGCACTGCAGGACAGGGCTTTGAAACTATGTAGAGCATCAGGAATTTCTTCCTAGCTGCATTCCACAGTACTCCGCGGTGTTCCGCTACCTAACACAACTGATCTTGATTCCAAAGTGCTAGTCTCTGCATATTTTTATAGCAACATTTGACAAGTTTAGATGTGGTGCAGAGAGAGTCAAGTATTTTTAAGATAGTCTTGAAGTGTATGAAAGTATTAATGGTTTTATCCTTTGAGCTCTTGTCCTGAGGATATATTGCAATGGTTATGAACCCAACCTGAAAAACACTTTTCACTGTTAAATCGATATATTTTAATGGAGTCACTCATTGAACAGCGGTACGGATGACATTGTTGTACTAATTTAAATCTAAGTCACCTCAAACTAATCTCCCAACAGTCCGGCCTTTCCGTTCAGTTAGTTGACAGAATTTTGGTATCAACATTCATTGTGTGTTATCTCCTAACCTAGCGATCTATATTGGGACAATTTGTCAAACAAATTTGCCGCCAAACACGCTTTCATTCTCGTTACATAGACATGGCGACATGATGTTGGAGCCTAATTTCACCAAGCGACTATTCACAGGATATATACATATTTCTACTATAGGAAGAGCGACTAACCCTAATGGTCTTATTTTGGATAACATTCCGCTAAGCAATCTGTTCAGAATGAAGGGCATAACTTAAAAATTCGGGATTTTTTAAAAATTTTATAATGAAACACTGTCATCATGTTGATTTGTTATGACCATCGTTAGATGGTTTTCCATTTTCCTGGCAGAGTAGAATTAAGAATCTTCAGTACTCTTGTTTGAATAATTGACGCCATGGATATTCGGCTTTGCGGAACCTGCGTATTGTCATAATGGACCATTATTTCTATTTTTTTCTGTAATTTATAAGCAGCTACCCGTCTTCTTTGATTTCGATTGCTACTGGCAACCTTATTCTGGCTCCTAGTGATCATTAGTTCTCCCTGAATTTAACAAAAACTTTTATAAGTATGTATTATCTTCAATTCATCATCATTTTCAAACGATTTTAGCTGATCAGGGCGATCTGGGTTTGGTTTGTTAAAAGCATAATTTATGAACAGCAAAAATGTGGAAATCAATTTTTTAATTCATATTCAGGATAAGCTTCTGTAACCAAGCGATAGCCTTAAGCGAATTTCTTTTCAGTTGATTGAAACAGATTTTGTTTTCGAAACCAAACAACTTTCCTTCAATGTCATTCTGAAGTTAAATTCTAATGAAGACATTTTTCTTAACGCCAAAAAATTTTGGTTAATTTTACCATTGCAGACTTATTTATTTCGATAGAAAATTTCCAAATATTATGCATTTACCATCGATAGAAATATACGTTCCAGCAAAAGAAAATGTAGATACTTTTGGCAATGAATGCCTACTTTTCGATTGAAAAGAACACCAAGATATGACGCCATGAGAACATTCATGTTCTCAAATATTTTCCCAGCGCAAAAAAAGTTAATCACTTGTAGTGAAAGTTCACATTTGGTAATGCCTCAAATTCTAATCTCATTATAAGCTTAGGCAACAACAACTTTAACATTCGATTTGCCTTTAAGCAGCAGCACCTACAGTTTTATCTTTAAATCGTAGAAAAGCCAGCCTAACCTAAATAAAGGTATTTGTAAGCAATCAGAACAGTGTAGAGCAGGACAGAAAAAGAAAAGGTAAGAGTGTGTAGCATTAACATTTAAATGCCACTAAACGCGTTTAAGTACAAAAGCTTTAAGGCATTAACAACCATTATTCCTACTTGAATATTTCAACAATCAGGCGTTCCAGCAGCAAGAACAGCACACCACAGTACAACAATAAGTAACAAAGGACATACACAGAGATATACACAAACACATGTTTATACTCGCAACCTTCCGCTTTTCCACTCGGCGGTAGTGATGCCTTTAAAATTACAACATTAACGAATGTGCTTACATGTACAAGGATATCCTTTACCTCATAAGCCTAAGCCACATACCGATGATAATGGATTTGCATTTTAAGCCGGGCCTATGGACTGTAAAATATTTGCTTTAGTCCACTGTGACTGTGTGGTTGTAGGTTTGAAGAAAATATCTCTCTCCGTCGGAACAAAAACAATGACTTAACAAAAACAACAAAAAAAGAACGGAAGCAAAGTTAACGTTAAGTTAACGAGGAATGGTACAGAGGAGAGTAGAAAAGAGCCCATTTGTTGGTACTTTAAAGGTTTATGAATGTTTTATTGGGCGCCAAATTGATTATTTTGCCACATGCATGTTTCAAAAACTTCAGAAAAAAATAAAACAAAATTATTAAGCAACAGCAACAAACACAATTTAAGCCTAAGTAGGCTGTCACCACTAGCAGACCAATGCAGTTGGTTAGGCAGCCAGTTTGCTGCACAATCAACACTGGCTATTCACTCAGGCTTATATGTTGCTTATGTGTTTATGTTGCTTTGTCCGTTTGCTTGGCATAAATTATTCAAACGCTAATTTTAGCTGAAAATTATATTTTACCACACCGTTGACTATTAAGTAATGACCAGGTTTATTTATGTGTCATATATATTGGGAAAGCAAGAAAATAAAAACAATTTCGTACAAAAATAGGGTTCCCAGACATGGTGAATTTAATTGTGGAAAAGTAATTGATTTACTCTTATTTATTTGTTAATCGTGGACAACTGTAAGTAATTCTGCAATTCTTCTACATCAGAGTATAAGATGCTACAGCCTAGTCATCGATAATCATTGGATTATGCAGCCCAGATACAACTTATTTCAGTAAGCGATTAATCCAGATTGTCTCTTCACAAGCCGTATTATTGTTCATTGGCAACGTGAGCGAGTCATAGCTTTACTTGTTAGCAGCGCACTAGCACTACTCTTCTTCCATTAGTGAGCAAATATATTTACTGACGCAGTTTTCTTATCGCATTCTGAATGTCCGGTAATACTGCTGCCGTTGGTAGTCGTCCTAGGAATTTTCTTTTGCATACTTTAAAGCTTTATTATTCCGCCATTTGAAAAATTAGGCTCCCAGAGCCGAAAATAATATACGGCTTTCTTAATTGTTGAGCTATAGCTAGTGTTTATTCTTTGATTGGATCATATGTCGTTACGTATACTAGAACTTTGTTTTTGTGGCGTTATAACCATAATTAAAGTCATTACTTTCCAATTTCTAAAGCAATATTTTAATCTTGGCAGTCCTGGCGCATTAGAAATATTAAGCAAATTTTTTAAAAAATTAACAATAACTTATATTATTAAGTTCCAGTGAACTTAAAAAAAAGAAAGAAAAAAATAGGTATTAATAATCAGCGTCTAAAAGGTAGATCAGGTACATGAAATCTTTTAAGCCTTCGTACCTCATCACTATTGTCTAAAAGGGTAATAGCTAACATATTTCCATGATGACTTAGTCTTTGTAGATATCGTTCACTGAATCTGTTCATTGAATCTGTTCATTTTCCCCTTTATTTAAACTCACAACAATTATACCGGCTTGTACACTAGCTACACTTACAGAGTAAAAAGAATAGGAACAATACCTTTAAAACAAAAACAATCAAAAATTGCCACCTTTAGCAACTCTCCCACTATAAATATCGTCATGTATGGTACACATAAATTTGTATGCCCATAACTACCAAATGGACTACAGCTAGAGATATTCGATACTCGTTTTATGTATGATTATGGAGACTCCATTCAAAGTTCACGTTTGCTAACTGCATGGTTGGTTGGTGGGTGGGGATGTGAGGCTATTTTGCAAACACGGCCGTGTGCATTTTAGTTTTTTGTTTTTGTTTTCTGTTAAACAATTTATGTATGTACATTTCTTTTAACACACACAAAAAACTGATTCTTGTTATTAAATTGTGTGTAATAATCGGAATTTTGTTGTTGCTTACGACAAATGTGTCATCTATGCCGAGCTGCAGCATCATTCATATAAAATGTAATTTTCATTATGAGGCGTCAAAATAATCACTATTTGCCACAGATACAGAAAGAGAAAGAGAGGGAAAGGAATAGGATGGGAATTAATTACTCCACCTAACAGGCATCATACGCTTTCTTATCGATGTAAAGCTAAGCCATTTGGGACAAGCATTACTGTGTGTGACACCGACAAACATGCAGGCTGGCTGGCTGGCAATACTTAACGTAGCAAAATTTAATACATTTTTCAATAACATTTCACAGCACGTCGACAAGTTATTCGTGAATTTTTATCACAATGTTTTGAAAATAAAAATTCAGTGTTTAGTTCGGTTAGAGTATAGTATATATACACTATATACAGTTCCAAGCCTTCCCAGCGACCTTTTGGTCCATTGAGACTCTTCGTATAAGAAAATAGGAATGAGGAAATGGGGGTAAGAGAGAAGAGAAGATTTAGTGTTAAAAGTAAAGTTAAAGTTCACCGCTTCATTTAAATTTTGTTGTCATATTTATTAAGTTCAAGATGACTCTGACAGGCGCTTTGCAAAAAAGAAATACTATGAGTCCGTCTGGCGTCAGTTAGGGATTCGAAAGGCCAAGAAAATTGAGACTAAACCTATGTTCGCTTCTGCCAGAGGTCTAGCCTTTCCAGTCTTTTGGACTTAGGTCGATTCTAAAAAGGACGTTTTATTGGTGTTACCTGTACAACAATCAACATTATTGCATAGGGGATATTATCAAGTCGAGCTAGAGCGACTGGCAACACTTGCTATGGTTTTATGTTGCAACTTGTTGTTGCTGCCGTTGTGATAAAGTGACATTAACATATTGTTCTGTCTGTTTATCTTGGTATGCCCTTTACGGCATCAGTTCAAAGTGCTACAAAGTGACCTCAGCAATTAAGGGTTTAACTGGCTGCTGCAGCAGAAAATTAAAACTTTAAAAAATAATGCAAATTACGGAAGATAAGAAAAAGAGAAAAATACAAAAAAAATGTTTAAAATTTCCCACACAGACAGCAACACCAACGACACAGCAACAACATTTACTGTATTGCAATTTGATATGGCAGGGGTAACATTAAAAATGTTACACAATATGGGTTAGAGAAATTTGTCCAAAAGCTAAAGTGTGGCTGACACAGTTTACCAAATATTTTAGGAGCATAATTCCATTTGAAAGTTGACAACAAAATTAATTAATACAACATAGTTTTTCTTCCTCAAAATAATTTCACCACAACGCTTTGCTTCTACCAACAGACAATTTGTACCATACGAAAATGGTCACAGGGAAGTGGCAACTTCTTCTTCATTGCGTTTCGGTTTTAAATTTGTTGGCATTTAAAAGTGGTGAAAAGTTTTATTAATTAAATTCATTATTGGGAGGAGGAAGATTAATTAATTTTTTATATAAAAGAATCAGGAAATGAATTTTTAAAGAAATGGATTTAAACATTATTTTAAACCTTAAACAGCAAAATAATTCAAAACGAGATCTTAACGAATCAACGCACTTCAACAGATGTGGAGATGAACTTCGTAATGTGGGTAAATGAGTCGATAGTGAATACCAAAACTACTTCCATATGAAATACCATGGCATGGTTGTTTTCTACAAATATGTTGTAATAAATTTTATTAAACGCACTGAAAAAATTTTCAAAATATTTGATATCTTTTTGGAATGGAAGTGATCAACTTCTACGAGTAGAGGTAGCATTTGATAATTTTGGATTATGGACTATATTATATATGGAATATGGTACTGTTTTAGCCTGAACGATGATATTTTGATAAGGTCAAAATAAAAAAAAATATATCGGGTGTTTTGAAGCCTCAGAGCAAATTTTGCTTGTATAAAAGTGGTACAAAATGCTCGAAGTCCACTCTAGATGGCTGGCATTGGTCATTGGTCCATATTTATTTGAAAACGACATTGTCAAGGCTTTCACTGTCAACAACGAGCACGATAGATTGATGGCTACCAACTTTTTTTTGGCTTGAATTAGATAATATGGAGTTTAGCGGTATGTGATCATAAAAGGATGGCGCTACGTCATGAGATGTACTTTCGCTGGCCAGTAATAGATTTATATAAGTTGCATAAATAGATGTAGACTTCGATGAATCTATCCAACTAATGGCAATCGGTAAATTAGGCAGGATTTTGCCTTGAAGATTTTCATATACAGTCTGCAAGATTGTCATTAAACGGCAGCTTAAAAAGGCTTAACCCCTTGATCCTGTGTTTTAAATACGCATGTGGCGCTAAATTCCTATAAAAACAGAGGGAGAACTTCACGTCTTGCAGTTCCCCCATAATTTTGTTCTTTAAGAAAAATTACTTCGAAAGCAATTAAAATTCAGTTCTTAGGTAGAATTTTATGCCCATTTCTGTTACTTTTAACATCATTTTCTGTTTTGAGCTCATATGCCTAAGAGAGTATGGGTAAATGAACTACAAATACAATCTGGGCGATAAAGAATCACATGACAACAAAAACAAAAAAATTAAAAGAATACAAAACAAATTTTAGAGAACAAATATGACCAAAAGGAGCAACAAAACTTGTAAAGAAATCCACAGAACTGGAAGCAAATAATAAACAAAATAAAATAGAATCAAATAAAATGGAGTAGAGAAGCGCAAACAGGAGAAAAATTAGAAGAAATTAAAAAAAATTAGATTCCCTATGAAAACTTTTTACTTTCGACGAATCAACAGCAAACAACTTCCAAACAACCAAGGCAGCCTACTTACTACCAGGCAGCCAACCAACGAAGTGTAATTAAAAATCACGTTCTAAACACATGTTAGTTATATAGTTGTTGACCTCTACCTCTCCTTTAAAATTGAATATTGCATTAACCTTGAATTTACCTCTGCTTGAAGTAAGGTCATGCTTAGAATAAACAACACTGCTTTTTACCGTTTAAAATATGTTTATTCCAATTTCTTTTGACCTTCCATTCCCCTTTAAAATTAATATCACTTAAATATAGAAAACCTGATCATGACCTTAATTTCTCCTTTCCTTTCTTTCTTTCTTTCTTTCCTTATACTTAAAAATAATTTAATTTATCCCTTAATTTGTTATTGTTTTTTATATTGTATTTTACTGCTAATGTTTTAGCTAACGGTTAGTTTTAAGATATAGATTAAGTATGAATAATTGTAATAAAGATAATTGGAGTCAGTCTTTGACTTGCTTTCGAGTAATAAAGAATTAATCTTTTATGAAAAAAAGTGAAGACAACTTTTAATTTAACTGGCGACGAGGATGGGATATGTTGGTGAAAAAAAAAACATATCCAGTGATAATCGGTATTGAAATAATTTTTTCTGTTAAATCGATATAAACCCAAATAAAATAAAATTTTAAATTAAAATTATTAGAAATTACAAAACAGTGAAAGATAAGTGTACTACAAATAAACAAAGAAAACTAAAGAAAAAAAAAAAAAATAACATTTTATAGTTTTGTAATTAAAAACAATATAAAGTTATAACACTCATAAAGTAATAGAAAGGAGTCGAGTGAAAAATATACGAACTAATTAAAAAAAGATAAAAATCGTGATAAACAAATTTCATGTTAAATTTATTATAAAAAAAAAAAAAAATAAAATAATATTTAAAAACAAAAACTGTATTACGAACGAGAACTAGCAAAAGCAACAAAATTACTACCATGGCGTTAACACTAGCAGAGAGTCTACATGAAGCCAGAAGTTTGCCAGCATTTAATGGAAGCAGTGATTACACCCTTTCCAATTATTTGAGGGACATCGCAACTGTATTACAGCTGACACCAGCCGAACATCAAGAGACGATCAAAAAAGTTTTGAGCAATAGGCTGCAAGGTAAGGCGTTAAAGGCAGCAGAAACATTAGTAAACCCTACATGGGAAAATATTATTAAAAAATTAAAAGAAGAGTTTGGTGTAAGAAGAAGTTTTTTTAATTTAAGAACTGATGCTTTAAATGTAGAGGCTATAAATATAGAGGAATTACATTATAAGTTAGACAATATTTTAAGTTTAATGAATACGAAATATAGTTTAGAACCGGATGTTTTATATACTCCGGACAATAATGAAACATTAGTTTTTGATATTTATGTAAATTATTTGCCTATTAACATAAGAACACTTTTAATTCAAAATAATATTAAGTCAATACGTAATTCATATTCTTTTTGTTTGGAAAATAATCTACTTAGAGATATTAAATTAGTTAATCCCAGAAGAACTAATAGTTTTCCAAATAATAATTTTAGAAATATGAATGGCAATATAAATCATAAAAATAGTTTTCAACCTATGAAATATTCGAGAGAACACCATGTGCGGGATACTCAGCACAGTGGTTATGACAATAATAATAGATATTTTGGAAATAATGAGGGCCATTCCTACAATAGTAACAGAAGACAACAGAATTTAGCTTTTAATCATGGGAATTTTCGACAGAACAATTACAGTAGAAATCAGGAACCTATGGAGGTTGATGCAATTAATGCAACGGAAAATTTTCGTGTACGGCCTCCAAATTATCATTACCAATAATAATATTGACAATTAATAATAGAAGAACCAAATGTTTAATTGATAGTGGTGCTGCAACTACCCTTGGGGACTATAATTTTTTTGCTGGAATGGGAATTAGGAGGAAATTACGGAGACCTTTGTTACTAAATACCTTAGTGGGTAATAACATTATTTCAGAGGAAGTTATAGTTAAAGTTCCCGGAGAATTCGGGGAGGATAATAGCACGATGTCTGTAAAATTAACTGATTTTACCAATAAGAATTTTGATTGTATAATGGGAATGAATATTCTGTATCCTTTTAAGGCCATGATAGATTTCGAGAATAATTCGTTTTTGGTGAATGGCAATAGGATGAACATTTTCGAGGACAATTTTAATATTTCTTATGAGGATGTGAATTATTTAGAAAGATTTGAAATTGATAAACTTAGGGATTTGATACCATCCAATTTGAATGAAGAAGAGGAAATATTATTAGTAAAATTTTTGAATGGGAACAAAAGGACGTTTTATATTGAAGGTCAGAACTTGACGACTACAACTTGTGTAAGACATAAGATAATAACAACATCGGATAGGCCAATTTATTGCAGAAATTATAGACATCCTCAAATTTTAGAAGAGGAAATAGAAGGACAAATCAATGACATGTTGAGACAGAACATAATTCGACCTAGTAAATCACCATATAATTCTCCTTTGTGGATAGTGAAGAAAAAATCCAATAATTCTAGGGAACAGAAATGGAGATTAGTCATAGATTTCAGAAGGTTAAATGAGGTGACAGTGGACGACAAATTTCCCCTACCGAATATAGAATCATTATTTGATAAGTTAGGAAAGGCACAATATTTTTCCTCATTAGACCTTGCGAAAGGATTTCATCAGGTTTTAATGGATGAAAGTGATATAGAGAAAACGGCATTTTCTACTTCAAAGGGACACTTTGAATTCGTTCGAATGCCCTTTGGTCTAAAGAACGCCCCTGCTACGTTTCAGAGGATGCTAAACTATGTTCTAGCCGATTATATCAATAAAATTTGCATAATTTATATGGATGACATATTAGTCTTTTCCACTTCCCTCACAGAACATTTTGAAAGTTTAAGGAAAATATTTAATAAGCTTAATGAGTATAATTTAAAGGTGCAAATAGATAAGTGTAAATTCTTATCTAGGGAAACGGACTACCTTGGTCATATTATTACGAATAAGGGTATAAAACCGAATCCAGAAAAGATTAATGCAATACAGAAGTTACATTTACCGGAAAGTGTGAGCGAGATCAAATCATTTTTAGGTTTAACCGGATATTACCGGAAATTTATTAAAGGATATTCGTTTTTGGCTAGCCCTATAATCAAATATTTGAAAAAGGATATTAAAATTGATGTTAATGACAAAGAATACATTGAGGCATTCGAGAAATTGAAAAGAATTTTAATAAATCCACCTTTGTTATGTTACCCTAATTTTGACAAACAATTTGTTTTGACTACTGATGCGAGTAATCTGGCCATTGGTGCAGTACTGAGTCAGGAGGGCAAACCCATAAGTTACGCCAGCAGGACGTTAAATGGTCATGAAAGAAATTATTCTACTTTGGAAAAGGAGTTGCTGGCTATTGTATGGGCCGTAAAATATTATCGTCCTTACCTTTACGGTCGAAAATTTCTCGTTCAGACGGACCACCAGCCATTAAAGTGGCTTTATTCACTGAAAGATCCAAATTCAAGAATAATTAGGTGGAAAATTCTTTTGGATGAATTTTATTTTGACATTGAATATCTTAAAGGAAAGGAAAACAAAGTTGCGGATTTTCTTAGCAGAGCTCAGTTGAATCATGCATCTATAAATTTAGTTAGAAATGGAAAGGATAACTTGAAGGAAAATTTTTACGTGGTCGATAGAATTGTTAATAAATATAGAACACAAATAAGGATAATGAAAAATAAGGATCAGGAAAGGAGAACATTATTTGGAAAATATAAAATAATATGTGTGTCCGAAGGCGATTTTAGTAATCCACATTATTTGAATGATTTATTTAGAAGAGAATTGAGAAATGGGAAAGTTGGAATCTATTCGGAGAGTGACGTCGGATATGATATAATAAAGAATAGATTAACTCAATTATTTTCGGATAATAGAAATTTAAATTTTGTTAGATGTACTAAAATTGCAGAGGATATTGAATCTGAGGAATCTTTGGTAAATATTATGAATGATATTCACATGAAAGGTAACCACAGGGGAATCCAGGAGAATTATGAGGAACTAAGGGACAAATATTTTAATCCACGATTGTACAAACTTTTGAACAGATATTGTAATAGCTGCAGAGTATGTAACGAGAACAAGTATGACAGAAAACCAGTTAACAAACAATTTCAGTATACAATAACACCCGACAAACCGAATTCGATAGTGCATATGGATATTTTTCAAATACAAAAAACTTACTTTTTAACGACAATAGACAAATTTACAAAATTGGCGACTGCACATAAATTAACTGACAAGAATATGGTTACGATTAGGGCCAAAATTGAGGAGCGAATTGCATTTTTAGGTAAGCCTGAGAAATTTGTTATGGATAATGAATTTAACAATGCCTTAATAAAATTATTTTGTCGGGAGAATAATATAAACACTCACTTCACTACTCCTAATTCTCATACTGGAAATTCGGACGTAGAACGATTACACTCGACATTACTGGAACATATCAGAATATTAAAAAATGATAGGGGAATTACTGATTCCGAGGAACTGGTCCTGAAATCTATTAATTTCTACAATAATACAATTCACAGCACAACGAAATTAAGACCAATGGATTTTATAAATAAAGTAGATTTAAATTTAGAGGAAATTAGGAAAAGAACAGAATCTTGCAAACGAAAGGCAATTGATAGACAGAATGTGAAGAGGGAAAAAATAGATTTGGATTTACGGAAGTCAAATTTGTACATTAGAAATCCTTATGCCGCAAGGCAGAAAACTGCAAAAAGATATAACAGATATCACTACAGTAACCCAAATAAGATAGACGTGGCTCAATTTCGGCGACCACCACGGTGTATAAATTGAAAAAATTATTATATGGAAAACTATTCATTAATTTTGCTCATTATAACATAGTAACATAATAAATATAAGAAATAAATAATTATGAAGAAAAAAAAAAAAGTAAAAGTATTAATAATATATATGTATTTGAAATAATTTGAATCCTACTCAAATATCTTATGATTTATAGTTAATAGTAATTAGTATAAGTAAATCTAGAAATTTATTTAGTATTATTATAAATTCGAAGGGACTCGAATTTTATGGGAGAGGCGAGTTATATAGTTGTTGACCTCTACCTCTCCTTTAAAATAAGATCTCTTTAAAATTGAATATTGCATTAACCTTGAATTTACCTCTCCTTGAAGTAAGGTCATGCTTAGAATAAACAACACTGCTTTTTACCGTTTAAAATATGTTTATTCCAATTTCTTTTGACCTTCCATTCCCCTTTAAAATTAATATCACTTAAATATAGAAAACCTGATCATGACCTTAATTTCTCCTTTCCTTTCTTTCTTTCTTTCTTTCCTTATACTTAAAAATAATTTAATTTATCCCTTAATTTGTTATTGTTTTTTATATTGTATTTTACTGCTAATGTTTTAGCTAACGGTTAGTTTTAAGATATAGATTAAGTATGAATAATTGTAATAAAGATAATTGGAGTCAGTCTTTGACTTGCTTTCGAGTAATAAAGAATTAATCTTTTATGAAAAAAAGTGAAGACAACTTTTAATTTAACTTGTTAGCTTAGCTGTGTTAGTATGGTGCAAAAACCAAAAGGCAATAGTAGAAACAGCAACACTAGTAAGCAAATAAGACGCAAGCATGTTAGAAAACTTTAAGAGCCAGTGTAGAGTGTAGAGATAATTGCAGCTGAAGAAAGTAAAAAAATCAAAAAATGAAAGTCAATGTACCACATGCCACATACTCGTCTGAAACAAAGCAAGAACGTATAGATTCCTATGATTATATCAAAATCCTGCTGGTGATGCTGCTGTTGCTGCAACTGCTAGTTTATGTCCCACGTATTAAAGTAATGGACATAAAAGCATTTTGCATACTATCTTTACATAGTATACTCGGGCGATCTTTTTTTTCTACAACATTTCTTTCCTTAAAAAATAGTGAGTATAGAAGACAGGCATTATCATAATGTTCATGCAAATCACATCCACATCATCATTATTATCATCATCTATATATAGCAGATGAGCATCTTATTCAACAATTCATTTTTGTCTTTTTCTTGTTGTCAAGCGAAAAAGTTATAAAAAAGAGTAGAAAAAGATTGGAAAAAAACTGTTTAATTCAATGACATACGAGCGGCAAGTTGCTAGTCATAAAGCAAACACAAAAACATTAAAACACACATAGTCACTCACACAGGAGTAAAAGGAAACAATTTTTTGTATCCTTTTTGGGAAAATTCGTGTGAATGAAGAAATGAAAAGCGATACAAATGCGGCATTAGCAGCAGATGGTGAATCTTGAACCATGGACATACATTTTGAACAATAAACATCAGCAGTCAGAGTGGAAGGAAACAATGTAAATGACAACGTTACCCATACCTTACAGTCTATACTCAGGACCACGAATATAATCTGTTTAAGTTTCATGTTTGACGAGGTCAACTTGTATAATGCTTGCTTAAGCTCGCAGTCGTTAAGAATTTAAAGATATGGAGTGCAGAGTCATGGGAGATAAATTAAAACGAAGTTTACTGCGAGAGAGGAAAGGAAACTACAGCTCTTTTTAAGGAATCGAGGTCCTCTTCCACTTTATAATCTGAAGCATATACATACATACGTTAGGTTAATTAATTTCCTATATAATGGGGGAGCATAATGTCTACAAACAGAAGAAAAAGTGAGAATATAAATAATCATTTACAGAGGAACACATTTGTGTACGAAAATTACAACTTCAAGCAATTTAAACCACAGACACAGATCTAGGTCTATCTACAGAGCAGAGACAAGAGATGAAACGAAGTGAATGTGGGCTTAGAATAGGGGAATGCTAGAAAGGCACAACCTACAACGTAGAGCATAAAAAAATTATTTGCTTTCGTTGTAGTCGTTGACATTTATTATTTTAAGTGTAGGTGTTTGACAGATATTGTAAATATCGCTGCACTGGCACAGCTGATCGCTTGATTTTTCAATTTTTTTAAATACTATTTACATTCAAACATGGGACGGTGTTTGTCAAATGGAGGGATTATAACTAGAGTAACCAAAACGGCAAAAAAGCTTGATGTTTTCTATTCCATTTTCTCAGTTTTCAAGAGCAAAAAATTGTATTTACTGTTGATTTTGTTTATGATTTTCTGCTTTTTTTTCTAAATGGATATGTTTGTGCAACATTGGCTAGTATGTATCACAGATACATGGAACTGTATAGGCTTTTGTGCAGGGAGCAATGACCTGCACAGAAACTTGAGTTGAGTTGTAAACTTTTTCCTTCTGTTCTGCTTTTATATTTTTGTGTTCCAAGTAGCAGGAGAATCATTTGCATAATCATCAGTATCAACACCAGTATCACTATACAATCGCTATACAGTGTAAGGTTACCCTAACATGTAACATATTTAAATGTCACGTTTGGAAAGAAGCATTTCGTATCAAAAGGAATGATGGCTTCGTTAAACGGGCTGAAAATTAAACAAAAAAATAAATAAAGCAACATACAGTAGAAAAAAAGAAGAAGCAGAAGTGAATAATTGTACATGGAAAAAGGACTATAAACGAAATGAAAGGCAAAGCTTAAACAAGCAAGCAAGCAAAGCAGCTCAAAACAAATCTAACACATATTCAAATACATAATTTCAGAGCAGAAAAGTGTACGTCAAGCTACAATCTGAGCTGTGAGCGAATCATCACCACCATCATCGTCGTCGTTATGCTCGTAAACTAATCGCTAATCATTGAGCAGAGAAATGGGAAGAAACTGTTACAAAAGAAGAACTCAGAAATCATTTGAAAGGCAATCTACAAAAGGATTTTTTTATTTTGCACCCCATTTGCAACACCAACAAAAAAAAACAGCACAATAATACACATCCCAATGCATAAACATATGTATATATGTAGGCAGCGAATTCTATGATTTTATTTTGCTTTTACTCACAAGTTGTGCAATTGATAAGTTACTTTATGATAAGCTTTTGTTACCAAAAGGTATGAATGGTGATACCAGGCTTAAATATTTATTTATTTACTACAATTACAAATTAAAGTATAAGTATATACTACGAGCTGAGTAGCATGGACCACATGCTGGGTGTAGTGTAATAGACCAGAATCTCTAGTGGGAATCGATCTCACGACCCTCACTCTAATAGTCTCATCCATTGTCCACAACAGCTACCAGCGCACCCTAGGTTCCTAATTAATCAGTGCAAGTCTAATATTATCTTCTAAGCAATGATCCCACAACTGAGATACGCCTAATAGAAGTCAAATTTTCTGCCAGATTTTTGAAAGCATCCCCCGCGAACGCTACAATGTTACATCTGGGAAGATATTTTGAATTATCATTGTCTTGAACAAAATTACAAAAGTGTTATCAAGACTAGGCGACAGCTGATAAAATTTGTAGAATGCTTTTTCAGCAGATATTGGATAGAATTTCAGCCAGTGTACTGAAATCAAAGCTCACTTAAGGCAACAAACCCGCCTGTTGTACCACCACAAGACATCAAGCTGGTTGACAAGTTCCGATTAACCGGTCACAGCAATTAGTACAGAAACAACTGCTTCAAAGTAAACCAAAAGCCAGACTGAAAGTTGAATGAATCCACCATCCGACATTAATGACATAAAGTTGTTGAGTGTTGTCTTCTTCCTCGGTCCAAAAGTAATTAAGAAGTAAATAAAATTTTTTTTCATATCTCTCCATTACTCAACAACCTGTGAGAGTAGATTTGGTAAGAGGGGCGATTAAATAGCTGTTTGTCGGAACAGGAGAAAGAGACTGGCGTTTACCTTATGTGTCAGTGCCCTGATCTTGTCATGGAAAAATGGAGATTTTTAACCTCTTGCTTTCTGACATTATTGGCCGTGTTCCCTAATGTAGAGATTTGCTGCAATAGCGAGATTCAAATTAGATGCGTGTTGGTTTCCACTGGAAAATGCCTAATCTCCGGTTTGAATATTGAATGTGGTATCACAATGAGCCTTAATGATGGCTTAAGTGGGAACTCTTCTTTCAAGGAAGGAATTTTATGATATTACAATATTAGTTACATTATTTCCGAGCGCAGCAGAAACATGAAATTTTACAAAAAGAAAGCTTTCTGCCGTATTACGCGATTTTGAGACGATAAAAGAAAATCTAAATTCTTCTTGGTTGTATTACTGCTTTGGAAACCAGGATTGTGTTGAACAAAGTTTAACGACATTTGATACTAAGGAAGATGTTGGAATATCTGCCAGTTGAGGCCACATTAATCAAGATTACTGCTAGATAGAGTGAAAGAGATTGTTGAATACGGAATGTATCCCCTTTCATTAACTTGACAATTTGGCCTCGTTACCATATGTATGTATGTGATACTTCAAAAATATGCACATGTTTCGTCAACTTTCATTCAAAAGGCTGTTGAGGTATACGAACGTGTACATTTTACCTTACATTTTATGTTATTTTTGTTTTGAGTATATGAGTTCAAAATAATATTTTCTTGCTTTATTTGCATATAATGTACTGTATATATATATGCACATATAGAATATAATTTTTATAATAAAGTATAAAAAATAATGAAGTACTTAAGAACAAAATGACCCACACCTAGTTTTGAACAACGAAAAAAGGAGAGTTTTTCGTTTTTCTCTCCTAAACAAGAGGCTTCAGGGGGATTTATTACTTTTCAAAGTTCCTATGGTAGATCTCATCTCCTTGTATAAAAGGGATAAAATGAGAGTGCATTGCCTACAAAACATATGATTATGAATAATTTTTCTTACAACCCTCCAATAATCAGCCATAGTCAAAGCATGTTCAATTCCTATAAGTTGTTAACTTGTTTGTTTGAAGAGCTTCAAATAATTAGTAACAACAACAATAGTACGGAAATGCAACCTAATAAAGAGGAACTTGTAACAAACAGGATAACAGTTCCTAATACAATACAATACAACTACCATGACTAGTTCGTACTTCATGTTGTTGCTGTAGCTGTTGTAAGAGAAAGTATCAGCAACACGGAACATATAAGAAACAAGGGCAGGAGAGAATGGACGGGCTTCTGTTCATGTCCTTATCGAATTATGCCAAGAGCCTTACAAGAAACACCAACTCAACACAACATAGCGCAATACAATAAAAAAACAAGAAGTGAATTTCCTAGTATTCTAAAACTCATATGTATATGACTTGTTATTCCTGCAACTGCTCCTATAGATTCTGTTCATTGTGTCAACAAAGACACAATGATTCTAGGAGTTACAACGAAGAAAATAATGGGGAAGTGTTGTTCTTGAGTCGAGGTTAATGACAATATAATCCTAAAAGCATATGTAGAGGAGAAAGAGAGAGAAAGGGTGAAAGAGCTGTAGAGAATGACTAGGGGTTTGGAGATGACCACTTAACTATTTCATAAATTAAAATTGAAGCAAGTGGAAGCAAATGCAAAACATTATGCGAAACGTCTACTAAAAGCACACAACAATCCGAAGCAAGTAAAGTTAACTTAACAGTAATTTATGATGAATACATGCAACCCAACCATCCATCCAACCTAACTATCCAAACCTTCATTCACCCATCCATCAATACTTTTTCTGGCTACTTTAATTTTTTTGTTGTTGTTAATTTCCCTACGCATTTTTACCCCTTTTTAATTCTTGTTTTATTCTCCCCTTGTTTTATTCTTATTCCGTTTTCGTTATACTTGTCGTTATTACTCCTTTCTTTTATTTTTCTTCTGCAGTGAATATGCGTATTTTCCCGTTTCTGTTGCTCTTCACTTCAATTTACTCTCTGCCTGCTACATTTTTTCCATACTTTCCTTTCACCATAAACAGGATATTCTTTGAATCTTATATATAAAAATGAGTGTGTGTTTGATTGTATGTTTGTATGTTTGAAGTTTATAGACGACTAAACGGCTGAACCGATTTTCTTGAAATTTTCACAGTATCTTCCTGTATGTCTGGAAGGAGTTATAGGCTACTTTTTATGTTGATATTCTAAATGAGCGAGGGGCCATGCCCATGTATACTACATACTACATACTTAATATTTAATTGCATTTGAAATATATTACTCATACGCATAGTTACCCCTAAAGTATGCTATCTATGATTCCTGATGTATAAAACCAAAGAAAATAAAATATAAAGAATGTGAATTTTGGTATATTTTGGAATATTTTTCAAAAATATTTCACGACGCGGGAGGAAAGATAGAAGGGAAAGATAAAGAAACCAAGAGCGTAACAATGTTCTCAATTGTTCTCATCGTGCGTTTTTGTTGTTTGACTAATTTTTTATTTATTCTTCTGAAACAGTGTTGCCACGAAAAAAATTTTGTAACCAACATTTGTGAAAAACTCACCAAATAAGAAAAAATATAACCAAAATTAAACTCATAGACTTTTGTTTTATCCTAAATAAAGCATATTTTCATTGTCTAGAACGCTTTCGATTATAAGTACATTCACACACACTTATAGTAAGTTAGCTTTTTAATAACTGTTTTATGCAGTGTATTACAATAAATACATAATGCGACCTGTTTTGGGCAATAAAAAAAAATCAATTTTGGGCGGGACGAAGTTCGCTGGGTCAGCTAGTTGTAAATAAAATCTACGCATTATTGCTAGAGAAGTAGAGGGGACATTGTGTGACACTCCTGCGTTTGATTCCAAAGACATGCATATGAAAAATTGTCGGGGGTTTTAGTTTTGGTGGTGAAATGCATGCGTCGGTACACTCTTTTTTCAATGCAATGACATTTCAATTGTTTCCCAACCAATGTAACTAACACTCGTTCTAGGAACATATGAAATGATTCGTTTACATATTTTATAACTTTAAGATTGCTTCTGTTACATAGTGTTAATAAAATATTTTAAAGTTACACTTTTCCTGCAAAAGTATTTTAAACTAAATTTTCGATTAAAAATGTCGTGACGTTTAAAAAAATTGATAAAATTTTTCCATCTTCGGTGCTAGTATTGACAAGGTATTGATCGCTTCAATTTTCTAACGAAGATAATTTTGATTAATCAAAAGTAAACGTCATTTTATCCACTTCATTCAGTCCAGGAGAGAGTTTGTTAGATAATAGAAGCCCATGGTAGGTTGTGTGTTCGCTTATTAGACGTAAAGACCGGGTTCGAGCCCCAGGCCAGACATCAAAACGAAATATGAGAAATAAAAATATTTCTTCGGCGACTTCCTCTCATCAGATTTCTGGCAAAAACATTGAGAGTAAATAAACCTCCCATGAAAAAGTTTCACAAAAATTTGTCGTTCGGAGTGGACTTTAAACTGTAGGCCCAGCCCGCCACTCAAGTATAAACATTAAGGCACACAACATGAGTGGTGTGAGAAGCTAGGCCGTAAGACTGACTGAAGGGTTGTAATGGCCAATTATGTATGTATGTATGTATGGTTTACACCACATATCCCTCACAAATACGGACAACCTTATGGGGTTTTCCAAAAGATAATGAAAGTAAATTCTTGTGCCAGTAGGGTCATGCATGAATGGCTCCAAATTTGGGTGCAGAACTTAAAAATCTCTAACAAGGGAATTTCAAAAAAGCTACTTTATGCTTAAATACAGTAAGTAAGAACAAAATTAGACCCGCTGAGCCCAACATAGATCATTCTATACGATTGTTGTGTAACAAAGAAGTTCGAATAGTGCTTTGATTTTAAAAAGTTTTAGACTTGAAGGTTAATCGATAGCAGGCGATGGCTAACTATGAACAATACTTTAAAGAAATTTATATGGCATCGATGAATAAGAATACAAAGTCTTTAAATTATTTACCCAAAACGTAGATGCTGAGTGCTAATTTTATATATTAGTGGCAGGACCTAAAGTTTAAACGACAGATTTTTGAGAAACTTTTCGTAGTAATTTTATTTATTTATAAAATGATTTCCAAATATTTGGTAAAGCATATCAACAAAGAATGATGAAAATGCAATGAAAAAAAGGGATAGAGAGAAAAAGGAGAAAAGAATCCAAAGTACGAACTTAAGCAGGAAAATCAATTAGCATAACGCCTCGTTTAAAGCCGCAGGCTCTAATAAATTGTAAAACCACTACACCACTGCCAATAGCCTTACAATATTGGCAGTGAAAAAGTACCAGGCTGAGAAGCTACCAACATCAGCTTAGGTTTTCCCCGCTCTTGTCTGTTCTGCGATGGAAATGACAATTTACTGGCACACACACACAACTCACATGGCCTTCTGTTTAAATTGTTATGCTGCACAGTCTGTGGTCTAACCTACTTGCATCAGATTGTTTGCAGAGTTTATGGATATTTTATAATGAACTTGCCTCACCGACTTTAAGAAATTGTGCTCCGTTTATATGTGAGTGTATACTCATGAATATGGCACGCAGTTCATCACCATAAAACAAACAACAAAAAAAGCACTAAAAGAAGCAAATAGGAGAAGAAGAGCAGAGGAGAGGTGATGTAAAGACAATAAGATAAGTACACACGAATACCACTGGCTACTGACAAGTCAGAGGCACAACAACTATGCCATCGTATGTATTGAGATTTACACAATAATCTACTGGGGACCTATATTGTGGAGTGAGAGTCGTCCATTTTGTTGATCTAATTTTGACAGAAGTGAAATGATGCAAAATGTTTTGCAATATTTGTGTAGTTGCTGAAAGAGTAGAAATTATATCATCTGCGTGATATCGCTAGCAATGATAATCTCGTTATATCTATCGTAATAAAATATTTCTTATTAGTATTAAAAATCGAACGTATTGAAGAACCTGATAGCCCTAACGTTTTTTCCAAATTAAGCCTTGGAAACAATTCCAAGATGGTCCTACAATTCCACGACTTCAAGCATTTTTACTAAACCTACCTTTAGCCAGTAGAGACTACTGTGCATTGCATTTGTGGCATAAAAAGTTTTAGAACTAGAGGAAATCCCGGGACGGGAATTCCCGAGAATTCCGCAAATTTTTCAATCCCGAAATCGCGGGAAATTTGTTCGGGAATTCCCGGGAATTATTGTGCATGAAAATTTTTGACTATTTAGCAACATTTAGATATACTTCACTAGGAAGGACAATGTTTGAATCTCTTATATACCGAATTAGAGAAAGAAGAGATATAAAATTAAAAATAAAAAAATCACAAAATACTTGAAAGATCCTGAAATTTTTAATAAAAATAATAAATTTTTTCCGAATGCTTCAAAACATTCAATTATTTTATATGCAGAACAAATTTGTAGCCGCCTTTTTACTAAAAAAAAATATAGAATTAGAAGCAATAGAAAGCAACGATAATGATATTTTAGAATATAAAAATTTTGAGGACATTTAAACGATGCAATAAATAACATTACTGAAATATCTGCATCAAAATATAAAAAATCTTTTAGAGGCCTTGTTAACTATAAGTCAACATCTGTTGAAAGCGAGAGAGTTTTCTCTCTCGAGGGTCAATATGTTACTAAAATCAGAAACCGACTTCCAGATGCATCAATAAACGCATTGTCGGTTTAAAAACTCATTTTAAAAATATTAAATAAATATGTTAATAGATATATAGTTTTTTTTATGTTTTATGTATATATTTTTAACTAGTTTTTAAAATACATTGAATTATTTATTTTTTTAAAGAACTGTACCATTTATATGTTTCTATTGTTATTTTGTTTTATGTTTTTGATTTCATTAATATGAATTTAAAATAAAAAATACATACTTAACAAAGTAAATATATGATTTTATGTTCTAGGCGGGAATTCCCGACATCCCGGGAAATTTCAAAATCAGTCCCGGTTTCCCGGGAAATTAATAAGTTCGGGAAATGAAAAACACTACTATCGACCCACCCGCTTGTGCTCGCTGTGCGATAGAGTCTGATATGTCTTTGCGGATCGTAAAATCTCAACGTATTTCCTTAGCCTCATAAACGACAGCAAAAGGTGATGCCAATGATGTTGATCTCATCCTAGTGCCTTGGGGCTACTGACACTTTATCTCCATTTCGAGACCACAAAATTACGATCACATCCACATGATGATCACGTAACACGTTGACCGCTGTCATTTCTCAGTACAACTTCCATGTTGAAAAGTTTTATTATATGGACAGCTCTCAAGTCTTTACCACTATTTAATACAAAGGCGAGCTTAGACTTGTATGGCTGTATGGCTGCTCTGGAATGTTTTTGTCTTGATAATCATTTCATCAGTAGATAACGATTCTTCATTCATATTTTTTTCACATTTTAATATTTTTTTCATGAACACCAACCACACCCACTAACTTATTTGGTAACGCATCCTAAAGGATTTTGAAAGTAGACTTCAATGGAGCCTTGAAATGTTTCCTTTCTACGAGAAAAGTTAAGTTCCTCTGCTAAGTATCGTAAATGTTAAGCCCTGGCGCTTTTTATGTACTAATCAGGATGTACCAGTAAATATCTTTTTAACATCACTGGCCTGAGTACTACATGAGTACATATAGAAATATGTTTACCCAGCTCTGATGTGCGTAGACTAAAATTCTGAATTAAATAAATATTGCGAAAGGACTTGTGGATTCTTTCTAAGTGTCACTTAATTACTGAAAGCAGGAGATCAAGTTTTGGAGGCTCTTTTGGTGATAAGATAATATGTATTAAAAACGTTACGAACATTTTGGAAAATTATAATAAGACGAAATAGGAATCATCTATCAGACTATCAAGAAATAACCTGAGGTCGGCAACCGCACTTTTGCTAGGACTCTGCAGACTCTGACATGTTTTGAATGGAGTTTATCTCGAGCCCAACATTTATATTCTAAAACGGTGAGATTGAACCTGTGAGACAATAATGCATCCCAGAGGGAATCACATGAATGCAGCATCCTGAAGTGTGACAGGGTATTAGGCTAGCAGAAGACATTATAAGGATACCCATAAAGTTTAAGGAGAGTACAGTATTGTCACAGTACTAAAGCAGGTTTTTGTTACGACAATATGATGAAATTGCAAATTTATGGGATATGAGTAACGAAGAATGAAATTGAATCACATTGCAAAGCAATTCGGAACTTTATACACTTAAAACCGAAAACGATACATCGAATAGAATTAATGCATGTGTTTTTATTATACTACTAGCTGACCCAGCGAACTTCGTCCCGCCCAAAATTGATTTTTTTTATTGCCCAAAACAGGTCGCATTATGTATTTATTGTAATACACTGCATAAAACAGTTATTAAAAAGCTAACTTACTATAAGTGTGTGTGAATGTACTTATAATCGAAAGCGTTCTAGACAATGAAAATATGCTTTATTTAGGATAAAACAAAAGTTTATGAGTTTAATTTTGGTTATATTTTTTCTTATTTGGTGAGTTTTTCACAAATGTTGGTTACAAAATTTTTTTCGTGGCAACACTGTTTCAGAAGAATAAATAAAAAATTAGTCAAACAACAAAAACGCACGATGAGAACAATTGAGAACATTGTTACGCTCTTGGTTTCTTTATCTTTCCCTTCTATCTTTCCTCCCGCGTCGTGAAATATTTTTGAAAAATATTCCAAAATATACCAAAATTCACATTCTTTATACTTTATTTTCTTTGGTTTTATACATCAGGAATCATAGATAGCATACTTTAGGGGTAACTATGCATATGAGTAATATATTTCAAATGCAATTAAATATTAAGTATGTAGTATGTAGTATACATGGGCATGGCCCCTCGCTCATTTGGAATATCAACATAAAAAGTAGCCTATAACTCCTTCCAGACATACAGGAAGATACTGTGAAAATTTCAAGAAAATCGGTTCAGCCGTTTAGTCGTCTATAAACTTCAAACATACAAACATACAATCAAACACACACTCATTTTTATATATAAGAAAATGAATGAAAATGTGTTCGGAGAAGCTTTAAAAATGAGACAGCTTTTCCATATTCAAATAAACTGTAGGTCGTTCCTGTACTGAGGAAATAACGTCTTGCAGACTTTATCTACATTAAGAGTATGAAGCTACTTGAATACTTGGGGGTTCAACAGATTAGAAGTTAAATAGCCAACCTCCTTTATTTTTAGGTTGGGATTTGAAACGGAAGTGCATCTTTAATTAACATGAACGACAATTTTTATGCCTTAAAGTGTTAACGTTGAAATATTTTTTCACTCACTTCTTGAGTCATCTTCTACTTCTCCACTTCAAAGTCTTTGCATTCTTTGAATTTTAAATTACTTTTAAAGGATTTTAACCATTTCTCATTCCTGAATGCACTGTCTGTCTGTCTGTTGGTCTGTTTTATTGCTTCTTTTCTTACGTTTTTTTTATTGAATTTAAAGAAATCAATCAATGAAATTGTTGTTACCTGTTGGTCATAAATTATACACGCTTAACGGGCAACTGAAATTGGGCGTAAATGATATCTTCACAGGCTTAGAAGCAGTTAATGGAGGGAAGGTATGAGCCATAATGTGGAATAAACGATTACCAGCCGTACAATTACATATAATTTACATTTTCTTGACAGTAAAATTTTTTTTGACAATAATTACTGTGTTAATTTATGCTTACAGAGGATTTCAATAGGTAAACCTACACATTGTATCTCTTTAAACTCATTAGTAAGTGATTAAGTTAGTAGTAGGTAGTATTTGTATTTAGATGTTATTGTTGTAATCTATTTAATGAATTTATTAATTAATTTAATCAAATCCACAACGATAATGTTGTCTACAATAAAAGATAAGTCAAGTAAACGTACAATGATAACCATGGCATGAGTCATATAGCCAGCCATATATTTGGGATGTATGGGTATGTGGCAAAGTCTCATTATATATTGAATTCTAAGCTATTCTATTGGAAATTTCTAATAGTTTTGAATTTGAATTCAATGTTCAGTTTATATTTTACCATATGCTTATGCTTCAATACACTGACTTTCTTGAGATTTTGTTTTGCAATATGCCACACACTCATTATCTTAAAAGTCTAGTCATGTGGCAATCAAAGAATAATAATTTTCTATTTAGCTAACCCATGAATTTATTTGGGGGAGGGGAATTATTGTTGATGTGATTGTACTTCAATATCATACAGGATATTACACTGTTTACACAGAAAGATGGTGTTTGAGATTCAAAGTGTTACACAACTGAGGGTTATAATCTCCTTTTTATCATTTCTCCGTTTGCATTATTCAAGAACCAAATCAATGAAGTGGGAAAGACAGCCCGATTATCTAGGTTCGACAGGTTTATAGTAGTATTGTTATCTCATTTGATAAAAAAAAAACTTGAAATTGATGTTCATGTTCATAGTTTAGTAGGTAGTCTTGGCATTTTAAACGTGAGGTCACGGTTCAAACTAGAGTTTAGACATATCGAACCAAATGTAAAACAATATTTCTTCTGCGACTTCCTCTCAGCCGATGCTTGGCAAAACCTCTGAGAGTAGAGTAAAAATTAACATGAAGAGTTTCTTAAAAATCTGTCATTTCGGAATCGATTTTATACTGTAGATCCCGCCACTCATGTATAAAATTAACACACACAACATAAGTGGTGGAAGAAGTTAGATCGTAATTTTTAAACTCTTGACGTCTATTCTGGTGTCTCGACCGTCCAGTAGCACTTTCTAGTTACTGGTTTTTCTTTTGTATTCGCGGTGAAAACTGTGAAGGAGTCTCAAATCGCACTGGTTGTGCCAATTTAAATGCCAGCACTCTATTCTAATATTAGAATTCTGAAAGGTGCGATGATGCTTCACACGACCTAAGAAGCGGAAGCAATAAACAAGTTCATGTGATGGTGAGTAAATACAAAGGGATACTGAATCTTCTTATATATAAAAATGAATGTGTGTTTATTTGTTTGTGGGTTTGTTTAAAGTCTATAGACGGCTAAACGGCTGAACAGATTTTCTTAAACAATATCTTCCTGTATGTCTGGAAAGAGTTATATGAGTTATATAGTATGAGTGTTATTGCCTAACAAAATATTACGTATACGTCACCCGTCAGCTCTATCTAATCTTCTATATATGTAGGTATATAAAAATGAATGTTTGTTTGTATGTAATTAATAGAATCGTAAACTATGCATTTGATCATGTTATGATCTTCAGGAAAGTTGTTGCCCATGAGCCCGGGAAGGTTTCTAAATTGGTATGACCAATATCCGACAGGTGGCGTCACTGAAAATTACTCAAAATTAATTGAATCGTAAACTGTGTATTTGATTATGTTATGTTCTTTAGCAAAGTAGTTGCGCATGAGCCGCCGAAGATTTTTAAGTTGATATGACTAATATCCGACAGGTGGCAACACTGAAAATGCATTTAATCATGTTACGATCTTTAGCAAAGTTGTTGCGCATGAGCCGACAAAGGTTCTAAGTTGGTATGACCAATATCGGACAGGTGGCATCACTGAAAATGACTAAATATGAATTAAATTCGACTTCAAACAGACCTACTGCCATTCATGTATAAAAATTAACACACACAACATAAATGGTGTGAGAAGCTAGGTCATACTTCTTACTCAAGAGTTGTAATGACCAATTAAGTAACGCATCTATAGCAGTGCTCTGTATTTTTAAGCCTTTAACGTCTACTTTGGTGTCTCGACTGTCCAGTAGCACTTCGTAGTTACTATTTTATCTCTTGTTGAAAACTATGAAGGGGTCCCAAATCCCACTGGTAGTGCCAATTTAAATGCCAGCACTCTTTTCTAATATTAGTATTCTGAAATGTGCGATGATGCCTCAGACGACCTAAAAAGCGGAAGCGATGAACAAATTCATATCGTTAGTCTAATTCGCAAATGTGTTAAGTCCCTTTTTTTCAAATTTCACAGGAGACATAAAAAACATTGTAACATTTCCAGTTTTGAAAATTTTTATTTTTTTATTTATTACAAGTTAAAAAATATAAAATTTTTCTATATATGTACATAGTTTGAGATTTTACTAAAAAGTATTGCAACAAATTAAAGCTTACATTAGAGTGGACTTAAATTAACTATAAATATATTTCTTACATTAAAGGAAAAAAGATAGTAAAAACCTTATTGAAATTTGAAGAAATTTTTATATCAAACCTTCTATCAATTTCGTACTGAAATTGAAGAAGTTGGTGATATTACAAATTTCTTACCAAAGAGTAACTTGAAAACCTGTTGCGATTCTCAAAGCTTTGTCTAATATTACGGATTACAGTCATAAACATATCTTGTTTGTATTTTTCATGTAGTCTACTAGTTGAATATCGCTTAGATAAGTTAAAAATAATCTTTAAATTTTTATTTTGTATGATCTGAAGTTTTTTAATGTGAGTTTCGGCACATCTTTTTGACCAAACTTGACAACCATAGGACATTATTGGACGTATGCACATTTTGTAGAGTAAAATCTTGTTTTTCCACTTTAAAGAAGACTTTCGGTTCAACAAAGGGTATAAAGCTCTACCACATCGAATAGCTTTCTCACACGTTTGTAGAACATGCTGTCTAAATGTTAACTTTTTATCTAAGACAATACCCAAATATTTGATTGTATCATTGAGAGCAATTTCAGTTCCACCAATAGTCAGAGGAATCGTAGGAATTCTTCTCGGCGACTTGTTAAAAGGGAAAATTATAGCTTGTGTCTTTGCTTCATTAATTTTAATTTTCCATTTGGAGAAATATTTCTCAGAATATAGAAAACCTTTTTTCAAGTTCTTAACTATGGCATTTGATACTTTGCCCGTTGTTATTATTGCAGTGTCATCTGCATACAATGCTGCCGATTGGCTTCTTAATATTTTAAAGTCAGCAATATAAATTGAATACAGTATAGGGGATAATACTGACCCTTGTGGTACCCCGGCCAAGATGTTTCGCTGCGAGGAGTATTCGTTACCAATATTGACAACAAATGATCTCTCATCTAAAAAGCTTTGAACAATCTTTTGTAGATACACTGGGTAGCCAAACGAATTTAGTTTATATATGAGAGCATTATGCCACACAGAGTCAAAAGCCTTTTCTATATCTAGACAAAGTATTCCAGTGCTCTTACGCTGATTTTTGTTATTAGTTATAAACTTAACAATACGTTCTACTTGGTGAATTGTGGAATGTTGCTTTCTAAAACCGAACTGCTCATCTTGAATAATATTATTGTCTTCAGTAAATGCATTTAATCTGATAAATATTATTTTTTCAAATACCTTGTCAAGACAACTTAGCATACTAATTGGCCGGTAGCTATTAGGTGATTTAGCATCCTTATTTTGCTTCAGTATTGGTATTATTTTTGCAGTTTTGAATTTTTTTGGGAAATAGCCGTTACTTAGGCACCAATTAAAAATTTTTGTAAGTAATGTGAAAAACAAATCAGTCATATTTTTCAACATAACAGAGTTTATTCCATCTAAACCAGGGGCTTTAGAATTTTTTAGCGACTTAACCAACATTATAATTTCTTCCTTTGTTGTTAAATATTGATGTACATTATCAGGTAAAGCTTGACGTTTTAACCATTCTATATGTTTCTTAACTGCATTATCGATTGTAGATGACATATTAAACGTTGTTTGATGATAGTTTTCGAAAACTTCAGCTATAATGTTTGCCTTTTCTTTAGCATTATATATATTAGCGCCATCTACCGTTAAGTGGCTAAACTCGTTTTTGTCTCCTTTGATTGCCTTTGCTATTTTCCAAAACTTTTTGCTACCAGTTGGCAAGTTGCGTATAAATTGATTCCAGCTGTTATTTCTGTCAATGCTGATGTATTTTGAAAATTTGTAAACTTTTTAAACGCCATTATTTTTACAAAATAGCTCTCTTTAAATGACCTAGATCAAAAATCAACTCAAAAAAATCGAATTAAAGCAAAAAATTAGCACGTGTTTTTAATATTTTTCGTAATTTTGTGGATTTAGCGTTTTGGCCAACCACAAAATTACAACAACTTTAAACTACATAATGACATTTTTTGTTGTTGTAAAATATGTATTTTGCATACCATATGTGATATGTTACCGTTTTGCATTAAAATCTGAATTTTGGAAAAAAAGTGGACTTAGCGTCTTTGCGAATTATACTAACGATATGACCCATTGTGTTACCCAGTGTAAGGAAAGCCCCCAAGTCATGATGCGTTAGTGGTTATTACTGTGCGTTAGTGGAATATTACTGTGACACTGAAGCGCCCAGAAAGAAGGTCGAAGGTGACGAGTTATTCACAACATTCGACAGAGATCTTATGGCAGCCTGACTATCATAAAATATCAAGATTCGAGTGAAAGGAACACCGTTGGTGAGGATAAATTGAGCAGCCCGGTAGATGACCATTACATCCGCCTGAAATATGCTGCAATAGTCCTGCAGCTGGAGTGAAATGTTCAGGTCCAGTTTCCTAGAGTAGACTCTGCTACCAACCCCGTTATCGACTTTAGAGCCATCGGTGTATACATCAAGGAGTTCCGGGGGAAGATCATGTCAAGGTCTTAGTCCCCTGTGCTCTGAATCAGAAACTGAATACCCCTGTTAAAACAATATTTCGCAGGGAGATAATCAATGTCCAGTGAAGCCACGGGATTAATATCCAAAATAGAGGAGAAACCAGATGGGACAAGGCGCCAACGAGATTGGGCATTAAGTCTAGGCGCAGTGAACAGTCAAAAAACAAAAATAAACTCATTAGCTGTAGTGGTACAGTGAAATGTTTTCTACGAACGCAGTGAAGCACAGTTGTTAATTTCAAAACGATCACTATTGCTTACAGCGTTTCAGCTCTTGTGGTTTCTCTTGTGCTTTTGCTGTACTTATTTGCTGTGTTTTACTTTGTAAATAACTGCTTAAAGGTTTTATATGATAAAAATGTGGGTGTATTTGTGAGAAGCATGTGTATAACCCAGAGGAAAATTGTTAGTATTTATTGTTTCAAGCAGTGTTCGAACAAATATTGTTTACAAAATATTGTGCTTTTTGATCCCATTACTCTTCGGAATAATAGAAATATTTCACTTAAAAATTCAAGGAAAATTCTGTGAATTTTACCCATTGCAAAGGATGGCAATATTTCACTAGGCAGAAAATATCATTATGGAAAGATTTAATTCAATTTGAGGACCATAAAATATAATGACCATGAAATATCCAGGTACCTGCAATATGTAATGATGACTTTTGCTACAAAACCATAAAAACTTGTGCGAAAAATACCATTGTCGGTCGTTTGAAAAAAAGTGCACTGGTTACATTGAAAAATTCTGGTACCTGAATATTCGAAAGGGTCACCTTTTTTGTTAGTGTGTTCGTAAAACTGTCCTCCTTCGTATAGTTTGAGAAGAGTTCGAAGAAAATCAAATTACTTTCTAATTTCGTTACCTGCGTTCCATAAACCATATGTTCTTTTCTTCTTCACAACAACAATACAATGCAGTTTGAAGCTTCAAGTGAACTTACCTTTTTTGTAAGCACGTATATAACATACATACATACATAATTGGTCATTACAACCCTTCAGTCAGGATTACGGCCTCGCTTCTCAGCACGTCTATAAAAGGCATCTAAATCAATACTACTGTATCAGTTATCTGTTAGACGTCAAAGTGGCCGAAACGGTTATTAAAAGTTCTTTTAAAAATTGATAAAAAAAAATTTTCAAAATCAAGTCTTTTATTTTGAATATAATAATTCGAATGGAATCCTCAAGCTTAAGCCCCTCTTTAATTCCTGATCGTCATATTAATGCCGAAGGATGGAAATCATTAAAACGCGCACCGGAACGATATTCAGAATCGGATGACAATTCTCTGGGTAGCGATGGTGAAGATTTCATAATCGAAAATCGTCACAGTAAACGCCTTAAAGGTTTGGACAATTCATATTTGGAGGACGCCTACTTTGAGTCGCCGGTCATATTGCGTCCCAAACGTAATTTTCAGGAAGTAAATCAGGGAATTTTGTCTCCCATTACGGAGATATCGATTAATTTAAATGAAACTTCCTTGTGCGGCGGGAACAGTTTGCAAGATTCATCATCTACGGCTGCTGATTGCGGTTATGACGAAGGCACAACGCCAGTAAGACGTAAAGACGTTTCCAAAAGGTCTCAACGTTATAAAGAAGATGCCAAAATAGTCTCAGCAAAGGACCAGTACTGGAATGGTGATGCCAATGGCGATATTGTTGACAATGATAAATTAGACGACGAAAAAGAATCTTTAAACAATTTGGATCCAAGTTTTCAAGTCCAACGTTCAACACGTAAA
The DNA here is from genome assembly GCA_930367235.1 of Sarcophaga rosellei. Taxonomy (NCBI): domain Eukaryota; kingdom Metazoa; phylum Arthropoda; class Insecta; order Diptera; family Sarcophagidae; genus Sarcophaga; species Sarcophaga rosellei. The sequence goes on along the minus strand of OV884018.1, from coordinate 60,339,401 downwards.
CCATCTTCAAATCGTTTGAACTTCGATGCTTCCTTGTTCGATATGGGTGTGGAAGAGACATCGTTCTACGAAGATGACCATGTCAGTCAAAATCAGCCCGATCAATCGACTGCTTTAAATTTGCCTAATGATTTAAGTTCTTTGATTAGGGGTCAAACCATTAAAAGTTCTCCCATTAAGACACCAGAAATGCGTAGACCTAAAGTAAGACGTTGTTTGAGTATGATGGAAAATACGCAATTGCTTCAGCCAAAGACACCAGAGTCAGTTAATGCCTGCAATGCTAATGCCGCCAATATCACTCCTTTTAGTTCTCGTCTTAATGGCAACTACAGCTTTAAGCGTCCCGAGCCACCATCTACCACCTGCTCACCGATACAAACAAAACGCTACCGTGGTGACGTAAAGAAGAATCTCGATGGCTCATTCATAGGCAGCAACAGTACTAGCAAAACTTCACCTGCCGCCAACTCCCCCTCATGCTTGGCGCTGGCAGGCACCAGCAAAAACAGCACGATAACCCACCTTATATTACGCAAAAGTATGTCCATGAACGACGCTGAGATCATGTCGGCTCTAAATCGTTCCGAAAACAAAGACGAACCCGATCTAATTGGTGATTTTAGTAAACCGTACGTTTTACCTCTCATCGAGGGACGTCATCGTGATCTAAAATCTATTACAAGTGAAACTGTGGCTCGTCTCTTAAAAGGTGACTTTGATGATAAAGTAGCCAACTTTAAAATCATCGACTGCCGTTATCCTTACGAATACGAGGGTGGCCATATTACTGGCGCAAAGAATTTATATACTCAAGAACAAATCATCGAAGAGTTCTTTACCAAACAAAAGACTGAACAGCAACAGACCAGAAACGAGGAATCTGGCAGCAAGCGCAATATTATAATATTTCATTGTGAGTTCTCATCAGAACGTGGTCCAAAATTATCGCGATTTTTACGCAACTTCGATCGGGAGCGCAACACTAATGCTTATCCCGCCTTAGATTATCCTGAAATATATTTGTTGCATGACGGCTACAAGGAGTTCTTCGAAACTCATATTGAACACTGCACTCCTCATGCTTATCGTCCCATGTTAGAGCCCTCCTACAATGAGGTATATCGCCACTATCGTGCCAAAACAAAGTCATGCAATGGTGATGGTTTTGGTGGTGCCACGCAGCGCATGAAGAAATCTCGTTCCAGACTTATGCTGTAAATAACAACATCAACATCATAATTTTTTATTATAATTTAGTTAGTTTATCTAGAAATGTTTAGAATTATTCAATTCTTTTCTTTTGTGTTTTTTTTTATGTTTTCTTATTTTCAAATAAAATAAATAATAAAAAAAAAAAAAAAAATGTTTTCTTATGTTTTCATGTATTTTTAGCACACTTTTTTACCTCCATCATCACATTTATAAACCTTGTATATTTTTATTTTTTTTATTTGAATTAAAATTTTTCATTTATGTATGTATGTATTTTTGTTTTCGTATTTTTATTTAGTTGAATTTGTGTACAGTAGTTGAAAATTCTCAAATTGTAATCCTCTGTAAAAACAAACAACATTTTTTTTTAATTGTGTGCATTATATATACTATTAATGTAGGGTGCCAATCTCATTCGACTTGACTACGATTGTAAACCTAACGGACATGCGGACAAAGGGTATAGAAACGAATAGGAATTAACGAAGAGTTGAGTAATGTTTCAGTTGTGTATATGAATAACGAACATGAGAACAATAGTATAGAGCAGGGCCGGCAATACCTATGCATGCGTGCATGTCACCCATTACTAAATTTACAACAACGTACTCTCACGAGTACGTTGTACAATGGGTCAATTCGACCTCCGGTTAATTGACAAGTACACGTCCTCTAACCTAACCTAACCTACTCTCACGATCAAAACCACACTCAGTCTCGTTTGAGCATTCATTGAAAGAGGTTGTGTTGTCGCATGCTTCTTGCTTTTGTACATGAAGATCTTCTAATGCAGGGATGTACAGTATGAATATCTAAGAAAGTTTTCTATTAAATATGTATATTTCCAAAAAAAAAAAAACAAATTTTAATCTAAAATGCTTTCTTAAATCAATATCAATAATCAAAGAAGTCTAAACGAATTTTACAAATTTTAATTTAATAAACTAATATTTTTAATTCAAATACCACCATTTAAAAATTTAAAAATTTAAATTTTCCATGTCTGCATTGTAGTGAATGTAAGAGTATACATTTTTCTCCTTTCTTATTTTTCGCTCTCGCAACAACTGACCAATAGCAAGTGTTGTCGGGCTCTGGTTTAAACCAATGTAGGTTAGGTTAAGGGGTAGCTTGCCGTTCGTAGGCAAGTTCACGTGATGGTTATATCGTTAGTCTAATTCGCAAATGTGTTAAGTCCCTTTTTTCAAATTTTACAGTAGAAATAAAAAACATTGTAACATTTCCAGTTTTTAAAATTTGTAAACTTTTTAAACGCCATTATTTTTACAAAATAGCTCTCTTTAAATGACCTAGATCAAAAATCAACTCAAAAAATCGAATTAAAGCAAAAAATTAGCACGTGTTTTTAATATTTTTCGTAATTTTGTGGATTTAGCGTTTTGGCCAACCACAAAATTACAACAACTTTAAACTACATAATTACATTTTTTGTTGTTGTAAAATATGTATTTTGCATATTGTTACCGCTTTGCATTAAAATATGAATTTTGGACTTAGCGTCTTTGCGAATTATACTAACGATATGATGATAAGTAACTACAAAGGGATACTAAATAGACTATAAGTTTAAGACGCAATAAAAAAAAAACTTGCATTATACTTCGCGGACAGTAATGCTGGAGACATGGTTTTAGACAATAAGAATCCAATAATCCCAAGCACATGGGGGATTTACACCTTCGGAGGCAGATTAAAAGAAACCAGAATCTGATAGAGTAGCGCAGAGTGAAGTAGAGTAAACCATATCAGAGCAAAGAAGAGCAGAATAAACAATAAAGATAGATCAGAGTAAATAAAAGTTTTCAATAATTACGATTTATTTAATCAACAATTCAAATAATAATCATTGATTTCGAATAACTGGATTACAACTTTCGTTTCCAAAAAACCACTTTGTGATCCACCCTATACCCGGCCAGTTTTCGAAAATAAACATTACAAACATACTAAAAGAAAACAACAACAGTAAAACACAGTAAAACTTAAGACCAAAACAAATTTCACTTTGACAGAACAACAATTCTGCACACACACAAATAGTTCACAAATTACGACCTAAACTAAAAGCTTCAAGTCGTGAAGTATTCCTCATCAATATCCTTAGAATGGTTGAACCCATAAATGTATTAAACGAGTATTTGAGTATTTGAATCGCTTTGTATGAGATAAGTTTAAGCCATATTTTGTAAACCCAGGTATGGCTGCTTGCAAACACGTATGAATCCGCAATATGGTAGCAAACAGACCAAAGCATTATTAAATTGTTGCTGCTACTGCTGCCTGCTTTGCATTACATGCTGCATTCAGTCTCTTTATTGTTATCGTTATTGTTACTATTATAAATATTATCGTTCTTTGATTTTGTCTGTGAAATCTTATGATTGATTTCAACTGTATTACACATGTGTACACCATTTCCAAAAAGGTATTTGAAATATTTTTCTCTTAAGATTTCATAATGATTTCGTCTCAGCAATGCTTGTCAGTATGACATGATATACAGGAGAGGTATTTTAAAGATAAAACCAATACTACGACGAGGTCGTACAAATCAAAAATTTGCAAAATTGTTTTTATGTGGAGTTAGTTAAAGTGACAAGGATTCACTAGTCATTTCGTCACTCTCTCGTTTGCTTTTTGTCTTAAGGACTTAATAGTACAGCGTATTTAAATTTAGGATTAATGGTGTTCCATACGGAATGTTTAGAGCCACAATGAAGGAGGTAATAATTCGGTATACCCATTATCATGAAAGACATGTACAAGATGCTATACAAAACGAAACAGTGACATTCTGCCTTAAGTCAACGCTGATTTGATTAGAGGACGTTGCCAAAACAGTTTTGTAAAACTTATTTTAGGAAAAAGTCTCAACATTACAAAGAACACAATTTAAGTTCCAGGGCGATACATGCCTATTTTTGATAACAGTATCCTTCGATTGCGGCCGATTTTGCAGCCCTATGCTCCCTAGAGGAGTAAGAGGATCATATACAGTGTATCACTAAAGTGAGTATGCAGCATGAAAATAATTAAATATCCCAATTTTTTTTCCAAAAAAATGCAGAAAAATATATTATTTTTACACTTACAATAATATATAATAATGCCTTACACAAAAACACAAACATACCTCAAAATAATTATCCCTTTATCATATCTCGTTATCATTTCTTAAAAAATAGAAAAAATCACATCACAAAAGTAAGTATGCACTTTTTAAAGTTTTGAGCTGCACTTAAACTAAACGCATTTTAATCGCGGAAAAAGTGAATAATTGTTATTATAAATAAATATAAATAGATAAATAAATATAAAAAGATTAAATAAATAGATTAAATACCGAAATTTTTTCTTAACTTTTATTATGACCCCTCATGGAAAAGAACTTTCACAAGATTTAAAAGATGTAATTATTAAACTTTATAAAGAGCAGAAAAGCCAACGTGAAATTGCAAAAATTATTAATAAAAGTAGCTCCACAGTGCAAAAAATAATAGAAAAGTATAATAAGAAGGGAAATACAAATAACAAGTCTCGATCTGGGCGTCCAAAAATCTTCAATGACAGGGAGAAACGAATTATCACCTGAAAAATAGAAGTAAATCCCAAGATGAGCGCTCCAAAAGCTATGTCAGAAATAGAAAAAGAGACTGGAAAAACCTGTAACCCACAAACCATTCGTCGAGTTCTGTATGCTTCTGGTTACCATGGCCGTAACATCCGCAAAAAGCCATTTGTGAACAGCACCAATAGAAGAAAACTGTTGGACTTCGTAAAGGAGTACGAAACCAAGGATGAAAATTTCTGGAAATCAGTTATATTTTCTGATGAGATTAAATATAATATTTTTGGCTCAGATGGGTGTCAAAAAGTGTGGAGAAAAGTGAACACTGAGCTCGATCCAAAAAATATGGCTGCCACAGTAAAACATGGTGGTGGAGCGGTTATGGTATGGGGGTGTATGACAGCATCAGGTGTTGGAAATCTTGTGTTTATCGAAGGAACAATGGATAAGACGGTGTATTTGAACATTTTAAAAAACAACTTGCATCAAAGTGCAGCTAAATTGGGACTAACAGGATCATTTGTATTCCAACAGGACAATGACCCTAAACATACAGCCCATATCTTTAGAGATTATCTTTTGTGTAACACGCCAAAACAACTAAAAACTCCTTCCCAATCACCCGACCTTAATCCAATAGAACATCTGTGGGATTATCTCGAAAAAAAAAAATCAGAAGTCATGTCATTACAAGTAAAGACACCCTTAAAACTGCACTACTTGAGGAGTGAAATAAAATTCCACATTCGGTTACCCAAAATCTTATAACATCTATGCCATCGAGATTGAAGTCAGTCAAAAAGGCAAAGGGCTATCCAACAAAATATTAAATATCAGCCTGACTTCAAAAATTGAATCATAGTGCCAATTTTTGTGAACTGCATACTCACTTATGTGACCTGAATTCTAACCATTTTGTTAATTATATTGTTATTAACCAGTAATGAATTAGAAACATTTTTGTTCCTTATTATTTTTCTTAAGTTTATATGTAAAATAAATGAAAAAACATAATATTTGTGTTTTTATTTCAAATCTTAAGCAATTTTTCCAATAATTTCAAATATATATATCGCTGCATACTCACTTTAGTGATACACTGTATATATCCTTCGATTCGTGGTGGAGGCAAAGGAATAATCAAAGTAATGAAATTGATTCCAAAAATCATATCCAGGCGAGACAAATAATGTTCAATTTACTCATAAGATTATGGCTATGGTGGCATTTAACTATTGCAATTACCGAAACAGGGGTCACATTTAACAAAAAAGGATTGTGTTAGCAAAATTATTGAATAGAATTTCCTTGGAATGTATTCTATTTTAGGTTTTTGTTAAAATACGCTCGGGTCGATGTGTGTGACGTGCCATGGATTTTTTTATTCGCTTGAAAGACCTATTGATACTACTATGTGTGGAATATAAAATCGAATTATACAATTTCCTACAACTCTGTCACATAAATAGACAGAATTTGACCAATGGCAGGGGTTATGTTGGCATAAGGACCGCTGCGGTGTGTGGCTTATTCGCATACACCTGCGACTTTAGAAAATCCCACAAGAAGAAGTCCAAAGAGGTCAAACTGCGGATTAAATACAAATTCCTGTTCTCATCTCATAAATTTGAAATGAATTCGGTATTCGACAAGATTCTACCGAAGTGGTATTCCCCCAACAAATTGATCCTGGGCAAGTGTTATCTGCGTCAGTTCGAAAAGCCTACTGTAATCAAACGTTATTATCAATTTAAATGCCTCCTAGCATTATGGCATGGTTTGACGGTTGAGCTCAAAACTATTCTTTATGATCGCAACTCTTTACCCACTTGTTTTTACAAACAATTCCCTTATGACTCTATCAAAGAAGTCTGGAGTCAGTTTGTAAAAAGATGAAATAAGATGAAATGATTTTTACAAGCTTAGTAAAACAGAATTTGGTGCTAGGCACCAAACACTTTGCCCTGAAAGAATATAATACTTTTTCCTGTGGTCGCTTGAGAACTCCTGTGTCTTTAGGATTGTTTTATTGTTGGAAATATAATAAGTTGAAATCATTGGATATGATTGCCTGCCAGAGTTGTGTGAGAAAAGGTGAACGACAGAAGTGTAGCCAAAAGGCTGATCTCGAAATGCATCTGAATTACCGTACTGGGAAATATGGGTTGGTGCTCTAGATTTTACTAAAAGTTGAATATATCTTTGATTGGAAATTACAAAAAATAAATCCTTAAGTAAATTAATTAGTTAAATACATTAATTATAATACTAATTCTATTGAAATACAGTTTTAACATACAAATGTTGTTCTTAATTTTCCTATCCTATCGCTTAAAACTTTATTTGCGTTAATTTCTAATTCAAAGTCTCGGTAATTTGCGCATCAAGTCTACCGAATAATTTATGCGCAAACTTGAGGTTAAGATTATAAATGACTAGGGAAAAACAATTTCAAATATTATTTTATTGAAAATGTAAATATTTGTGATTATTTTCTCTGTTTTTAATAAATTTTTTTGCTTCAATGAACAAAACTAACAAATAAATTTGCCAATTAAATAATGGAAGAGTTTTAAATATAAAGTACATATTGTTGACAGAGAAACGGTGCTCATTAAAATTGTGTTTCTTACCTTAAAATTATCCTTTAGTTAGTCTTTCGTTGTTGTTGTAATAATTAATGAATATCTGCAAGAGAAAATAAATTTATTGGAATTAAACAAACATGCAGTTTTCAAATCAAATATTGTATGTAAAATAAGAAAATGATGATAGTAAAGATGGCTCAAGTGAATTAAAATTGACAGATTGTAAATTCATATGTCAGTTAAACAAAAAACGGCAGACTTAAAATTACATCGCTTTTATATTTAAATATTCAGTCAGTTGTACGAAATTAGCGCTTATTAGGTTCAAATTATTTATTTTTCAGTTTCAAAAGTAAAGTAAAATAAAACATCCATGAAGCTTTTATTTCATTCCAATGCTTAAACCTTCACCTCTACATTAGTTGCAACAGTCCATCCTTTTGAGGTACTTGCCAACGGTTTCGATTGAAAATCTTTTATTTTGTTGGCAATTTAGTCTCGATTCCCAACCAAATTTCTAAAGTATAGTCTTCAAGGAATGAAATCGAAACGAAAGAAAATTTTTTTGCAACATACACGTTACACGGTTAGTCAATTAAATGTTGCAGCAGCAGTGTGAATGCAACAAGGCAACACGTACCACAGGTACAAGCTGGAAAATGTTTAGAAAATAGCCATAAAAGGCTACTCATCAATGGCGGTGGTATCAAATGGTTGCAACAATTGTAAATACCAGACGAGAACACATTCTTATCAACATGTGTGTGTATGTTATTCTAAAACATTGAATGTTATGACAAGACTTTGTGGCTTTTGATGGTGAGAGGAGAAGGCACATCTTATGTTTAACAAGAAGCACACATGACAACTGTAACACAGATTGACGACACCAGCAATATCATCGTCTTCATCATCGTTCTTATTATAGAAATAGCAACAGTCAATAAGAAACATAGTGAGAGCAGCCTTTTACAAATCAAGTGCCAATGAGGATGATTTTGGTCATGGCGATGATTTTGCAAACAAAATGAGTGTTTATTACGCACATGTAACAAATAGTTTTCAGATTTTTTTCTATAGCTTGTATTTGCAACAGAATAACGACTACATTTAGATAGCATAACACTCACTAATCCAGGGTACAGATTTAATACGAATACCTTTGAAAAGCTGGTCACTCCGAGAGGTGGCAGTTATTCCGATAGATTGCGTTAAAGAATTTGAGGAAATTTAACGCAAAATTTCAATCTCTTGAAAAGAGTGATTTTTTGAAGGAAAGGCATGATACTCATATGTAAATGACCTGATTTAGGATTAAACTTGATAAATTCCTTAACAGTTAAGTTAATGCCGAATTGTGTATGTTTCTATCTTATCTTATGCCACAGACGAGTAACCACAAAGAACCGTTAAGAGATGCAAGGTGATCTTTTCGATCAGGAAAAAGAGCCTGATGGGTTTTTGAGCCAAAATAGCTACGCGATGACTTACAAAAGTAGCACACCGTTGAATCCATAATGTAAGAGTAAGTAAGTAAGAGAAGGAAAAGTGAGAATAGCAAAATCCAAGCATGCAAGTCAAGCATTTCGAGTTGTTTCCAACCGATTGATTTGGAAATTCTTGGAACTGGATTACAACTTTCGTTTCCAAAAAACCACTTTGTGATCCACCCTATACCCGGCCAGTTTTCAAAATAAACATTATGAACATACTAAAGAAAAACAACAACAGTAAAACCTAAGACCAAAACTAATTTCACATTGACCGAACAATTCTGCACACACAAATACTTTATAAATTACGACCTCCACTAATAATGTAAGAGTAAGTATGTAAGAGAAGTAAAAGAATAGCTTAATCCAAGCATCCAAGTCAAAAATTTCGAGTTGTTTCCAACCGATTGGATTGGAAATTCTTGGAATTCTATCCGAAAGAGGATTCTTAGTGGTAATACACTTGAGTGTTCAAGTAATCCTAAAGCACTTGGCCAGAGCCTTACTGTGGTTACTGTGGAGTGTCAAAATGCGCTCTAGAACCTCTCCGTTCTGAACAATATACGTTGCTTTGAACGTGAGTGAGAGAGGGGCACAATGGAATTGAGATGGAAAAGAGGGGAGGGAGTCTGCAAGAATTCCTTATTTTGGCTTCACAAGGAGTCTTTTAAAAGAAGATACAAGGAATTGGTCAATACCCATCGGAAAGGAATAAAAAAAACGACACTACTGAACTCGAAAATAGTGGAAAACGTTATTTTGAGCCTGATTTTATTGAATCTTATATTTGCTATTTTCTCAAACATTTTTTCTGTTTAGCCTTTGGGTCTAGAATACGTCGAATCTATGTTTTAACGTTACATCTTTGATGTGTTGCGTTGTCCATTAGCAGTCCTTATTGTTTACATGCGTTTCTCTCGGCTACATTTCTTTTCTATACTTGTAACAGGGGATACAGTAGCGGGGGTTAGTTACCCTGGACTGTTACAATATTTTACTATTTTTAAGCCCTCCTTGCCTTGTTGCAAGTGTTGCCCAAGTGACTCTCAATTTTCAAACGAACGTTAATCATGTCCATATATTAGTTTTCTTGGTTCTCAAGGATCTCAAATTGTTCTCATCACTTCGTAACTTTCTTCCGTTTCCGGTTAATTATCTTTCTAACCAATTATGGATTTCAACTAGAACTTAAACACTTCAATAGCACATTTACCAAGCGTTTTTCTGGTAGAACTACACCAATATCATCGGTAAAACTATCAATATTATCACCTCACATAACAGTGATCCTATACTATAAGTCTGAGGTACTCCTGTCGTAAATCTAACCGAAAAATCAACCGAAATCCTTACTAAACGGAGCAAGGCACCTGAAATATCCGCAATTACGATATGACGTAATTCTAATTTTTCAGAGAAAAAAGCATTTTCAAACTTCAAGACAATACGATGGAATCTTTAGAACATGTGGGCAGACAAGCTATAGTTCCACCTGAATTTTGAGTAAATCTCAATATATCTGCAACAGGAGACAACCACCAAACAAATATATATAATGGGTAGATTGTTCCTTTTAAATTTTTCATTTCAAAATTTACACTATTCGGCCAATTGGGTTACATTTTCAAAATTGATTAGAAAGTTATATTAAAACCACAACGCCAAATATGCAATGATGCCGGTTAGCCCCATTCAAAATTCATATTTTTGATTTGATGATTTGATTTGGCAATAACAGAACAACAATAACACCAATGAAGCAAAGCCCCAAATTGTCACATCGCGGTTACACAATTCGTAAAGCAATACATAGCAGCGTCGAAGCAAAACTTTTTAAACTTCGTTTTTAAAGTATTTGGAACAAAAAGTGGCAAAAATCATAAACATACCACGATAACCGCAGTAACTAGACAAAAACTCACAAGAAATGAAAATAGAGGAAGAATACAACCGCGATGATGCCGATGACGACAAGTGTTGGTAACCAGAAAACCTCGGAACTCCACAAGTCAAATAGTTTTCTGTACAAAACAAAAAATCGTAGCAATGTGAAGGCATAACAACTAGTGCTGATGTTGTACGAACAAATAGACGAATGTTGTTGTAACACATGCAATACATACTGACAACATGAGGTAAATACATGGGAATACTAAATATGTGCTGCTGCAATTGTTTGTACAATAAAACGGCGAAACGGTGCCTTTAAACAATTCAAAATAGTGGCAATAGTTTTGAAGAAGACTTACAAGTATTTTAAACTGACTTGAGCTCTATATTTTAATGTTGCAACTTGACACTACAAACAAACAGACAATAAAAATTATTTTGAGAACTGACATGCTAAGCAATGCCATTTCTATTGGCCGTGGCTGTGTAATAGTAAAAACAGTAGAAGCAGGCACATCAGCATCATCTGTAACTGTAATGCCAACAGTTGTTTTGTAATATCTGTGACTTATTTGGCACCACTTTAATGGAGCATTTGTATTGATAGTTTCATACTGACAAAACGAGTGCGGCAAATATGTTCAATATTCGAGAGTTAAATTTTTGTAAACATCACCACCATCATTATTATCAACATCATAATAATCTTCGACAGTATCTCGCATGTTTGTTCATGTCTCAACGTATATTTACTTTTCCTTAAGACGTCGGAAGATTTTCTTGTTTTTCTTTTCTCTGTTACCACTAAACTCTTGAACTTTGAAGCTCAAACCGTGGAAAAACGATGTATTTTACATTCAGTGCCGTTCAAGGGTTTCCCAAAAACTTTTGGCTGTTATTCGAACACTACGCTGCTGTCACGTACACTGCTACGGTTTTAGTCGCACTCTGCTAGCATAGTATCATAGTACCCTTAGATTTTTAATTCTGGATAAAAACGGACTAGATCTCCATAAATCAATATTCTCGGAAATAGTTTTCCCGCTTGCTAATATTGTGGTATGAAAATGCGTCCTTTCAACCCACTTCGCTGTAAAATTTAGTTTTCTTATTGAATTTGTAGTCAGTTTCTTAAGTAATAGCATTACGGGTAATCAATTCTATAGTATGCATAGTGCTTTAACTGAAGTAGTCCTAAACACTTTTTTCTAGTATTCGACAATTTTCGAGGATTATCGATGGGCCTCAAAGAACATGGAACGTACATACAAACGGCCTAGCGTTCCATACCACTCGACAAACTAAAAAATCTATTTTTTTCAAAATGACAAAGTTGATATTTGAACCCAAACTCTTGTCTCAGAAGACAACACACGTCCCAGTAAACTTCGGCAGCTACAGAGTAGTACGGAACATAATAATATATGAAACATTATAGAGGGGTTTGGGACCACGTCTACTAATAGAAACAGTATTTTAGAATCCATGGCTATTCTCGCTTCACTTTAAGTACCAAGCACGATAACTAAAACAAAATTAGACCCGAAATTTTTACTCTAATACAAATGGAAACTATGGAAATATGAAAATATTTGAAAGGGCCAACTTCTCGTCAACATACACATCCTGTAATGAGAGTACGAGTATCACTACAAACAACATGTTTACTCGTATGTTTTTTCTGTTATTACCTGTCAACATTGTTTTTGCAAATACAAAATTGTCTTTGCAAATACAAAATTGTTTTTGCAAAAGCAAAATTGTCTTTGCAAATACAAATACACTGTTGTCCTTATTGTTGTTCCACATATAATGGAGCTTCAGATTCCGAGTAAAAACAAACCAATGTTGGTCAAGTGTTAAAATATGTACCACACGACCATAAACGGTAGGAGCAACCGTAGCAGCAGCATCCTCACTACACAACAATTCTATAACAGTAGAAGAGCAGAGAGCAAACAACTAACATACCAGGCTACTCTTCTCTCACCTTTAGACTCTGATGCGGTTCAACTTGTACGTATGTTCATATAAACAATTCAAGATGTACTCCACTCTTAATAGTTTTATGTTGTTTGTTTTGCCATGCCCCAGCCTGGTTATGTTTGTTATAAATCTGCTGTTGCTGCAACATATCCAACCAGCAGCTGCAACTTTTTTTTCGTTTGCTCTGGTCGGTATTGTAAGAAAAGTTATAGTTGTGGGAGTTAAAGGGTTGCAGGGGTGGGTACTTTTAGTGTGTTTGCATTGCTGTTGGCAGTTTTTGATTTTGTGGGAATTTTTAAGGATTTTATTGAAGTTTGTATTGTTGTAGTGAAACTATGAAAAGCAATTAGTTGTTCACAATCAACATGAAAATAAATAATACACCCTCACAGTAGTCTTCGTTTGTTGACTAAATATTTAAAATATTTAAAATATTTTTTTTTTATTTAAAATATTTTTTTCTTTGTTTTTTGGACTTCAAATTTTCCCAAAAGGGCCAAAAGTTTTAAGAGGATTTTGTGGTATTTTAATTGCATTGAGTCAATTAGTCTACGACCAAATATTGTAGACATAACCCTGAGTAATCAAATCAACACTCAGATGGCATTTTAATAAACATTTCCTGAAGATTGTTGCAGAAGTATAAGAAACACCGCAATCAAGATGTTTTTCATATCCTACTTATAATCAGAAACACATATCTCTGACCGACTTCTATGACTTCTTGAACGAAACACAAGTCTCGAAACTTTCTTCAATTATTTTTATTCCTTTTCAAAATTTTGATCCACGTTTTGGGAAGCTAGGTTGTAATTATGTAAGCAACAATGATTTCCGTGTTTATTAACAATGTATCAGAAGTGTAAGTGTTGTAAACAAAAATATTAATTTCGAATTTTTTTTGTAGAAGAAAAAAAATATGCCTTGAACGTAGCACTGAACTAGGAACGTCCAAGGGGGCTTAACACGGAGATCAAGATATCTAACCAAGTATAATGCTTAGATGTTATTTTGGATTGGAACAGAAAGACTGTTTTGCCTAAGAATAAGCGACGAGATTAGGATGCCACTAAGGTGTTGAAAATGATTCTATCTCACTATCCAATAGAGTTACAGAAATATTCAAAGTGGTCCTTTCGGCCAGTCGATTTGAAACTAAAGAAATGAGTTTGTTAAACCTAAGAAAGAGTGAACTCAATAGAGGGATATGTATCTTATCAAGACAGTCGACCTTACTGAAGCATTTGAGCTGGATAAGTACGGAAAATCATTGGGAATGCAGGACGTGTAGAAAAGACAACGAAACTATGGAACACTTTATGTATCACTCCCAGTTTGTGAGTGGATTGAAAAAAAAAATTGATGAAGTACTGGTACGATATGTAATTTCCAAAAATTGAAAATGGTTAATATCTTTCATTTGTGAGCAAGCCATCACATCGCTTACGCAATGGCTTAGGTATTTGGCAAAAAGGCGTGCGACTCTTTTATACCGTCTACTTTAGACGTAACATAACTAGATTGGCGTCTGCTGTGGCAAATACAGAAAATCATTCATTTTTAATACAACACTGACTAAATCGATTTGATTTTATAATATATACTCCTCGACGCCATACTTTTTAGTTTGTCTTATAAATAACTGTTTTTGCACTTCGTTCTACTCATGCAACAACTACTTCTTTATAGATATCTCAGATGTGCATAAAGAAGCGAGTGCATTTCCTTTCCTGACCTATACCACTACCATTATTTTTAAATGTGAACCTCAATTGGCATAAATTAATTACTCTCTCCTGGTCGCCCCCGTCTCTACACGCAGTTTAAAACAGCCAGAACGTACGTGGTCATAAAAATAAACAACAAATGACTCTGTTGTCCTAGTTAAAAATAGCCCGCTTAATTAAAAAAACGTTTTTTAAAAGATTTCAATCCTTTGCACCACAACATGCAGCGGTTGTTTCTGGCTAAAAGCGAATGAAAAACAAGATGAAGAAGGAGAACTTGCAGCAATATGAAGAAAAAGAGATAGTAAAATTTAATTTCATTATCACTCTATAAAATAGAAAATGAAACGGAATGATTTCTAAAATATGGCACAATATGCGAGAGATAATAAGAGTTCATTAGATCATGACTGTTCGTACACACAGACGTATGAGCGTGGTGCACTAATGAACCATAAAGTTAATGAAATATTAGGGTCATCACATAAATGTACTAGTGGCCCTACATGGGGCAATAAAACCGGATGGTTTGATTAAAAAGTTCAACTAGGAGTTGATTATGCATACTTTAAGTGAATTCCGTTAAGAAGATGTAAATATCCTTGGAATACCATTTTGCTGTCTGTAATTTTGTTAATGTGTAGTGTAGCTGTTATACTAAACTCTGCGTGAGTAAAGAAAACTAATGAAAGGACATCCATAATAATATACCCAAGTCTAGAAGTAACACCGCATGGCGATGAATTGGTTCTGATGCTAGTATGGCGTTAAGCCATCAGTTACCACTTGATGTACCACCATTTCTAACATCCACCGCATAAAAAAGAGGTGCTCCATTGAACACAAATCTTTTGCTAGGAATTGAGGGATATACTGAAACTCTAAACCTTATTATGATTCAGATCCAAAACGTAATAGAGTGCAGCGAGTGTAAGAGGTAACTTGGTCAACCGTGCTTCATTTCGTTTCTGATGAACGTATGAAGTCCAATAGAAAAAAGGTTTGTAGAGTGCCCTCTTAATTCCTTGTTCACCTCTACTGGCTACCCAATGGGTGATGAGTATGGGACAACGCTTTGCTAATTATCATAGCATAACTAAATGACCAAAAAGAGACACAAGAGGAGAGGACAAAAACTCTACGATCATAAATGCGTTTAAAAATTAAACGTTATGACGACACGTTTTGTGTAAATGCTCTTTAAAGACTCAAACCGAAGAAAATAATGACGACAATATGAACGTGGATGAGAATGAGACTGAGGGTGGTCGTAAATTATGTTCGTTTAGTAAAATCGGCATCTTGTTAATGCAATTGATTGTCTACTCGTCTATAGTTTGTGCTGGGGTAGTACGAGTATGCGGTAGTGTTTTGCATCATACTGGCTGGAACTGGTTTTTCTCGACTTATTGTGTGCCAAACAAGCATAAAACTTGGCAGCTGGCACTACACGTTACTTCATATTCATTCAATGGGACTGTGCTGTGTGGAAGGTGAAAATTGGTTGCGGCGCAGAAAAAAAAAAATCGTGCAACACGATCGTAAACTTGAAATCGTACACCAATACCCCGATTTGCGTCGCTTCAGTTTGCGTCGCTTCGACGTTGCGTCTTTTTTTAAGTTTCTGGAATTTCAATGTTGCGTCGTTTTTGTTTCAGTTTGCGTCGCATGGCTTCGAAGTTGCGTCGTAAATGCTTCGATTTGCGTCGTTGATATGAAAATGTTTTTTCAAAGCTAAAGCAGAAAAAGGGGATTTCCCGTTTAGTAGAATGCAAATTTGCAGGTGTGGGTTGTTTACATATTAAGCGTAGTTATTAGTTTCGAATTATATGTCGTGGAGTGAAGTTCAGTCTGAAAGTTGAAATTGAAAATTCTACTTCAGTTTGCGTCGTTTCGGTTTGCGTCTCATTTTTTCAGTCCCAATTAGCGACGCAAATCGGGGTATTGGTGTATTCACTTTGAAGATATATTCATGCACGTTTATGGAGTTTTTTTACCCGTTTATTGTTTCGTTGTTTGCTTTTTTAGTGTTTTGGTTTTCGTTTTTACTTTAAGGCGTTACTAAATACGCATCTTGTTCTTGTACAAAAGGTAATTGCAATAGCAGCAGTGTTTTCATGGGGTTTGTAGGATATTTCATTTGTGTTCTCATTTTGATTTTGACCCCTTTCTTTTTTTAACACCATATATGCTTTACGATTTTTTGCTTCCTGAATGTTAAGCGCGTTTTTTAAAATACCGTGCCTCTATTGTCTCTAATTGAAGACACAGATCTTAATTCGACAAACATCGAATGAAAGTGGAATTCATGTTTGGCCAGTATTTGATATAACTGATGACTATGCAATTAAAATAATGCTTGTGTCGGGGAAGAACTGTCAACGAATCACAGTGAATAACAAAGGAAATCTTCTAGGCCATGACAACACCAGCCCACGTGGAAGAGCAACCGTGAGACTAACCATGCCATATGCCGCTGGTGGCTTTAGTCGTTGAGAATCTGACAGACCTAAAGAGAATTTGAAATATGTGGAATATACTGATCAGTCACTGATAGGTTTTTTTTTATAAATTTTTGTCTAAGCCAAGGCAGACAATATATTTTTTCACATAACTTGTACAAGTCTGTTTTAGACTTTTCTACCAAAAATATAAAATAGCAAATAGCAAGAACAATTCTTGTAAGTAACGGAAAAGATAAATCGTAAAATAATATTAATTCGTGACGATATTTTTCTCCTTTTTTGGTTTTCCGTTTCATGAGTCTGCTTTGTTTTTCTTTTTGTAATTATTGTTGTCTTCTTTATGATTTAAACTGCTTGAGTATTTTACAGATTTTTATTATTATGATGTTTTTACGTTCCTCCTCTTTTTCTGTTTCGTTTTTATAGTTTCAATTTCTTTAGCAGTTTTGGTAACGCTTGTTCCTACACGGTGTATGTAAGTTTGTATATAAGTACTGATATCCAATGCGGCAGCTTTTCGTAACCACTTTGCAACGTATTTAACACCAAAGATATATGCGACTATGGGTAGTACCACCTTCTTTTTCGTGTCATAGTCGGCATTGTAATATTCTTGTGGCATTCATTTGTGGCAAATCATGATCATGAACAGGGTATCACTATTTACGAGTATGTATAGTCAGTTTGTTTTTTTTTTTTTTAAGTTTGTTGTTAGTGTCGATTAACAAACGGAGAAGAACGGAAACTACTTCAATTTCATTACGTTGACTGTATCCCTTTTTTTGTGTATCTTTCACATTCGTGTTAATGGCGATCGTTTGTTTTCCTTACAGCGACTCACATCTGGAGGGTATGGGAAGTATAGCGAATATTTTAGCCAGCAAAAGAAACGCGGCCACAATAGTTCATTAAAATGAAAGGAGACAAAAATCTACAAGAACTGCTTTAAATAACGGCTATAGTTCTATTTCTCACGAAACAATTCTCTCTTCTGCAGTACCTCGATTAAATCCACTTAAGGACATAGGGCCTTTATACATTTCATCCTACTGTTCGTATTTATTTCTTCGGCCAACCGAAACACCAATTTTAGACTTTGTCACACACAGCATTGTGTGTAGTTGTCATACATTCCAGATAAAAGCAACTTTTTTAATACATTAACGGTCTGATTTTGGAGCGTAGATGTCTAATCGATGATTTGTTCATGAAGCCGCTATAAGTCTTATTAGACGACAGTCCGTAGTTCAAATCCCAGGGGACAAAACGAAAATATAGAACAAAATGTCTTTCGACGATAATTTTATTTGCTCTCAGTTGTAACCACGGGCTCGCGTCCAAGACTCTACGTACTATAATGATGACTTCAATAGTCTTATTAGTTATCCCTGGCGTACAGGCTAATTCACCCAAAGTATTGAAATACAAGCACAGATGAAAGTAATATAATTCTTCCAAGTAATCTGGCTAATGGTGACCTACACATCCAACCTAAACGTGACCGCAAACTATAGGGTATAATGATGCAGTAAAACTTACAAAATACATAATAATTAATCAATTATTCTCACACACAAAACACCATTCAAACACAAAATTTCGAGTAAATTTTTAAAACATTTTATAATTAATTACGAGCGCAATGCATGTTAAAATTCAATAAAACTTTCTTGAACAATTCCCTTAAATCACAGGTACAAAGATAACAACAACAAAAAAGAAAACCGTGAACTAAAACATTTTTCTTTTTCTTTATTTTGTAAAGAATCAAATCAATTTTTACTCCCTCCGTGAAGAATCCCATCACCGCCAGTCAAAACTTTACAAAAATCATTTTGACTAACAACTGCGCAGAGATTCAGTCACTCATCTACAACCAGTCTGCCAGCCAGCCAGCATCTTTCTTCAATGGAAAATGGTAATGGATAATAAAGTAATGCAAATTGTAGACAGCGTGTATTGTCTTATAGACTGTTTCAAGCAAAAATAAAAGAATGAACAACTAATATAAGAAAGTTTAAGGCAGTTAATATAGACTATGTGAACACTACATAATTTAGGTGAGCAAAGCAATCGTCATATACAGGTTGATCCTCTCTGTGTTAATCAATGCTCAACATCTTTATCATTAGTAAAGAGTGTCGATCTGACTTTTTATTTACTCAGAGTTTTTGTTAGACGGAAAGAAATATTTTTTTCTTATTTCGTTTTGTTCGAGACAACTGAGCAGGGGTTTGAACCACGTGACTCTCGTCTAAAAACTCAACATGCCACTTACTGGACTATGGTGACTTCATTCTGATCCAATCATTACAATTAATTTCAAGGCCAGGAGCATTACTTTCTTAATGTATCAAAAATATCAGAAAAAAACTTATGACGGCGTAGCATACTACAAAAAGAAAACAGAGATGAGAAACAAAAAAACAAATGCTTTAAAGGGAGCAGTTTCGCGTCTGTAGCCGCGAAATTTTCCATCATTCGTTTTTAGAAAAGCTGTAACTGTTTTACTGCAAAGCAGGAATAAAGTCACGGAAAAAAGATTTTGATTTTTTCTTCTTAAAAGGTAAACAATGCCTGTCTAGAAATGGTTAAAGAAAACGTGGTTAAAGAAATTGATGTTATTGTGGAGTACTTTGCGTTGACTGTTGCGTTCGTTCTCTTCATTAGCCTACGGTGTTTTAGAAACACATTCATTCATATAAAACCCGTCTTAAAAGACTAATAGCAAGGGAAGAGAACTGTAACAATACATTTGAAGTATATTTCAAATGCTTCAAAAACTGTATTATTCTTCACAAAGAAAAAAAGGAAAAAAGATCAGAAAAACAAATTTCGTTAGCTTTCTCGTTTGGTTTTTCTTGTTCGTCGGTCCATCTGTCTTTCCTTTTGGTAATTTTTTTTTTTCTTTCCTGCACAAAGTGTTGGAGAAATTCTGGCAGAAATGTTTGGCACTTTAACTTCAATGAGAATTAAACGCAAAGTAAAGGCAAGTCTTTGGCTAACCATTTCAGAAGCCAGCATGCGGAAGAAAATTAAATACTTTTGTGAACGTTTTCATCGTGTGTTTCAAGTTATACACGATATTCGTTGAATATTATCCGAGGAAATAAAAAGAAAAATAAGAACGTCTATAATAAAAAAATATATTTGATTTAGAGAAACAAATGTAAGAAAAGGCGGTAAGTAGAGGTTTCATGCCATCGATTTAAATCATTTTTTCAAGAAGCCAGTCTTTTAACTTTGTGGTTTATGTATGACGAACAGGACACAGAGAAGCTAGGCCATAATCCTGACTGAAGGGTTGTAATGGCCAATTATGTATGTATGTATGAACAGGACACAGAAGCAATAGAGTGGAATCTATTACTTAGTTTTAATCAACAAGTTCATTCATCCAACGTCAATAGATGCTAGATCAGCCTGAACAGTAAATTTTCCTTCTCCAAGAAAACTCTCCTTGGCCTACATAGCGAAGTCTTATTAAAGACAGTGACTGTAAATTAAGTGGAAAAAAAAGGCGTGAACAAAATGACCATAGGCCCTAGACAACTTGTGTTCTAAAGATATGACATACCAAGACTGGATAATATTTAATTTATAACCTGTTTTAGAAGTCTTTTTGCCTTCGTACATGACAAAAAGCAGAAGCTAGGGTTTTGAAAACAGCAAACTTACTAGCGTTATGACACTTTATCTCAACTATTGTTGCAATATCTGAAGGGAAAAGAAAATATCATGGAAATGCAGTCCAAGTTCCGAGTTTCTATTTAATAGAGCAACATATTGTGCAATGAAAAGAAATTTGTTAAACACCAAAGTAAAACCGAGAGCATCAGACAAAGTTGTAATGAAACTGACTGGAACCCTCCCAGAACACATCGATAATATCACAAATAGAAGGAAATAAATATGTATTTACAGATGTAGAGATTTGGTTCAGTGATTGAAAACATTTCACACAAAAACAAGCAATCCAGATTTCAATCTGGATGAAGGCGAAAAAAAATATATAAAAGGCTTTCATCGTTCCTCGATCCGCACAGAAGACACAATCAATATTTAAAAAGAACAATCAATTGGAAATGTTATAATTGTAACTGTCGTCGTGTGGTACTACGATAATAAAATCTATTTTACTCTTACTCTTTTAGTAATATGTAGCAGTACACTTACCACTGTAGAGATACGTTTTGAGATTCTCTGTTTTCATTTGTACAAAGTCAACTTACCTGAAAAGAAAATAAAAAGTAAAGAACGTTTAATATTAAAAATATTATAGCTAGCAATAATTAAATTTGAAAAGCATGACTTAAATGTCTACGTTATATGAGTTAGCAGAAATCAAATTACAGCAAATATAGTAAGGACAATAATAACAGTAACAAATCAGCAGTCAAGTTCTAGAAGTTGTCAGATCGAAATAAAATAAAATGAAATATAAATAGAGGACGACGTCAACTTGTAGTGTATTGGCTTATTAGTGATTGGCTTATCTCGAACAAAATGAAATATAAAAAAATTCATTCGGCAATCCTACTCTCAGCAGTCTTCTATTTAAAACTCTCGAGAGTAAATAAAATTTCCATGAAAAGTTTCTAAAAAATCTGTCTGGAAATCCATTTTCTAACAATACCACCTAGAGTTTCTGTGGCAATAACTTAATGGGATATTTTTCAAATAGCAACACAATATCGAAGAAGCGTTGCATGTATGTATGACCTGAACGGAATAGTAATTCATTAAAAATAATAAATTTTTATATCGTGATTTATATAATTTATCCTTAGCAAGATCGGCAGTAACTTTCCAAATAATTTATCCCATTTGACCGTACTTGGATTCATTACAGTCATATTTTCAGGTTCTCTAAAGTCATTTTACCCTTGCGGGCATTAGTGTTGTCTTGTGAAAGGTAAATAAAGGGTGTTGTTTATAGAGGTATAGAACTTTAAGTTGGCATTGCTTTTCAAGATGGCGACCGATTTAACAGCTGTCAAGTGATTTGTTCTCAGTTTGGTTTGGCAATTCATCATGAATAGACTCACGCCTGAACAACTCTTGCAAATAGTGCAATTTTATTTCGAAAATAATGGTTCTGTGTTCCCGATTTTCATAAGCGAATTTTGTTTAGCGATGAAGCGCACTTCTGGTTGAATGGCTACGTCAACAAACAAAACTGCCGCATTTGGAGTGAAGGTAATCCTCAAGTGTATGTGGAAACACCGTTACATCCAGAAAAACTGACTGTTTGGTGCGCTTTATGGGCTGGTGGAATCATTGGTCCGTACTTTTTCAAAAACGGTGGTGGCCAGAACGTTACAGTCAATGGTGATCGGTATAGAGCCATGATTACTAACTTTTTCATACCTGAATTGAATAACCATGATGTCCAGGAGATGTGGTTTCAACAAGACGGCGCAACATGTCACACAGCTCGTGCCACAATAGATTTATTGAAAGACGCGTTTGGTGACCGCCCAATTTCACGTTTTGGATCTGTGAATTGGCCTCCAAGATCTTGTGATTTAACACCGCTAGACTACTTTCTGTGGGGCTATGTAAAGTCATTGGTCTATGCGGCAAAGCCACAAACGCTTGACCATTTGGAAGACAACATTCGCCGTGTTATTGCCGATATACGGCCACAAATGTTGGAAAAAGTCACCGAAAATTGGACGTCCAGATTGGACAACATCCGCGCCAGCCGTGGCGGTCATATGCCAGACATCATATTTAAAATGTAATGCCACAAGATTATCTTTCGGATAAATAAAATTCATGTCAATCGAATAATCCATCGTTGTTTTATTGCAACTTAAAGTTCTATACCTCTATAAAAAACACCCTGTATAAATGATAACCGTACACATTTTTAACATTTTCTCAGAGTTAATTAAGCTGCTGAATTCATATTTATGGTCATCGCGACCTTATTTTTCGGTCTTAACATTTTATTAAAAAAATCAAGAAATCTTTGTTATAAATTCTAAATAGGATCTGAAGTTATAATTTTAAACTTTTGTTGTTAAGCTCATGTTTTTCAAATCATTAAGTCAAAAGAAATTCTTGGCATTTTTATGCTTTTGATTGACTTGATTGCAGAGAAGTAATGCTTTTTCGGTAATCATAAATACGGAAAAAGCAAAGAAAAGCAAATTTCTGTTAAATATGGTACTAAAAATTTATGACTTCTAAATTGAGTATATAAAGCGCAAAATGTACAAACAATACAACGTAGAGCTCATTACGACAAAGTATTCCGAAAAAAAAATCCTGTGAATAACGAATAACAATTGAGAAGTTCATATTGCCCATAAAATCATCAAATTTAAGTTGAAATGAAAGAATGTGAAAAAAATTATGAATAAATGTACTTTTTTCCTTGTAATGTAACCGTATATCCTTTTTAAAAAAGAGCTACAATTAACTATTTCTTTCAACTACACCAAATAATGATTTCACGTTGTTGGAAATGGGCAACAAATCAGCAACAACAGCGTTTAAGAACCCATAAAAAATAACAAATATTGTACGAACATTGTGGCCCTCTGATGAAAAATAATAACCCAAACAAGTCTACTTTGGTCGCTGTCTCTTTTTAGGACAACACAAGACTTAAGTACCAAAAAAATTTAAAATATACAAAACGTTGCTTTCAAAAAAGGCAGACAAACAGTCAGCCATCGAGGCTGTGGAGGAAATAATGCATAGCTGGGTAATAAACATGCTAACGACGTATATGTAAAGGAATAAAATCGTCAACCTTATAGAGATGGAATGAATAAAGTCGAAATTTGCGCGACATCATGTCGTCCTGACATAGATTTCCAGTCATTCGATCAACTGAGGGATTAACATATCTGATGGCTGCGGTTAAGAGTGGTAATCCTTTAGTATATCTCTTCTGCAGCGGAAAATACGTGCCCATTTAGTTACGTTGGCCACCTTGATGTACATACATCGGCACATAATTGTGCTAAAGGTCCCTAAAGCGTACTCCATCTTTAACTTTAAATAAAACAAGCTGTGTGTGAGAAATCATCGTTTGAAAGACCTTTTGATGTCCGATTATAACATCGTTCGTATTTCACCCTCAACTTCTTTGTGTAGAGCGCATCCGAATTCTCCAATTTTATCTGAATTTGAAGTGCATTGCGGTTTATGTGTCGCATACACCCGGAATTTAAAGAAATCCCTTAAAAAAAAAGTTTAACGGGCTGAAATCGAACAATCACGTTTCACATCACTTCTACGTGAAATAACCATGTTACCAAACGCTACTCTCACACAACATTCAATGTGACATGAGTTGTGTGACAAGTAGTGCAGTCCGGTTGAAACCACAAGTCTGTGTTGTCCGGATTACCCAATTCAAACCAAAAAAAGTTGGTAATCATCAACCTATTGCGGTCGCCGATGACAATAATAGCCTAGCCAACGTTGTTCATAAAGAAATATGGACCGATTAGGCCGTAAGCGCAAAATTCACTATAAACAATGACTTTTTCAGAGTGTTTTGGGCGCTTTTGGAGCTCATGAGGATTGTTCATGTGGATTCATCATGAAATTTTGGCCTCATAGCTGGAAATAAATTTTGAATGAAAATTTGGGCCATATCTCAACAGCTTCAAAGCCCATTCAGCAAACATTCTGGGGCCTTCCCCGGTGACTTGACAAAATAGACTAAATAAAATTTTAAAACTAATTTGACAAATGCGGCTTTATCAAGATGGTCGTTATTAATGTGTGTGAAGATAAATTCGAATTTGAAAACCCAAGACGCAATCCATAAGTGTTAGACACACTTTCAAAAAGCGGTGTGAAAATTTTTGACACACTTTCAAAAAGCGGTGTGAAAAAATTCGACACACTTTCAAAAAGCGGTGTGAACAAATTCGACACACTTTCAAAAGCGGTGTGAAAAAATTCGACACACTTTCAAAAAGCGGTGTGAAAAATTTTGACACACTTTCAAAAAGGGGTGTGAAAAATGTTGACACACTTTCAAAAAGGGGTGTGAAAAATTTTGACACACTTTCAAAAAGAGGTGTGAAAATTTTGACACACTTTCAAAAAGGGGTGTGAAAATTTTGACACACTTTCAAAAAGAGGTGTGAAAATTTTGACACACTTTCAAAAAGGGGTGTGAAAAATGTTGACACACTTTCAAAAAGGGGTGTGAAAAATGTTGACACTTTCAAAAAGGGGAGTGAAAAATGTTGACACACTTTCAAAAAGGGGTGTGAAAAATTTTGACACACTTTCAAAAAGGGGTGTGAAAAATATTGACACACTTTCAAAAAGGGGTGTGAAAAATTTTGACACACTTTCAAAAAGGGGTGTGAAAAATGTTGACACACTTTCAAAAAGGGGTGTGAAAAATTTTGACACACTTTCAAAAAGGGGTGTGAAATATTTTGACACACTTTCAAAAAGGGGTGTGAAAAATTTTGACACACTTTCAAAGAGGGGTGTGAAAAATTTTGACACACTTTCAAAAAGGGGTGTGAAAAATGTTGGCACACTTTCAAAAAGGGGTGTGAAAAATGTTGACACACTTTCAAAAAGGGGTGTGAAAAATGTTGACACACTTTCAAAAAGGGGTGTGAAAAATTTTGACACACTTTCAAAAAGGGGTGTGAAAAATTTTGACACACTTTCAAAAAGGGGTGTGAAAAATTTTGACACACTTTCAAAAAGGGGTGTGAAAAATTTTGACACACTTTCAAAAAGGGGTGTGAAAAATTTTGACACTTTCAAAAAGGGGTGTGAAAAATTTTGACACACTTTCAAAGAGGGGTGTGAAAAATTTTGACACACTTTCAAAAAGGGGTGTGAAAAATGTTGGCACACTTTCAAAAAGGGGTGTGAAAAATGTTGACACACTTTCAAAAAGGGGTGTGAAAAATTTTGACACACTTTCAAAAAGGGGCGTGAAAAATTTTGACACACTTTCAAAAAGGGGTGTGAAAAATTTTGACACACTTTCAAAAAGGGGTGTGAAAAATTTTGACACTTTCAAAAAGGGGCGTGAAAAATGTTGACACACTTTCAAAAAGGGGTGTGAAAAATTTTGACACACTTTCAAAAAGGGGTGTGAAAAATTTTGACACAATTTCAAAAAGGGGTGTGAAAAATTTTGACACACTTTCAAAAAGGGGTGTGAAAAATTTTGACACACTTTCAAAGAGGGGTGTGAAAAATTTTGACACACTTTCAAAAAGGGGTGTGAAAAATTTTGACACACTTTCAAAAAGGGGTGTGAAAAATTTTGACACACTTTCAAAAAGCGGTGTGAAAAATTTTGACACACTTTCAAAAAGGGGTGTGAAAAATTTTGACACACTTTCGAAAAGGGGTGTGAAAAATTTTAACACACTTTCAAAAAGGGGTGTGAAAAATTTTGACACACTTTCAAAAAGGGGTGTGAAAAATTTTGCCACACTTTCAAAAAGCGGTGTGAAAAATTTTGACACACTTTCAAAAAGGGGTGTGAAAAATTTTGACACACTTTCAAAAAGGGGGTGTGAAAAATTGTGACACACTTTCAAAAAGGGGTGTGAAAAATGTTGACACAATTTCAAAAAGGGGTGTGAAAAATTTTGACACACTTTCAAAAGGGGTGTGAAAAATGTTGACACACTTTCAAAAAGGGGTGTGAAAAATTTTGATACACTTTCAAAAAGGGGTGTGAAAAATGTTGACACACTTTCAAAAAGGGGTGTGAAAAATTTTGACACACTTTCAAAAAGGGGTGTGAAAAATTGTGACACACTTTCAAAAAGGGGTGTGAAAAATTTTGACACAATTTCAAAAAGGGGTGTGAAAAATTTTGACACACTTTCAAAAAGGGGTGTGAAAAATGTTGACACACTTTCAAAAAGGGGTGTGAAAAATTTTGACACACTTTCAAAAAGGGGTGTGAAAAATTTTGACACTTTCAAAGAGGGGTGTGAAAAATTTTGACACACTTTCAAAAAGGGGTGTGAAAAATGTTGACACACTTTCAAAAAGGGGTGTGAAAAATGTTGACACACTTTCAAAAAGGGGTGTGAAAAATGTTGACACACTTTCAAAAAGGGGTGTGAAAAATTTTGACACACTTTCAAAAAGGGGTGTGAAAAATTTTGACACACTTTCAAAAAGGGGTGTGAAAAATGTTGACACACTTTCAAAAAGGGGTGTGAAAAATGTTGACACTTTCAAAAAGGGGCGTGAAAAATGTTGACACACTTTCAAAAAGGGGTGTGAAAAATTTTGACACACTTTCAAAAAGGGGTGTGAAAAATTTTGACACACTTTCAAAAAGGGGTGTGAAAAATTTTGACACACTTTCAAAAAGGGGTGTGAAAAATTTTGACACACTTTCAAAGAGGGGTGTGAAAAATTTTGACACACTTTAAAAAAGGGGTGTGAAAAATTTTGAAACACTTTCAAAAAGCGGTGTGAAAAATTTTGACACACTTTCAAAAAGCGGTGTGAAAAATTTTGACACATTTTCAAAAAGGGGTGTGAAAAATTTTGACACACTTTCGAAAAGGGGTGTGAAAAATGTTGACACACTTTCAAAAAGGGGTGTGAAAAATGTTGACACACTTTCAAAAAGGGGTGTGAAAAATGTTGACACACTTTCAACAAGGGGTGTGAAAAATTTTGACACTTTCAAAAAGGGGTGTGAAAAATTTTGACACACTTTCAAAAAGGGGTGTGAAAAATTTTGACACACTTTCAAAAAGGGGTGTGAAAAATTTTGACACACTTTCAAAAAGGGGTGTGAAAAATGTTGACACACTTTCAAAAAGGGGTGTGAAATATGTTGACACACTTTCAAAAAGGGGTGTGAAAAATGTTGACACACTTTCAAAAAGGGGTGTGAAAAATGTTGACACACTTTCAAAAAGGGGTGTGAAAAATGTTGACACACTTTCAAAAAGGGGTGTGAAAAATGTTGATACACTTTCAAAAAGGGGTGTGAAAAATGTTGATACACTTTCAAAAAGGGGTGTGAAAAATTTTGACACACTTTCAAAAAGGGGTGTGAAAAATTTTGACACACTTTCAAAAAGGGGTGTGAAAAATTTTGACACACTTTCAAAAAGGGGTGTGAAAAATGTTGACACACTTTCAAAAAGGGGTGTGAAAAATGTTGACACACTTTCAAAAAGGGGTGTGAAAAATGTTGACACACTTTCAAAAAGGGGTGTGAAATATGTTGACACACTTTCAAAAAGGGGTGTGAAATATGTTGACACACTTTCAAAAAGGGGTGTGAAAAATGTTGACACACTTTCAAAAAGGGGTGTGAAAAATGTTGACACACTTTCAAAAAGGGGTGTGAAAAATTTTGACACACTTTCAAAAAGGGGTGTGAAAAATGTTGACACACTTTCAAAAAGGGGTGTGAAAAATGTTGACACACTTTCAAAAAGGGGTGTGAAAAATGTTGACACACTTTCAAAAAGGGGTGTGAAAAATGTTGACACACTTTCAAAAAGGGGTGTGAAAAATGTTGACACACTTTCAAAAAGGGGTGTGAAAAATGTTGACACACTTTCAAAAAGGGGTGTGAAAAATTTTGACACACTTTCAAAAAGGGGTGTGAAAAATTTTGACACACCTTCAAAAAGGGGTGTGAAAAATTTTGACACACTTTCAAAAAGGGGTGTGAAAAATTTTGACACACTTTCAAAAAGGGGGTGTGAAAAATTTTGACACACTTTCAAAAAGGGGTGTGAAAAATTTTGACACACTTTCAAAAAGGGGTGTGAAAAATGTTGACACACTTTCAAAAAGGGGTGTGAAAAATGCTGACACACTTTCAAAAAGGGGTGTGAAAAATGTTGACACACTTTCAAAAAGGGGTGTGAAAAATGTTGACACACTTTCAAAAAGAGGTGTGAAAAATGTTGACACACTTTCAAAAAGGGGTGTGAAAAATGTTGACACACTTTCAAAAAGGGGTGTGAAATATGTTGACACACTTTCAAAAAGGGGTGTGAAAAATGTTGACACACTTTCAAAAAGGGGTGTGAAAAATGTTGACACACTTTCAAAAAGGGGTGTGAAAAATGTTGACACACTTTCAAAAAGGGGTGTGAAAAATGTTGACACACTTTCAAAAAGGGGTGTGAAAAATGTTGACACACTTTCAAAAAGGGGTGTGAAAAATGTTGACACACTTTCAAAAAGGGGTGTGAAAAATGTTGACACACTTTCAAAAAGGGGTGTGAAAAATGTTGACACACTTTCGAAAAGGGGTGTGAAAAATGTTGACACACTTTCAAAAAGGGGTGTGAAAAATTTTGACACACTTTCAAAAAGGGGTGTGAAAAATTTTGACACACTTTCAAAAAGGGGTGTGAAAAATTTTGACACACTTTCAAAAAGGGGTGTGAAAAATTTTGACACACTTTCAAAAAGGGGTGTGAAAAATTTTGACACACTTTCAAAAAGGGGTGTGAAAAATGTTGACACACTTTCAAAAAGGGGTGTGAAAAATGTTGACACACTTTCAAAAAGGGGTGTGAAAAATGTTGACACACTTTCAAAAAGGGGTGTGAAAAATTTTGACACACTTTCAAAAAGGGGTGTGAAAAATGTTGACACACTTTCAAAAAGCGGTGTGAAAAATTTTGACACACTTTCAAAAAGGGGTGTGAAAAATTTTGACACACTTTCAAAAAGGGGTGTGAAAAATGTTGATACACTTTCAAAAAGGGGTGTGAAAAATTTTGACACACTTTCAAAAAGGGGTGTGAAAAATGTTGATACACCTTCAAAAAGGGGTGTGAAAAATGTTGATACACTTTCAAAAAGCGGTGTGAAAAATTTTGACACTTTCAAAAAGGGGTGTGAAAAATTTTGACACACTTTCAAAAAGGGGTGTGAAAAATTTTGACACACTTTGAACAAGGAGTGCGAAAAATTTTGACACACTTTCGGGGTGTGAAAAATTTTGACACACTTTCAAAAAGGGGTGTGAAAAATTTTGACACACTTTCAAAAAGGGGTGTGAAAAATGTTGACACACTTTCAAAAAGGGGGTGTCAAAAATGTTGACACACTTTCAAAAAGGGGTGTGAAAAATGTTGACACACTTTCAAAAAGGGGTGTGAAAAATTTTGACACACTTTCAAAAAGGGGTGTGAAAAATTTTGACACACTTTCAAAAAGGGGTGTGAAAAATGTTGACACACTTTCAAAAAGGGGTGTGAAAAATGTTGACACACTTTCAAAAAGGGGTGTGAAAAATTTTGACACACTTTCAAAAAGGGGGTGTGAAAAATTTTGACACACTTTCAAAAAGGGGTGTGAAAAATTTTGACACACTTTCAAAAAGGGGTGTGAAAAATGTTGACACTTTCAAAAAGGGGTGTGAAAAATTTTGACACACTTTCAAAAAGGGGTGTGAAAAATGTTGACACACTTTCAAAAAGGGGTGTGAAAAATTTTGACACACTTTCAAAAAGGGGTGTGAAAAATTTTGACACACTTTCAAAAAGGGGTGTGAAAAATTTTGACACACTTTCAAAAAGGGGTGTGAAAAATGTTGACACACTTTCAAAAAGGGGTGTGAAAAATGTTGACACACTTTCAAAAAGGGGTGTGAAAAATGTTGACACACTTTCAAAAAGGGGTGTGAAAAATTTTGACACACTTTCAAAAAGGGGTGTGAAAAATGTTGACACACTTTCAAAAAGGGGTGTGAAAAATTTTGACACACTTTCAAAAAGGGGGTGTGAAAAATTTTGACACACTTTCAAAAAGGGGTGTGAAAAATGTTGATACACTTTCAAAAAGGGGTGTGAAAAATTTTGACACACTTTCAAAAAGGGGTGTGAAAAATGTTGATACACCTTCAAAAAGGGGTGTGAAAAATTTTGACACACTTTCAAAAAGGGGTGTGAAAAATGTTGACACACTTTCAAAAAGGGGTGTGAAAAATTTTGACACACTTTCAAAAAGGGGTGTGAAAAATTTTGACACACTTTCAAAAAGGGGTGTGAAAAATGTTGATACACTTTCAAAAAGGGGTGTGAAAAATTTTGACACACTTTCAAAAAGGGGTGTGAAAAATGTTGATACACCTTCAAAAAGGGGTGTGAAAAATGTTGATACACTTTCAAAAAGCGGTGTGAAAAATTTTGACACTTTCAAAAAGGGGTGTGAAAAATTTTGACACACTTTCAAAAAGGGGTGTGAAAAATTTTGACACACTTTGAACAAGGAGTGTGAAAAATTTTGACACACTTTCGGGGTGTGAAAAATTTTGACACACTTTCAAAAAGGGGTGTGAAAAATTTTGACACAC
The DNA here is from genome assembly GCA_930367235.1 of Sarcophaga rosellei. Lineage (NCBI taxonomy): Eukaryota > Metazoa > Arthropoda > Insecta > Diptera > Sarcophagidae > Sarcophaga > Sarcophaga rosellei. The sequence goes on along the minus strand of OV884018.1, from coordinate 60,308,134 downwards.
TTTCAAAAAGGGGTGTGAAAAAGTTGACACACTTTCAAAAAGGGGGTGTCAAAAATGTTGACACACTTTCAAAAAGGGGTGTGAAAAATGTTGACACACTTTCAAAAAGGGGTGTGAAAAATGTTGACACACTTTCAAAAAGGGGTGTGAAAAATGTTGACACACTTTCAAAAAGGGGTGTGAAAAATGTTGACACACTTTCAAAAAGGGGCGTGAAAAATGTTGACACACTTTCAAAAAGGGGTGTGAAAAATGTTGACACACTTTCAAAAAGGGGTGTGAAAAATTTTGACACACTTTCAAAAAGGGGTGTGAAAAATGTTGACACACTTTCAAAAAGGGGTGTGAAAAATGTTGACACACTTTCAAAAAGGGGTGTGAAAAATGTTGACACACTTTCAAAAAGGGGTGTGAAAAATGTTGACACACTTTCAAAAAGGGGTGTGAAAAATTTTGACACACTTTCAAAAAGGGGTGTGAAAAACTTTGACACACTTTCAAAAAGGGGTGTGACAAATTTTGACACACTTTCAAAAAGGGGGTGTGAAAAATTTTGACACACTTTCAAAAAGGGGTGTGAAAAATTTTGACACACTTTCAAAAAGGGGTGTGAAAAATTTTGACACACTTTCAAAAAGGGGTGTGAAAAATGTTGACACTTTCAAAAAGGGGTGTGAAAAATTTTGACACACTTTCAAAAAGGGGTGTGAAAAATGTTGACACACTTTCAAAAAGGGGTGTGAAAAATTTTGACACACTTTCAAAAAGGGGTGTGAAAAATTTTGACACACCTTCAAAAAGGGGTGTGAAAAATTTTGACACACTTTCAAAAAGGGGTGTGAAAAATTTTGACACACTTTCAAAAAGGGGTGTGAAAAATGTTGACACACTTTCAAAAAGGGGTGTGAAAACTGTTGACACACTTTCAAAAAGGGGTGTGAAAAATTTTGACACACTTTCAAAAAGGGGTGTGAAAAATTTTGACACACTTTCAAAAAGGGGTGTGAAAAATGTTGACACACTTTCAAAAAGGGGTGTGAAAAATTTTGACACACTTTCAAAAAGGGGGTGTGAAAAATTTTGATACACTTTCAAAAAGGGGTGTGAAAAATGTTGATACACTTTCAAAAAGGGGTGTGAAAAATTTTGACACACTTTCAAAAAGGGGTGTGAAAAATGTTGATACACCTTCAAAAAGGGGTGTGAAAAATGTTGATACACTTTCAAAAAGCGGTGTGAAAAATTTTGACACTTTCAAAAAGGGGTGGGAAAAATTTTGACACACTTTCAAAAAGGGGTGTGAAAAATTTTGACACACTTTGAACAAGGATTGTGAAAAATTTTGACACACTTTCGGGGTGTGAAAAATTTTGACACACTTTCAAAAAGTGGTGTGAAAAATTTTGACACACTTTCAAAAAGGGGTGTGAAAAATGTTGACACACTTTCAAAAAGGGGGTGTCAAAAATGTTGACACACTTTCAAAAAGGGGTGTGAAAAATGTTGACACACTTTCAAAAAGGGGTGTGAAAAATGTTGACACACTTTCAAAAAGGGGTGTGAAAAATGTTGACACACTTTCAAAAAGGGGTGTGAAAAATGTTGACACACTTTCAAAAAGGGGTGTGAAAAATTTTGACACACTTTCAAAAAGGGGTGTGAAAAATTTTGACACACTTTCAAAAAGGGGTGTGAAAAACTTTGACACACTTTCAAAAAGGGGTGTGACAAATTTTGACACACTTTCAAAAAGGGGGTGTGAAAAATTTTGACACACTTTCAAAAAGGGGTGTGAAAAATTTTGACACACTTTCAAAAAGGGGTGTGAAAAATGTTGACACTTTCAAAAAGGGGTGTGAAAAATTTTGACACACTTTCAAAAAGGGGTGTGAAAAATGTTGACACACTTTCAAAAAGGGGTGTGAAAAATTTTGACACACTTTCAAAAAGGGGTGTGAAAAATTTTGACACACCTTCAAAAAGGGGTGTGAAAAATTTTGACGCACTTTCAAAAAGGGGTGTGAAAAATTTTGACACACTTTCAAAAAGGGGTGTGAAAAATGTTGACACACTTTCAAAAAGGGGTGTGAAAAATGTTGACACACTTTCAAAAAGGGGTGTGAAAAATGTTGACACACTTTCAAAAAGGGGTGTGAAAAATTTTGACACACTTTCAAAAAGGGGTGTGAAAAATGTTGACACACTTTCAAAAAGGGGTGTGAAAAATTTTGACACACTTTCAAAAAGGGGGTGTGAAAAATTTTGACACACTTTCAAAAAGGGGTGTGAAAAATGTTGATACACTTTCAAAAAGGGGTGTGAAAAATTTTGACACAGTTTCAAAAAGGGGTGTGAAAAATGTTGATACACCTTCAAAAAGGGGTGTGAAAAATGTTGATACACTTTCAAAAAGCGGTGTGAAAAATTTTGACACTTTCAAAAAGGGGTGGGAAAAATTTTGACACACTTTCAAAAAGGGGTGTGAAAAATTTTGACACACTTTGAACAAGGATTGTGAAAAGTTTTGACACACTTTCGGGGTGTGAAAAATTTTGACACACTTTCAAAAAGGGGTGTGAAAAATTTTGACACACTTTCAAAAAGGGGTGTGAAAAATGTTGACACACTTTCAAAAAGGGGGTGTCAAAAATGTTGACACACTTTCAAAAAGGGGTGTGAAAAATGTTGACACACTTTCAAAAAGGGGTGTGAAAAATGTTGACACACTTTCAAAAAGGGGTGTGAAAAATGTTGACACACTTTCAAAAAGGGGTGTGAAAAATGTTGACACACTTTCAAAAAGGGGCGTGAAAAATGTTGACACACTTTCAAAAAGGGGTGTGAAAAATGTTGACACACTTTCAAAAAGGGGTGTGAAAAATTTTGACACACTTTCAAAAAGGGGTGTGAAAAATGTTGACACACTTTCAAAAAGGGGTGTGAAAAATTTTGACACACTTTCAAAAAGGGGTGTGAAAAATTTTGACACACTTTCAAAAAGGGGTGTGAAAAATGTTGACACTTTCAAAAAGGGGTGTGAAAAATTTTGACACACTTTCAAAAAGGGGTGTGAAAAATGTTGACACACTTTCAAAAAGGGGTGTGAAAAATGTTGACACACTTTCAAAAAGGGGTGCGAAAAATGTTGACACACTTTCAAAAAGGGGTGTGAAAAATGTTGACACACTTTCAAAAAGGGGTGTGAAAAATGTTGACACACTTTCAAAAAGGGGTGTGAAAAATTTTGACACACTTTCAAAAAGGGGGTGTGAAAAATTTTGATACACTTTCAAAAAGGGGTGTGTAAAATGTTGATACACTTTCAAAAAGGGGTGTGAAAAATTTTGACACACTTTCAAAAAGGGGTGTGAAAAATGTTGATACACCTTCAAAAAGGGGTGTGAAAAATGTTGATACACTTTCAAAAAGCGGTGTGAAAAATTTTGACACTTTCAAAAAGGGGTGGGAAAAATTTTGACACACTTTCAAAAAGGGGTGTGAAAAATTTTGACACACTTTGAACAAGGATTGTGAAAAATTTTGACACACTTTCGGGGTGTGAAAAATTTTGACACACTTTCAAAAAGGGGTGTGAAAAATTTTGACACACTTTCAAAAAGGGGTGTGAAAAATGTTGACACACTTTCAAAAAGGGGGTGTCAAAAATGTTGACACACTTTCAAAAAGGGGTGTGAAAAATGTTGACACACTTTCAAAAAGGGGTGTGAAAAATGTTGACACACTTTCAAAAAGGGGTGTGAAAAATGTTGACACACTTTCAAAAAGGGGTGTGAAAAATGTTGACACACTTTCAAAAAGGGGTGTGAAAAATTTTGACACACTTTCAAAAAGGGGTGTGAAAAATTTTGACACACTTTCAAAAAGGGGTGTGAAAAACTTTGACACACTTTCAAAAAGGGGTGTGAAAAATGTTGACACACTTTCAAAAAGGGGTGTGAAAAATTTTGACACACTTTCAAAAAGGGGTGTGAAAAATTTTGACACACCTTCAAAAAGGGGTGTGAAAAATTTTGACGCACTTTCAAAAAGGGGTGTGAAAAATTTTGACACACTTTCAAAAAGGGGTGTGAAAAATGTTGACACACTTTCAAAAAGGGGTGTGAAAAATGTTGACACACTTTCAAAAAGGGGTGTGAAAAATGTTGACACACTTTCAAAAAGGGGTGTGAAAAATTTTGACACACTTTCAAAAAGGGGTGTGAAAAATGTTGACACACTTTCAAAAAGGGGTGTGAAAAATTTTGACACACTTTCAAAAAGGGGGTGTGAAAAATTTTGACACACTTTCAAAAAGGGGTGTGAAAAATGTTGATACACTTTCAAAAAGGGGTGTGAAAAATTTTGACACAGTTTCAAAAAGGGGTGTGAAAAATGTTGATACACCTTCAAAAAGGGGTGTGAAAAATGTTGATACACTTTCAAAAAGCGGTGTGAAAAATTTTGACACTTTCAAAAAGGGGTGGGAAAAATTTTGACACACTTTCAAAAAGGGGTGTGAAAAATTTTGACACACTTTGAACAAGGATTGTGAAAAGTTTTGACACACTTTCGGGGTGTGAAAAATTTTGACACACTTTCAAAAAGGGGTGTGAAAAATTTTGACACACTTTCAAAAAGGGGTGTGAAAAATGTTGACACACTTTCAAAAAGGGGGTGTCAAAAATGTTGACACACTTTCAAAAAGGGGTGTGAAAAATGTTGACACACTTTCAAAAAGGGGTGTGAAAAATGTTGACACACTTTCAAAAAGGGGTGTGAAAAATGTTGACACACTTTCAAAAAGGGGTGTGAAAAATGTTGACACACTTTCAAAAAGGGGCGTGAAAAATGTTGACACACTTTCAAAAAGGGGTGTGAAAAATGTTGACACACTTTCAAAAAGGGGTGTGAAAAATTTTGACACACTTTCAAAAAGGGGTGTGAAAAATGTTGACACACTTTCAAAAAGGGGTGTGAAAAATTTTGACACACTTTCAAAAAGGGGTGTGAAAAATTTTGACACACTTTCAAAAAGGGGTGTGAAAAATGTTGACACTTTCAAAAAGGGGTGTGAAAAATTTTGACACACTTTCAAAAAGGGGTGTGAAAAATGTTGACACACTTTCAAAAAGGGGTGTGAAAAATGTTGACACACTTTCAAAAAGGGGTGCGAAAAATGTTGACACACTTTCAAAAAGGGGTGTGAAAAATGTTGACACACTTTCAAAAAGGGGTGTGAAAAATGTTGACACACTTTCAAAAAGGGGTGTGAAAAATGTTGACACACTTTCAAAAAGGGGTGTGAAAAATGTTGACACACTTTCAAAAAGGGGTGTGAAAAATGTTGACACACTTTCAAAAAGGGGCGTGAAAAATGTTGACACACTTTCAAAAAGGGGTGTGAAAAATGTTGACACACTTTCAAAAAGGGGTGTGAAAAATTTTGACACACTTTCAAAAAGGGGTGTGAAAAATGTTGACACACTTTCAAAAAGGGGTGTGAAAAATTTTGACACACTTTCAAAAAGGGGTGTGAAAAATGTTGACACACTTTCAAAAAGGGGTGTGAAAAATGTTGACACACTTTCAAAAAGGGGTGTGAAAAATGTTGACACACTTTCAAAAAGGGGTGTGAAAAATTTTGACACACTTTCAAAAAGGGGTGTGAAAAATGTTGACACACTTTCAAAAAGGGGTGTGAAAAATTTTGACACACTTTCAAAAAGGGGTGTGAAAAATTTTGACACACTTTCAAAAAGGGGTGTGAAAAATGTTGATACACTTTCAAAAAGGGGTGTGAAAAATTTTGACACACTTTCAAAAAGGGGTGTGAAAAATGTTGATACACCTTCAAAAAGGGGTGTGAAAAATGTTGATACACTTTCAAAAAGCGGTGTGAAAAATTTTGACACTTTCAAAAAGGGGTGTGAAAAATTTTGACACACTTTCAAAAAGGGGTGTGAAAAATTTTGACACACTTTGAACAAGGAGTGTGAAAAATTTTGACACACTTTCAAAAAGGGGTGTGAAAAATTTTGACACACTTTCAAAAAGGGGTGTGAAAAATGTTGACACACTTTCAAAAAGGGGTGTGAAAAATGTTGACACACTTTCAAAAAGGGGGTGTCAAAAATGTTGACACACTTTCAAAAAGGGGTGTGAAAAATGTTGACACACTTTCAAAAAGGGGTGTGAAAAATGTTGTGTAGCATGATTTTACAGTTGTCAATACCAACACAATATTTCATATGCATAAACAAAAGAATATCCAATTGCATATGAGCAGCGGCCACTTGACTCAATGTTATTGACCGTCGCGCACATGCGATGATCACTTGATACTTTGTTGTCAGGCCGCCAGCCGCATTGGTTTTATTATAATGTGTGTTGTTGTTGTATTGCATTGCTGGTGATCGTGTATGGCTCTCTTCACACTTAACCGTGGGAATTATTATGTTTATATGAACAACGGGCGCGTGTCATATTGCACCCACTTGTCCCATGGTTAGTACACACACAAACCAATGCAATATTATTTAATATAGAATAAATATGTAAACAATTGTTAAATGTATTAAGTAAATATAAGAAATATGTTAGAGTTAAGGGGTTGATTTAGAAATGCTAAATCAGCCAAAATTTAGTATAAAAGAAGGGACATTTTCCCTCAAGAATCAATAAAATAATAAAGCTCTATTAGTGCGTATCGAGCCGCACTTATAACAAAACAAAACTTATCTTTAATTAAGTTTCCACTACAGTTGACACACTTTCAAAAAGGGGTGTGAAAAATGTTGACACACTTTCAAAAAGGGGTGTGAAAAATGTTGACACACTTTCAAAAAGGGGCGTGAAAAATGTTGACACACTTTCAAAAAGGGGTGTGAAAAATGTTGACACACTTTCAAAAAGGGGTGTGAAAAATTTTGACACACTTTCAAAAAGGGGTGTGAAAAATGTTGACACACTTTCAAAAAGGGGTGTGAAAAATGTTGACACACTTTCAAAAAGGGGGTGTCAAAAATGTTGACACACTTTCAAAAAGGGGTGTGAAAAATGTTGACACACTTTCAAAAAGGGGTGTGAAAAATGTTGACACACTTTCAAAAAGGGGTGTGAAAAATGTTGACACACTTTCAAAAAGGGGTGTGAAAAATGTTGACACACTTTCAAAAAGGGGCGTGAAAAATGTTGACACACTTTCAAAAAGGGGTGTGAAAAATGTTGACACACTTTCAAAAAGGGGTGTGAAAAATTTTGACACACTTTCAAAAAGGTGTGTGAAAAATGTTGACACACTTTCAAAAAGGGGTGTGAAAAATGTTGACACACTTTCAAAAAGGGGTGTGAAAAATGTTGACACACTTTCAAAAAGGGGTGTGAAAAATGTTGACACACTTTCAAAAAGGGGTGTGAAAAATTTTGACACACTTTCAAAAAGGGGTGTGAAAAACTTTGACACACTTTCAAAAAGGGGTGTGACAAATTTTGACACACTTTCAAAAAGGGGGTGTGAAAAATTTTGACACACTTTCAAAAAGGGGTGTGAAAAATTTTGACACACTTTCAAAAAGGGGTGTGAAAAATTTTGACACACTTTCAAAAAGGGGTGTGAAAAATGTTGACACTTTCAAAAAGGGGTGTGAAAAATTTTGACACACTTTCAAAAAGGGGTGTGAAAAATGTTGACACACTTTCAAAAAGGGGTGTGAAAAATTTTGACACACTTTCAAAAAGGGGTGTGAAAAATTTTGACACACCTTCAAAAAGGGGTGTGAAAAATTTTGACACACTTTCAAAAAGGGGTGTGAAAAATTTTGACACACTTTCAAAAAGGGGTGTGAAAAATGTTGACACACTTTCAAAAAGGGGTGTGAAAACTGTTGACACACTTTCAAAAAGGGGTGTGAAAAATTTTGACACACTTTCAAAAAGGGGTGTGAAAAATTTTGACACACTTTCAAAAAGGGGTGTGAAAAATGTTGACACACTTTCAAAAAGGGGTGTGAAAAATTTTGACACACTTTCAAAAAGGGGGTGTGAAAAATTTTGATACACTTTCAAAAAGGGGTGTGAAAAATGTTGATACACTTTCAAAAAGGGGTGTGAAAAATTTTGACACACTTTCAAAAAGGGGTGTGAAAAATGTTGATACACCTTCAAAAAGGGGTGTGAAAAATGTTGATACACTTTCAAAAAGCGGTGTGAAAAATTTTGACACTTTCAAAAAGGGGTGGGAAAAATTTTGACACACTTTCAAAAAGGGGTGTGAAAAATTTTGACACACTTTGAACAAGGATTGTGAAAAATTTTGACACACTTTCGGGGTGTGAAAAATTTTGACACACTTTCAAAAAGGGGTGTGAAAAATTTTGACACACTTTCAAAAAGGGGTGTGAAAAATGTTGACACACTTTCAAAAAGGGGGTGTCAAAAATGTTGACACACTTTCAAAAAGGGGTGTGAAAAATGTTGACACACTTTCAAAAAGGGGTGTGAAAAATGTTGACACACTTTCAAAAAGGGGTGTGAAAAATGTTGACACACTTTCAAAAAGGGGTGTGAAAAATGTTGACACACTTTCAAAAAGGGGTGTGAAAAATTTTGACACACTTTCAAAAAGGGGTGTGAAAAATTTTGACACACTTTCAAAAAGGGGTGTGAAAAACTTTGACACACTTTCAAAAAGGGGTGTGACAAATTTTGACACACTTTCAAAAAGGGGGTGTGAAAAATTTTGACACACTTTCAAAAAGGGGTGTGAAAAATTTTGACACACTTTCAAAAAGGGGTGTGAAAAATGTTGACACTTTCAAAAAGGGGTGTGAAAAATTTTGACACACTTTCAAAAAGGGGTGTGAAAAATGTTGACACACTTTCAAAAAGGGGTGTGAAAAATTTTGACACACTTTCAAAAAGGGGTGTAAAAAATTTTGACACACCTTCAAAAAGGGGTGTGAAAAATTTTGACGCACTTTCAAAAAGGGGTGTGAAAAATTTTGACACACTTTCAAAAAGGGGTGTGAAAAATGTTGACACACTTTCAAAAAGGGGTGTGAAAAATGTTGACACACTTTCAAAAAGGGGTGTGAAAAATGTTGACACACTTTCAAAAAGGGGTGTGAAAAATTTTGACACACTTTCAAAAAGGGGTGTGAAAAATGTTGACACACTTTCAAAAAGGGGTGTGAAAAATTTTGACACACTTTCAAAAAGGGGGTGTGAAAAATTTTGACACACTTTCAAAAAGGGGTGTGAAAAATGTTGATACACTTTCAAAAAGGGGTGTGAAAAATTTTGACACAGTTTCAAAAAGGGGTGTGAAAAATGTTGATACACCTTCAAAAAGGGGTGTGAAAAATGTTGATACACTTTCAAAAAGCGGTGTGAAAAATTTTGACACTTTCAAAAAGGGGTGGGAAAAATTTTGACACACTTTCAAAAAGGGGTGTGAAAAATTTTGACACACTTTGAACAAGGATTGTGAAAAGTTTTGACACACTTTCGGGGTGTGAAAAATTTTGACACACTTTCAAAAAGGGGTGTGAAAAATTTTGACACACTTTCAAAAAGGGGTGTGAAAAATGTTGACACACTTTCAAAAAGGGGGTGTCAAAAATGTTGACACACTTTCAAAAAGGGGTGTGAAAAATGTTGACACACTTTCAAAAAGGGGTGTGAAAAATGTTGACACACTTTCAAAAAGGGGTGTGAAAAATGTTGACACACTTTCAAAAAGGGGTGTGAAAAATGTTGACACACTTTCAAAAAGGGGCGTGAAAAATGTTGACACACTTTCAAAAAGGGGTGTGAAAAATGTTGACACACTTTCAAAAAGGGGTGTGAAAAATTTTGACACACTTTCAAAAAGGGGTGTGAAAAATTTTGACACACTTTGAACAAGGATTGTGAAAAGTTTTGACACACTTTCGGGGTGTGAAAAATTTTGACACACTTTCAAAAAGGGGTGTGAAAAATTTTGACACACTTTCAAAAAGGGGTGTGAAAAATGTTGACACACTTTCAAAAAGGGGGTGTCAAAAATGTTGACACACTTTCAAAAAGGGGTGTGAAAAATGTTGACACACTTTCAAAAAGGGGTGTGAAAAATGTTGACACACTTTCAAAAAGGGGTGTGAAAAATGTTGACACACTTTCAAAAAGGGGTGTGAAAAATGTTGACACACTTTCAAAAAGGGGCGTGAAAAATGTTGACACACTTTCAAAAAGGGGTGTGAAAAATGTTGACACACTTTCAAAAAGGGGTGTGAAAAATTTTGACACACTTTCAAAAAGGGGTGTGAAAAATTTTGACACACTTTCAAAAAGGGGTGTGAAAAATGTTGACACTTTCAAAAAGGGGTGTGAAAAATGTTGACACACTTTCAAAAAGGGGTGTGAAAAATGTTGACACACTTTCAAAAAGGGGTGTGAAAAATGTTGACACACTTTCAAAAAGGGGTGCGAAAAATGTTGACACACTTTCAAAAAGGGGTGTGAAAAATGTTGACACACTTTCAAAAAGGGGTGTGAAAAATGTTGACACACTTTCAAAAAGGGGTGTGAAAAATGTTGACACACTTTCAAAAAGGGGTGTGAAAAATGTTGACACACTTTCAAAAAGGGGTGTGAAAAATGTTGACACACTTTCAAAAAGGGGCGTGAAAAATGTTGACACACTTTCAAAAAGGGGTGTGAAAAATGTTGACCCACTTTCAAAAAGGGGTGTGAAAAATTTTGACACACTTTCAAAAAGGGGTGTGAAAAATGTTGACACACTTTCAAAAAGGGGTGTGAAAAATTTTGACACACTTTCAAAAAGGGGTGTGAAAAATGTTGACACACTTTCAAAAAGGGGTGTGAAAAATGTTGACACACTTTCAAAAAGGGGTGTGAAAAATGTTGACACACTTTCAAAAAGGGGTGTGAAAAATTTTGACACACTTTCAAAAAGGGGTGTGAAAAATGTTGACACACTTTCAAAAAGGGGTGTGAAAAATTTTGACACACTTTCAAAAAGGGGTGTGAAAAATTTTGACACACTTTCAAAAAGGGGTGTGAAAAATGTTGATACACTTTCAAAAAGGGGTGTGAAAAATTTTGACACACTTTCAAAAAGGGGTGTGAAAAATGTTGATACACCTTCAAAAAGGGGTGTGAAAAATGTTGATACACTTTCAAAAAGCGGTGTGAAAAATTTTGACACTTTCAAAAAGGGGTGTGAAAAATTTTGACACACTTTCAAAAAGGGGTGTGAAAAATTTTGACACACTTTGAACAAGGAGTGTGAAAAATTTTGACACACTTTCAAAAAGGGGTGTGAAAAATTTTGACACACTTTCAAAAAGGGGTGTGAAAAATGTTGACACACTTTCAAAAAGGGGTGTGAAAAATGTTGACACACTTTCAAAAAGGGGGTGTCAAAAATGTTGACACACTTTCAAAAAGGGGTGTGAAAAATGTTGACACTCTTTCAAAAAGGGGTGTGAAAAATGTTGTGTAGCATGATTTTACAGTTGTCAATACCAACACAATATTTCATATGCATAAACAAAAGAATATCCAATTGCATATGAGCAGCGGCCACTTGACTCAATGTTATTGACCGTCGCGCACATGCGATGATCACTTGATACTTTGTTGTCAGGCCGCCAGCCGCATTGGTTTTATTATAATGTGTGTTGTTGTTGTATTGCATTGCTGGTGATCGTGTATGGCTCTCTTCACACTTAACCGTGGGAATTATTATGTTTATATGAACAACGGGCGCGTGTCATATTGCACCCACTTGTCCCATGGTTAGTACACACACAAACCAATGCAATATTATTTAATATAGAATAAATATGTAAACAATTGTTAAATGTATTAAGTAAATATAAGAAATATGTTAGAGTTAAGGGGTTGATTTAGAAATGCTAAATCAGCCAAAATTTAGTATAAAAGAAGGGACATTTTCCCTCAAGAATCAATAAAATAATAAAGCTCTATTAGTGCGTATCGAGCCGCACTTATAACAAAACAAAACTTATCTTTAATTAAGTTTCCACTACAGTTGACACACTTTCAAAAAGGGGTGTGAAAAATGTTGACACACTTTCAAAAAGGGGTGTGAAAAATGTTGACACACTTTCAAAAAGGGGCGTGAAAAATGTTGACACACTTTCAAAAAGGGGTGTGAAAAATGTTGACACACTTTCAAAAAGGGGTGTGAAAAATTTTGACACACTTTCAAAAAGGGGTGTGAAAAATGTTGACACACTTTCAAAAAGGGGTGTGAAAAATGTTGACACACTTTCAAAAAGGGGTGTGAAAAATGTTGACACACTTTCAAAAAGGGGTGTGAAAAATTTTGACACACTTTCAAAAAGGGGTGTGAAAAATTTTGACACACTTTCAAAAAGGGGTGTGAAAAACTTTGACACACTTTCAAAAAGGGGTGTGAAAAATTTTGACACACTTTCAAAAAGGGGGTGTGAAAAATTTTGACACACTTTCAAAAAGGGGTGTGAAAAATTTTGACACACTTTCAAAAAGGGGTGTGAAAAATTTTGACACACTTTCAAAAAGGGGTGTGAAAAATGTTGACACTTTCAAAAAGGGGTGTGAAAAATTTTGACACACTTTCAAAAAGGGGTGTGAAAAATGTTGACACACTTTCAAAAAGGGGTGTGAAAAATGTTGACACACTTTCAAAAAGGGGTGCGAAAAATGTTGACACACTTTCAAAAAGGGGTGTGAAAAATGTTGACACACTTTCAAAAAGGGGTGTGAAAAATGTTGACACACTTTCAAAAAGGGGTGTGAAAAATGTTGACACACTTTCAAAAAGGGGTGTGAAAAATGTTGACACACTTTCAAAAAGGGGTGTGAAAAATGTTGACACACTTTCAAAAAGGGGCGTGAAAAATGTTGACACACTTTCAAAAAGGGGTGTGAAAAATGTTGACACACTTTCAAAAAGGGGTGTGAAAAATTTTGACACACTTTCAAAAAGGGGTGTGAAAAATGTTGACACACTTTCAAAAAGGGGTGTGAAAAATTTTGACACACTTTCAAAAAGGGGTGTGAAAAATGTTGACACACTTTCAAAAAGGGGTGTGAAAAATGTTGACACACTTTCAAAAAGGGGTGTGAAAAATGTTGACACACTTTCAAAAAGGGGTGTGAAAAATTTTGACACACTTTCAAAAAGGGGTGTGAAAAATGTTGACACACTTTCAAAAAGGGGTGTGAAAAATTTTGACACACTTTCAAAAAGGGGTGTGAAAAATTTTGACACACTTTCAAAAAGGGGTGTGAAAAATGTTGATACACTTTCAAAAAGGGGTGTGAAAAATTTTGACACACTTTCAAAAAGGGGTGTGAAAAATGTTGATACACCTTCAAAAAGGGGTGTGAAAAATGTTGATACACTTTCAAAAAGCGGTGTGAAAAATTTTGACACTTTCAAAAAGGGGTGTGAAAAATTTTGACACACTTTCAAAAAGGGGTGTGAAAAATTTTGACACACTTTGAACAAGGAGTGTGAAAAATTTTGACACACTTTCAAAAAGGGGTGTGAAAAATTTTGACACACTTTCAAAAAGGGGTGTGAAAAATGTTGACACACTTTCAAAAAGGGGTGTGAAAAATGTTGACACACTTTCAAAAAGGGGGTGTCAAAAATGTTGACACACTTTCAAAAAGGGGTGTGAAAAATGTTGACACACTTTCAAAAAGGGGTGTGAAAAATGTTGTGTAGCATGATTTTACAGTTGTCAATACCAACACAATATTTCATATGCATAAACAAAAGAATATCCAATTGCATATGAGCAGCGGCCACTTGACTCAATGTTATTGACCGTCGCGCACATGCGATGATCACTTGATACTTTGTTGTCAGGCCGCCAGCCGCATTGGTTTTATTATAATGTGTGTTGTTGTTGTATTGCATTGCTGGTGATCGTGTATGGCTCTCTTCACACTTAACCGTGGGAATTATTATGTTTATATGAACAACGGGCGCGTGTCATATTGCACCCACTTGTCCCATGGTTAGTACACACACAAACCAATGCAATATTATTTAATATAGAATAAATATGTAAACAATTGTTAAATGTATTAAGTAAATATAAGAAATATGTTAGAGTTAAGGGGTTGATTTAGAAATGCTAAATCAGCCAAAATTTAGTATAAAAGAAGGGACATTTTCCCTCAAGAATCAATAAAATAATAAAGCTCTATTAGTGCGTATCGAGCCGCACTTATAACAAAACAAAACTTATCTTTAATTAAGTTTCCACTACAGTTGACACACTTTCAAAAAGGGGTGTGAAAAATGTTGACACACTTTCAAAAAGGGGTGTGAAAAATGTTGACACACTTTCAAAAAGGGGCGTGAAAAATGTTGACACACTTTCAAAAAGGGGTGTGAAAAATGTTGACACACTTTCAAAAAGGGGTGTGAAAAATTTTGACACACTTTCAAAAAGGGGTGTGAAAAATGTTGACACACTTTCAAAAAGGGGTGTGAAAAATGTTGACACACTTTCAAAAAGGGGTGTGAAAAATGTTGACACACTTTCAAAAAGGGGTGTGAAAAATTTTGACACACTTTCAAAAAGGGGTGTGAAAAATTTTGACACACTTTCAAAAAGGGGTGTGAAAAATTTTGACACACTTTCAAAAAGGGGTGTGAAAAATTTTGACACACTTTCAAAAAGGGGGTGTGAAAAATTTTGACACACTTTCAAAAAGGGGTGTGAAAAATTTTGACACACTTTCAAAAAGGGGTGTGAAAAATTTTGACACACTTTCAAAAAGGGGTGTGAAAAATGTTGACACTTTCAAAAAGGGGTGTGAAAAATTTTGACACACTTTCAAAAAGGGGTGTGAAAAATGTTGACACACTTTCAAAAAGGGGTGTGAAAAATGTTGACACACTTTCAAAAAGGGGTGCGAAAAATGTTGACACACTTTCAAAAAGGGGTGTGAAAAATGTTGACACACTTTCAAAAAGGGGTGTGAAAAATTTTGACACACTTTCAAAAAGGGGTGTGAAAAATGTTGACACACTTTCAAAAAGGGGTGTAAAAAATGTTGACACACTTTCAAAAAGGGGTGTGAAAAATTTTGACACACTTTCAAAAAGGGGTGTGAAAAATTTTGACACACTTTCAAAAAGGGGTGTGAAAAATGTTGACACACTTTCAAAAAGGGGTGTGAAAAATGTTGACACACTTTCAAAAAGGGGTGTGAAAAATTTTGACACACTTTCAAAAAGGGGTGTGAAAAATTTTGACACACTTTCAAAAAGGGGTGTGAAAAATTTTGACACACTTTCAAAAAGGGGTGTGAAAAATTTTGACACACTTTCAAAAAGGGGTGTGAAAAATGTTGACACACTTTCAAAAAGGGGTGTGAAAAATGTTGACACACTTTCAAAAAGGGGTGTGAAAAATGTTGACACACTTTCAAAAAGGGGTGTGAAAAATGTTGACACACTTTCAAGAAGGGGTGTGAAAAATGTTGACACACTTTCAAGAAGGGGTGTGAAAAATGTTGACACACTTTCAAGAAGGGGTGTGAAAAATGTTGACACACTTTCAAAAAGGGGTGTGAAAAATGTTGACACACTTTCAAAAAGGGGTGTGAAATATGTTGACACACTTTCAAAAAGGGGTGTGAAAAATGTTGACACACTTTCAAAAAGGGATGTGAAAAATGTTGACGCACTTTCAAAAAGGGGTGTGAAAAATGTTGACACACTTTCAAAAAGGGGTGTGAAAAATTTTGACACACTTTGAAAAAGGGGTGTGAAAAATGTTGACACACTTTCAAAAAGGGGTGTGAAAAATTTTGACACACTTTCAAAAAGGGGTGTGAAAAATGTTGACACACTTTCAAAAAGGGGTGTGAAAAATGTTGACACACTTTCAAAAAGGGGTGTGAAAAATGTTGACACACTTTCAAAAAGGGGTGTGAAAAATTTTGACACACTTTCAAAAAGGGGTGTGAAAAATGTTGACACACTTTCAAAAAGGGGTGTGAAAAATTTTGACACACTTTCAAAAAGGGGTGTGAAAAATGTTGACACACTTTCAAGAAGGGGTGTGAAAAATTTTGACCCACTTTCAAAAAGGGGTGTGAAAAATTTTGACACAATTTCAAAAAGGGGTGTGAAAAATTTTGACACACTTTCAAAAAGGGGTGTGAAAAATGTTGACACACTTTCAAAAAGGGGTGTGAAAAATGTTGACACACTTTCAAAAAGGGGTGTGAAAAATTTTGACACACTTTCAAAAAGGGGTGTGAAAAATTTTGACACACTTTCAAAAAGGGGTGTGCAAAATTTTGACACACTTTCAAAAAGGGGTGTGAAAAATGTTGACACACTTTCAAAAAGGGGTGTGAAAAATGTTGACACACTTTCAAAAAGGGGTGTGAAAAATTTTGACACACTTTCAAAAAGGGGTGTGAAAAATTTTGACACACTTTTTAAAAAGGGGTGTGAAAAATTTTGACACACTTTCAAAAAGGTGTGTGAAAAATTTTGACACACTTTCAAAAAGGGGTGTGAAAAATTTTGACACACTTTCAAAAAGGGGTGTGAAAAATTTTGGCACACTTTCAAAAAGGGGTGTGAAAAATTTTGGCACACTTTCAAAAAGGGGTGTGAAAAATTTTGACACACTTTCAAAAAGGGGTGTGAAAAATGTTGACACACTTTCAAAAAGGGGTGTGAAAAATGTTGACACACTTTCAAAAAGGGGTGTGAAAAATGTTGACACACTTTCAAAAAGGGGTGTGAAAAATGTTGACACTTTCAAAAAGGGGTGTGAAAAATTTTGACACACTTTCAAAAAGGGGTGTGAAAAATGTTGACACACTTTCAAAAAGGGGTGTGGAAAATGTTGACACACTTTCAAAAAGGGGTGTGAAAAATGTTGACACACTTTCAACAAGGGGTGTGAAAAATTTTGACACTTTCAAAAAGGGGTGTGAAAAATTTTGACACACTTTCAAAAAGGGGTGTGAAAAATTTTGACACACTTTCAAAAAGGGGTGTGAAAAATGTTGACACACTTTCAAAAAGGGGTGTGAAAAATGTTGACACACTTTCAAAAAGGGGTGTGAAAAATGTTGACACACTTTCAAAAAGGGGTGTGAAAAATGTTGACACACTTTCAAAAAGGGGTGTGAAAAATGTTGACACACTTTCAAAAAGGGGTGTGAAAAATGTTGACACACTTTCAAAAAGGGGTGTGAAAAATTTTGACACACTTTCAAAAAGGGGTGTGAAAAATGTTGACACACTTTCAAAAAGGGGTGTGAAAAATGTTGACACACTTTCAAAAAGGGGTGTGAAAAATGTTGACACACTTTCAAAAAGGGGTGTGAAAAATGTTGACACTTTCAAAAAGGGGTGTGAAAAATTTTGACACACTTTCAAAAAGGGGTGTGAAAAATGTTGACACACTTTCAAAAAGGGGTGTGAAAAATGTTGACACACTTTCAAAAAGGGGTGTGAAAAATGTTGACACACTTTCAACAAGGGGTGTGAAAAATTTTGACGCTTTCAAAAAGGGGTGTGAAAAATTTTGACACACTTTCAAAAAGGGGTGTGAAAAATTTTGACACACTTTCAAAAAGGGGTGTGAAAAATTTTGACACACTTTCATAAAGGGGTGTGAAAAATGTTGACACACTTTCAAAAAGGGGTGTGAAAAATGTTGACACACTTTCAAAAAGGGGTGTGAAAAATGTTGACACACTTTCAAAAAGGGGTGTGAAATAGGTTGACACACTTTCAAAAAGGGGTGTGAAAAATGTTGACACACTTTCAAAAAGGGGTGTGAAAAATGTTGACACACTTTCAAAAAGGGGTGTGAAAAATGTTGACACACTTTCAAAAAGGGGTGTGAAAAATGTTGACACACTTTCAAAAAGGGGTGTGAAAAATGTAGACACACTTTCAAAAAGGGGTGTGAAAAATGTTGACACACTTTAAAAAAGGGGTGTGAAAAATTTTGACACACTTTCAAAAAAGGGTGTGAAAAATGTTGACACACTTTCAAAAAGGGGTGTGAAAAATGTTGACACACTTTCAAAAAGGGGTGTGAAAAATTTTGACACACTTTCAAAAAGGGGTGTGAAAAATTTTGACACACTTTCAAAAAGGGGTGTGAAAAATTTTGACACACTTTCAAAAAGGGGTGTGAAAAATTTTGACACACTTTCAAAAAGGGGGTGTGAAAAATTTTGACACACTTTCAAAAAGGGGTGTGAAAAATTTTGACACACTTTCAAAAAGGGGTGTGAAAAATTTTGACACACTTTCAAAAAGGGGTGTGAAAAATTTTGACACACTTTCAAAAAGGGGTGTGAAAAATTTTGACACACTTTCAAAAAGGGGTGTGAAAAATTTTGACACACTTTCAAAAAGGGGTGTGAAAAATGTTGACACACTTTCAAAAAGGGGTGTGAAAAATGTTGACACACTTTCAAAAAGGGGTGTGAAAAATGTTGACACACTTTCAAAAAGGGCTGTGAAAAATATTGACACACTTTCAAAAAGGGGTGTGAAATATGTTGACACACTTTCAAAAAGGGGTGTGAAAAATGTTGACACACTTTCAAAAAGGGGTGTGAAAAATGTTGACACACTTTCAAAAAGGGCTGTGAAAAATGTTGACACACTTTCAAAAAGGGGTGTGAAAAATGTTGACACACTTTCAAAAAGGGTTGTGAAAAATTTTGACACACTTTCAAAAAGGGGTGTGAAAAATGTTGACACACTTTCAAAAAGGGGTGTGAAAAATGTTGACACACTTTCAAAAAGGGGTGTGAAAAATGTTGATACACCTTCAAAAAGGGGTGTGAAAAATGTTGATACACTTTCAAAAAGCGGTGTGAAAAATTTTGACACTTTCAAAAAGGGGTGTGAAAAATTTTGACACACTTTCAAAAAGGGGTGTGAAAAATTTTGACACACTTTGAACAAGGAGTGTGAAAAATTTTGACACACTTTCAAAAAGGGGTGTGAAAAATTTTGACACACTTTCAAAAAGGGGTGTGAAAAATGTTGACACACTTTCAAAAAGGGGTGTGAAAAATGTTGACACACTTTCAAAAAGGGGGTGTCAAAAATGTTGACACACTTTCAAAAAGGGGTGTGAAAAATGTTGACACACTTTCAAAAAGGGGTGTGAAAAATGTTGTGTAGCATGATTTTACAGTTGTCAATACCAACACAATATTTCATATGCATAAACAAAAGAATATCCAATTGCATATGAGCAGCGGCCACTTGACTCAATGTTATTGACCGTCGCGCACATGCGATGATCACTTGATACTTTGTTGTCAGGCCGCCAGCCGCATTGGTTTTATTATAATGTGTGTTGTTGTTGTATTGCATTGCTGGTGATCGTGTATGGCTCTCTTCACACTTAACCGTGGGAATTATTATGTTTATATGAACAACGGGCGCGTGTCATATTGCACCCACTTGTCCCATGGTTAGTACACACACAAACCAATGCAATATTATTTAATATAGAATAAATATGTAAACAATTGTTAAATGTATTAAGTAAATATAAGAAATATGTTAGAGTTAAGGGGTTGATTTAGAAATGCTAAATCAGCCAAAATTTAGTATAAAAGAAGGGACATTTTCCCTCAAGAATCAATAAAATAATAAAGCTCTATTAGTGCGTATCGAGCCGCACTTATAACAAAACAAAACTTATCTTTAATTAAGTTTCCACTACAGTTGACACACTTTCAAAAAGGGGTGTGAAAAATGTTGACACACTTTCAAAAAGGGGTGTGAAAAATGTTGACACACTTTCAAAAAGGGGCGTGAAAAATGTTGACACACTTTCAAAAAGGGGTGTGAAAAATGTTGACACACTTTCAAAAAGGGGTGTGAAAAATTTTGACACACTTTCAAAAAGGGGTGTGAAAAATGTTGACACACTTTCAAAAAGGGGTGTGAAAAATGTTGACATACTTTCAAAAAGGGGTGTGAAAAATGTTGACACACTTTCAAAAAGGGGTGTGAAAAATTTTGACACACTTTCAAAAAGGGGTGTGAAAAATTTTGACACACTTTCAAAAAGGGGTGTGAAAAACTTTGACACACTTTCAAAAAGGGGTGTGAAAAATTTTGACACACTTTCAAAAAGGGGGTGTGAAAAATTTTGACACACTTTCAAAAAGGGGTGTGAAAAATTTTGACACACTTTCAAAAAGGGGTGTGAAAAATTTTGACACACTTTCAAAAAGGGGTGTGAAAAATGTTGACACTTTCAAAAAGGGGTGTGAAAAATTTTGACACACTTTCAAAAAGGGGTGTGAAAAATGTTGACACACTTTCAAAAAGGGGTGTGAAAAATGTTGACACACTTTCAAAAAGGGGTGCGAAAAATGTTGACACACTTTCAAAAAGGGGTGTGAAAAATGTTGACACACTTTCAAAAAGGGGTGTGAAAAATTTTGACACACTTTCAAAAAGGGGTGTGAAAAATGTTGACACACTTTCAAAAAGGGGTGTAAAAAATGTTGACACACTTTCAAAAAGGGGTGTGAAAAATTTTGACACACTTTCAAAAAGGGGTGTGAAAAATTTTGACACACTTTCAAAAAGGGGTGTGAAAAATGTTGACACACTTTCAAAAAGGGGTGTGAAAAATGTTGACACACTTTCAAAAAGGGGTGTGAAAAATTTTGACACACTTTCAAAAAGGGGTGTGAAAAATTTTGACACACTTTCAAAAAGGGGTGTGAAAAATTTTGACACACTTTCAAAAAGGGGTGTGAAAAATTTTGACACACTTTCAAAAAGGGGTGTGAAAAATGTTGACACACTTTCAAAAAGGGGTGTGAAAAATGTTGACACACTTTCAAAAAGGGGTGTGAAAAATGTTGACACACTTTCAAAAAGGGGTGTGAAAAATGTTGACACACTTTCAAGAAGGGGTGTGAAAAATGTTGACACACTTTCAAGAAGGGGTGTGAAAAATGTTGACACACTTTCAAGAAGGGGTGTGAAAAATGTTGACACACTTTCAAAAAGGGGTGTGAAAAATGTTGACACACTTTCAAAAAGGGGTGTGAAATATGTTGACACACTTTCAAAAAGGGGTGTGAAAAATGTTGACACACTTTCAAAAAGGGATGTGAAAAATGTTGACGCACTTTCAAAAAGGGGTGTGAAAAATGTTGACACACTTTCAAAAAGGGGTGTGAAAAATTTTGACACACTTTGAAAAAGGGGTGTGAAAAATGTTGACACACTTTCAAAAAGGGGTGTGAAAAATTTTGACACACTTTCAAAAAGGGGTGTGAAAAATGTTGACACACTTTCAAAAAGGGGTGTGAAAAATGTTGACACACTTTCAAAAAGGGGTGTGAAAAATGTTGACACACTTTCAAAAAGGGGTGTGAAAAATTTTGACACACTTTCAAAAAGGGGTGTGAAAAATGTTGACACACTTTCAAAAAGGGGTGTGAAAAATTTTGACACACTTTCAAAAAGGGGTGTGAAAAATGTTGACACACTTTCAAGAAGGGGTGTGAAAAATTTTGACCCACTTTCAAAAAGGGGTGTGAAAAATTTTGACACAATTTCAAAAAGGGGTGTGAAAAATTTTGACACACTTTCAAAAAGGGGTGTGAAAAATGTTGACACACTTTCAAAAAGGGGTGTGAAAAATGTTGACACACTTTCAAAAAGGGGTGTGAAAAATTTTGACACACTTTCAAAAAGGGGTGTGAAAAATTTTGACACACTTTCAAAAAGGGGTGTGCAAAATTTTGACACACTTTCAAAAAGGGGTGTGAAAAATGTTGACACACTTTCAAAAAGGGGTGTGAAAAATGTTGACACACTTTCAAAAAGGGGTGTGAAAAATTTTGACACACTTTCAAAAAGGGGTGTGAAAAATTTTGACACACTTTTTAAAAAGGGGTGTGAAAAATTTTGACACACTTTCAAAAAGGTGTGTGAAAAATTTTGACACACTTTCAAAAAGGGGTGTGAAAAATTTTGACACACTTTCAAAAAGGGGTGTGAAAAATTTTGGCACACTTTCAAAAAGGGGTGTGAAAAATTTTGGCACACTTTCAAAAAGGGGTGTGAAAAATTTTGACACACTTTCAAAAAGGGGTGTGAAAAATGTTGACACACTTTCAAAAAGGGGTGTGAAAAATGTTGACACACTTTCAAAAAGGGGTGTGAAAAATGTTGACACACTTTCAAAAAGGGGTGTGAAAAATGTTGACACTTTCAAAAAGGGGTGTGAAAAATTTTGACACACTTTCAAAAAGGGGTGTGAAAAATGTTGACACACTTTCAAAAAGGGGTGTGGAAAATGTTGACACACTTTCAAAAAGGGGTGTGAAAAATGTTGACACACTTTCAACAAGGGGTGTGAAAAATTTTGACACTTTCAAAAAGGGGTGTGAAAAATTTTGACACACTTTCAAAAAGGGGTGTGAAAAATTTTGACACACTTTCAAAAAGGGGTGTGAAAAATGTTGACACACTTTCAAAAAGGGGTGTGAAAAATGTTGACACACTTTCAAAAAGGGGTGTGAAAAATGTTGACACACTTTCAAAAAGGGGTGTGAAAAATGTTGACACACTTTCAAAAAGGGGTGTGAAAAATGTTGACACACTTTCAAAAAGGGGTGTGAAAAATGTTGACACACTTTCAAAAAGGGGTGTGAAAAATTTTGACACACTTTCAAAAAGGGGTGTGAAAAATGTTGACACACTTTCAAAAAGGGGTGTGAAAAATGTTGACACACTTTCAAAAAGGGGTGTGAAAAATGTTGACACACTTTCAAAAAGGGGTGTGAAAAATGTTGACACTTTCAAAAAGGGGTGTGAAAAATTTTGACACACTTTCAAAAAGGGGTGTGAAAAATGTTGACACACTTTCAAAAAGGGGTGTGAAAAATGTTGACACACTTTCAAAAAGGGGTGTGAAAAATGTTGACACACTTTCAACAAGGGGTGTGAAAAATTTTGACGCTTTCAAAAAGGGGTGTGAAAAATTTTGACACACTTTCAAAAAGGGGTGTGAAAAATTTTGACACACTTTCAAAAAGGGGTGTGAAAAATTTTGACACACTTTCATAAAGGGGTGTGAAAAATGTTGACACACTTTCAAAAAGGGGTGTGAAAAATGTTGACACACTTTCAAAAAGGGGTGTGAAAAATGTTGACACACTTTCAAAAAGGGGTGTGAAATAGGTTGACACACTTTCAAAAAGGGGTGTGAAAAATGTTGACACACTTTCAAAAAGGGGTGTGAAAAATGTTGACACACTTTCAAAAAGGGGTGTGAAAAATGTTGACACACTTTCAAAAAGGGGTGTGAAAAATGTTGACACACTTTCAAAAAGGGGTGTGAAAAATGTAGACACACTTTCAAAAAGGGGTGTGAAAAATGTTGACACACTTTAAAAAAGGGGTGTGAAAAATTTTGACACACTTTCAAAAAAGGGTGTGAAAAATGTTGACACACTTTCAAAAAGGGGTGTGAAAAATGTTGACACACTTTCAAAAAGGGGTGTGAAAAATTTTGACACACTTTCAAAAAGGGGTGTGAAAAATTTTGACACACTTTCAAAAAGGGGTGTGAAAAATTTTGACACACTTTCAAAAAGGGGTGTGAAAAATTTTGACACACTTTCAAAAAGGGGGTGTGAAAAATTTTGACACACTTTCAAAAAGGGGTGTGAAAAATTTTGACACACTTTCAAAAAGGGGTGTGAAAAATTTTGACACACTTTCAAAAAGGGGTGTGAAAAATTTTGACACACTTTCAAAAAGGGGTGTGAAAAATTTTGACACACTTTCAAAAAGGGGTGTGAAAAATTTTGACACACTTTCAAAAAGGGGTGTGAAAAATGTTGACACACTTTCAAAAAGGGGTGTGAAAAATGTTGACACACTTTCAAAAAGGGGTGTGAAAAATGTTGACACACTTTCAAAAAGGGCTGTGAAAAATATTGACACACTTTCAAAAAGGGGTGTGAAATATGTTGACACACTTTCAAAAAGGGGTGTGAAAAATGTTGACACACTTTCAAAAAGGGGTGTGAAAAATGTTGACACACTTTCAAAAAGGGCTGTGAAAAATGTTGACACACTTTCAAAAAGGGGTGTGAAAAATGTTGACACACTTTCAAAAAGGGTTGTGAAAAATTTTGACACACTTTCAAAAAGGGGTGTGAAAAATGTTGACACACTTTCAAAAAGGGGTGTGAAAAATGTTGACACACTTTCAAAAAGGGGTGTGAAAAATGTTGACACGCTTTCAAAAAGGGGTGTGAAAAATTTTGACACACTTTCAAAAAGGGGTGTGAAAAATTTTGACGCTTTCAAAAAGGGGTGTGAAAAATTTTGACACACTTTCAAAAAGGGGTGTGAAAAATGTTGACACACTTTCAAAAAGGGGTGTGAAAAATGTTGACACACTTTCAAAAAGGGGTGTGAAAAATGTTGACACACTTTCAAAAAGGAGTGTGAAAAATGTTGACACACTTTCAAAAAGGAGTGTGAAAAATGTTGACACACTTTCAAAAAGGGGTGTGAAAAATGTTGACACACTTTCAAAAAGGGGTGTGAAAAATTTTGACACACTTTCAAAAAGGGGTGTGAAAAATTTTGACACACTTTCAAAAAGGGGTGTGAAAAATTTTGACACACTTTCAAAAAGGGGTGTGAAAAATTTTGACACACTTTCAAAAAGGGGTGTGAAAAATTTTGACACACTTTCAAAAAGGGGGTGTGAAAAATTTTGACACACTTTCAAAAAGGGGTGTGAAAAATTTTGACACACTTTCAAAAAGGGGTGTGAAAAATTTTGACACACTTTCAAAAAGGGGTGTGAAAAATTTTGACACACTTTCAAAAAGGGGTGTGAAAAATTTTGACACACTTTCAAAAAGGGGTGTGAAAAATTTTGACACACTTTCAAAAAGGGGTGTGAAAAATTTTGACACACTTTCAAAAAGGGGTGTGAAAAATGTTGACACACTTTCAAAAAGGGGTGTGAAAAATGTTGACACACTTTCAAAAAGGGGTGTGAAAAATGTTGACACACTTTCAAAAAGGGGTGTGAAATATGTTGACACACTTTCAAAAAGGGGTGTGAAAAATGTTGACACACTTTCAAAAAGGGGTGTGAAAAATGTTGACACACTTTCAAAAAGGGGTGTGAAAAATGTTGACACACTTTCAAAAAGGGGTGTGAAAAATGTTGACACACTTTCAAAAAGGGTTGTGAAAAATTTTGACACACTTTCAAAAAGGGGTGTGAAAAATGTTGACACACTTTCAAAAAGGGGTGTGAAAAATGTTGACACACTTTCAAAAAGGGGTGTGAAAAATGTTGACACACTTTCAAAAAGGGGTGTGTAAAATTTTGACACACTTTCAAAAAGGGGTGTGAAAAATTTTGACACACTTTCAAAAAGGGGTGTGAAAAATTTTGACACACTTTCAAAAAGGGGTGTGAAAAATTTTGACACACTTTCAAAAAGGCGTGTGAAAAATTTTGACACACTTTCAAAAAGGGGTGTGAAAAATGTTGACACACTTTCAAAAAGGGGTATGAAAAATTTTGACACACTTTCAAAAAGGGGTGTGAAAAATTTTGACACACTTTCAAAAAGGGGTGTGAAAAATTTTGACACACTTTCAAAAGGGGGTGTGAAAAATTTTGACACACTTTCAAAAAGGGGTGTGAAAAATTTTGACACACTTTCAAAAAGGGGTGTGAAAAATGTTGACACACTTTCAAAAAGGGGTGTGAAAAATTTTGACACACTTTCAAAAAGGGGTGTGAAAAATGTTGACACACTTTCAAAAAGGGGTGTGAAAAATTTTGACACACTTTCAAAAAGGGGTGTGAAAAATTTTGACACACTTTCAAAAAGGGGTGTGAAAAATTTTGACACACTTTCAAAAAGGGGTGTGAAAAATTTTGACACACTTTCAAAAAGGGGTGTGAAAAATTTTGACACACTTTCAAAAAGGGGTGTGAAAAATTTTGACACACTTTCAAAAAGGGGTGTGAAAAATTTTGACACACTTTCAAAAAGGGGTGTGAAAAATGTTGACACACTTTCAAAAAGGGGTGTGAAAAATGTTGACACACTTTCAAAAAGGGGTGTGAGAAATTTTGACACACTTTCAAAAAGGGGTGTGAAAAATTTTGACACACTTTCAAAAAGGGGTGTGAAAAATTTTGACACACTTTCAAAAAGGGGTGTGAAAAATGTTGACACACTTTCAAAAAGGGGTGTGAAAAATGTTGACACACTTTCAAAAAGGGGTGTGAAAAATGTTGACACACTTTCAAAAAGGGGTGTGAAAAATTTTGACACACTTTCAAAAAGGGGTGTGAAAAATGTTGACACACTTTCAAAAAGGGGTGTGAAAAATTTTGACACACTTTCAAAAAGGGGTGTGAAAAATTTTGACACACTTTCAAAAAGGGTGTGAAAAATTTTGACACACTTTCAAAAAGGGGTGTGAAAAATTTTGACACACTTTCAAAAAGGGGTGTGAACAATTTTGACACACTTTCAAAAACGGGTGTGAAAAATTTTGACACACTTTCAAAAAGGGGTGTGAAAAATTTTGACACACTTTCAAAAAGGGGTGTGAAAAATTTTGACACACTTTCAAAAAGGGGTGTGAAAAATGTTGACACACTTTCAAAAAGGGGTGTGAAAAATGTTGACACACTTTCAAAAAGGGGTGTGAAAAATGTTGACACACTTTCAAAAAGGGGTGTGAAAAATTTTGACACACTTTCAAAAAGGGGTGTGAAAAATTTTGACACACTTTCAAAAAGGGGTGTGAAAAATGTTGACACACTTTCAAAAAGGGGTGTGAAAAATTTTGACACACTTTCAAAAAGGGGTGTGAAAAATTTTGACACACTTTCAAAAAGGGGTGTGAAAAATTTTGACACACTTTCAAAAAGGGGTGTGAAAAATTTTGACACACTTTCAAAAAGGGATGTGAAAAATTTTGACACACTTTCAAAAAGCGGTGTGAAAAATTTTGACACTTTCAAAAAGGGGTGTGAAAAATTTTGACACACTTTCAAAAACGGGTGTGAAAAATTTTGACACACTTTCAAAAAGGGGTGTGAAAAATTTTGACACACTTTCAAAAAGGGGTGTGAAAAATTTTGACACACTTTCAAAAAGGGGTGTGAACAATTTTGACACACTTTCAAAAAGGGGTGTGAAAAATTTTGACACACTTTCAAAAAGGGGTGTGAAAAATGTTGACACACTTTCAAAAAGGGGTGTGAAAAATGTTGACACACTTTCAAAAAGGGGTGTGAAAAATGTTGACACACTTTCAAAAAGGGGTGTGAAATATGTTGACACACTTTCAAAAAGGGGTGTGAAAAATGTTGACACACTTTCAAAAAGGGGTGTGAAAAATGTTGACACACTTTCAAAAAGGGGTGTGAAAAATGTTGACACACTTTCAAAAAGGGGTGTGAAAAATGTTGACACACTTTCAAAAAGGGGTGTGAAAAATGTTGACACACTTTCAAAAAGGGGTGTGAAAAATTTTGACACACTTTCAAAAAGGGGGTGTGAAAAATTTTGACACACTTTCAAAAAGGGGTGTGAAAAATGTTGACACACTTTCAAAAAGGGGTGTGAAAAATTTTGACACACTTTCAAAAAGGGGTGTGAAAAATTTTGACACACTTTCAAAAAGGGGTGTGAAAAATTTTGACACACTTTCAAAAAGGGGTGTGAAAAATGTTGACACACTTTCAAAAAGGGGTGTGAAAAATTTTGACACACTTTCAAAAAGGGGTGTGAAAAATTTTGACACACTTTCAAAAAGGGGTGTGAAAAAATTTGACACACTTTCAAAAAGGGGTGTGAAATATGTTGACACACTTTCAAAAAGGGGTGTGAAAAATGTTGACACACTTTCAAAAAGGGGTGTGAAAAATGTTGACACACTTTCAAAAAGGGGTGTGAAAAATGTTGACACACTTTCAAAAAGGGGTGTGAAAAATGTTGACACACTTTCAAAAAGGGTTGTGAAAAATTTTGACACACTTTCAAAAAGGGGTGTGAAAAATTTTGACACACTTTCAAAAAGGGGTGTGAAAAATTTTGACACACTTTCAAAAAGCGGTGTGTAAAATTTTGACACACTTTCAAAAAGGGGTGTGAAAAATTTTGACACACTTTCAAAAAGGGGTGTGAAAAATTTTGACACACTTTCAAAAAGCGGTGTGAAAAATTTTGACACACTTTCAAAAAGGGGTGTGACAAATTTTGACACACTTTCAAAAAGGGGTGTGAAAAATTTTGACACACTTTCAAAAAGCGGTGTGAAAAATTTTGACACTTTCAAAAAGTGATCTTAACAGAGCACTGTTAACTCTTTAACAGTATCCATCTGAACAAGGTCACCTGTTTAGAAGGTAATTTTAGGGCATATACTAGGTCTTTAGAGCACCATATCATACTCAAAGGACTGTTCCAAGGCCTCTTAATACAATAAGCAATATAGTCCTATATAAAGTGATACGGTATTGTTAAAATTGGCTTTGCAAAAATATAGTTTTTGATTGAAAATTCTCTAGAAGATATGTGGACATTTGGGAACATATAAGAAATAGTACACCATACAGACTATATGCAAATGATAGTCCAGAGGGACCTCTTTCCAACCGTGGTAGTGGGATATTTGAAATAATTTTGTGAGTCGAGAGTCAAGTATAAAATTAAGGCACACAACATGAGTGGTGTGAGAAGCTAGACCGTAATCCTGACTGAAGGGTTGTAATGGCCAATTATGTATGTATTGTCAACGGCTAACTAGACATAGCGACATGTAAACAAAGATGCGCCTGTTCTCATTCAGTCGTTTTTCGAAACTGCTATACGGCTTTGACTCCAGGAACAAGGCCCTATGAGACTACAGCAAATACGGCAATTGAATGGAATTCGAAAAGCAGCAGAGATTACAGATAGAAACTGAATTGGTCACAATCAAAATTGTTGGCTCGTGACAGGTACAATGAAGTTTTGTTGCGGCCATTTCTACAAATATATGTATTTCTGTGGTCATTTCGCATAAAATAGCCCATGTATAGGCTTACATTAAATATTATAACTCAATTGAAAAAAGGAAAACCCCAAAAAATTTGTAAAATGCCCTCTGGTTGGTAACGGTACTATTAAAATAAAATTCTTTAACACGTTGACTGCCAACTACGAGATAACTCCTAGATTGCGTTCCCTTCTAGGGTGCCAACTACGAGTTATCTCGTACTTACTAAACCTGTCATTTTTGTGATGTTACGAATAAAATCGTATTATATCAGTGCTAGTATCGATAAATGGCTTTTGAGAAAAGAACAAAAATTTAATGTTGGCTCGCGTGGTCAGTTTTCTGAAAATTGCCGTGGCAGTCAACGTATAAAACACAAATTACAACAACAACGACAATGAATAATATAAATTTAATTTCTGGTGACCGGACAAAATGCCATAAATTCATTTTAGCGCCGTTTTGTGGTTTCCGGCGAACATAAACAATAACAAAAACAATATAAATTATAACACTTGCCTGATATTGCCAACGAAAACATCCAACTGGTGATTCTTTGATGAAAGTGAGGGAGTCAGTCGGCTGTTACTATTACAGTGCTTTTCAATAGAAACACAATGGCGACTACAAAAAGCAACAGCAGTATTTAAAAATTCTTATTTATTCTCTTAAGTATTTAAAACACACATTTCTTTAAAACAATTTTGTTTATATTAAAAACAAATATTTAATTTCTTAATTTTTACAATTTTTGTTCCTTTTCTTTTGAACATAATATCACTTCGCCATTTTTATTTCACTTTTCTTTTGTTTTGTATTCTTCTTAAATCTTCTTTATATTTTGGGACATTTATAATATTTTCCTAGGCTTTTTATTTAACCGGTTTTTTATACGTTTGGGAAATTGTTTTTTTTTTTTGAATATTTTTCTCGTTTCTATGCACTTAACCAGAATTTGTCTTTCCAATTGTTTCTTTTATTACCAGAATCTGTTTTTATTTGTACTTTTTTTTCTACACACCGTTTAGTTTAAATGAATTTTGACCGTACGCGTAAAACACAGCAAAAAAAAAAAATTCAAACATGTCGTCACACTATGTTGATCAAACTTAAACTGAACACCTACAAATGCTACACACACAGTGCTTTTTCGTTATAATTTTCGTTGTTTTTTTCATAAACCCAAACTTTACAAAAAACAATAAACGCACATAACTGTTTTACACTCTCACACACACTTGCGCACATATGTATGCTTTCATAAATAAAGAGAGAATTTTGATTCTATTTTAGTTGCCTTTGCAAATATCATGATCTTCAATTTCTAAGCTATAAAGTCTGTTATCATATGCTCCGAGGTCTGAATTGCTGGAAGCCGTCTCAAAAAAAAATTCGGTCCACATAATAGCTCAATTTCTTATACAAGCTGTATTCGATTATAATCATGATCGGTTTTATTACAACAACAATATGCCTTGATAGAATAAACTTTTTTAAAGTGACTGACTAGTTCATGAAAATCACTTATTTTTTCGGAATACTTGTCTTTCGCATCATCAACTGGCCAAACTAATATCCATTAACCCTACTCCACGGCCACTACATGGCTAAGTTGAACAACAAAATTATTCAAACATATTGGAAGACAACACATGCAGATTAATGTCAAGAAATTTTACCCCCTAAACCGGGCTTAGCTTTTTATTCAAATGATTCACTATTTATTAAAAATATTGCCATTGTCTCTAAGTAAACAGTTTGTAGTTAGTAATGTGTATAGTAAAATGAGATGAGACAACAATCGTTAGTGACTCTGACCTTACAAGAATCACAAAGGGATTATAATACAAATACTTCTACAATAACAAGTTCGAGTAGTGCTTTTACACTCCTTTGTTGTTATTGCTGACTTCTTTGTGTTTTGCCACCATCTCTGCTCCAAGAAAAACTTCAATATAATATACCGTATTTGTAGGTATGCATGTGCGTGAGTTTGTGTTGCTTTAATAATAATAATTTCAATCGTTTGCCTTATAACGAGTCCATTTTGGGTAATATTAGTTAATAATTCGTTAAATTTATCAGGCAAAGTAGAATTACTAAGAGAGAGAATGCAAAATTATAAAGAGAACACATCATGCAAGAATCTGTTTTCATATACTCTTTTATATAAACCGGCTTTTCGTTCTTTTTTCTTCTTCTTAATGCCAAATGTTTTTTTTTTTTTAATATTTTGGGACATAATCAGCGTTGCCGTTTTGGTCCAATTGGACCAAAATTGGTAGTTTTTATTTAAAAATGCTACGATTGGTAGTTTGGTTGGTTTGTTCAAATTTCATTTATTTTTTGGTAGGAAAATACAATTAATATCTGTAAGATTAAATAATAATAACACCTAGAAATGTTCTTTCCAATGAAAAAATAAATATATTGCCCTTGATACTGAAATTTAAAAATATAGCGGATTGTGATCCAGATAAAATCGTATTGCAATGGAACTTACTTCGATTAAGTCTTATAAGGGGTGATTTTTTAAGAGCTATAGGAAAATTAAAAAAAACACATAAAATTCAGAAAAATGCATGAAATCTTTATTTGAATCGATAGTACGGTCCATATAATTTAATGTTTGAAGATTATTTCATGCAAATGTTGACCGCGACTGCGCCTCAAATGGTCCATCCTCTTAGTCCAATTTTGGCATACTCTTTCCAACACTTCGGCCGGTATCTCACGAACAAATGCTTCAATGTTGTCTTCCAATGCGTCAATTGAAGCGGGCTTGTCTGTATAGACATGAGCTTTAACATAGCCTCACAAAAAATAGTCTAAAGGCGTTAAATCGCACGATCTAGGCGGTCAATTGACCGGTTCCGAACGTGAAATAAAATGTTCACCTCACTCGCTTCTCAATAAGTCCATTGTTACGCGTGCTGTGTGGCATGCGGCACCGTCTTGTTGAAACCACATGTCATGCAAGTCAGGCTCTTGCATTTTGGGGGAAAAAGTTGGATATCACCTCACGCTAGCGCTTACCATTAACAATTACGTTACGACTCGCAACATATTTGAAGAAGTACAGTCCAGTGATGCCACCAGCCCATAAACCGCACCAAACTGTGACTTTTTCTGGATGCATTGGTAGCTTTTGCAGTGCTTCTGGCTGAAAATTTAGTCACAATAGCCCGAATAGCCGCTTCAGTGGGTCGATTAAACTGACCATAAAATGGAAGAAGCGCGCGATGAACTTCCTTAACAGAGCTCGCATTTTGATAATAAAATTCAATGTTTTGCAAGCGTTGTTCGTTTGTAAGACGATTCATGGTTAAATTATAGACCAAACTGAAGATGTTTGACAGTGAAACAAAACACGAAACGTGCGTGAGCTGTTTAAACCAGTGTTGCCAATAAATAATAGCTAAAAAATCGCCCTTTATCTAAGGAATATATTTTGGGACAATGTCATAAACGAATTTTATTATGGTGATTTATGTAATTTTATTTTTAATTTGCTTTCTCTTCCACATAGTTCTGCAGTTGCAGAACGAAAATTTTCACAATTAATTTTAATAAAAACAAAACTAAGAAATAAGTTAGATAAAAGCACAATAAATAACATAATGATATGTGAAGAAGTTACATGCAAGTCTGAACCGCATTACGTGTGGTCTGCAAAAAAGATCTCAATGATACCTGAATATTATAAATGTAATTTTTGTTACATAATATACGATATTTAGTATATTAAACATTTTTAAACAAATTATTTATGTTAAAGATGAATTCGTTATGTTTTTAGCTTTAATTTTATACACTATGTTTATGTTCCTTTATTTTTATATTTTTTAAATGAATTGCTTTTTTTTAACACATTAAATGTGATATATATGAAATTGTTTTGTTAATTTTAGCAATAAAACTTTAATTTCATACTGAATAATCTACAATTATTTAAATTAAAAATTTGGTAGGATTGGAATAATTTTGGTAGGTTTTGGAAAGAATATTGGTAGGGAAAATTTTTTCTTTGTGGCAACGCTGGACATAATAATTATTGTTTGTATTTGAGAGAATTTTATCTCTCCTTCTCTCTCTCTTTCTGGCTTTTTTTGCAAATAAACTTATTCGCTAACTTTGTTCATTTAAGTGTTTTTTGCTTAAATCGTTTCGTGAGTTCTTGTCCACACTGTTATTCTAATGGCTCATGTTATTTACAGTCCTTAAGATTGCTTGTCCCCTCTGCTGTTATTAGAATAATGTAGGGATTACCAAACATTTTTTGGTTATGGATTAGTGAGTAAGAGAGCGAAAATAAGCTGAGAGTTTACAGTCATAGAAAAGTGTTAGTAATATACTATTTTTATTTCCATTTCATCAACATGTATAAAGTTATACATCTTTGACTTAATAATTAAAACTTAAAATATCTATAATCTTTTTAGATATTTATTGGGATCTAATTTTGGTCCATAAATTTGCTCTCCTACCAATAACCAACCTTTAAATTTTTCCAAAATATTGCTTTATGTCTATAAAAAAATATTTCTCTATTCATAACATCTAAATTACATATTTACTTAACTATTAAAACAATCAAAATGTGTTTTAAGAACATATAAGACATTGGTTTTTAATAGAAGCATTTTTTAACATAAAATATTTTTTGAGCGTAACTCTCAAAAAAAATGATATAGCATCCGCTGACATGTGCACTCGCCGCAGTCTGAGCGACGGCTAAATAAAAGAGCATAAGCAATGTGTGTGAATTCGCTCTGCACAACTGTGCTACAGGGATGATAAATGACACCAATGAAATGGTAACAAAAAAGTTTTAAAAAAGTACTTTTCGGGTTGAAAAAGTATCAAATTTTGAATTATTCATATTTTTATACAACTTTCCTTCTTTTCAAATTATATTAAAATAAAATTTTTTAATTTTTTTTAAATAATTTATTCAAGCTTTAACAAAACAAATAATACATAACAATTCATGCGAACAAAAAAAAATAATAATATATTAAAAACTATATTATAGAATATAAAAATTAAGTACATTTTTAGGAGATCGATATTGAAAATCATTTTTAATGACTTTATTTTTGTTTGGATAACATGTTGTTGTTAATTTTAATATTGTAACAACAAGAACCTGTCGACTTTAATAAATCTTTCGTTTGTATTAAACTAGATACGGTTAAAACATGGGTTACCATATCACATTCTCATTTGAGAAAGTGAAATTTAGGTAAGTTAAGAAAAAGTATCAAGTATATCACGGTGGTACCGAGGTACTTGGGAGCGTCAGAGAGTATCAAAAAAAATACCAAAGTATCAACTTTATCATCCCTGCTGTGCTATGAAATGGTAAACTATGGAATAATGCAAGGCAAATTCAATAAGGTAACCGTAACTCTACAACAAGTACAACAATGCAAAAACAACACGCATTTTGTTTTTGTTGAACCTCCATTCGGATGTCAAAATAGGAAGAAAAAAATGGAAAAGAAAAAAAAAATTAACAACAACACACAAACGCACAACAAACACACAAATTTTGACAGCCCAAGACCAGTCAGCTGTTTCCTCACGGTCACTTGTTATGAATTCGCTTTGGAATAATGGCTTATGTTATTCACAGTTGTTCAAATGATTCATGTTGTTTACACTCCCAACTGTTGTTCAAATGAATCATGTTGTTTACTGTTGCTTATTTCCCCTGTTGTTCAAATGGCTCATGTTATTTACAGTCCTTAAGTTTGCTTGTCCCCTCGGCTGTTATTAGAATAATGGCTCATGTTAATTACAGTCCTTAAGTTTGCTTGTCCCCTCGGCTGTTATTAGACTAATGGCTCATGTTATTTACTGTCCTGAAGGTTGCTTGTGTCCACTGTTGTTTAAATGACTCATGTTGTTTACAGTCCCAACTGTTGTTCAAATGAATCATGTTGTTCACAGTCCCAACTGTTGCTTATTTCCCCTGTTGTTCAAATGGCTCATGTTATTTACAGTCCTTAAGTTTGCTTGTCCCCCTCGGCTGTTATTAGAATAATCGCTCACGTTGTTTACAGTCCTTAAGGTTGCTTGTCACCACTGTTGTTCAAATTACTCATATTGTTTACAGTCCCAACAGTTGTTCAAATGAATCATTTTGTTTACAGTCCCAACTGTTGCTTATTTCCCCTGTTGTTCAAATGGCTCATGTTATTTACAGTCCTTGAATTTGCTTGGCCCCTCGGCAGTTATTAGAATAAAGGCTCACATTGTTTACAGTCCCAACTGTTGTTCAAATGAATCATGTTGTTTACAGTCCCAACTGTTGCTTATTTCCCCTGTTGTTCAAATGGCTCATGTTATTTACAGTCCTTAAGTTTGCTTGTCCCCCTCGGCTGTTATTAGAATAATCGCTCACGTTGTTTATAGTCCTTAAGGTTGCTTGTCACCACTGTTGCTCAAATGACTCATGTTGTTTACAGTCCCAACAGTTGTTCAAATGAATCATTTTGTTTACAGTCCCAACTGTTGCTTATTTCCCCTGTTGTTCAAATGGCTCATGTTATTTACAGTCCTTGAATTTGCTTGGCCCTTCGGCTGTTATAAGAATAATGGCTCATGTTATTTACAGTCCTTAACGTTGCTTGTGTCCACTGTTGTTCGAATGACTCATGTTGTTTACAGTCCCTACTGTCGTTCAAATGACTCATGTTGTTTACAGTCCCAACTGTTGCTTATTTCCCCTGTTATTCACATTCCTTAAGTTTGCTTGTCCCCTCGGCAGTTATTAGAATAATGGCTCACATTGTTTACAGTCCTTAAGGTTGCTTGTCACCACTGTTGTTCAAATGACTCATGTTGTTTACAGTCCCTACTGTTGCTTATTTCCCCTGTTGTTCTAATGGCTCATGTTATTTACAGACCTCAAGACATGGGTTTATAACAGTGTGGGACATTTTAATGATTCAGTACCAGAATATGTACACAAAAAGTACCAAAAAACAGGAAATTAATAATGTGAAAAAGTTCAAAATAAAACTGATGTAAAGGATTTTTTTAAATATAAGACATTAGTAATTCTAAGTGAACTCGAAAACCAAAATAGATTGTAATCAGTGAGGCTAAGGGTTATTCTCTAATAGCCTCTAAGTACCTGAAAGATTCTTAAACATTTCAGACTATTCTATTTGAGATTACTATCTCGTGTTAAATAAATAATTCCTTTTAAATTAAAAGAAATATTTTATGTGCTTTACACAACGGTATTAGTAGCACGCTGTATAAGTATGGTATGTAGTGTTTCATTTCCACTATGTTTCAGTTTGTAAAATATGTACTCTCACTTTATAATGCTCTCTTGCAATGTAATAATCTATTTTGGCGATTCTACCAGCCTGTGTGTGTGTGCGAATATATGTGTGTCTGATGTTAAAGCAGCTGTTTTACTTTTTTGGGGGCGGGGGGATGTGTTTCTATGGTTGATATGCCGGTATATTTCTATTGCCATCATTTGTTTTTTTTTGTCCTTTCTATTTTATCCTTTACGTTTTTGCTTTCATATTCTTTGTCCTTTACTTACAACTCTTTAGAGAGTTGTTTATCACTCCGTTTAATTTTTTGAATGAGACAGAGTTACTGTTTCTCAAAAAATGCCAATTTCAGATACTTTTGCAGGGAAATTAGAAAATTAAAATCAATGCTAAAATGCCCACTTTTTTTAAGAAATAAAAATTAATTTAAATTTATTTTAACAGCGAATATACAATTATAATGACTCTGTATGCACATGAAGAATCACATTTAAAAACGACCATACACGACATAGCAAAGCATTTTGTTAACGGAAAAACTCGTGACTTTCTGCCGACAAGGTTGCCATTATAAAACAAAATTAAGAGGTTGTATCTCTACCAATGCTGTATGGGATCTGCCGAGAATGCACGCACTTTGCATCAAACGCCTAAATGTGAGCCTATGTTACGAAGAAGATAAGACCCAAAAGCTAAGTCGAAAACTAAGCAAAACTCAATCATGCAGGCCTATTGCGTGGTACACTGCGTAACTCGTCTACATTAGCTCTGAATATAATTTCAAGTCTGATTCTGCTTGACCTTTACTGAAGAGGCTTGGCACCTAAACTTAGTATGTATCTCTGATTGACTGGACACTGGCTATTATCGATTATGGGATATTCTGGGAAATCCTGCGCGAATTCCGGACTATAGGAAGAATTGATACCAGGATATGAGTCCTTAGGAAAGTTTGGAACAATCATTTCGAATAGAGAAGTCTAGAGAAATGTTGCACTGCACATACTGAAAGACTTCGTTTAGTTTTCAGTGGTGACTTCAAATTACATAAATGGAGCTAAAACTGGTGGATTTTTTTCAGAGCCAGCAGCACAGATAAATGCAGCGTCTTCTATGCGGAAGAGATGTAAAATATCTGGAACAGATATTACCATTCTTTAGGATAGTGAGGCAGTTGTCAAGACCCTGGATTCTGAGGTAATGAACGTCAAGACGGCTTGTAGCTACCGCAAAGCTCCCCACCTTTAGGATAAGGACAGAACAGCGAAGAAATTCTGGCCGAAGCTAAATATAGAACCCACAGAAAGTTTACGTTATATGCGCTTATGCAAGGCGCATCGGTATTGGACACATAACAAATGACCTCTGCTGAAGCTGAAGTGATGAGGAAGCGAAGGAAATTGTTTTTCAACTACTGGGTATGTGTCAGGCACTATGTTAAAGGACAAAAAGGCACTTTGGTGTCTGTTGCGTGGATAATTTAAGCAAACTATCAGTGATAGACAATAGTAGACTAAAATGCTTCATCGGAAGCTGCGAATGGTATAGAGATTAGGAAAAATATTAAAATGTTGTATCACAATGGGCCTTCTGTGGCATTAGTGTATAGACAGCCACGTTTACTGATAGTAAAGCGGCCAAGATTTACTGATAGTAAAGATACCAAGAGAGGTCAAACATCACGTCTGAAAATAGCCAAGAATGTTGAATGTCTCACAAGGAAATAGCAAGACATCTAACATATGGGTCCCTAATAAGATCAATATAGCTAATAACAACCAAGGTGCTTGAGAAGAGAGATCAACAAAAAATTCATTACTGAGATTAGCAATCCTCTGCAGAGAGGCAAACAAATGGTCTAACAGTTTAAACTGCACACATTCGAAAAGTGAAAATGAAGAGATGAACTCACTCGTATAGAAACCAAAGAAATCTGTCCTGCTATGCGTTAAATCTAATCAGAATCCATCTTAGGAATCTCATAGCAGTTTTAACAAGACACTGGCCCCTGGGTGCACTAGAAGGCTAAAATTACTTCTCCAAAAGCTTTAATGACGAGGAACAAGGAACAGATCACAGAACAGACAGATCTTCTCTGTAATTGTATGGCACTTAAGAATCTGAGAGGAAGGATTCTTGCTCTTATAATACAGAACATGTCTGGCCAAAGATAATTTGGATAGAATTCATTTTTTTATAAAACTGGCAGGATGATGATTAAGAAGCGATTGAAGTCCGGAATTAATAATGGATTATGCACTATCGGTGTTCTAATATGGTAATCAGTGGTGAAATACCTATAGGTCTACAGACAAGCAAGCGGTAGAGGGTGTGGGGGACTAAAAACGTGCACAGAGAGACAGTAAATGTCGACGACGCCAGAAAGCGAACCATACAACACTGGCAAGAGAAATGGAACACTGAAACAAGTGGTAGATGGACGGCAAAACTTCTCCCAGATATGTATTACACGCTGGATTGAAAGGAAATTTGGTGAGGTTAATTACTATTCAACACAACTGTTATCCGGACAAGGTTGTTTTTGTAAATATCTGTTTAAAATGGGGAAGATGACACGACCAAATTGCATCTATGACGATGCTTCGATTGATGGCGCGGAACACACTTTCTTTCATTGTGATAGACGGAGTTTAGAAGAACGAATCAAAGTCGGCACCTTTACTGTTGAAAACTTCTGCGATATATTTCTGAACAGCGAAGAAAATTGAAATAGCATAGCATGGATACACTGAAGCCTTGCTGAAATCTAAGAAACTTGACTTGGATTAGATAATTATAATGGATGTTTAAAATACCTTCTCAGATTTTGTTGCGCAATCCGGTACTCCAGAGGCACTCCACTTCGAAGTTATACTACAGTAGTTCCGGAGTGGGCACAAAGAGGAGGGGGATTTAGTGCGTGAAGGTCCCACATACGGTGGATAGTGACGACTCCCCCTATGGTGCGGTTAGGTACATTTGCTTCTCCTCAGCGGAAAAAAAATAAAAAGTCGATGTTCTAGCGGGGTCTTATAGAACCCAAGTTATGCTTTTTAAGGCAGTTTGCAATGTGCCCCAGTTCTTTAAAAGATTGCTCCTGTTCTATACACATTAAGTATTCGAATTTAATTGAATCCAATCACAGTCCTTGTACAGAGTATTCTAATAGCATTCCTGTTTATAAATGCCAGTAATTTTAAAATTTTTAAAGGCATTACCTCCTTATATAAGTCAAAAGTTTGTTTGCAAAACAAATTACTTCGGCTCTTTTCATAATAGCCTACAGAAAAACTGCCATAAAATCTGAAAAAAGAAGACTCCACTCACACTGAAAAGACCTGAAAATTAAATCAATTCGGAAATTTTAAGCTACTGATTGTTTGGCTGGCTATCTGTCTGTCTGGGTGTGTCTCCATTGCAGCAACAGCTTGAATTTTTTGCATACAAATTTTTATTGCGGTT
Organism: Sarcophaga rosellei; assembly: GCA_930367235.1. Classification (NCBI taxonomy): domain Eukaryota; kingdom Metazoa; phylum Arthropoda; class Insecta; order Diptera; family Sarcophagidae; genus Sarcophaga; species Sarcophaga rosellei. The sequence goes on along the minus strand of OV884018.1, from coordinate 60,268,255 downwards.
GTTGTTGCAGCTGTTACTCATTTCATGGACTATTTAAGATGTCCTTGTTAATTTTATCTCATTTACTGTTCATTACCTTTGATTACCTTAAAAATGAATACGCACACATGCACACACATATGCAACATTGTCTGCATCCTTAATTTGAACTTAATACCATTGTGCTATCACACACGGGACTATTTTTTAAGGCGCACAATTTTTGTTCTTTCAGTCACCCACGAAACTATTTCATCTGATATAAAATTGTACACATGTACTCTGCTTTATATGTATTAGTATGTATTTTAATTTTTCTGAACCTGCTGTTTTATAAATATATGTGTATTGGTTTTGTATTGTTTATGTATCGGTTTGTGCAGGGTAGAAGCTGGTTGAAAAATTATGCCAGAAAAAACCACTCTCCACACCTCTCTTGCCTACAAGCTGCCATTTTGTGCGAGCGTAATTGTTCTCGTGTGTGATTACCCATTGAATGAAAGATTAAAAAAACTATTTCACCATCCTCATAGCCATCACACATGCAAGCTAATAACGACGATGACGATGATGATGTCGTTGAGCACGGCATTCAGTTAAAAAGACTTGCATTGTAAGTGTCAGTCTTTAAGCAATCTCTGGCTATTATAAACATCCTTTTTATCAACTTTTTTTTTGTTGCACAGGACTAAAAGATTTCCATTTTTGCTTGACTCTTCAATACATTGTTGCTGTGCCGTTGTGTTCTCTTCCTTTTTTGTGTTCATTTGCGTATTCGAGTGAACAAAACGAAATTCATGTAACATGCAATGCAATTTTACCAACATCAAATGAAAATTTCAGACGTCTAGGAGACGCCAACAAAAACGACAATAACAACAACAACTACTACTGCCACTACATTAACAAGAAACTACAACAGGAACTGGCCATGAAAGTAATGCAATTTTATACTCAAACCACCTGATTCTGACTTTTTTTGTACTGCGTATACAGCCACAACGTCTAGGAGACGCCAACAAAAACGACAATAACAACAACAACTGTTACTACCACTTCATTAACAAGGAACTACAACAAGAACTGGCCATGAAAGTAATGCAATTTTATACTCAAACCAACTGATTCTGACTTCCCTTGTACTGCATATACAACAACAACATAATTACATTACAACAACCAACAAGCAAAATCTACACATAATAGCAACAACAACAACAACAAAACACAATAAATGTCCTGCATTTAATTTTAAGCCTGAGTCCTGTTGAATGACGACAATTGTAGTGCTCATACGAGATTCACTCGCTTGCCCACCATCATACTGTGTTATAGACTGTACACAACGTTGTTTAAGTGTATTTGTGTTGCTAGAGTAGAAGGTATATGTGGCATATTTGGCAGACAATTATTTAAGGCCATTTGCAAACGTTGCAGACACTGACACACCCATAATACACGAAACTGAAATGGATGCGCCACATAAACATGATTATTTCGAAACCCGCACCCTATTTTATATGAGGATTATAGGGGACCCTCTCAAGCATTGAATATTATTTTTAAAGCATTTTTAAAACGGAATTTTTACATTGAAATTCCGCTTAGCAGCAAAGGGCTTTTCCACCTTTTACTGCTTTTAACAAGACCAGATTTATTGACAGCCCTTTGCAGCGTTCTTCGACGTCATGTATTTTTTGTACGTCTTAGGCGGCGATTTTCTTAAAGGGTTCCAACGCTAGGTCTTAGTTATCTTCAGATATTTACCGTTTACCGATATTTCATTAGCTATTCTCCATAAGTTGACGTTGCTGATGGTTCACCATTGCCAGAATGCGGTCAAGCTGCTAGAGCGTCATATTGACGTTCGTTCACATTCAGAAGTGCAGTCCTTGCGCTGACCAACTTCTTTCTCTTCCCTGATTTTGGTGAAACTTGGTTAGTACAGGGACTGCGTCCACCCGTGACATCGCAATGGGCCGTTATGCATGCTCAAGTGAGCTCTTTGATATCTGAGCTACCACTTCGACCTAACCTAACATTCAGGAATTTCCAGAATTCCTCAAAAAGTTTGGACCATAGGTTCTAGAACGTAAAGATATCATTGGAAAATGCATTGCTGATGAACTGGCATACAAAGCTTAAGCAATTTCTGGCCTCGGTTAAATTGATTATTCTCTGGTCGTTGCACGAGGAAACTCTGGATATGAAGATGACTGATTGCCTTCTTTTCGCAAATCTACCATATTATGGCAGTTCTGATAGGTCACCGCCCTTTAGGAATGACTCAGCATTTCCCTCGAATTATTTTTGCAGAAGCAGTGGGTCCGAGGAGGAGACTATCTTTCACCTGATGTTTCACTGCCGGACTCTTGTTATGCAACTCATTGCCTGTCATTTTGAATTTTTATAGGTTTTCTATAGGAGCAATGGGTCAAATCTTTAGCCTATTTAGATCATTACTCTTCAAGGAGGTTCGGTCATCTAACGTAACCTAAACTCTATATGATAACTGATTTCATTATAGAGTGCGGTTGTATAGGGTGTTTTTTATAGAGGTATAGAACTTTAAGTTGGTATTACTTTTCAAGATGGCGAACGATTTAACAGATGTCAAGTGATTTATTCTCAGTTTGGTTTGGCAATTCATCATGAATAGACTCACGCCTGAACAACGCTTGCAAATAGTGCAATTTTATTTCGAAAATAATGGTTCTGTGCGGAAAACGTATCGCGCACTACGTCCATTTTATCGTCGACAAAATCGTCCATCAGAGCAGTTAATTCGATTAACCATGGAACGTCCCCAGAGACGCTGTACGGTGCGTGCAGAAGAAGCTATTGCTGCTGTAGAGCGTAGCATTGAGGAAGTCCATCCGCCATCGAGCACAGGAATTGGATCTGTGTCCATCCACTTTATGGAAGATTTTGCGGAAGAATCTTGGTTTGCGTGCTTACAAAATCCAACTCGTGCAAGAATTGAAGACAAACGATCATCAAGTAAGGCGTTGATTCGTCGAATGGGCCCAAAACGCCTAATTTTAAGTTTTGGACCTGTGAATTGGCCTCCAAGATCTTGTGATTTAACACCGCTAGACTACTTTCTGTGGGGCTATGTAAAGTCATTGGTCTATGCGGTAAAGCCACAAACGCTTGACCATTTGGAAGACAACATTCGCCGTGTTATTGCCGATATACGGCCACAAATGTTGGAAAAAGTCATCGAAAATGGGCGTCCAGATTGGACTACATCCGCGCCAGCCGTGGCGGTCATATGCCAGAAATCATATTTAAAATGTAATGTCACAAGATTATCTTTCGGATAAATAAAATTCATGTCAATCGAATAATCCATTGTTGTTTTATTGCAACTTAAAGTTCTATACCTCTATAAAAACACCCTTTACAAATGCCGATATATCGATTAGAGACAAACTGACGGTAGAGTAGAGATTAGTTTCTTAGACAAGCCAAGAATCTCAGGTGTTTCAGGAGAAGAGAGTTCCAGTTACCTTCATAAGGGTCCCTGGCCATGAGGACCTTAAAGGTGAGAATACGGCAGACGTATTTCCAAAGGCTGAAACGACTGTTAATTCGAACACACTCATAATTGAGAATAGCATTAATCTGCAGAGGGGGAACCAACCACTTTCCACATTTTTCACACTCTTGCCACATCCGTGGGCAATGTCCTTTGACAAACCAACGACTTTCAAGAAATGTTTTCAACATTCCAAGAACAGTAAAACACAAAAAAGGGGAAAGAAAAAATCTTTTTTTTATTTTTCAATTGAAAAATTGCTTTCATTATTCGGAACACGATAATTAAATGAAACAAAAACATCGTCATCATCAGCGCCTTCAAAATTCATAACTTGCAATTGGCAACATTTAATAACTGGTGGTACATTTTTCTTCCACTTCGAATTCTTATTAATCATGGCAAATCAATATCAATATTTCACAATAAAAAATACAAAGAAAAAAAAAAAAACGGAAAAAAACTAAAAAAAGAGGAGGAACAATACCGAAAACATTTATTTTTACACTTACAAGTATGGATTATCAAATAATCACTAAAAACAGATCACATGCCTCATAAAATCATATTTTTCTAATGTTACTGTTGTGCTGTTGCAGTTATATGTAGTTGGTCTTGTAACACTTCCTGAGTAGGGAGAGACAGAAAAAGACATGCTGGAGCTGTATGATCCCAGAGGAATATAAAAATCATGGAAATGCATGTGCAAACACTACGAAATCTTCGTAAACGATTGTGTTCAAGAACAAATACGTGTATTGTACTGTGTATGTGGGTATAGAGTATTAACAGTCGAGAGCGAAAATATAGCATTAAATAAAATATAGCAGTAGAAATAAGTGACTTTAAAAATGAATCTTTTTCCGACGGAATTTAGCAAAATTTCAAAATATGACCTTCATATACATATAAGTATGTATGACCCCTACTCATCTATAAATTTAACAGACACCACAAGTGATGTGAGAAGCTACATAAATCGTAACTGACTGACTGAAGGGTTGTAATGTTATGTTATTTATGTACTGAACGTGTACAATTCTTGTCTGACTGGATGCAATATAGCACAGATGACAGCATAGCTTCAAAAGATTCAAGATTCCAAAAATTCGATTGAAGTCGCCGTGGTCTAGTAGGTAGTGTGTTGGCTTATTAGACGAAAGGCCCGAGTTCGAATCCCAGGTCAGACATAAAAACGAAAATACAAAAAATATTTCTTCGGCGACTTCCTCTCAGCAGATTTCTGGCAACAACTCTGAGAGTAAAAATTGCCATGAAAAGCTTCTCAAAAATCTGTCGTTCGGTGTCGACTTTAAAACTGTAGATCCCGCTACTCATGTATAAAATTAACGCACACAACACGAGTGGTGTAAGAAGCTAGGACGTTGTACAATGGGTCAATTCGACCTCCGGGTACTGTACTCGTCACAGTTGACAAGTACACGTCCTCTAACCTAACCTAGAAATTCGATTTGGTCGCCATATGTTAGGTTAGATTAAGGAAAAGGCACCACTTAGGCTGCCACTTAGGACCCAAAAATCAAACGTTACCTAAAGGAAATGAACCTGACACCAGAATAAATCGTAATATTGCAGCAGTCTTTAGATTTAACAAACAACTGAGTGGCCACCTCTTAATGGCAGGGTACTCATCTAATGCAGAAGTCATTTGATTCAATTGTCATCCAAAAAGGCCCATGGGAACTGCTATTTTACGATAGATGGTAATGTTACTTAAGGACAGAACACAATCAGCCCCCTTTTAATTCATACAAGTTCAACTTCCCAGTACAACGATCCGATAATACCTAGTCTAACTGAGGTCATGTCTGCCTTCTGTTCATTTCTGCCACGATCTCAACCCATTGCAGCAATAGCAGGTCAAAAGTAAGTCAATTGAGTATGGAAAATAAGCCTTAATTTGAGTGGAACACAGTTCACTGGTGATTAGAACCTCTGATTGCGTGTCCGACTCCAGGCAATGAAATTAGCGATTGGTCAATGAGCACTAAGCATGACCACATGAAACTAAACATTAGAATGGTTGCACCACTATCGATAGATCCAGTGTGCAATGGCGACCCTTTTGAAGTGTAAAGTAAAGAATGGCATTTAGTTAGCCAAGAAAACAGTTATTTTGCATCAGCCCAAGTGAAAGGGGAACATATGTGTAATTTGCACGTCTAAAACTTATGAATTACGCTAGGAATTGCTCCTCCTTCATCTGAAATTCCTATACACACTTGGAAAAAGCACAGAATAAAACTTTTTTCCTCCAGACAACTAATATCATAAGAATGTCAGACGACGGCTGTTTAATAGATCCAAATGAGCAAAGTTTCTCTCCATTTGACGGACAACAAAGGGCGCTATATGTAGACAAAGTACAATAGACCAATTATCTCCTAAGCTGGGAAAGCTTGTCTATTAAAACTAAGGCCTTATGACAAAAAGTCCTTCAAAATAGAAACAATTGAAGTGTCTATTGAAAATCGCTCACTAGCGTCCATCTAACTGATTTTTTAGCTATTATCTTTTTGGCAACACTGGTTTAAGCAGCTCACGCACGTTTCGTGTTTTGTTTCACTGTCAAACATCTTCAGTTTGGTCTATAATTTAACCATGAATCGTCTTACAAACGAACAACGCTTGCAAATCATTGAATTTTATTATCAAAATGGGCTCTTGGAAAGTTGGCCGAAGATCCACTTCTTTATCGAAAAATTGTGTTCAGCGATGAAGCTCATTTTTGGCTCAATGGAAGCAGAATTGTCGATTTTGGAGTGAAAATCAGCCAGAAGCATTGCAAAAGCTACCAATGCATCCAGAAAAAGTCACAGTTTAGTGCGGTTTATGGGCTGGTGGCATCATTGGACCGTACTTCTTCAAAGGAGTACGAATCGTAACGTAACTGTGAATAGTGAGAGCTACCGTGAGATGATATCCAACTTTTTTTTGCACAAAATGCAAGAGCTTGACTTGCATGACATGTGGTTTCAACAAGACGGTGCCACATGCCACACAGAACGCGTAACAATGGACTTATTGAGAGGCGAGTTCGGTGAACATTTTATTTCACGTTCGGGACCGGTCAATTGGCCGCCTAGATCGTGCGATTTTACGCCTTTAGACTATTTTTTGTGGGGCTATGTTAAAGCTCATGTCTATACAGACAAGCCCGCTTCAATTGACGCATTGGAAGACAACATTGAAGCATTTATTCGTGAGATACCGGCCGAAATGTTGGAAAGAGTATGCCAAAATTGGACTAAGCGGATGGACCATTTGAGGCGCAGTCGCGGTCAACATTTGCATGAAATAATCTTCAAACATTAAGTTATATGGATCGTACTATCGATTCAAATAAAGATTTCATGCATTTTTCTGAATTTTATGTTTTTTTTTTTTTAATTTTCCTATAGCTCTTAAAAAATCAGCCTTTAGAATCCCTGCTATTTTTTCCTTCACAAATATTATTTGCTTACGAATATAAATTTAATGCCAAAATAATCTCAACAAACAAACAAAATAAAGAAAAATCTTTATTTAATGCTCCTTTTCATAACCGAAAGCTATAAATAACCGGAAAGGAAACTGGAGTCTATCAACAGCAACTGAGTGATACTCTACACCATAATGACGTTTTTGGAATGAAATGTTGTAAAGATGCATAGGGTAATCCTATACTTTATGGGGAAACCCCAATACAATAAGTGCTTATAAGTCATCGTCCAGTTTAGAAAGCCCTTATCCACCACAGCTCAGATCTCAAAATTTTTATTACATTTCTATGCAAACAGGTATTAATTTTTGGTATAAAGGTTATGAAATGTATGCATCAATTCTAATAAAAAGGTACACCGATTAGCTGTGGGGAGTAAAAGGCGAGTAAGAAATTAAGTTTTCCTTGGATGTCCTGGTAGTTTAGTGGGTAGTGTGCTAGACTATTAGCGTGAGGATAGTGAGTTTGCTCTCACCAGAGATAAAGTAAATAAAAATTTTCTTTAAATTTTCAAATGATAAGGATGCCTGTGTTCCAAATAATAAAACAGATTCTATACCTATTGTAGGGCATACAAACAAGCATCATCATCATAATAGTCGTCATGATATATTGAAGATATTAATGGTAAAATAATACGGACTCAATGAAAAACCAATAGAGCATAAATTTATATTTAGACAAGTATTATAAACTTATAAAACTGAATACACAACTGCAACAACAGCAGCAACAAGAAGATTTTTCTTTTCATTTCTTCTAAAGCATGTATTTGCTCGGACGATTGAATCGATGTGATTATTGTTTGTATTACTTTTTGTTTTTGCATTATTTATTATGCCATAAATACAATGGAAGAAATTTTAAATCCTCAAACTTAAACAGACCTTACAATCCGTATGGATTCTTTGGAATGACTGACCCAACTACACAGAATGAAGTTAAAATCCAATCGTTAAGAAAAAGAGGTAGAAGGCAAAGACTATGAGCTACACAATACAGCTCATCTTTAAAGAACACGTACCACGCACTCATAATGGCAATGGAAAACAATTCAAAAATGAATTCAAATAGCATCGTAATGGAAACGATAATACTGTGAAAGTTTTATAAGAAACAAATCAGTTTTTCTTTGTACCTAGAACCATTAATATATGAAAAGCTATAGCATGCAGCGGTTTAAAGGTATGCAAACTGTAAAAGAAGAAGAAGAAAGGATAACTTTTACTTGAAAAATAAAGTGAAAACAGCAATCTCTACAAAGGTCATTACGCGCAACACGAAATTCTCTTGAGAAAGAAAATCAGAAGTGATCACTAATATGCAACGCTTAGCAGTGCAGATGACTTTTTTTGTTCGTAACGTTCCAGTACAGGCAGATATTCTTTTCCGTCTGATGTGCGCTTTTATTCGTGGCAGACAAAAACTTCAGACAAAACCAGAGGAACACTAAACATATGGTGCATATGTTTGCTAACCTGTCCATGCATTCAGGCGAGGGTCCGCAGACCTAATCTCAACTTAAAGTATTGAAGCTGCCAGACTGTCATAGAGGATCCTAGTAGCCCTTACACGCCCTTAAATTACGGATAATTTAGTTTATAAGAAACGAAAATATGAAAATATTTCTTGGGCGACTTCCTCTCAGCAGATTTCTGGCAAAAATTCTGAGAGTAAGAATTGCCATGAAAAAGCTTCTCAAAAATCTGTCGTTCGGAATCGACTTTAAACTGTAGGTCCCGCTACTCATGTATAAAAATTAACGCACACAACACGAGTGGTGTGAGAAGCTAGGACGTTGTACAATGGGTCAATTCGACCTTCGGGTACTGTACTTGTCACAGTTGACAAGTACACGTCCTCTAACCTAACCTAGTTTATAAGAAACTGTGATCATCGTTCACCCTGAAAATAATCGTTAAGTTAATCGTTTGGGTTTTAAAAATTTTAAATAGTTGGACCATCTATAAACGCAAATTTTTGCATCTCACCAATGGTAACTTTAATGTTATCCTCCAAAGCAAGGATTGTGTCTAACATGACTGTACATATACAAAAAATAGTATAGTGGGGAGCAAATCACACGATAAATGATGTTTCAGATGAAAGATATATAACTTTTGACAGCCTTGCCAGGCCAGTAGTTTTAAAACCAATAAAGAGTGATTTATACGATCACACAAGTCATACGGCATATCGTATAAACTCAATGTGTAATGAGAGCGCAGGACATTAATAGCAAATCGAAACTTGGCAGTAGTACGGCTTTCTTCGTTTTTTTGTAATTTTGCCGTTGGCAGTGTTCTCAAAGAAATATAGACTGATGTCGCCGCCAGCTCAAAATCCACATCAAACAGTGACTTTTATGGAATGCACGACGAATATTGAGCCTACTGCTTCAGAGTCCATCTTACGAAAGGTCGAATTCTTGTAAGCGACGCGAAATAGACTACCTCAGATGTTTTTAGATATCTTGTGTTTCTACGACGGGAGTACGGGAGTTGGTCTCTCCTTTACTGAACCTGCATTAATGTGAATAGTTCCCTAGGTAGGACCAATATGGCGGTGGTAAAATGGGTGGTAAATCGTCAGATATAAAGTCGGCATAGTCTAGTAGGTAGTGTGTTCGCTTATTAGACGTAAAAGCTCGGGTTCGTATCCCAGGTCAGACATCAAAAGGAAATATGAAAAAGAAAAATATTTCTTCGGCGACTTCCTCTCAGCAGATTTCTGGCAGAAACTCTGAGAGTGGTGTGAGAAGCTAGGCCGTAATCCTGACTGAAGGGTTGTTATGTGGCCAGTAATGTATGTATGTATGTATGTATGGTCAGAACAGAACGTTGACAACATGTTGTTGAATGGTATAACAGTCCATGGTATATAATTATTAAATAAATTACTGAATAAATAATGATGAATTTGACAGATATAGCTTTAACAAGATGGCCGCAAACTGTTAAAGTTCAGAAGCCCTTGTTGGAGGACATACATGCACACGGAGTCTGTATTTAATAAAGTGTTAAAAAAAATAAAGTTTCATGGTGACAATGGTATGTCACTATTACTATGCAAAAAAAAACATCTTTCTAGTCTACAGATGTCTACAGTCAATAGATTTAAAAATATAAAATTTCTTTTGGAGAACCAGTGTTAATTTTCATTTTATAAACTACATCTCATCTGAAACGCTATCTAAGTTCATTACTTCGACCTTCTACTTCCCAACTTTCAAACCTCCTGTCGAAATAACGATAAAATTCTTTTAAATGTACACAAACATCTGAAATTTTAGTATAATGGGAGAAAAATTTACCATTTCTCTACTACATAGGCCATAAATAAAAACTTACAAACGCACTCAGATACCCCACAAACACCCCTACAAAAAACTACACATTAAAGCTGAATATTTATGAATGCATTAGTAATGATTAGACTTGTCCAGTTGGTTAAGGTGTTTAGTTCAGTTGAAAATGTATGGATAGCTCCACACAGTATTAAGTTCTTTATCATCATTATCATCATTGTCACGACTATCATCATCATTATATTTGTGTCATAATAAACATTTATTTTAATTCTCATTTATGTAGTTTATGCTTTATAAAGGAATCCTGCTTCTATTGTTGTTACTTTCGTCGTTGGTATTATTATTGTAAATGCTTTTAAAATTTAAATGTATGTACTTTTCCCTCTGTGATGTTCATTTGTCAGACACAAAGTGAACTCAACACAAACACCGACCACAACCCCAACAGCAACAATAAGGAAATCCGTATATAAATAACAAAACATGGAATTGTGTGGAATGATTTGAAATGAAAATAGGGAACAATAACGAAACAACTACAACTACTACCATTGCAATGGCAACAAACTAAAAATAAAAAATTATAATAATAACTTAAAAGCCAACAACAACCACAAACAAAGCAACTTGAATTGCATATTGAGAGAGAAACAGAGGAGAAGAGTAGTACAATGACTGCTATAACTGATTATTAGTAGTTGTAGTAAGAGTAGTTACTCTAGGAGTGAGTGAGTCTATTAAAAAGGATACATTTAAGTGAACATGATAGAGCAGGTTATTGACATTTTTGTTTACGTTTGTTTTCAGTTCTTTTTCTTTGTTTTGTGTGTTTGTTTGTGCAAACATTTATGAAAATTTATCATCATTGTCCTTCATTTACATTTCCAAGTGTACAAATGCTGCTAATGATTACGAAAGTGGTGAAATATAGTTTAGCAGCATTTGTACTCTTTAGCAATGATATGGTATTTCTCTCTGTAACGAATTTGATATTGATTTTTAGACAAATAATGCAAATTGCGGAATTATTATGAAAAGAGTGTAAATGATGTCCTAACATAGAGTGCTTCTGCCTTCAATGCTATTCATTACAGTACGTAAGAAAAAATAACAACGTTTTAAATACGATGACAATGTATAACTCAAAAAAAGTGATAGTTTTGGCAAACTTGGTTTTATTGTAAAGTATTTTAATAATACGTTTCACTAATGTACCACCAATTAATAAAGAATAAAGTATCGAAGGTTATTCTGAGCCCCAAACTCTCATGGTAACCGGGAAGCTAAAGAGAGCAAACATAATGCTCTAAACCTCTAAAACGACCGTGGGTAAGATTTGGCGATCTTAGAGTCTCCATCACATACTGACATTATGAGGCCATCGTGAACCCCCCTATGTGCAGTTAGCACCACAGTTCCACTGTTCCATTCCAATTAAAATATGTACATGATGAAATGACTAGCGAAGATACGGTAGTCAGAACCTACGACACGTTATAGGGCATAGGTACTCCGTTTACCTTAGTTAAACTAAATCTTCTCTGCTCGTTCTACAGAGAGGTTCAATTTCGCTTGTAGCAATATTGGCTGGCTAGTCAGAAGTTGTTTGAATAAGGCATAGAGGCCAGTGTGTGTCTCACAGATCACTGTGAGACTCGGCGACTTCCTCTCAGGAAGATTTCTGGCAAAAACTCCGAGAATAAATAAAATTGCCATGAAGAAGTTTCTCAAAAATCTGTCGTTTGGAATCGACTTTAAACTGTAGGTCCCGCCACTCATGTATAAAATTAACACACACAATATGAGTGGTGTGAGAAACTAGGTCATAATCCTAACTGAAGGGTTGTAATGACCAATTATATATGTATGTAACTCTCATAAGGGTTCCAACACATGAGGAATTGTCAAGTGCGGTACTAGGCTTACAATATGCAACATGTTTCAAGGCAAAGGTATTTCGATTTCCTAATTTATACGACTAATCGGTAAGCAATGCCAACTGTTGGTCAACTCCGTTTTCAGAGCATGTATCTGTCAACAGTTCAGAATAGTTTATATGGTTCATAGTCTCCTCACTTTCTTGCAATGGAGTTTATGGGTAAACAATCGGCGAAGATCACTATCCTTTCAGGAAACCAATCTACATATACATAGTGGACCCCAACAACTACGAAGCGACATACCAAGCATTGTTACTAAAATTTTTCGGAATACAGACAGTGTTATATTGTTAACGGGAAATTAATTTTTTTTATAAAAAGATTGCTACAGAGAAGTTACAGAGAAGTTAAATTTAGTCGGCCGCAAAAAAGTACATGCAGCATTTGTAGCCTATTTTGGACTTCTATAAATAAGAAGAGGACTCGTTGCCTCACAGATCAGAAGCGAGGCATGTCAAAAAATCTATTATTCCCTCAAATTATTTCTGCAGTAACACTTGGGTCCGCAGGGATGGATAATGACTGTGTCAGTGCTTTGCTCTCGCCTTGAAATTTGCGATTCTTATAAATTATTTCCTATCATCCTTGAAGTTTTCAATGTAAAGATTTATTTCGGCATGAGGTTGGATTTTATAGGTAACTCGTGGTACCACAGTAAATCAAAACTCTGGCTGCACTACTTCACCATAAAAGAAAAAATGCTTCTTTATCAAATGTCCTCTTTAACATATAAAAAGCTAAATTTGTTTTAATAAATTTATCATCAAAAAATAAGTCCATTACATAAAAATATTCTGTATTATGTACTTCAGATAATTGAGTTTTTGAGGGCTCAAACTGTCCCGAATTCTTAAACTATTTGCGGTATACCACTAACTCGATTGTTTTAGGGGACTACAATTCCCATATAGCTTAATGCTTACACCACATCATAATCTTCTAAAAATATTCCTTCATGTTCTCTAGAGTCCTAATAATTATTTTCAATTTTCAAAAGCATTGTAGCATAGGTATTTTGGTAATGGAACTAAGTACCATGATTATGTCTATATTGTGTATTCTGTTAAACACATAACATTGCTCTGTTAATATTAACATTGTGAGTTTTGTCGAATTTATCTTCACACGAACACATACTCATAGAATTCTATTTAAGTGTTACGATCGTTTTATGTACTTAATTATGTATATAGTCGTGTTCGGACAAATAACAAAACCATCAAATGAAATCGAAAAGTAATTCTCATTTAGTTCATTACTATTTAAGAATAACTAAAATATATTGTATTTGGAGGGTGGGCGGTGGCGGCAACTTGAAACTTCCCAGAATTGAAGAATTCATTAACTGAGCTCTATTAGTTGTCCAAAGGATGACAGATTATTGCAGCAAAACCCAAAAACATTGACTTAAGCCAAAAGATCAAAAAATTTCTAGAAAAATCCCATAAGAACTCAGACGAATTCAATAAGGAGTTCTAACATGAACTGAAGCTAAAACAAACGGCAATTCAATTAGTTTTACAATGGTAATTTGCACTGGCCATCCAACTAATACACTTATCCCTGTAAAAATATTAAGGGGCACGTATGAAGAAATAACTATATTTTCGGTGGATAATACCTCGCCGATGTTGATGGAGACGTGCTGGATGAATCCCCCTAAGAAATGAAGACATTTCGTACATATAAAATGGGAGACAGCAATTTACTAAGATGGTTAACGGTTTACTCTTAACTACATGGAAAGGATTTCATAATACTTGGACTTCAAAAATGAAAGATTTTCCGACGAAAACCACAAATAGAAGAAATACTTTATCTTGATAACACTCGAAAGTAGTTTGTAGTAAAAAATGTAAGACTTCAATAAGCTCTCTGCCAGAGAGCTACACAGTAAAAATCAGATTCAAACGCTATGGTTAGAATAATAGGATACAAGTCCATATACGAGAATCGTCCAGAGGCTTACAACTTCTCTCTTAATTGTCCTCTTGACAGAACCAGTGATCCCCTCACAGTTTTGGAAAATTCTTCGCACGGTAGTCCATCGCAGGGTGAAATGTTATTCCCTATTATGAAACTCGTATAGATCTTCCAAATGGAAAATATTCGCTTCGAAAGATGTGCTCAATTCCATTTGATTGTGACATAACAAAAGTATCCAACAGTCAGCCTACCACCCGAGTACTCTTCTCATATGATGTTGACTAGCGAATAGTATGGGAAAATAGAGCGAGCAGAAGCCAAATCATTTTGTGAAATACGAATAGATGTCTGGAAGGGTATATAAAGTGCAATGAAAATTGGAGGGAGGCACTGCCATATGTATTTGAGAAAATTTAGACTTTTGCTGGTTAATTAGAAGAATTAGCTTAAGTAGACCCAAAGATCTTTTGTTTATAAATAGTTGGGATGGCCTCTAGCTTAATATCTAGATTCCGTGATGACGAAAATGAATTATCAGGCAACATATTTGGAACCTATGTGGCATTAAGGAACAATCGAAATAAAACCTTTGTGCTTATTTAGTACTAGGCTGGTACACCGGACAGTGTCCCAAACTTTAACTAGGCACCAGGATTGATGGACACATTATTACGACACAGTATTCTAACTTCTTTACACGAATAATAACACATTGTTGGTGACGGCCAAGATTCATGCTTTCAACAGTATGTAATTGCAAATGAAAAGAACAGGTAAAGCAGAATACAGTTAAAGAAATTAAGGTAAGTTAAAAACAAGCGTAGGTTCTTATTTCCATGAAGTCAGTGAGTTGAGTAAAGACTAACTCCTAAGGGATGTATCCGCAGTACATACAATAGATACAAATTTACCCCACAATGTTGATTTTTTTAATACCAGTGATCTGCCCATAGAATGGACATGGTCTTGTTACCCACGGAAGAGATTTTCCAATTATGGCCACCTTCGCATTTGCTACAACGTGCGGACATTTTGAAGACAAGCAAACAGTTGCAAGAATAATGCCATCACTACGAGCCCATTGATAGCAGTCATTATAGTACTTTTCTACTATTAAAATAGTTTTATATTCGTAGTATAAATAGTATGTAGTTGTTGTAGTTATATGAGTAGTAGTATTGTAGTATTATACGTACTCGTAGTATAGTATTTTTCTGTAGCATTGCATTACATTGAGGATGACGATTTGAATGAAATTTCAATCGTTTGAAGGCTTTCCAATGTTGGTGAATTTTTTTTTTAATTTACATTCCTAATGCCAGTCTGTGAGGAGGAGATTTCTTTATTTTTTTGTTAAGTAAAGCTAAACCGAATTTAGGAGAATAAAATACGAGGTAACTTAGTCAGACTTTCGTTATTAGAATAGCAGGCTGCCTGCTTGCCTGCCTTTTCATTGGTTTAGTTTTCAGTGATTTTAACATATTTTTTCTTAGGCTTAATAGAGAGACAGTCGTACTTGTAGTAGTTAATGCTGCCGTACGTGTATTTATATTTGGATTTAAATACGAAGAGTTTCATGTTCTTATTTGTTGTTCGTACAGTGAACTTTCTCCCACTTATTGCTGCTATTTCGCTTTATTTGTATGCATGGCCAGATGGCTGGATGACTGGCTGACTCTTTATTTGCTTGCCAGTCTATGCACTGGTCCAAATGACTGACTGTCTGTGGCACTATTTAGGTTTAGCTGAGGCAAATAACAAACAAGTACTCGTCGTTGCTAGTTGGTTGGTTGATAGTGGACTTGTAGTAACATTTGCTCAACCAAATTAAATTGAGTGTTAGAAACTTTTGTGATTTTTTCCATTCATCCTTCCGATTCCTGCTACTTTCTCCGTATGGCTGTGCTTTAAATGCCATATTTAAGATAGAAATCCGTTGGTTTTCCTAAATTAATTAATTGCTGACAATTGGCCTTTGGGGAATAGGTTTTATTGTGTTAATACAATACCATTGAAACACCAAACGAAATCATTTAATAACTTTTTTATTTGATTTGTGTTCTCAAAAAGGAGAGAGGGAGAGAGCAATTTAAAAAATTAATTAAAGGAATTAATTCAAAGAAAATAATGCCGCATTCTTAGATTTCTTAAGTCGGCACCAATGGCTTAAGAGCATTCATCGCTAGACACGTAAAACAAGTGAACACTGAAAAGCAAATAAGTTAGAGAAGTTGGCAGACAGGCGGAATAAATAGAAACAATAGAACAAATTGCGCATAGCTGAGCATATACATCTTGTACGGTGTTGAGATACGCAATAAACGCCATTATTGAGCTCAATATTTCATAAAAGTTTCAATTAATTATTGCGCAATAAATACACAAATTGTTATAATATTGAGCAAAACTTAAAAATCAGCACTGTCATAAATATGTCCAGTGCGCATATTACAGCCGAACACTTTGTGTTGACATCTGACAACTTAAATGTCAACAACGACAAAAAAAATAAAAAAAAAACAGTGTTGTTGATACAACTAGCTATTTTGTTTATCAGCTGTCAAATGAATATTTAATAAGCAACTGAACTGCGTACATTGTTATGTCTGAACACTTAAAGTACTGTCCTCAATAAACCGAATATTGATTCAATAAAAATGTATATCTTAACCCTTTGCCGGACACTGACGTCTATAGATGTCATAGCAAGGGTTTCTGGGGGGACATGACGTGTATACACGTCATAAATTTTCGTATCTTGCCAAATAATGGATATACAGTAAGTGACCCACGGGAAGGCCTCCTAAAATTTTGGTGTCCGTCAAAGGGTTAACTTAGTATAAGGCAGCATAATCTCATGATAAATCTCTAGATAGCCTAAATAACGACTAATGACACAGTGTTAAAATTTACAAAGAATCGCTTACAACCTACCAAATACTTTACAACGAAGTAAGAGATACTCTACTGCCCAAATATCCATCACCGTTGTCACTGTCCGTGACATGACACCACAATATCTGATAAGGAAATCAGGCTCATGACTTATTGAGGTCTAACATAAGGCTGTCAGCAGATAGACTAAAGTTCATAGTTGCATGTCAATACCACCGTTTTTTACAAATCAACGTAATATATATCGACCATAAACTAATAAGACTAATCTCCCATTACAATAGTTAGAAGCACTCACGATAAAGAATCTGGACTGGCAGGAGCCACGTCGACTGTGTTCTCAAATCGTTCTGATACTGCAAATATTTTATAATTAAAGGTCTCCTCCGAGATCTTTGCTAACGATTCTGCCCAACAACATTAACATTTGAAACATTTGTAAGAATGGACTGACGAACCCGAATTAAACGTTCCTGTTGGAGTCCCTATTCGGAACGAATATTATCAAACCAAAGATGCATGACTTCGAGAACCATAAGATCAGTAGTTTGTTCCAAAAAATCTCTCCTCACTCTGCCGTGGTTCAAACCACAGATCTTACATCACAAACGTAACGAAATATGAAAAATACGACTTCCTTTCAGCAGTCTTCTGAGAGAGAGAGTGAGAGAGCAGTCTCTGAGAATAAATAAAGTTTCCATGACAAATTTCTCTAAAATCGGTTGTTCCAAGTCGACGTTAAACTATAGGTCCCACCACTCGTCGCTAAAATAAACACACACAACATGGGTGATGTGTGAAGCTAGATTATAACATCACTGCCTTATACCAGAGGTGGAGTATATGACTATGAAATGAAAACAGAAGGTGTAAAAGTGTAAAGCCGTGTTGCAATGAATGAACGCGGTCTCAAGAGAATTTGTATCAATTCCACTTCAATGCCAAAGCTATACTCCTCTCTAGTCAATTAGTCACTGGTGTAATAATGCAAAACCGGTTTGAAAATTATAGATACGAGGCACTTAACATCAGACATACAATAGCTTGGAATCAAAGAACTTCTATGTTTGAGTGTCTTATGGTTTAAGTACAGAAATTTCATGCACCGAGTCAACAACAGTAAACCGCTGCTGAAATGCAGCACAGATAAGTGTTGTAAAATTGAAATTTTGAAATGGTACTGAAAGAGTACTTTTTTGCCTCAAATAGTACTTTTGTTAATAAAATACAGACATACGTATTTGGTCTCCATAACCATTCAATCATAATTATGACCTTCTCTTCTCACAACACTTATGTTGTTTGTGTTAATTTTTATACATGAGTGGTGGCACCTACAGTTTAAAGTCGACTCCGAACGACAGATTTTTGAGAAACTTTATCGTGGCAATTTTATTTACTCTCAGAGTTTTTGCCAGAAGGAAGTCGTCGGAGTAATATTTTTTCATATTTCGTTTTGCTGTAAATGTCTGCCATGGGGTTTAAATCGTGGGCTTGCGTCTAGTAATCCTGCAAATACCTACTAGACTATTTATTAATTTATATTTAATACACTTACAGGACAAAAACAGCTGATTGGGAACGTAACAAAACGTAGAAGCCGCGTTTAGTCAAACGTCGATGGAACGTAATGTAACATACGTTCGTTTTTAGCATATGAAGAGCAATGCAAATGCTTACCGAAATTATATTACGGTTAGGCAAGCGTTTTCATTGCTTTTCGTATTCTAAAAACGATCGTACATTCCGTGAACGTTTGGCTAACCGGGGCTAAAGCTTAATTTTACCTTTAGCATTACGTTGAAAAGCACAAAACATGAAATATGTATGTCCATAATAATAAAAAATACTGAAAGTGTCGTGGGGGTAATGCGGTATTTTCGCAATGAAAAAGTACTGGAAACAAGTACTAAGGTACTGAATTTTTCAACACTGACACAGATTTTAATGGGCACTTGCTTAAATCATCTACAAATACGTCGTTGTGCAGAACCTCACTTTTACATACATACATACATACATAATTGGCCATTACAACCCTTCGTCAGGATTACGGCCTAGCTTCTCAACACAACTCATGTTGTGTGCGTTAATTTTATACATGAGTGGCGGGACCTACAGTTTAAAGTCGACTCCGAACGATAGATTTTTTGAGAAGCTTTTTCATGGCAATTTTTTTACTCTCAGAGTTTTTGCCAGAAATCTGCTGAGAGGAAGTCGCCGAAGAAATACTTTTTGTATTTTGTTTTTGATGTCTGGCCTCACTTTTGGCTCTGTCGAAGTCGTGCATGTGCCAATGATTTTGCAACAATCTTCTTCAGTTCGGGAAGAATCATCACATATAACTTGCCCGTATTTTAAGGGGTGATTTTTTAAGAGCTATAGGAAAATTTAAAAAAAAACACAAAAAATTCAGAAAAATACATGAAATCATTATTTGAATCGATAGTAGTTTGAAAATTATTTCATGCAAATGTTGACCGCGACTGCGCCTCAAATGGTCCATCCACTTAGTCCAATTTTGGCATACTCTTTCCAACATTTCGGCCGGTATCTCACGAATAAATGCTTCAATATTGTCTTCCAATGCGTCAATTGAAGCGGGCTTGTCTCTATAGACATGAGCTTTAACATAGCCCCACAAAAAAATAGTCTAAAGGCGTTAAATCGCACGATCTAGGCGGCCAACTGACCGGTCCCGAACGTGAAATAAAATGTTCACCGAACTCGCCTCTCAATAAGTCCATTGTTACGCGTGCTGTGTGGCATGTGGCACCGTCTTGTTGAAACCACATGTCATGCAAGTCAAGCTCTTGCATTTTGAGCAAAAAAAGTTGGATATGATCTCACGGTAGCGCTCACCATTCACAGTTACGTTACGATTCGCAGCATCTTTGAAGAAGTACGGTTCAATGATGCCTCCAGCCCATAAACCGCACCAAACTGTGACTTTTTCTGGATGCATTGGTAGCTTTTGTAATGCTTCTGGCTGATCTTCACTCCAAAATCGACAATTCTGCTTATTTAAGTATCGATTGAGCAAAAAATGAGCTTCGTCGCTGAACACAACTTTTTAATAAAGAAGTGGATTTTCGGAGCACGCATTTTGATAATAAAATTCAATGATTTGCCAGCGTTGTTCGTTTGTAAGACGATTCATGGTTAAATTATAGACCAAACTGAAGATGTTTGACAGTGAAACAAAACACGAAACGTGCGTGAGCTGTTTAAACCAGTGTTGCCAAAAAGATAATAGCTAAAAAACCACCCGTTATATGAAATCTTCTGTATAGTAGGATCTAATAGTCGGCTATAGAAAATCCTTTTAAAAATCAAAGTGTCAAAGTGTATTTTTGGTTGAAATTACATTAAAATTTTAAGTGCAATCATCTATATAATCAATATCAATTTTCTTGGATTCTATACAAATACTTATAAGCCAGTCAAGGAAAATCCTTGTAAAAGTCTTCTATCCTATAACCAGACTATCAAAAAAATTCTGGCAAAGTAAATACGAAATAAATTCCTTCCAAAATAATTCAAAAAAGCAGAACAGAACACACAATATTTTCCAGTCTTTAACTCTCCTGGATTTGAATCTATTTCACCAGCTTTAATTTAATAAAGGCCGCTCTCTCTTATTTGCCATATGAGCAGTATTTTTGGAGTAATTCAGTGTCTGTTTTTGGAACAAACGAAATAATAAGGAAAGAAAATAAGAAATGAAAATTGAAAAACAGAAAAAAGCCCGAAATGAGCATAGAAAAGGATATGAAAGATTTAAGAATTTCATTTCATACTCGTATGTAATCTACGAAATAAGGATTTTAAAATTGTCCATACATTGGCAGCCATGGTAAGGAAACGAAAAAGCATAGAAAAGGATATAAAAGATTTAAGTTTTCATTATTGGAAAAATTTCATTTCATATGTAATCGACGAAATAAGGATTTTAAATTTGTCCATACATTGGCAGCCATATTAAGGAAACGGAATGCAACTGGATAACGAGAAGCAAATTGATGATATCAATTTTTTATAATCAACAGGATATGCATGTGCTGCACATTTTCATTTCGTTTGGATTTTATTCCATTCTATCTGCTTTCATTCCTTGTCTTCTGTCCAGTGGTCTTATAATGGTATTTTTGGTAGCAAGCACAAGGATAATGATTTTTTTAATAAGAAATCCTTATCAATTATTAGAGAAAAAAAGAAAAAAATAGAAAACACAACAGCAGACGTTTTAAAAAGGAATTTTCTTAAAATTTTTCGCATCAGCCAAATAACGAAAGCAGTGATGGTTTGACCACCATCCCACCCATGCTGTATGGTATTCCCATATCATATTATTTTAATTTTAATCGCTTGAATTGGCTTTTATTCCCGAGCGTAAGACAGTGACAAAAAGAGGATGTGGGTAAGCGTGTGAGTGAATGTAAAGAAACATTCATTTATGGTTGACTGCTGGCTGGTTGGTAATTTTTTAATTTCAATGTTATCCTTGAAAAAATCTTAACTTTATTTTTTTTTTTTTGGTCCTGTTGTTTTTGTCTACATTAATGCATGGTTTTATTTTCCTTTAATTTTCATTTTCTACTTCATGTTCCCCTCTTTCTTTTTTATTCTTTTCCATTTTTTAGCCTTGGCATTCAGTGTTTTTTTTTCACTGACTTTAAATATAGCCAACTATGAAAGATATACTCTTCTGAACTGTAACCTTAACATAGGGTCTTTTGTAAGGGCTTCTTATCTTTCAATTTAAATAAAACAAAGCTAGTGTAAGTTATTGAAATTATCTATTCATTTCAAAGCCCAATCGATGCCATTCAGTTATGGCTTCGCTGTGTGAAGCAGACTTGAAATGTCCAATTTTCTATAAATCAGGCTGAATTTGATCGACGGCATGGATTATATTGTTTATTGGGATAGCTGTGGTTTGTGGCTTATTCTCATCCACCGTGACAAGAAATATTTGGGGTCAAATCGAAAGATATCAAATGAGATAACCATGCCCTCGAATCGCTCTTCCAGAATATACAATGAGGCATGCGTTGTTTAGGGAGAATAAGGAACTGGAGGAATTACACAGACCAACAAACACACAAGAGAGAGCGCGACTACACTAATGAAACCATAGCACTTCTCAACCATCTCAAACTAATAATAAATCTATGGAGAGCCTTGATGTCGGGTCTTCAAACTCAGCCTACTAAGGGCTGGACAGTTACAGAGGAGGTGTTCGATAGTCTCCAACTCCTCTTCATCGCAACATACCCTGCAAAAGTCCGGCTGGGATCTGTTCCAGATCCTTTTCAACGACCTAATCTCGCAGTGCCCCGTAATAAATCCAATAACTAACCTTAAACTGGTCTTATCCAAGCCCAGCAGCCAACCTGTTCTTACACTGTCTATAGCAAGCCATACACACCTAGAAACATAACCCGATCCATTCCCCCAACGCAAAATATTCACAGAATTACAAAATTTATTTCATTCAATGAGGTCTTGAGATTGTAAATCGTTGGTGAATGTCAGTGGGTTGAGGATAAATCCAGGCAGGACCACAAAAAGAAAAAATTTTGGATGAATATTCAACACCTGGATGAGATAATATCACCGAAAATGGAGGTCAAATATCTAGAAATATCACTGGACAGTAAATTGACATGGAGGGGTCATATAGAGAACATCGCAGAAAAACTCATAGTTGCCATAATGGTATGCAGAATGCTTGCAAGGCATTTCTAGGAATGCAAGCCAGGTATTAAGCACTGTATGCATACCGTGGTGGTCTTTGGAGTCAGTACCTTATGGGGCAATTGTCTGGACAAATAGAAAAATAATACAACTGGAATTGGTCAAGATACAGAGGTTAACACATATTTACATAACCTGTCTTACAGCGGCACTGAAAGCCACATGGCAGAAATTATCAAAGATTTGGAGACCATGGTTAAGTTGACATGAGACAAGTCTAACATGACATTCATGAGATTTCGTGATCAAAGGCATCGATTGCCTGACAGTTCCCGTCTTAACTGTCCCCTGGTCTGAACCAGTAAATTCAATGAATTTGGGAAATTCTTTGCAACGACTAGTCGCCGTAGTCTAGTAGGTAGTGTGTTCGCTTATTACACGTAAAACCCGGCTTCGAGCACCAGGCCAGACATCAAAAGCGAAATATGAAAAAAAAAAATATTTCTTCGGCGACTTCCTCTCAGCAGATTTCTGGCAAAAACTCTGAGAGTAAACAAAATTGCCATTAAAAGTTCCTCAAAAATCTGTCGTTCGGAGTCGACGTTAAACTGTAGGTCCCGCAACTCAAGTATAAAATTAAGGCACACAACATGAGAGGTGTGAGAAGCTAGGCAGTAATCCTGACTGAAGGGTTATAATGGCCAATTATGTATGTATGTATGTTTGCAACGAGATTAAGTAACGAAAATGAATGGGGACTGAACCAATGGACTCTATGTTTCCTCTCTATGAATCCTTTTCAACGAGACTTGGCAGCAAAAATGAATGGAATAATCTGGAGGCTGAATACTCTCTTACTATTTTGTGGTATCCAAATGGGTCAAGAACGGATCTTGGAACAGGAGAGCACAATGGGAAACTCGCCTGGGAAAAAGCCTATACCATCGAAAAATGTGCTCTATTCAACTTGGATAGGAAGCTCTAATGATAAGGCATACCAATACTTACTATCTAACAGTCAGGCCGCCGTTCCATCACTCAGCTGTTACGAGCTTAAATAGAAGATAGTATGGCATTGTCTTGGTAAGCTGAAAGCAGGCGAGTTTGCGAGGATAGGAGTTTTCACTCTGTTAATGGTGGCAGAAAACCTATGTGGATGATTAGAAAAAAAAGCACAACGAAACGAAAGATAAAAAGAGGCAAATCATCAAATCATGACAATTAAAACTTTTGTTGGTAAATTACAATAAGACGAGATTGGAGTCATGAAACTAGCTATCCAGGAATAAACTGAGATTGGTAACAGGTCTTCTGACGAGACACTATAGATTTAGAGTACACTTGTTTACCAGCAAGGTTCTGTCAGACTCAACATTTCCGTAACGATGAGAATGAAACATTGGAACACATTAGTGAAGTGTCCCACCACTTTAAGGCATCGCCAAAAGAAAAGGCTGCTTAACAGGTGCTAGACAGGCAATTGTCATTGTTAACGCCAAGCAGTATCTTCAAGTTTGTCAGGGCAATAGCATTGGAAGAGGCATTAAAGATATACTGTATAAAATTTAAGGGGAGTACAATAAGACAGTTCTTGAAAACAATAATAATAAGAAACCTGTTTTTTAAAAGGAACGCAAAGGAATAACCCCTGTTCGACATGGCAAAGGCACTTGAACTTGAATATTCCTATATATCTATCATCTTCAAGGCAGTAAGAAATAATTTTTAAATTTCCTCTTTCGAAAGCTTAGTTCGAACTTCGTTTGCCTTCTATTGTGTGCCTCCCCAGTCGCCTGTTGCAGTGTAGTTGGTCCCATTATTCCATTAAGTTATTGTGCTTGATTTTCCTTATTTTTCCAAGTCTTTTCTCCTTTAAATTTGAATACATCATGCCGGTTTAACGACTATTACACTATATTCGTTTCGTTTGGTTGATTATGCTCATAATAAAAATAGTGGATTTCGTTTACCCCTTTCCTGGTTTCCTATTCACTTTTTAATTTTTTTTTTTTTGTATACAAAACTTTGCATATTCCAACACCTTCTTTCCCTCACCCGGGTACTTTAATGCTAGCAAACTTTACTGCAGCTCAGGCAAATGTGAATGCAAATGAAAGGAAAACAAAAAATTGCTGGAGTTTCACTTGTTGGTTGGCAAGAGAATACTGGATGCGAATGCATTCAATGCACTGTTGCTCGATTTGCGGTTTCCATTTTCCTCTACATACATACATACATGTATGCGAATGTGTCTGTGTGTGTGTAAATGAGTACATATTTATTTGTATATGAAAATATGAATGAAGTTGTAAGATGGGTACGAATATATGCTGCATCGTTCATAGTTTTTTACTGCTCCCCACATTTGCTTTTTTGTTTTATTTTTTTCCCCAGCTTCTAAATTTTTTAACCATTTTGTTTTTGTTTTTTTTTTATTTTTAATTTGAAGTAAACTTTTACTCGCTATATAGTTTCTCTTGTAATGAAAACATATACTCAGAACCTATTCCCACTCTTCGATTGCTTTACATTGCTAATTTGCATGAATACTGCTATCAAATCGAGCCATTTACGAAGATGTATGAAATCGTTGTAGGTATGTATGTATATGTATATCTGTGTATGTGTTTAAATTACAATGAATGGAGAAGAAGCAAAAATTTACTACGATTTCACAATAGAAGTTCATGTCTAACTTTTACTACATCAATGGGTGGGAGAAAAAGTAATTTCCATGTTAATTGGAAACATAACCAGCGATTAGAAATATAATTCCGACAATTCAGTAGAATGCAGGAATAACATTGAATGACAATGAACTTTTTGCACACAAACACTCAGTTAAGAGAACGGGTACTGAAACAGGCATCTGTCAGTTAGCTCTTGTCAAAATTTGAACAAGTCATTGAAAGCATATTATCAAATGGTTTGAGATTAAATAAAAACGGAGTTTTGTGCAAAAAACACTACGAGTTCCTCAGTCATATTAATTTCGGACTTAATCCGGGGCATAATTACTATAAATTAACGAACTTATTTACCCAACTACGTAGGTAGGATGTAAAGTTCCTATAACAAAAACAATTTTTTATCTGAAGTATATACATATAGTTCAAAAAAAGTTTGATTACATCCTGTAAGGAGCTTTATTAAGACCAATTATGTGCAATTTTGTTCTTTTTTGAGATAATCTACTGGATTTTCTAAGCGAAAAACTGATCTAAAGTGATCGGAACAGACTTACAACCTGAAGGCACAATGTGGAGACATATTTATACTGGATGTATAAAAACCTCTCGGTCAAGATATCTCAATTTATGCGGAGTCAGCAAAGATATGTTGCCTGTTGTTTAGTGCATTCAATAATTTAATTGTGACAAATGTTTGATCGGGCGATGCTATTGGTTAAGACATGAAGATCAAAACACGAAAATAAAATCACTTATTGACAGCCTTAAATCGGTCATACTAATGCATCAAAACAAATCAAAAAAAGAGATGTATTAGCACTACAAAGTATTTTTAATAAACTCTGCGTATATTCGTACATCCATGTTTGAGTTAAAATAGAACACGTTTCATTTCATTTATGAATTCGTCTTGGCAAATAAAATGTAAATCGGTTAAATACTTAGGAAACAACTCTATAACCTAAGCACAGCTTTCGCAGAATTTTGTAAAGAATGAGCAATATGTTGTTGTTGTGCTCAATTCTAGCGTTCGGCCCTCGGAATGATTTCTCAATTTGAGTTCTCTTATACAATCTTTGACCCTAATCTTGGACCCTAATAAGCACTGATGCAGCAGTCTTGAGAGTATTTGAGAGAAAAGTCCTACGTATGATCTTCGGTCCAGTGCAAGTTGACGATGTTTTCCGCATCCGATCCAACAGTGAGCTGTATGAGCTCCTCTACGACATAGACGTTGTGCAGCGTATTAATATACAGCGGTTGTGCTGGCTCGTTCATGTCGTTCGAATGGAGGAGGATGCTCCTGCGGGACGGGTATTTGATGCGGAGATATGCGGAAGTCGGCGAAGAGGACGACCTTGTATGAGTTGGAAGGACAAAATCGAGGAAGCCTAGTCACCGATTGGCGTAGGCGCGCAAGAAACAGAGGCGTCTGGAAAGATGTGTTGCGGCAGGCCGAAATCCGTTAATCGGGTTGTTAATGGCCAATTAAGAAAGTAAGTAAGTATACAATCTTTGACGTTCTCACAATCGTACCTTTTCGGAGCCTCTCTTCTCTTCTTTGAGTTATTCGAAGGTTATAAGCTGTGGCGGTCCGTTGTATGGGAAGTTCTCTATCTCTAACATTCTTTGTTTTTGCCATGACGAAGTGTTAATCCATTTCAAAAAGAGATCTATTGAAGTCATCATTCTTGTTCAGAATCTAAGTTAGGTTAGCGGCACGTGCACTCGATGGATGGCCCATATGCTCCATTGTGTTAGTGTGTGTTTAGAATTGAATACGAATTACTTTTCCCCCTTAAATCACAACAGGAATTACTGACATTGTCCATGTAGTATTCTGGAACCAGTGCATTGTTGTTGTAGAATTTACATTTCACTGTGTTTCATCTCCTTCTTGCCATGTAACTGCAATAGAAAACGGAGAATCCTTGAACAAAAAAATCCTGTGTTGCTCATTTGCAATCAGAATCGCTCTCTCTCTCTCCACCAATTGTTCATTTTCAGTTTCAATTTGATTTCAGTTTATTTTGTTTTTTTCCATTTTTTGTTTTCTTTTTTCCAACTATTTCCGAGTTCTTCCCCCAGTTGATTTAAATTTTCTCTCCATTTCTATTTCTCTAGTCCCGATATTATTTTCGTAATTATTACACTCAGCTCGACTGAATCCTCTGCTTCTCATTTGTTGTTTTTTTTTCTGTTTTAATTTTTTTATTATTTTTATTATTTCTTTATTTTTTTCCATGATTTCTCTTTCCATATGGCATTCGGTGTTTTTATAACTTTGGCTTCATTTTTTGCACTCGTCGTCGACTGCTGAAAGTTAACAACTTTTAATTGTCAACAACAATTCAGCAGTTGTTATGTTGTTCGAGCCACAAGTTGAAAATGACTAACAAGGAAAGGGAAATTACACAACTTGTTTGCAAATAAAAATTATAAAAAAAGGATTTTTTATGTTGAAAAATTATTATTTTTTAGCAGAACAGTTTGTAGTTCTTGATAGATTTTATTTCTTCTACAAAAAAGGCAGATGAGAAACAGTGGAATCTTTCTATATGTAACTGTTAAAGATTTTAATTATAAAGGAATTATTTGATTATAAGGATTTATAACTTTAGCACAAAACCTTATTTGCGTTTGGAAGTCAGAATAATCCCACAATTGTGTAAATTGCTTAACACCAAAGGATTAAGCCAGTTGAATAGGCTCTATAGTACATGAGGCAGCTGGGACTATTAAAGAGTTGCTAAACACGATGGAATATATTGTAATATGCGCTGTAATTAGGATTGGAACAAATAAATGATTCATGCATTGGATAAAGAGCATTCGAATTGACAAAACCCATTAACACGTTGACTGCCGACTACGAGATAATTCTTAGATTGCGTTCCTTTCTAGGGTGCCAACTACGAGTTATCTCGTACTCACTAAACCAGCCATTTTTGTGTAGCTACGAATAAAATCGTATTATATCAGTGCTAGTATCGATAAATGGCTTCTGGGAAAAGAACAAAAAGTCAATGTTGGCTTGCGTGACCAGTTTTCTGAAAATTGCCACAGCAGTCAACGTGTTAAACAGTCGTACAACAAACTTTATGTTAAATTTTTATGTAGAAAGGAACAGTAGCATCGTGTATACTGAATATGTAATAAGAGTATACGACATTGAGAGCAATTACGAATGAAAATTTAGCAGACGTACGGATCTTTGTTTTTGAAAAAGTAGATAGTGTGTTGGCTTATTAGACGTGAGGCCTCGGTTCAAACCCCAGATCAGATATCTCCAAAAAAAACGAAAATATGGAAAAAAATATTTCTTAGGCAACTTTCTCTCAGCAGATTTCTGGCAAAAACTCTGAGAGTAAATTTAATTGCCATTAAAATCTGTCATTCGGAATCGACTTTAAACTATAGATACCACAACTCATGTATAAAATAAACACACACAACATAAGACTATGAGAAGCTAGGACGTAATCTTGACTTAAGAGTTGTAATGACCAATTATGTATGTATGTATGTATATATGTATGTATGTATATATGTATGTATGTATATATGTATGTATGTATCGCACTCCTTTAGATCAAGGTTTCATCTTGCCTTGCTTTGTTATTTTACTAAACAAGTAAACACAAAAAATCTGTCGTAAAAATTCTGCGATATTTTCCCTCTGATTTTACATATGTAAATCCATATCGCGTAAATTGGTCTTTAGTGAAAAGTTAACTATTTTCAATCTTACGGTTTATCCTTTTTTCTTGAGGCCAACATTCAGGTGAAGACCCCATTGTGTTGGAATACAAGAAAGATAGTTTATAGGAGGAAGGAGTGTGCCACAATATTTGTAATGACCAGTGTAGATGCCATTGCCACTTTTTTCGAGAATTACTTTTTACTAATAATTCTCACTTTCTTTTTTATATTGTGAGTGATCGCAAATAATGTCAGAAAAACAATCAAATTAATTACAAAAATCACAAATCCAGAGTCTCTGGTGGAAAGCAAAACCCTCTACCTCGACACTTGAATTTTAGCACACTACCAGCTAAACCATCAGGGCACCCAAGATATGCTCCCAAGAGGAGTAATGCGAAGATAAATATCAAATATTACTTACTGAATATGAATGGAATAGTAGATTCTATGCACTTACCTGTAAAGAAATAAAAATAAAAGAAATATTTAAGTAAAGTGTGTGATGATTTTTGATTTTATTTAAAACTTTTATTATTTAGATTTCTATTATTTGTAAGCCTTACAAAGCATTTTTTTTAAAGCTAAACATTTGAAAATCCTTCTAAATTTCTAAGGAATTTCAATCTGAAAACAATTTAAATCCACACAAGGATGCTTCAATGGCTCTGTACAGAGATTTAGAATTTTTATCCAAATTTCTTTAAATCTTCAATCAAATTGAAAAGATTCATGAGAAAACAAAAATAAAAATAAAAAAAGTCAACAGCAAGCATTTGTTTAACAAATTGTATGGCTTTTGAATACAGAGTGATGGGTTAGAGGAGATACGAACAAAGAAAATGAAAATAAAAAATGAGGAAAGCCAATGGCAGTTTGATGAAGAGTTTGTAATTTGGGTTTTAGAGGCAGACAAACACAGAAACAGACATATAAACTTATCGAAATTTAACATGTTAGGACCTCATCTAGAAACCAATAATAATGAATGTAGACCCTGTGGCTGTTCATCTATGAGTTTATGGGATGGCATTCCTGTTTAAAAAGGTACCCAAACAAAGCTAAAAGTTTTAAAATTGTTTTTCTCTTTCGTTATGATTTGGTCTGAACATTTCAAACTCTTTGATCTCAGAATTTTTATATTTTTAAAAAATCCCATAAAATGCATTGAATTCTGTTTAAATATAGCTGAGTTGCAATGGCATGAGTGGCAGGATCTACATTTCTAACTCGATAGTTACTCGTTACTTTCCAAATGTAACTGTTTTTGATAACGTTAAGTCATCACCACGACAAATCTGATCTGATCTGATCATTGCCTGATCATTCAGAGAATCCTTTCCATACTGCAGGTGATTTAATATAACAGGTATGTATGTAAGAATGTTTTATAATTTTTAAATAAAAACAATCTGATTTTTTCATTTTTAATATTATTTTTAGTTTTCATTTATTTTAAAATTCAGTTATGGTTTTAATGTTTTTTAATATATAATTTTAAATACAAAAAATTCAAGTAATTTAGGAAATTCAAAAAAAATGGTTTAAAGTTATTTTAAAATTTACCAATGCAACTTCTGTTCAATTCTTTAATAAATTTATTTTCTTTTAATTATCTACAAATTTAGTTTTTTATCAGTACTTCACAACTTTAGATTTTCTTTCACAATTTTCTGTTTTTTAGCTTTGTTTTTTTTTTAACTTTCAACTTATTTTCACAACTTTTCAACTTTCACTCTTCAACTTTTTCCTGCGACTGCGACTGCTCAACTGACTTGACAGAAACTAACTTTAAAAAAAGACCGAACACTTCCTTATTTCTCTTCTTCATACTTTACAATTCCTTTCTACTATTCTATTTTCTATTAATAAACTACAGAGTCCTATTCTATCAGAGTTGCCATCCTACATGTATGCAGCAAGCAACACACGATGGATGGAGTAATGGGCCTACTTGTATTTCATAGACTGTCAAAGTTCGGAAGTCCTGTACATAATTGGTATGGAGTGTACGATTTTATTCAACACTAGACAAATGAATGGTAATCAATTGAGATAATCATGCCGCTGAGTCTTTCTGTATTGGAAATAATTTCATTGTTGCATAGTCTTGTACCAGTCACTTTTATTAAGTACTAGCAGTACACTGCTCGCGTTGCTGCGGCACCAACTAAAATAAATTTGATGGAAAGACATTATATCAATGTCCAATTAATTTTGAATCATTCTATTGATTGTGTTTCCCTTTGTCCAGATGATTCAGACGAATGGGCCTGAGTAGTACGCATTCGATCAGTTTCTAATCGCACTTCTCCTTGCTTAAGTGATTCAGTGCTAGCGGGTTTTACCGGCATGTACTAGAAGATTTTCCAGTCTCAATGCTCGTTGCTCGTCTGATTCTGAGGCTCGTAATGAACTTTTCTTCGGTGCTTGAGGTCGACCAATTGCTTGTGATCCATTTTTAATAATATTCAGTGACGCCATCTATCGGAATAGAAAAATAGAAGATAACTCATCGAAGAGATTCAGCCTCTTGCACCCGCCGTACCGTGCTCTACATTTGACTGTTTTGCCTAGTTAGTAGAAATTTATTAATTCTAAGCAGTGCTTTCCGTGTTTTCCTTATTCTGCTGATCATTAAGTTCCAAGGCAAACTCATTCTTTTAGTTCTTTAGAGTTAAGAATGTCGATGACGGGATACCTAAAAACTGCTTTCACTCTCGTGAGTTTTATAAGAAGCGATATGTATCTGTTTTAAGACTTAACGTAACTTGTCTAGACTCCTGACCTGAGCCTTTTTTATGTACACAGAATTAAAATGTAAAACTGCAAAAGTAAAATCCAAAAATTCTATTTTATTTAAATTAAATTGATTATCGATATCTTGTTGTTTGTGTACTTATTTCCTATCCTTTACCATTTCCCTTAATTCAATTCTTTTGCCATTTCTAATCTTTGCTGTTGTACTTTTCGATTTTGTAGCACTTCCTTTATTAATTTCGTTGTTGTTTGTTTTCCTTTTGTTTTAATTTTTATTTCTTTGTTTCACTGCTTTTAGTCCTTTAAGGATAAACTTTTGAAAAGTTTCGTTAGAAAAATTTCGTTATTTTGCAACCTCGATGGTCCAATTAAAAAACATTAAAGCGAACTTTTTCATTCCCTTTTCCAATGTTCACCATTAAGATTTAATGGTAATGGGATAGACGTTAATGGCAAAGGATGTATTACAAAGAATTTTTCGGTTTTTGTTTTTGTTTTTGTAAAATAGAACACTAATAAAACTCTTGAGAGTAATTAAAAAAAGTTTTCTTTGCTTTTACATTAACAAATCCTTTAGTTTTTCCATTTCATTTTCAAAAGGAATAGTATCGCGTTATATTTTTATAGGATTGCATTTCAATGCAATCGCAAGAGGAAGTTTTTAATTTAAAATTGCAGCTTTGTGTTTTCAATACCAAAATCTATAGGAGGCTCGTGTGGAGGAGGAGATAAAGATAAAACATTTTCTTTGCCCTCTTCGCCTCTTTAAGTGTGAATATTTTGTATACTTTAGGAACTTTCCCTACCTAAGGTTCAAGTCGTGCATGCATATGGTCAATAGCTACGCCTAATGACTCATTATCATTTTAAAGTGAGAATTATTCCTACAAAGAAAGCCTTATCATTGTATCAGGTCTTACAGCCAAAACGGCCATCAGTCAGATTAGTTGTCATTTATTCAGTCACATACATACATACATGCATACATAATTAATCATTACAACATATCGTGTGAATCGCTAATTTTGCAATCGCCATAATCGTCCTACCGATAGGATGGATCGGCCTACCAATAGGAGGCAATGTGGTGGGTAAATTTGTGTACATTGGTTCAGTAAACGATCGAGCAAAATCCATCGAAGAAAGGCCGATCTGCCGAAATCGACTGCCTCGTGGATTTCATGTCCACCACAAAAATCAACCTTTCACAGACCACAACTTGGTGAATTTTGCATTGTGACTGGGGACTGCACCCGTAAAATATTCAACTAGCTCAGGAAGTGAAACTAAACGCCTCTAAAATAGGAAGCGTGTTCTCTGAATAGGTTCTGGAGCTGAACTGATTTCAAGAAGACGGCGTTACGTGCCACACTGCTAATGCCCTATTGAGTATGCTGAATGAGCGATTTGAAGGCATGGTCATCTTTCATGAGAGTGAACTGGCCAGTCAGGATTACGACCTAGTTTCTCATACCACTCATGTTGTGTATGTTAATTTTATACATGAGTGGCGGAGCCTACAGTTTAAAGTCGACTCCTTATGACAGATTTTTTGAGAAACATTGCATGACAATTTCATTTACTCTGAGAATTTTTGTCAGAAATCTGCTGAAAGGAAGTCGCCGAAGAAATATTTTTATCGTATTTTTATTTTGATGTCTGACCTGGAGTTTGAATCGTGGTCTTACGTCTAATAAGCCAACACACTACCTACTTGAAAGATAGGAAATGCTTAATGAAGGACTCCATTCTTTCTCGTTTGATCACTGCCACTCAACATTTAACAGACGAAAACGAAGAAACAGAAACTGTAGAAATGTAAATCGGGCTTAATGGGGGAACAGAGACCTTTCAAATTAAAAGTGTTAATTTTAGGTTCGGTAGCCTCCACATCCTCTCAATTCTAAACTCTAAATTCTTACAATTCTAAATTTAAACCTAAGTTCTTGTCCTCTTAGGATTTATTGAGCTTTATTGGAATTTTTCTTCCTAAATCTTTCTTCTTTAGAAAACAAGAGGAATAGAAAAAATTATTAAGAGCCCTGATAGACTTCATGATAAAGAAAACCCAAGTCAGCAAAAGAAAACTAATAAACTGTGGAGTGTGCTCCAAAGAAAATTACAACAGTTTTATCAAGAGGAGATCTTTTCACTTGGATTTTATTGTTCATGATGCAACATCATTGTAAGCATGTTGCATTATGTCAATTAAATTTTGTGCATTTTTTTTTTACTTTAATTTATCATACTAATGCACTTTCAATTGTAAACCATACCCACGTACATAGATACACCAGTATATATTGTTGCTGCCTCGGAGGCAGGAACTGTAGTTGGAATATTAAGTTGTATGTGAAACTGTTTGCTATTTTTAAATTAGTAGTACTACTAGTAGTAGTACTAGTAGTAGTAGTACTAGTAGTAGTAATAGTAGTAGTAGTACTAGTAGTAGTACTAGTAGTAGTAGTAGTAGTAGTAGTACTAGTAGTAGTCCAATAGTAGTAATAGTAGTAGTAGTAGTATTGTAAATTTGTTTTAGTTGTTGTTCTTATCATTTATGCTGCATGCTACAAGCATCGAGTCAATGATATACTTATACAGAGTGAATAGAACTTGTATACTCATGATTATGTCTTTATCTTTATCATAACCTGATAGAGGAAGAACGAGTACATATTAGAGAGAAAATTCAAAAATCATTGAATCGTTCTTTTCTTCTTCTACTGCTACTTGTAACTCTACTTCATATTTTCTATAGTCTCTCATAAGCTTATGTTGCATGAAACGCATTTGCTTTAATTTTGCATTGTTACTTGTTTCTAGTGTTTAGAGCAGCACGTAACTGAGTTCCTTTGGTTGCCATTTATTGGTATTTGGAAAGCGAAAGAAAAATTCAATGAAATACTGTTTACGAGTATAATTTGGACAGAATTTTTTTGCATTAACTTTGATTTGACATAGGAATTGTATTGGCTCAGTTTGAATGTGTTTTTCATCATCGCTAACTCTATATTAGGAAAACAGTTCTTTTCGCTTCGAGTAGTATTTCGTTAGCCGAGTGAGCGAGTAAGAAACTTTAGAGGCAATCAATTGTCATCATCATTGTTAAGTTTTTTCATCTTCAGAGCAATTCCCTTCAGAAATTCCAATCTAGAAAACATGCATTCATACATAATTGGTTATTACAACCCGTCAGTCAGGACTACGATCTAGCTTCGCACCACTTACATAACTTACACTTGTGTGTGTTAATTTTATACATAAGTGGTAGGACCTACAGTTCAAAGTCGACTCCTTATGACGATTTTTGGAAAACTTTTTCACGGCAATTTTATTTATTCTTAAAGAAGAAATATTTTTTCATTTTTCGTTTTATTGTAGATGACTGACCTGGGGTTTGAAGTGCAACGTTTGGCAAATAACTCTTTTTGTAGTGGAACACATATTCCATCATCCGATTTATAATATTTTGGTAATGGAAGTAAGTACCATGATCATATGTATATTATGTATTCTGTTAAACACATAACATTGCTCTGTTAATATTAACATTGAAAGTTTTGTCGAAATTATCTTCACACACACACACGCTCGTAGAATTCTATTTAAGTGTTACGATCATCAAGTGTGTGATGAGAGGTTTGTCAGCTACAATCGTTTGTGTACTTAATTATATAGTCGTGTTCGGACAAATAACAAAACCCTTCAAATGAAATCGAAAAGTAATTCTCATTTAGTTCATTACTTTTTCAGAGTAAGTAAAATATATTGTATTTGGAGGGCGGGTGGTGGTGACAACTTGAAACCTTCCGGAGTTCGAAAATTCATTAATTGGAATTCTATTAGGTGTCCAAAGGATATATACCAAAACCTAAAAACACTTGACTTAAGCCAAAAGAATAGAAAATTTCTAATAGAAAATCCGCCCTATTCTTTTTTAACTCAGACGGTTTTATAGGGCGTTGTAACATGAACTGTTGATGAAGGAACTAAAAATATTTACAGTCCAGCAATTAAAAGCTAAAACGAACTGCAACCCAATTAGCTTTACAATGACACTTACCCCTGTAAAACTATTAAGGAGCTAAAGCGAACGGTTCAATTACCGTTTACAATGGTAATTTACACTGGCTATGGAACTAATACATGACACCTATCTTTGTAAAACTATTAAAGGGCACGTGTGAAGAAATAGCTATCTTATCGGTGGATAATACTTCGCCGATGTTGATGTAGACGTGCTGGATGAATCCCCCTAATATATGAAGACTTTTTTTCCTACATATAAAATGGGAGACAGCAATAGACTAAGATGGTTATGCTTTGATGCTACACTTGATATTAACGGTATACTCTTAAGTACAGGGAAAGGATTTCATAATATCCGAACTTCAAAAATGAACGATTTTGCAAGGAAAACCACAAGCAGGAGAAAGACTTCATCTTGATAACACTCGAAAGTAGTTTGTAGTAAAAAA
This sequence comes from Sarcophaga rosellei, assembly GCA_930367235.1. Lineage (NCBI taxonomy): Eukaryota > Metazoa > Arthropoda > Insecta > Diptera > Sarcophagidae > Sarcophaga > Sarcophaga rosellei. The sequence continues at coordinate 60,231,832 of OV884018.1, read as the reverse complement.
TATGAGACTTCAATAAGCTCTCCCCTAGAGAGCTACACTATTGTGGTAGCTAGTTTGTCTTCTTAAATGGTCCATTCTAACTCTTCAGTTGTGTGTGTTAATTTTATCCATGGATGGCGGGAGCTACAGTCTAATATAGACTCCGAACGACAGAATTGAAAAACATTCTATAAAAGTTTTCTTTACGTTTCGACTGAAGAAGAAGACTGCTGGGAGGAAGACGCAAAAAGAAGTATAATTTCAAATTTCGTTTTGTTCGAGATATCCGAGCTGGAGTTTGAACCACGCGCCCTAGTCCGATCTTCTAGAGCAATGCAAATGCCTACCGATATTACTTTACGGTTCATTGCGTTTCGTATTATTAAAAACGAATGTATGTTCCGTGGACGTTTGGCTAACCGGGGCTAAAGCCTATTTCTAACTTTAGCATTACGTTGAACATGTTGCTAATGCATTAATAGTTGAAAAGCATAAGACATATAGAATATGTAATAATAAAAAAGTACTGAAAGCGTCTCGGTATATTCAAAATGAAAAAGTACCGAAAAAAGTACCAAAGTACTGAAGTTTTCAACACTGCCTAATTGGGTCGTTTAGAAAATTTCGAGCAGATCTCGGCTTATTTAGTTGCGGTAATGCTTTATACTCCCTGGATAATAAAAACATGGCTCTCGGCCCCATGATGCAAAATCATAGTGTTTGCTGTTGAAAACAATGATTGAAAAATTTTGCTTCGCCTACTTTTTCATCCAGATCTTAACGCATTTGCCTGCCTCTTATTTTGAAAGAAACAGAAGCTCAAATGCTAATAATCCCTGCAAGTTTAAACATGTTTATACAATATAATCTTAACGTTTAAAGCCACGCCCATTGACATTTTTAAATTAATAAAAGGAACACAAAATTAAAAAGGACGCCATATTTATTTTAATTTAAAAGAATTAAAAAAAAGATTTTTAAAAATTCATAAGTGGTTTGAAGCGCTTTTCTTGTAAAAATATTTTCGTTCAAACACACACGCTTTTGAAAGAAGAAAGAAAAACAATAGAAGACCTCAACATCAACCCTTCATTTCTAATGACACTCTAAGTACAGCAAGTCACCAGTTCTGCTACATCCTAAGCACGTAAACACCGGCAGACAGACGTAAATACAAACAAACAGACTTGCATTCAGCCATGCAATATTTAATGCTTCAACATACTCATAAACCCTAGAGAGTACAGGCATGTTTATTACATGTCTCTTATGTAGTTGTTGCAGCCTGTGCTACACGTTTACTTCCATTATTTGTTGTTATTATTGTCGTTGTTGTTGTTTGTTGTTTTGTTTAAGAAAAAGCATTCAACCATAAAATTTGTTTGCATCATTGTTCTTCCATGCTGTTAGTAACATTGTTTGTTTGCATATATGTTTATACGATTGTAAACCGAAAACTGTGTAAATCTTTCTGACTTGGTATAAATGCGTATGTGTACGTGTATCATAATCTTATGCTAAAGATAACAATAGAGCTCAGACCCCAAACAAATCATTTTCAGTTTAGATATCTGCATGTACTACATATGTATGTATGTGTGTGTATATCAAGATGTAAACGTTCTCTGTGTGTTTGCCTTGTATTATTACTTGTAAAATATCCTTAAGGATCATGCATGTATATAATGTTATTATTGTTGTTATTGTTATATTGCTCCCGTACTCAAAAGGCCTTAAAGTGCAGCTTAATACTGTGACAGATTTTAAGCAAAAAAAAGGCATAACTCCATAAATACATAAGTAATTGCAGCAATAACATAAAAAAACCCCCACAATTGCAAAGAAATCATTGTAAGGAGACCAATTTCAATTACTATTAACCAAGAGATTTCTATACAAAAATTATGAAATTAATGGTAGTGGTTTAGGTTTTATTGAATTCTAATTACTTTGTTTGCCTGGTCCAATTCGTACTTGAAAAATAAACTGTCTATGGCAGAAAGGTGAAAGCCGCTACGCGAGCCATTGTCGAGAACTACAGAGAGAGAAGGGATGAGAGACGCCCTTTCAGACGCAAGAAGTTGCGTGAGCTTGAGGAAGTCGAGATGTATAGATGTAGGAATGACGCTCGAAATTTCTATCCAAAGGATAAGCGCCTAACCGAGGATTATAAGCCCGGAGCGTCTTCCTGCAAAGATGAGAATGGAAACTTGGTAACAGATCCGCAGGGGGTGCTGAGGTTGTGGGAGAAACACTTCTCTACTCTGCAACAAGGCGTTGACGGCACCAATACCGCCTTTAGAGATGATGTTCGGACCCGATCAATGATGATGACTTGCAGATTCCACCGCCTAGCCATGAAGAGGTCAAACTCGCGATTATGCGTCTTAAAAGCCAGGTCCTGATGGTATACCCCAGGTCCTGATGGTATACCTACTTGTATTCTTAGACATTGTTCTGAGAACCTTTCTGGTCCCCTAACGGCAATTTTCAATAAATCTATTAAACTGGGTTATGTTCCTACTGCTTGGAAAAAATCATTTATAATTCCATTGTTTAAAGCTGGCAACAAATTGGAAGTTTCTAACTACAGAGGTATAGCAAAATTGAATGCAATTCCAAAACTCTTTGAAAAAATTGTATCTGACTCCTTATATCATCAAATATCTTCAATTTTAACCTCACATCAACATGGCTTTCGAAAATTATGTTCAACTTCTACTAATATCTTGGAATTAACAACTAAAGTAAATGAAGGTTTCATCAAACGGCAACAAACTGATGTTATCTATACAGACTTCAGTAAAGCATTTGATAGAGTCAACCATGATCTTTTGCTTTATAAACTTTCTTGCATGGGTTTTAGTAACAATGCAGTACGTTGGCTGAAATCTTATCTTTCTGGTAGAACTCAGCAAGTGAAATTTGAAAATGCTCTATCTAAAGTCATCGATGTTCCCTCCGGAGTGCCTCATGGAAGCCATCTTGGTCCAGTACTATTCACTTTATTTATAAATGATTTGCCATCTGTTATTATTCATTCTAATATACTCATGTATGCTGATGATGTTAAAATTTTTAAGTCGCTTGATAGTATATCTGTTCAGTCAACTCTTCAAAAGGATATTGATTATTTCTGTCAATGGTGTGATGTCAACTTGTTGGAGTTAAACTTGATACCTCTTATCATTTCAAAGACAAAATTTTGGAAAAGGTTTTAAATATAACTGATCTTGGAATCTTGTTAGATCATAAGCTTACGTTTTCTGAACACATATCAATGATGGTGAACAAAGCAAATGGTGTCATAGGATTTATAAAACGCTGGTCAAAGGAATTTACTGATCCCTACGTAACAAAACAATTATATACATCTTTGGTGCGCCCTATTCTTGAGTATGGATCTATTATATGGGATCCACATTTTCTCATTTACGTGAACTTAATTGAATCTGTACAGAAGCGCTTTCTGTTATTTTGCTTGAGAGGACTTGGATGGAACTCTTTTGTTCTCCCTTCGTATGAAAGTAGACTCGCTCTTATAAAACTACCTACACTGAAAAGTCGAAGAATAATGCTAAGTGTCTCTTTTCTTCTGGGTTTAATACGTGGTGATGTCCGTTCTGATTATTTGTTGCGTAAGATTAATCTTAATGTTCCAATTAGACCTTCCCGTAATTTTAATTTATTAAATTTAGAATTTCACCGATCAGTCTATGCCAACAACGACCCTTTTCGTCAAATATGTTTTAAGTTTAATAATCTTTATCATTTAATTGATCTTTCTGAAAGCAATTATTCTTTAAAGAGAAAAATTATACTGTACTTAAATCATTAAATATTAATTATATATATTGTTTGTATATTTAAATTTAGTCTGTAAGGAACTACTATCCATAGACATAAATAAATAAATAAATAAAAAACAATAAAGCTGCAGGTCCTGATATCGTCTCCGCTGAATTGTTTAAGACCGGATGTAATGAGTTGGTAGGCATGCACCAGCTCATTTACAATATATGGCTAGAGGAAAGTCCTGAAAAAGGGAGACCCTACGATATGCGCCAACTACAGGGGTATAAGTCTATTCCTTATCGCATATAAGGTTCTTACAGGCGTATTATGTGAACGACTGAAGCCACTCGTCAAAACACTGATTGAACCTTATCAGTGCGACTACAGACCTGGGAAGTGCACCATCGACCAGATCTTCACACTACCCCAAATCCTGGAAAATACCCACGAAAAATAAGTCGACACACACTATCTTTTTGTCGACTATAAGGCAGCCTTCCATATCTCCATAAGGTATCGTGGTTTTGCCACAATGTCTGAGCTCGGTATACCTGCGAAGCTGATAAGGCTATGCAGAATGACGTTGAGCAATTCCTGCAGCTCCGTCAAGGTAGGAATGGACCTCTCCGAAACTTTTGATACCGTGCGAGGTTTCAGACAAGGCGACCCCTTATCATGCGACCTCTTCAACTTCGTCATGGAGAGTGGGCTGCGAAAGGCGGGAGTGCATCGCAATGACCCTATTTTTCAAAAAAGTGTCCAGTTGCTTGGGTACGCTGACGACATTGACACCATAAGGCGTACCAAGCGAGATGTTACTGATGCCTTTAGTGCTATTGAATGGAAGTCTACTAAGATGGGTATGACAGTAAATGAGGGCAAAACAAAGTCTATGATATCGACAAGTAGAGACATGCTGCGTATTGATTCACAGATTACGGCCGATAACTATACTTTTGATATAGTCAAGGAATTTATTTATCTTTACTACCAAAAATTATGTTAGTCTGGAAATCAAGCGCAGGATCACTCTTGCCAACAGGTGCTACTATGGTCTCAATAGGCAATTGAGTAGCAGAGACCTCTCTCGCGCGACAAAACTAAAACTCTACAAGACGCTCATTGTTTCTTTATGGCGCAGAGGAATGGACCCTATTAAGCACTGATGCAGCAGCATTGAGAATATTCGAAAGAAAAGTCCTACGTAAGATCATCGGTCCAGTGCGAGTTGGTTATGATTTCCGCATCCGATACAACAGTGAGCTGTATGAGCTCCTCAACGGAATAAACGTTGTGCAGTGTATTAATATCCAGCGGCTGCGCTGGTTCGGCCATGTCGTTCGAATGGAGGAGGATACTCCGGCGAGACGGGTATTTGAGCGGAGAGCTGGGCGAAGAAGACGACCTTGTATGTGTTGGAAGGACCCTGTCATCGATTGGTGTAACCAACTGGTGTAGGCACGCAAGAAGCAGAGGCTCCTGAAAGGATGTGTTGCGGCAGCCCGAAATCCGTTAATCGCGTTGTTAATGGCCAATTAAGTAAGTAAGTAAGTCTATGTTCTCTATATTATTATTGAGATTGATGTTCTATTTATTTGATGTAGTGGTGAGAAACTTTACTCATAGAGTCCTAACTTTACTCATAGAGTCCTAAGACTGCCTAACATTCCTTTGTTGTTGATCTTTCTGGAGAAAGATGTTTTAAAACACCATAGTTTAAGGTAAAATGGGAGAAGAATATTTAAAATTCACTTTTAATTCTTCCTTTTATTAATTAAAACTTACGGAACAAATCGTTTCATATCCTGTTGGCATGAGTTACAGAATAAATTCATTTTAATCAAATACAAACAAAAAATGCGCAGGACAAATCAAGATAACAAACAAACAAAAAAAACAATTCTTTGTTGATAACAATTAAACGTATGTATGAATATTACCATAACATGGCTAAAACATTAAAATGCTTTTAGCCATCAACCTTTCATCACAATAGCCAAACTCTTGTAATTTCAAAAGGAAAATATATATGTACCAGTAAAATTACCATAAAAGCCAACTAATTTTATTGATTTTCTTCAGTTATAAAACAAAAGTGATTTAAGAAACATTTCAAAAAGAAAAATTAATCAATCCGGCTTCAAAGTACGCAATTTAACAAAATTGAAGAAAAATGTCAAAAAAGAGTTTAAAATTAAGTCAAGTTTTCGATACGCTGATTATTTTTCGTCGCAGTTTAATTTTCCAAACCAAGGAGTTCTTTCAAAATTCTACTCTGCATGGAGTGCGTTACATTGCCGAAACTGGTAGACCAGTTGGTGAAAAGTGAGTGAATTATAGCGTTGAATTTAATAAAAACAGACGATCAATCTCGTCAAATAAATATCCTGAAAGTAGATCTAGTCTTACCTAGGGTCTGGAGACGAAAAATGTCATCTGCTGTTTAGGCACAGACGTGCCATAGTACTCTGATCATTCGATTTAATGTAATGTTCTTAATAACTCTTTCAATTTTATTATCCTGGCAAATTTCAGAATGCTTCAGGGTGCCAATAAGGTATTACATACATACATACATACTTGGCCATTACAACCTTTCAGTCAGGATTACGGCCTAGCTTCTCAACACCACTCATGTTGTGTGCCTTAATTTTATACTTGAGTGGCGGGACCTACAGTTTAACCTCGACTCCAAACAGATTTTTGAAAAGCTTTTTCATGGCAGGTTTATTTACTCTCAGAGTTTTTGCCAAAAATCTACTGAGAGGAAGTCGGCGAAGAAATATTTTTTTTTTTTCATATTTCGTTTTGATGTCTGACCTGGGGTTCGAACCCGGTCTTTACGTCTAATAAGCGAACCCACTACCTACTAGACTATGGCGACAAGGTATTACAATCTACTAATTGAAGTCGCCGTAGTTTAGTAGTTATTGTGTTGGCTTATTAAACGTGAGGCCACGGTTCAAGCCCCATATCAGACATCCCCAACAAAACGGCGACTTCCTCTCAGCAGATTTCTGGCAAAAACTCTGAGAGAGAATAAGAAATTGCCATGAAAGGTTTTGAAATATCTGTCGTTCGGAATCGACTTTAAACTGTAGGCCCCGACACTCATGTATAAAATTAACACAATATAAGGGCTGTGAGCAGCTAGGTCGTAATTCTGACTGAAGGGTTGTAATGACCAATTATGTATGTATGTATTTATGTACTATTTGGTTTAGTGTGTATTATATTCTGGAGGTGTATCTGGAAGATTATTATTGTCATCGTATAGAGATGCCATAGTAGTTTATTATTTATTTTACTCTGCTCAATCTACTATATAGGGCATATCACCATAATGTGTCCTCTAAGCCTATTGCGCTGACAAACTTTAGGATTGTGTTTAATATCAACACGAACAATTCCCTGTTCAGAAACTAATACGCACGTAAATGGAAAACATTATCGAGCTCCGCCAAAGTCGTAGCATATTCACTGTGTAACCTAGAAATGCCGGAAGGCTCGAATACCAGAAGTTATGTGAAACGTATTCAGATTTGAGGACTTTTCGTGAGTGATTCTTATATCAAAAAACAATTCTGGAAAATCTAAAACAATGGCGTAACGAGAATTATCTCGAAACTAAACAATGGCAAGACTGTCAGATATGCTTTTTATGCACGAAGGGTAATTAAGAAAATTTAGAGGAAAAATACGAAGAGAGAGAAGACTGAAGTCGCCGTAGTCTAGTTGGGAGAGTGTTGACTTTTTCGACATGAAGCCGCGATTCAAACCCCAGATCAAGCATCTCCAGATTTCTGGCAAAAACTCTGAGAATAAATAAAATTGCATTGAAAAAGTTTATCAACATCTGTCGTTCGGGGTAGACTTTAAACAATAGGTCCTGCCACTCATGTATAAAATTATCATACACACAACATAAGTGGTGTGAGAAACTAGGTCATATGCGTGATTGAAGGGTTGTAATGATCAATTATATATGCATGTATGTGTACAAAGAGTCTGATAAATTATCTGTTAGCTACTAATCACGTCTGATGAAGTGAAAACCTCTAGTTAGACTTACAACGACTTGATTCTGAAAGATCTGAAATTAAATCTTTCATCAAATCTGACTTACTTTTCTTACTATTTAGCTGTAGGAAAATTATAATTTTTTTTAATTCTTATTATTCTACTCTTTTTACTTTTGAAAGGTTCATGTGGTTTTGTTTCACATCTATTGGTGCCGTAACAGCATTGGTTATTATTATGAGTTTATGGGAGAAGTTTCAAACAAATCCAACAATTACAGGTAAGTATTGTTTACTCTCCAGTGATACTCTATTACTTCTTTGAACAATTTTCCATCCTTATAAATGAATACTTAAATTTACTTAAAACATTATATCGGGTTAGCCATTTGGAGGTTTCAAAACAGTCGGTATGGTAAGGCCGCAAGCTGTTATATCTTCCATCTAAAGTGTCATTTATTTAGTGGAAGGTTTGCTATTCTCCAAGGTTTTTGGATATTAGAAAGTTTGAAGATGTGGGCACCATCACTCACGGATCATGACAAGGGGGCTTATCTCACACTAAGTACAACAATGGGTCATATGACCCACTGAGTCAACTTGTCTGTGAACGGCATGCCTAACCTAACCTTGTCATTTTCCAATAGCCGTAGTCTAGTAGGCAGTATGTTGGCTTATCAGACGTGAGGCTATGGTTCAATCCCCAGGTCCAACAACTACTATGTAGTTTAGTAGGTAGTATGTTTATTAGACACGAGGCCACGATTCAAGCCCCAGGTCAGACAACCCGAACAAATCGAAATTTGAAAAAATATTTCCGCGGCGACTTCCTCTCAACGGGTTTTTGGCAGAAAATCTGAGAATAAATAAAATTGTCACGAAAAATTTCTCAAGAATCTGTCATTTGAAGTCGACTTTAAACTGTAGGTCCCAACGCGAACGTAAAAAATTAAGACGCCTAACGAAAGTGGTACGAAAAGCTAGGTCTGACTGAATGGTTGTAATGACCAATAGTGAGGTCCAAGCATTATAATGAAATAAAATGTTCATACTAATCATAGGTTTATGTGTATTTTATTTAACTCGACTTTTGATACCGTAATATGGATAACCCTTTGCCAAATAACTGTAGCTTTGATTTTAGGCTTAAAATGAAAAAACTTCAATATCTTTGCTTTCCAGGTTTGGATACCGATTTTCATAACCAAAATGTTGTATTTCCCACTACTGTGGTATGCCCCGAAATAGCATTCGACCATGATAAGGCCTATACAGTGGCTTACAAAAATATTGCGTAAGTTTTACAATTATGGATAAATACGAAAGCTATTAATAAAGAATATTTTCTTTCGAAATGTTTATAGAAATTATGATGAGGCCTATGCCAGTTATATGGTACCATTTTTAGAACTTCTGCCCACGTTATCATTTGAAACCTTAAATGAGGCAATTTTAGTAGCGAATACAGTGGATATCAAAACTATTAACGATAAAACCTTAAGGCATTGGGCATTTATGGTAAGGCAAGACTTTCTTAAAACAAAATGGACAGGAAAAATTTTTAATGAATTTTAAATAATTTTTCTCTTTAGACTTTCATTAAATGCGAAGATGTTTTCATTGAGTGTAAATACCGTGATGAGCCTATGAATTGTTGCACCCATTTTGAACCGATCTATACCGAACATGGCTATTGTTTTGCCTTCAATAGCCGTTTTAAATCTTTGGAAGATGCAGAGTAAGTTTGTTAGAAAAAAAAAAAAGATTTGAATTTCTAATATCTAAAAAACTCGCTTTTAGCCCAAAGTCTGGTCCACCACATGATCTTTATGAGACCGATAAGAAATGGGCATTATTCTTTTTACCCAATAGCACTGTTAAGGTAATTGCAAGTCTAAATACTTATGATAGTTGGACATTAAAAAAAAATATTTTCGTTGGACTTTTTTTTAGATTTTTATATTCTCAAATGAAGAATATTTCGGTCAGGATTTTAATCCTCAAATTGAATGGTCGGAAAATCAAGGAGTCGAAGTTCGTATATCCAAAAAGAATACCTACACGACGGATGATGCACGACAGCTGTCAATAGGGTAAGATAAATAGAATAATAATAATAGAATTTGATTGCCATGAAGCCCATGTTATAAGGACTGAGAAAAAGAACATAGACGGCGTAGTCCAATAAGTAGAGTGTTGGCTTATTAGGCGTGAGACATCGGTCAAGTCACAGGTCAAATATTGCGAACAAAACTAAATATACTGTCCTCAGCATATTTCTGGAAAAAAAACTCTAACAGAGTGGTCACATTTAAAACATTTTTATTTGACGGCAAATAATTTTATTTGCCCGAAAACAACGATTTTTCTGTTTGCCACGCAAAATTATTTTGTGGTCACATTATAGCAAACAAATATTTTACGTTTTGTGTCAAATATTTTTTATATGTGACCGTACCTTAAGAGAAATTTAAAATTGTTATGAAAATTTTTTCAAAAATCTGTCGTTCGAAATCGACTTTAAACTGTAGAACCCACAGTTTATTGTGATAGATCTGTAAAAGTATAAAGTGGGAGGACAACACGGGCCTTATCAGTTTAGATTGAAAAGAAAGCAAACGAAATTTTCAGAAGAATGCTGCGCGCCGGAATAAATCAGTTGACGTATATGTTTTTGTTCGATCGGCTAGATAATTAGCTTCATTATACAATTGTTGAGCATAAGTCCTCTTATTTTATTGAAGCTCCTTACGTTACTCTATCTCTAAAACAGTGGAACACAAATAATCTGCACTTAAATTTTCACAGTCAGAAAGTCAGAAGTGCATTGTCATACTAGACGAGCGTTCGTGAGCAGTGTTCTGGTAAAGACTCTGCCATGAAAAACTTTTTAAATCTGTCGTTTTAATACGATATTAGGCTCTAGGTTCCAACACTTATGAGTAAAATGAATATTAATAACATGGGTAATATGTGAAAACTCTGAGAGTAAATGAAATTACCATGAGAAGTTTCTCAAAAATGTATCATTCGAAGTCGACTTTAAACTGTACATCCTGCCACTCATTCGTAAATTGACACGCACAACATATGTGGTGTGCGAAGTTAGGCTGTGATCCGGACTAAAGGGTGTAATGATCAACAAAGTAAGTAAGCCAAGAAGCCTATAACTGGATCATATTCGATTAAATTAAAATTCTGGAGATGACATCCTTTGCGAGATTTAGCATAGGTGCTGCAGTATTTGTACGCGAATTTTGCAAAATCTGTATCGATATGTAAACAACGAACGATCCTAAATCTTGCAGACCTTAGAAGAGGAGCTGTTCTCACGTAGTGAAAGTAGAAGAGCCAAATTCTAAAGATCATCACATATCCAGAAGCAAAGATTGACAATTTTCTTAGGACAGGGGAGTTCACTGAGCTCACCAATTTACAATGATAACGAAGATAGAAACGGAAAACCCTACAAACTAACCGATGTTGAAAAATTGATAGATTAATAGAGGTTATAGAGAGTTCACCTGTAGTCTAACCCAGTTCTTGACGATACAAGTTGGTAGCAGGAATTAAAGAAGTTACCAATTCTTAATCGTATTTGAGCCTGGATGTAATGTAGCTGTCTGAAGTCGACGTGGTCTAGTAGGTAGTGTGTTGGCTTATTAGACGAAAGGCCCGAGTTTAAATCCCAGGTCAGACATCAAAACGAAAATATGAAAATATTTCTTCGGTGACTTCCTCTCAGCAGATTTCTGGCAAAAACTCTGAGAGTAAAAATTGCCAAAAATCTGTCGTTCGGAGTCGACTTTAAACGGTAGGTCTCGCTACTCATGTATAAATTTAACGCACACAACACGAGTGGTGTGAGAAGCTAGGACGTTGTACAATGGGTCAATTCGACCTCCGGGTACTGTACTTGTCACAGTTGACAAGTACACGTCCTCTAACCTAACCTAAGCTAACGTTACTATCTAAAAATAACTGGGACGCAATAAAAAGTTCATCAAAAAACACAATAACTTGTGAGACAAAGCAATTAATAGAAAGGCCGCTATGATTTTAGTCACAAGACGAATTGAAACCGCATGACAGTTTAGAGGATTGTGGTACTGGAGATGGAGGCTTAAGACGGTAATAATTCGATGCTCGCAATAACAAACATATTTAGAAGGTGATTGAAATGGTAATGGAAAGTCAGATAAAGTATTTATTGTACTCTTTTTAAAAGGCAATGCATTTGAATGATTCCTTCGTCTTCAGAGTGTTGAACACTGGATTCTACGCAAGGTCCTTGCTTAGCATGTTAACTGCCGACTACGAGATAACTCGTAGATTCAGTTCCCTTCTAGGATGCCAACAACGAGTTATCTCGTACTCACTAAACCTGCCATTATTGTGTAGCTATGAATAAAATCGTATTATATCAGGTGCTAGTATCGATAAATGGCTTCTGCGAAAAGAACAAAAAATAAATGTTAGCTTGCGTGGCCAGTTTTCTGAAAATTGCCGAGGCAGTCAACGTGTTAAGGAGCGTCTTATTTGTATTGAAAATTATGTATTAAATATGTTATATCCTAATCCGGAGATTACCTTTCGATGAAGTGAATAATAGCAATAATCATATTAAACCTTTTCAAACTAACCTCTAAAGGGTTTGGGTAGCGATCGAATGAATTTCAATGGCGGAGTGATTAGATATCCCTTGTGACTCTTCCTCGAGCTGATTGGTCAGGTGATGTGACGGAGAGGACCTTGCAGAATCTTTAGGCTTTTGCGGCCGAAGTTGAATCGTTCCAGAACGGAATGGGTCCTGAATCTGAAGAGGAACTTAGTTCATTATTGGATTTTTAACGGGGCACTTCACCATGCAGTCAGGGTCCAGCGTGACAGGGCAAGGACACATGTTTCTTCTGGAGGATTTATCAGAACGCGTGGGAGCTTAATCCGGGTATTCTTCAGGGCCTTAGGCAGTTAGCCACTGTTAGGGTTTGCGATATTATAATTAATGACTGCCCTTTGTTTCTGTCTCTTTCCTAAATTCTACTGTTGATTAGGTAATCACAAAAGACCTCCTCTGACCGCCGAGTGGAGGTATTAAAATTTTAATTGCGAAGACCGACTTCCCTTAGTTTCCTTAATTTTATAATTTTATTTGTTAACTAGCCAGCGTAAATGTATTTTCCATGATGAAATCAAACTGAAATATTTCCCCGATGAGTATACATTTTCTTCTTGCATGAAAGAGTGTCGCATAAAGAAGGCCTTACAGCTGTGCAAATGTAATCCACCATTTTATAAGCCCATAGGTAAGCAAGTCTATTCCATAACAACTATGACTGAAATTAAACCTTTGCAGCCAATGTGCCCATGTGTGACGTTAAGGATTTGGATTGCTTGAGTACGTATAGAAAAAATATAACGAATATTAAGGATTGTATGCAATGCGAATTAAGCTGTTCAAAGACGGTATTCAATATTGAGAAATTAATTAAAAAGTAAGTAGACCCACTGTGCAATGATTTTTGAATAAAAAATTTTTTTTTTTTAATTCAGTCTTGAACGATCCGATGCTCCCGGTGTACTGGTTGAATTTCTTACTTGGCCTATTATACGCTATAAACGTGAGGTCCTATTTGGTTGGGTAGATCTTTTGGTCTCCTTCGGTGGCATAGCCAGTTTATTTTTGGGTTTTTCCCTATTATCAGGAGTTGAGATTATTTACTATTTTACCTTGAGGGCCTGTTGTATGGTCTATAAAAATCGGGTAACTTCTTTGAACTTAAAAAAAGTTGTTCATACAATAATTTTTTTATGTTCTTTCTGTAACTTGTAGCAACAACTATATGAGATTGAGGAACGTATTAAAAACGAGCCTCCACCTCCGATAAATATGACTCTTAAAATACAATCTTATACAGCTCCGAGGCCAACTGTTGTTACGGAAAAGGATACCAACCAGCGTTTTACAGACGACCCTCCCAACTACAATGATTTGGGTGGTGGACGTAGGCGCAAGGCCGATAAGGTAGTTAAATGCGTTAAAAAAACAGACACATGCCTTTTAATAACTTCTTCTGTGTTTACAGGACTATACAAATTATTCGAAATCTCTATATAAGAACCCAAAAGTTTTACCTAGCTATGCGGATAGTGTTAATACCAAATGGCAATATGGTCAATATCTACCATAGATATTCAAAAACAAAAAAATTCAGCTTTAAATATTTATTAAAAATTAATAAAGAATATCACAAAAATAAACAAAAAAAAAACAAATGCACAATTCACCACAAGTAATATCCATGGTGAAATAAGTAAATTCACCTTGGTAATATGTACCTCAAAAATAAAATTTCAAAAGTCAACATTAACAAACAAAAATTATTTATTTTGCTGTGCCATCTCTTAACGCCTAGCTATACATGTGAGAAAACTATCTATTTTGTGTAATATGGGCAACACCTATAATTTTTCCATTCACAATGTATTCAACAACTGCCTGTGACGCCACATTAAATACCAGCATTGTCACATTTTTTTTAACCGCAAAAATTCCCTAAAATCTCGTAGAATTCCATAATCCCTCTAAATTGAATAATATTAAAATTTGTGGTGGATTTATAACCTAATAGCTAGCTCCGAGTTGAAAATTTACTTATTTCAGGCACAAACCACAAAGTTGGTAACTGGTAATGCGCTGAGATTATGTTAATACCTAACTGTCGGTAATACCGTGTAATTATAGAGTAACGGCTCTTGTGGTAAAATTCTATTTTATTCATGACACCTTAAAAATTCACCACCTTCGCGGAAATTTACCGCACTGAAACTCACCAAACCTTAAAAACTCGCCATATTAAAAAAATTTTTTTTCAACCCCGTTGTCGTCCGTCTGACAGACATACGACATTTTTTAATTCACAACGGACGTGCGGACCGACCGCCCACACCTGACGACTTCTCAAATCACAGTTATTGTGATTAATTTAAATTTTTTCACCACATTCTTGTAAATTCACCACACTGAAATCCACCACATCTTTAAAACTCACCATATTAAAAATATTTTTTTTTTTAATTTACATTGCACGGATGTACGGACCGACCACACGTGACGACGACCCACACAAAGAGCATGACAAAGAAAAACGCCACAAGCAAACAAACAAACACAACCAAAACACACCATACATTCGTCAAATTCATCTTAACACTTTGACTGCCGACTACGAGATAACTCGTAGATTGCGTTCCCTTCTAGGATGCCAACTACGAGTTATCTCGTACTTACTAAACCTGCCATTTTTGTGTAGCTACGAATAAAATCGTATTATATCAGTGCTAGTATCGATAAATGGCTTCTGGGAAAAGAACAAAAATTCAATGTTGGCTTGCGTGGCCAGTTTTCTGAAAATTGCCGTGACAGTCAACGTGTTAAACACAAAGTGCCTCTTAATTTTTATTTATACAAACAGAACGTGTAAAAAGAATATGAGAATAAATTTTCAACGAGATTGTTTTATGGAAAATTTTAAACGAAGGAGCGACTCCACTAACGCATCTAGGTGTTGGCCCGATTAAGGCCTTTTGCACGTTTAAAGTGTTGGCAAAGTACTTGGAAAGGTATTGAGTTTGTGGGAGAGAGGGGAAAAACGAGCGGGGCTAAGTTCATACTTTATGTACTTGCAAAGTTGCTTTGTTCATCGTTCGTTGTCTAGCCATGGTTGCATAGACAACAACAAAATATCAAGAATTTGTCAAAATTCTTTGCAAAGTACTTTGAACGTGCAAAAACGAAACAAAGTTTAAAAGAAAATGTAAAAGAGTTTGTCAAAATTCTTTGCAAAGTACTTTAAACGTGCAAAGGCGTTATAGATTAAAAGTTAACGCGTTGACTGCAACGGAAATTTTCAGAAAACAAGCCACGCACGCCAACTTTGACGTTTTGTTCTTTTTCCAGAAGCCATTTATCGATACTAGCACTGATATAAAACAATTTTTTTCGGCGATACACAAAAATGGCAGGTTTAGTGAGTACGAGACAACTCGTAGTATCGGCTACAACGCTATCTCGTAATCGGCAGTCACCATTTAAAATAATTTCTTACTCACAGAGTAACCGAATATTTAATAATCTTACATCTGGCAACTCTATATTACTGTATTAAGCCAGATGAACAAAGCAAACACAGCCAAGTGCGTCAACTGTCAAAATAGAAAGATTTTCAAAATTGCTAACGGCAGTTGCTTGTTTTGCTCCTAACGAATAGTTTGCGGAAAAAAAGGGAAAAAATATTTGAAGAATAGGAAGAAAATAAAAAAAATAATTAAGTTTTTTTTTTGGTTTATTGTGTAAATTGCAAATAAGTTACTTAAATATTTAATGAAACAACAGCAAAAGTGTAATAAGTTGAGTTCATATTTTTTTTGTTTGATACAAGCGAGCAAGAGTAATAAAATACGTACATACAAAATAAATATACATATATACATACATCATATTGTGTTTGTGTTGTGTTTTACACCACGAGTAACGGGGGAAAACGGTGCGCGGTAAAATTAACAAAATTTAAATGTAAATACAAATCGAATCAATCGTAATCTCATTTTGGTAAAGAAAATGAAAAATTTTTTATTTATTAATTAAGTTTTTGTGAAAAAAAAACAACAAGCCAACAAGGAAAGTAGAAAAAAAAAAACATTTTCCAAGAAGTAAACAAAAAGTGAATAATATTTTTGCATCTTCTATTCGGTGTGTTTTGCCGAGAAAGAGAGAAAATAAAACATACCTACCTACTTACTACCCAAACATTCTAAAACAAAAACGAAGAAATAGGAATTGTAAGCAGAAACACAAACAAACAAAAAAAAATAAAACAAAATGGATATGCTCAGTTGGAAAAAAGTACTGTTGCAATGGGTGAGTATTAAGCAGAGAGTGAGAGAGAGGGCGAGCGAGAGAAGGAGACAGTGAGGGATAAAAGAGTGACTACAAAAATACATTTGTTTTTGTGTTTGCAGATTTCCGAATGTGGTTTTATGGAACGTAGTTATTTAAATATTGAACAATCCGATTTAGAAGCCTTCTATCATAAATTCAGTTTGCAACATCAAAAGACTGCAACAGAGAAATTTAAACATGTTGGCGATTTTCTTAAAGGTATTATAGAGATTTATGAATCTATTATGAATAGCAATCGAACTTCAGTTGCATGGCCAGTTCCTGTGAATGGCTCTAAGCACACGGGAACAATTGTGCTAGCTTAAAATGATAGTTTATTGGCAAGAGAGGGGAAGAGAATGGTTTTTCGGTGACGTAAAGTTTCAACCAGCTACAACCCCGCATTACCAACACAAAACTAACACACACGCACATTTTGCAAAAACACTAATACAAACAAAGCTAGCTGTGTATACGTATACATTTCATGCCAAACTAATATTCATCCCGTGTGATTTGAAAAGAACAAAATTGTGCCACCAAAAATTTGTTCTCGTGTGATTAGAGCCAATGGGTAATAAAATTTGTTTGCAACTGGCAATGCAACTGAACTACAATAGGCCATCACCATCGTCATCCTAATCAAAAACTTACAATCAATCACCTTTCTTTATTATAGAATTCTATCCCCAATTTGAATTGAATTTCGATGATGAGAATTGTTTAAGCTCAGCCGATTATATTTATTTTTATTCTTTGTTGTTGCACTTTTGTTGTGTCAAACATCCGGAGACAGTATTCCATGAAATATGTCAACGTTTACCCGAAAATTCACAACAGTCTATAGCATCATTTTTTAAACAATTGCTTGAGGCCGAACCTCTAACTAAGGAGGCCGTTCGCCATGC
This sequence comes from Sarcophaga rosellei, assembly GCA_930367235.1. Lineage (NCBI taxonomy): Eukaryota > Metazoa > Arthropoda > Insecta > Diptera > Sarcophagidae > Sarcophaga > Sarcophaga rosellei. Next base: position 60,214,190 of record OV884018.1, on the reverse strand, counting down.
AATTGCAGAGGTTGCCAACTGTCAGGGAACACCGCCACGTTCGATTGATTCGTTTGCCAGTAGTACAGCTAGCGTAAGTATTGGAGGTCTAAGTACAGCCTCCTCCTTTTCACGTTGCGAATCACCACTAAAGACACCGAAACGCGGCGCCGGACCGCAACGCGTTTCACCATCAACACCGAAAACGTTTTTGCTAGAGGAGCGCACAAGAGAATTGTTCAATTTGAGGGTAAGTTTATAATTAACAAAACTACAGAAAATAAGATCAAATAATTTTGTTTCCTTATTTCCACAGGCTCTACTTGAAACGGAACGTTATGAGAAGGGTCTCTTAGAATTACAAATTAAACAGAATGAGGATAAAATCCAAAAACTAAGTAAGATTTTTATTTATAAAACGCTCTTGTTTTTATAATTTAAAATTAGAAGCTTAAATAGGCTCAATGAAATGTAAAGCATTTTGGTTTATTTCTTTGTAAAGGATTAATTAAATCAGTTTCAGGAGCAAGTTTTGAAAATGATCGAAATAGCTGGTATTTTAAGTTTTCTTGGAAGGGTGACTAACATATCATTTTATTAACGGAGGCCTATTGATCCGTCATTGTGATCCTTCAGAAAAAGTAAAGGAAAAAGAGATTAAAATGAGAACAAATCGAAAAACGGCAAATAAAATTGGTTTCCTAATAAGATATTAGATTAGAGGACGTGTACTTGTCAATTAAGACAAGTACAGTACTCGGGGGGCGAATTGACCCATTGTACATAACGTCCTTAAAAAAGGAAGGATAATAGCGCGAATAGGAAAAAGGAGAGGAAGTAGGAAAGGGGAGAATGGGAAGCGGAGGAATTACACAGGTCAAACAAAAAGGGAGAACACGACTACACTAATGAAGCCCTAGCACCTCTCAACCAGCCCAAGCTACTAATGAATATGTGGAGAGCCTTGATGTCGGCTCTCGACACAGAATTCAAACCCTCAAAGAAGCCACTGCCAAGGGTCCTCAACCAATGTCTGGGCTGTTACAGAGGAGGTACTCGACAGTCCAACTCCTCCTCATCGCAACTTATCCTGCAATAGTCCGGTGAGATCTGTTCCAGATCCCCGTCAGCGACCTCATCTCATAGTGCTCCGTGATAAACCCTTTAATCAGCCTTAAACTGACCTTATCCAAGCCCAGCAGCCAACCTGTTCTCATACTGTCTACAGCAGGCCATAAGCATCTAATAACATAACAACTCGATCCGTTCCCCCAACGCTTCTGCTCTTCCCCCCTGGCCCATCTATTGATGAGGCCGTAGAGGTGGCAGATTGGGGGTCAGGACCAACTATTAAATCGCCCTCAGAAAGCGAACCTAACCTAGCGAGAGTATCCGCCGACTCATTCCCCAATATTTCGCTATGACCCAGGATAAATGGATACGATCTGGTCCAAAACTAACGATAGAAATTGATTTAAAAAAAAGGAAGAAAACAAAAAACAGGAATAAAAGAAAAAGGATATCCACCTAGCTAAGCAATAACACATGAATTCTATTAGATCCTTAAGCTTGCAGTCCAACAAATCCACCAGTTGCTCACCAAATCGGCGACTTCCATTTCTGCCTATGTGCCTGCAAATAAGGACATTGATACACTTTTTCTTCTGTGCCATCAATCAGTCTATAGCGATAAGAGATATACCTATTTCATCAATTAATTCTATGCTATGCTTCGTTGGGACTGCTATAATAGCTCTCATCTCTCTTTCCTACTTATAATTAGGACTAGTTTTACACCTGCAGGCCCTAATACATACATTCATACACGATAGGTCATTACAACCCTTCAGCCAGAATTACGACCTAGTTTCTCACACCACTGTGTGTGTTAATTTTATACATCAATGGTGGGACTTACAGTTTAAAATCGACTCCGAGCGACAGATTTTTGAGAAATTTTTCACGGTACTTTTTATTTACTCTTGAGAGTTTTTGTCAAAAATCGGCTGAGAGGAAGTTGCCGAAGAAATATTTTTTGGTTTGGTTAAGATGTCTGCCCTTCGAACCAAGGCCTCAAATCTAATAAACCAATACACTATCTACTGGACTACAGCGAATTCACTTGTCGACCGGCACGGGATAAAGTTCTTGTAATCCTTCAGTCTGATCTTCACGCCAATGCATGGTTGCTAAATGAATCGTATCTTTCCTCAATAATTACAAAGAACAAACATATTGATGATTCCAACGACCACTGCCCTAATGCTACGTCCAAAGCCGAACCTAATCCTCTCAATTCATTCAAAACTCCGTTGCCAACAACGTCACAATGTGTAGGTACCCAGAACAGTAGACATATTTTAAGTTTGATTGATCAGTCTTCAAACAGGGCATAGAATGAATGCAATTAATTTCACTTTTTTTCACACAACAGTAGTTTAGTTGATTGTTATTAATTTTTTTACAATCCATTTCTTTTTAGATAATGATCATAAAAAATTATTACAACAAATTCAGGACTTAAAAAATGATATACTTGTAAATAGTACTGCTAATGGTGATGGTTCTACGAATCGTAGTGATAAAGAAAATCAGGTGAGTATCATTATTACCTATGTACATATTAACAATTTTTTAGTTTTGATTTCTTACCTGTTTATTGTTTAACGCAGTCTCGTGGGCAATATATTGGTTTACCATCTGGTATCTGAAAGAAAAGAACTTATTATTCTTCGGTTGTAGTGGTCATTAGTATGCATATGTATGTGTATGTTAATAAATACAATTGATGTAGATATTTAGAGGAATGTTTTACACAAAGCTGATATGATACATGAGGTTAAATTTAACAAATGAAATAAAATATCTTTTATATACCATTTAGTAGGTTGACGATTTGACCATTTTTAGAAATTAAAAGTTTACATTATATTGTTTACTTTAGTGTTATGAGAAGAAGGGAAGAGAGAACAGTATTTATTCACACTAGGCTTGAATATTTCTATACCATAAGTAACAGGAAAAACCGCTGCAGGAATTGAGTTCCACATACGAATAGTCCGACTAAAAAACGTTTTTTTTTTTCTGTAATGCAGTGTGCGATCCATTGGCCAATCGACCACATACGGATATGCTGGCCGAGAAAGACGAGCGTTACGTAGGAATATATGATTTTCGGGGACGAGTCCCCTTATTTCAATCGAGCAAAATCCGTTGTAATAGCGGTAGAACAGTGAAACACAAACCACATTACAACGATGCTCCAATGATTCAATATAGTTGCGCTGTTTTGTGTGTTTGTGTTCTATATTTTTCTTTTTCAATATTTTTTTTCAATAGTCCGCTTTCCTACCTCTTTTCCTTTTCCCATTTCCCTATCTTCTTTACTAAGTCTCTCTTCTAGGACGTGTTTACCTATAAATACAATTATTCATCAAGAAACTACAATACTAAAGTAATATAAATATTTCCCTGGGTTATACCAGAAGTATAGGGTGTCTATAAATTACCAGAATAAATCTCGAATTCTGTGTCAATGTCTTCACTACAATTCAATTCTTTCTAATGCTGTTAACTTCGGCTTCAATTTGTCTTCTTCACTTGTCTTCTATTCCGTTGTAGATTCATTCTATGACAATTGTGATAGTATCGTCTGATTTTCGGCTATGGGTATGGTCTGTCTTTTGTAAAAGCCTGTGATTGGATATGGTTCTTAGCGTTTCCCGTAGAAATTGTATTGTTTCCTCGAATTCCGATTGCATAAAACTTTTTTTTTTTTTTAATTTTCCAATCTTTTACTTCATTTCGAAATAATATAAAATAAGCTAGGATTCGCACTGTATGTAGTAGAGAATCTAGAATTGTTTGCGGGAAACATATTGCATCTAGTCCGTACTATGTCCTGGAGGTATCACTTGACCATAACTACAACCGTAACCACTAATTTAGACTCATATTCAATGTGTTTTCATCCAGGCGGTGCCAACCAATCCTGATGCGGTCTTACAAATGGGTTTTATTTCGTATTTAATGGCAAGATCCAATTACTATCGCGTATGTTTTTTTTTTTTTAACTTTACCAAATGAATGAATACACTTTAGTTACATTTCGACAAGAGTATAGACATGCTCCTAGTCTGGGAAGTTATAGACACATGCTGGTCAATTGTATGGGGTTTTATAACTTTTGGAATAGAACATTAAATTTGGAAATTCCAACAAGGGACTTCTGGTCTAAAGTTCAGGAGGTTTCTTATGGACGTTTGAAGTTTATGCTGTTTCCCGAACAATGTGTGACAGGGGTTCTGATATTAAACTTTCTTATAAGCTGCCTTATCACTAATATTTACCAAACATAGGTCATGGCTTTTTAAAAGCGGTTCAATATATTTTGGGTGGCAGAATTTCCCCTCAAAATCGCTTGATTTACTCTGATATCAGCCGGATATCAATTAAATCCCTAACGAATGTAATTTCAATGTCCCGCCTTGTTCATGAATACCTAGGATTTCTCAAGGAAATTTCGAATCATTCAAAGGTAACTCTGGAAATTGTATTGTTGAAAATCTGACCAGGTCCGGTATTGAGTTTGAAATTAGCGATCTGTTACAAGGCATAGTTAATGTCGATATCATGTGGATACCCTTTTTACTGAGAGGCTCAATCTGGTTGGCATCAGGAGGGTACTTGCAATATTGCTAGACTCTGCTAGGCACATATAAATAAGAAGAGAACTGTCTCAGTTTTGTCATTAAATCGCATGAATATCCATTGCACTATAGCGTTTCTTATGGTACGCATGCTGAAAGGCATTGCGACAAATGACTTCTGTACGTCTGAGGAGTAAGAAAAAAGATCCAGCTGAGTTCACAGGAGTATATTTCAAAAGTTTCAGGTCTATGGAGCATAACAATAAAATAGCTTAAAATTAATCTTGTCTCTCCATCGGCGATATCTATTTAGACTATATTTTTTAAGTCGTATTCATTCTATAATAATTAAAGTCTGTGTTGTACCAGACTGTTTTGTTACGACTAATTTTTAACAAATCCTTCTCAAACAAATTTAATTGTTTCCAACTTTTCTAGAAATATAGAGGCGGCTTTAATACTCTTTAAAATTTTCGTATACTTTCAGGTTCAAAAACGTCTACTTAAGGAATTATCCCAAAAAGAGCAAGAGATAATGAAATTAACAGACAATATACGTACTTTGAACGAAGAGAGGTCATTGGAAGAGAAAAAGCGCTGCTATGCAGATGGACAAACTATTATTTGCATGAGTCGAATCAAGGAATTAGAATGCAAACTTGAGGACTTAAAAGAAGAATTAGAGGTAAATTTAAATTCCAACTAAAGATTAGCGACTGATCAGTTTTTAAATTTTTTTTTTGATTTCTTTAGAATCGAAATGAACACATACAAGCTCTTTCTGAAAGAAAATTGGAATTGGAACAATTCATAGCAGAGACACGTTGGTCAAACGTTAATCGGGACTTGAACGAATCAACAGATTGTATGGATAGCTCATTTATACGCAATGCTAATACTACAGCTAGCTCTAGCAGCATTAACAGTCCGGAAAATCTTGGTGTTTCTGTAATTGATGTGCAACTCAGAGAGAAAGAGCACGAAAATCAACAATTAAAAGAAGAGTTACGAAACGTTAAACGCGAACATAAACGTTTAGCTAAACATTTAACAAAACTGACAGATGAATTTGATTTACCTTTAGATGCAGTATCGGCATCTGAATCGGAGAATTCTGAACAGGAAACTGAAATTGTTGAGGAAGTGCCCGTGGATGAGAGCACTCCGGATGAGGAAATTAGCTGCTCGGAACACTTTACTATCTTTAACAATTGCATGGAGAAAATAAATAAATTTCATAAAACCGAAAAACTTAAAAGAAAACAACTGGAAAAGGAAACCAAAAAATTAACTGAAGAAAATCAACAGTTATCGACGAAACTGGAGCAATTCCAACATGACATTGAAGAACTCAAAGGTGAATTAGCTACTAAACAGAAAACACACGAGCGATTGGAGAAAGCCAAAGAAAAAATTGAAGCGAATTTAGAAAAAACCAAATTTGACTTACAAACGATTAAAAAGCAAAAAGAGAACATATGTCAACAGGTAGAATCACTGGAACATGATAAACGTATGCTTAACGAAAATATACAAGAACTTAAGCGTAAATTGGAAACAAAGCAAAACGAATTTACGAAACTAACTGATAAATTTACGAAAAGCGAAACTACATTGCAAAATCAATTAAAGGAGATACAAAAAGAACTCCTTGACAAATCGGTCCAGTGGGAGGAAGAGCTAAAGAGATTTGGTGATAAAATAGTCAAACAGAGTGAAGAGATAGCAACGCACAAACAGACGGAAATGACACTTAAATGCAATTACGATGAAATGGTTGTGCAAAATGAAAAACTTAAGAAAGAAGCACGTCAGGCGAATAATCATTTGAACGATATGCAAAAGCTGTTAAAGGATAAAGAAAAGCAAATGCACAGTTTGGGTGCCGAAATTTCCGAATTAAAAGCTAAGAATAAGGATTTAGAAAAAAATATCAATGACTTAATGACGGAGAATCATAACTTTAAATTGAATAAAGCTGGCCAAATGGAAATGGATGAACAATTGAAAAAATTGAAAGATCAATTATCGAAAACCACATTATTAATGGAGTCCAAACAGCATGAATGCGATTTAAAGCATCAACAAATCAAAGATCTTGAAGCAAAGGTGGCTGACGTACAAAAACTTTTCGGCGACAGTTCGGCAAAAGATAATGTTTTACAGAATGTAGCTGAGATTGAGATTAAAATCAAAAATCTTATAAATATTAATCATGAATTGAAAAATAAAATCCAACAACTAAAAGAATCACACACCGAAATGAACTCTTTAATACAAGAACATGACCAAGAGCTGCAAGAGAAATCGAAGACCATTGGCGATTGTGAAGAAAAACTATTGAAATTGCAAAAAGAAAAAGACGAAATTGAAAAGAAGAGCAATGATCTACAGCAAGCACTAAACGACAGCACACAAAAGCATACTACTGCTCAAGAGGACCTCGTAAAGATTAAGAAACTTAATGAGGACTTGGAAAATAATTACAAAAACCTTAAGCAGGAACATGATACGGAAATTAAAAAGTTGGACAAGGATTTGCAAGAATTGCAAGAACATTTAAAAAAAGCCAAATCAGAATATGAAGCATCTTTGGAACGTGTAACAAAGGAATTGAAATTCGAAAGGCAGCAACTTAATGACAAAGAAATGGAATTAATTATAATTAAAGCCGAACGTACAGAAATCAATAAGAAACTTAAAGAAGCTAAACAAGAATCTCTTCAACTTCAAGCAGATAAAGAACAATTGCAACAAAGTCTGCATAAATTTGAGGTTAGAATTACAGAATGTACAACTGAAAATGATAAACTGCGTCAAGAAATAGAAACATTCAAGAAGGAAGTTTCCAATAATGCCTTAAGGCTACTAGAGGCTGACAAGGCTTTAATCGATTTCATGGGATTGACAAAACAACAGGATGCCGTAAAAGATGAAGTGGACTTTTTACGAAAAGCTCTCACTGAAAGAGATCACCTTTTACATGAAATGCAACTCAAAATGGAACAACAATCGCAGTATGAACAAGAATTAGAAGAACTAAAATGTCAATTAGATGAAAAATCTGAATTGGTAGTTGCAACAGAAGAGCTATTGGAAAAACTTGGCAAAGATAAAGAGCGCTTAGCCAAAGATGCCGAGACTAAGAGTCAACAAATTTTAAAAGAGCAACAAGATAAACTAATGCTACTTAACTCTCTTGAAAAATCCACCGATCAATTAAAACTGTCTACCGAACAAAAAGAGCAACAAATTGAGGCTCTAGAACATAAACTACACGAGCTCAAGGAGAATTTCGATAGTTTAACATTACAAAATACCAAATTACAAGGTGACCTAATAGAACGCGAAGCCGAACTCCGTCTAAGCTTGGATGAGCAACAACAAGAGAAGGAAGATTTCCAACAGAAGTTCTCACAATTAATGCAAAACTTATCCAAAAAATCTGAAGAATTGAAAACAATGGATTTAGAATTAATGGAGATTGTTGCTATAGTGGAGAACAATTTCAATTTAAGTCAGGAAATGTTGAATGAAAGTCAAGCTGATAATATATTTAAATATAATGACATGGAAAATAAGAAAAATATTCAGAAACTGCGTCAGCAGCTCAACATTATCTTTTTCACACAGCAGCAGTTAAAAGTGCAGATTATCGAAATTTGTAACGAGAAAGAAGAGGCTGTAACGGCAGTTGTCTCTTTAGAGCAAAACAATAATGAATTGCTAGCCAAATGCAATCAACAGGAGAGAGAGCTGGCAGACATCAGAGAAAAGTTCGAAAATGAAGAATATGTACTGGAGAAACGTATTACACAAGAGGTGAAACGTTTAGAAGATGACTTACAGAATCTCGAAAAAGTAAATGAACGTTTAGCCAATGAAAATGTCAACATCCAAACCAAACTAGGAAATGTCGAACAAGAATTAAATGATGCCAATCTAAAGCTACAAAGTGCCGAAGAAGAATGTCTACAAATAAAAGAACAATTACGTAGTAAATCTGCAATGGTGGAGAAACTGCAGCAGGAAGAAAAAAAATTACAGCATGCCCTTAAAGAGAAGCAACAACAATGTGAAAAGAATTTGGAAAAATCTAAAAATTTAGAGGCTCAAATTAAAGAGAAAACCTCCAAATTACAAAGTCTTGACAAAGAATATCAAGAGTTTAGAGAAAAATCCAATAAAAATCAACAAAAGATCACCTACTATCAGCAATCTCAACAGAATCAACAGGTGGAGATTCGAAAATTACAAGAAAAACTAAAGTTATTGCAAAACTCTAATGATTCCATGGAAATGGAAATGGGCAATAAAAACAAGGAACTTTTAAGCATGAAAAACGAAAATAGCGATCTGTTGCAAAAATACAAGGACATGGAAGAACAACTTCTGTTCTCTACCAAGAAGTTGGATGAAATCGTCAGCATAAAACTAAATGCCGAAACAAAATGCGAACAACTGCAGTCGGAAGCTGAACAGCTGAAACGAGATTTAGAATTCACAAAAGCTCAGCAGAAAACTCATCAAGATGATTATAATCGTTTGCTGCAAGAAATTGAGTTATTTAAGCAAGACAAACAACAGTTAAAAGATGAAATCAATGAGAATAAAATCACTGTGCAACGTTACAACGATAATATCAGCCAATTAATACAGCAAATTTCCTCCATTCGCCTGGAAAAAGAAGCTGCAATGGACGAAACGCAATTATTACGCCAGCAGTTGGAAGAGACAGGCAAACTTCACACAACCTCCGAAACGAAAATGAAATCGATAATTGAAAAGTCGCAAGAGTTTGAACGTAAACTGCTTACAGCAGAAAATGAGCTTAAATCTCTAAAGGCCGATTTGGAGAAAAGCGAATCGACAGCGAAAAAATTACAAACCGAAAATAAAAAGTTACGTGACAATCATGAGATGTCTACTAAACGCATAGAAAAATTTGCTTTGAAATTGGGCGATACACAGGCCAAAAGTTCTAAGCTTGAAAAAGATAATGAAAAATTGTGTAGAGCCTTGGAAGCCCATACAGCTAATGTAGAGGCTTTACAAAAGGAGAAAGATTTGCTGCAATCCGAAGCGAAATCTCTGAAAGAACGTCTATCACGTGCCGAAAGAGGCCATGAACAACTGGCTGCTAAAACGCAAAATTTGGAATATCAAATCTCTAGTTTGCAGCAAATTAAACAAAAACTCGAATCGTGTGAAATAGATTACAAAACTAAAATAAGTAAATTGGAAAAACTGCGAGACGCAAACGAGGAAAAACTACGCAAACTATCCAATGCTCTCAACAATGCCGAAAACGCCAATGTAAAGCTTAATTTAGAGGTGGGATCGCTTAATTCGCAACTGCAAGAAGTTAAAAATGAGCATAAAAAGGAACTACAACATCAACTGGAAGAGTTAAAACGTGAATTGGAGGAGATTCGACAATTAGCAAACAAATACGAAGAAATCAATGAAAAACTTAAAATAGAAGTACAAAATTTAACTGAAGAAAAGTCATCTCTAAACGATCAACTCTCCAAAACGTCATTGTCTTTGCAAATCAATATGCAGAAATGCGAAAAGTTCACCTCGGAACTTGAACAAATACGTGCTGAAATGTTGATAATACGTCAAGAGAAATCTCAAATAGAACTGCAACACGAAACCTCCATGCAAAAACTAACCGAATTCGAATCGGAGAATACAAAACTGTTAAGCGAACGTAAAAATCTAATCATATCTTTAGAAGAACGCATTGCACATTTAGAAGATGAACTGACGGCCAAAACAAAACAAGTTGTCGATTTGCAGAAGGAAATTCAAGTTCTTAAAGAAAACTCTGAAGTGCATGCTTTGAAAATCCACGAAAACACCACAGTCAATTTAACGCAACTGGAAGATTTGCGTACGAAACTTTCGCAGGCGGAAGAAATCAGACGAAAAGAAGAGGAAATTATTTCACAATTACGTTTGGATAATCAAATTTTACACACCAAATACCAAGAGTCCAAACAACGTGCTTTAGATGCTGAAAAGACGAGTGATGAACGCATTAAAGAGAATCGTTTAGAATTGGAAGGCAAATTAGAAAAGATGAAAAATAAAATGGTAAGTGAAGAAAATGTATGATTTAATAAACTGTACTGTAGATTCTGTAGTTGTTATCGAATGGTATTATGAGAAAAGGAAGGTACACACACATTACATTGGGGCATCACACTGTACGTTTTTTTTAACTTTTGATTCATTCATTATGTATACGTAATTTAGTTATTGAACGTTATTGTCCTTGTTCAAAATAATGTTCTCTTTAAATTTTGTACATTTTATAGTTCATCGTCAAACTATTTGCTTCCTTAACTTTTGGAGACTTATATATTTAGGATCATGTCCTTAGATTAGGTACAAGACAGAATATCTAAACTCCAATTATGTAAGTTAAGACGCCTCTGAACCAAATTAAATTTTTCGAGAAATTTTTCAGACAAATTTGGATAAATTGTGTTTCAAAAAACTCAATAAAAAAGAATTTTGTGCGGGCAACATGGGTGAATCCATCTTAAAGGATCCGTAAAGTCTGTTAACATCTGACCATGTAGTTCTGTCAATTCATCAACTTGTGTTCTGCTCAACACAGCAATAAGAAAGCAGAAATATCTTCATAATTCTCTATGTCATTGCAAATTTTATAAAAGTTATTATGCGGAAGTTCCAATCATTTCTCATTATAATCACACTAACCCCCCCTCCCATTGCGAATCATTACGATTCTATAGAGTATCTCATCTGCCCTGTTATTCTAAGCTTATATACAAGCTCTACTTTAAGAGAATAAAGTATCGATTCGTTAGTCTCTCTCTGACTAGATTATCTTTCTGCTTATCTCTGTATGGGTAATAAAAATATCTCGCCATCTAGAAATCGAATTGATCACAACGATAGTTTATTTTTAAAGCATACCAAACAGTATTAAACAATTCAAATGTCCCCCAAATGTATTCTTCTTTATAACTGATTGGTCTCGTTGCGAGGTGTGTTTAGTAGTGAGGACTCATTGTAGAACTGGTCGAAAATTCTGTTGTTGAAAGAGCGAAATTGAAGACAGATTACACTTCTGTGAATAGAACTTAGATCTGCCAGTATAGAGATGTAGCCAAAGGATATGCTAGTTTATGTTATCAATAATATTGACAGCTGAAATTTTAAAACCTTTGGTTTACGTTCACAAATATCGTCCAAAGCGTACCCGTCAAGGAAGGCCAGAGCGGATATTTCTACAAGATACCGCTATTTATGACCTTCTTGGGAGATGGATCAACTACCACAACAACCTAGTACACACTTTTTTTTTTTTCTCTGTTTAAAGCTCTAGAACCCTTGGATGTTCATATTCAATTTCCTCATTTCCAGGTACAGATCCCTACTACTCAAAGTTTTTGTTTGAGGCCGCTTTCAAAGGGGTTGATATAAGTACTAACGTCAAACAAAAATAGTGGCCAAATCAGATCTAATGATGAGGAGGATTTTGCTACATTGTTGTCAGGAAATTATTTTCTATGATAACTCCTCTATGACCGAACTTCTTGATTAGGTTAGATTAATAAGATAGGTTGATCTCATCTCTAACCTACATACCTTGCGTAGAACAGTTAATAAAAAGAGAGTCAACAAACTGAAAACTGAGGAGAAAAAGAGAAGAAACGAAGTGTTAAAACTAAAATTAAGGGTGATAGGTAGCTCACAAAGAGAAAGAACGAATAATCCTGATAGCCGCTAACTTCCTAAAACTACTAGCCCTAGTTTGCTAACCTTAGTGCACGCTTTTGAATTTCAGAGCAGAGTTATAGTACTGTTCTACTGTCTCAGTATCTTACTCATTGGCCAAACTGTTGATATTTGAAGTTTCAATTGCACTAAATGGTGGATATATTTAGCCAATAGAGAGGATAATATGTTCAATTTGGAAAATCATTTACGTTCTGGAAACGTGATTGAAAAATTCTTATGCATTGATCTAATAATCCGAACATGTCACTAAGGGGCTGACAACTATTTCTCTCAGAGGACGAAAAATTCGACAAAAATCAATTTTTGAAGATATTTTAAAATGGTTCCATCAATCTAATGGGTTGTTTGTTGGTTTACTAGACGAGAGTTTCAAGTTCAAATCTCAGCTCCGTAGCATCTTGAAAAAAGCCAAAAGGAATACGAAAAAAATTTCTTTTGCTACATACATACATGCACATAATTGGCCATTACAACCTTTCAGACAGGATTACGGCCTAGCTTCTCACACCACACAAGTTATGCGTCGGAAATTACAGTTTAAAGTCGACTATGAACGACAGGTTTTGAGAAACTATTTCAGGGCAGGTTTATTTACTCTCAGAGTTTTTGCCAGAAATCTACTGAGAGGAAGTCGCCGAAGAAATATTTTTCTTTTTCATATTTCGTTTTGATGTCTGACCTGGGGCTCGAACCCGGGCTTTGCGTCTAATAAGCGAACACACTAGCTACTAGAATACGGCGACTGTCTTTTGCTGGACTCTTCTAAACAGTTTTCTGGCATAAAACAACTCTTCGGAGTCGCCTCTAAACTGTAGGTCCCGCCTTTTGTGGACATTTTAAGCAGCTAGGTTGTAGTCCTAACTAAATGACTAATAAAATATATTGAAAGAGCCAACAAGTTATCGAAAAAAAAAATGCGTACAAATAAAAAAACAAACGAAATTTAGATATCTTAGATTTCTGCAGGCTATAGGAAACTTGAGGATCTAACCGGGTTCATAAACTGTATTGATTGGGTAGGGAATACCTATATATAGAACATTGTGATCTTGGGTATAATGGTTATGGACTAACTCACACCTGTTTTCTATTTCATTTTCTTTATTTCTTCTCCCTGTTCTATTTATCATTTCTTTTTATCTTTTCTTGTATATCGTTGGTCTCATGTAAAAAGGCCTTACCTCGCATACTTGAAACTTTACAGGAGAAGGTAAAAACACATTTAAAAGTGTAATTGACAAAAATTTAAGATTTTTAAATGCAGGTTATTATTAAAATGAAGGACGAATTTGGATTTCAAAACTTTTATTTTTATTTTTACTTATATGTAAAAGAAAATTGAGATAGGGCTTTTTTAGTCTCATTTCAGAGCATAAATGTGACTTAGGGCTTTTTTCTGTAGCGATCAAAACAAATTATATTAAGGAAAATTCATGATTAAAAGTACCAGAAAATATTGTTATTGCTGAAAAATATTAAGCTCGGAAACAAAAATAGTGTTTATAATTTGTATGGCACCGATATCACAGACAAAGCTTTTATGATAGCTTTGGCAGTTTATAGGAATCAACTTCTTTAGATCTTGCAAACGCTCCTATTTCTTTTTCGGAATTGCTAATTTTTCTTTATATAGCCGTAATAGAACGATGTATTCTATGCAAGCTTTCGTTCTATGTGGAAGAACCTCATATTCGTCAGTAATATTTATTTTAAAGTATATGAGCCCTGAAGGATCGTATGCAAGAGCACGCAACATATTTACGATATCGTCACCTGCCTTTTTTCCTAAAATTTAATTTGGAATTGAAATTCAAATAAGAATTGATACAAAATGCACAATAATTTCGATTATTATCTGGTCGAATTGACAAATATCGCTTCGGAAGTTTTTCAAAATGTAAGAAAAACGTGTAATCCAAGTGGTGTACTTCTAGACGTGTTGGATATTTCCTGGCTTCTTTAATCATTTGCACCGACTGCGAAGGCAAACTTGTTTGTTTTTGTTTTCCTTTCGATGAGAGAATGGGTTGCATCGCACTCCATCCTTGTACGCCCAACAACTAAGTACTTTTGCTCAATAGTTACATTTCGTTCTTCACAAAAGTAGAGAATAGTATTAGATAACGTGAATAAACGTCTGAATAAATAATAATGTGGTGAATATCTGGAGATCCATCCAAAAAATCTCTTAAGTGCTTTATAATGCATGTTGTGAAAACCGAAGCAGTATGGCTTCCTACCGTTTCATCCCATACGAAATTGCCCGATTGATGTGTTAGAAGATTGTAAAATTGTGAATTTGTAGTTTCATTTTGTCGATGCAACAACATAATTTGGCGAGATAGGGCTTTTAAAAAATATATATTTTTTAGAAAAATGTTAGGGCTTTTTAGAATATTACTTGAATAACCGCTAATTTTGATAAAATCGCCTTAAATTTTTGTGAGAAGGTGTATTTGTGTTAAATGCATTGGAATCACAAAAAAAGTCAATTTCAAAAAAGTGTGAGTTAGGGCCTTTTTACATGAGACCAACGATATATTTCCTCCCCTGCCGAAAACTAATACAAGATATAGGAAACTTGAATCTGTATTAACGGTGGTACGCTAACTTTCGAATCTCATCTAAACTATAAATTTCTTCCTTAGATCTAATATAACTACGTTAACAGACAAAAAATTTCAATTAGTAACGAAAAAAGTTTTCAGTCAGTGCATCATGATTATAAGATATACATATTTGGAAAGCTCACTACACATTTCATACATATTACACTTTTCATACAACAACATTTATTTTGGGGTTAATAAATTTATAGGTTATGTTGTTTTCTTAATTTTTTTTTTTTATTTAAAAAAAATATCATGAAATAAGATTTTGTGTTATTTTATTTATTCTTTATATCAGCATATTTAAGAATAAAATATTATTTTCTTTCTCTTCCATATCATTTCATTTCACATTTGCAAAGTATGAAACTACAAGAACTGTTGGAACAGATAAACATTGGACAAAACGTATACACTCATGCTTTAGATATTTCTTTGTTATTGTTTTTACACAAGTTCTATTTATTATTGTTCTAAATTATTTCTTAAACAAGAATGATTTAGAACTAATTTTTAAAAGCAGTAAACCAGCAGTGTATTGAAATACCAAAGACAGACAGAGAGAGAGAATATGTATTTAAAATACGAAGTACAAAATACTGAAAAAAAAAATTAAAAAATATAAAATATATATTATAGATAATAGTAGTAGTGAATGCATGGCTACCTCAAGGTGTAATATTATATGTTGTAAATTATATGATATATAATCATACATACATACATACTATTTTTATATGATATTAAAAAGAAAATGTTATACAATAAATTCTTTTCATATACATACTATAACAAGAAAATCTGTTGTTGTGTGCTTTTTTTATAACCTTTTTTTTTTTTCTTAAAACCTGCAGTCGTGATGTCCTTAAGAAATTAATTAATTTTGTAAATTGTTATTATACGTCCTGTCCTACACTTTAGAACATTATTTTTTTCTAAATCCTTGTATATTTTTTTATAATATAAAACAAAAATGTTAAACCTTGCCTGTTGGTTTTCTTACTAACTACTCATAAAAACTATATTCGACTCCATACTCAAGCTAAATTTGTTTGTAATTTTCTAATTTATATAAAACATAATAAACCTACAAACCAAAACAAAAAAAATCTCAAATCTAACAATATATTAGAAAACTCTCTATACCGAGGAAATTACTAAAATGAAAACCAAACAAGAACGTGAAATGGCTGTGGTCAAATCCGAAATGGAAGTATTGAAAGCCCAGGTAAGTTCTATTTCTATTATTGTTTTAAATTTCTCTTCTTTTCTCACATCAAATTTTACTTACTAACATTGCCCTCTTCAATATAGAATACTAAATATGAGGAACACACTCGCAAATTATCGAATCAAATTGTACGTCTGAATGATAACATTTTACAACATCAAAAGGAAAATACAATCTTATCAACAAAATTAAAGCATGTCATGGAACAGCTGCAACATAGTGAACGTAATAAACGTGCGAATTCTATACACGTTTCCACTATATCATCAACATCCGCTGGATCTCTAGTTGGTGCTCCAACTAATTTAGAAATGGAAGATGAAGAAGGAGAGGTATTCAATAATACCTATTTGACTGATTTGAAAAATGGTTGCACAAAAGAGCTTATGAGTCGAGAAGTTTGGTAAGTGCATACGTACCCTCAATACGTTTTGAGAATTTTCAAATGATACCGTTGAGGTAAATTTTGAAAAATACAATTGTAGCGAATAAATTAAAATATATATTAAATATTGTTAATTAAGACCGCCGACCCTATTGTTTTTAATAAAACAAAGTGTGTATTTCAAAGACCTATTGATGCCTTTATAATACATGGTATAAAACATCCTTCAAATATCCGCCACGGCTTTTCTGGCACACAAAAAATCTGATGATTGACCGTTTTCATGAATTATGTTAGCTGTGAGGACCGCTTTTGCTTGTGGACTTAATCGCATACTCCTGCGACTTAAAAAGATTCAACAAGAAAAAGTTCAACGGGGTCAAATCGCACGATTACCTCCACGAGGGATGACCACGTTCTTAAATCATTCGTGCGGATTATCCAATGTGGCAGGTAATGTCGTCCTGTTAAACCACATGTCTTTGGTGACCGAATTATCAAAAATCAGGCCTAAAAGAGATCAAATAGTGACTTTCTGGGTGTATTGGATCTCATGTGGACCTCTAAAGTCCGGACTATAAAACGGGTGAAGCGAAAACTACCATCTCTGTTTCATAAATAGTTTTTAACATGATACAATATTACTGCTTCATGTCTAATCTCACAATCAAATTTTTTTTCGGCATACGTTCATAGCAAACAGTGTAAGGGTACAGTACTCGATTTCAGCAGCTCATAGTAACAAGATTAATAAGCTAGAGTTTTTTAGGAAGAGCAAAACTTAATCAGCAAAAAAGGTCAACACAACACAATACGTTTCTACAGACTGCGCTTGTTTCTAAGCGACAGCAGATGACGTGCTTAGCCTGGAAAGAAATTGAAACAAAGCAAAAAACAAGAAATCAATGAATGAACTAACTACACTAACCAAACAAAAACTAACATTCATAGACAATTTGATTCGCTCTTAGAGTTTTTGCCAGAAATCTGATGAGAAGAAGTCGCAGAAGAAATATGATGTCTATCCTGGAGTTTGAACAGTGGCCTCATGTCTAATAAGTCACACACACACTACCTACTCAGCTCAGATGGTGGAGCATGAGACTCTTTTCCGGCTATAATCCTATCAAATATCTCCTAACAATGAGACGCCAACAACGAACATTAACATAAGATCAGGCAGCGCCAGTTTCTTAGCAAGAGCAGAACTTAATCAGCTACGCAATAGATTTCTACAGATCGCGTTGTTTCTAAATTTAAACAATCCAAAATAGATAAATCAAAAATTCAATAGGGCGGTGGTACATGGAGTAGTTGCGTGGAGTAATGGTCAAACTAACTACACAACGAAATCTAGTCACGATCAAACCATCTTGATGTTCTTATGAACCCAGGCGCCAGGTCTACTGTCTCGAAACTTTTTTCTGTGTTATCCTCCCTCACATCATTGCAGCCTCTACAAAAGTCATGATACAGAAGGCTTATTGTTCTCTCAGGAACACCGGTATGGTCTGCAATGCGCAAGTCTCATCTGAATAAAAGATCTATTATGGATCATATAGTGACCAAGATTTATAGCATTATAGAACAGTTAAGTTCCCTTGGCCTGTGGCAATTTTCGTAGCGCACGATCAAAGAAAGTGACAATAATCATGTAATCAATGTTCGTAGTGTGTCTGCAAGAGGCAAAAGAAACATTACAATGTCATTCTGTTAAATGATCTCCTATGTGTACTTATCAGAGACCAGCAGTGAGTATTCATAAAGATGAGTAGATTCGAATCATACTCATAATTTCTGATACTTATACGCATTCATACTTATTTTAATATCATACTCATATTCAGAGTTTGAAGTACTCATCGTACTCATACTTTGTCTTTTTCTTTCTTCTGTAAATTTTGATGAATGATTCGAATCACTCGAATCGTTTATGAGTATTATAAGTATTTTTTTTAATTTATGAATCTGAATGAGTAGGCGTATGAATCAAACATATTTCGAATGTTATGAGTTTGTTGTCAACGTTGTACTCATAATTATTGCATTTCAAAATTTCATGGGTATTTATGAGTAGCGAAAAAACGATTCATTGCTGATCTCTGGCACTTATCGTGCTGGATATAGTGTTAAGCAGACCTTTAGGTCCGCTTGGCTATCTCTAAGGACATCTTTTCTCTATACTCGATAATCATTTAGTGAGTTGACAGCTCTTAAAATTGCGAATACTTTGACCTGACGAATACTCAACTCTTAGCCTGTATATAATTTTGTCCTCATTCCTGTAAATCTCAATCTGATCCCGTAAGTCTATTAGAATTGGTACTACTTATTTCACTATTTTTTAAATTCTATTAATGATTCACCCGGAATCATTTTTAAAAATGTATATATTATTTTCTTACTGAGATTTTTTTCTATTTTTAATAATTTTTTTCATCTTTCTTTTACAGTTTTGAAGAGCTTAAATATCGTAATTCTCTTTTACCACCTCACTTGAGGAGTACATATGCGGCGCAATTTGATCATGAATTTTCCGAAGATGATTTAAAAGTAAGCAATCTACCTAACACTCTACCACGACATAGTATTAATATATCTGCGATAGAACATCACCGCCATCATACTGCAAGCACACCGGTGCCACATAAAATTATAGCAGTTACTACAATTCCTAATACCACCACCACTACTACAACAGCCACATTACCTACGAATTCTAATACGTTAAATAATCAAAAGACAAAAACAAACAATGTACAAGCTACAGTACCCTTAAAAAAGAAACTTAATCCAACATTTACAAAAATATTAAATAGTTTTAATAAGTAAAATAATCATTTTCATAAATTATATTACATATATGTTCCATTTGACAATTTAAACATTTCCTAAAAATAACTGAGACGATGATTTTAATATGAATAAAATGAGATTTAAAAATTAAATATTATTACGAGGATTTTCTAAAGTCTTAAACGAATAGCATGAAGTAATTTAATGTTCAAAATTAAATGTATAACCTCTGTGTGTGTGAGTGTGTCTGTGGCTTAAATAATGTATTTCTTGTAACGAATTACTTTAACTGTTTCGTTAACTGTTCTATTTGTTGTTATTCTTGTGTGGTGTTTGGTATATTTGACTTATTTAAATGAGTATGTATAAGTAAAACATTTATTTCTATTCTTTTTGTCATTAGGAGGGACCACATAGCTTAGATGATAGCATGAGTGCATTGCTTAGCACAACAGCCGGTGGTACACGCAAGAAATGTAGTGGTGTTACGCATTACAAACGTCCTGGTCCACCGACACCAAGTAAAAATGGTGGACGTTTATCTTTTGGTGGTATCTCTGAACCACCTCGGGAAATTCTCAAAGAATCTTATGACACAAATTCTGCTGTATCATCAACGAAGACGCCAGCACGTTTTAATTTCTTCGCTTCTCGTTTCAGCATGGGTGGTCCCAGTAAAGATGAGGTAAGTTGAAATACATATATTGTGCAATTGTCTTAAGTTACGTTAGTATTAATTTGTTTACGTATTAATATGTTTTTTGTCTTTATGTGGCAATGCCACACTTTGATTATGATGTCCAGTGTTCTTTGAGAGTATGCATAGTTCAAGTGTTGAATAACTTTTGTAAAAAAAAAAATGAAAAAATGTTGGCTCGCGTGGCTTCTATGTTGATTTTATTTGCTGTGATTGAAAAAATAATGAACATTACATCGATTTTGTTAAGGCATATGTCTTATAAAACATCGGTATGAAACGAGAAGTATTCCACCTAATATAGGGTCTTCCAATAGGGACTTCCGCACTTTGACAGTTGACAACATACATACATCTTGTTAAAGCTACATTTGTTAAATTAGTTGCCGTCAATTCAGTCTGTTTTGCCAAATCACCATGGACGATCTTATACAGCGTCATGTATACGCTGAGAGGGCTTTGGAGCAGCTCACAACTGACCCTAATTTCCATACAAAAAATCATCTTCAACGATGAGGCTCATTTCTGAATGAATAGATACGTGAATAAACCAAATTGACGAATTTTGGGCGATACATATCAACATGAGATGCAAGAGCGTGCAATGCGCTATGTTCTTCAGGCCAACACTGTCGACGACGAGTACAACAGGTCGATAATTACCAACTGGTGTGTGGTTTGAATGGGATGATGTGGACACCAACGACACTTGGTGTCACATCGAGCAATAAAAGGCATAGTCATCTCGCTTGGTGGTGGCGTGAACTGGCCACCGAAACCGTGCGTTTTGACCGCCATAGTCGTTTTGTTGTGGGCTTTTCTTAAGTCGCAGGTGTATACGAACAAACCACCAGCCACAGCGGTCCTCGAAACCACCATAACTCATGCCATTTTTGCGTCAAAGTCAATAGGCCCTTTAAACGAATAAAAAATTCGGTAATATTTCACACACCCTTTGTTTGATTTGAATTTAAAGATAGGAAGCGCTTAAAAAAGACCCTATATAATCTACAGAAATCGAGCCAACGTTAACAGAGGACAAGTACCGTTCGGCCATATTTTGTCAATAACAGTAAAAAAGCTATTCAGAAAATAGAAAAACGAAACCATGATGGAATTAATTACTCCATCCGAATGAAATTCGGTACGATCAAGACAGGTATTTGGAATTGCATTGATTCTTTCTCGCCGTGGTCTAGTAGGTAGTGTGTTGGCTTATTAGACGAAATGCCCGAGTTCGAATCTCAGGCCAGACATCAAAAACAAAATACAAAAAGTATTTCTTCGGCGACTTCCTCTCAGCAGATTTCTGGCAAAAACTCTGAGAGTAAAAATTGCCATGAAAAGCTTCTCAAAAAATCTGTCGTTCGGAGTCGACTTTAAACTGTAGGTCCCGCCACTCATGTATAAAATTAACGCACACCACATGAGTGGTGTTGAGGAGCTAGGCCCATAATCCTGACTGAAGGGTTGTAATGGCCAAATATGTATGTATGTATTGATTCTTTCTAGGCGTCAAAAAAGAGTGGTGGCTTATGAGAGAAACCTATCCATAAATTACCAGAAAGATGATTAAATTTTCATAAGTGTCGTGGTCACAGTACAGACAGCTGACCTTAATTAAATGAATAATTGCATAATTATTTTATTGTATGAAAGTGACATTAACCTTTAGTGCAGTGTTATTGGCTATCGGAAATAAGTTT
Source organism: Sarcophaga rosellei (assembly GCA_930367235.1). Taxonomy (NCBI): domain Eukaryota; kingdom Metazoa; phylum Arthropoda; class Insecta; order Diptera; family Sarcophagidae; genus Sarcophaga; species Sarcophaga rosellei. Next base: position 60,192,356 of record OV884018.1, on the reverse strand, counting down.
TTTATATGTTCCATCGTGTTATTGTTGTAGCTGCTAAATGTTGAGTGTTCATAGTTGTCAGTTTCAAATGCATTACTCCTCTATAATATTTGTTCCTTTTAATCTTTATCTCTCTATTAAGAATCCATTCGCCATCAAAACAGATTCCAATAAGTTACGTCAATCTATACAGAAATCGAAAGGCAAAGGAAGTCAGTGTAAACTGCTATCGAAAGTGGTATGTACATCAACACCGCGTAAAAGTAAAGTACACTATGATCAAAGACGTTTACTAGATCAGTTGATGAAATCATCTCCTTCGCCATCTCCACTGGCAATAAAAACTAACAAAGCCATAAAAGTAGAGAAGAAAAGTACATCGCCTGTTGCATCTAATATGATTGAAACACCGTTAACAGCTTTGGGTAAACCGAAAAATTCTGAATCTGTGACACAGTCAACAATTACTAAACGTTTAGTGGCTATAGCTAGCGGTTTAAGACGTAATCGTCGTAATTCATCTATGTTTGGACGTAGATTGTCACGACGTGTGCAAGAAATTTGTACTCCTACAAGCGGTGAAACCTCATCCCCAACACCAGTGGTTAATAATAAGCCTAAAAAGCAATTGGTAGTTGTTAGTTCGGTTGTCGCTTCGGGTGGTGTTAGTAAAACACCTTTGTTACAGAAACGTTTACGTAAGAGACCTAAACGTGAAAAGAAAACCAGACCTTCATTGTGTTTAACGGGGAATATTTTTGCCGACAATCGAACATCCAATAATAAGGACATATTACATGACTTAAATCGCTGCAAATCACGTAAACAACGTTTTGAACATTTCAATTATGGACGGGATATACAATCCCCAAAGTCAGAATCCCAAGAGGAAGAATCGGATGATACTCTTAGTACAACGAAAACTTTAAGCAATATAACATACGATCTACAAAACAGCAAATCTGCCACATTCAATCATAATAAAACGCTGGAAGAGGCAGTGGTAATTGCAAAATGTGCTCATAAGAGTGAAGAAAATCCTCAAAATACATTTACGTTTGGGGAAGAACTATTCGAAGATCCACAGATCGCAGATATCTTAAACTGTGTGAACGATTATGAATCAAATCGAATGTGTAACGATGAGGAGGATTATAATAATAACAGCAGCTTTGATAAGGATGCACGTGTTAAAAAATTGTGCTATCTGCACGAATTGGTAACTTCTCAAGATTTGGAAAATTTCGATCGTTTTATAGCAAATCTGCAAACTGCTGACACTAAAGGTGAAGACGATTTCGATGACTTTTCGTCTCGGGGTAGTTCAGAACATTTTGAAAAACTTCTTGGCGAAACGGAATCTGTTGCCCCGTTCGCAGTTGATCTTAATAAATTCGATGAAAGTAAAAGTTCTTGTTCCTCGTCTAGATCGAGCAACACTAACTCTCTCTCTTCACTATCCCAACGTAGTAGTTACTCACATTCGTCTCATGTGAACTTTGATCACAGAAGTGTATCAATAGCAACACCACATCATTCGCCCAGTAATGGCACCTGCCAACTGTCACGTACGATTTATGGCAGCACTGTTATATACAATCATCGCTTGCCACAAATCAATGCCACATATGTACGCAAATCGTCAATATATGTTAAAACACGCCATAGATCTTCGGGCCGTCATCATTCAAGAGCATCTTCATCCTGCAATGATGTTATTTTAATTACCAATCAAACTATAACGTTTGTTGATATACTACGCATGTGGTCCCAAATGGATAACTCCACACGCATAATAGTCTGTTTTGCCATTTTGGCTTCATGTACCACTCTATTGGGTCTATTCGTTTCATTTTCTTCGCGACGCTAAATTTAAATGTTTATGTATTTATTATTGTTTAATTATTTATTTTTTGTTGTTTTTGTTTGAAAGAAAGAAAGGAAGGAATGAAATTTATTTTGTTTTTGCTTGTCACTGATTGTTCTCATCGTTCGTTTTCAAGTTTGATTTGTAATTAAAAGGAAGAAGGAAATGAAACTACATGTAATTATTGTTTATAACTAGAATTTATTGTAAATGTTTGTTTATTTAATTCATTTTGTAGTAGGAAAAAAAAGTAAAAATATAAAACTTGCAACGAAAATCCGGATACAAATCCTATTGATTTCATATTTAAAATATTTTTTGACCAAACAGGAAGTGGGGTTTGTAACTCGTTTCACTTTCGCCATTTGACTGCCATCATTCCAAACTTTTAAGTGAACTTTTTGTGAGACTTTATAAAAGAAAGATTATCTAAAATGTATTAAGGGACCTAAGGTATTAGATTGTCTTTCAGTTATTTTATCTCAAATGAAATATATTTTCAATCATGGCATGGAATAATCCATTATTTTAAAATATTTGCAACCATTATTCTCGCCTTAGTCTAGTAGTAGACGTAAAGCCCGAGTTCGAGCCCCAGGCCAGACATTAAAACGAAATATGAAAAAAAAATATTTCTTCGGCGACTACCTCTTAGCAGATTTCTGGCAAAAACTCTGAGAGTAAAACTTTATCAAAATCTGTCGTTCGGAGTCGACGTTAAACTGTAGTCCCGCCACTCAAGTATAAAATTAAGGCACACAACATGAGTGGTGTGAGAAGCTAGGTCGTAATCCTGACTGAAGAGTTGTAATGGCCAATTATGTATGTATTCTCTACCAAATCGAATCTTTGCAAAGGTATTATGAAGTTACTATTCTTCAACTTGTCCAAACGGTTGAACCTGCTCAACATTTTTTTATGTCCCATTGAATGACCTTTCCGCCTTTGGTTTCCAGACTATTAAAACTTATTTCTGATCAAATGGAATGCACAGTCAACTCTGCCTGTTATCATATTACTATTTATTTATTTATTTATTAATTAATTACAATACAATTACAAATTATATTATAATTATATACGAGCGGAGTAACTTGACCTTATGCTCGGTGTAGTGTCACAGACCAGAGTCTCTGGTGGGAATCGAACCCACGACCTTCACGCTAATAGTCTAGCACACTACCCACTAGACTACCAGGGCACCCCTATCACTAAACTACCTAAAAAACTGGGTTATTTAAGAACTGTCGAATAGATGAGTGGGTAAAGGAGACACAGAAATCCTTCTATTCAAGAAAGTTTACAAAACTACAGTCAAATTTAAGAGGTAACAGGCTCGCTAACAAAACCAAGGAATTACACGTTGAAACGACGGAGAAAACGCCTAACGTTGATATTAATTTTGGAATTTTAATAATTAAGTGGCTTCCATTCCCTTCAAATGATACATACGGGAACGCATCATTAGTTATTTAGAAATACTGGCTTGGGTTATGAACATAAGAAGAGGAATCACTCATGCCAATTTTGTCTAGGAATGTAAACTTGGTAACCCTTACATACTGAAACCGAAAGAAACAAACATTTTTTAAAGAAATATTATGTTCCTACAGTACTCGTACATTTGTATAGGTTTTTAGATTCCCTTTTTTGTTAGAAATAAGTTCGTGTAGAGATTTAACAATTTCATCACGCGTATTACAGTCGTACAGGACAACTTCAAAGCGGCAGACACTTCTAGAAAATAATCAAATGCCCAAATGAATCTCAGAATCGTATCGTGATCAAAAAATAACCGTTATTTTCAAATTTCGTAAGTTATGTTGGTATATATATGTTGACAATATCAGCCGTTTTGGATTGTCCGTTTGTTTTTGGCAGATAAAAAGGTTAGTTGTGTTTTGGTGTGCTCTTTGATTTTTTACTATTCGAAAAATGGATCAAAGAAACTGTGTTAAGTTCTGTTTAAAAAATGAAATTAAATGTGCAAAGACATTTGAATGTTGACTGTGGCTTTTGGCGAGTCTACTGTGAGCAGAACACAAGCTCAATTGTGGTATAACCGGTTTAAGGAAGGCCGAGAAGATGTCAATGACGATGCTCGTCCTAGTCGCCCGAGCACATCAACAACCGCTGAAAACATGGAAGCAGTGAAGAAAATGATTTTGGATAATCGTCGAATTACTATTAGAGAGGTTGCCGATGATGATGGTATATCGTTCGGCTCATGCCAAACAATTTTTACGGATGTATTAGGCATGAAACGTGCAGCAGCGAAGTTTGTTCTAAAATTGGTAAATTTTTAGCAAAAACAACGTCGCATGGACATCGCTCAAGAGATGTTGACGGCGTTCAACGACGATCCAGATTTGCTCTAAAAGGTCATAACTGTTGACGAATCATGGGAGTATGGCTATGACATTGAAACCAAAGCTGAATCATCCCAATGGAAGTGTTTAGGAGAGCCAAGACCGAAAAAAGCACACCAAGTTCGGTCAAATGTGAAGGTTTTGCTCACTGTTTCATGATGTGGTGCATCATGAATTCTTGCCACAAGGTCATACGGAATACTACCTTGAACTTATGCGCCGATTGCGCGAAGCAATTCGTCAGAAACGCACAGAATTGTGGGAAAACCAATCATGGATTTTGCACCATGATAACGCATCAGCGTGCGTGCGTGAGTTTTTGGCCAAAAACGAAATCGTAATCATGTCTCAACCACCGTATTCACCGGACTTGGCCCCCGCTGACTTTTTCCTCTCCCCAGAACTAAAGACACCGATGAAAGGTAAGCGTTTTGCTACGATTGAGGATATAAAAGAAAAATCGAAACAGGAGCTGTTGACGATACCAAAAAGCCCGTTTCAGAAGAGTTTCGAGGATTGTGAATTATATCTGAGGGGGGTTACTTTGAAGGGGACAAGATAATTATCGATAAATAATTAAATACTTTTTGAAAAAAATTTAAAATAACGGTTATTTTTTGATCACACCTCGTACATAGAGATGGATCAGCTAAACTTTATGCATCGATACGGTTAAAGTGTTTAACTAAAAAGCCAAATAAACCAGATTCAAAATACAGATTGTTGTCACGTCTTTCTAATTTGTAAAGTTAAGAATTCCCTTTATATAATCCATATAGAAAGCTCTTAGAGAGGAAACAACGAACATTTTAGAGAGGTCAAGCAAAGTCATTTCTCGAGAGAAAAAACTATGACTCAGATAGCAAAATATTTGCGGAGAGCGGCTTTAAAGGGATTCTGTACAAAATATCCTGTCACTTACTTACTTCTTCAACTTATTTATAAAATAATGGATTTATTTATTTATTGCTTTTAAAATATAATTCTTTAAAGAAAATATAAAAATTATTTGCTACTACGACTTAAGCCACAAATTGCTTAAAAAATAAACATCTTTGGTTTCAAAATTCATTAGAAGGTTATGCCATCATTCACTTGAAAAAATGCTCAAATACCTTCGAAAACCGCACATGATTACTTTTTTATAATTTTATTGTTCTTGCCTATCTATAACTGATTCGCCGTGGGAATATTTCTTTAAAAAATTTTAAATATTCCAATCGTTTGAATAACATGCATAGAAGCGTGGTCAAAAGTATGATGAAATCGGTACGGCGTTTTAAAATATATTTTAAGAGACCAGAGAGAGTTTGTTTTTAAGATTATGATGAAATTTTTTCTCAATATGTATTTATAATTTCATTTACTTTTAAATTAATAAGCAAAACGTGATTTCAAATTTGTTTTTATTTTTTTTAACACAATTAAATTTGTTTTTATTTACAGAATACACCACCGAAAAGACGTTTAAGCAATATGTTTAAAAGAAAGTAAAAAAAGATAACAAAAACTTGTTGCTTGTTATTGTTGTTGCCGACTTGTATGTGAATGTACTTAGAAATCCTGTCGAAATTGTAAGCATACAACATGTCCTGTTTTTAATACTGTCGTCCTATTAAATGTATATGTGTGATGATTTATTTATTATAGTATTATAAACAGTGTCAGATATAATATTAAGGATCGCATTAAATTTATAATAATTATTTGAAATTTTTATTTACTAGTCATTTAGTTTATTTACTTTCAGTCAGACTTAATGGATCAAAAATTTTTATGAAAATAACTGAAAAACATTTGAAAAATTAACGAATACCAACTGTATATCGAATTCGCCCCAGAAGTCCCTATAGGCCAGTAGATAGTGTGTTGGCTTATTAGACGCAAGGCCACGATTCAAACTCGAAGTCAGACATCTCGAAAATATTTCTTCGACGACTTCCTCTCAGCAGTCTTTTGGCAAAAACTTGTGAGAGTAAATAAAATTGCCATGAAGAGTTTCTCAACAATCTACCGTTTGTAGCCGACTTTAAACTGTAGATAACACCGCTTATGCATAAAAATTAACACACAACATAAGTGGTGTAAGAAACTAGGGCATAATCCCGACTGAAGGGTTGTAATAACAATTTAAGTATCGCATATTTAGAGATGCTTTGTATTTTTAAACCTTAAACGACTAGACTGATGTCTCATCCTTCCAGTAGCAACTTCTAGTTACTACCAACTAAGAAATTTATGTTAAAAAAATTATTTTTAAGAAGTAAAATCTTAATCTATAGTTTCCAATTGCCATCTGTAATATCTATTTTGGGCACATGCCAAAATAACTGAAATTCTGCTGCTTTACATACATAATCGAACTACAAGTATTACGATCGCTTGAAACAGCTTGTTTATAGAAAGTAGACTACCCTTTTGTTCAAATCAATATTCACCCCACTGTGTTACTCGCAAATGGGTGTCACTTTCTTTTGAATACTGCGCAGTTTTTGAGGCTGTTATCATGAATCAACTAGTTGTGCAGAAAGCGGACCCTATCTTATTCAAATGGGTTCAAATCAACATTCACTCACTGTGATACTCCCAAATGGGGTTCAGATTTTTTAGCATCCTTCTGAATACTGCGCAGTTTTTGAGGCTGTTATCTTGAAACAACTTGTTGTACAGAAAGCGGACCCTTTCGTATTCAAATGGTGTCAAATCATTATTCACTCACTGTGATAGACGGGAATGGGTTTCAGATTTTTAGCATTCTTTTGAATATTGCACACTTTATGGAGCCTGTTATCTTACTATTAACAGACCTGGGGAACAAGAAAGTTAAATTGTTTCGGGCGTAAATGGCAGAACCTCAAGATATTGTTTCATTTACTGTGATGATCTGTGAAGATCTATGCCTACTAAACTGTCAATAAGCACGCAGAACAACGGAAACTTTAACAAATCATATGAGAGCATGTTTTTTTTATTCAAAGGACACTTTCATTGGCGTTTCCTAATTTGCGAATAAAGTGAAAATAAATTATCAATATTGGTTCAGTTGTGGATGGCAGCCGAACTTGTGGTAGTTGCCAATAAATTTATTTTTTAAGAGTGGTATTTTTATTGCCCTTTATTATACACATTTATTGGCGACAGGCAATGCAACTGAAATTTAGTTGTTAGTCCTAATCGTGCCATAAATGTTTGTAAAATTACTACTCTCGTCATTCCTATTATACGGTTTCAGTAGAATTGTACGAAAACACATAATGTGCTATAAAATGGCTTAGATAAAGCCTTAAAGGAATTCCTTAGGACCACTAGAGGAACTAGTTGGTAGATATTAATACATGTGATGTCTACCGAAACGAAAAGGCCAGGAAGTGCTAGAGATTTTAATTTTTTTATATTTATTTTGACACTCTATGGCTGCTTCAGGAGTGTCTTTGTAAATTATTTATTACGATATCTGTTTTATAGTTTTTAATTTTTCATCCATTGTTTACGAAATTTAACTGATTGCTAATTTAGATTTTTGATTGTAATTAAAAAGATCACATATTTTATTTTACAATGAAAATGTTGATCCTCTAATAATATTTTCGACACTATATAATGTAGTTTATTGTTGTTTAAGTATCTTACTAATTTAATTTAATTTTAATCTACGATGTTATTGTAAAAATATTTGTACAACTTCAAAACGAAATCCTTGATTTAAATTAACTTCTGTAAATTTTCCACATTGTTTATATTGTATAGAAATGATTAACTTTATGAGTTTGTTTGTTTTTTGTTTTTATAAAATTAAAAATATTTAAAAAAAAATGTAATGCAGAAAAAGAAAGTTTCTGTTTAAAAAATAAAAATTGTTTTTTGTTTTTGTTTCTGCGTTTCTACAATATTATTATAAATGACAAGTTTTTGTTATTGCCGCCGCTAAGAAAAATAACAAAATTTACATCTGTTTAATATGTATTTGTTGCTCTTGTTGTTCTAGTTCTAATTTAACTATTAGTGTAAACATGTTGTTTATATTTTTTCGAAGAACATTTAAACTATTTTGTTTTTATGTTCATTAATCTCATATGAAGCCAACCAATATGTATTACTCATGTTTTTGTTTTTCTTGTTTTAAGAAGGAGGCTCGTTCATTTCAACTTGAATTACATTCACTCTCTATTTATAGTTTTCTCTACTAAGTTAAGTTTATGTATAAATTCTACATTTTTTTTTTTTAAATAAATTTATAGTTGAAGGTCTTTTCTTGTTTTTGTTCGAAAAGCAAAAAACAAACAAAAATGAATGAAAAATATTTATGTTTTGATTTAAAAATATTTATTGAAGTTTCTAAAAATCAGGTGAGCTTCATATGACGTTGGTGTGGTGTTTATTATTTCATTAAGCTTATTAGTTGAAAATATCGATTCTTATTTATTATGTATTTTTCTTGCATTTATTTAAAATCCTGTTTTTTATACTTATTATAGATCTAGATTTCATATTCAAATTCAATTGCGTCTTGTTGTTTTGCTGCTGTATAGTAGTGTCATTTTCGTATTACATTTTCTGAATGTCTCTGTATTCGTAAGGCAATAACAAAGATGATTCAGCAGAAATTTTTTGTACAATACAATTTTACATAACTGTCTGGAATAACTGCAACAGGTGCAATACAAATAATTAAATTCATAAGAAACAGTATTTTCAAATTATTAAAAAAAAAAAAAGAAAATTCCCACCCATATTAATAGTTTTGTGGAGTTTCACCGCAATTTGATGAATAAAGGGAAAGGAAAATTAAAAAATAAAAAAGTTTAAATATTTGGCGTATTACGTAAAGAAACAAAAATAGAAAAACGTAGAATTGGCGTTGGGTTAGAATTCTAGCCTACAAAAGAGAACTAGGTCCAAGGAAAGATGTAAATTTTCATCATAATTATCAAAGTTTAAAAATATAATATGAAATCGCCTTAGTCTAGTAGGTAAGGCCACGGTTCAAACTGCCGGACATCTCGAACGAAACGAAATATGAAATATATTTCTTCGCTGAGTTCCTCTCAGCAGATTTCTTGCACAAAGTCGTAAATAAATTTGGTACAAAAAGTTTCTCAAAAATCTTTAAAATGTGCGATCCTACCACTCATGTACATATAAAATTAGCACACACAATATAAGTGGTGGAAAAAGCTAGTACGTAATCCAGACTTAAGAATTGTAATGACCAATTATGTACGTATGTATGTATGTAAAAATTATATACACGACTATTCAGCAGCTAAACATTTCATCGAGAAATCGGGAGAATAACATTAACAACGAACGCCAGGCAGCATCTTCTCTTGAGAAACAGATCAGCTCTCCACCACTATACCGAATACATTTTCACAAAAGACGTTGGTTGTTTCTATGCATAAAATGATAGGAGTACAACGGGTCAATTCGACCTGCGGGTGCTGTACTTGTCTTAATTGACAAGTACACGTCCTCTAACCTAAGATAGGAACCCTAGCAATTTAAAATATAGCACTGCATATCAACAACATTTTGGTTACAAAACGTTAATTAACGCAACTGAAAAAATGCAAAGAAATAATAGTAAGATGATGGACTTGCTTTGTGACAGCTCTATTATCCTTAAATATTGTCCATAATGCCATAATGGAATAAAATAAACACGGAATTCACAGAAATAAGTAATTTTCTACACATGATTTTTATCATTATTTAATCATTTTTCTTTTTCTTCAGCAGTTTTAAAAAAGGGCAGCTGAAGCACATTTTTGTTTCCTGGATATCAAAATGCTATGGATAGCTTGTTCAGTTCGGAAGGTTTCGATTTTGACATGGAAGTTAAAGACCGTTATGGGCGATGATAAATTCCAGACATTACTCAATGAAGATTGTTTGTCAAAATCGAGGGAAATGATTAAAATCATTGAGTACTACTTAAGCAGCAGGATGCTTTCAACTATTCTTCTGTTTGAAATCGAATCGTATGGAAGCCTAACTAAGTAAGCAAATCAAACATGAATATAATTGGCGGCAAGGTATGCTCGTTATTATTTTAATTTATTTATTTATTTATTAATTACAATACAACTACAAATTATATTCTAATTTTATACGAGCGGAGTAACTTGACCATATGCTCGGTGTTGTGTCACAGACCAGAGTCTCTGGTGGGAATCGAACCCATGACCCTCACGCTAATAGTCTAGCACACTACCCACTAGACTACCAGGGCACCCAGCCTATTTTTATTTTTTTATGTTTCTTTATTATTCATACAAAACTTGAAGTTGAAAAATTAAAGGTTTAAATAGGCTCAATGAAAGGTTTATTTCTTTGTAAAGGATTTATCAAATCAGTTTCAGTTTGTTTTAGAAAAGTCTTTAAGTTTAGTTGGAAACGTGAAAATGATTCCAAGTTGAGCAAATAATCATTAAGGGAAGATTTCTTTATTGGCGTTACTAGTGCCTATTACGAACAGGCGAAACAGAGAAACACGATTACAATAATAAATTGCTATGTGTAACTCTACTGTTAGACTCTTTATATAATAACTACGGTAATTTTTGCCCGATTTGATCAAATGAAGTTTCAAACTTTTTACAAGATAATGCACTTTCAGAATGCCATCACTTATTTCATATTTTTTAATTAAAGTTTGCTACTGTGAATGGACGAACTTGAAAAAATAGGAAAAAAATTCGAATTTGTAAAGTTTACTTCATCAAACCTCATAGAATATTAAGCCAAATAATATATATATATATATATCGTTTTAAAGGCCCATCCTTCTCCTTTCTAATAACGTTTAAATTGTGAACATCGGTTCAGAAATGTTTGTGTAATCAATAAATTTGTGCGTAAAGTAAAAAAAAAACAGTTTTTGTCAAATAAAACAAGTTTGGAGGAGGGTTCAAGAAATATAAAAAAATGTTTTTGATTTCTACTCAACAAAACTCACAACTTACACTATGTCATTAGTTGGGTGTATTTCACTTGTTTTATTTTGTAGCATAGTGTTATTTAACTAATAATCAAGTTAATATGAGTAATAGTTACATACAGATTTATCTCCATTTCCTTTTATTACATCTTAAGCATTTCAATTTCTGAACAGTCTATTAAATTTGTTAATTGAAATTCTATACGGAGAGCCCTAATTAGGGTTAGAGTTTATAAACTATACGAATAGTATAGAATTAGAAATTTGTTAACAAGTAGTAATTATTTAACTAATAATAAAATTAATTGCAAAAAAAAAATACAAAAATTATAATATCGATCGTATATGCAAAAATTAATTGATAATAAACTAATAATACATGGTAGAATTGTGTTAATGAATTAGTAATTCAATAAATAATTGCAAGCAATTTGAAACAAAAATTTTCAACTGCCCTACTGAACTCCGATCACTTACTTAACGGTTGTTCACTGTGGGTAATTAACTTTAAAGGCGTTATACGATATTGAAAATTAACATTAAATTATTCGGTACGATTTCGATGGTATAATTGAATTTCTGGAAGGTTATATAGATGTAATGGTAATAAATTAAATGTTTCTATAAAGTACTCTTTGGCATTTGCTTGGAATCATATATATACTATATTTTGAATATGCGGAAGAAATAAAATTTGTTTCGTTTTTAACTGTAATTCTTGCTTAATGGATCTGCTGTTTAAAATCACATGCTTAGGAGCATCATCACATACATACATAGCTGATCATTACAATCCTTCAGTCAGGATTATAACCTAGCTTCTCATACCAATTACGTTTATACATGAGTGGCGGGACTTTAAAGTCGACTCCAAACGACAGATTTTTGAGAAACTTATTCATGGCAATTTTATTTTCTATCAGAGTTTTTGCCAGAGATCTGCTGAGAGGAAAAAAGAAATATTTTTTCATATTTCGTTTTGTTGGAGATGTCTGGCATGGGGTTTGAATTAATAAAAAATAATAATGCTTTCTCTCCTTTATCAAATCAACTGATTTCAGAAAGAAGCAATTTTTCAGTATTTGTAGATAACAGAGTCACTTCCTTGTTGTCCTGTCCATAAATACAATCCAATACAAACCTATCTTCATAACTTACAGCACGATTTTCTTTATGAAATTTCTTTTTATTTGCTATTTAACGGGGTATCAATATATACCCATTATTATTAATAGTTTTTTTTTATTTGGATTTCTCTCTAGATCTAATTCTTCTACAACTTTTCTTTAGTTCTTTGGTCTAGAATTAACTTCACACTTTAGAGCATTTCTTAACAGATTACAAAGCACCTACAACTTGAATGCTCATTTGTAGAGATTATTAAACAAGTACTACATATCAAATAAAAAAAAAGTCCCATTCTTATGGAGAACATTTTTTCAACCACAGAAAGCCTTTTATTTGTCACTTATGGGAAACCTCTCATTGAGATGTTTGATTTTATATTGTCTGCCCTTATTCGAAATGATCTACAGATTTAAAAAATTGTTTTCTTAAAAAGTACTGCCAGTTTTAAATTCTCTAACTTGGTTAAAGGTATTGTTAACAATATAGTTGCAAATCTAGACTTTAGCCCAGAAGATCGTTGGACAGCTCAGCAGATTAATGGCGAATATTGGATGCCCGTTACCGGCGAGACGGAGACTCCTGATGGAGGTTGGAAACAGCATTATGCTCTATGGGAGCGAAATTTGGTCCGAAACACTAGGGTTTAAAAAGCGGGAAAACATCCTTGTATCGGTACAGAGAACGGCTGCATTGCGTATCACGTCGGCATATCGTACACTGTCCGCCCCAACCGTACTTATAATAGCAGGTACAATCCCTGTGGATCTGCTGGCAGCAGAGAGGATAAAGATTTGTAAGGCGAAATCGGCTGGAAATTTCTTGAGGGAAAACACCATTTCAAAATGGCAACGACAATGGAGCGATGAAGTTAGAGGAAGGTGGACAGCGAGACTTATTCCGGACATAAAGCCATGGATTGGTCGGAAATTTGGAGAGGTAAATTACTACGTTACATAGATGCTAACGGGTCATGGATATTATAGAAAATATCTGCACAAAATGGGCAAGACCGCCTCCCCTTACTGTCTTTACGAGGAAGGAGAGGTAATTGATGATGCAGAGCACACTGTTTTCGAAAGTGTACGCTGGCAGAGCTATCGCTCTGTACTGGCGTCAATAATTGGAACGATCACGAGCGCTAACATTGTCGGGGTTATGATTGCGAGAAAACTGGGCCTCAGTGGCGAATTACGTGCAGCGCATTCTAAGACTGAAAAAGAGAGATCTTGAGGCTGCAGAACATGTAAGCACGCCGGCATAGATGATACTGACACACGCGTCAAACGAAATTCTAAACAGGGATCTGGACGAAAGGAATAGTGGAAACACTTAGATGTCTCCTCAACTTTCGACACGCAATCCGGACGCGGATATAAGCACGCAAGGGCCAAAGGGTCAAAAGGACTCCGCTCCGAAGTAATACCACCGTAGTTCCGGAGTGGGCACAACAAGTCCACGAGGACAGGGGGGAATTTCGTGGGTGAGGGCCCCACGTACTGAGAATGTGACGACTTCCTCTATGGTGCGGTTAGGTACATTTACCCCACCTCGGCGGAAAAAAATACTAGACTTTAGTGAACAGTAAGACCTTCTATTCCTTAAAAATTTCGTTTGAGGACATTAGCAATCGTGTGCAGAATGATCGTTTTCCATGTATTCGCTTACGGATAGCTGTCTTGTATGTAAATATAAAATCTAATCTTTTCAGAGGGAAGCTGTCACTCTCTACCCATCTTGTATTTGGATACTAATGAAAGTCATGCTCTGGGGTTGAAGAGAACAACAGGCTTTATGAAATGAAATTTTTATGTTTTTATGCCGTTTTGTTGTGAATAAATTTGCTCATTTACTACTCCTACTCTTTATCAAGGAGTACTGACTAATCTTTCTATGATCAATATTCTCTCTTGCGATCTGTGGATTTCTTTTTAGAGGGGAAATAAAGTCTCTTAATTTAAAAATCCGAAAAACAATGATAAACATATTGTCATTTCCTCCTCGACTGCTTTACTTTGTAATCACTGAACTTCACTGCGTTATTATACAAAAAGCAACTTAGCGATATTAACAGGATTAACATTAGTCTGAAGCCCACACAAACGAAGTGGAGAATAGAATAAGAATTGAAAATGATACATTTAACAAATTTATCAAGGCGCTATGCTCATTTTACAATGGTTGGGATAACGTGGTATGCAATAGCTTTTACGTCATTGTTTATGAGATAACATTTTTAATACGAAATTTGTCAATTAATAGAATGGTAAGCTTCCCTCTTTTTTGTTAGGTTTAAAGTCGTAAAATGTAGAACCATTTGTTCTATCCATAGCATATTTAAATTTAATTTTACTTTATTTTTTTAAAGGCCTATAATAATAATTTTATTTAAATGCGATGCAAAAATATGCGAATATAAGAAGCGTGTGCGACAACAGCATCATTATGAGACTAATAAATAGTAATAGCGAGTAGTAATAATACTGAGTCAATAGTGGCACTATCTAACGAATTTCTCTTCTTATGTTATCTATAATTTCCCCTCTAATGTTATGTTATTTAAAGAAATTTAATCACATAAATATTTGTACAAATCTAAATTTTTTATCTTTTTCGGAATTTACGAAAACTAAACGATTACAAATAATCTTTTAGAGGGAATTAGAAACAAATTTGATATGAGCATTGATTTAAGAAAATTAGATCGATAGCAAAACAATATTCTTTTCAACATTTTATAAAAAAAAGAATATTTTTGTTGTTGACAACAGTATAATAGTTTGTGATTTCTGTTATTGTTTTTATTTTTTTCTTTTTTCTTGCTTTAGACAGGCACACACACAGACAACAGCAATTGTTACAGTCACTATCACCACTAGTGTAAGCTTGACTTGGTTTTAAGGGTGGTCGTCTTGTATCGTTGTTTTCTTAGCCGGTGTACTAACTGGTTGTTTGTAGTTGTTTAAGCCATCGTTGATCGCGTGTGCTCACACATAGACACATAAAAAACGATCTAATGAAATCGAAAAAAACCGATATAAGCAGCAACTCAGCAATACAAAAGATCAGTTTAATCTCAACACAGAATTCAAAAAGTTTGAATTAAAAAACAAAAGAAAGCAAATTCAATTATCTTTTTATTAAGATATTTAACACAAAAAAAGAAGTGTGAAACAAGTGTTTTCAAAAAGGAAATTAAAACTAAAGAAAAGAAAAATAAACAAAAAAAACTTTCCTTCCAGCTCAAATGCTCGTTTGGAATGATAATCAAGATACAAATTTTAAGTTTATTTGAATACCACATCGTTTTTGTAAAACTGCTTTAAAACAGAGTGAAAAGGAAGGACATTTTGAAATAATATTTTTTATTTTCTTTGGCTATCTACCTATTACCACTAAGAATAAAAAAGGAGAATATTTTATTTATTGTCGTATTTGAAGAACATAATTTTGGATAAAAGAAATTTACATACAAAAGAAAATCTTGTGTGATAATGCTTACAACTGGTTTGGAAAACTCTCTTATAACATCAGCCCCCTCCTCGAACGCAAAAGGACGCCGTACATCATGGAATATAAAGTCTTCGATATTGGCTAAAAATACGCTTAATCGTATACGTTATGTCGTGGAATCGTTAAAGATTAAACCAAATCCAGCCAAACCAATGATACCATTATCCATAGGTAAGTTTGTTATTATTATTAAACAACACTTTATTCATAAATTAGAATATTAAAGTAGAATTTTGAACCAAGCGGTATTTTAGAAAATGTTTAGTTTAAAGGGCGGTAAGAAAGATAAAGATCGTTGTCGCCGTAGTCTAGTAGGTAGTGTGGTCGCTTATTAGACGTAAAGCCTGGGTTCAAGTCCCAGGCCAGACATCAAAACTAAATGTAAAAAAAAAATATTTCTTCGGCGATTTCCTCTCAGCAAATTTCTGGCAAAAACTCTGAGAGTAAATAAATCTGCCATGAAAAAGTTTCTCAAAATCTGTCGTTCGGAATCGACGTTAAACTGTACTTCCCGCCACTCAAGTAGAAAATTAAGGCACACAACATGAGTGGTGTGAGAAACTAGGCCAAAATCCCGACTGAAGGGTTGTAATGGCCAATTATGTATGTATGTATGAAAAAGTTGATTTATATGCTAAACATTGATGAAATTTTAAAAATACGGAGATTCAAAAAGTCATCCGTATCTCTGCTGGAGAAAGAAAGAAATTCAATTGCTTGTCCAACAACGCACTAGCCTTTATAGCCAAAAACAGAATTGTAAATGAATGTGTATGTATAAATGACAATGAAAATAAAGAGAACAGAATAAGGGAATATACACAGAAATTTTTAAATGAATTTTGTTTCGGAATCTCAAATATACTACGAAAAGTACATGCTATTTCCGTGTTGGTCTTAATTGCGAACACAGGAATTACGATTAATCCCCATATAGAGCATAATGGTCTTGTAAATATGGCCTACTGCCTTTTGCCAAGTTCCCCTATAGGTACAAGGATGTCCAAAAAATCTCTAAGAAAATGTGTGTGGATAATTATTTTTTTTTATCGCTTAAGATTCGCTTAGGCAAACTACTTTTTTAACTAGTTTTTAATTTTAAAAATTTAAATTTTATTCAAACTAGTCGAAACTAGATGCGTAAAACGTATCACTTAGATTATTGTTATTTTTTGTTTGCAAAGTAATATATTTGACTATTAAATATGCGGATATACAGATAGCTTCATCGAATAAATTGATTTGGAATGTTTTTAAAAAAATGTTTGGCTCTTAAAATACAATATTTATCGAATAGTCGCAAAAACTTTCATTTTTTATACGAGTATTTTGAAATTAACACGAGAATAATAACTTTTAAACATTTGAGATTCTAACTGAATATGGGAAAGGCTTGCAAGCCTATAGGGGAATTTTCTAAAGTGAATCTGTTCTAGATATAATGGAACTATAGAACTATGTATCATCATATGAACAATTTCGAAATCCCTACTTGTTGGAGACGTTACAGATCATACATCATATATTATTTCGAGATAGGAGCTTTCGTTTTAAGGAGGGATATTATACATAATTTCTTGTGAATCTGTGTGATTCTAAAAAGGCAGACCAATTGGGTTCAACTCAATTGTATTATGAACTCTGAATAACCAGGTCAGACATCTCCAACAAAACGAAGTATGAAAATATATTTCTTCTTTCTCTAAGAATAAATAAAAATTGCCATGAAGTTTTTAAAAAAATCTGTCGTTCGGAGCCGACTTTAAACTGTCGACCCCGCTAATCATATACAAAATTATTACATACAACATATGTATATGGTGTGAGAAGCTAGGTCGTAATCTTGACTGAAGGGTTGTAATGACCAATGTATTTATGTTATGTATGCAAAGGCATGGCACTACCGGATTGCGAACATATTTTCAGGTTTGGTTAATGAATTCATAGTTTTCTCTAAGGAGAAAGAAAAATTGGAGTAAACCTGAAACAAAGGTAGAAGCTTCCAAATAAAAAGCATATGACTGTTAGATTCCTATGCGAAAGTTTTCAAAGACTGCTGCTCTGCTGAGCCGACTTTTAAAAAATTTAGTATAAATTCCAATTATTCAATATACCATGCCTACTTTTACTTTGGAGGTTTCACTAGATTAGAATATCAAATTAAACGATCGGAACTTTATGGAGAAATGTTCGTGCTTTTCATGCGTAACTTACAAAGACAATTGGATAGGGTCCTATGCGAATTGAACCAACTTTAAAACGCCGTCACAAGTGCGATTACAGATACATTTGAATAGAGAATCACGGAAGATATGGGCGACATACATGCATATTAATAAATAAAGGGATGGTAAAAACACTCGTAAGACACCTTATTCTCGTTTCTAGTCCAGAGTTTTATAGAACTACTTTTGACATCTTCTTGTTATAAAGACTATCGGATGTAATACACTCGTCTAGGTTTACTAGGTTTAATACGCTCGCGGACGGTAAAAATTTCAGAGCGCTACAAAAATAGACAAGCAATTAAAATTGAACTAAAACGTCCTATTTTTACTTAGAAATGTAAATGAATTACAAAAAGGAAGGTTTTGCTAAAATTAAATGAATAAAAATGGACTTTAAAATTTGAATGCTATTGCATTCACGTCACTTTTCCATCACACTTTAAAGTGAATGCTATGTCATTCACATCCACGAACATGCAAAGAATAGCTGATGTTTTTAGCATTTGTTCTAAAAAATATGTAAAATTAATTTTTTAATATTTTGCTGCCAAGCTCTACTGTATATTGTTTACATAATTAATTAATATAACCGATATTTGCTTTAATCTGAAAACTATTTAAACTAGCACAGGTGAATTAACATTCAAATTCTTTCTATTGTAGAATTTTTATAATTTTAATCCGGTTTCGGTAAACTACTAACGATGTAAATCGTATTTTTATTACATCACGTGCCTAACATATGTGTAATATAATACCTCCAGTGGAAAAATTTGTCACAAGCCCATATTAGCAAAGGTTAATATACCTTTAAAAACTATACAACAACTGTTTAAAAATATTTTTGTTAATAAGACTATGCCCGTCTTTACACAAAATCGAAATTTTAACATAAATTTACGTTTTTTAATAAGATTTTATCTTTTTTTTCTATTTATTATAAAATAACTCTTAATTAAATATTAAATAAACTTTAATTTGCATTAAAAAAAATTTATATTCTTTATCGTGTCTATTTTTTTTTCATTTGAATATAAGAAATTTGCGTATATTTTTTCATCAAATATTGGCTAAATGTGAACGTCCGTTTATTTCTTGTACCAGAATTTTCTTAACAACATATATGCACAAAAACAATCTTCTTATGGTTGATTTCGAAACGAATTTAATAAGATATTTTGCATACGCATAAAATTTAAATATTAAAACCTGTTCACCTGTTTTGAAAAAACTGCGTGATCATTGTCAGTGTATTTTTAGTATGTTTTCGTTTTTTGTGAATATGTATAAATAATTAATGCTCTATTAAAACCAATATTATTTGCATATAAGGACTGGATTTCAAATAACTATTGAAAAACAAAATATTTTAACAAATAACGCATCATCATAGGAATATTTTTAATTAACATTTTTATAAAAAATAAAAAAAAACAAACGTAGATTGAATTTTGAATCATTTAAGCGCGTGGCACAATAAAAAAACAAGTTGAATTATTTTCGAAAATAAGTTATTTTAATTCTCTTTAGGAAGAGTATTGAAATAGTAAGTCAGTGGTTGCTAAACTGGCTTTAATAATAAGAATATATTTTTTTTAATTCTTGGCTCTTTTAAATTTGAAATTAAAATTTTCCTTTAAAAGAATACAGTTCATCCTTAATTATCTGAGCACACATATATTCGCATAAATTCAAATTGCAAACTGTTGTTATTGCGGAATCTGCTGATACAATTCAATAAAATATTTTGTAGTTTTTATGCAAACTGTGATTAATTAATCCATGAATAGTCAATCATATTATTTTACCCAAAATCCTCGTTGGCCACAGGAAACTGTAGTCATCCTCCAGCAACACATATAAACATTAATTGCGCAATTAAGACATTTTATGCAATTAAGGTCCTAATTTAATTTAAATTATCCTTTAAACACCCAAGTAATAAATTACACAATTATGTAGTACGTATTGCCAATATCCAAGTTGGAAATAAGCCGTCAAATGCTTATTAAGAAAACTAAATTGAACTATGTGTGAACACCAGATTTGATAATTTAATTGTAATGAAGTAACTGCTGAGATCTGACATTCTTGACCGAGGTCCCTAATATAAGGACTGCTGCAATAGCAAGATTTATTTTGGATTCGAGATAGTTTCGTTCAGGGAACGTTTAAGCCCCGAATAGAATATATTGTGGTATCACTGTGTGCCTAAATGCTGGCCTAAGTGGGTCCTCTTCCTTTAAGGGGAATCCGTCCTCTAACCTAATTAATGAGATCACTCTAGGTCGCTGCAAAATGTCACTTCTTGTACTTCTGCAATTTCCCTAGGAATTTTTAATTTTTGGCACAAAAGCCTACAAGAATTTATGGAAAAAATAAAAAACTTCACCCCGAATCGCGATCATAAAAGTCCGTGTATCACACGAGAAGAGATATTAAACCCGCTCCAAATTACAACATGGCGGGCGAAGTGTTTGAGCTGGAGGCGTCATTAAATTTTTGTTCGGAAGCGGCAAAAGGATTTCTAAGAGAAATACTCTCGCATCTTAACTGTTGAAATTTTACCTAGAGAGCTGGATTTCCATGTCACCTAGTATCTCGCTTTGCTGAGTTACACTGTCTATGTTAATAAATCTCAAACTCTTGAAATCCTCAAAGAGAATATCAGCCTACAATAAGGGTAGCATCTGCTGGGAGTTCTAGCAAGATATTGGCGGTTTTTAAATTTTTTTAAGAACATTTTAGACATTGAAACAACCTAATCAGAGAGAAGTAGAGTTTTTCAATTATAATAAAATTACGGTCAAAGATTTCGGTTGGCAAATTTTGCGTCATCTTGTACTAGGACCCTGACCGATCAACGCCTTTAAACAGAATTATCTTTGTTAAAAATGACCGCAATGGACTCTGGAGTATAGATGCAAGGAAATGCAAGCCTAAGCATTTACTTGACATGCAATACATTTAGAGATTCAGCAGGTCAGTTGCCATTAAAAAATGCTTTTGAAAAATAGTGGTATTATATTGTTTTTAATATCATTTTCTAAACACCCATATCTTCGCTAAATCTGAATCTAAATTCTTTAATCTACGAATAAAATATAAAAAACAAATTGCGTATATAAAACAAATAAAATTATATAATCGAGATTCAACTGTATACAAAGAAAAAACTAAAGCATTTCAACAGATGTGAACACAAACAAATAAGAAGAATATAAGCAAGTGAATGAGCACAAAGCGATAAAAATTTAAATTTTATGCAAATTAATATGATCTGGATTGTTTTCGAATATTGATTTAAAAATATTTTTGAATTTTATTTTAATTTTTGCAAAAATATTCAAAAACAGAAGAAAACAAATTCGATTACACAAACACTTTGGGGGTATGTCAACACATGCTGGACATACATACATACTTTAAACGATTGATAGGTTGTTTTTCTCTGTATTTGTTATTAACATCAACGCCATTTTTTATGTTAAATTTTAAAAACTTTTTTTTTGTTTAAAATCTATGTATACAATCATTAAAACAACACACCTTTTAATTTCAACCAATCACAGCCGGGTTTAGAGAGCCTCTCTTTGAGTTTAAAAGAATAATTCACTGTGTGTTGTACGTTTTGTTTAACAGTGAGCAAACATATTTCACCGTTACTAGTAGCGGAAGTTGTAACAGTTACTATCTGTAGCTTTTCGATTGAAAATAATAAATATTAGCCCTATATTTTATTAAATACAATAACAAAAACAATATAATATTTAAGGTTTTAAAAACATGTTTTTGTGCTTTTTTTAATTCAGAACCAGATGTATACACTTTTTGATTTCTGTAATTTGAATAAAATGCGGTATCACTTGAATTAGTTGTTGTTGTAGTTGATGTTATTGTTATTGTTTCACATTTAAAAGCCGGTGCAATTTTTGTTTTTTTCATTTCTTAGTATTTTTATTTAATTTTTTTGTCGTTAAACTGCGCATTTAAAGTTGGAACTCTTGTGTTCATTTCTGTAGCCATGTAGCCTATCGTGTATTTTAGCTTTTCAAACTTTAATATCGCTTTACCAGATCTTTGGAAATTATAACCTTACTTTTCAAATAGGCCTCGAGCCTCATTATAAAAATATTCTGTCAGATAATTGAAGTTTATAGGTATGAGAGAGAGGAGAGAAGAATTGTGTGGGCTTGAAATTAAGTCCACAGTTCCTGAGATTATTCGTAATTATTAGGTAAATTCGCGGAACTTCTTTGAAGAAGTCGCCGTTGTCTAGTAGGTAGTGTGTTGGCTTATTAGACGAAAGGCCCGAGTTCGAATCCCAGGTCAGAGATTAAAATGAAATATGAAAAAATATTTCTTCCGCGACTTCCTCTCAGCAGATTTCTGGCATAAACTCTGAGAGTAAAAATTGCCATGAAAAAGCTTCTCAAAAAATCTGTCGTTCGGAGTCGACTTTAAACTGTAGGTCCCACCACTCATGTATAAAATTAACGCACACAACATGAGTGGTGTTGAGAAGCTTGGCCGTAGTCCTGACTGAAGGGTTGTAATGATCAATTATGTATGTATCTGAAGGAATACCAGCATTTAGATCCATTGTGATATCACCATCAATATTCTACCTGGGTATCAAACATACCCTAGGTTTAGAAACCAACTCGAATTTAAAATAAACCCTGCTCGGACAGTATTCTCTATATCAGAGAGCTCTATCAGGAAAGTCAGAAAGTGAGATATCGAAAATGTTCTTTTTGGCACAAAATCAGGACACTGAATCATGAGGTGTCTCATATTCCTCATTAGATACACAGCTTCTGCAGAAATTAGAAGAGAATGTCAAGTCTTTCAGGATGTGTACGAAAAGAACAGTGGCCCGTAAGAATTGCAATTGTGCAGTGGATCGCAATGCTATTTAAGATCTATACATGTCCAACAGACTCTAGCAATACTGCATGTAGCCTCCTGCTACCAATAAGATTGATTGTGTGAGATATTATCGAAATGATTGAAAGCCCTATTGATGACATTATGTGTGGAATATAATATCGTTCAAATGTCCGCCATGTCTTCTCTGAATATTCAACTTTCTATGACTCTGGCGCATAAATCAGCTTGAATTTGGGTTATATATGATTTGAGAACCCAACAAGAAAATTTCTAACTGAAGGAAATCACTCGATGTCGGTGACCAGTACATAACATATTAACTTGTTACATGAGTAGCGTGGCACGTAGTACCGGCCTGTTGAAACCATATGTCGTTGCTGTCCAGATCATTCAATGCAGGCCAAAAAAAAAGGTGATAATCATCGATCTATAGTACCGGCCAACTTTATGCCCAAAACAATATAGGCCGATGACCCTGCCAGCTCAAAACTGACACAAAACAGCGACTTTTCGGTATGATTTTTGAGCTTCTGGATCTCATATGGATTGATATCGTGACTATTTGTTCACTGAAGAATATTTTTCTATGAATATTAGTTAGCAACTGTTCCAAATTGCACTTAGCGAATAAGCGTCGCTGTCTATGGTCTTCCCTTGTGATTTGGTAAAACAAACTAAATAAATGACAAGTAATTTGACAGATGTAGCTTGAACAAAATGGCTGTTACAAATTAAATAACGAATAATTTTCTATGTATGCTGCACAGAAAGTTATTTGCAAGTCGAGCTTGAGATTTAATTCGCTTCTAAATTCGTACGATTGAACACCATTCAAAAATATTTATTTGAATCCATCAAGAGTGACAATTAAATGATCGTTTGATATATTTCAAAAGGCAGCTCTGTAGCTGAATAGAACTTGTATGTGTTAGTTTTGGTCATTCATTTCTTGGGGAGAAAATTCAATTTGTTGTGATTTGCTTTACACAAATGATCGCGGAGCATTTCATTTAAAGGTTATTGTTTACTCATATAAGAGTCTCCCCGCAATGAAAGTGAGAATAGTCAAAGCGATTACAATGCAGTCTCCCCGCAATGAAAGTGAGAATAGTCAAAGCGATTACAATGGTGTGTTCATTCTGCATTACGGCTTAGTCATCATTAGTGCTGTCAATATTTGTTTTAGTACGTAAGCGTAATTTGAACGCTTCAATAATTTTCTTTGAATAGAAATTCTTTATTGTATGGCCGCTATCAATTTTTTTAATTGATTTTTGTTTTATTTTTAAAACAATTTCTATAACTGGTTTCCTCCGTTATCTTCGCACAAGTATATTAGCTGCTGCTGGTTATTATCACCCATTGGTACTGTTATTTGATCACATCTATTATTTGAATTATTATTCAATAATTTTAATACAGATTATATCCGTTAATGATGTGTTGATTTAGTCATCCTTATCTTAAATACCGCTATTACTAGGCATATATTAATGAATTGGTTTTGAACAAGTAGGCAATTTACTGAATGCATAATACGTAACGTAATTAATAGATTATTAAATAGTAATTAAAAGAATAATTTCATGTCATATGATAAGTTATATAAAGATTCTTAAAAATGGAAATTTTTGCTATTGAAACTCGTAACCAGTTGCAGTGCAAAAACCTTAGTAAATTTCCATACATTGTAGAAATAATTTTTACATTTGAGTAAATGTCACTCGAGCGTATTATGTACGTATGTATGTAGTTCCATAACAAAATATCATGTAAACATTGTAATTAAAAACAAAGAAATGATTGACATTTAAGGGTTACGTTACGTTACGTACAGGGTGATTTGTTAGTTGAAGTTTCTCTTCTCTGCATAACACAATTAAACCGTTCTTTTCTTATGTTTATTCTTTCAGGTGATCCCACCACCTTTGGTAATCTACGTGCTTCTGATGAAACGATAAAAGCTCTCTTGGATTCCATTGAGAGTGGCAAATATAACGGTTATGCTCATACACAAGGACATGAATTGGCTCGTAAAGCTATTGCTAAATATAGTGCCCATCAAAGCTCCGAAGAAATCAAACCGGATGATGTTGTCATAACCAGTGGTTGTTCTGCTGCTTTGGAATATTGTATTTTGGCCTTGGCAGATCGTGGTCAAAATATTTTAATACCACGACCAGGTTTCTGTTTATATCAAACCCTGACCGAAGGTTTAGGCATTGAAGTCCGCTACTATGATCTAATACCCGAGAAACAATGGCAGGCCGATTTAAAACAATTGGAATCATTGATTGATGAAAATACCGCTGCTTTACTAATTAACAATCCCAGTAATCCCTGTGGCAGTGTATTCTCCAAAGAACATTTGGAAGATTTGCTAGCCATATGTGGAAAACATTATTTGCCCATCATAGCCGACGAAGTAAGTGTTTTGCTGCATAAAATCCCAAAAAATTAAAACGAAATTTTAATTGAAACATTTCTTTTTTTATTTTAGATTTATGAACACTTTGTTTTTCCGGGTGCCAAACATATTGCCGTTAGCAGTTTGTCGAAAAATGTTCCCGTTCTAGCATGCGGTGGCCTTACTAAACGCTTTTTAGTACCAGGCTGGCGTACTGGTTGGATTATTATACATGATCGTGAGGGTCGCTTGGCTGATGCTGTAAGTGGCTTAAAGAATATGTGTGGTCGTATATTGGGTTCGAATACCTTAATCCAGGGTGCCATACCCGACATTCTGGAAAAAACACCACAAAGTTATTTTGATAGTGTCATTGAAATTCTTAGTGACAATGCAAATCTAGCCTACGGTATGCTAAAGCAAGTGCGTGGCTTAAATCCGGTTTTGCCTAGTGGTGCCATGTACATGATGGTTGGCATTAATATTGACCAGTTTCCAGAATTTAAAGATGATACACACTTTGTCCAGGAACTGGTTAATGAACAGAGTGTCTTCTGTTTGCCCGGCAGTTGTTTTGAATATCCCAACTATGTGCGCATAGTTTTGACGGTGCCGCGCGAGATGATCGAAGAGGCTTGTTCCCGCATTGCAGAGTTTTGTAAAGCCCACTATAAAGTGGATAATTCCATAATTGAAAATAATTTACTTGATGATATTGAATACTAAAACTAATCTCGAGTGCTGTGAAATTTTCTTATTTACTTACTATACATACAATATTTAATTTTTTTAAACCTGATTGCATTTATATTTTATAGTCATCTAGTTTGTAGCATTTAATAAAAATAATATATATAAATACATATATGTATATGTATATATATGTACACTATAATAGAAATTGTTTAAAGTTTCGTTTTTGTTCATACTCGGGGAATGCAGCCTATCACTGCAAGAATATCTGATAGGATATATAATAGCAAATAAATAAAGAAACGAATGAAAATCGAGTACTGCGTAGCAAAACAATATTTTAATGATACATATAATGACGAAACATGTGGCCCATCGTATACCAATAGAGTTATTATTATTAATGAACACCTCGTATATTCGAATAACATCAAAATATTTTTGGATCAACCATTTCTACATGGGAAATGAATTGCATTTTCAATCAGAAATGATTTAAATAAATAAAAATACCATTTGAAGTGATGCATTTAAAAGAACAGAGACACTTAATGAAATTTAAGTCTCCAACAAGCAAAATTTCCATTACATCGGTAATATATAGCCCGATAGTCATTAGGCAACATTGATCCTTGCGATCGTTAAAATCGATTTCAACCTAAAAGTGTTAGATATTCATTTTAACGTAAATTTTCAAAAGATTGGCTAAGATTGTAAGAGCGAAAATCGCTAAGTAGTAGTAGTAGTAGTAATAAGGGTTTCTAAATCTGTTTGAATAAGTTGCCATATCTAACAACCTATAAAGTTTTTTTAAGACACTCCGAAAGCAAAGGAAGGAAACCTGTGCTGATGATATAGTAGTCCTGGCGTAGCTTTTGCTCACAATTGGTGAAGTTAAACAATCGACAATGAGATATCTGTCCTCATGAGTTTTTAGTAGGAGTCTGAGAACTAACTCCGACAAGACGGAGATAGCCTTATACACTAGAATGTATAAAGTGGTCGGGTTTAGACCGCCAGTTCTTAATGGAGTGGCGCTAAGACCTACGGACAGGACTAATTGCTTAGGATATATTCTCGGCTCCAAGTTGATATAGGAACTGAATTCTCAGGAGAGGATTAGAAAGAGTTTAAATGCATACTACATGTGCAAACATTCAAAAACTAGAAGCTGGGGTTTTAGGCCGCGTATAGTAAATTGTATTTACACCTCGATCGTTAGACCGCTTCTTACTAATGGATGCGGTGTATAGTTAAATGCATGTACGTACTTATATTGGTATCACAAGCGTTAGTAGAAGCAAACGCCTCAAAAAAATGTCACTTTAATTATGTGAGAGAATGATGGCTAGAGGCCTCTATATAAAGTTAAGTCTGGTGAGTTCCTATAGAATGTGATACTCGGCATTGCTGACAGCACTGGGGTGGCCGGTTCAAGTCATTTCGACTGTTTGAATAAACTACATGATTACAAAAGATTTCATCGGATAAACTATTCAATATTTCGACTACTTTCAAGCACGGGGGTAACATAGTGATAGAACAAATGTGACTCTCTCTCTCTCTCTCTCTCTAATCTTTCAGCAGTACATATATGTATGTATAGCGTTTTTCAAGCGGATATTCTAGGAATTAGATTATACTAGATACCCGGTCATTGCGACGATAGTGGAGTAGGAGTAATGCCAGGACAGAGAAGGGTCGTATCACAGGGTTGTATGGAATTATTGAAGAAAGGTTCGATTCACTAATCATACAGATACGAAACTAGTCCTACGAATTAGAGATAAAGAAGCAATAATAGAAGTCCTAATGGGGTCAATAGATGAAGTTGGAGTTCCTGAAGGCCCACAATGGATCTATGGGTTTTCCTTTCAACCTAAGCTCATATAATGCGATCTCTGAGAACATACATACATACATACATAATTGGCCGTTACAACCCTTCAGTCAGGATTACGGCCTAGCTTCTCACGCAACTTATGTTGTGTGCCTTAATTTTATACTTGAGTGGCGGGACCTACAGTTGAAAGTCGACTCCGAACGACAGCTTTTGAGAAACTTTTTCATGGCAGGTTTATTTACTGTCAGAGTTTTTGCCAGAAATCTGCTGAGAGGAAGTCGCCGAAGAAATATTTCTTTTTTCATATTTCGTTTTGATGTCTGGCCTGGGTCTTGAATCCGGGCTTTTACGTCTAATAAGCGAACACACTACATACGAGACTACGGCGACTACATTTTAAACGTAAACTAATTGTTTTAGTGTCTTTTTTTTAATTTTGTTCTTTTCCTGAAGGCCCACAATGGATCTATGGGGTTTCCTTTCAACCTAAACTCATATAATGTGATCTCTGAGAATAATCCACATAAATTCAAATCACTATGGCCGCCAAATGTAAAAAGTTCTAAAATAATCTAAACGATGACGTCATCGCCCTTTCCTATTGCCATAAACTGACCATAAAAATGCCTCCCTGCAGACTTTGATCGCTCATAAAGTTAAGCCTACGGTTATTTTACATCCCTAAGACGTTTTGTATCTTCAAAACACATAGAATAGAGCGAATACATATGTACATATGTTCTTTGTTAGAAAGGAGTCTTTTCAAACTAAATTCTAATTGGAAATTTGAGCAACGACAACGTAAAGGCTAAAACCGATGATTAATTACTTAAATGAATGATAAAAACTTAATAATATTTTAGAAATACATATATGTGTATTTTTACAAAAATGAAAATTTGTCCTAAAATTTGTTATATGTGGTGCTTAAAATGGCAATAAGTGGCGTACCTGAAGTGTGTTGCGATGCAGCAGTATTTATTAACATGCATTATTTAATTATTATGTAGAAACTTCACTAATTACACTCTATTTACACTTTTTATTCACTGATTAACACTTAACACTTATTATTTTAACAATTAACTTCAATATTTTCCAAATTTATTACATCAAGCACTTTTTAATCTTCATTCTCTTATTTCCGTTTCCATTTAACCTTTTTTGCCGCTAAACAAACTAAACACA
Source organism: Sarcophaga rosellei (assembly GCA_930367235.1). Lineage (NCBI taxonomy): Eukaryota > Metazoa > Arthropoda > Insecta > Diptera > Sarcophagidae > Sarcophaga > Sarcophaga rosellei. The sequence goes on along the minus strand of OV884018.1, from coordinate 60,163,311 downwards.
ACTACTGAGAAACGTCACTTGGTTTATATTGTTCGTACATATGAGTGTGTGTTTTACCACAGCTGATTTCTCTGTTATCAAATGTAAACAAAAAAGAACAAAAAGAAAAAAATTTAAGATTGGTCGGCCAAGACAATTTAGTTGAATAGAGCGAACATATGTATGTATGTATATGTACTTCGTTAGCGTGACGTCTTTTCAAATTAAATTCCAATTGGAAATTTGAGCAACTACAACGTAAAGGCAAAAACTGATGCTTGTATTATTTTATCTTTAATTAATTTAATGAATGCTAAAAACTTAATAATATTGTTGAAATATACATAGTATGTATATTTTTAGAAAAATGAAAATTTTTCCTAAAATTTGTTATATATTGCGCTTAAAATGGCAATGAGTGGCGTACCTGAATTGTGTTACGATGCAGCAGTATTTATTAAGATTAATTTTTTAATTATTATGTAGAAACTTCACTAGTTACACTCTATTTACACTTTTTTATTCACTGATTAACACTTAACACTTATTATTTTAACAATTAACTTCAATATTTTCCAAATTTATTACATCAAGCACTTTTAATCTTCATTCTCTCATTTCCGTTTCCATTTAATCTTTTTTGCCGCTAAACAAACTAAACACAACTAATGAGAAACGTCACTTGGTTTATTGTTCGTACATGCGAGTGTGTGTGTTTCACCACAGCTGATTTCTCTGTTATCAAATGTAAACAAACAAGAACAAAAAGAAGAATAAACGAACGAACCTGTGCTCACTCTTTTAAGAAAATGAAACGCTTTTCGTGTGAATTAAATAGAATTTATTTAAAAAATTTAACAACAATTCGTTTCCAACAAAAACGGCAACAGCATGATAAACCATCAGAGAAAAATAATCAATTATTTGGTGTAAAATACTGCATGAATTTGGTGGAGTAAGTTAAGTTGTATGAAAAAAATAAGAATGAAATGCCGGCACATAGCATTTGCAAATGATGGATTATGTAAATGAAAAAAAGTATTCTCTTACACATTCATATTCTAATAGGAAACATGACTATGAAAACTATCTGTGTACACTGCTGCTGGACAAGGAACACCGCAGACATGCATTTGCTTTGAGAGCGTTCAATGTAGAGGTGGCCAGAAGTTCAACAAATGTAAGTAAAGCAACAACAATGATGCGGGTGGAGGCCCCGTTGCTTCCTAACATATAGTACATGTAGATTGTAAATGCATGGCAAGTTAGAAGATGAATCTCTTATTTTAGGCCACTAATAAATCTCACAAAATAACTACAATATCTTTCAGCATTTTGCCATTTTTTTCCGCAGAACAAACTATCCACGAACTTGTATGTGTCCATAAAGCCTACTGAAGTACGTAGTCTTCAGATATATTATTGCTTTATGCTAATCATAAAACCTATGGACGTACATAGTCTTCAGATCAGCCGAGTCAACGAGGAAGATTATTCATAGGGACCTTCCACTGTCTTTATATGAATGGCAATCAAATAATCGATGACGTTAACAGCTTTGTATCTGCCTTAGCCAGCCTATTAGTAGCTAAATTACTGTCAGTAACCGTTTAACCATGCACCCAGACAAGGCGATGCTCAGCATTCTCTAATTATGTATTGTGAAGACTTCAAAGATTCCAAAATTGATTAACTGTCTGGAAGCATTAGCATGTCTTAGAATGACTAACATCGGAACTAGGTCACATATGTATATACATATGTACGTACATACATAATTGGTCACTTAGTCCATTGTGGCCCTTTAGTCAGAACTACAACCTAGCCTCTCACACCACTTCTGTTGTGCGTGTTAATTCCATACTTGAACGGCGGGATCCACAGTTTGAAATCGACTTCGTACAACAGAATTCTTTGGGATTTCTTTTGAGAAACTTTTCATCTTTATTTTATTTATTCCCAGAGTTTTTTCCAGAAATTGTTTCGTTCTGTTGGAGATGTCTGACCTCAGGTTTGAACTGTGGCCGTCACGTCAAACCCGATACCTACTAGACTAGGGTGGCTTTTTACAGATTAAGATTACAGCCGCAAAACAGTTCCTGATGTCACACCAACTGGCAAATTTTCAAAATCGTTAAATATCAATACACATCATTTCTATATCTAAACGGATAAGGGCAGGGTAGGGTAGTGAGATATAACATTGCCTCCACCGTCCACAGTAAATATTTTTCAGATAAGCATTAGAAGGTTTCTCTTATAGTTCTTAATTCATCTGATTGTTGTTGTAGTTAAACTGGTAACTACAGTTCTCAAGTCAAGCAAAATATGATGCAGTTGGGTATGCTTTTTTAGTTTTTCGCTGCGAAAGAAGGTTTAGTACTCACTTTCACTTTCGCATTTTATTTTCGAATTCGAAATTTTTCCTTTTATTGTTTAATTTTAATTATAACGACAAATTTTTCAAAAACAAAAAAAAATATTTCCAGATAACTGAAGAAGCCATAGCGAAAATGCGTTTAAAATTTTGGTTTGATTCAATTGACAAATGTTACGACAAAGAAAATTCATATGTAGCCGATCAGCCAGTGCTCAGAGAGTTAAAGAAGGTATGCTTCAATACTATTTATTTTCATTTATTTTATAACAAAACCTTTTTATATTCTAGACTATTGATACGATTAAACTAAACAAATTATATTTGAAACGTTTGGTAAATGCACGCGACCGTTCGTCCAACGAACCATTTGTAACACTTAAAGATTTGGAAACATATGCTGAACAAACTTATTCCTCGTTGTTGTATCTATTAATTGAATTGACTGGTGTCAAAGACTTAAATGTAGATCATGCAGCTTCTCATTTAGGCAAAGCCCAGGGTATTGTTACCCTTTTGCGTTCAATACCCTATACAAAACGTAGTCAAGCCTTAAGTATACCGCAAGAAATACTGATTAAACATGGTGTTAGCCAGGAGAGGATACTGAGAGCTAATCCTGGCGATAAGGGTGTAGAGGAATGTATATTTGAAGTTGCTTCAGCGGCACATCAACATTTGGAACAGGTATTAAAATAGAAAGTTCATAACAGGAAAGTTATGCAGGAAATTATTATTATTATTTGAATGCTAGAGTTAATTGGATGTGTATTCATAGGACATTCAAAAAACTTTTTCAAAATAAAATTTTTTTTCTTTTGTTTTAGGCTCGAAATCTTACAGACAAAGTTCCCAAGGCAGTTCGTAAATTATTTTTACCCGCTGTAGCTGTTGAACGTTATCTGGAGCGTTTAAGATTAGCTAATTTCAGGTAAATACGAAAAATATTTGAATAAAATATATTTAAATTTTAAATATAAACATGTTCTCTTCGTTGCAACATCTAACATTTGCAGTTTAGTCCATCAAACCTGTTTACAAAGAGACTCCATGTTGGCTTTTGCTCTATACATGCATAATTTCCGCAGTAAATACTAAATTATTAAAAATCCAAAGGTATGAAAGTATGATTTTTGGAAAGATCACGGCATGCTTCAGCAGTAAGAAAACTAAGGACATTTAATGCTCCCCTGCAAGGAAAATGAAAGATGTTGTTATATAAAGTTCATAAACGATATACATTGTGTATGTATGAAATGTTAAGTTTCTTACAATTTATTTACGATTTGTGTATCGGCATCCAAGAGTTTTATGGGGTATTCCTTCTTTAAAACCTGTTCATACGTTAAGTTTCTGGGTATTTGACAATTCTTACGCCTAAGACTTGTGTCTGATAGATATTCCCAGAATAATTTCTCAAATATAGTTGTTGTCGTTTTTGTTTTTGTTGTTGTATCAATCGTTTGTGCGCTTTTCACAGGTACGGCTGTTGGATATGCTGACACTTGCAACATCTGCTCTTCTATATTGATCCTGTCCAGCTTTGGAAATTTTACTTTTATATCTATATGTAGTAGAACATGTTCAAAATAACTGCTTTCACCCCATTTCGGATCATCAATTGATTCGATTTCGGTTAAAAGTTGTTGAGCTATTTGTGTAGATTTATCTAAAATACGATGTATTTCCAAAACGGCTGGTATGCGTTGAAAATGCAAGGGCTTTGCAAAGGTTTTCATCCGAACAACACATAGTTTATTGTGATGTGGCTTAAGCGTAAACGCGGCAGGTTCAAAACTAATGGAAAAATATTCCATGAGCGTATAGCTAAGTGAGTGAGGGAAAAAATAAACGAATTATTTAATTGAATTTCTTAAATGGAATGTAATTTTACGTTTGCCAATGAAAATCCATGCAATTTTGACTGAAATTATGAACAACAACCATAAGAGTTCGTTCATCATTTATTTCTGTCTCAAATACCAATTTATTGGGATAAACTATATACAAAAAATCACTGCACTCATAATCAAGAAGTGGCACGTTATATTCTACTTCATCCAATGGCTTATCAATGTAACCTTTGCCATGCAACACGACCTTATAACGATATACGATATTGCAACATTCTGTATCTTCCTGTTCACCGAAAGTCCAATATAATTCCAACTGTTAATGAAAGTAAAGATCTGATGAGATTATGTTAATATTTGTTTAAAAACAAAGTAAAACTAAGCAGTATAGTTTCCTATACAGCTGGTTTCAAACGTATTCTATATAATGGAGACAGTAGATATATGGCAATGATAGTCCTAAACGGAGGTATGTAGGCTCATTAGGCGAGAGTTAAGGCTTTAGCTCTAACATTTTGAAGAAAGAGGGGAAATATTTCTTTATTCTGGCAATGTTTCGAAAGTAAACTACCTAAATTAAAACCTTCTTAAGTCTATCGTTCAGGCTCGACACTACTAAGTAACATTAACACCGACAATATGGCTGATAGTGAGTACCTACCTGGCCCATAATTCTGTCTAATACTGTTCTAGATTGCAACAATAAAATCTATGTAGTGTAGCTGCATGAAGGTCGTATTTAACATATTTTCTTAGTTCAATCAAAAATCGGGACGTTTGACTGTTGCAGAATATCCATTCAAAAATCCTGATTAAATTTTATCGTTTACCAAAGCAAAATATTGGAGCTGGTGTGCCCGATCGAGTAATGCAGTTGTAAAACCCGTACAAGGTAAAGAAATTTTAATCATTATTTTTTTTTTCATTACCAGGACTTTACTTTTCATTATCTTTTCTAGGCAAAGGACAAGCAGACGAGCTTGCGACTAAAGGAACTTCCACGCCATTAATAGAGCCAGAAATAATCCGGGGAGTAGGGACGTATGTTTGGATAGGTATGCTTAAGGAAAGGGAAGACAAAAAGAAGCAAAAACTCTTCTAAAACCAAATGGGTTTGATGCAATCAAAACTTTCGTTGGGAAATTACAATAAGAGGAGATATGTAGGTTATCCAGGAATAGCCTGAGGTTGGTAATCGGTTTTATTAGGCTTGAAGGAGACATTATAGACATACCCTATAAGTACATGGTACTAAGCCATGTCTTCATTATAATAATGGTACCAATACGGAGTCAAGCAATGACGAAACCACTTTTAGTTGAAAAATTTTCTAAGGCCTTACATCCGAAATATAATAGAATTGTTTCCTATTACCTAGGATTACACACTACAAAGCTAAGGATAAGAATAGATTACAACTTACCTTATTTTCAAAATCATTTGGCATAAATTCTACTATTAATGGCCAAACGCTTTGCCGTGGAACAGTCAAAAACGGATTTATTAAATGAAAACCGCGATCTTTTGTGCTAAATATGAATTGTAGATTCTGCATTGTAATGTTACGTATCCATATAACCTGACATAGATTACGATGTTCGCCAATTCTGACCGGTATCAATTCTCTGGTTAAAATAGCTTTATGCGGATCGAAAGTTACAATATTCAAACTGAAATGCAATAGTATGATGCAGGTGTCATCAATTCTGAAATCGAGATTTCAATAATGTATAGAGAATCAAAATATGTATATACAATATTTAGTTTATACTTTAATTCGTAGCTTAACGTATATTCGCCAAGCATGAAATAATACGTAACCATTGTCATAGCGACAATGTCACCTGGTTTCAATACAAATTGATCTTGTAGGATATTTATCAAACGTCTATGGGGGCAATGGTATAAATAACGAAATTGATTGAAACCAACACGCGTCTGCAAAGGTACACAGGGGCAATTTTGTATACGTCTTAGGTGCATAGTAAACGGCTCATCACATAAACTTTTGAACCAGAAGACAATTTTCAAAGGTCTACTATTCAGTTGGCGTGTTGGCATTTCAAAAAGATGTTCAACAAAATTGCATTCACTTGATAGTTTATCATTTAATCTGAATCGGAAAAATTATTATGAGGCTTGAACTTTCCCATGTTAGATCATAACCTACCTGTCAAGGTCCAGTCTCTGCCAATAGAATACCTTTAAAAGTGGCGGTGTCACTACGGTAATATTATCCACTTTAAAAGATTTGTAACACGTTTTAGCAACTTGTGTTATTTCGCTGCATTCTTCCTCTCCTATTGAGCATTGGGATACAGGATGTGGTGTATCGTCATCCATTATATAAATATTCTTTTTCTTTTAATTTTCTTTAAATAAAATTAAATTTGTAAGAAAATTATTCTGTTTGCTTGTGACAATTTTTGTTTGTTCGAAAGCGTTACTTTCGTTTTTATTTTATACTCAAAGTGAAGTTTTTGTAGTTCTTAATAGAGGTTAGGTATTGTATATAATAGACGTGTCTCTGGATGATATAGATATGTATATGTAATGGCATTTGTAGTTCTTAATAGAGGTTAGGTATGGTGTAGGATTAATGAGTTAGTATTAAAGGACGCAATGGTGGTTGACCGTCATTAACACATGTAGAAAGTCATCATATACGTTGTCAGAAAATAACAATAAAAACTTAGAATTATCACAGATTATTGTATATCCGCAACAACAGCCGTAGAGTCTTCAAAAACTTACGTTGTCACAAGAGGATAATTGAAATTTAAAATAATCACGGATATTTTAATCATACAATACCTAAAGGAAAGAAAATGGAAATATTTTAACAATTCGCTCATGTCCTTTCGAAAACCGTTACATATTCATAATAACATGCATTTCCTTTACATTGTTTACATTTAGTTGTTAACTATTGTGAATTGTTTACATTTCTGGTTACACATCTACTTAAAGCCACAGGGTAACCTTAAAACTGAGAACTCACCTCTTCCAACCGTTTTAATTTATTTGCTTTTACTCATACAACGTTGTATTTGAAAACTGTAAACATAAGTCGCTGCAAAATTTTTAACGGCTTCACTTGGTTATGAAGCTATGACGGCTTATTACGAAAGCGAATAAAGCTTAAATTTAAACTTCAATCATACATACATACATAATTGGCCATTCCAACCCTTCGTCAGGATTACGGCCTAGCTTCTCAACACCACTCATGTTGTGTGCGTTAATTTTATACATGAGTGGCGGGACCTACAGTTTAAAGTCGACTCCGAACGACAGATTTTTTGAGAAGCTTTTCATGGCAATTTTTACTCTCAGAGTTTTTGCCAGAAATCTGCTGAGAGGAAGTCGCCGAAGAAATACTTTTTGTATTTTGTTTTTGATGTCTGGCCTGGGATTCGAACTCGGGCCTTTCGTCTAATAAGCCAACACACTATCTACTAGACCACGGCGTCAATCAGTTGACTTTATTTATGATCAATGTTACTAGGAAATAAAAAAATATTGTAACCAACTTCTCAAAAAGAAATCACCAAAGCGGTACGTAACCAACCAAATTTATTTAGATTTTGTATTAATTCTTCTCGACGTTAAATTTAGGTCCCCGAGCAAGCATTAGGATAAATATGCAGATGTGAAAGCAGAACAGTATTATAATATTTTTTATTTATTATTCATTCTCTTTTATGTTAAGTTTGTAGCAGAAATTTAATGAAAAGGATTTACTGAGCAATACTACGTGGCTCCACTATTCGCAAGCCAATTTATGTGTGGTGGGTTTGTTTTAACCCAATCGCTCCGGTAATGGAGGTAAAAATAACTTATTGTAGACACACACCGGTTAAGTCAACATTGACAGTCCGCTGATATTTGATAATACAGTACATTTTCGAATAACTGCACTTTGGTGAATTTCAATTTTATTCACCACACCGGACAAATTCACCGCACTTTGCAAAAACTCGCCATACTTGAAATTTTCCGCACTTTGTAAAAACTCACCACGTCGAATAAATTTACCACACTTCCCAAATATTCACCACCACGTTAGGAACACATCATAATAATTAAAACCGTCAGTCCATCAAATCCAACCAAATTCCAACACACACGCAGCAATAACCCACCACCTCACCACAGACGAACAACAAACACAGCCACGTTTCTTCTTATCAGAGGACGTACACACAGATTCAGACAGACCATTATTCAATTAGAAAGAACACCACCCACCACACATTCATGCTTATTTATGAAATAAATTTTTTCTAAAACGACAATGGACAAAAATTAATGTGCGAATTATTAATATATATAAATATATTAAAAATTTGTTTTTAACGAACAAACAAGCGGTTTTTTCCAACCACCAGTGTTGCCAGTAAGAAAAAATTTTGAAAACTTGAAAAATCACTAAAAAGTAGAAATATTTAATAATTTTTTCAAAATTAAATTAATTAATTATGCTTGTTTAGAAAGAGTTAACTAAGCCTGGTTTAACAGAGAACAGATTTGGAGTGTGCCTGTTTGGAAGTCATCTATAATAATGAGCTTTAATCAGCGGAAATTTAAAAAAATCAGCTTTGATGAATAATAATGTACCAGAAGATTGGTTAGAATTTTCTTATGGTAACAAATCTTAATTATGTTGGATAATAAAATATGAGAAATTCTATAAATTGGAATGGAATCATTATAACTAACCTGTGTAGATCAATATATTATCAATTACGAAAAAACGAGTTTCTATGCAATTTTGTTTATTGTGTTGCTATATATTTTAGCGGTTTTTTAACTCAGATGCTCTGTGTCACCATATTTTCTTTCTGGGTGGTGACGCCGGCAAAGTTAATAAACTGACGGCGTTGATTTTGCGACGGTTGTCTAGTGTCAGCGATTGAGTCATGCAACAAACAAATTTTTTTGCATTTATAAAAGAGTATTGAAATAAGACGGATGGTCGAGTGAGTGGAAGACGGAATAGGAAAACGAAACGCAACAAAATAATTGTTGTAAAGAAGACAATATTTTTATTTATATTCAAAGCTGAGAAAAAAAGGCAGTGTTTAATATAGAAACTGCCTAAATTTGTTTAATACAGTGCTATTAACCAAAATTGTTAAACAAAATTTGAAGAAAAATAAGTGCAAAAGGAATAAGAAAAACGAATAAGTTTTTTAACAAAAGTGTGGTTAATCTGACGTTTCCTTTCAAATAGAAAATATTCCAGAGAAAACGCGCAAATCAGCTCAAGAAAAAATAAGGAATTAGTGCAAAAAGAATATGTTTTTTTTTTTAAATAAAATCAAAAAGAATGAAAAAGCATTTATGAATAAAATAGAAAGAAAAGAAGAATAAACGCCAAGGGAGAATACAAAATATATACAAAAAGTGCCAGTGTTAAAAAGAAAAAAAACCCTTTTTATAAAATTAAAATCTCATTAGAGTTCGTATTCATAATTTCCAATTAGAAACAAGTTCTTTGATTACATTTTTGGAATTCCATTATTAAAAAGGTATTTATAAAGTTTGCAAAAATTAAGAAAAAAAATATTTGCATAGTTTTCACTTTTTTTTTGTCCAAAATATGTTGAATTTGTATGATGTAGTATGCCGCTAGACAACGCCTCTTGTGGAATTCCTATAATATTTTTTAATTTTGTCTGTTGGCTCTTCTCCATCTGTTTTGTTTTTGTTTTCACCACTCCCTAGATTTTCTTTCTATAAAATTTCTGTGTAATTAGTTGGCCGGCTATCGATTATTGTTGGTAGTATGATGGTGTTTACAATAAAGTAAAAGTTTTTTGTTTTCTATTCACATCATTAAAATGTTTTCTATTCGTTCTTTATTTAAATAAATTTATAGCAACAGTCTGTTACTGTTACAGTTTTGTTGTCGTCATATTGCAAAAACCTCGATATATTTTTTTCGCTGTGTTTTCAATAACTGTTGTTGCCTCTTTTCAATATGACGTTTGCTTTTCTACACCCCCTTTTTGGTATTATAGCTTTTGTTGTTGTTTTTGTATTTTGCTTTTATCTCCCTTACTTCCCATCAATTATTTCGCGTGTGTGTTAATTGTCATCATCATAAAAACGTCAGTATTTTCCTTTGCTTCTTCTCCCTTTCCCTAATTTTTCTTTTCTACTTACATCCCTCACTTGGTACTTTTGTTTTTAGTATCGTTTCTCTTTTTCTAAAATAATTGCAATATGTTTTGTTACTGTAACTAACTGTGAAATAGTGAATGATAAATGTTTTGTGATAATATAAGAAAGTGTTGCCAAGTTAATATTTTATACTGGAATACAATTAAAACGCAAAGCTCTGGTGTAAATTCATTTGTAAATTAAATTGTGGAAAGAATTTTAAGGCCACATCTATTGTAATTAAAAAAATTTTCAATTAATTGTTATAAACAATAATATTTATTAGTCTTATGGAAAATTTTAACCTAAAGGATAAACGTTTCATCTCTAAGAGGTCAAGTTGGCCATATGTTGTAACTCAGACGAGTAATCCCATCAAGATCGTTCTAAGAACGGGATGTATAACCTTTTCAGACTTAGGTAGTAAATTGTTTAAAGGATGGTCAAGCAATCTGACGGTTCATTAATTGTTTTCACAGTAATCGGATCTTCGTCTAGAAACGGCTGGAAAACAATTCGACCAAGGATTTCCAACCTAGCGAAAGTTGAATCAATCGGAAAAAGTTTTAAATATGGAGGGGGCATGTATTAGTTGCCGTAGTTTAGTACGTAGTGTGTTGGCTAATTATCTGTCGTTCGGAGTCGACTTTAAACTGTAGACCCCGCCACTTATGTTTAAAAATAACACACACAAAATAAGTAGTGTGAGAAGCTAAGTCTTAATACTGACAGAAGGGTTGCAGTGACCAACTATGGCACGTGTATGTATGTATGTATGTGATGTGTATGATAAAAAGCTAGAGGCCTCCCCATGAGTACAGCGTCTTTCAGACCGATGTGTTTGCGGACACTAACTCAACAGAGTTGATCTGTGAACATATTGCAGCATATGAAAGAGTAGTCAGTTAGGTAGCACTGTTGGCACTGGGCATCGTGTCAAATTAAAGTCATTTTTATAGGAAAGCCTTTAGGATACTGCTGGATAAGTATGTATATTATTATTAAACCTTCCTTTGTTCGGAGTCACTGTTGTATTGAGGGGAACAAGATCACATATGAAGCAGCGCGAACAGGCGTGTCGATGTGTTGCTAAAGTGGATGAGATCATTAGACATCTAATCTGATATTCCTTTGGCTCATCGACCCAGAAGGCAAACAGTTCATTTGTCATTTCGAAATAGCCAATGTAATATGCATTTCATCCTTACTTTAGTTTTTATTCTCTCTTTTGTCTTCACTGTTTTACTTTTTATTTCACTGGAATGCTTTTGTAAGATTTCACGTTCTGAAGTGGCAAAGTGTGAACTATATGGATGTTGTTTCAAAACTTTCCAGCCAATTTCTTCCTGGTCATCAAAGACTCTCGTTATTGTCACTTTAATAACAGATCGTAACACCTTTTCTGGTGATAATTTTCTGTCCCCATAGATTGAATTGCATGCCTCGAATCTCTTAATCGTTAAAACAGGAGAAAATAGAATCAATTGTTTGATTGTACAACGCATTATAGAACATACAGCCTCACCTTTATTGGCGTCCATTCCGACTTTGAATCGAAATATGAAAAATAAATACTTTTTTGGCGACTGCCTGTCTGCGTTTTTCTGGCAAAAAACTCTGAGAGTAAATGAAGTGGTAATGAAAAGCTTCTCAAATCTGTCGTTTGGAGTCCACGTCTCACCACTTATAGAAAAAATTAACACACCCAATTTGAATATGAAGGTGGTCGGTTACGTTTGGTTGTACTGCCGACTAAAAGATTGTAATGTCCGGTGAAGTATGTAATGCGATTTTAATAAGCCAAAATTTTTATCAATCCATAGTTTAATTTAAAAATAAAAATACAAATAATTGATAAAATCAATATGTCACTATGCTGTACTGTTTTATAATCTAGACAGACGTACTCTAAGGAATTAGCAAACTTCCTAAGGTTCTTTTTCGGCTTTTTTAAGATAAATTTATTTAAACAAATGAATCTCTTGATATGCTATAGAGGACATTTTGTTGATCAATTATTGTGAAGTCCGGCGTTGGTACGACAGCCTGAAGATGGCCATATCAAGATCTGGCGACTATGATTTGAGGAGTTAAGAGTGTCTAAAAGTAGAAATAAAAACGGAAAATATGTTCCAGACCATATCCTGAACTAGGACATTTTAAAAAGGGGCAACAAATAAAATGGAGGCGTTTTGTATTTCTTTTACCTCTTCTCGCCTAATTTAACCTAAATAGTTTTATAAAATTATAAGTTATTAACACGTTGACTGCCAACTACGAGATAACTCGTTGATTGCGTTACCTTCTAGGGTGCCAACTACGAGTTATCTCGTTCTCACTAACCCTGCCATTTTTTGTGTAGTTACAAATAAAAACATTTTATATCAGTGCTAGTACCGATAAATGGCTTCTGGGAAAAGAACAAAATCTATGTGGGCTTGCGTGGCCAGTTTTCTGAAAATTGCCGCGGCAGTCAACATGTTAATTAATTGACGGATGAAATATGTATATCCTAGGTCGGCCTAAAACTACTCGTCTTAGGAACACTGTCTCTTCAGTGTCACTTTAGCAAAATCGGTCAAGTAGTTTTCGCTAAATCATTCATGGTCTCTAGCTCAAAAAAGTGATTTCGATAAAAATGGCGCTTAAGTTGCTCTCACCTGGGGGGGTACTCTGTATTGCGATGCGAAAGCACGTTCGATGCGTAAGTTAAATGCGTTAAGAGTACAATTTGGTACTCTGTATCGCTTACGCAAATGCTTTCGCAAAATTAGTTGAAAAAGAAGCAACACTGGCACCACAAAATTCACAATAGCGAAGAATAACAAAACGAAATGTCAGAACTTGTAAACAAAAACATTTTAAACAGATTATTTGTCGTATCGTGACTAAACAACAATAAATATTTCAATTTATTTTAATTTCAGTTCATTTTTTTAAATTCTAGGAATAAAAAATATTTTTTATGCCACAAATGACTATTTTTATTTAAATCGGTTAAAAGTTCTGAATCTAAATCTTCTGCTTCTAGCAGATCTGTACAGTAATCACCATTTGCTATTATAGGCCGTATTGTTGGAATAGGTAACAATAATAATACTGACGTCTAACGAATTCTGACGCCTTACAAGTTCTCCGACTATGTGTGGCGCCTTTTTGAATTCATCTAACTCATCCATGTCTAAAGGAAATAAAACAACAACAAAAATTATAATAAGAAAAGAATAAAAAATATTTTGAGAATCTTTACGCCCTAGACAATAATTAAAGCGAACAATTGCGCTTCCACCAAGTCTATTTTAATGCTATTCAGTAGCTAATAAGAGATAAATGTACTATATGGGTTCATTAGAGCTGAAACCTATGAACAAATTACAGTCGATTTCGACTATCTGATATCCTTGGATGGCCACGTCTTACCACTAGCCCCAAAATTTTGGAATTTAAAACCATCTCTGAAAAGCGCTACCCTACAAGGACCTTATATAAAGTTATAGGCTGCATAACTATAGGCTGCATAACTATATGATTACTGCCTGTCAACAGACATCGGTTCTTTTTGTTTTAGTCCTTCTCCTTTTGCTTTTCCCTAAAAAAATAATAATTTCGATATAAATACAAAAATTTATTTGTGTTACTTGCATGATTCGTTTCCTTTGCGTTTGATATTTTGTTAGCGCAAGATATTTGCGCTTAACGAACATTTTTGACATGCGGTTTCGTATTACAGAGTGCGGTGATGCCACATTTGTGCAAGGGAAAAAATTAGATGCGTAAGGAAAATACGAAAGCGCAATAAAGAGTACCAATTGGTCGATTACGCACAATTTCCTTTTCGCATCGCAATACAGAGTAACCCCCCTGGTTTGCGTTTTCTCCTTCCTTTTACATCGTTTAAGGAAATAGATGATTTCTAACTTAATTCTATGGCTCCAAAGTAATTAAAATCGTGAAGAAATAGTTGGTTTTCTTGAGAACTAGGAAGTATAGTAACCCCTTAAATCTAGAGTTACATACCAAAGATTTACTAATCAAGTATTGGGTTTTGACTACAACTTTAAATATTTTTTTCTTAATAATGTTTGGAAAAGCTTTTGTAAAAATTTTAAATTCAGCTGAAAAGCACATCATTATGCTTCCCTTTTTGTTTGTGGTTTTGTGTTGCTTTAAATTATTAAAATTTTATGCCATTTGATTAATGCTGAATGTAGTAAATATGGTTTTGAAATTTTTTCCAATCGTTCGTAGTACTATAACCCCCCACACACATACACACATACCTATTAACGGAACCCTGTTTACGTCATGTTTGTTTTGTTCTACCAAAAGTATTGTATTTACTTCCGTTATATCATTCTCCCAAACCTAATAAAATGATTAAATTGAGAGGGTAGGGCATTGAAGGCTATTGTATATCAAACATATGTACATAGTTTGGTTTTAAGCACTATAAGAGCTACAGTTTTATGGTGTTGGACTATTCCCTTCTGCGGTTTTCTAAATACGCATGCAATTTTTTTTTAATTTCATCATGGATTATGTTCTCGTTCACACTCCCTCTCTTTCTTTCTCTCAATAGTAAGTAAAACAAATAGTATTTGTTATCAGTAATTATTATTAGAGTTCATTTAATACGAATTATTGTGTTTGAATGATTAATCATTCGAAATTAATTAATTCACACAGCATTTGGTTAAAGCCATTGTGCTTTATATAGTATAAAAGCATAATATGTTGTACGTTTGTATTTTATTTCGGTTTGATTTTTATTCTTTATCGTTCTTGAAAAACAAAAAAAATGTTGTTTTTATTGTAATTCCCATTCTAGAGTTGACATGCCTTTTGTTTCCATGCGTGTATCTTTTGTTAGGCTCCGTCCGTGTCGATTCGTGTATTTTTTTCATTTTTTTTTCAACAAAAAATATTCAATTGAACTTGACCCGTATTTCGAGCAGCTTTTGTTTATTCGCATGTTGTTGAACATCATCAATATGGAATTTATTTGTCTAAAATATGAAAAAAAAAAATTATTTCTTATGTTTTAGAAGCTTACATACATAGATGGGCACTTTGCAGTACCAGTAAAATTTCAGTAAAAATTGATTTTTACTGATTACTGAAAAAAATTTCAGTATTCAGTAAAATTTTACTGTTAATGCAATCTAAATTTGAATGAAATTTAAATAAAATTTAAATGAAAAAAGTAAAATTTTACTGTTAATACAATCTAAATTTAAATGACATTTAAATGAAATTTAAATGAAATTTAGATTGCATTACCAGTAAAATTTTACTGAATACTGAAATTTTTTTCAGTAATCAGTAAAAATCAATTTTTACTGAAATTTTACTGGTACTGCAAAGTGCCCATCTATGCTTACATATCATCGACAGCACTGTTTTTGAATTAGACAACTGCCAAGGCATGTCAAGTAGACATAGACAAGTGGCCATACTATGTATATAAAAAAGTATTAGAACAACTTATGGCAAATTAAATTCGCAATACAATTACAATTGACTGTAAATATTCGAAAAATGAGTTTTTCCAAAAGCAGCACAGACACCAACAGCCGAAACAAATCGATCTAGAAATTTATGTATCTAATCAAAAGATAATACAATATTCCTCGGCTATAAGCACCTCGGATATAATAATTCCCCGCTTTCTAGCACTGAAACTTATGCAATCTCGATTTTTGCTTCCAAATACACCCATACCTAGCTTTGCGTCGTTTCGTTTTGTGTTTTTTTTTCGCAGTGGCGTCACTGCTGAATTAGTACTAAAGTTCACTATGCGCCGTTAGATTTTCGAAGTTGTATGGTTTTGTGTTCGAGTTTTTAATATTTTTCTGAACTTTTTTTAAATTTCCTTTTTTTCTAAAAGAAGGCACGACTTTTGTTTCCAATTGTGCCATGCTATCAAAACTTGGCGATTCCCTTTCTAACTGAAAGTAGTATAGTTTAATTTTCACCTTGTTTTTCTAATTTTAGAGTTCAGTTTCAATTACTGTGTTATAAATTAAGTGGATTTTTTATACATAATTGGCAATACAACCCTTCAGTCAGGATTACGGCCTAGCTTCTCACACAACTCATGTTGTGTGAGTTAATTTTATACGTGAGCGGCGGGACCTACAGTTTCACGTTGATTCCGAACGACAGATTTGGCAAGTTTATTTTATTTACTCTCACAGCTTTTGCCAGAAATCTGCTGAGAGGAAGTCGCCGAAGAAATATTTTTTTTCATATTTCGTTTTGACAACTGACCTGGGATTCGAACCCGGGCTTTACGTCTAATAAGCCAACACACTACCTACTAAACTACGGCCACTTCAAGTGGATTTTACATTTTGATTTAATTAATTTAGTTTTTGGATGCGCATAATATGCATGAATGTAATAAAATTATATTTTATTTTTGTTTTTTAAATATTTACTTTGTTCAATTTTCTTTTTAAAAAGTAGTATTTTCGTAATCCTGGAACCTATGTATCTTCGATCTTTACATGATTTGCTGCAGAAAACCATAATTCACTTCGCGTCGTAACCACGTAACCACGACGCAAAGTGAGGTATCGGTGTATACTTCAACTATTTTCATATATGCATTCCGCTTTTAAGCATCAAAGACTCTCGTTATTGTCACTTTAATAACAGATCGTAACACCTTTTCTGGTGATAATTTTCTGTCCCCTTAGATTGAATTGCATGCCTCGAATCTCTTAATCGTTAAAACAGGAGAAAATAGAATCAATTGTTTGATTGTACAACGCATTATAGAACATACAGCCTCACCTTTATTGGCGTCCATTCCGACTTTGAATCGAAATATGAAAAATAAATACTTTTTTGGCGACTGCCTGTCTGCGTTTTTCTGGCAAAAAACTCTGAGAGTAAATGAAGTGGTAATGAAAAGCTTCTCAAATCTGTCGTTTGGAGTCCACGTCTCACCACTTATAGAAAAAATTAACACACCCAATTTGAATATGAAGGTGGTCGGTTACGTTTGGTTGTACTGCCGACTAAAAGATTGTAATGTCCGGTGAAGTATGTAATGCGATTTTAATAAGCCAAAATTTTTATCAATCCATAGTTTAATTTAAAAATAAAAATACAAATAATTGATAAAATCAATATGTCACTATGCTGTACTGTTTTATAATCTAGACAGACGTACTCTAAGGAATTAGCAAACTTCCTAAGGTTCTTTTTCGGCTTTTTTTAAGATAAATTTATTTAAACAAATGAATCTCTTGATATGCTATAGAGGACATTTTGTTGATCAATTATTGTGAAGTCCGGCGTTGGTACGACAGCCTGAAGATGGCCATATCAAGATCTGGCGACTATGATTTGAGGAGTTAAGAGTGTCTAAAAGTAGAAATAAAAACGGAAAATATGTTCCAGACCATATCCTGAACTAGGACATTTTAAAAAGGGGCAACAAATAAAATGGAGGCGTTTTGTATTTCTTTTACCTCTTCTCGCCTAATTTAACCTAAATAGTTTTATAAAATTATAAGTTATTAACACGTTGACTGCCAACTACGAGATAACTCGTTGATTGCGTTACCTTCTAGGGTGCCAACTACGAGTTATCTCGTTCTCACTAACCCTGCCATTTTTTGTGTAGTTACAAATAAAAACATTTTATATCAGTGCTAGTACCGATAAATGGCTTCTGGGAAAAGAACAAAATCTATGTGGGCTTGCGTGGCCAGTTTTCTGAAAATTGCCGCGGCAGTCAACATGTTAATTAATTGACGGATGAAATATGTATATCCTAGGTCGGCCTAAAACTACTCGTCTTAGGAACACTGTCTCTTCAGTGTCACTTTAGCAAAATCGGTCAAGTAGTTTTCGCTAAATCATTCATGGTCTCTAGCTCAAAAAAGTGATTTCGATAAAAATGGCGCTTAAGTTGCTCTCACCTGGGGGGGTACTCTGTATTGCGATGCGAAAGCACGTTCGATGCGTAAGTTAAATGCGTTAAGAGTACAATTTGGTACTCTGTATCGCTTACGCAAATGCTTTCGCAAAATTAGTTGAAAAAGAAGCAACACTGGCACCACAAAATTCACAATAGCGAAGAATAACAAAACGAAATGTCAGAACTTGTAAACAAAAACATTTTAAACAGATTATTTGCCGTATCGTGACTAAACAACAATAAATATTTCAATTTATTTTAATTTCAGTTCATTTTTTTAAATTCTAGGAATAAAAAATATTTTTTATGCCACAAATGACTATTTTTATTTAAATCGGTTAAAAGTTCTGAATCTAAATCTTCTGCTTCTAGCAGATCTGTACAGTAATCACCATTTGCTATTATAGGCCGTATTGTTGGAATAGGTAACAATAATAATACTGACGTCTAACGAATTCTGACGCCTTACAAGTTCTCCGACTATGTGTGGCGCCTTTTTGAATTCATCTAACTCATCCATGTCTAAAGGAAATAAAACAACAACAAAAATTATAATAAGAAAAGAATAAAAAATATTTTGAGAATCTTTACGCCCTAGACAATAATTAAAGCGAACAATTGCGCTTCCACCAAGTCTATTTTAATGCTATTCAGTAGCTAATAAGAGATAAATGTACTATATGGGTTCATTAGAGCTGAAACCTATGAACAAATTACAGTCGATTTCGACTATCTGATATCCTTGGATGGCCACGTCTTACCACTAGCCCCAAAATTTTGGAATTTAAAACCATCTCTGAAAAGCGCTACCCTACAAGGACCTTATATAAAGTTATAGGCTGCATAACTATAGGCTGCATAACTATATGATTACTGCCTGTCAACAGACATCGGTTCTTTTTGTTTTAGTCCTTCTCCTTTTGCTTTTCCCTAAAAAAATAATAATTTCGATATAAATACAAAAATTTATTTGTGTTACTTGCATGATTCGTTTCCTTTGCGTTTGATATTTTGTTAGCGCAAGATATTTGCGCTTAACGAACATTTTTGACATGCGGTTTCGTATTACAGAGTGCGGTGATGCCACATTTGTGCAAGGGAAAAAATTAGATGCGTAAGGAAAATACGAAAGCGCAATAAAGAGTACCAATTGGTCGATTACGCACAATTTCCTTTTCGCATCGCAATACAGAGTAACCCCCCTGGTTTGCGTTTTCTCCTTCCTTTTACATCGTTTAAGGAAATAGATGATTTCTAACTTAATTCTATGGCTCCAAAGTAATTAAAATCGTGAAGAAATAGTTGGTTTTCTTGAGAACTAGGAAGTATAGTAACCCCTTAAATCTAGAGTTACATACCAAAGATTTACTAATCAAGTATTGGGTTTTGACTACAACTTTAAATATTTTTTTCTTAATAATGTTTGGAAAAGCTTTTGTAAAAATTTTAAATTCAGCTGAAAAGCACATCATTATGCTTCCCTTTTTGTTTGTGGTTTTGTGTTGCTTTAAATTATTAAAATTTTATGCCATTTGATTAATGCTGAATGTAGTAAATATGGTTTTGAAATTTTTTCCAATCGTTCGTAGTACTATAACCCCCCACACACATACACACATACCTATTAACGGAACCCTGTTTACGTCATGTTTGTTTTGTTCTACCAAAAGTATTGTATTTACTTCCGTTATATCATTCTCCCAAACCTAATAAAATGATTAAATTGAGAGGGTAGGGCATTGAAGGCTATTGTATATCAAACATATGTACATAGTTTGGTTTTAAGCACTATAAGAGCTACAGTTTTATGGTGTTGGACTATTCCCTTCTGCGGTTTTCTAAATACGCATGCAATTTTTTTTTAATTTCATCATGGATTATGTTCTCGTTCACACTCCCTCTCTTTCTTTCTCTCAATAGTAAGTAAAACAAATAGTATTTGTTATCAGTAATTATTATTAGAGTTCATTTAATACGAATTATTGTGTTTGAATGATTAATCATTCGAAATTAATTAATTCACACAGCATTTGGTTAAAGCCATTGTGCTTTATATAGTATAAAAGCATAATATGTTGTACGTTTGTATTTTATTTCGGTTTGATTTTTATTCTTTATCGTTCTTGAAAAACAAAAAAAATGTTGTTTTTATTGTAATTCCCATTCTAGAGTTGACATGCCTTTTGTTTCCATGCGTGTATCTTTTGTTAGGCTCCGTCCGTGTCGATTCGTGTATTTTTTTCATTTTTTTTTCAACAAAAAATATTCAATTGAACTTGACCCGTATTTCGAGCAGCTTTTGTTTATTCGCATGTTGTTGAACATCATCAATATGGAATTTATTTGTCTAAAATATGAAAAAAAAAAATTATTTCTTATGTTTTAGAAGCTTACATATCATCGACAGCACTGTTTTTGAATTAGACAACTGCCAAGGCATGTCAAGTAGACATAGACAAGTGGCCATACTATGTATATAAAAAAGTATTAGAACAACTTATGGCAAATTAAATTCGCAATACAATTACAATTGACTGTAAATATTCGAAAAATGAGTTTTTCCAAAAGCAGCACAGACACCAACAGCCGAAACAAATCGATCTAGAAATTTATGTATCTAATCAAAAGATAATACAATATTCCTCGGCTATAAGCACCTCGGATATAATAATTCCCCGCTTTCTAGCACTGAAACTTATGCAATCTCGATTTTTGCTTCCAAATACACCCATACCTAGCTTTGCGTCGTTTCGTTTTGTGTTTTTTTTTCGCAGTGGCGTCACTGCTGAATTAGTACTAAAGTTCACTATGCGCCGTTAGATTTTCGAAGTTGTATGGTTTTGTGTTCGAGTTTTTAATATTTTTCTGAACTTTTTTTAAATTTCCTTTTTTTCTAAAAGAAGGCACGACTTTTGTTTCCAATTGTGCCATGCTATCAAAACTTGGCGATTCCCTTTCTAACTGAAAGTAGTATAGTTTAATTTTCACCTTGTTTTTCTAATTTTAGAGTTCAGTTTCAATTACTGTGTTATAAATTAAGTGGATTTTTTATACATAATTGGCAATACAACCCTTCAGTCAGGATTACGGCCTAGCTTCTCACACAACTCATGTTGTGTGAGTTAATTTTATACGTGAGCGGCGGGACCTACAGTTTCACGTTGATTCCGAACGACAGATTTGGCAAGTTTATTTTATTTACTCTCACAGCTTTTGCCAGAAATCTGCTGAGAGGAAGTCGCCGAAGAAATATTTTTTTTCATATTTCGTTTTGACAACTGACCTGGGATTCGAACCCGGGCTTTACGTCTAATAAGCCAACACACTACCTACTAAACTACGGCCACTTCAAGTGGATTTTACATTTTGATTTAATTAATTTAGTTTTTGGATGCGCATAATATGCATGAATGTAATAAAATTATATTTTATTTTTGTTTTTTAAATATTTACTTTGTTCAATTTTCTTTTTAAAAAGTAGTATTTTCGTAATCCTGGAACCTATGTATCTTCGATCTTTACATGATTTGCTGCAGAAAACCATAATTCACTTCGCGTCGTAACCACGTAACCACGACGCAAAGTGAGGTATCGGTGTATACTTCAACTATTTTCATATATGCATTCCGCTTTTAAGCATTCTCCGCTTTAAACTTTAAATTTTTGTGATAACTTTCTTTTCAAAATTGGTTCTATTCATTAACTTCCGCGTTCATGCGATTCAACATTTCTGGATATCTTTTAATGGGGATATGTTAAGGCATTGGGTTATGCAAATAACATAGTAACTCTTGAGCTATTGGAGGTCAATATTCGCCTTTAAAGCCATATTCCCTACAGTTTCATTGTCCCATCCTGAACCAACTGAGGCAACGCAATCTCAGATTATTGATGATTCATAATAGAAATCGTACAATTCACCTATGTTCGGCTTACGTAATTCGTAAAGCTTTTTTTTTCTAAAAATCTCTGCTGGAACAGCAATTGGAAAAGTCAACAAACTGACTCTCTAGGTAATCCTTCTCTTGATTATGCCTTTAATGTCTCCTGCGGCCTTCTGCTGTCAATGAGCCAGTGATGTCACTGAAGGCAGTGCTGTTAATGAAACAAATAGAATTGTATCAGCTTGAATGGCACTTGTCATTACCTCTCTCAGGTACGGGATGTTGATATTAGAATTTCCGATTTGCTAAATGAATGCTAAATGTCTTGGTGTAGGGGGCAATTCGACTCTCCCATATTCCAGAGATGTACGCTTTAATGCCAATATATTGATCCAACGTTATGAACATTTGTGACTCAATAGAATTGTTTAAAATAAATAAACAGTTCGCTTAAATAGAATTAATTAAATATTTTTTTGGACAGCATACTCCTTATTTTTCAGGATGTCAGTGCTAAGAGACTTTTTCTGTTGAGGTTTTCTTAAGTAGAACTGGATCGGCCGCAGGGCAATGGGAATGAATGGGAAGTCTTGAGCACCCTGTAGGCACCCTAGCGAAAACTTAATTGCAGCCATGAACAGAAATTGGAACCAAATAATGTTTTTTTGATCTTTGTGGGAAGCGTATGATTCTTTATACATACATATATGTATGTATATTTATATGTACTTTTTTTTGAAGATAGAAATGCTCATGCTTTTAATTTAAAAAAAATCTGCTTCTTAATTTAAAAACCCTATGAATTGCAAGCAATTCTACATAGAAAAACCTTTCTTTATAATTTTTAAAATTTAATGTTAAATCTCAAAATTCCGAAGCAAGTCTTTTCTTTTTTATTTTTATTAAAAAAAAAACGCGTAGAAAAGAAAAACAAAATCATTAAAAAGTGAAATTCGTTGATGATGTTTCCAACTTATTAAAATAACAATTAAACTAGTTTCAACGTTTTAAAATTTTTCCCTGTATTTATATTCTTTCTTTTCTTTTGTTTTTTGTTTTTGTTTTGTAGGGGAATTTACAAAACCAAAAAAAAAACAAAAAAAAATTTCTAAAAAAAACGAATAATTTATGCAAAAAGCATTGAAAGCGTTAGAATTGTGTCATCACCATCATCATCATTGTTAACGTTTGCTGGTAATAATGATTAAACAAAAAACGATAAAAAATTAAAAAAAAAAACAACATAAAAATGTTTAAACTGTGGAGGTACAAATATCTAAGTTAGGCTAAATAATAAATTAAAACAAAAAAAAAACATTCAGTCAGTCATTGTTTATTATATTAAATAAAAAAAAATAAATTGTAGAAACTAATTATTGTATATAAAATAGAAATAAATGAACAACTCCCAGAAAAAAATAATTACTCATCATCACGAGTCTCCTTAGTTTTGTGGAAATGTATGAATTTGCCAGGTACTCTACAGTTGACTTTAATTACAATCTTGAACAACATCGAGTACGGTTGCATTTCCTTGTTATTTAGTAGATATACTAGACTACTGCGACCATATGATTCATTTTACTGCTTGGATGTCCACTTCTACCAATTCGTACATACTTACTACGTAATTGGGCATTACATCCCTTGAGTCAGGATTACGACTTAGCTTGTCACCCATCTCTTCAGATCGGATACCTTACTATTGTGCCGCAGTAAGGCTCCAGTATTACAACCTAACTTCTCACATCTCTTATGTCGTGTGTGTTAATTTTATCCAGAAGTGGTGGATTCTACAGTTTACAGACGACTCAGAATGACAGATTTTGTTGGCAAACTTTTTATGGTTTTGCTAAGAGAAAGTCGCCGGAGAAGTATTTCGTTTTGATCGAGATGTCTGACCTCGAATTTGAACCATGGCCTTACGTCTAATAAGCCAACACACATACCTACATTATTGGCCATTACAACCCTTCAATCAGGATTAAGGTCTAGCTTCTCACACCACTTATGTTGTGTGTGTTAATTTTACACATAAGTGGCGGAACCTGCAGTTTAAAGTCGACTCAGAATGACAGATTTTGAGAAACTTATTCATGACAGGTTTATTTACAGTGTATCACTAAAGTGAGTATGCAGCGATATATATATTTGAAATTATTGGAAAAATTGCTTAAGATTTGAAATAAAAACACAAATATTATGTTTTTTCATTTATTTTACATATAAACTTAAGAAAAATAATAAGGAACAAAAATGTTTCTAATTCATTACTGGTTGATAACAATATAATTAACAAAATGGTTAGAATTCAGGTCACATAAGTGAGTATGCAGTTCACAAAAATTGGCACTATGATTCAATTTTTGAAGTCAGGCTGATATTTAATATTTTGTTGGATAGCCCTTTGCCTTTTTGACTGACTTCAATCTCGATGGCATAGATTTTATAAGATTTTGGGTAACCGAATGTGGAATTTTATTTCACTCCTCAAGTAGTGCAGTTTTAAGGGTGTCTTTACTTGTAATGACATGACTTCTGATTTTTTTTTTCGAGATAATCCCATAGATGTTCTATTGGATTAAGGTCGGGTGATTGGGAAGGAGTTTTTAGTTGTTTTGGCGTGTTACACAAAAGATAATCTCTAACGATATGGGCTGTATGTTTAGGGTCATTGTCCTGTTGGAATACAAATGATCCTGTTAGTCCCAATTTAGTTGCACTTTGATGCAAGTTGTTTTTAAAATGTTCAAATACACCGTCTTATCCATTATTCCTTCGATTAACACAAGATTTCCAACACCTAATGCTGTCATACACCCCCATACCATAACCGCTCCACCACCATGTTTTACTGTGGCAGCCATATTTT
The DNA here is from genome assembly GCA_930367235.1 of Sarcophaga rosellei. Classification (NCBI taxonomy): domain Eukaryota; kingdom Metazoa; phylum Arthropoda; class Insecta; order Diptera; family Sarcophagidae; genus Sarcophaga; species Sarcophaga rosellei. Next base: position 60,138,245 of record OV884018.1, on the reverse strand, counting down.
TTGGATCGAGCTCAGTGTTCACTTTTCTCCACACTTTTTGACACCCATCTGAGCCAGAAATATTATATTTAATCTCATCAGAAAATATAACTGATTTCCAGAAATTTTCATCCTTGGTTTCGTACTCCTTTACGAAGTCCAACAGTTTTCTTCTATTGGTGCTATATAATAAGTATTGGTGTATATAATAAGTCGACGCTAAACTGCAGGTCCCGCCACTCAAGTATAAAATTAAGGCACACAACATGATTGGTGAAGAAGAAGCTAGGCCGTAATCCTGACTGAAGAGTTGTAATGGCCAATTATGTTATGTTATGTTTTTCTTTTTAAGACCTTTTAAAAAATTGAAGTCATACTCAGATTATGATATTATTTTTGAGTTTTTCAAATGTTGTCCAGTAGTCTGGACAATTTTTAATGCCCTCTAAAGACCCTTTTATATGACAAGCATTTGATTTACTAAACCTTTCATAAAAATATATGTATAACTCTTAAGAACTTGCTTCTGTAAAAGTCACATGGCAAACAATTTGCCAATTACAACAACTTGGAATTTTATCTGAGAAAGCATATGACATGAGATGTGCTATGAAAGATCAAGGCTATGAGGAAATGGTTATTGATGGGAACTTGGCTTTCAAATAGTTTTTACACCTTAGTTAGTCTGTACGTACACATACGAGTATGTACATTTAAAAATTCGTTTTATTTAAGACCTATTAGCTGCACTTGCTCAACAAATATGTATGTATATTGGCTGGTGGTCTTAAATTAGCTTGCAATCCGCATATTGGATCTCTGTTTATGATTTTGTAATAACCAAAACAAAGTGAATGTTTGAAATTGCTAACTCAAATGGAAAATAGATATCGTTGAAGATCATCTTAAATGTGGGCCACACTTTATGTTAAACAAATTTTTAAAATATTTCTTAAATTCGACAATCTCACACAATACAATATTAAAAATTAAAATTTATAATTTTTATAAATTTATTTAAAATATTTCATTTTTAATCTTTTCAGGTAAATCATCTTTTGTAAGATACATACGACGGATCATATGCTATTTATTATACATACATACATAAAGTAAGTGTTTGCATGCTTAATATAAATTGACTTTTGAATGTTTCTCTCTATTCGAGTTGCAAACTCTAAAATTCATGACAAATTTTTTTAAAAATGAAATGAAAAAGAAAACAACATTGATTTATTGTTTGACTTGAAATTTGAGAAGAAAAATAAAACTCATCGTTTTTTTTTCTTTTCATCAAATCTCTCACATAATTTTCAAAAGAGCTTTATAACATGTTGAATTTTTTCCAGATAAGATTAATATTTATTTATACGATAAAAAAAACCAAAAACAAGTCTAATAATGAACATATAATATAAAAATATAAAAGTAAAAAAAAAAAAATACTCTATAATAGTGCTAAATAAATATTTGAGAAAGTTGAAATTTAATACATCTAATAAGATAAGATTTTTCTTGGCTATGCAAACAAAGTGGCGCAAAAGTAATGTCATAATGTAAATGGACTGTCATTTCATTAGAAAAAATAATGTAATGGATGCCATGTACAAACATCTCTAAAAAGCTAATTACATACATACGAGGTGTGATCAAAAAATAACCGTTATTTTCAATTTTTTCAAAAATGATTTATTTATTTATGAATAACTATCTTGTCCCCTTCAAAGTAACCTCCCTCAGATATAATACACTTATATCTTTTATATCAGCGTTTTTTCGAATCCTCGAAACACTTCTGAAACGCACTTTTTGGTATCGCCAACGATTTTTCTTTTATCTCCATAATCTTACCAAACGCTTTCATTTCTTTGGTTTCAATGTCATAGCCATACACCCATGATTCGTCACCAGTTATGACCTTTTTGAGTAAATCTGGATCGTCGTTGAGCGATGTCCATTCGACGTTGCTTTTGCTCAAAATTTAGCAATTTTGAAACAATCTTCGCTACTGCACGTTTCATGCCTAAAACATCCGTAAAAATTGCTTGGCATGAGCCGAACGATATGCCAACATCATCAGCAACCTCTCTAATAGTGATTCGACGATTATCCAAAATCATTTTCTTCACGGCTTCAATGTTTCCATCGGTAGTTGACGTGCTCGGGCGACCAGGACGAGTATCGACATTGACATCTTCTCGGCCTTCCTTAAACCAGTTATACCACAATGAACTTGTGTTCTGCTCATAATAGACTCGCTAAACGCCACAGTCAACATTTCAAATGTCCTTGCACATTTAATTTCATTTTTTACACAAAACTTAATACAGTTTCATTGATCCATTTTTTCGAATAGTAAAAAATCGAAGAGCACACCAAAACACGACTAACCTTTTTATCTGCCAAAAAACAAACTGACAATCCAAAACAGCTGATATTGTCAACATATATAACAGACATGTGTACCAACATAACAGAAAATTATTCGAAAATCGAACATACCTAACTCACGAAATTTGCAAATAACGGCTATTTTTTGATCACTCCTCGTATTTGGTTTGAAACGATTCTTATTCTGTACAAATATTTATTGAGTCTACATTGCCCGTTCAGAAGGCCAGTTAATATTCTCAGTGAATTGCTATATAATCTGATACAATGCTCAAATCTCTTCTTGAAAGTTTTTAAAATGCCCGCGAGTTTATCCGCCAGTTTTGAATCTTTCATTCTGTATTTTATTACTTAGTTACGCCGCAAACCATTTCAGGCAATGCTGTCTAATCTAATACAAGAATGAAATCTCTTGTTGCCTACTTTGAATTAAAATTTATGAAAATACTCGCTAGTTTACCGAGCAGCTTTCAAATCTTTCATTCCGTATTTTATTAGTCAGTCTCACTGCAAAGCATTTCATAGATTTTATCACCCTCCTATACAAGAAGGGCGCTGACTAAACTTCTTCATATCACGAGGGCATGTTTGGTCTTTCCTGTTATGCTGTCCTATAATAGCTCACGGATTTTCTGTATAGGGAAGAAAATTCTCGAATCCTACATGATAATCGTCTCAATTGTTGTGAGAGGAGAAGAAGTTAGCTTTAGGCAACCGCAGATAGTAACACTATCATTCTAAGACCTACTATAGTTGGTCAAAACCGAATAATAAAGGAATAAAGAAATTGAATAATAATGAATAAAAGAGTGGTAAATTCGGTATCTCAAAAAGCCTTCAGGGAAGCAAGCAGTCCGGCAACCTGAGAATTGATAATTTGGTTGTGCATATCAAACTTCCAAAATATTTTTTGTTACTGGCCGTTAAATTCTCAGAACAGAAGTCAATAATACTATGTTCACACATGCTCTTTTAAACGCCATTATTGAGGTTAATATTTTATATAAAATTTCAATTAATTATTGCGCAATAAATACGCAAATTGTTATAATATTGATTAAAACTTAAAATACAGCACTGTCATAAGTACGTTCAGTGGGCATATTACAGTTTTCCGAACACTTTCTATTGATATTTGACAACTCAAACAACGACAAACAAAAAACAACCAGTTGTTTTGTTTACCATCTGTCAAATGAATATTGCTTATAGTATATCTGAACACTTAAAATATTGTACTCAATTAATCGAATATTGGCTCAATAAAAGCGTATGTCTGAACATAGTATAATTCATGAATGATTTGCGTTTTGTGGACGGTCTTCTTCAAGGCGTTCTCATCTGTTGATGCGTAATTATGTGACTCGTCGTCTTATAGGTATTTTTCTATTATGGGTATTCTTCGTCGTTCTAAGTCATAGCACTGGTGTCATTAGTAAGCGGTAAAGGAGCCCAGTCACTTTTAGTGAACATGTTTAAGTTAGACAAGACGCTTAGACAATCGCTTATTTGTTCCCATAACTGCCACCGTTTGGGAAATTCAAACTGCATTTTTTCTTGTCAAGACTTTTGAAAGAATTTAAATCGTATTCATATTATGATATTATTTTTGCCTCACCTGTTGCAAAGAAAGAGAGAAAAAATAGCTGCAATTAAAATGTATGCTTTTTGATTTGTTTTTATTACCATTTTTTTTGTTTATCATTTTCCTTTCTTTTTGATGTTGTATTGTCATACTGTCAATCATCTATTTGTGCTGTTGTTTTTTCTTACGTCTTCAAAAACAAAGTTAATTAAACGCCTTAAATAATGGGGAAACACAACTAAAGAAATCGATTGGACTCAATTTATTTTTTAAACACATTAGCGGGGCAACTGCAACGACATCAATTTTGTTCATTTATACTTGTACCTTCTAAAAAATTAAATTAAAAAAATTACGGGCTTTCTTTATTAAAAAAAACGAAATATTTATTAACAGTCATTGAAAAGTTTTGTAAAGTTTCCACTTTTTGATAGTGATATTGAAATTATATCTTTTGTTTGTTATTATTTTTTAACCTATTAGTGATGCTACTTTTTGTTGTTGGCAGTCCCTGATATCGTATATTTTTGTGATTTTTTCCTTGACTATTTTTCTTATTTTCTGTTAACCACTTAACATTGCTTTGTTTACTCTAACATTAGCTCTGTTAAAATTTTATGGTTTTTGTCTTTGTTAGTTAAATTTGAAATTATCTCCACACACATTTGCTTGGTATACATATGTAGCAATTCAAGTTATCGCTATATTAGTTGATGATTCTTTTGCATGAATTCATAGTCATAAGTTTGAACCTCAATGGGTTAATAAAATCTGAACAACGAGTAGTAAAAAAAAAGCGCTAAACAATTACATCAATAAACCAGCATTATGATCGCAACGAATGAATGTAAGCACTTAATTAGCATACAAAGTCAATGTCAAGACAACTCTAACAAAAACCTTGAGAAACTTTAAACACCATTTCCCTTTTTTTATAACTTTTCCTCACAAATCAAAATTAAAAACATTAGATTAGTTTTAGTATTTACAAATTGAATTTTTAAATAAAACGTCTCATTTTAATTGGCTGTTAAGTTGTAAAGCAAACGGATGATTATTAGCCCTTTAATTTACAGATTATTTCTAGTCACAGTTTCTTTTCAAATGCAAATTAAATGCACATCTTAAATGGAAATTTATCATGTCTATTAAATATGGAAGTTCGACAATTTATGATATGTGTGAAGATAGATTTTAAAATCTATTACCCTGGACGCAAACCAATTCATTTAACAGAGCTCTGGCATGTTACCAACATAACTTTGATAAATAATTAATTTAAGGCTTGGAAAGAAAAACAGGAAAAAGCACAAGTTGTTAAAATAACTCCTAATCCCTAATAAGTTAATCCCTGTTACAAAATATTGTATATTAAGAACAGATAATCATACATTTCCGAAAGCTAATATAATCTGCTAAATAAATCATAAATCATGACAACATGGGCAGACAAAGTGAATTGTTTTTAATGCATTTTACATCATACATAACATAATTGGCCATTACAACCCTTCAGTCAGGATTAAGGCCTAGCTTCTCAACACCACTCATGTTGTGTGCGTTAATTTTATACATGAGCGGCGGGACCTACAGTTTAACGTCGACTCCGAACGACAGATTTTTTTGAGAAGCTTTTCATGGCAATTTTTTACTCTCAGAGTTTTTGCCAGAAATCTGCTGAGAGGAAGTCGCCGAAGAAATATTTTCATATTTTCGTTTTGATGTCTGACCTGGCATTCGAACTCGGGCCTTTCGTCTAATAAGCCAACACACTACCTACTAGACCACGGCGACTTCACGGCATTTTACATCCCTTTAACTAAATTAATCGCCAGCACCCTTGTCAGAGCGAATTTTGAGCGTAGATTTTGAAATTTTCCGACGTGTTAGATTTTAAAATCCCCTTAATATCCCTTTTCGGGAAAACAGGACAACATGGACGCACAAAGTGAATTGCTTTTAATTCATATTGCTAAACGGATAGCTCAGTAAATGCACGTACTGATGCTTTAGACTTTCAACAATATTTTCTTTAATTTAAATAAAGTTAATATTTTATAAAGAAAAAAAGTCCCATTTTTCCACAATATCCATCATCCGGCATCCTACCTAGACACTGTTAACATAGGGAATATGTGAAGCCCTATAACTCAAGTTTCAAAATTATTTGGGATATACCACTTATTATGTTTTATTAAGGACACCTTAGGTCCCAATTCGTATATAGTGGGATATGTGCTGCAAGTCCTATTTTTCCACAATATCCATCATTCATCATCCTATCCAGACACTGCCAACATAGGGAATATTTGAAGCCCAATATATCCAGTTCCAAAATCATTTGGAATATACTACTTATTGGGTTTTATTAGGGACACCTTAGGCTACAGTTTGTATAAAGTCAGATGTCTGCAGCAAGTCCCTGATATCATATATTTGGGTGATTTCTTTCTTGACTATTTTTCGTATTTTTTGTTAACCACCTAACATTGCTCTGTTAACTTTAACATTAGCTCTGTTAAAATTTTTGGTTTTTGACTTTGCTAGTTAAATTTTATTTTATCTTCACACACATCAAATTTTTTCTGTCTACTCCTTAATTCATTAGTCATTAAAATTATTTAGAATTTAAATAATTAAAAAAAATTAACATCATATTCTAACCGTATTTTGAATTTACTGTTTTGTTGTAATATTGTACTATATTGAATACCAACCTTCTTTGTGTCATATGTTTGGTTGCCCTGATAATTAACTACAATAACAACTGTTTGTTATTTATTTACACAATAATTTTTTTCTAACTTTGATTGTTTGGCGTCTTCCGCTTAAATAAATACTTCATTACAAATACTTGCTCATCAATACAATTAACATTTGAGAATTCAAAAGAGAGTGTCGTGTTGTCAAACATGGCCAATCAGTAAAATATTTCGATTATGAAAAAACCAAACCAATGATTCATTTATGAATAACACAGACACCGCACCACGTAAAATTTTTCAACAATTGTTTGTCTATTTAAAGATAACCCATTTGTTTGTTTTTTTTTGCTAATTTTTTTCATTTATAACAAACAATTGAAACTAAAGACAGAGTAACAGAAATTTTGTAAACAAATTCTAACTTACGTACGGGAACTTCATATCCATATCCACTACCATTTGTCCAAAACCATTATTGGTATAAAATTTTCTTTTAAACAAAGCCACTAAAAATATTCTTTTAATTTGTGAAACTTATGGTTAGGTTAGGTTAGAGGGCGTGTACCCAGATTGAAAGAAAGAAGCAGAAGAATTTTCTACTTCTTCTTCTGAAAGAAGTAAAAAAAGACGGGCCACAACACATAAAAGATGCTGCAGTACCTTTTAACCAGTTTAATTCCATTATAAATCTCATGAGCGCCTTTGCTCCCGACAAAGAATTTTAACCATCTAAGAAAACCCTACCCATGGTTGCAGATTCTTGTGAGTGATCTACCGTTGCAGTTGTAGCCTAAGCTGTCCCTAATAAAATCCAATAAGTGGTATATGCCAAATAATTTTGGAACTGCAGATATTGGGCTTAAAATATACCCTATGTTAACAGTGTCTGGATTGGATGGCGGATGATGGATATTGTGGAAATCAGACACTGTTAACAGAGTGAATACTTGAAGTTCGATATCTCAAGTTCCAAAATTATTTGGGATATACCACTAATTGAGTTTTATTAGGGACACCTAAGGCTACAATTTGTATAGAGTCAGATATCTGCGACAAGTCCCTGATATCGTATATTTGGGTGATTTCTTCCTTGACTATTTCTCGTATTTTCTGTTAACCACTGAACATTGCTCTGTTAACTCTAACATTAGGTCTGTTAAAATTTTTGGTTTTTGTCTTTGCTAGTTAAATTTGAATTTATTTTCACACACATAAGTTCTACAATTTTTAGGTTAAAAAAGGTTACGTTACAATTGTGTCTGTTTATCTACCAATAATAACTGTACAGGTTTTACATTTTTTTCGTTTAGTGTTTTAAGAATTCTAAAGGAACAAATTTATTTATTTTTTTTTTTTTTGAGAATTGCCTCTCCCACTTTAGTGTGTTGACTTACTAGACGCGAAGCTCTCGACAGACATCAAAACGAAATATAAAAAAATATTTCTTTGACGAGTTCCTCTCAGCAGATTTTTGGCAAAAACTCTGAGAGTAAATAAAATTGCCATGAAAAGTTTCTCAAAAAACTCTGTCGTTTGGAGTCGACTTTGAACTGTAGGTCCCGCCACACATGTATAAAAATAACACACACAACATGAGTGGTGTTGAGAAGCTAGGCCGTGAAGGGTTGTAATGGCCAATTATGTATGTACTTACAAGTTGACATCATTTCCATGTAAATAAAGGATAAAATCCTCGATTAAAAGTTAATTTTTCTTTGACCTGATATCTGTATTGTCCCTTTATTTTTGTTTTCCATTGTTTACAGCCTTAAACTTTTGAGAATGCGACTAGTGGTATGGAATGAAAACTTGGTCAAAATGTAAATAAACTTTAAATTGGCGCACAAACCAGTTTCTTGCATTCTTTATTTGTTGAGAAGCACATGCTTCAAATGGTAAAGATGTTTTTGACTTGTATTCTATTTTAGTTTGTTTGTTTTTCTGTTTGTGTTTTGATTTTTTAAATGTCAAAATTATATACGCTTACCATTTAAAAATAAGGCCTCACCATCAACTACTTCTAAAGATGATTTAAGTTAAGAAAGCTTAAAAACAAAACACGAATTGAATATGAAGTCAGACAAAAAAAATGAATGCGTGGGAACATTTGAAAGTCAGTCTATTTATTTATTTAGAAGTTACCATAATTAAATTACTTTTTATTTTTAGTTTTTAGAGGGCAAGACATGATTTTTAATAACATTATTAAAATACAATTTTCTTGCCTGTTGTCATTCGTGTAGGCTGGCTCGCCCGGCTTGTGTTTTTAAAGGTGGCCAATATAAGTGGTTACTTCACACTCTAATAACAGCAATGGAAATCACATTTGAATTCTTTTATTTGCCACTTTTGTGGGAAATTCAAATTATGAAACAATTTAGTATTCTTCCTCTCAGTTGTTGTTCAGATTTCTAAGGCAGACACATACATACATACATAATTTAAATTAATTACTTTCAGAAAAAAACAACAAAAAAACAATGAAGAAAACTGTTTTGATAATAATCTTTCCCTTGCCAGCCTAACAATTTTCCCATCTACTACTACTATTACTAGGCAGTATCAGTCAGTTAGTCAGTCAGTCAGTCAGTACTTTTTATAATCTTGAGACACAATTTCATCTGCAATTTGTTTGTTGTAACCATTATTTTATGGCTTTTTGTATGAATCCTATTTAAATATTCCCAGATTTGTTTGTTTTTATAAATATCGTTACCCTCCTCTATATGCAACACATATGTATTACTTCATTTCATTTGTAACTAAAGGCAGGAATGTATATTTAATGGTCTCTTCTAGATACTCACCTTCCTCCCCCTCCTCTCCCCCAGCTTCTGCTTTAACATCCGCAATATGTTAAGTTCAGTAAACTATACAATAATTGCTCAAACTACTGCATAAGACCTTTTTTTCTTTTTGTATTTGCTAGCAACATTTTTACAATTTACAATTTTTTATTCTAAAAGCGAAACACAAGTAGAACAAATGAAATAAAAACAAATAAAATCACATTTCACATCAGCAGTATCAACAGCAGCAGCAGCAGCATCAGTCATCAGTTGGAAACTGCTTTGTTTTTGAAAATGTGTTTCGAGAGCACCATATAACTCTTGAAACTCAAAGAGCTTTAAGCCATTTGGAACGGTATGCACCAGTGTTGAAAAATTCAGTACTTTAGTACTTTTTTCAGTACTTTTCCATTTCGAAAATACCGCAGTACCCTCGCGTTATGTAGTATGTAGTATACATGGCATGGCCCCTCGCTCATTTGGTATATCAACATAAAAAGTAGCCTATAACTCCTTCCAGACATACAGGAAGATACTGTAAAAATTTCAAGAAAATCGGTTCAGCCGTTTAGTCGTCTATAAACTTCAAACATACAAACATACAATCAAACACACATTCATTTTTATATATAAGATTTTATGTCTATTAATGCATTAGCAATATGTTCAACGTAATGTTAAAGGTAGAATTTGTCTTTAGACCCGGTTAGCCAAATGTCCACGAAATGTACTTTCGTTTTTAGAATACGAAAAGCAATGAGAATGCTTGCCGAACTGTAATGTAATTACGGTAAGCATTTACATTGCTCTTCATATGCTAAAAAACGAACGCATGTACCATTACGTTCCGTCAACGTTGGACTATACGGCGCTTACGTTTTGTTACTTTCCGAATCAGCTGTTAAGTAAGTGTAAAGGTATAAACACATAGACGGCAGACAACAGTTCGGCAGCTCGACAGAAAATTCTGATAACTGTTTTTTCTGCCATATGCCGACTGCTTAAATTTTATGAAAGCAGAGCAGAAACTTTTCAAATTTGAATTTAAATATATTTTTCAGTGTTGTCACTATCTGGTTTTTTGTAAGCAAAAATAAACTCACTTATGAAAAAACCGCACACACAAAACATTTATTAAATGAATTTAGATACAAAATTGAATCTATAATTCTATTTTATTTATTATGAATACATGGATTGCTTTTTATTTCTTAATTTTAGAATTGTCCTTGCTCTTCAATAATATAAGTATTTTTAGCTGTTTTTTATTTTGATTTTATGTTGTATTGGCATCACTAATTTGCTTTTAGCTGCTCACAAAAATAGAAAATAGTTTAATTTGGGCAGGAGCTGCTTAGGTTGTTGTCTTGGCTTTTTCTGTTCTGCCTTCAATATAATCGTTTTCATTGAAACGTGTGTATTCTAAACTTGGCAGCTTTCTGTTCTCTGTCGTCTGTCGTCTATATGTTTATACCTTAAGTTTTTTCTGTTCCGTTCCATACGTTTGTTAAATATAAATAAATAAATAGTGTAGTAGGTAGTGTGCTGGCTTCCACGGTTCAGACCCCATGTCAGACATTTCCAACAAAACGAAATCTGAAAAAATGTTTCTTCTTCGGCCTCTTTCTGGAGTTAAAAAAATTTCCTTGAAAAGCTTCTCAAAAATCTGTCGTTCGGAGTCGACTTTAAACTGTAGGTCGCGCCACTCATGTATAAAGTAAACACATAGAAATATAAGTGGTGTGAGAAGCTAGGTCATAATCCTTTTTTGAAGGGTTGTAATGACCAATTATGTGTGTATGTATGTATTTTTTAAAAAAGTACTATTTAAAGTACTCTTTCAGTTATAGTTAAGCACCATTTTAAAATTTCAATTTTGCAACACTGGTATGCACGGTTTAAATTTTAGGTTTCTTTAATGCTTTCAATTCCTTAATTTTCGTTATTTATTTCAATAGTTTCCAAACTTTACCTGAAGGTAGTGGTCAACACGTGTTGTTAGGTTAGGTATCCAAAGCGCAAATGGCATTCGGCACTTTAATAACGGAAAAGTTATTTAAAACTATATTTGTGTATGGCTTACCAACCAAAACTTGAACTACTAGCTAGAATGACACGAAATCCTCAAATAAAACTGAAAGTGATCTTGCTTTGGATGACAATGGTCCCATTCGGCAATATATTGATGAACAACATTTAGAAAAACGCAAATGTTTATAACAGAGGCACAATTATTACCGAAGGTTATATCTTTCTCACTCTCTAATCAGACGATGGAAACATAGCCGAAGGAATGCATAGAAATGAGTAGAGCCTGCTAAATGACTCTTGTTCTTATACCAATATCATGTTGTCACTTTTTTTTTGATGAATGACATTTTGGGGATGGGGCCTACTCATGCAATTGCAATGTATTGGAACTAGGAAAATTGGTTTTAGTAATCTAAAGCATTACAATGGGGTGCGCGGTTTATTAGATATAAGTCCGTGATTCAAACCCCAGCTTATACATCTCAAACAAAAACGGAATATGAAAAAACATTTCTATGGGACCTACAGTTTAACGTCAACTCCGAATGACAGATTTTTTGAGAAACTTTTCATGGCAATTTTATTTACTCAGAGAGTTTTTCCCAGAAATCTGCTGAGAGAGGAAGTTATCGAAGAAATATTTTTCATATTTCACTCTGTTGTAGATGTCTGACCTTGGGGTTTGAACCAAGGCATTATGTCTAATAAGCCAACAGTACCCACTGGACTACGGCGACTATTTGCGTGTTCACTATAAGAAAATTTGATCTCTGGTGTCGCAGTGAATCAATGGATCTCTTTGTTTGACTGTCCACCTATAGATAAAACGTTTGCAATTGTGTGCGTTTTACTGGTCGTTGTAGACCTGCATTTATTTTAGAATAGGGACGGATTCTAGACCGATATGGAGACTCCGTGATGAGCAAAACGAATCATTAGAATACATAGTTGAAATCTGTGTGTTTATCAAGTAATAATTATTTATCCTAACAGTATCCTGAAATTTTTTGAGGCATCTGGCTTGCAGAAAACTCCCTACTCTCTATTTAGGTTAAGGAAAGTACTCTAGTGCATCTACCCAACGTTGTAGGATAAAGTACAAAAAACCGTCTGGTCGCGGTACTTTAGTGTCTCTACTTAACATTCTGTTTTTGACTTCCATTTTATAATACACACCAATGACCGCTGGAGATTTACAAGGCTCTCCCGTGTTTTCTAAACAAACAAAAATTAGGTTTATTGCCGGTAATTGGGAAATTGGTATACTTGTCTTTTACGCAAAGCACATCTGCTTGTGATCGATGGGTCGGTGAATATAATAGAACCACTTTAGAGAATATTAATTCTCTAATTGAAATTTTTTTGCCTGTTTTTTGAAACGTAAATAGATTCAAATCTAATGGCCATATTCATGACCTTACTTTCTTCTCATTACACACAACTTACATAGTATTTAATACGAATTATAGCCATATTCTCTTGAGTATTATTTAAAAAATAAAATAAAATAAATTGTGTTAGTGCCCTAAGGACGTACGAATATATTATTCAATAATTTTCTTTCCTATAAAACTTAGGATAAATTGTATAGAAAATGTTAGGGAAACTAAACTAAACGTCCGTTTGAAAAAAATTGTTTGGAATAAATATTGCCAAATTTTGTTTTGTTTTTGTTTTGTTGACGTCATTAAAGAAAAAACAAGAACAACCATAAAATTAGCACGTTTAAACGAAAAAAAATCTATTATAAAATGATTTTCGTATTGAAAGGCGATTGAATTCAATCGAATTCAAGTGAATAGCACAACAGCAGCCACCACCAGTCCAGACTATTAATTAATTGTCGATTGAAAGATGTATAAAAAAAACAAATCTGCGAGAAATCTCTTTTGATAATTAAAAATTTATTTTAGAAATTAAAAAAAGAAAAAAAAATCAAAGAAATGAAATAAAAAAATATGAATTAAAATTATTTTACAGAGAAAGATTTTTAAAGGTGCGAATATACCCATAAATTGTTGTTATTGATGAAGCCTCATTTGGAAATAGGGCATGTTGGGCACAATAACAAAGGCATTCCCTCAGGCCTTTACCCAAGGCCCCATTTCATAATACTACACTGAATGTATGAGTATACAGCGGTAATTCGGTCCGTGGTGATAGAGCGATCAGCAGTTTGTAGGACAGTTAGAAGACGACTCTGTAGCTTAAACATAATTCATACTACATACCCATGCTGAGAGCTGTTATTGTTATTTCGTCTTCTGCACTAAAAACTAATAGCATTACTTAAGGCTAACTGATTTCATTAGGATGAATATTGTAGTCGCCCTAGTTGAGTAGGTAGTGTGTTAGCTTATTAGACGTGGGGCCGTAGTTCAAACACCCGGTCAGACCTCTCATCTCTCAGCAGATTTCTAGCAAAAACTCTGAGGGCAAATAAAATGGCCATGAAAAGTTTCTCAAAAATCTGTCGTTCGGAGTCGACTTTAAACTGTAAACTCACGTATAAATTTAACACACACAACATAAGTGATCTGAGAAACTAGGTCGCAATCTTGACTGAAGGGTTGTGGGCTGTAATGATAAAATATATATGTATGTATATGAACACAGTTGTGAATGTATTGTATATATGTAAATAATCAATTTATGCTCTATTTTAAATCCTTTATTTATGATTTTATAAATATTTTGTTTGTTTATCCAAATCTTATTTGGTATTTGCGTTGTGTGTTAAATTCCTAGTTTTTAATTTTTTTTCAAACTAAAAGTTTTCAACAGCATATAATTTTAAACTTAACAAAAACACAATAATATTTTCAAAACATTTTTATTGCTTTTAAATTAAAAATGTTTGTTAACACTTTGATTTTTCTTAAAGGAAATGATTCGCCTTTATATTACTTATAATGTGTTCTTATAATTATTATCAGTTGCTATATCATATCTTTTTTTGTTGTTGTTGTTAATTGTTTTGTTTACGTTGCTATAAAAACATTTCATTACCATGCGATCGACGTCTGACTTTCTTGTGAAATTTATTAACACTTTTTTTTTTGTCTTTTTTTTTTGTCTGTTATATCAACCAAATTCTTTAATTTTCAGCAACTTTATTCCTTTTTTGCTTTAAATTTATACAATATTTTCTTTTATTTTTTCTGTAATAAAACATTTACAGCAAAAAGGCCCCACCACACCCACAAAATAATTATTTGCATGATATGGTTTGGTTTTCATATTTTTTTTTTATTTATTTTTTTATAATTTAATGGAAAACACACATGACTGCCATGAAATCATAAACACAGTTATTGCCAACTATAAATGAAACAGAACTTATACATACATATGTGCTGTGCTGTTTAGTCATAAAAAGAAATTGTTTTAAACACAACTTAAATAACAACACGCATATCATTCACTCAGTATCTGTGTGAAATGAACATCGTGGAAATATTCGTTTGTAACATATAAGAAAAGTTTTTAGTCCTTGTTTTTGGCGATAACATATTTAGCTACTTGCAGTCAGTCCACTTAAGGAAGTGTATATTGTTTTTTATCCAATTACGAATTTAGCTATGAGATTCATCTTTCAGCAATTCAACCACGAATCTAGTTATGAGATTCATATTCCAAAGATTTATTAAGATTTATTAATAAATTCCTGAAGACACATCACCACAAATTATAAAATTATACCACACCTATTGTCTTCAGTAACAATATATGGATCTGTAATAGACTCACAAGATGTTCACAGTGCAGACATCAAGAAATCTTCCCTGGCCATCATCAGACAAAGTAAAATTTGAACATCTTCTCCCAGCTTGTTAGGATTTTCATTATCATTTTCAGATATTTTCAAAACTAATCTTATAAATGTTATCGATTACTACCTCAAAATCTTTTCTACTATTATTCACGACCTGTGAGAGTGGAAGTTGATTTCCACCGGTGGCTTTGGTCTGTTAGACTTACAAAATAAGGAAAAAAAACATCTGTTGTTCACTACTCCTTATTACTGTCCCTTTATAACTTTAGGCCAGGTCGGAGTGGTAGCTCTGATATCACAAAGCTCACTTGAGCACACATAGCGGCCCCTCGTGACGCCACAGGTGAACGTAGTCCCCATACTGACCAAGCTCTACCAAAAGCAGAGAAGAGGAAGAAGTTAGTCAGCGCAAAGGCTGCCCATCAAAAGTACGACTATCCCGCGCTGGAAAACCAGCCAGAAAGTCTGCCTCTTATAACTTACATACATACATACATATATATACATAATTGGCCATTATAACCCTTCAGTCAGGATTACGGCCTGACTTCTCACACCACTCATGTTGTGTGCCTTTAATTTTATACTTGAGTGGTGGGACCTACAGTTTAACGTCGACTCCGAACGGCAGATTTTTTGAGAAACTTTTTCATGGCAGGTTTATTTACTCTCAGACTTTTTGCCAGTACTGCGGTCAGTACTTTCCTCAGATTTTATAGCGTACTGCTATAATGCCTCCTGCAAGCCTATTGGCCTGACAAACTTCAGACTGCTGTTTGACATCAGCAATTAAAATTCTCTACCTAGAATCTGATATACACCCAGGTATTTCGTCCTGCGATGCATTAATGCCCCATAGGTTCAAAAAATATGTTTGCGATGATTCATTCTCATCGTCACAGACACTATATGTCGGAATCGAGGCAATTGCCATTCTGTCTTAGTCCACATTGCCCTGTCAAAAGACTATTCTCATTGAAGTTTTCCAACAAAAGTTTTGATTGCCTCAAACGCACTTGGCTGTAGAAGTGTCTTTGCCCCTCTTCTTTTTCGTAGAGCATTGATTTCCAAATATCCGCTTCCATTCCACAGAAAACTTCTGGCCACATCAGCGGCGTGTATGTTTCCTTCCTCGCTATGGCGTCTGCTTGTTCACTGCCGGGAATTTCTCACATGACCTGGCACCCAGCAGAGAAATACTTTATTTTCTTTACTTAACCGATTCTCCAGAGAGTCCTATTCTATCTTCGATTTGCCCTCATAAGAACCGAGTGTTAGAATAGCGACATGACAGTCAGATAGTATTGTTTTATCTTTTCTACCTCTTATTCAAGTGGAATTGAGCAAGTCTTTCTATGGCATAGGTTTCCAATTGATAGATGCCCCAGAGATTCCCCAAGGGCTCTAAGTATTTTGCTCTGCGATCAAAAATTTCTGCTCCTGTTGCAAGATCCATTTTATTAACACGTTCGAAGTTTCATTGCGAAGTATTTTCAAATATCATAGAGTCCACGGGACTCTTAAGGAGAAAACTGTCTGTCAGTCAATTAATTTCTTAGCTCCCGAAATTCACTAACCAATTTCATGTTAGACTTGTCTCCCATCAACCTAACCATAGATTCCAAAGCTTTGGGTTCACCAGCATGTGCAGCAGATTTAAATCCAAAAGAACCTAGAATGCCACTTAGGATAGCTTCTCATTGCCCCATTTGTGCTATTATATTCTTTCCTTTTCTTCCATATGGCGATATTCAGAACACAAACGATTTAAAATCATACGTTATTATATTAGTCTTATACATCAACTGGTTCCGCAAAATTGTTTGTGCAATATTTAGTTTTATGGATTCCTATCATTTATCGATGTTTTCTACAGTTGACATCAGAGAAGTGTCGCGCTTGTTTAACATCTAAATTTCTGAAACGAAGTAGAGCCCGAGAAACTATATTATATTTTAAATGCTATACACTTGACTTTCATATTCATCTTTATCTAGTGAGTCAAATGTGTTAATTGTTACAGAAGTTCTTCGTCAAAAAATTTTATTTTACTAAAGTCACTTAGGGCCATTATTACAACTTGCGGTTAAAGTTGGGTTTAGTTAGAGGTAACTTTAGCTAAAGTTGGGATTAGTTAAAGGTAACTTTAGCTAAAGTTGGGTTTAGTTAAAGATAACTTTAGCTAAAGTTGGGGTTAGTTAAAGGTAACTTTAGCTAAAGTGAATTTTAAAGTTACCTTTAACTTCTTTTCGTTATTACAAGCTACAGTTAAAATAAAGTTTGATTTGAAAAACTATTAATATATTAACGTTTGTTTTTTATGTTTATATTTGAAGTTGCCATATTAAAAATAATACAAATAATATGGTAAGATCAAAGATAAAGTGAACTTTAAAATTTAAAGATAGGATGATCTTCCCTTTAGCTTGAAGCTCACTTTTATCTTATTGTGTACTCATAATAATGAAAATCAAGTTATCTGCTCTTTAAAATACTGCCTTTAGTTAACAGCAAGTTGTAATAATGGCCCTTAGTGTGAATCATATTCGACAATGCCAGATACGTAATACTAAATTCTTAAATCCTTATGGTATAGAATAGTAAGGGATAAGAAAATTAATTATGACATAAAAATTATGCCCTAAAAAAAATTGTGTGTCAATGAATTTTAACGTCAAAAAATGTCATCTTAGGATCCCATTTTATAACCAATGATGGGTATGGGATCGATTATCCAAGAAGGGTGTGTGGGAATTTTATTCACCTATTTTACCCTCTGAGAGAAAAAATTCCAACAGAATTAAATGCAATAATTACACTGTTATTATTTTTATTTGTTTGTATTCTATTTCTAAAGATAGAGTTATTGTTGTTGATACATTTTTTTATTGTTTATTTGCTTACCGTGTGCGAGTATTTACTCATGATAGCGATGATGATGACGGTGATGATTAATTGGAACTCGGTCATTTGTTTTTTTCTTTTTCTTCTTCTTCTTCTTCTATTGTTTCATTTTATATCTTCTTTGCTAAGTTTTATTGCGATTGCGTTTAATCTGTGTTGCGTTTTTCTCCACTCTGCCATTATTTTTATTTAAATTCGTTTTTTTTTTGTTGATGTTTTGTGTTGGTTGTATCGTTTATTTATTTAAAATTTTACTGAAGGTTAATGCCTGAATAAATAATCATTTCACTTGAATATTTGAGAAAACGGTAATTCCACATTAAAGTTATTGTGTGTACAGTGGCTCACAGTGAAAATGGCCCACCATGATCAGGTTAATTTCGTAGTGGGCCATTTTCACTGTGATCCACTGTATGTGTAAGTATTTTGTATGTTTGTAAGTATGCGTATAAAAAGATCAATAACTTTTTGAATTGGCACGAATATACTCGTATGTGCAAATACTTGTACTTGCATTTCTTTAGTGTTTTAATTACATGTAATTATTTTGCATACTATTTTGTAATTATTAGAGCAATAATGTGTACAAAACATTGTATTATACTATTGTAGTATATTTATATACCTATACAGTGATGGCAAAAATAATAGGGACACACCAGAATTACAACAATTTCTTAAACTCATGCCTGCCTTGTTTTCATATCTTTAATCTAAGCAGGTGATTGGCCTGTAGCAAGTCCTTGGGTAATGGGGCTACCATCTAACTTTGTCTAGAAATAACGCCCACCGAGTATTTGGTGTAGTGATGGGGAATCTAGCCGATTGTTGATTCCTATCCCTTTTCCCACTAGGTGATGGCACCCGGAA
Source organism: Sarcophaga rosellei (assembly GCA_930367235.1). Classification (NCBI taxonomy): domain Eukaryota; kingdom Metazoa; phylum Arthropoda; class Insecta; order Diptera; family Sarcophagidae; genus Sarcophaga; species Sarcophaga rosellei. The sequence continues at coordinate 60,119,216 of OV884018.1, read as the reverse complement.
TGATGCTATATTTTTTTTTTATTTCCTGGCAGTGAGGGGGCTTGTTAGATGGTTTGTATTGGAGGGTGGTGAAGCCGCTTAATTTGAAATTCGAAACCCTGATAATGAACGATTTTTTTTTCATCTGACCTAAGTTAATTAATCTTGGTTTCATCAGACCTTATCAAGTTTACATTATTGATTGATTGATTTCCCATTTGCTGAGAAGAAATGTAATTCCTGATCTCTGGCTCATGAGCCCAACTTACTAAAATCTTTCTATTTCGAGGTTTTTAACGCCACCACTGATCACACCATCACTTATTAAGACGGTCATTTGTTCTACGCTTTCTCCCTCTAGTTTCTGCACCACGTTAAACCCTTTACTTTTGGATCACATCATGGTACGATCATTTTTTTCCTCACTGAACCGTGGCCTCACGTCTAAGTCGCCAACATTATCTATTAGACTACGGCGGCTACAAAAAGTCTTTATACACGTTTAAATTATTTTTTTGCAAAAATTTTCGTTTTATTTTCAATTTTGTCACATGTAATGCAAGTGTCCTTATTATTTTTTTTTTTCAAGGGAATTTGGCAAATAAAGTTTTATTTAAAAATTAATGCAGAATGGCAGCATTATATTTGCAAAAACTTTTAGAGTGAGTGAGTACCATAATAAAAACTTAAGGCACACAATTATATGAAACTCTTACGCTTTTGTCCTTTTTTTTTTAACGGTTATTTCCTCGAATCCATAATATTGCAATCTTTAAATAAAAGAAATTGTTTCTTTAATTGTTATTATTTCTGAGATTAAATAAGTTTAATTTAATATTTAATTTATTTTTGTCAACTGTCAACTTCTAGAACCGTACTGTTTTCGTGTTCTTTCTATATATAGTACATTCATACGTACATACGTAATTGGCCAATACAAACTCTCAGTCAGGATTATGATCTAGCTTCTCACACGATTTACAGAGTGTGTGTTAATTTTACAGACTAGAGGCGGGACCTATAGTTTAAAGTCGACTCCGGACGACAAATTTTTTCAGAAACATCACATTGTAATTTTGATTTACTCTTTTTCTTTCTATATACTTTTTTATTGTAAATTTTTGAGAAAAAAACGTCCCTATTATTTCTCTCAATACTGTATATATAGAGGGAGGGATAAAATGTTTAATGTAAAGTTGTACAGTCAACCCTCCTATAACGCGGAGAGTGCGTACCGCGTTGTATGGAAACCGTGGTATATGAAACTCGGATTTCACCGTACAAACCAGGCTAATTCGTAGCGCGTTCTATGGAAACCGTCTACGGTGTTGTAAGGAAACCGCGCTATAAAAAAATCGCAATTAGTACAAATCACATCATTCGTACCGCGTTATATGGATACCAAGACAAGATAAATTATTTTTATTGACTTAAAGAGTTCATAAGGATTAATAAAAAATTAAACAAAAACTAAACTAAAATACTGTTTTCCAACAAAAATAAGAAAGATTTGTAAAATGATGTAATTTTTCAACATTCATCCTCACTGTCAGATATGAATTCCAGAAAAATTTTTAGAATGTCGTAGACGACTATGAGACAAGCTGGCCTTTTTATATAAAAATTTCAGCTCCGCGTTCTGAGAGTACCGCGTTATAGGAAGGCTGTCGCAATTTCAGCGCCGCGTTATATGGAAACCGCGTTCTGAGAGTACCGAGTTATAAGAGGGTTGACTGTAGTTTGCCAAACAATAAAAATAAAAATTAAAAAAGGTATGCTATTTGAAAAAAATGAAATTTATTTTAAACAACAAAAAAAATGCATTTACTTATTAAACATATCGTTAGTATAACTCGCAAAGACGCTAAGTCCACTTTTTTCCAAACTTGAGATTTTAATGCAAAACGGTAGCACTATACAAAATACATATTTTACGACAACAAAAATGTCAGTATGTAGTTTAAAGTTGTTGTAATTTTGTGGTTAGCAAAAACGCTAAGTCCACAAAATACGAAAAGTATTAAAATCACGTGCTAATTTCACGAATATTAATTATTAATTATTATTAATTTTTGATCTAAGTCATTCAAAGAGAGCTATTTTGTAAAAATAATTGCGTTTAAAAAGTTTAAAAATTTTAAAAACTGAAAAAGCTACAATGTTTTTTGTGTCTCCTGTACAATTTGAAAAAAGGGACTTAACACATTTGCGAATTATACTAACGATATGTATGTACGTTCATCTAAACATTTATTGCTGTAAACAATAGAATAATTGTTCGTTTTTATTTTATGAGTGTGTTAAAATGTCTTATCAGATTTGTTCTATATCAGCTGTTTTGAACTGATACGTTCATCTAAACATTTATTGCTGTAAACAATAGAATAATTGTTCGTTTTTATTTTATGAGTGTGTTAAAATGTCTTATCAGATTTGTTCTATATCAGCTGTTTTGAACTGATACGGAAAAGATTTGGCTTCGTTACTTTGAATGCATTTTATAATCATAGCTATAAAAATCAGACGAACCAAGATATATATCTAAAGCTGGTGTTATCAACGCAGCTGAGTGTTTATTTTTTTATTGTTGTATTATCTCTGACATGTCAAAAACAATGCGAAAAGTTGTTTACCTTTTATAAGTGTTTGTTGATACTTTGACCTAAGATTTGTCATTTTTTAGCAGGCGAAATGGACAGGGCGAATCAGATTTGGCAGGAGTTAGACGTGAAAAAAGCAACAAATTCAAAACGAAATGGGTTGTTGTAATGCTGCTATTACCGGTAAATACAGTGCACAGCAAAAGTCTTAGTACGACAATATACTATTTTAGCAATTTCATGAATTTTTTTTTAGTTTGTATAAAAATTTATAGTTTATATATTTATTTTATTAATTTATTTCTGTTTTATTATAAAACAAACAATTTTTTAATGTTTTTCATAAAACAAGAGAAAAATAAGGAAAAGTTTCAGATGATTCCAGAGTTACCGCCAAGGAGAACCCTGAGTAAATTTAAAATTCAAAGGCCTAATATATGAAAATGTTATCCCTTGTATTTAGTAGAATATCCCTTAAGGTCAAGCACTCCATTGAACCCATTTGGAATTGAATGTACAAGTTTTGTTTAGTGTTTTCTGGTGGCACCACGAGCAAGTTTTTTGGTAGACTGTTGTTTGAGTTTAAGCGATTACGTAACCGTTATTTCAAATGATCTGCTAAATACTCTCTTGAAGTCATATCGGGACTTTGTGCAAGAGTATTAGGCCTGTGGGGGACTTTATTTTGTCAAAATATATTGCCGTACTAAGACTTTTGCTGTCCACTGTATATTGTATGTACATTCAGTAAACCCTCCTATAACGCGGTACTCTCAGAACGCGGTTTCCATAGAACGCGCTACGAATTAGCCTGGTTTGTATGGTGAAATCCGAGTTTCTTATAGCGCGGTTTCCATATAACGCGGTACGCACTCACCGCGTTATAGGAGGATTGACTGTGTATGTATTTTGAAAAACCATAATTTTTTAAAAACTTTTTTCTTGCTTTAAACATTTTTATATTCGCAAACATTTAAACATTTTTTTAAATCGTAAAATACGATTGATTGTTGCTTGTTGATTTCCGTTTTTATTATTTAATTGGTTTTGGCCACAATAATAAACACTTTTACTTATTGTTGTAAAACAAACCAAAAAAAAAAGCTCGTTATAAAGAAAGTTTTTTTTTTGTATTTGCTTCTTATCAATTTCATTTCATTTATTAACGTATTATTATGGATTTTGCAATAAAAATAAGAAACGTGTTTTCCCAGTTGAAAAAAAACCAAAAGCCGACGACACATTGCATTGCCAGAGAAAGGAGGGAACTATGAATCACGTAAAAGTGTATTTGTTACGCACTCAGCACCGACACCGACTAAAGTACAGACAAGCGACAATCTGAACCAGTTTTGAAAAATAGTACGTTTTTCCTTTTGTCATCAAGTAAATAAAAACAAGAACAAGTACAACAACAATAAGACAAAAAAAAAACAGTTAAACAATTCTTTCATTCATTCTTTCAATAATAATAAAAAAATGGAATAAAACTAGAACTGGGTTATGGAAACCAGAGGTGGAGAAAAAAATGACAAAATAGAGCAGAACCAAGCTCACCAATGACCAGCCAATAGTTTGGGAGAAAGAAAGAAAAAAGCTTTCAAGAAAACTAAAATAAGCCAAAATATTTCCAAAGCATATCGTAAAGAATTGCTAGTCGTCTTTGTATTATAATTGTATGTCACTGTAAATAGAGTGCATTATAATGGGTTGCCAGATTATTATGGAATTTTATAATGACGAGAATAAATTTTTTCAAAAAATGTAATTAAATTTGAAACTTAGTTTAAAGTTTTAATAACTTTTTCATCGGTGACTCAGAAGGACAGGAAAAAAAGAGAAAACGATCAAAAATCTACAGGCGTATTCGTAGCCGTTCCCTAACATAAAACATTCAGGGCCATTATTACAACTTTGTTATTACAACTTGCCGTTAAACTTGGGTTTAGTAAAAGGTAACTTTAGCTAAAGTGAACTTTAAAGTTACCTTTAACTTATTTTCGTTATCACAACTAACAGATAAAATAAAGTTAACTTTTTCAAAAATATGGCAATGCCGGAGCAATGTCGATGCAACTGCTCAATTAAACAAGTTTTTTTAACGCAGTGGCAACGAGGTCCTTCGTTTTTTTTTCGTTGTATAGGCTCATTTTGTTTAAATTTGAAGTTGCCATAATAAAAATAGTATATAATATGGCAAGTTCAAACATAAAGTGACCTTTAAATGTTAAAGGTAGGATGTAAATGGAATGCCGCCAAAAAGCTAACAAATAATGTCAAACGATTAAACTGTCATCATCATCCTAGGTAGGGAGGATCATCCTACCACTTATAATAATGAAAAATTGCCCTCAATTTATTTATTTTTGTTGTGATCACATTAAACGGCCATTTAATAATATTCACTTAGGTGTTGTACATTTGTGTTAGGTGATGTCTGGATAAGACATGTCTCGTAGGGTGCCAACTACGAGTTGTCTCGTACTCACTAAACCTGCCAAGTGCTAGTATCGATAAATGGCTTCTGGGAAAAGAACAAAAATTCAATGTTGGCTTGCGTGGCCAGTTTTCTGAAAATTGCCGCGGCAGTCAACGTGTTAATATAAATTTCCAATCGTTGAGAAATGTCGTCTTAGAAAAAGAGGAGGTAAAACAACTTTAAAATGTTCATTAACACTGGCAGTCGCCAGTCATTTACTAGCCCATTGCTCCTTTGATCAGAGATGGCAGTTTAATCGTATGACATTATTTGTTAGCTTTTTGGCGGCATTCTATTTTACAGCTACTGGCAGATTGATATTCTGTGCGGACACGTGGTGAACCAGTATTTATATAAAGGCATTTCGGTATGAATTATTTGGAAGAAATTGAAAACTATGCTGAACATATTGCCAATTTCTCAGTGGTTTCAATCAGGATAACTTGGGTTTGTAGTCGAACACTTTAACCACTCTATCATGCCATCTTTTTTCATCAATTATATTTGAATTTCGCTAATTTTTTTTTTCTTAAATTCTTACATTATTGAATATATACAAACAACGGGCGATTTTTTGACCGTTTGGGTTTTGAAATTTGAAAAAAGGAACACTGAAAATTTAAAAAAGCTAGTCAAGTTTTTTTTTTCTTTTGAGTCTATAAATGGACGGCTGCCGTAAATGGGTGGAAACCCCATGGGCTTTAATTTTGGCTTACTTTTTGCAGCATTTCGGACAATACGTCACTAATAGCAGCTAATGTTGCCTTCCAGATCGGGAATTGTGGTTTAGTTTTGACGATATGCAAGGAAAACTTCAACGATTATAGGAATTCTACACAAAATATAGCAAGCAATCACTACTCATTCACATTGATTACCATTGACTCTGCTGTTGAAGAGATACGGTTCGATGATGCCGTCGGCCCGCAAACAGCGTATTTTTAATGCTGTACTTAAATTGGAATTTTTGACTTGTTTTATATATCCATTGAGTCAAAAAATTAACATCGTCGCTAATGTTAGGGTTTCGATAGGTAGAATGAATTTGAAAGCTTTGTTCGCTTATTAGTCTATTTAAGTTGAAACAGCAACTCCTTGCATTGTCACATGCCACGAATCTTTTTTATACTGAAAAAATCGCAAAACACTTATACTTTTGAATCCGAAAAACGTAGAAATCCTTTATTATGAAAAGTATTTTTTTTTCTATAAGTACCCCCAATAAATTTTCGGTAGTCTGGCTGCTACTATTCAACAGTGTTACATACGTACTATTGTTACCACTTATTATTTGGATTTTTTTACTCTAAAAAAAAAAAATACTGTAAACAAGAAAGTAACACACATAATCTTGTATTTTCTTGACTTTGATGCCTGCAGCTGCAAAAATAAAAAAAACGTCGAAACTAAATAAACAGCAAGCTCCCCATGTCTCTTTAATAGATAAATAAATACGAGCTTAAAGTTCATTCAACTTGTGTTGTATTTTTAATTTTTTTCTTAGTTTGTTTGGTTTGTTTTCTGTGCTTTTTTCTTTTTATTTTGTTGGTTTGTTCACACAGTGTATCGATATTTGTCTTTAAATGGTGGCAAATTAATACAAGACTTACGAGTGAGTACTTGTGATTAAATAAAGAAGAAAAAAAAAATTCACTACTTAATACGTAAGACAAATAACTTACGAGTATAAATATAAAATAAGAAGAAAAAAAAATATTGTTTTTAACAAATATGGTTTATATGTATTTCCATTTACAGTTTATTTGAAAAGCGTGTTAAACACAGATTTTTATTGTCAATTTATTACATACATTAGCCGCGATTAGTTAATCGTTTTGCTTTCATCTCTATAGAAATAATGGCCATAATTGTAATGAAATCGAAATTCAATGATTTCTAATTTATATTCTCTTTAAAGACATTTCTTTTGTAAGATATTCTTAAAATAGAAGAGATTACTAAACAGTTCATGCATGTGTGCATGAGGTTTTTGTTTTAAATAAAAGCTGAATAACAACTACCTCCAGATTTAGAAATAGATGATAATTATAAAAATAAAAAAAAAAAATAAGAAAAAAAATTTAAATAAAAGAAGACCGCAAGCGTACAGTAATTTTTATTTTTAAATTATAATACTAATGAAGATGATATTCTTTTTCTTTTTTTCTTAATTATTTTTAAATTATTGATCGCATACACACATATATACATATAAAGTATTAGTTGCTGCAAACAAATAATTCTTTAGTGAAGTGTATATTGGCTTTTACGAAAGCCTGAATGATCTGTTCCTATTGAAGACTTACATACATACATACATACAAATTGGCCATTACAACCCTTCAGTCAGGATTACGGCCTAGGTTCTCAACACCACTCATTTGGTGTGCCTTTTTATATTTTATACATGAGTTGGGGGGACCTACAGTTTAACGTCGACTCCGAACGACAGATTTTTTTGAGAAACTTTTTCATGGCAGGTTTATTTACTCTCAGAGTTTTTGCCAGAAATCTGCTAAGAGAGGAAGTTCCCGAAGAAACATTTATGATGTCTGCCCTGGAATACGAACCCGGGCTTTACGTCTAATAAGCGAACACATTACCTACTAGACTTCGGCGACAATTTTAATTTACTCAGAGTCTTCGCAAGAAATCAGCTGAGGGGCAATTTCCGAAGAAATATTTTTTTTTTATTTTACATATTGTTGGAGACACCTGACCTGGGGTTTGACCCGTGGTCTGACGTCTAATAAGCCAACACACTACCTATTAGACTACGACAACTTGTATTGGTGAATTGTATTTGCTTTCTTGTATATTTGTGCATACAAAGGCGTTACCATGAATTCACAACGTTAAGAGAAGATATTAGACGACTTTTGGGTGTTTAAATTGCAAAACTTTCAGACCTTTACACCTTTCAGGTGGAGGGAATGTTTTTGACCATAGAATATAGTGGCAGCAGGATGGATTTGCGTTATTTTTTGTGCTTTTACATCATTTTACAGAAGAGATGACAGTATTTTTCAGATCCTTATGAACTTTTTTCTATTGGGTTATCTTATCTACCCATTTATCTTGTGCTCTCTTGGTCCAAGTAGCTATTTAGTTTTATTCGCTTCATACGAACATTAAATATATTATGTAGTCCATAAGTGCCATATTAGTGCGCTTAAGGATATGTCATTAGGCTGAGGGGACGTAGTTTTTTTATATGAAAATAATTTCAAATAGAATTCACTAACGAATATGCTCCAAAACAATGTTCTTTAAAATATATACTAAAGACTGATTAAATTTTTTATTTTAAAGAGAGAGAAAAAAGTTCATTTCCTCCAATTCCGGAAATTGATTGATAAATAACAAATGTTTTCATTTATTATTGTAACCCAAATAAGATGAGAGCAAGGCAAGCACATACACACCAACCAAGTAGACAATGTTGTGCTACAAAATGAATGTTCCTGCCACATTTCAATGTGCCGTAAAGATGTCTGACTGTTACAGTTCGTGGTGTGTTGACTTACAATGTACACACAATAAATAAAACAATTTAAAGTTTAAAGCTGAAAGGAAAAAACAAAACCTCAGAAAAAAAGAATTATAAAAGATTTTTAAGAAACTTAAAATGATCGAAAGTTTACATAAATTGCAGCTGGTGGTGAATAATTTTTCTGTTATTTTATTTTGAATTAAAAAAATAAATAATAAGAAGAGTGGGGATAATGAAAATTTCTATAAAATGATGCTGGAATAATACGCTTTCCATACGAGTTTTTGCGATTTTGTATAAAAAGTGTTGATGGCATCAGTTTTATTTTCAGTTTCAGATTGCCCGCACTGCTGACATGTGTAGAGGAGCTTGAGAGGTGAAGGGATTTTTTTTAGTTAGAAATTCTGACATAAGAAAAATGTCCATTAAACACGTATGTACATCTATTCGCTTGCATGCATTTTATATTCTCATAGAACAGCATACTTTGAACAGACAGGCTATCAGTACAAGCGAAACATTTTTTTACAATTTTGAGGTAAAAAATAATTTGAATATATTCTTATCTGTTCAGATAAAAACTCTATTGATACTGAAAGGGCGTAGTACGAATATTACAACATGTTGTGTTGGACCCTTGTGGGACCCTATGGAAAGTGTTCTAATGAATCATAGGATCTATGGACAGATGGTTGTATTTGTATTTGTATTTATTTATTAAATTTGAATTTCTGATACAACAAGACATAATATCTTATAATTTAAAGTATCAGAATCTGACAAGTTATATCAATACTTATAAAATTCAAAACTTATAAATAAGAAATAAAAATTAATAAAATAAACAAATAAAAAAACAATAATATAAAATAAAGTTTAAATAAAAATAAAGATGGTTAAGAATAAATAACAATATTTACAACTGACATTTATAACAGATTACGTTTGATAATATTGATATAGTACATGCTTAAATTTATTTGCGTTGCCAATAACTTGCACGTCTGGAGGAAGTTGGTTCCAGAGTCGGATGCTTAATATGAAAAATTGTCTCTCGGACGCTGCATCCCGATGAGGAATCTGCACAATACCCTTTCCCCTTAAGGATCTCATGAACCTTAAGCGTTTGCGAAGATATTTTGGGTGCTCCGATATAATAATTTTATGAAGAAAAACCAAGTTCTTTAACTTTATATAGTTACTAAAGGAGATATTAAATATGCGTTTGGAGAAGTGAGAGACATGATCAAATCTCCTTAGGCAGAATATGTAACGTACAATGTTGTTGAAAGTACTGTTGAGTTTCGCAGTGTCTTTTGAATTACAGCCGGAGAAGACTTCAGATGAGTACAGCAAAGTTGGTATTAAATAAGTTTTAGCCAGAAGTAGTCTTATTTTTGGTGGAGTGTAATACTGCGAAGCCCATAAGCACCTTAGCATACTATAAACTCTTCCACATGTTTGGTTTATGTGATCCGACCAGGTTAGCGTATTGTTGCTGATACAAGATGAAAAGAAAGTGCAATTTATTCATGATTGATTAAATATTTAATGCTGTTGCAGCTCACTACCACTAAGCATGTTCTGTCATAGCTAAATCAGTAATGCTCTGTTCGACCACGAGAAACACGACTGAATTGTTACTCTACCGATTAACTTATATCACAAACAATTTAAATTCATTGCTCTCACGCAGTAAGCTAAACAAATAACAAATGCCTTTAATATACCCAGCGGAGATCAGCAATGAATCTTTTTTTCGCTACTATTAAGTACTCATGAAATTTTGAGTATGAGTGAGTCAACAGTATTGAAATTCAACTACTCAACTTCAACTTCGTACTCACTATAACATTGATTTATAAGTACAGGTTGCAATGAGTATGAGCTCAACATTGACATCAAACTCATAACATTCGAAATATGTTTGATTCATATTCCTACTCTACTCGAGTAATTCGAATTATTCATCAAAATTTACAGTCTTAGTTGTTGTTGTTGCATTTACAAAAAAGACGAAAGACAAAGACAGCAAACACACAATCTTCTAGTGAGTATTGTAGTAGTGTTCGTAAGCGAATCATATTTATTTTGTGATTTTTGTAAATGTTGAGTAAAGGAGAGTCGAAATCAACAACATCATGCGTATTGTCAGGTATGAGTACGAAGAGTAATTCAAACTTTGAATATGAGCAGTATGAGTATGATATTAAAATAAGTATGAATGCGTAAAAATATCAGAAATTATGAGTATGATTCGAATGTACTCATCTTTTTGAATACTCATTGCTGATAACATCATGTGTATTGTTAAGTATGAGTACGATAAGTACTTTAAACTTTGAATATGAGTAATATACATACTCATAAAATAAGTATGAATGCATATAAGTATCAGAAATTATGAGTATGATTCATTTCTACTCATCTTTTTGAATACTCATTGCTGATCTCTGATACCCAGCATATTGATCTACTAATACTTCATCGACTTAGAACAACTTACTACATTATTAATACTATGAAGGAATAGGAATACTATGAAGGAAAAGGAATAGGATATGTCCATAAAGTAAAATAATTATAGCATATATATTTCGTAACTAATATGCTTCAAAACAATGTCCTTCAAAATTCTAATGACTGATTAATTTGTTTTTTTTATTATTTTAAAGAGAGAAAAAAAGTTAATTTGCTCGAATTCTGGAAATTGATTGATAAATAAGAAGTGTTTTCATATATTGTTGTAACCCAAATAAGATGAGACGACTACTATCAATTAGAGAATATGTCTATTTTTTCTAAACTTTTATTGAATACTTACGTGGGAGGCTATTTATGTCATGCATCAGACTATTCAGCAATAAGCTGTGAATGTATTGTCCATCTGTTTTTCCTTCGTCTCTGTATCCTACCTTTCCTACCTCCTCTTTTCCAATTTCCCTATCCTTTAGTATGTATTTACAATGAGTCATTTTGAGCTCTGGGTATTGTACTTGTCCCAATGACAAGTACACGTCCTCAAACCTAACCTAACCTATTATCATGAAATCTTTCACTAAAAAGCCTTTAAAACTGTTTGGATGTTTATTTTTAATAGCAATTATAGGCAAATATAAATCAATTACAGTGGGACCTCGATTTTCCGTGATGGTCGGGACCGGAAGCATTCTGTATAATCGATTTTCCCGGTTAATTGAGTACCAGTTTTGGCTAGTTTTTTAATAGAAATTTTTATTATTTAATAAATGAATATGTATATACATATTTATATAAAAATTAAAGTTTAAGGATTTTATATACATACATACATACATGTTTCAAAAATATAAAAAAAATATAATTTTGTCAGAAAAAGAGGGAATTCCCCTTTTTCGCTTGTTTGTCCAAAATAATAGAAAAACATTTTTGCTTATAATCACGGATAATAGAGGTAATCACGGTTAGACGATACAGAAAAATTGAAGTCGATCCAAAATAAAATTAAGTCGATGCAAAAAATTTTCTTTTTCCATCCCGGATAATTAATGTTGCCGGATAATCGAATCACGTATAATCAAGGTCCTACTGTATTTCAAATCTAGCAATACGATGCCCTATGGTTATTAACTCGATTTTTAAAGTTAATTGTCTGTTGATTTTGTTTAACTGTTAATTTAAAAACAAATAAAACTTTTAAAAGATTTCAAATTACCAGAGGCTAGTAAAAGCATTACATTTTGACTAAATTTTAATGACGGCTTAAAAATAAAAATAAAAAAATAAATAAAAATAAACAACAGAGAAAACAAAAAGAAAATGAAAAATACAAAAAAAAAGAAGAGAAGACGACGACGACAACGGCGACTTAAGCAATTTCAAGTCGTCTCTCTCTCTCTAATAATAATGTAAAGTGTTCATAATTATAATAATTATGGCGATGATAATGAACATGTTGATAATGTTGTTGATGACGACAATGATTATCCGCAAACCATTGATAAACAACAAGTGCTTGCTCTCGAGAGCCTAACAACAGGTACTCAACTCTCTTATTGTTTTAGTTTTACATGTTTTACATTAAATTTTAACCATACAAGTGTATATACAAGGGTAATATTAACAGTATTTGTTGTTATTGTTGTAACATTGTAATTTGTAATAAATGTATGTATGTATGTATGTATTAAAGTTTATAATTTTTTCTTCTTCGAAGAGGGATTATTTTGTACGTGTACGATAAATATTGTGTAAATGCAAATGTAAATTACCAATAAGATTTCTCACATGTACTTCAAAGGAGAGAGAGGGAGAAAGACAGACTTGTAAATGCTTATATATGTACATACTTTATATACATACATATATGCTTATGATAGTTTACGTTTGTACATTTAAATGTATGTATATGTATGTATATGTATGTATAATAATGTTTATACTAAACCATAATATTTTTAATGTTACTATAGGTACGTAAACCAGAGATGGGAATTTGTATATTCTAAAGTTAATGATTGAATTTTGTTAAATAAAATTATAACAAAATACATACAAAAACAAAGTGTTATACATATATAGGAGTGCTATTACACTCTCTTTGAATTCCTTTCCAGCCCTATAGCTCTGACACTATCTGGATACTGTACGGTGTTGACAAATCTACATACATATTGGGTCCGAGACAAATTTTATTCTAAATGAGTGCAGTCTGAATCTACAGTAATCTGTCAAAAGATCTGCTTCCAACCTTAAGCTATTCCTAGAGGGTCTGATGATGACTAAGATTTCCTTTTATTGTAAATTTCCAACAAAACTTGAGCCCACTTGGTCTGTCTCTTTTTATCTTCCCTTTCATCAGTGCCCACTTTAGTATTATCAGCAGCGTGTCTTCTTCTCTACTCTCAAGCTCGTCTGATTGCTTACTGTCAAGAATTCCCCCATGACTTGGGGTCCAGCACAAGGTAACATTATTTTCCTAGGTAGGGATTAAGCTCCTCCAGTTAGTCACCGTAGTCTAGTAGGTAGTGTGTTGGCTTACTAGACAGTTAGACCACGGTTCAAACCCTTGGTCAGACATCTCCAACAAAATGAAATATGAAAATATATTTCTTCGCCAACTTCCTCTCAGTAGATTTCTAGCGAAAACTCTGAGAGTAAATAAAGCTGCCATGAAAAAGTTTCTCAAAAATGTGTAAAATTAACGCACACAACATAAGTGGGGTGTGAAGCTGGCTGAAGGGTTGTAATGACCAATTATGTATACTTTCTTTAAATTTTCTCCAAGCCCTATAGTGCGGTTAAATTTTAGGGTACTGATCGGTGTCAACAAAGACAATTCCCTGTCTAGCATTTGATTTGAACCCGGGTTTTTCTTCTTGGGATATATTAATGTCGCCCTGGTCTATTAGGTAGTGTGTTGGCTTATTAGACGAAAGGTCCGAGTTCGAATCCCAGGTCAGACATCAAAACGAAAATATGAAAATATTTCTTCGGCGACTTCCTGTCAGCAGATTTCTGGCAAAAACTCTGAGAGTAAAAATTGCTATGAAAAGCTTCTCAAAAAATCTGTCGTTCGGAGTCGACTTTAAACTGTAGGTCCCGCTACTCATGTATAAAATTAACGCACACAACATGAGTGGTGTTGAGAAGCTAGGCCGTAATCCTGACTGAAGGGTTGTAATGGCCAATTATGTATGTATATATTAATGTCCCACATGTTCCAAAAATGTTTTCCGTTGATTCATTCTTATCGTCACAGAATCTACATGTTGGGTCCAAGACAACCTCCATTCTGAGTAAATGTACTCTGAGTCTAAAGGACCCTAACCAAAAGATCTGTTGCCAACATCAGGTTATTCATTCTCATCGCCACAGAATTTATATGTTGGGTCCGGAAGAACTCCTATTCTAAATAAGTATACTCTGAATCTGCAGAAACCTATCAAAGGACCAGTACCCAACCTAAGGTTATTCCTGGATAGTCCGATGCATGATTCATATTTCCTTTTATTGTATTTTCTTAACAAAAGTTTCGATTACCTTAAACCCACTTGATCTGACGAAAGTTTTTGCCTCTCTTTTGCTTCTCTTTGGTTGAGTATATTTTTGCAAACATCCGTTCCCACTCTGGCCCCAGCAGGGGTGTGAAATCTTCCCTACTCTTAAGGTCATCTGATTGTTTATTGGCGAGACACCCATATGACTTGGGACCTAGGAGAGGAAAAACGTTTTTCCTAGTTAGGGTTCTACAGATGCAGTGTACCCCCGCTATTCGTACACAATTCGTTCCAGCAGGCTGTTCGAATAGCGATTTGTACGAATGGCGAACCATTCTTTATTTTTTATCCATAGCAACACTATTCTTTAAAAAAAATAGCAGAAAGGCAAATGAGTACAAGCAACACGTGTTGAAGTACACGCAATATGAGTGCGGGGATCTCCCGAATTTTCTAAAGTGACCACCACAGGGAGGAGTTGCCGGTGCAAAGTTGCACTCTGTGGCGCATGGTTGCACGCAGTACGAATAGCGAAACAATGTACGAATGGCGAGTTAAATTTTAATTGAAAAAACTGTACGAATAACGAGTTGTACGAATAGAGAGGCGGACGAATAGCGGGGTTCCACTGTAGTTCCGTACTATCTTGGACTTAACTTCATCAAAGCCGAGAGCTCGAATGGCGGCCTTAGTGTCAGATAGTAATGCTATTGTCCTGTCTTTTTTACTTCAAAAAACTCAAAATAATGTGTTGAGATTTGAGAACTTTCCTGAGAAAGTTCGGTTCACTTGGGAAAGAGATTCCAATGTATTCCACCTGTTATTTGTTTTGCTAAAAAAAAATTCAATTATATCACTTGTGGTGATGTACATAACGATCCCAGTGGAATCCTTATTGTTATGGTAAATAAAATTTTTTATAAAAAGGTATGGATTTCGTGGTTCCACAACTTGTATTCTTTTAATTTTTTTTATACGTACTGCATCCCTTTAAAATACAACAAAGCGTATGTAATTATTAACATTTTCCAGCTCTGCCATGACTATAGAGAAATAGAATACATTGTAATGATAATAAGAAGAAACATTACTGTGACTAAAGACCGTAAATTATGTTTTTTAACAACAACAATTTTCATATGCCATTGTTTGTGGTTGTATTTTACCTGAAAATTTCTCAGGTTCTACATTAAAACGACTTTCTTTCTTACAGTGACTCACAAACTGTTTCACATTTGTTTCGCACGAACGAAACTCTAGGTGATTAAAGATGGTGATTTACATTAAAAAAAAAACACAAAATGTCACTCACAATTTAACAGCAATTACATGTTAAACATTTTAACTGAATTAAATTTAATTTGGAAAATTTTTTATAAAGAACACACAAAATCGTAAAAAATCATGAAGTTGAAGGGGCTTTATTAAGTATAGCATGGATCTTAATTATGTATATCGTGTTGTGCGGTAACATTTACACATTTTTAGGGCAATTCAATTATGAATGTCTCACAGTAGATTCTCAAAAGCTTGTGAATTTTTTATAAATACTAAAGAAATTGTTCGTCATAGAGTAGTTGCTATCGCGTGGTTACAGGGGCGGTCTATAACCTGAAAGCAAAATAAACTTCCAGTCAAACTCCTACAACATTATCGATGTACATATAAGAAGCCTAGTGTATGAAAGATAATACCTCTCCTACTGCCTTAAACTGCTCGATCTATAGTAGTTGCATCTTTGGTTGGAAATATAAATTTTGTTACGAAAATGGAAACGGTGTAACATCGTTTAACATTAAAATGAGCAAAAGCTACACGAACAAATACAACGAACTTGTTACAAGTAAACAAACAACATCAGCATGAAAGAAAAGGGGATAGACAAGTAAGCGATAATGCAACAACAATCAATGTGAACAAAATACACAAACAACAATGAAGTCGCGATAGAGTTTTCGAGACTGCGAAATCCCGAACGTTCGACTTCAAGAACCTTTATCAGACTGATTACGTGGGCATATCAAAAGGCAAGACAAACCAGGCAACGAATAGTAAGAATTCGGTCAGACTTGTGTGAAGACGCGTTGCGTGTGTAGAAAACAGTTGTGGTTTGAAGATCACCGTTGAAAAGATCTGAGTTGTAAGCAAAGAAGAATAGCGAACAAGCAATTGTTGTTGCATTCGTCAAGTTGTAAACGGTGGCACACAAAAGTAGTCCAAACAATAAAGAGTTTAATTGAAACTAAACATAAATTTATTTTTATTTTGTTTGCAATCAACGAATTCATATTTTAAACATTTTTTTTTATTATTATGTCGCCGTAGTATAGTAAATATTGTATTGACTTATAAGACGAAACTCCATGGTTCAACTCCCGGTGCAGATATCTTGAACAAAAACTAATTCTGAAAAATATTTATTCCGGCGACTTCCTCTCAGCAGAAGATTGATTCGATGGATCAACACCCACAAGCTCAGACATGTCGAACAGAAAGAAATCTAAGAAACTAACTTTATTTCAGTAACTTTCTTTTAGCAGTCTTCTGTCAAAAAACTCTGACAGTAAATAAAATTGCCATTAAAAGTTTCTCAAAAATCTGGTGTTCTGAGTTAATATTAAACTGTAGGTTATATGGAGCATTTTGTTTGCTCGTATAAAACAGTTTACTTCGTCGGCTATATATCCGGTCCCAAGGGTTACTCGATCTTAAGGAAAACTGTTTTGAAATCATTGATCCATTAGGTTAGAAAACCGCACCTTTTGTATGCTGCGACCAAATGAACCGTAAACAGAACAAGTCCTTTTATTTTATTGTTGAGCTCTTTGGTCGGAGACAAATTTTATTCTAAATAAATACAGTCTGACCCTACAGGACCCTGTCAAAAGACCTGCTTCCAACCTTAAGTTATTCCTGGATGGTCTGATTATGACTAAGATTTCCTTTTATTGTAATTTTGCAACAAAACTTTTGATTGCCTTGAAACCACTTGGTCTGTCTCTTTTTATCTTCCCTTTTTACTTTGCCAAACATCAGCGCCCACGTTAGGCCTATCAGCAGCGTTTATTCTTCTCTACAATGTGTGATTGCTCACTGTCGACAATTCTTACATAACTTGGGACCCAGCACAGAGTAACATAATTTTCCTAGGTAGGGATTATGCTTCTCCAGATACTCGCCTTTTGTCTAGTAGGTAGTGTGTTGGCTTATTAGATGTAAAGCCCGGGTTCGTATCCCAGGTCAGACATCAAAACGAAATATGAAGAAAAATATTTCTTTGACGACTTCCTCTCAGCAGATTTCTAGCAAAAACTCTGAGAGTAAATAAAACTGCCATGAAAAGTTTCTCAAAAAAATCTGTCGTTCGGAGTCGACGTTAAACTCTAGGTCCTGCCACTCAAGTATAAAATTAACGACCGCAACATGAGTGGTTGTGTGAAGCTAGTCCGTAATCCTAACTGAAGGGTCAGGTGTATGGTGTATGTATGTATGAGCTCTTTGCGAGTATGCTCTAAGGGATCAATGAAGTTGATTATCCTATACGTAATCATTGATAACCCTCGTAGGATGGCAATTTGGCTGAACTCCTAACTGACTTTCAAACTTATTTGAAATGTGTGTTCGAATTTATTCCCATGCGCTTTAGTGCATTGTCATTTTCTTCAGAAGATGTTTTATAAACTTGTCGAGCCTGTCAAGCGTTTAATTTATATTCAGTAGTCTTTAAATCTTTTGATTAATGGCTTTAATAAGTTCGACGTTGTTTCATTATATCGACCTTAATGGCCAAAAGTATGTTTAAATTTGTTAGTGATGTATACGGTCCGATTTACGGGGTCAGATTTGATTGATTCTTACACACAAAAAAAGTAATTTTTTTTGAGCGCAATGATAGTTTCTGTAGTTTACAATAGATTTATCAAATTTAATCACGTTACTAAGTTATTCTCTGTCTGTAATATTTTTCTTTTAAATTTCAAATGTTTTTAGCCAAAAGCGGCGGCAATATTAATGAAAACAAAATCAAAAGAAATTAATTAATGTTTGGAATTTTTGCAATGACTGCGAACAATCAATTCGACGTTCGAAACGTGCCAGTCAGTAATTTTTATTTATTTTCCGAATAATTTTTGGACACTTGCCCATAAACAGATGCAGATGTAAACTGTGTATGTTGTGTATAAACGCAAGCGTTTGTTTATATTTTGAGGTGAACTAGAATCTAAAAAAAATATGGAAAAAAAACATTCAATTTAACGGAAATATTTATGTAATGAATAGTAATTTTTAATTATTTTTTCTTTCCATTTATTCTTATTTAACATAAATATTTAACTTATTTCTCTTTTTCTTTCTTTTTTCTCTTTATTTGCAGTTAATTAAACTTGTCAAACCATAATTCCTTTTATTGCTGTTGTGTTTAGATACCATACCATACCAACAAATTGGATCTTAAATTACTTTAATTGACGTCATTCATTTGTATTTTGTAAATATAAGAAGACATCGATAAATTTAAGTTATAAAACTAGTAATTTTTATTACAAATACTACATCATCATCAAGAAAACAAGTCACCGCAAATCATTTGCAACATGAGTAAAAAACCAGCAGTTGGACCCGCGTTACATAAAGTGATAATGGTTGGTAGTGGTGGTGTCGGTAAATCGGCCCTGACACTACAATTCATGTATGATGAATTTATTGAAGACTATGAACCAACCAAAGCAGATAGTTATAGAAAAAAGGTAAGAGTTTATAGAATTTTCATTCAATATTTAAATAATTCAATAAATAATATAGGGTGTTTTTTATAGAGGTAAAAAACTTTAAGTTGCAATAAAACAACGATGGATTATTCGATTGACATGAATTTTATTTATCCGAAAGATAATCTTGTGGCATTACATTTTAAATATGATTTCTGGCATATGACCGCCACGGCTGGCGCGGTTGTAGTCCAATCTAGACGTCCAATTTTCGATGACTTTTTCAAACATTTGTGGCCGTATATCGGCAATAACACGGCGAATGTTGTCTTCCAAATGGTCAAGCGTTTGTGGCTTTACCGCATAGACCAATGACTTTACATAGCCCCACAGAAAGTAGTCTAGCGGTGTTAATTCACAAGATCTTGGAGGCCAATTCACAGGTCCAAAACGTGAAATTAGGCGGTCACCAAATGTGTCTTTCAATAAATCGAAATAAAATTGCACTATTTGCAAGCGTTGTTCAGGCGTGAGTCTATTATGATGAATTGCCAAACCAAACTGAGAATAAATCACTTGACAGCTGTTAAATCGGTCGCCATCTTGAAAAGTAATGCCAACTTAAAGTTCTATACCTCTATAAAAAACACCCTTTATATGCGAAGATTCATATGTACATTCGTTTTGAATTAGCAAAGACAAAAACCAAAAATTTTAACAGAGCCAATGTTAAAGTGAACAGAGCAATGTTAATTATTTGGCAGAAGACTAAAAGTGAGCATGTAAGAAATCATCCAAATATACGATATTAGTAAATGCAATGTCTATTCCACTCCATAAAAATTATAGCCCACACGTTCCTCAGTGGAACAACTTCCCTGGTAATTCGCAAATTGTTTTGAAAATTGAAAAACTTAGACAAAATAAATTATATTTCTTTTAACAAAGTCTGGGGAGGATGATCGACATTGTGGAAAAATGGGAATTGCTGCACATATCCATGGTATCAAGGATTCCAAAACAGGTGTCGGGCATTACTTGGGACCACAGATATAAGCGATGAAGCTAAATGTTTTCTTCAAATCAGCGTAAAAAAGTGCTCTATATAAATGAGGCTAAATCGGGTAAAGCATGGACTTGTGGGGTAGAGGGACCTGAAGGGTTGGATAACCATGGTACTAAGGATTCTGAAACAGGTGTGATTACGGTCGGGCGTTACTTAGGGCTAGAGATATAAGCGACGATGTAATTGTTTTCTTCAAATGAGAAAAAAATTTATTCCGTGTAAATGGGGCTAAATCGGATAAAGAATGGACTGTTGGCAGAAATGGACTTAGTAGTCCAGATAGCCATGGGATCAAGAATTCGAAAACAGTTTTCATTATGGTCGGGCGTTACTTGAGACTGGAGATGTAGGTGTAGGTCCCATCTCATCAAATCAAAGGGCATTGCATGGACTTTCTACATCGTAAACGTCGACACAATACCCGTCTCTATTGGGTGTCGGCCCACTGTGGCATAGAAGGAAGAGAGAAGGAGGAAAAACTGGTATGGAAGAGATCGGAGGCATTTGAGGAGGAGACGATAGAGGGGACATAACAGCCTCTACAAGAATACTTATTGAATACCAAATTGGAAAAAGCAGTATGGAATTCAGCAAACTGTGGGTGGTCCAACATACCTGATTGTCGAGTTTCAAAACTGGTGCGTGCAGTAGTGGAACCGACGAACTACTTGAGTTCGACAAGAGAACGGTTCGAATTCTAACGGCACACTGTGCTATTGCCTGTTTCGCTGACAAGCTCGGATTACGGCGGAAGCAGCCATGATGTGGAGGAAATAGATCGGTAAAATACCTTTTATGCGGGTGCCCTGCACTTCAAACAGACGTGATCAGTTTTTGAATGACAGAACGTTTAAAAATCTGAGTATGGTGACAAAGGTGTCACTAAAGGAACTAACCGGATTCATCCAGAACTCGGGATGGTTCAAACCCACCACTAACGATTCGTGACTTACTGCACACTGGGTGACAAACACAGTGGGCCATATAGGCCACCAAGTGAACTTGCCTGTGAACGGCATGCTACCCGCTAACCTAACCTAACCTAATCTACTTGAATTGCTCTATTTGCAACGCAATTCCCCTCGTATTGCCAAAAGTCGATTACAAAGTCATTCTTCCTTCAGTCTAATGGTGTACTTGTTGATAGGATTAAATTAATTAAGAATTTGACCGTAGTAAACTAGCTTCTGGTACATAATTTCTAAGCAGTTCCATCAAACACTAATCTTCCAATCTCCATCAGCGTGTAGCATGGATTAGTTATGGATTGCACGAACTCTCTATGATGCTATCACATCCGTTTATGCTTTGTCATACGTTAGCAGCCATACGTTTCAAAATATGGTGTGAATTAGCAATTATTCGATCCAGGAGCTTTTTTTTTGAGTTACAATGAACATATTTTTATAGAAATTTAAAATTTACTTCACTGGTTTTTAATATATTTTTTTCATCAATTCATATAGGTTGTTTTAGATGGCGAAGAAGTACAAATAGATATATTGGACACAGCTGGCCAAGAAGATTACGCTGCTATACGTGATAATTATTTTCGCAGTGGTGAAGGTTTCCTTTGTGTTTTCTCCATAACAGATGACGAAAGCTTCCAAGCAACACAGGAATTCAGGTAAGTCCCCATTAATAATAGCACTATTTAATAAATACGGATTCAATTTAAACATTTTTTATCCTTGACACACTGTTTGATTTTTCATTTTTTAAGAAATTTGATATTCTTAGTTAGACAAGTTTTTGTTTTATGTTTCTATTCTAGTTTTTCACTTTCATTCACTTTCTCTCTCCTCTGTGGTGTATGTTTTTGTTTTATTTTTTTGTTTTTATGAATTAAATTGTGTTAACAAGATGTCATCTTATGTTACACGAGTGTGTGCATGAATTTTAATTGTGTCATGCCATCATCATGCATGAGTTTTTTACACAAAAAATTTTGTTATTTCATCCAACATACATCACTCTGTTTTAGGGGGTGTATTGGGATGGGGTTTTTATGCACATTTTAATTAATTTTTCCTTTCAAATAAATTTATTTTAAATTTAATTTATGAAATATTTTTAATTGTAAAGAAAATATTTTAAAAAATTTGTTCCAAATGGAAACTATGCCTCCGAGGTTTTCTTTTGTTAACCTAGTGTGTCATAATCTTTCCGCTTATCATTGTTATGCATTTGTTTTTTCTCTTTAATTAATTGAAATTTGAAATATTTGTGACACATACACATACGGGTGTCATATGAATCTATCTATTATCACTTTTTTTCAATTAACTACTCATTACTAACCAGTATTTTTTTTTATTTAAATAGCATTGTTCTCAATGTTTCTGCTAATTGAGGTATTGTTGTGTATCGATATTTTATTACTTTTTTTTCTTGTTTTTGAAATAGGGGTTCTATTTTTAAACAATTTTTTTGTTTTATAAATTACTTTTATGAAACACAATTTGTAATTAACATTTTTAATACTTATTTCCGATTGTGTAGGTTAATACATTTTGAAGTAATATTTGTTGATCCACTCCTATATCACACTTAGTAATACAAAAAATACCCTCTCGACCTAAATTTTATTGGTTGAAGTGCAGGTAGTTTTTCATTGTATTTTATTTCACTCTGTGATATCGATATCAAAATTTTTAATATAATTTGCTAATCATTGTTTGTCGAAAACCTTAAATAAGGTGACCGAATCTACTGTATTATTGCTACCCTTCAAACGGCACGATGAACTTTTGTTATAAGTGAAGCAAATGGTGCACTTATTGCTTCATATTCTAAAACAGCAATCTGTTGTATGCCTTAGCCAGTGCACTAGCAGTTAAATAGTAATTAAAACGTTTAATAAGGCAGTTTACTGCCTGCTATAGATAATGCTAGAACAGATTTCTTGCTGGGTTTGGATAAGGCCTAAATGTTATATGTACTTGCAATGAGCGATACTTTATCAAACAAAACGACGCATATTTGATCTGAAGGGCATTATTTTTCACTAAAGAAATTATTTTATTTTTGCTACCGACATACCGATGACTAAATAAATCTTAATTTTATTTTATATGTGATAAAAGAAGAAATAAATATAAATTAATAAATAAAAATAAATAAATAAACATAAATAAATAAACATAAATACAACTAAATAAATAAAAAATTATAAATAAAAATAAATACATATGTACATACATAAATAATAATCATCAGCATTGTTTATAATTAATACTACAAGTGCTTAGAAGCTACAACTATTGGGTTGTTCGGTAAATTTTTTGCACCCAACTTCACACTTAAGCCGTATAATTTTTATATGTTTTGAGAGCTCATATAGCAAGGCTTGTGTGTGAAAAATTCCAATTAATTCTACGCAGTAGTTTTTGGTTGGTGCCCTTTTAAATATGGAGAGCGATAACCAGCATTTTCGACACATCTTACTGTTTTACTACTAAAAATGCTGTTCAAGCCAGAAAGAAATTAGCCAATGTGTATGGAGAAGGTGTCTTCGCAGTCAGTGCCGGAACTGGTTCGCTAAATTTCGATCCGGCAATTTTGATGTCGAAGATGAACCACGTTCGGGCAGGCCGGTTGAAGCTGAAAAGCCATTAGTTGATGCGAACTGCCGAATAACATCACGTGAGATCGGATTGAGGTTAAATTTATCAAATTCAACAGTTTTTGACCGCTTGATTGATATTATACGAAAACTGTCTTTCATTTCCACAAATATAATATATATAATATTGGCTCCCTCACTTTTCACTTCAAAGACCAACAAAAATTATATAAAATGGATTTCAATTTTTAAAAGGGAAAACTAACTCTTGTGAACATAAGCTTTGTATTATTATTACTCCAGTTGTAAATTTCAACTTTCAACACACTGTAGATGTCTAAGTATATATCGTCAGTCAATCATAAGGCGACAACAAACTTCCATAAACATTCTTAAGGGTAAAAAAAAATGTAAACGTATGAAAAGTTAATGTAAATGTAACACGCCAACCAACATAAAATCCCCACCTCTGTTCCCATTTTGTTTATATTTTCATTTCATCGTTTTGCATTTTTTAACTGTTTCCAACTGTTACTGTTACTAACTTCCGCATTTGTCAACTCATTAAGGGCAAGTTTGTTTAGGGTGTACATATGTAGCATATGCAAACAGGCATTTTATGTCTAAGCAAGTGTACATACATACGTATACAGAAAACTATTGATCCAGCAGGTTTTCCCTTACGTTGAAGTAAAAATTGTTTCAAATTTGTTTGAAAATATATTCGCTATGCTTTAAATGATTCATATTTTTATTTTGCATTTTTTCTATTTTAATATGGCGATGTAAAGAAGAAGGGATATTTTTACATACGATATTAAAGTCATTTAATTGTTTATCATTTCCATAATTTTTAAATCCAATACAAAACAATCGTATGCTAAACACAAAATTGAAATGAATGTTTATTAGAAGGCAGAAGTACTTGGTTATCGTATCACACCAGTTTAATTATAACCCTGAAAATAAGTATCGTATCAGTCATTATACTCGTACACAATATGAGCAAATAATAGAAAATATAAAAATATTTCGATTTATTTATTTTAATGTGTGCAATGATTAACGTATTATTGATAAAAAAAAATTAAATTTTTTTTCTTATTATTTTATTGAAGTGTTTAGTTACAATAGCTTATTGAATATCAAGGGAAACTATATTTTCAATTTTCTTATATGCTAAATAGTCTTAAATAACAAATAATATGTTAATTAATTACTAATTCAAGTATATTTATTCAAAAATAAATCTTATTCTTATAATCATCTCTTGGCAAGCAATAACATTTCATATCGCTTTCATATTCTAGGTGGTTTTGTTTTCGTAATAATATTCAGCTTAAAGGCAGCTATTAGATGCCAATCATTGTTTAGTTAACTTCAAATCAATTGCTAAGGCGATTTGGGTTTAAAATTATTCTTTTCAGTTCTAATTTTTTTATTTGTATATTCGGAATGTGTGTTCTAAGAATGTGTACCGATGATTCATTCTTAACGTCACAGAAACTACACGTTGGGACTGAGACAACCTCCATTCTTAATAAGTGTACCCTGAATCTACAGAGCCCTATCAAAAGGGCGGTTACTAACCTCAGGTTATTCCTGGATAGCCTGATGCATGATTCAGATCTCCTCCCACATGATTTGAGTGTTTACTTACTTACTTAATTGGCCATTAACAACCCGATTAATGGATTTCGGCCTGCCGCAACACATCCTTCCAGGCGCCTCTGCTTCTTGCGCGCCTACGCCAGTTGGTCACACCAATCGATGCCAAGGCTTCCTCAATTTGGTCCTTCCAACGCAGGCAAGGTCGTCCTCTTCGCCGATTTCCGCAGATCCTCGCCGGAGCATCCTCCTCCATTCGAACGACATGGCCGAGTCAGCGCACCCGCTGGATGTTAATACGTTGCACAACGTCTATGTCGATGAGGAGATCATACAGCTCACTGTTGGATCGGATGCGGAAATCATTGCCAACTCGCACTGGACCGAAGATCTTACGTAGGAATTTTCTCTCGAATACTCTCAAGGCTGCTGCATCAGTGCTTAGTAGGGTCCATGCATTTGCCCCATAAAGAATCACGGGGAGGATGAGCGTCTTGTAAAGTACCAGTTTTGTCGTACGAGAGAGGTCTCTGCTACTCAGTTGCCTATTGAGACCATAGTAGCACCTGTTGGCAAGAGCAGCGTGAAATCAACCCTCCCTGCAATCCCATATGACATGCTACTCAGCAGAAGGTAACTTTATTTTTTTCTACCAATTTAAGTCATCTTCTCCAATCATCTTTTGTACCTCCTTTTCAAGTTGAACTAAAGCACATCTTTCGATGACATAGACTTCCATGTGGAAGATACGAGCAAGTTTTCTCATGCCTCGGTTTCATTCATTTCATTCTATGATCGCCCATCTGTATATCACAAAATAGTCCCTCTTTGAAAAGAGTATGCAGCTTACAGATTATTCCATTCATTTTTGTTACTAAGTCTCATTGCAAAGCATTTCCCAAAATCATAGAGTCTACTAGTTCTGTCCAGGAGACAGTTAAGAAGGGAGCTGTCAGCCTTCCGACAGGTGGCGCCACTGATAAATGACTAAAAATGATTTAAATCGTTTGGGTACATTGTGAGACTCTAATAAATTTAAACGCATTTTTCACGTCGTTCCCGTGCAATCATGCCCCCAAAATGACAAGCAATTGTTCGACCTACACCTCAAGCACGGAAGAAAAAAGCATTACGAGCCCGAGAATCAGACGAGCAAAGAGCATTGAGACTGGAAAATCTTCGAGTACATGCCGCTGAGACCCATTGGCATGAATCACTTGAACAACGAGAAGTGAGATTAGAAACTGATCGAATGCGTACTACCAAAGAATATGGATATAAAGAATGCGCATTATGTAGAAGTTAAATTTCTTATGGCGGGTTGTAACATCATGACCCGCTCTCACCAAACATTACGACCCGCTCTCACTAAAATCATTTCTGGATGAGGAGGGTGGAAGACAGAAGGAAAATAAACACAAACAAAGAGCGTAACAATGCGTTGCTCTCATCATGAGAGCGTAAAAATGCATTCAGTTGCTTTGCTTGTCAGCTTCTAAAGAAAAATGTTCATGTCGCTTTTTTCAGACTTCAATTTTACACCCAAAGAAATATTATAGTATGATTCACTAATATCAATGAGAAATGATTTCGATTTTTGGAAGAATACTTGCCTAGTTAAATACGGTGTTTTTAGGTTTTTAGTGCAGTACAATTTTTCTATATTTTTCGCTCACATATACATATAATTGGGTTAATAAGTAGATTTGAAAATATTACTAACAATTTTCCTCTGGGTTAACACATGCCTCTCATAATTTTTATCATGTTCTCTTTGTGCCGAGAACAGGGTTGCCGTTTTTGGTTATTTCTAACCAAAATCGGCTATTTTTTTGATCAATGTGTAGATTTTTTTGGTTTTGGTTATTTTTTTTTTCTTATAAAAAAAAGCTATTTTTTGTTTCTTTTTTTATTAATTATAATTTAAACTTGAAAAAAAAATTAAACAAAAGTCTACGAATTTAATTTTGGTTATATTTTTTCTTTTTTGGTGATTTTTTTTCACAAATGTTGGTTACAAAATTTTTTCCGTAACAACACTGTTTCAGAAATATAAATAAAAAATTAGTCAAACAACAAAAACGCACGATGAGGACAACGCATTGTTACGCTCTTGGTTTCTTTACCCTTCCCTTCTATCTTTCCTCCGCGGCATGAACTATTTTCGAGAAATATTCCAAAATATGCCCAAATGCACATTCTTTATACCTTATTTTCTTTGGCACTACTCAGGCCAGTTCGTCTGAATCATCTGGATAACGGCAAACAAAATCCTTAAAATGATTGAAAATTAATGGGATATTAGTTGGATAATGTCTTTCCTTCAAATTTATTTTTGTTGGTGGCGCAGCAACACGCGCAGGGTACAGCTAGTTAATTTATAATTGATTTTTGCATTGTTTAGAAATTACAAGATTTAAAAATTCTCAAACATATGTATGTAATATTTCTTTTAACATTTTTTTTTTTTCGTTTAAAAAGTAATTTAAACAATTAATATAAAAAGATAGAAACAAGATTTAATTGTTTTAAATAATTTTACACATAAAGTAACTATTTAATTGCCGCTTGGAATTCTACACTTTTTTTCTTCTGTAAATAAATGTTTTGTTTTTTCAATTAACATGAACGAAAAGTTAAAATATGTATAATGCGGCCATACTATTATTGTGGGGCATACATAGGTTTTATTCAAAATATGCTGGTTTTATGTTAAGCTTGTAAATATCTTTCTATGCCATGAACAATACGATGTTATTAGTTGAGGATGAATAATGATACTCTTTTTCTATGATGGTACAATTTTTTTTTTCCTAAAGTACTTTCTCATACAATAGTACTGTACTGTAGGTATGTATGTGTTAGCCTCGTAATTCTCATAATTGATAAATTGCATACATACAGACAATGCGTTTGTATTTTTAGTTTTATTATAGTTTTAGTTGCTTCTCTTATTATTCCAATTTTTCTTTTTTGTTGTATTTAATTTCATTTTCGCACTATTGTTTAATGTTTCTGAAGCCACAATACATTACAATAATTGCCCTCGCTCAGTTTTGGATGTTGTTGTGCTACTTTGTAAATATTTAATTCATCTTCTGTGTGTGGGGGAAATTTGATTTATTAAAACTTTTTGTTTTCTGTCTGTCAACTAATGAATTTAAAACTCAACAACATTTGATGTTGAGTGATTCGTTGTTGTAACGATGTTGTGTTTACCAAATGCCCTTCACCAAATCTTTTGTCCTCAGATGGAGGGATTCAAAATTCTTATTTTAAAATGCCTACTTGACATTCCACTTGTTTTTATCATTAAATAAATGAACAAGAGTAAGTCATTTAACTACTGTTTTTCATACAATGGGTTTTGTAAATTATGTCAATTTTTTAGTGGACTTATTATATTACCTTATTTGGAAGTAGATTAGGCAAGCAGGTAGCTTCCCATTCAGAGGCAAGTTCACTCGCGTTGGATCATATGGCCCATTGTGTCACCTAGTATGAGATAAGTTCCCTTGTTATGATCCGTTAGTGGTGAGTTTTAACCATTTCGAGCTTTAGAAGAAACCGGCCTGTTCCCTGTTCCAACGTTCTGTCACCCAAAAACCGAAGACGTCTGTTCTGGAGTGCAGCGTAGTGTCTCGTTAGAATTCCTGTTAGAATGCGAGTCGTTCTCTTTTCGAATCCAAGTAATTCCCTGGTTTTCCCGACGTCTGCTGCTGAACATACCAGATTTGAAATTCGGCAACCATATAAAGGGTCTGCCAAATAATTTTTTTTTTGGAAAATGCTTTAAAAAAAACTACTGAATATTTTCTCAAATTTCTTTTTTTATTTGAAAGTACAATCCTTCCGGTTAATAATGGAAAATAATTTCATTCAAATGGCTGCTTCGGCTGGCCATGCAGTAGCCTACACGAGTAGCCTACAGAAGATGCCGATTTTGGAAAAAAATCATCTTTTCAGGCGGGTATGTAAACAAGCAAAATTGTCACATTTGGAGCACAGAAAACCCGCACGCATACATTGAAAAGCCGACGCACCCAAAACGAGTCACTGTTTGGTGCGGATTTTGGTCCAGAGGCATAATTCGAAAATGAGCAAGGAGTGGCCGTTAACCATTTCGATGGCGATCGTTATCGGACCATGTTGAACGAATTTTTGTTCACAAAAATTGAAGAGGAGGATATTGGCAACATTTGGTTTTAACAGGACGGCGCTACGTGCCACACAGCCGAAGCTACACTCGATGTTTTGCGCCCTGTTTTTGAAGATCGCATTATCAGCCGCAGAGCTGATGTCGTTTGGCCACCTCGGAGCTGCGATTTGGCACCGTTGGACTAATATTTGTGGGGTGCCGTCAAAGATGTTACGCCGACAAGCCAGAGACAATTGACGCTTTAAAGGACAATATTCGTGAAGCCATTAGTGAAATACAGCTGCACATAATCCATTGTGGGCTTACAAATTGGACCGATCGTGTAGGCTACTGCATGGCCAGCCGAGGCAGCCATTTGAATGAAATTATTTTCCATTATTAACCGGAAGGATTGTACTTTCAAATAAAAAAAGAAATTTGAGAAAATATTCAGTAGTTTTTTTTCAAAGCATTTTCAAAAAAAAGTTATTTGGCGGACCCTTTATATCGGACCACCGACGGTTTGTTGAATTCCATGGTATTTTTTTTCCAATTTGGAAAAGTATTTCCGTAGAGACGCATATATGCTTTCTATCGTCTCCTCCTCAGGCATCTATTATGCCTTCCGTGCCAATTCGTCCACCTTTTCGTTATCAAGTGGGCCGGAACCCTGTGGAAGCCGGTGTTATGTTTGATCCCGGTAAAAAATATCCGCTTGAAATACGCCTCTGCCAAGGGTCTTCAACTTCAACCTATTAAGGGATGGACAGTTACAGAGGATGTGTTCGATAGTCTCCAACTCTTCCTCATCACAACATACCCTGCAATAGTTCGGCTGAGATCTGTTTCAGATCCCTGTCAGCGATCTAATCTCGCGACCCAGTAGCATACCTGTTCTAACACTGTCTATAGCAGGCAGATAGAAACATAACAACCCGATGCATTCTCCCAACGCCTCTGCTCTTCCCCCCTAACCCATCCATTGATGAGGCCATAGCGATGGCAGATTGGGGGATCAGGACCAACTATTAAATCGCTTCGGGAAAGCGAACTTAACCTAGCAAGAGCATCCGCCGTCTCATTAACGAGTATTCCGCTATGACCCGGAACCTAGCATAGACGAATTCGGTCCGGAATGTAATTTCCACGATAAATATTAACGTCCATTATTATAACTTGTCGTTAAAGTTGGGTTCTGTTAAAGGTAACTTTGGCTAAAGTGAACTTTAAAGTCATCTTTAACTTCTTTTGCTTATTACAGTGACAAAGATCATTTTGTTTATATTTGAAGTTGCTATATTGAAAATAATATATAATATGGCAAGTTCAAACATAAACTTAACTTTAAACGTTACCAGCAGGATGATCTTTCCTTTAGCTCAACGCTCACTGCTACCCTATTGCCCACTTATAAGAATGAAAAACAATTTATCTGCCTGTTAAAATCCTCCCTTTAGTAAACGGCTTGTTGTAATAGTGACCCTAAGGGCCATTATTACAACATTTTAGAATGAAATTTTGTTTTCAAAAAAATTAAAATTTAAATTAAATCAAATTTCAATTTTTAATACAAACTATACAAATACTATTCATAAATATATTTAAAATTTCTGTTATTTTTATATCGCATGTATATTTTTAGTAAATAAAATCATGTGATTATTATACTACGTATATCGATTAGCATAACTAAGTTAAACTGAAGAAAATTCTCACTTTTAATCGAATTTATTTCATTGTTTTTTTTTTATTTTTGTTCTACTTTAATATGTGCTAAACAACGTTGTCAATATACATGATGCATTGGTTCGTTCGTTCACCCATCATTCACTCTTTCAACCAACAATACAACAACAAACAATATAGGGAACAGATATTGCGCGTAAAAAATGACGAAAGTATACCATTCCTGTTGGTTGGTAACAAATGCGATTTAAATGATAGACGCAGAGTTTCCCTGAATGAATGTCAGACAAGAGCTCAACAATGGCAGGTGCCATACGTGGAAACATCAGCTAAAACACGTGAAAACGTCGATAAGGTAAGTTAATTCTGTTACTTCTTTACTTATGAAGAAATATGTACAATCAATATAATATGCTAGGAATACTACACATACACATTTCTTTTATATTGTATTGTATTGAAAAAAGGGAATATAATTTGAATTTTTTTCTTCTTTCTTATTGAGAATACATAATTTTTTTTTTTTTTTTTTTTTTAATATAAATTGTAGTTTTTATTTTATGCAGCTGAGTTTTCAAGTTTATTTTTTTATCTTTTTTATTCCTTAGTTTTATTTACGTTGTTGTGTGTCTGTTTATCGAATCACATTTTCGAAAACTTAATACGTTATTCCCTTTACCCTTTTTTCGTTTTCGTTTTTCTTTTTCAATTTCCACACACACACACTTTACACATGCTGCAATTTCTTTCAATGTTTGTTTGTTTGTTTTTTTCCCTCTTTTTATTTATATTTTATTTATATTTTAATAATATTTTCTTATTGTTGTTTTCATTGTTTTATTGTTGTTACTATAGATAATTTTATTTGTATTTCATTATATTATTTTTTATTATTTCATTACAATTTTCCCTTTCATTTCTTCTAATCAACACAAGCATTTGTTGTCCCAATTTTAAATGCATTTTTCACTTTGTTTTTCTTTAGACACATTTTTCACAAGCTTTTGCACCAGTTTTTTTTTTTTTTAATAATAATAATAGTGAGAAAATTTAGAGCAGGTTTTATTTAAGTTAAATTTTATATTTGATTTATATAAATTATTATCTTTAAATTAAAATTTATAATTGTCTAGGAAACACTCTCCCACCTACAGCTACTTTAAAAATCTAAGGCTTAATAATATAGCACCAGATAAACCCGTACAAGCAAAAATGTTGTTAATAATTTATGTCTCTATGTCTATGTCTCAACTGTAACCGTTACTAAGTACATACATATATAGGAATAAGTCTGTTGACGTTAAAATTTGTCAATATTGGCGACTAAAGTACTTTAGGACCTTGTGAAATTATTTCGCTTAAAATACACCATATTTTCATGGGTATGATAACACATTGTCTTTTTAAATCATTAATCAATTCCATCCTGTGTGATTTCATCTGTATGCATTCTGGCCATTCTGCTACAAACCAATGTGCTCTCCGAGAAAGACCATTAGAACCAAAAAATAGGCGGCTTTCGATAATAAGTCTACTTATTTCAATAGGCCACTATACTTTCCAATAGCGTTATTAAAAATAAATCCATGTCATATTGCCATATTAAATCCCAAACCGAAACTACTTCCCTTTGTATACATTCTACGAGAGAGCTAGATGTACTCTCCGAACACGATCATTAGTACGCAATAATATGCAACTTTCGGTTAACAAGTCTTATTATTTCAATAGAGCACCATCCCTTCCGTCGCTGTAGTCTAGTAGGTAGCGTGTTCGCTTATTAGACGTAAAGCCCGGGTTGGAGCCCCAGGCCAGAGCGCAAAACGAAATATGAAAAAAAAATATTTCTTCGGCGACTTCCTCTCAGCAGATTTCTGGCAAAAACTCTAAGAGTAAATAAACCTGCCATGAAAAAAGTTTCTCAAAATCAGCGGTTCGGAGTCGACATTAAACTGTAGGTCCCGCCACTCAAGTATAAAATTAAGTCACACAACATGAGTGGAGTAAGAAGCTAGGCCGTAATCCTGACTGAATGGTTGTAATCGCCAATTATGTATGTATATATGTACTCTCCTTAGCAGTAGCGTTATTACAAATAAATCCATGTCATATTGCCATATTATAAACCAAAGTATAACAAGTAGTGAAAGCTTTGACAGTTGAAAAACGTTCATAACATAAAAACGCAGGACAGCTTAGAGGGAGAAAAAAATGTTACAATGTATTGCAAAGCAAATGTGTTAGAAGCTACAGATATACAGAGTGAAAACTGGCGGATAAAGTAGAAAAATTAAATGTAAACAAACATTTATTTTGTGCTAAAAAAGGGAAAATTTGGAATATTTTTCAATTTCTTCAATGAAAATTTTAAAGATTCTTAAATATTTAAATATTAATCGAAATGTGGTTGATTTTCGGTCACAATAAATATAGTTTCATGTGCAAGAGGTTATTAGCAAGCTAAATATTAGAAGATCAAAATAAGACGTACTGCTCATAAAAATGTTTTCTTGTTGAAAGTTGCCAATATTTTTTAATTTCTTGAGAGAAAAAGTTAAAAATTATTAATGTTATTAGTTGTTTTTATTATTTATTAATAGTTTTAGACAAAAATTAAATTTTTTATTAAGGCCCCGATTATGGTTCACAACACATAAATGTTGTGTTGTAACAGAGACAACACAACATTTATTACTTTCTTGATTATGGTTTACAACATCTAGATGTTGTGTATGTCACAGTGTTGCTCTTCAATGTTAGTATACTTTTCCTTCAAAATACAACCCTGAGTGTATAAAACTGCCAATTGAAAACAAAAATTATTACGTTAAAAAAACAAAAAGCCTACATAAAACACAAACTTTAACTCTTGTTAAAACATGACAATTAAAAATAAAGGCTAGTTTTATTAGCGTTTATATTTTATGTATGTATTGCAATAAATTCATTTCAAAAGTACTTCAAATTAAAATATATAAATATAAAAAAACCTTCTTATCACATTAAAATTTATTTAGATCACATAGTTACTTAAAGCTAAAATACAATTTCATAAATAGTTTACATTTCAAGTTTTTTTTTTTTGGGTTAAAAGGAGTTTGGCTTTTAATAATTCATTTTGTAATTCAGCCTTTTCCCTATTTATTTCTAGCATTTTTTATTTATTTGATAATTTTTATATGAGCCCTTCTCAAGATGTTTTAACGTAAGCAATATCTCCTGTAGGTTCTTTTCTTGCCTTTTTAAGGTTTTTATACGCTCATCCCCTATCTTATTTTTTGTATTTTGTAGCTTTTCGACAACTGCTGTTTCCACTGGTTAGTGCTAGTTGAAGGCCCTTCAATTTCGTGTGACGATTCGTCTTGAATTTGTAATCCCATTGCAGATCCATTTGGATTTACTTTCCAATGCATAAACACCAACTCTACGGTGCTCTGCTCCAATTTCCTGCTAATTTCCGTCGACGGACTACCACCTTGAAAGTTTTTTTTCTTTTGGCAGAGAGTTTTCTTTTCAAATTGGCTTTATAATGAGTCCATGCCTTAAAAATGCTACAATTCATCTACTAACCCTTTGCCATTCTTTTGAAACTCTAACGGGTGGGCCCAAGTCATTTAGCTCCAATGAAAATTTCTCCCACGTCCCTTTGTGCTGATTCTTATTTGCTCCAAATGATAACTTGCCAATGTCAGGATTTGCTGTCATGAACTCGACCAGCTTTTCCTTCTGCTTGTTAGTGATTATTTTTCTATAAAATATTTTCAGTTATTTATAATTTTTAAAATTTCCACAAAAAATTATATGCACTGTTTTATACATATACTTATAAATTTTTATACATTTTCTTTTTTAAACTGAATGCGGCAACAAGACAACACCTAATGAGCTGTTGTAAGTTTTTGACAGTTCTGACAACACTTAAAAACAACTGTTGTAAATCATAATCGGGCTATGTGAACACACACAACATAAAGTACAACACTAGCGATAGATGTTGTGAATCATAATGGCAATTTTAAAACTACAACACTAAATTTACAACTGTTGTGAACCATAATCGGGGCCTAACTCTCGCCAATATAAAAAACCCACCCCGAAAACTAAAAAAACATAAATAAACAAAAAAGAGTTGCAATCAGAGAGGGACAGAAATACTTTTTGGTAATATTTGCTGTCCCTTTCACGACTGGCCTATGAACTGTCAAATTCCGTTTCGTTACTTGTTACACTTTGTTATAAACCACCGTCGTTTTAAATCCCAAACCGAAATAGTTTTTCTAACGAACTAATTCCCTCTGTATGCATTGTACGAGAGAGAGAGAGAGAGAGAGATGTACTCTCCGAACACGAGATCATTAGTACGCAAAGATATGCAACTTTCGGTTAACAAGTCTTATTATTTCAATAGAGAACCACTATCCCTTCCAATAGTGATAAAACAATTAAACCCAAGCCACATTACTGCGACAATTTTCTAATGAATCAATAGAGTTGGATATATTTCTGTTATTAAAAACCAGTCCAAGAGTCCTAAAATAGACTAAAACACCTGGGGGTCATACGTGGTAGTTGTAGTCCATCTTTTATCAACATGATTTGTATTTTCCATTCAAAGTTTCTTTGAATTTTTTTTTTAACCAAAGTGGTCCCATTACTGTTTCAACAAAAGTAACAGTTTACTGGAAAGATTATCATCGACTCAAAATTTCAATTAATTTTTTATTGCAACCCCAATAAATACATATTCATAGATTTGACCAATGTGGTAGTGGCCATTACTTTTTTTAATTTTTAAATTCCACTAAAAAAAAGTTCAGTTTGTAAGAACTTGTACTTTGGCTAACAATGCTTTACCAATATACTCCTCCATTCAAGTACAGCAATATGAAGTTCCAAGGCAAGTTCGAACCAGACGGTGGTATCACGTCTAACATAAAAGATAGATAGAATCACGGTTTAGAAGATGAGAATTCCAAGGATGTGGACCAGTAGAAATACGAAACGAATTTTGTATTGCAGTAATTCAGATTACAGTATTTAAGCTTTCGGACTACTGATTTATCCGTAATGATCTTTACCAATAGGCGTGTCTTAAAACAAGATACATCTTGTAGAGATTTTCTATGAAGAATTGAGGATTGAAATTGAATTTCAAACTGAGGGGGACTTATAAATATTTGGATGGATTTTTCACAATGTCCATCCTGATATGATATAAAAAAGCATGTAGTCATTACCCACTTTCTCTACCATTATCGAAAATTGCACAATAATTTTTAACATTTATTTTCCAATAGAAAAACGCGTTTGCCAATATTCGGACAATGAACGTCAACAGGCTTATGACAATGTTAAATTAGTTTAATAATTAGCCAACAAGTAATAAAATTAAATTTAGTTAACGTTAGTGGCTACTATTTCTAAGTTCATTAATACATCTTTATAATGCTCAGTCAGTTTAGTAACTACATGTACATATTGGGGTTAAGGTAGGTCAATATATACAGTCAACCCTCCTATAACGCGGTGAGTGCGAACCGCGCTGTATGGAAAACGCGCTATAAGAAACACGGATTTAACTTAATTTGTAGAGCGTTCTATGGAAACCGTCTACCGTGTTGTATGGAAACAGCGCTATAAGAAACTCGGAATTAGTACAAATCACATCATTCGTACTGCGTTATATGGAGACCAAGACAAGATAAATTATAAATTATTTTTATTGAATTAATGACTTCATATAAGGATTGATAAAAAAAAATTAAACAAAAACTAAAAGACTGTTTTCCAACAAAAATAAGAAAGACTTTTGTAAAGTTATGTGATTTTTCAACATTCATCCTCACTGTCAGGTATGAGTTGCAGAAAAATTTTTAGGAAGACGATCACCAACAAAACGTATGTACTGTGAAAGAGCTCTGAGATGACTGAAACCGATGTCGTAGACGGCTATGCGATAATCTGGCATGCTTTTAATAACATGTTGTTTATATATCTCGGCTGTGCTTTTGCGTCGAAAATAAAACTGATATGAAACCCTCTAGTTACTAGAGTCATTCATATGGGATGTTGTTGAAAGGAAACCGCGTTATATGGAAACCGCCTTTTAAGTATACCGCGGTATAGGAGGGCTGTCGCAATTTCAGCTCCGCGTTATATGGAAACCGCGTTCTCAGAGTACCGCGTTATAGGAGGGTTGACTGTAGTTCTTAGGAATATTTACTTGGGTTGTCTGACTCACAATTTCAAACATAACGAATTCAATTCAGATTTGCCTAGTCTATCTACAGATATTAGATCTTAAAATTTTAGATTTTTTAGAAGAGCATAGGAAGGCATTGTTATTATTGAATAAAAAGTATGAAAAGGTTTTATCTACTTAAAGTAAATATAATTATTTTTATTCATTATTATTTTGTTCCTAAAACATCACATCACAAGGATGCATGGAATATATACTTAGATCTTGAATACTATGTATGTAGGTGATAGAAGACTACAGATTTCTAATAAAGCCCCCATAAAAATATATTTATTTATTTTTATTCATTTATTTTAATAAATAATAAATTAATTATTTTAAAATTATTTTCAAAATATTTAAATTATTTTTTTTTTTCTTGCATATAATTTGCTGCAAAATTTTATTTTCTATTTACACTTGCTACTACAATATTTAAATAAAATTAAAAAAAATTATAATAATAACATAAATTTGTAATTATAATGAATATTATATTACTTTATAGTTATTATATTTATTAAATAAATAAATATATATACATAAATAAATATTATATAATGCTGCTACTGCTTCTATAATTTTAACTTATTTTTCTTCTCTTTCTCTCTTTCTCTTAAACAACAATAAATGATGATTTTTATTTTACAAAATTTTTTTTCTTGTCATCTTGTTTTATATATTTTTATTGTTGTTGTTTGTTTGTTTTTGTTTTTTTTTTTATATAAAACACAGGTATTTTTTGATTTGATGCGCGAAATAAGATCTCGCAAAACCGAAGATTCAAAAGCGACCAGTGGGCGAGCTAAAGATAGATGCAAGAAACGGAGATTAAAGTGTACCATTCTTTAGGCAATAGGTGCATACGAATCAATCTCTTTAATATTTCTAACTAATTTTTTTTACTTTTGTTTAATGCTTCAAAATAATTTCAATCAATCAAAACTATTATTCTAACAATTTAATTTAACACAATAAAATGTAATTTATTTAAAAACGGCAACAATTTAACTTTTTCTTTTTTTGTAATTTCTATTGGCAGATTTGAACACTAATGACACACACTCACTCACTTACTTACTCACTTTATTTTTTTGATAACAAATTAATCGATACTTTAACTGTTATACATATGTAAATACAATATCTAACAATTTAATAAAAATATAACAGAAAAAAAGAGAAATTCACAGTGTAATTGTAATGACAGATTATAAGTTTTGACTACGAGATAACTCGTAGATTACGTTCCCTTCTAGTGTGCCAACTACGAGTTATCTCGTACTCACTAAACCTGCCATTTTTGTGTAGCTACGTATATAATCGTATTATATCAGTGCTAGTATCGATAAATGGTTTCTGGGAAAAGAACAACAAATCAATGTTGGCTTCTGCGGACAGTTTTCTGAAAATTGCCGCGGCTGTCAACGTGTTAAATCGACTGCTTATTACATTAGCTTTTGGATTCGTCTATCTACATATAGAAAGTTGGTAATTGTGTGGAATATTGTCTTCTACTGATATCTATTAAGTCTTAAGCTTTAATTTATTTGTTTTTCTTTTCGAGAATAGCACAATATTATTCCGTACTCGTCTGTAGCTCTGCCGCTGAATTTTTTATATTGGACCAGCATCAGTGAATAATGCCCTGCAGTGTATTGCGAGATTTGTGGAAAAATATGTTGGCGACCTAAGCTGCTTCTGTATAAATCCAAAGTGCCAGAAAGGCATTTCGAAGGCAATCTTTGCAAGAATAGTACAATATTATTTCGTGCTCGTCTGTAGTTCTTCTGCGCTTAGAGAGTTGTGAACAAATTTGTTGACGACTTAACTTGATTCGGGTTCAAGCCTTAGGCCAGACATCGAAAAGAAGTATGAAAAAAAAAAAAATAGATTTTTTCGGCGACTTTCTCTCAGCAGATTTCTGGCAAAAACTCTGAGAGTGAATAAAACCTGCAATGGAAAAGTTTCTCAAAACATCTGTCGTTCGGAGTCGACGTTAAAATGTAGGTCCCGCCACTCAAGTATAAAATTAAGGCACCCAACATGAGTGGTGTGAGAAGTTAGGCCGTAATGCTGACTGAAGGGTTGTAATGGCCAATTATGTATGTACATATGTATGTATGCATGATATGGCTTTTCAGATCATCCATGCTTTGTACAATTCTTTTAATTCATGAAATCTGTCATGGCAAGTTTTTACCAGAAGACTGCAGAGAGGAAGTCGCTCAGGAAATGTTTTTCATATTTCCTTCTGTTCGAGATCTCTGAGCTGAGAATGTTAAACCACGGCCTTACGTCTAATTAGCCAGCATACTACCTACTAGGCCACGACAACCTCGATTGAAATTGTATAAGTTCCTTATAATTGGTGCAAACTGTTGCAGATTCAGTGTCATATCATTAAAGACATAGAGGATATGCTACCGAAGTTGTGAAAAGTATTATGATAATTTAACAAATATTTTATGATTTTTTTTTCAATCCTAAACGTTACTTTTGTTACTTCTGTATTATATCGACATTTAAAAAAATATTTTTGCTAATTTCAAAAAAGGAAAATAATATCGATTAAGAATGAACTGTGAATTTCCCTTTTTTTAAATACTTTTACTTTTTTTAGATTGCAATTTTCTATCTCAACACTTTCTATTTTCGTTCATTATTATCGTTTATTTTTTTATGTATAATTTAATCATTTCTAATGATCATTTTTGTTTTTTGTTCATCTTTATGTTACACATACATATTTTACTTTTCGACTATTTGTCCAGTATTTAAGTTAAAGTTTAAAATTTATAGTTTTTATATGTTTTCACCAACTAATGCTATATAATTTTATCATTTTACTAATTTTCTATCATTTGTTTTATTTTTATTGCTTTTTCCTTTTTCTTGTATGCTTATTTTAATGTCTCATTTGTTTTGTTTAAAGCAAATAATATCTGGTCTTTGTTTTTAATTTTAAAAATTTAGGTTTAGGAACAATAAATTTATTTATACATAATTTAATGTATTTTTTTTGTATATGTATAGTTTAAAAATATTAATTTCAAATACAAAAGATAGTATTTAACATTAGTACCCATAAGTTAGAGTCAAATAAATTCAATGTTTAATTTACAGTTCTAAGTGCTTTTTAGAAAATTTTGATGCTTTATAAAGTACCAACAATCTGCTCCATGGCCTTCTCCCATCTTTTTGACACCAGATGAATATCATGCCAAAATAATTGTTAATTTCTTCTAGGCAAAAATGAATCAAGCCAAGAAATGTATTATAATTCGAGTATTCAATTCAATTGGTTAGGTTCACTGTAATCGTTTGGCCTCATTGCAGTAGCTCATAATAGAAGAGACCCGCCTGTTAATTATTTACACTAATAATTCCTTGCAAAAATTACATCTTTTTAAATTTCGGATATGCGAATTCTTTTTTAATTAAGCCTCTTAGCCTTAAGTAAAACGAAACCGTTTTAAAATTGCTACTTTAGTTATTCCAATTGGTTTTACAAATTCTCCTAGACTTTGAAAACATTCTTTATAAAGTAATGCTGCCAATTAATCATCCTTGTACTTATTTGCTCTCTTTGTGTGAATCTATTGCACGATTAAATTGATGCAACATATACACAACAAGTGTTTCTTTCCAATTCAAGATCTATTAAAAATCAAAACTTTCCGCAAAAAGTATTTTTGTTGACTCAAATTGTTTCATTTCAAAATGCAGTAAAAATGTTGTTATTTTTTTAAGTGAAAGGTATACTCAACGAAAGAGAAGACTATGAGATGCAAATACTCCGCTCAGACCAAACAGGGTTGAGGCATTCAAAACTTTTCTTGAGATATTACTGT
Source organism: Sarcophaga rosellei (assembly GCA_930367235.1). Taxonomy (NCBI): domain Eukaryota; kingdom Metazoa; phylum Arthropoda; class Insecta; order Diptera; family Sarcophagidae; genus Sarcophaga; species Sarcophaga rosellei. The sequence goes on along the minus strand of OV884018.1, from coordinate 60,077,820 downwards.
AGAAAGAGCTCTGAGTTATGTATCGAAACGATCCAGAAATAATCCGAGTTTCATAGTCTATCTTTTAATAGGGCACTGTGAACTCGAAGTGTTCTTGTTCTGAATGGGCATCGTAGCGAATCCCAAATGCAGACTCTGTGATGATGAGAACGAATCAACAGAACACATTCTTGGAACCTGTGTTGCTTCCCAGCGGGAAACATATAGGAGCAACCCTGTTTGGTACTGGGCAGGTATTTTTTCTTGTTGACACCCAGTAGCATCCTAAAGTTTGCACAATCGCATTACTGTGCCACCTCTTCAATATACATACATAATAACAATAATTATAAATTCTTTGATTTATTTAATTCAATGATGTCTAAGTGAGAACAAAGAACCCAATTTAGCCTCAACATAAATGTGGCTGCCATAAATAATTACAAATTTTCTTAAAGTGAATATGTCTTTGGTAACATTGCGAGTGAAGAAAAGAGATCAGCAATGAATCGTTTTTTCTCTATTCAAAAGTACTCATAAAATTTTGAGTATGAGTGAGTCAATAGTATTGAAATTCAACTACTCTGATTCATTCGTACTCACTATAGCATTGATATATAAGTACAGGTTGCAATGAGTATGAGTACAACGTTAACCTCAAACTCATAACATTCGAAATATGTTTGATTCATACGCTTACTTATTCATGTTCATAAATTTAGGAAAATACTTATAATACTCATAAATGATGCGAGTGATTTGAATCATTCATCAAAATTTACAATCTTAGTTGTTGTTGCATTTACAAAAAAGCAAGCAAACTCTAGTGAGTATTGTAGTGTTCGTACGCGAATCATACTTATGTTTTATTTTATTTCTTATAAATGTTGAGTAAAGGAGAATCGAAATGAACAACATCATGCGTGTTGTTAAGTAAAAGTACGATGAATACTTCAAACTTTCAATATGAGTAGTATGAGTATGATCAGAAATTATGAGTATGATTCGAATCTACTCATATATTTGAATACTCATTACTGATCTCTGGCGTAGAAGTCTGTATAATAAACGATTACTAAATAATTCCACTTTTACAGTTGCTTTTGAGAATTAAACTAATTTTATATGGAATTCAAAGAGATGTACTAGCTTAGAAACATCCCAGTAAGTTAATCTAAGAGTATGCCAGTCCTCTGTTTCATTTCCAGTTGGCTTTCATAGAACTCAAGACTTCATCATAAGCATAAGGAGGACTTAAGTTAACCGCAAGTCTTTTTGTCACGTCCTTAGGTGCTACTTAGAAGTATTAATTTAAAAACAGTAAATTAGTTTTTGTGTACATACTATATATGTATATATTTAAGTTTTTTTGATTATATTATTTATTATTAATATATATTCTGTATATTTACTATTTCTTTTGCTTATCTGCACAACACTTGTACATTTTCTTTAGTTATTCCTATTCTTTACTCTTTTCTTTTTTCTTTGAAAATTACACATAATGTTGGTTTCTAGTGGTTTATTTTGATTATTATTGTTTTTGTTTTTGTTTGTTTTTTTTTGTCCAGTAAGTAGTTTGAAATGCGTTTACTAAACTGTTTTCCTTTCCTTTAGATATTTTACGATCTTATCAGGGATATTTCAACACGTAAAAAACAACGTCAAACTGAGGTACGAGAGCCGATAAAAACCAGTCCAAATTGCTGCCAATTGCTGTAATAGAAACAAACATCATAATACTTCATAATTCTTTTTATTATTATTATTATTAATAATTTTTTTTTTTAAATATATTATAAAAATAAATACAATTTACTCTTATTATTCTTAAAAAAAAAAATAAAATGTAAGTTTTCATTTGCAATTAACTCCTACCCTTTGTTGTAAACCACCCACACACTACACACCACATCTTAATTAATTTATTTTTGCAAATGTATTCCCGTGTACGTATACCGTAAAGGAAAAATCGGTAAATTATTGTTTTTTATTTCTCTAATTAAACCTTTTCAATTTGTCTAGAAAACTGAAAAAAATTATGTTGTTTTGTTTGTAATTAATGCTTTTGTAATTATGACATTTAAAATACATACTTATGTACATGCATAAATGTGTGAAAATAAAAACTAAAACTTAAAAAAAAAATAAAAATAAAGAATGAAAGTACATAAGAAAGAAACTATTGTAAAGTAAACGTAATAATTTGCAATAATTTGTATGCCTTCCTTTAACGTTAAATTTCCTTTTTCTATTTTGTTCAAATATTTAATTTTAATATTAAGCTTGTTTTTTTATAAATAGTATATATATATACATAAAACTATATTGAAAACAATAAAATTATACAAAAAAAGAGAAAATCAAATTTTACGGCAATTAGTAACTGCAAAACTTTAATGAACCAAAAAAAAAAAAAAAAATAGAAAAGAAACGAAAAATTTCATTTCAAACCATTAATGTGCAACACAGCAGTTTAACAAAATACGATATTATGGTGTATGTTTGTATGTAAAAGAAAAAGAAGAAATTCGAACATCATATACATATATATAAAAGAAAAGCTTTTAATAACTTGAAATAAAAATAAAGGACAAAGAAAAAGTCATTTCATTCATTTATAGTCATTCAGACAGTCAGTCACACATATAAATAAAACTGATAATGATAATATAAATAAAAAGAAAATGAATGCATGGTGATAAAATATATGAACAAAGATTTAATACAAGTACATATTTTACAATAATTTATTTAAAAACGTACAACAAATTGTATTTATTGTAGTAACATTATGAATTGTATAGTACTTTACTTTTAACACAAAGTTTTCACCTTCAATGTACAGATAATCTTCGAAAGGAGCCTGTTTTAATGATAGGTAGAATCAATGTCATTGGGGTGTTAAGAGATCTTGATTGTCTGAATATAAAAATTTATGGTTATCACCTACTGGCGGCTGTGCCGAATGCCTTTCGCTCTAACGGACGGCAGCTGTTTTGTAAGTAATGGCCTCGACATTATCTAACCCAACCAAAATCCGTGTCGCAGTCAGTGTATGTTATTTAGTTTTAAAAATTTCTTTAAATTTTAATTCAAACGCTTAGAATTTGTGATATGTTGTCTTGAGCTGTGCATAGTTTAAATATTTGGAGATCAAAAGCTGTTTCTGAAACTAGTTTTTTTTTAAATTTCATGTGGAGCTATAGATAGTTTTAATATTTGGAAATCCGAATTTCTTAATGTTTTGAGCATTAAAATTCAATGGCTAAGGCCATCTAATTTTCATAGGTTGCATAAGACATTGGAGTAGCTTAGTTTTTTTTTTAAAGTGGTCCTATACAACGTATGGTATTAAAACTATTTACCCCAGTTTCATTCATTGTTTTGGTTTTTTCTCGATCTTTATAACCACTACTACTATTTAAAGCACCTTTACAATATAAACTACATTTCGCGGCATTATTGATTTTGATAACAGCTTTTCTCAAATGGAAAAATGGATGTTGATTCCAATTCAAAACTTCATTAAAAAGAATTTGTTCCTTCTTCAGACATTTTACAAATTTTTCTTTCCTTGAAAACTACTCTTAAATACACATGGAAAATGACTTCTGCAGAAACTGCAGAGTTGAGAAAGTGAAAGAAACTGTTCTTCACTTACTACCGCTTAATGTGTAATCACATACAAAGATAAAGCAGATCGAGCGTGGCTCGGCACAATGCCAAAGTGCGCAGCCGCCACATCGATGTTTGCTCGCTTATACGATGTTCCATTTTCGATAGGTTTATGGAGCAGCACTTAAGGCGTCAAATGTATTTCGATCAAATATGGATTGTTAGCCCAAATTCGTTTGTTCATGTAGAAATGGGCCAGATTTTGGAATGAAAATTAGGGTCTGTTTCGAACTGCTTCAGAAGCTATTCAGCGAAAGCACATCGTTCCTAAGATGTTCGTTAAAGTTGAAAAATAATGGTACTTGGTACCCATATTTTTTTCTGTGATTTTTTTTCTTATATACGATAAGTGTCTTACATACGAAAATCAGAGTGGAAATATTCCAGAATTCCAATCGTATTTTACAAATGAGAGTAAAAATTATACGACCGATTTGTTTTGCATTTGTACGATTATTAGAACACAAAAAGAAAGTAAAATGAAAACAAATAATCTCTCTGGATTACGTAATCCACAAAAAATGCAAAAAACGAAGAGAGCTTTGTATTTACTCTAAATGTTGTAAGCTCTCATTACATATGGAGTTTACACGATATTATTCGCTCTCCTTGGGATATATTTTTTGTTTGTTTATTTTTGTTTTATTCCCTTCCAATAATTTCCTAAGTCTTTGTTTTTGTAATTGCATTAACCGTTTGATGTGTTTACCGTATGATCCTGTCTTTTTGTGTCTGCTTTAAATTGAATTTTTTCATTTAGTTCGCATTTGACTGCGTAGTGATATGTTTGAAATTATAAAAATTCTAGAAACGATAAGTGATAAAGCTTATAAAATAATTTTATACATAAGTATGTAGTGTCGAGGCTCGGTTATTGTTAATTGATATTATATTAAAAAATTAATAAAAGAATAAAAAAATATAAAGTGCAAATGTTAATGTCGCATATGATAATAGTGAGAGTGTGAAGAAATTTTTAAGTAAAAATATAAAAAATAGTAGGTTGTAAAATTAGTGGAAATTATTTAATTTAGAAGTCTCTTCAAATGAAATATTGAAAAAGTTTCACACAAAATGTCGAAAATGTAGGAATTGCGAAAAATAATAATAGGTGAGTGCTAATTTTTGTAATATACTTACAGCCAGAGAAAAAAGTTCGCATACACCACTGTATGTAAACTAATTTTTATAATTTTTTTCCCAATAATTTCTACGTTCTCTTTTTTTTTATTTGCTTTCTAACATTTTCAATATGAAAAAAAAACATATGTACATACAGTGGTTTATGTAGACCTTTTTCTTTGACTGTACATAGTTTTAGAATAAGGATTTTTATTTTCGTTGTAGCATGCTCATGACATCATGACATCATGAACATGCTACATCGTAATATCAAATGATTCCAATTCATGTGCAACAGTCAATAGACACTACTAGCTGATCTCAAACCTTTTTTGATTTAAATTTGTCTGCCTTAAATATATACTTAAAAACTACTATGGAAAAATTAACAGTTATTGTACAAAGGAAAATTATTCTTTACGTACCTTCTTATTGTGAATGCTTTTCTGACGAAATTTTTTTTCTAAGAAAATGCGAATTTATTTATATTTCTAGATATGAGGGAGGAGGATATAATAGGAACGGTTCTCAATATTTATTAACAATAAAAAATATGGATTGAATGATTAACACACTCCATCAAATCTTGTAATAGCATATAAGGTAGCATAGGTTCAGGGAGAAAAAATCCGATTTCTCCATCCGAAAAACTCATCAAGGGAGTCGAAAGTTAGTTGGGTTGCTTTGAAATTGAAGAATAAATGAACAGATCTCGGTTCATTCAGCAGCTGGAGCTACTTAAAATTAGAGTATTACACTTTTTGCAAAGGCGTAAGAATTATGCTAGCTTGGTACCGTTTTAATTATAACAGGTTTTAGTGCGGTTAAGAATTTTTTCAATCAAAATCAGCGTTTTAGGAAAAGAGGAATATAAATAGAGAATATATGGGGAAATATAGTCGTAGAATAATTAGTTCTTGAACGACTATTTTTAATATTTGGTAGAGGATTTCTAGTTGAACTTTTTTTCTTTTTATTCCTTGCTTTAATCTCAAATATTTCGTTCAAGCCGTTATCTTGCAAACTTTTGTTGTTGTTGTTGTTGTAACAGCCCTGCTGCTGTCTCCAGAAGTATTTCCCTTGGTAAAAAAAATTCCGGTTGAAACAGCTTTTGCTGGGTTGAGAATCCTTGGCCGATTGATGATCGGGTCGTTCCGGAGCGTAGATCCGATTGCCATGGAAACGACAAGAAAATTTGGTTTTCAGAGACTCTATCCCCTTAAGTCTATTGTCGATTTTGTAGAGCAGCGCAATGCTTATTTTTACAAATATTTCCTTTTTCGAATGCAGAATCAAAAATGGCGTACTGTTGTAACGTAACGGAACATTTGTTCGTTTTTACATAAGACCATTCTGACATTATCGTTTGGTAATCGCACTCATTGCTTTTTGTATCGTAAAAACCAACGTACGTTTCATTACGTAACAACAGCACGCCATTTTTACGTACTTTGACGTATGTTGCGTAGACTTTGCTTTTATTGCGATCCAGTGCTTGTAAAATTTGTGTAATTGTAACACTTCTGTGCTTTTAATTTGAATATCACTGCCTTTTCAGCAGCTGCGTCATTAACTTGAATTCATTATTGAATAAATTTGTACGTCTTCAAATATTTTTTTTTTAATTTTGTTTGATTTTTACATTAACCGTTAGTGTGCGAACAGTTATATGTATGAATGCACGCCTATGTACATACATAAATAATTTAAATTGTTGTATGTATGTATATGGAAAGGAGTAAGGTTTCCTTTATCGGTGTATGTGCACCTGTGTCAGCGCATCGATACTGACTACGTCGGACCATTTATAAGAAACCCGTATCACGTATATGATTATACAATTTTTTCCAAACCATTCCTTTTAGGTGAGTAAGGTTTTGGTAAAGTGTCATCAGTAAAAGCTGCAATTATTCTATCATTCCGATGTTTAAATCTCGATTGCTTCAGAAATATGTGATTGAACTGCTTAGTTCACTCTTCATAACTTTTAACAAACGTATGCCTTTTCCCATATCCTCATATTTTCCCATAGTGTATGCAGGATATTCAATCTTATAGTATGTAATACTCTTTTCGGTTCCTCATTTCCGATCACATCTATACCTAGTTACTCTTATAATGTGCATCATGTCTTGCATGTTAATCGCCTGTTTATGTTACAGCACAGTAATTGATATTTAAAATTCTATAAGTGAAGTTCATCAAATTATCACCAGCCCGGACTATACATTCCCTGATTGCGCGTGATTTGCTTGAAATCTATTAGTATTATGGTGCGGTAGTCGGAGCCAAAGTTTGGTTTCTGGTTGTTCTTTATAGACGCATAATTCAATGCTATGTCCATGTTTGGAGCCATCTGTGTAATAAGTCCTCGCGGATATCTGAGCGATATATCCGTTTAACAAAGAACGTCTATCTAGTACCAGGGTGATGCTAGCCTGATGACGATACGTCATCTTCTGCAGTAACCGTAGAGGGACACACCGAGCCTTTCATCGAAACTGTAAATAGCAGTGTCGTTTTAGAATTTTCTTGACGAACTCGAGTAGTTCCCTGGTTCTTGCGATATACACTGCTGGACACAGCAGTTTTGAAATTCGGCAACCAGGTATGTCGCAGCAATTCAATTTGGAAATGTACTTTTGTAGGATCCAGTCCTTCCTCCCTTCGGCTTTCCTCTATGCCGTGTTGTGCGGAGAGCCCAGTCAACTCCTGAACCCCTTTTATAAGACGGAATGGGATCCCAGTGCTTTGATTGCTGCTTAACTGTCCACTGTTATGATCAAGTTCGAAGGAATTACGTCCTCGGATTCAACCATATAAGCAATTTGCTCAATGACCTGAAATATCCTGGCCTGGTTAGGCAATCTGTAAGGCCCGTTCAGTGCCAGTTTATCGCAATAGACCCCAGATCTAGTTCCACATTCCATTTTTGAGAAATCGGTGATGATCGTTATATCATCGTCAACGATGACAGCTTCAGCAACCCACTTTTCCCGTGTTGGAGTGTAAGTTTTATATGTTCTTCCCAAAAAGTGTCTGGTATCATGTAGTCACATCTCAAACCCGGGTGATTCTGTTCTACTTCAGGCAGTATTGACTCCTGGCCCATCGCACATGGCCTAAACATATCTGGGAGCTTGAGTATTTCGAATTTTTGCTGCTGCCACAAATTCAATTAAAATTTTGATATATTTCTTGAATAAAAATATGAAATTTTAGAGTTATTCTAAGAATAAAAAAACAAACATTTGCATAAAGGTCGTTAGGAAAAAAGAATCATTTTTGGTTCAATGATACCATATTGTCTTAACAAATTGAGTGTGAGAATAAATTAACAGCAACTGATATAGGTTGGGCAGACATCTTCCACAAAGGGAAATATACAAAAAATTTCTTCGGCAACTTCCTTTCAGCAGATTTCGCTCAAAAACTCAGAAAGTAGAAAATTGCCATGAAAAAGTTTCTCAAAAAAGTCTGTAGTTTGGAGTCCACTTTAAATTGTAGATCCGGTCGTGCCACAGTATAAAATTTAATACGTACAGCAAAAGTTGGGTGGGAAACTAGGTTGTCATCCTTACTGAATGGTTGTAATGATCTATTATGTACAGTGGACAGCAAAAGTCTTAGTACTCCAATATACAATTTTGAAAGAAAAGTCCGCACAGGCTGAATACTCTTTCACAAAGTCCCGATATGAATTCAAGAGAGTATTTAGCAGATCATTTGAAGGAAAGGTTACGTATTCGCTAAACCTTAAACAAAAGTCAACCGAAAAACTTGCTCATGGTGCCACCAGAAAACACTAAACATAACTTGTACATTCAATTTCAAATGGGTTCAATAGAGTGCTTGACCTTAAGGGATTTTCTACTAAATACAAGGAATAACATTTTCATATACTAGGCTTTTGAATTCTAAATCTACTCCCTGGGGGTACCTATAGAGTCATCTGAAACTTTTCCTTATTTTTCTCTTGTTTTATGAAAAACATTAAAAAATTGTTTGTTTTACGTTAAAACAGAAATAAATTAATAAAATAAATATAAAAACCTTAACTTTTTATACAAACGGGTGGTTAAAATTCATTAAATTGTCAATAATATATATTGGAGTACTAAGATTTTTGCTGTTCACTGTATGTACGTCACCGTTAATTTGAATAATTTTTTTCCGAATTCGCTTGATTTTCAATGTTCACTATAAATTTGTTTAATTTTAATACTCCAATCAATTTAAAAATGTGCGAATAATAATAATTTAGAGCTGTTATACCCACTCGATAACTCTTTGTCACGATAAAACAAAATGTTTATAAGTATTAAAAACATATGTACAGTGAGCGCCAAAAGTGAGTAAACACCACTGAAATAATTAATTTTCTTAGGATAGCGAGAAAAGTAAATGAGAATAGTCGAATAAATTTCCAAAAATAAAAACGTTTATTTAAAACAAAAACAACAATTATGATAAAGGAACTTTTTTTAGACTTAAGAACATAATAGAAAATTTTAAATTATAGTGGGTGTTGACTCACTTATGGCGCTCACTGTATATTGTTTAAAAACCTGTTCATATATCTTTATCATCTGCTGTAACATTATGTTATAAATACAAAATATTATACAATACATGGATATTTATAATAAAACTTATATAAAAATTTTGTAATTTTTTAAAATCAAATAAAATTCGAATTAATAATAAAAAAAACAGAAAAATAACAATAAGAATCACATTTTAAATTACAATAACAACACATGAACATTTTTTTTAATTGAAAAGAGTTTAATTGTATCAGTTGGCACAACAGCGTTTTAATCAAATTTTAAAATATTTTTTGTAATTTTGTTTCTTATATATTATTCAAAATAATTCCTTTTCCTGCATTTAAAGTGCTAACTGAACTTTTAACACTCTTTTCAAATGCAAGAAAACTTTGCTTAAATTCGTTTCCTTTTTTAATTGATAAAGAAAAAAACATTTCATAAATAAATTTTCATTTGAATAAAAAAATAAAAATAAATTTGGTTTTTATTTCTATATTTTATTGTTAAACGTTATTTAGAAGTTGAAGGTATTGTAAATATTTAATTAACCCTTTAACATCCACAGGAACATATATGTCCCTAATCTAAAATTAAAAAAATCTGAATAACTAAAAAGCGTTTCCTATCGATATCGGACTATATTCAGTCATTCTTTATAAATGGCCTCTTTAAGGAGACAGTTTTTGGTTTTAGTAATTGGGCTTTAAAATATATATGTATTTTATGAACGTCTAATGAATCATACTAAATAGACAAAATGATAACATTGCCTCTCACAACCTTATGATCGTGAAAGGGTTAAAAGAATACTAGTTTTATGATTTGAGTACAATGATTTACATTTGAAAGGGTCTTTCAAGTTCGACTAATTTTTCAAGTCCCAATTATGCACTCAACGGAAATAGAAATAAGTTATCTTAGGTAAACCGAAAAACTAGCTTTGATAGAATAAACGGAGTACAGGCGGCAGCGTCAAAGTAAAGTAAATTAACTCCTGTTTTTTGTAGTTATATGGCATATATCGCGTTTATAAAACCTCTGCCTTATGCTTATTCTGCATATCCAAAGTGAGCAGCCGTTACATCGATGTTTGCTTACACGCTGTTCCAGTTTCGTTAGGTTTACGACGCAGCACTTGAGGCGTCAAATGTATTTCGATCAGATATGGATTGTTATTGTTAGCCCAAATTCGTTTGTTCATGTAGAAATTGGCCTGAAAAAGGTCCTCATAGCAGAAGATGATTTTGGAATGAAAATTAGGTTCTGCTTCGAACTGCTTCAGAAGCTATTCAGCGAAAGCACGTCGTTTCTATGATGTTTGTTAAAGTACAAAAATTATGGTACTTGGTACACATATTTGTTTCTCTCCTCGCTAATCCCTGTTTAACAATTGCATACAATTTTTATAGGATTTATTTCACGTCCGGTAAATTCGTGATTTTTTCTTATATACGATAAGTGTCTCACATACGAAAATCAGAGTGGAAGTATTCCAGAATTCCAATCGTATTTTACAAATGAGAGTAAAAATTATACGACCGATTTGTTTTGCATTTGTACGATTAGTAGAACACGAAAAGAAAGTAAAATGAAAACATAATTTCTCTGGATTACGTAATCCATAAAAAAATGCAAAAAACGAAGAGAGCCTTGTATTTACTCTCTAAATGTTGTACGCTCTCATTACATATGGAGTTTACATGATATTATTCGCTCTCTTTGGATATTTTTTTGTTTGTTTATTTTTGTTTTATTCCCTTCTAGTAATTTCCTAAGTATTTGTTTTTGTAATTGCATTAACCGTTTGATGTGTTTACCGTATAATCCTGTCTTTTTGTGTCTGCTTTGAATTGAATTTTTCTTTAGTTCGCATTTGACTGCGTAGTGATATGTTTCAAATTATAAAAATTCTAAAATCGATAAGTGATAAAGTTTATAAAATAATTTCGTATACATATATGTAGTGTCGAGGCTCGGTTATTGTTAAATGATATTATATAAAAAATTTAATATAATAAAAATATAAAGTGCAAATGCTATTAATGTCGCATATGATAATAGTGAGAGTGTAAAGAAATTTTTAAGTAAAAATTAAAAAAAATAGTAGGTTGTAAAATTTGTGGAAATTATTTAATTTAGAAGTGCCTTCAAATGAAATATTGGAAAAGGTGCATCACACAAAATGTCGAAAATGTAGGAATTGTGAAAAATAATAGGCAAATAGGTGAGTGCTAATTTTTGTAACATACTTACAGTCAGAGAAAAAAGTTCACATACACCACTGTATGTAGACTAATTTTATAGTTTTTCCCAATAATTTCTGCGTTGCTTTTTAACATTTTCTTCAATATGAAAAAAACATACATACAGTTATATATGTAGACTTTTTTCTATGACTGTACATACAGAGCTTTAGAATAAGGAATTTTATTTTCGTAATAAATGAATACAATTTATGTACAATACAGTCAATATACACAATAAGCCTATCTCAAACCTTTTTTTGATTTAAATTTGTCTGCCTTAAATACTTTAAAAATTATGCTAGGAAAAATTAACAGTTATTTAACATTGTAGAATCCTTTCTAGTCTAGATTAGTCTTTACATAACTTTATCACCTATCTCTCTTTCTTCTTATTGTGAATGCTTTTCTGACGAATTTTTTTCCTAAGAAAATGCAAATTTATTTATATTTCTAGATATGAGGGAGGAGGATATAAGATAAATGGTTCTTAATATTAATTAATAATAAAAATATGGATTGAATGATTAACATTCTCCTTTAAATCATGTAATTGTATATAAGGTCGCATAGGTTCGGGGAGAAAAAATCCGATTTCTCCATCCGAAAAGAAAACTCATCAGTTGGGTTGCTTTGAAAGAAAAATACTGACCCAAATGAAATTGAAGAATAAATGAATAGATCTCGGTTCATTCATCAGATGGAACTACTTAAAAGCAGAGTATTGCACTTTTTGCAAAGGCGTAAGAATTATGCTAGCGGTTAACAGTTTTATTGCTGTTAAGAATTTTTTCAATCAAAATCATAGGGTTTTAGGAAAAGACGAATATGAATAGAGAATAATAGGGACATAGAGTTGTAGAATAATTAGTTCTTGAACGACTATTTTTAATATTTGGTAGAGTATTTCTAGTTGAACTTTTGTTCTTTTTATTCTTTGCTTTAACCTCAAATATTTCGTCAATAGCCGTTATCTTGTGAACGTGAAGCCTTTTGTAGTTTCGTTTGCCTCAGAAGAAGATGTGATCGTGTAGCCATATTCGCAGTTGCTGATACTAAATAAAATCCATACGAATCCATTAAATATAGGCTTTAGATACGATTTCTTGCAGTTCACCTTGTTGCAATAGATACATTATTCACTATTATACGATGCGAAACGAGTTCTTCCTTGCCTTTGACTATTTTAGATTGACCAGAGTCGTCCCTGTTTTCCTTTACAAATTTTTCAATTCTGAATTGAAACCGATAAAATACATACAATTTAGAACAAGCTTCGGTAGGTAATCGATAACCCAGAACCTAATTGTTTTTGCTGGTTTAAAGTCATGCTCATGTTATTCATGTCCTTAATCTTTCGCCACTAAGAGTAAGATGTACTGATGAACTGTCCATGGCCGGTAGGGGTTTGCAATCTCCGACGTATATACAGTGAGCGCCATAAGTGAGTCAACACCCACTATAATTTAAAATTTTCTATTATGTTCTTAAGTCTAAAAAAAGTTCCTTTATCATGAATTGTTGTTTTTGTTTTAAAATTTCATAAGCAATAAATAAACGTTTTTATTTTTGGAAATTTATTCGACTACTCTCATTTACTTTTCTCGCTATTCTAAGAAAATGAATTATTTCAGTGGTGTTTACTCACTTTTGGCGCTCACTGTAGATTGCCTCAGGTAAATTGTATATAGTAAATTCGCCTGACTTCCATCCTTAAGTCGCATGACTATCTATCGCACAATAGTGAATCTCTTGGGCCACTGTCCTTTTGACAGGTATGCCGAATGATTTGCCAGAGGAGGAGAGCAGTAGGCAGATAATGTATTTTCCCTAATGGCAGCGCAAAGCCCTTGTTATAAGGAAAAGGAGGTTTTAAATCCTATCGTATCCAACTTTCTGACATCCTTGACCGTGTCCTCTAATTGCTGCAATAGCAAGATTTATTATGGACTCGCTTTGGTTTTCTCTAGGCCATGTTTTATACCCGAATTGAAAATGTATTGATTATGATTTTACAATGGACCCAAATACTGACTTAAGTGGAAGCTATTGCTCCAAGAAGCATCCTCCACTTTATTTAACCTAACCTAAGTGAGAATCATCTGAATGTCATGAAGCCCTGGCAACTATATTCGATTTCTTGTTAGACTATGACGTTCACAGATTTTTGCATTTCACAACTCTCCATTTATGTACTATTTCAGAGAAATGTTTTAACTTCATTAGCGGAGTGGAAACTATTCTCTACGCAGTCTGATCTGCCTGTTCACTGTCACGAATTATCACATTGCCAGCCCTGCCTTGCTAATTCAGCTTTCCATTCTGATCTCGGGTTGATCTTATATGGCAGCCTGACTGTCAGATAGTATTGTCATCTCTTGTTCACTGTACTTCCTTTTCAAGTTTATTGAGTACATCCTTAGAAGCATTTCGCTTGAATATATCATTCCTCCATATGTCCTTGACCTTTATATGTATGAATGTATATGTTACAGAATAGTTCCTCTTTTAAAATAGTATGTAGCGACCAAACTATTCTTTTCTCACTCTTATTACTCCTTTACATTTGAGAATCATTTCCGAAAATTATTGTAATGTCTAGAGAACAGCTAAGGGAGGAGGTACTGTCAACCATTCAATTGGTTATGTCACAATGATTACTGAATAATAGACTCCTCTGATCCTCATTACCATATGCATCGGGCTTAAATCTAACAGAGCCTCTAGTGCCGTTATAGGATTGATTCTTATTCCCACGGTTATACTAATATAAGCCTGTTTCTTTGCTAACTAAATCTGAGCTGTTTTCACTGTATTTATGGGTTGATTCTGTATGGAAGCAATGCGCTTGTGTAAGTATTTGCGTTAAGTTTTTAAATTTGATGTATAGATTAAAAATCATCGATGTTTTATTGCTGTTGATTAATAAAAAACATCGAATTGTTACACGGTAGTGTTTTCAAAACATTGATATTTATCGTCCATATCAATCAAAGGTTACTCCTCGAAAACCTATAATATAGCACTCCTGACCTATCATTTGCAAGGGACTGTAATCTATGATTTTGTCTGTTTGGTGTTTGTTTCTATGAATATCTATTTAATTAAACAAATTTAATTGTTTTAATTTTTGTAAAATTATTTTTATTTAAACTTTTTCTCTTTTTTTATTTTTGATTATAAAAAAAAATCATAAAATGACACAAATTTTCGGAGTTGCTTTCAAATTGATTTAAAATTAAAATATATATAAAAAAAAAATATTCAATAATAATTATAATAAAAAAAAAATAAAAACAAAATAAATTTTTCTTATGTAAAAAAGCTTAATTCTCATAATGGTTTCATTAACAATAATTTTTGTTTTATCATAATTATTATAATTATTACATTAATAATTTTTATTTTTATTTTTGTTTTTGTTGTTTGTTTAAAGAAATACAAGCTATGTATTGTAATATTATATAAAATGTTTTGTTTTAAAAAATAATTTAATTGTTTTAAAATTAGGAAAAATTATATGAAATTGCTTGGTTGGTAGATCATCATCATAATTATAATAAAAATTGTTATTTTCGTTAAAAAGAAATTTATTGCTTAATTATTAAAAATAATTAAAATAAAGTAATTAAAATTAATTATTTTCGGGCTTACAGCTTAAAACTCAATAGTGTTGTAAATTTATTTTTATTTTTAAAAATTAAAAAAATAAAATTAATTAAAATAAGCATAAATATTATAGAAATTATTATAGAAATATATTCTCTGTTGTTTAAAGTTTCTTTTCTTTTTTTTTAATGATTTATTTGATTTATTGTTTTTATTTTTTTTATTAAGACTTATGTTTTAAATGTTGTTTTCTTTAATAACTTAATTTATTATTTGATTTTTTTGTTTTAAATTTAATTTTTTTAAGTAATTTACAATTTATATTATTTTATTTAATTTTTTTTTTATTAATTAATTTTTTTTTGTTATAAACTTAAAATTAAATGAAAAACTTAAAACAAGAAATGATTTATTCTTTTATTATTTTTTGTTGAATCATATTACATTTGAAGTATGTATGTTCTCTTTATGATCATTTATTTTTATTGTTATTGTTAATTATAGATAATTACTTGGTTATTGCAAGTTTTAAATATTGTTTTAAATTTTCTTTTTTTGTTATTGTATTTGAGATTTATTTATTTAACATTTGCAAAGTTGTTGTGGGGGGGGGTTTACAAAATAAAATGAAAATTTATAAATAATAATTTCGTTTCATATAAATTATTTGAAATGTTTTTTGTTGTATTTCTTAAACTGAATTCATATGATGGTTTTGAAAAGTTATTTGAATTTATTTAATCTTCGAAAAAAATTAATTAAATTTTAACAATTTTATCATAGAAATTACTTCGAGTCCACAATTTATTCACAAGTCTCTCTAGTTTGCACAAAAATAATTGTCCAAAAATTAGTTTTATTGTCCTTTTCAAAATCCCTGTTGTAATCGAATGAATTACCTTGAAAAGATTGTGCCAAGAAACGAAATTAACCTAGATTAGTATGAGGACCGTAGCGTCAGTTGTGAATATGTTCAAGTAGAATAGTTACTAATCTCTCTTAGAGGATTGGTAGATTTTCCCTTAAACTTGTATAGAATTTTAATTTTGGAAAGCACATAAGTCGTCTGGTCTAAGACTGTATTCAGTATTTTTAATCGAAAGAAAACCAATAATGTTGGGTCAATACAGTCTAAGTATTCGAAAGATTCTTTTCAATTTTAACAGTGCATCAGCCTAGTCATTATGGGAAATCAGAAGAAGCTCTGTTTACTGCCGTATTTTTAAAGTTAAATAGATTTAAATGAAATTTTCTCATGTACAGTTCCTAATCATACATTCTTTAAAAACGATTAGTCAGTTATTTGGGTGGGTTAAAGTTTACCAAAGTTGCACGTGTAGTGTTTATAAAGACAATATTTCCCGAAGGAATATAAATTTGTTATTAAAATATTTGAACTCTAAAAGGATTATATTTCCTAAACATTAAATACTTTGTTGTTGTAACAGATATGATGCTGTATCCGGAAGTTTTTTCCCCAAGGGAAACATTTGATACAACTTTCGCTGCTTGGCCGATGTGAGGTCGAGTCGTTTCGAACAGTATTGTGGTCGAAACAAAGTACATCATAACGTCGTCGAAAATTCAAAAGTACGTAACATCACTTTTTCTAATTTTACAGGAGAAGCAAAAAACGTTATACATGTTACATGTTGGTACGTCATTTTGAATTATTAATATAAAAACGTTTTCTTTGGTCGAAAAAATCTAAAAATTGGTAGATAACCTTACGAATCATAATTAATTAAAAACTCGACTTTGAATTTTTTGATGATACGTACTTTTGGATTTTCCACGTCGATATAGTCCTTCAGAAGATAAAATCAATGAAAACCGAAGAATACCACTTCTAAGTTTAAATCGGATTTAATTATTAGTCAGTATTTATAATACATCCCTTTTAAAAAACATGTTTTCGCATAATTTTCTTGTTGAAACAAAATACCCTGTAACCCTCAAGAGCCGAAGTGCCTTTGGTATTGATAGGCTAATGCTATAAACTATAGCACTATATATGTAGATATAATCTGTTAAATATTGCCCCTATTTTCTGAATAGTATCAGAGATTACAACAAGACGGAAAAAGAAGACAGAATTCAAATCATGGTATGGATTGAATTTTTTAAACATCAGTATACTCATATGAATTATAGGAATTTAAAAAAAATTTGAATTCCAAATTTTTCAGGAATATGTTTTCAATTTCATATTTTTACGCTTTCTGAAACTAATAATTTAAACAAAAAAATGTTATTAACTCAATATAAAGTGGTAGTTATGGTTTATACAAGTAAATAAATTTATATTATTGTTGCAATAATTAATTATTTAAACATAAAAGCATGTTTACATGTTTTCTTATTATCAGTATTACTATTTAAATGTAATTTTTCAAATTTATTTTATTTTTTTTAAGTTAAATAACTCATATCTAAACTCTTTTTTTTTTTGTTACTTTTTTGTTTTTCTTTTTTTTGTCTGTCACGTAGGCACTATTATTTTATAATTTTATTTTCTTTTTAATATGTATAATTAATCTTTATATTTTGTGATTAAATAAACTTTGCAAAAAACTGTTGATATTATGGTTTCCATTTTCTTTCTTTCTTTTTTAAGATTTTTGTTTTTTAAATACAATGTTTGTTTTTTTTATTATTGAATGAAATTATTTTGTTTATTATTTCAATTACACATTAAGTTTACTTTAAAGGTGTATTCCTTTATTTGTTTCTTGGTTTTTTTATAAATATGTATACGTTTTTCATTTAATAATGGTTTTTGTTTTTTTTTTTCTTCAATTAATTTGTTATATTATTTATTGTATTATTTTTTAAGTATATAAAAAATTATTGTTACTGTTTACCCTTTAGATTTTTTGTTTAGAAGTTATTTTTTATTTATTTCAATTTTTTTTGTATTTTTTTCATGATATTTTTTGTTTGTTTTTCTTTTTTTTTTTGTAAGCCTGGTTCTGAATTTAAAATTAAATCATTTCGTCATAAGTTTTAATTTTTTTATTTGTTTGTAATAAAAATCGTTTAATTAAACAATACTTTTTACACTTAAAATTTAAATCATATATGTTTTCTATACTCGCGTATTGTATATATAAAAAAAGGAAACTAATTTTAAAAATTAATTTACTTAATTATTAAAAAAATTAAACATAATTTTACTTAAGAAAACCTAATGATTTAAAAACTAATAATTTTTAGAATTTATTTTTGTTTGTTGTTTAATTAGAGTTTGTTTTTAAAAAAACGGTGGATGGTTCAAATTCATAATCAAATGAATTTCTTATATAATTTTTTAAAATTTAATTTAATTATTTATTAATTTTTTTTTAATTTTTTTTTTTTTATTTTTTTTTACATTATAATTACACAATAATTTTTAGTTTAGTTTTGTTTGTTTTCTTTTAAAACTCTTAAAAATGTTTATTGTTTCTCTTTTAAATTTTTTTTAATAATCTTTTAAGTGTTTATAGTTAAATGATTTAAAATCTTAAAAATTAAAAATGATATTACACAAATATATATATTTCATATATATATATATACTATATATAGAATTTACACTAACAAAATAAAAACAAAATACATAATATGTATGTATACATGTTTTCAATTTCAAATAATTTTCTCTTTAATAATAATAATACAACTAAAATTAAACTTTATGAAGAAGAAGAGGATTTTTTTAAAAACTGCACTCAAATTTTATATCTGAAATAACTGGCAAAACACTACTAAAATTGGTAGCAAATATAAACGAAATTGCATGAAAAGAAAAATTAATTTCTTTAAATGTTCCCAAATTTTAATATATGTACATACATATGTATGTGGATTGCCAGCCAGTTAGTACAACAATTTTATTAAAAAAAAGATTAAAACTAAAGTATTTTGGAAATTTTAATATTTATTTATTATTTCAAGGGAATTTTTTTTAAAGTTTTTCTTTTTTAAAAATTACTTATATTTTTTAAATTTTATTTTGAGATCATTTTATTTGTTATAATGGATGGGTTTATATTGTTTTGTTGTTGTTTGTTTCTTTTTTTTTTTAAGAAAAATAGTTTAAAAAATATAAATAATTTTTAAATAAAAAAAAAAAAGATTTACAATTTCGTCTGTCACATAAAACCAATAGAAAGCCTCTGAAGTCAAATTTTTTAAAACATTTACAAAAATTAACCTGAATTATATTGAGATTTAAATACTTGGTTCTAGCCGTAGGATTAAATTTTTTTAATAAACAAAACAAGTTTTATTTTTTAACAATTTTAATTATTTCTTGTTTTGATTTTGAAATATAATTATCCCCCTGTTTTTTGTAAAACAGTTAAGGTGTCTTCAAACGATAGAAATATCCTTAACACGTTGACTGCCGACTACGACATAAATCGTAGATTGGGTTCCCTTCTAGGGTGCCAACTACGAGTTATCTCGTACTCACTAAACCTGCCATTTTTGTGTGGCTACGAATAAAATCGTATTATATCAGTGCGCTAGTATCGATAAATGGCTTCTGGGAAAAGAACATAAAGTCAATGTTAGTTTTCTGAAAATTGCCGAGGCAGTCAATGTGTCAAATATTTTTGAGTTGCTTTGAATCGAATGAATGCTTAAATTTTTAACGATTTTATAATTTTTTTGGAAACAAAATTTTTTGGACAGAAATAAAAATCAAATTAATTTCTCAAATTTCTCAATATTCTCATATATTCTATATTCAAATTTCTCAATATTCTAAAAGTAGTATTAGCCGAAAGATCGAAATAGCCAAATGTTACGGAAAGTAACGGAACATACAGTACCGTGCAAAATAATAGCAGTGAAGAGTTTTAAGTCAGACATTGCCTATTATTATAAAAATTATTAAAGAATTGTTTTAAACTATTTTGTAAATTCATTATTTAGTATGTTGTGTATTCATTGAGGTTACTATTTTTTTTGGACAACATTTTTACAAAATGTGAAAATGGAAAATTTAAAACTTATAGGAAAATATGATTGCAAAAAAATAACCAATTTAACCAATTTTTGGCATCTTTCTACCGGAATAGCTCGCCACGATGATTCCACCACATTCCATAATTCCAGCTCGGTTTTCGGTTTTGCTGTAAAAACTGCTTCCTTGATGTCGGTCCACAAATTTTCAATGGGATTAAGATCCGGTGACTGAGCAGGCCAATCCATAACATTAATTTTATTGTTAGTAAACCACGATTTAGCTGTTCTGCTTGTGTGTTTCGGGTCATTATCATTTTGGAAAACCCATTTTAATGGCATATTCCCATCGGCTTATGGTTTCATAACATTTTCCAAAATATGAACGAATAGATAGGGATCCTTGTTTCCCTTTATCCAAAATAAAGGACCAGTGTCGTAATAGGAAAAATAACCCCATACATTTATTTTCGCCCCTCCATGTTTTACAGTAGTTAAAACATTGCATGTTTCAAATGCTGTATTAGGCTTACGTCTAACGTACTCACCGCGACCTTTTGAGCCAAACAGAACAACTTTAGTCTCATCAGACCATAAAATATTACGACATTTAGATAGAGGCCAATTACGATGCTCTCGGGCAAATTTTAATCTTTTTACAACATGTCGTTTTTTCAAAAGCGGGACTTTACGGGGAGTTCTTGCTGGTAGATTATTGTTAAGTAAAACCTTCCTTATCGTACAAGAATGAACATCAAGAATTAGATTTTGTTTCAACTCTGTGGCTGAAGTTTTAGTCTCATCTCTTACAGTTCGCAGGATTCTTTTAACCTCAAATTGACTAATTTTCCTCTTTCTTCCCCGTGTTTCTGCTTTGTATGACCATTTTTTGCCATTTTTGCATTAGCTGAGCAACCAACAAGATGTTGAATAAATTTTTAAGTTTTCCGAAACCGAAAAACGAGCAGGAGTTATGGAATGTGATGGAATCATCGTGGCGGGCTATTCCGGTAGAAAGATGTCAAAAACTGGTTAACTCCATCGGTCGTCGATGTAATGCATTAATTAAATAGAGGATATTCCAAAAAATATTAATTTTAAACAATAGTTTTTATTTTTTTCTCTAAATGTTTGAAATTCTAAAAAAACTGCTATTTTTTTGCAATCATATTTTCCTATAAGTTTTAAATTTTCCATTTTCACATTTTGTAAAAATGTTGTCCAAAAAAAATAGTAACCTCAATGAATACACAACATACTAAATAGTGAATTTACAAAATAGTTTAAAACAATTCTTTAATAATTTTTATAATAATAGGCAATGTCTGACTTAAAACTCTTCACTGCTATTATTTTGCACGGTACTGTATTTTTATTTATACCATATGAAAAGCAATGTAAATGCTTACCGAAATTTCCTTACGGTCCGCGAACGTTTGACTAATTCTATCTTTTGGCGAACTTTACCTTTAGTCAAGCGTTCTCCGACGATGTACATACATATGTATACGAAAACCCCTAAATTATGCATATATTTTTATGGTGTCTAGTGGATAGTGCGTTAGACTATTACCGTGAGGTTTATGTTCGATTCTGGAACTCTGGTCTGTTACACTACAACGAGCAAACGGTTAAATTTACTTTGCTCGTAAATAATTAAATATAATTTGTAATTGTATTGAAATTAAATCCACTCCAAGCCTTTTATTTTCTTTTTATTGCACCAGCTCTATATTTTGGGCTTTTGGCCTTTTAGACGCATTTTGTTCTATTTTTTTATTCATGATATAGGCAGGATTATTTCTATTATATATAATAAATGAAGGATAATGCATACAGATAAATTGCTTACGACGCGGTGCGTATCGCAATGCCATAACAATAATAGCAGAATTATTACATTTTTAATTATTTTTTAAAATTGTCCGCAAAAAGAAGCATTACACTATGTCAAGTGTCACTCGACAGTGGAGCTGGTGGAACAAAATCAATGTCGAGTGATACTCGACATTGGAGTGGAAAGGGTTAAGAACACATCATACATACATAACACATAATTGGCCATTACAACCCTTCAGTCAGGATTACGGCCTAGCTTCTACATTTTCATACAAATTTTCAATTATCGAAATCGAGAACCAAATTTCATTTACTAATCTCAATATAACGCAGTTAAACATAGAAAGTCGCTTTATGCATAAAGTTTTAGGAACTAATCCATTAATACCGTTATAAATATTGCTGATTATAAGCGTTATTAATTTAAGATATTATTAAAAAGTGATCGATCGATGGATATTAGAAAATATAATAAAAAAATTTTCATTGTATAAAAAATGGGGGAATTAAAACAGGAATTAAAAAAAAATACACATTAAGCCTAATACAGTAAGTTTAAGAAGGTAATTAGCAACATACATAAGTATGTTTAGCAAAAAGGCAGAATAATGTACATTTTTCTGAATATACTAAAAAATTACATAAAATGCCAGAGGTTAATACAAAATGAAAAATAAAAAAATTTTAAAAATAAATAAATTTAAAATAATTTTTGAATTTTCTTTAAAACAAAGTTTTATTAAAAAAAAGTATTTCAATAATCATAGGAATTGTCATTAAAAATTTCTATATAGAACATCAATTCCCCGTTTTCGTAAGCCCATGAGTTCGGATGATCGAAAAGTTGTTTGAAAGTAACTCGAATTCGTTAGAAAACAATTGCTTTCCAAAAACAGGAATGAATGGTAATGGTTTTCATATGCATTTTGAAATGATTTTAAAATTGCTTGTCATTACAATCAATCACTCAAAGTTTATGCATAAAAGGACTTGGATACAAATAACAAAATGTCGTTCTATTAAAAAACAAAAAAGAGAAAATTGTTTTTTCTTAAAAAATTGGTTTTTATTTTTTTTACTTTTCACTTTAAAAAAAATTCCCCTCTTTCGTTAAGATATTAAAATTTCCAATAATTCTACAATCTTTTGTATACACACGACGTTCACAAACAAACATTTTTAATGATGCATGGACGATGACGTTGACAAATTATTGCTACTGCTATTGTTGTTGTTACTGTTGCTAGCATTCAGTAATGAACTGTTATTAGTGCTACCAATACTACTTAAAATATTACTGCCACCTGCTGTTACCATGCCACCCACTAATGAGGACGCACTATTAGTACTTACAACTCCAGCTCCTGTTGCATTTGCTACGGCTGCAGCGGCCATTGCTGCTGCTGCAGCTGCTGCTGAACTTAAATTTAAAGCGGCGCTTTCGGCAGCTGTTGTATATTCTTGGGCTGATAACTTTAGAAATTGTTCATAAGCACTTAAACGTGACGCTGCTACCGTAGCAGCTGTAGCAGCATCGGTAGATGATGGTGTGGCGGCGGCGCATAGAGCATCAGAGGCTGAGGAGGAAACCATTGTATCCATTTCATTTGTACATGTATTTTGCTGCTGATGATGATGATGCGTATGATGATGATACAGTTTTGACACCGTTGTTTGATTGGAAGAGGTGCTGGCATGATATGATGGTGGTGGTGGTCGTTCGTTAGCTGCTGCCACCTCTGCAGGCGTCAACTGACACTCGGCCATTGATGTGGTCAAGGGTAAAGGTAACTCGGGTTTTTGTCTTGGATATGCAGAAATATTTTGTGTACAATTAATTGCCAAAAGATTGCCACCAACACTGGCTAAAGTGTTATTTGCACTAATATTGCTACTGTTAAGCCTCAAATTTGTTGTTTGCTGTTGTTGTTGTTGTTGTTGTGATGATGCTGATGCTATAAGTTGGTGCTGAGACTGCAATTGCGTGTGATGATGATGATGATGGGGATGATGATGTGATTGTGACGTTGTCAAATCTAAATCATCTGCAAGATTTGTTGTCGTTAAGTTAGCCTCAGCAGCATCATTAAGGTTATCTGTTGTTGTTGTTGTCGTCGTTGAGTAGAGACTTTCACGACACCTTTGTTGGCTGTTGAGTGTGTGTGTTGGTGGTGGTGGTTGTATATCCATGGGTATTGGTGATGTGGGTGATTGTTTTATTATTGTCGTTGTTGTATTAGTATTAGTTACAGGTAAATATCTTGTACTGCTTGTCAACGTTTTCTTTTCCATTATAACACTACGTTCCTCCAGTAATCTATTGTTTTCATTACCACCCACCGTCACCGCCACTGTACTAGAGATGTCAGCCATGTCTGCGGTAGTATTCGAATTTGTATTGCTTATGCCGCTCGGATTCTTATTAACTTCATTAAGTGTTGTTGTGGATAGTGTATTATTGTTGCTATTATTTGTATTGTTGTTGTTGTTATTATTATTATTATTAGTATTATTTGTTAATGCTGGAAGTTCATGCTATTCCTTTATTAACCGATAAATATGATGTGTGGCTCCGCTATTTTGTGCTGCAACTTCAAAGACATACGCTATACAGAGTAGAGTCTCTTGTGTTTCGCGGGATTGTATTACCTGTGGGACAGGGACAGAATAAAAGTATTAAATTTAAAATACAGGGTTAAATACTATCAAATACAATTAAAAATGAACATTTTATTCACGATTATGATGCTAATTCGTGTTTGTATTATTGAAGACTTTAAGAGACAGTTTAAAGCCTTTCTTTATCCATTCAACTTACTTGCAATATTGTAAAATTTTCCAATACACTGTTCATCATATAGTGTTCAGGTAAATTTTTTAATTTTTGTATAAAATTAATCATATATTCGCACATCGGTGAACGTTCGATACGATAAACGAAACGACCATTTTCGAGACGTGAATATTCCGTTTCAACTTTTTCCACAACTTGAGAGCCAAACGAACAGACTTTCGTTGAACAAACCAAAACAACATTTTCATTACTTTCGTATCTAAATAAAGATAAATGGAATGGTTATTAAAAAAAAAAAAAAAAAACAATTAAAATTAATATTTAATTATACAATATGGAGCTCGAAATGTTACCAACTAAAAGCCTTCAGAATATTTAAGATTTTAAGAAACATTTCTTAGGGTTGAATAGAGCCATCTTTTGGTGTGGCCTCATTCTAATCGACAGATGTAAACGTATAAGACATTGGATAGGATAGAAGTCAGGAGAATATGGTGGCCTTTGATGTAAAAAAGTTGTATTCTTTTTGTTTTCGTGGATTTATTTGTCTGTTCAATAAAGAGTCTCATCAGGGCGATAAACATACATACATTCATACATACATAATTGGCCATTACTACAGTTCAGTTAGGATTACGGCCTAGCTTCTCAATATCATGTTGTATGTGTTAATTTTATACATGAGTGGCGGGACCTACAGTTTAACGTCGACTTCGAACGACAGATTTTTGAGAAACTTTTCATGCCAATTTTCTATTGTTTTTGCCAAAAATCTGTTGAGAGGAAGTCGTTTTGATGTCTCACCGGGGATTTGAACCGTGGCTTCGCGTCGAATAAGCCAACACACTGCCTACTAGACTGCGGCGACTTCAGGGCGATAAAACGTTGTAGTAATATCCTGACTAAAGGGTTGTAATTCTCAAGTATTCTGATCAAGTAAGATCGCAGTGCTTTTGTAGGTTTACACAACGATACAATAGGAGGTATTCAGAGGCGCAAATCGTTGATGCAGGCATTTTGTGGTTCAAGAAATTCTTACTTACTTAATACGACATAACAACCCCTTAGTCGGGATTACGACCTAGGTGTAGTAGGTAGTCTGTTCGCTTATTAGACGTAAAGCCCGGGCTCTTATCCCAGGTCAGACATCAAAATAAAATATGGAAAACAAAATATTTCTTCGGCGACGTCCTCTCAGCAGATTTCTGGCAAAAACTCTGAGAGTATATAGAATTACCATGAAAAGTTTTTCAAAAATCTGTCGTTCAGAGTCGACGTTAAACTGTAGGTTCCGGCATTCAAGTTTAAAAAACTTAAGACACACAACATGAGTGGTGTGAGAAGTTAGGCCGCAATCCTGGCTGAAAGGTTGTAATGGCCAAATATTATGTATGTAATTGGATATGACAAATTTTTAGTCAAGAATACAACGTAGCTTCTCACACTACCCAAGTTGTGTGTTAAATTTATCCATGAGTAGCGGCACCTACAATTTACAGTTGATTTCGAACAAAACTTTTCATTGCAATTTTATTAACTCTCAGAGTTTTTTTTGTCAGAGGACTGTTGAAAAAAGTCGCCGAAAGAAATATTTTCTCAGATTTCTTTCTGTTCGAGATGCCTGAGCCCCGGGGCTTGGTCTACAGAGTTTCGCCTAATAGGCCAACATACTACCTACTGTACTAAGGCCAATTATTTCCGTTAAACTTGGGTTTAGTTAAAGGTACCTTTAGCTAAAGGGAACTGTAAAGTTACCTTTAACTTATTTTCGTTATTACAACTTACAGATAAAACAAAGTTAACTGTTTTCAAAAATATGGCAGTGCCTGATGTCGATAAAACTGCTCAATTAAACAAGTTTTTTTAACACAGTGGCAACGGCGGGCTTCGTTTTTTTTTTGTTGTATATACTCATTTTGTTTAAATTTGAAGTTGCCATAATGATAATAATATATAATGTGGCAAGTTTAAACATAAAGTGACCTTTAAAAGTTAAAGGTAGGATGATCCTCCCTTTAGCTTAACGCTCACTTCTATCTTATTGGGTACTCATAATAATGAAAAACATTTTATTTGCCCGTTAAAATCGTCGCTTTAGTTAATGGCAAGTTGTAATAATTGCCCTTAGAGTTTTTTTTTTGTTAGAAGACTACTGAAAAAAGGTCACTGAAAGAAATATTTCCTCGGATTTCTTTCTGTCGGAGTGTCTAAGCCTGGGGGGCTGATCTACAGAATTTCGTCTAATAGGCCAACACACTACTACCTACTATATATACTAAGTTGCCTATAAGTGATTCACTGTTATTCATTGTCATTTCATTGGCCCTAGTCATACACAATATTTTACAAGCTTACCTAAAGTAAGTCTAAATAAGATGTATTTTAATTGAAGTTAACTTTGAGTTGAAATACATTCAATTGAGTGCTCCATTGGCTTTCGAAACAATTTTCCATTAAGTGCCCACTTTCAAGACGCGTTGCCAATGTCATTCTAACGTGTATTAGGCCAATACGTACTTTATTTACAATAAATTATTGTGATTTTCCAATCAAACGCGAAGCAATAATCTTCCTGTGTTTGATCTTCAATTCAATGAACTTTTTTAAAAGCTTCGTAGAACTTTATGCTTTCGTATGCTGGATAAGATAACATAACATTTGCTGTTTTTAGTTGCTAACATTTCAAGCATTCGAATTTGGTATGAAGGTGATTTATTTAAGTGCAAATACTTACTGGCTAGTTACGCCATAGAAATCACCAGTTTCGGTGCCTGTTAAATCGGTATTTAAATCGGCCCAACATTTAACCAAATAGAAAGCATTCTGTGGACCTTTCTCATAGAGATCTTTAAGACCACCCGATTTTTCGGGAAATTTATCAAAGATTTGTCGTATATCAACAGTCTCAAGTGGTGGATCCGAAAAGGAGGGTTTACCGCCCAATTGAACAAACAAATGCCGGTTGTACTAGAAAGTAAAAACAAAAAAGAAGAAAACAAATTGAATTTTCAATTGAAAAAATGATACGAGTTTTACTTACAATATCATCTCTTCGTATTTCCATAAACGCTGAAAACTCTAATAGCCTAAATTTGTGCGTTGCTATCGCTCTGCCTTCCCATGGCAACTGTGCTGGCGGAAGACCTGCTTCGATATCACCAGATACAGCTGTGGATGGTTTGCCGGCGGGATATGGTTGTTGTGCAAATGGTTTTATACTGTAATCATAAAAACTTTTGAGGGTCAATGTAATCAGATAAATTCAATTCAGTACGTTAGAAAAGTTTAACTTACTCTTGTGAAGTGCTCGGCTGGAGACCAGGTTGCCAAAATTGCTATTTTTTTTTTTGTTTTGAGGGAAATAAGAATAAAAGATTTGTTTCATTAGTATGTGGTTAAATAAAAGGTTTTTATTTTAGAGAAAGCATACATATTTTACTTTTGAGTTTAAAATTAAAACATTAAAGCCATTTTATGAATTAAAAAAGAAGCAAGTCATTCTTGTTGTTGTCATTAATAAATCTTTTTATTTTTTTTTAATATTAGAAATGAGCCTTTGATGATTGATTTTAAAAAGTCGTATGTTAATAAGACAATATCACGCTTTTTATGCAAACTTTAAAGCTGAGCTTAAATGCTTTTATGTTTAAGGAGTTTATAAACTACACTAATTAAGCTTTTAACTTTTATCACAGACTCGTATAGAATATAAGATTTTGTATGAAAAGCTTGTTGTTTTCCCTAAACAAAGTTTCTTTTATAAATCTAGTTTTAAGCGGTTGCAAAAGCTTTGTATCACTGACTCGTACTGAAAATAGGATTTTGTATTAAAAGCCTGGTCTTTTCCCTAAACAAAGTTTATTTTATAAATCTGGTTTTAAAGCTGAGCTTAAATGTTATTTCTTCAAATGAATCATTAAAAAGGTTTTCTGTATCAGTTTCAGTCAGTAGTTCCTCATTAAATTAGTTTTATATGATCAAAGGAACGGAACTAGTTTTACAAAAATTCTCATTCAGCAACTGCAGTGCAGTGTTCTCATTCGAAAGTTGATGAAAAGTTTGGCGAACATTGCAACATGCAACATTGGAAAAATTCAATTCTAGCCAACTAAGGCCCAGAACAACATGAAAGAACTGAGGATCGCGTTCTTGATAACTTAACCTTTCTATTTGGTAGTGAGGAAGTGCATAGATTGGTCATAATATCGCATTACACATAAAGAGCTCAATATGTGTCTCTGCTAAATTCAATGAATGCAAGAAATAATGTATAGACTGATAGTCAGAGACGTAACTTTTAGTTAGTTGGACGTTGTGGACACCACAAAAATTTTGTGTGCGTTAATATAACGCTTGAGGAGTAGGGCACACAGAATAACATCGTCTTTGAAGAACAGATTTGAAAAAAAATTTTGCAAGGCAATTACTTCTCCTCAAAGTTTTACCATACTTTCTCAAAAAAATCTGTTGTTCGGAGTCGACGCTAAACTGTAGGTCCCACTCCTTAAGTATAAAATAAAGGCACACAATATGAGTGGTGTTAGAACCTAGGGTTGTAATGGCCAATTATGTATGTTATGGTTTACCATAGATTACGGACATTTAGATAGTCCATGAGAGGGGTAAACCTACAGTGAGCATGAAAAGAAACTGTACACTATGAAAAAAATTCTAACAATCACCGAACTCAACTTTTACCACTTAAGGAGAGTGTCCGAAAAAATTTGACAATACATATTTCGAAATTTTTTTTGTTTCAATTTTAAAATTTAAATAACGGTAATTTAATATTGTAATGTATATTTTTTTTCTAATGTACAGCTTCTTTTGACGCTCACTGTATGTACATAGTTTTCCAGGTTTCATCCAATAGGTTTTTGACTCAAAATTGCAATTTTCATGGAGGCAACTTCTGGTAGCTCAAATTAGAATTTGGAGAATACAGGAAAGCTGTAGACCTATGTATATGAGATTCAAGTCCCTTCTATTTTTACGTAGGATATCGTATTCAGCCAGTCATGGCTCTTCGAAATTTTTTCTTATAAAAATCAGTTTTTTGGCCAAAAGTTGCAAATTTTCATGAACGCAACTTCAGGCCAATCTAAATAGAATTTAGAGAATGCATAAAGGGGGTAAATTTATGTATATGAGCTTCACGGCATGGTTAGTAGCTTCAGTTTCTATGCAGGTTATCAATCGGATTCAAACAATCGTGGAACACTTTTTGGTAAAATCATGTTTTTTATAAAAAAAATTGAAGTTCACAGATCAATTCCACCACTAAAGGCGTAGATCTACAGCACCACCATAATCTTCCATTCCAATGCAGGTTATATCTGGCTTTAGCTAGGTTCATAAAAGTCATGGTTTCGTCCAAAAA
Organism: Sarcophaga rosellei; assembly: GCA_930367235.1. Classification (NCBI taxonomy): domain Eukaryota; kingdom Metazoa; phylum Arthropoda; class Insecta; order Diptera; family Sarcophagidae; genus Sarcophaga; species Sarcophaga rosellei. The sequence continues at coordinate 60,047,673 of OV884018.1, read as the reverse complement.
ATGCAAAATTCATGGAGTCAACTTCAGGGAACTTTAGTAAAGGTCAGCACACTTGACCTTTTTATACCCGTATTAAGGTCCTTCATACAAAAGACTTTTGCAACATTCAAGTCGTTTTGTCTTGCCTTCATTCCATCCAAATTACACCACATATACATACATAGCGAGAGAGAGGGGAAGAGATACATATTATAATACACACACACATAAAATTAATATTAAAATGCCATAACTCGGGTTAAAATTAGCAGAGCACACAAACATAAACACACTGACAAAAAGAAAAGGAGAGAAGATGTGGACACATAATTACAGGTACACACACAAACACACAAAAAAAATACGCGCAGGTATTAGTAGTAGCCAAATAACTTAAACTTCCAAAAAAGGATACAAAGGCTGTAAAAAGCCGTAGAAAGCCAACTGCTGTAGATGATGATGATGAGTTTCAGTTATTAGATGAGATACATTTGTCTGTATGCATGTATATTACAATTAATATTGTTGTTATTGTTATTATTGCTTGTATTGGAAATAGTATCAGTATACAACACTATCATGTATAATTTTCCATACATGTACCGCTAATCATAATGGTTGAGTGTTTGGGTTGGCGATAGTGTTGGTTGTTGTTGGGGTGGTACTAACCGAATTTGTGTGCTGTTGGTGGTGGTGGTTGTTGTGATGGTGTAAATGATGATGTGGATGTGGCGGTGGTGGCGGCATATCCGGCCTTAACGGGTGACCCAAAGAATTAGCAACAGCAGCGGCAGCAGCACTTGACGATGAAGATGCCGACGACGATGAAGTCGGCGGCGTAGACGACGCCATTGAAGACGTGTGATTGTGTAAGGTATGATGGTTGGGGTGGTTGTGGTGTTGGTGGTGTTGGTGTTGGTGTAGCTGATTACTTGGGTGGTGTTGCAGATGATGGTGTGTATGGTTGAGGTGGTGGTGATGGTGCGGATGCACTACATGATGATGGTGCAACCCACTTAAAGCTGATGCAGCCAAAGTCAAATTTTTCACCGCCTGTGCGGAAACAATTTGTGAGCTGGTCATGCCTGACATTGCCTGTAAGGCCTTCTCCTTTTCGTTAAGTAAATGCAAAACGGCCGCATTATTTGCACCCGATCCACCAAAGACTCCATTTGGTTCCTGTAACCGAAAATAAAACATAGTGTTCATAGGTGAAGTTGTTGTTCTACATAGTTCTGGTTGATGTTGTTCTAGTTGTGTTGTAGCCTAGCAATTGATGATGTAACTTTGAGTAGCATATATATTGTGGTGGTTGGGTGGTGGCATACTTTCCCATTAGAAATGATGAATGAATGCTTCAGACAAGAGATTTTTGTTTGCTTTTTTTTTGGCTTTTAATGATGATTTGGATGATTGGAATGAATGGCAATATGATGTTTGGGATGGTGAATGATGAAACTCATGATCTTGGTTTTGTTTTTTTTTTCATTAAGGAGATTCTTTAATTTAATTTGTAGTATACAGTAGAGAGCATATTAATAGATTAATAGATTAATTTCACACGCAGCATGTGTTTGTTTTTTTTTATTTGATTTATTTTTTCTTTTTTGGCATTATTTGATGAGATGAGAATTTATTTGTACGTATGTATGTATCGTATTTACACTGTAATTATCGTGAAACATTATAAACAAATTAAGTTTTTTTTTATACTTTTAATTATAAAATAGTAGCATGAGATATATTTTATGAACTTCAATTCTATCGAGAAACTTCCTTTTGAGAAAAACCTAATCCCGCCGTTAAAAGCTAACACAGCACCAAGCCTTAGCTTTATCATGCCCAAAATTGGTTCGAGAACGAGGTTTCAAAGTAAAGACTGTAACCGAGCGTTTTTGTAGGGCACCACAACATGTGACATACATACATATTTTTGTATGTCTGACATTCGGTGTGACAACAAAAATAATTTCATTTCATTTTCATATCAAAGAAGAAATCATGTTGCTTGTGAGTTGCTGCTTCTCTCTCTTAGACGTTAAAATTTTAATTTTCTTTTATGGCGAAAAGTGGAAAATGTAACATACATTTGTGTTCCTTTTTCTTTCTCCCTCTCTCTCCCTCATTCTCTGTCTTTGGAAAAAAAGCGAAAAACAATAAAAACAACAATTGACAAAGACGGAAAAAATGTTTAAAAACAAATTCTTTGACATTCTTTTTTTTTTTTGCTTTTCTTTCTAGGACATGTCAAAGGTTTCATTATTTTTGCCTCTTCTTCTCCTTCTTTTACTTTTTTAAAAGAATTTTGTTGAAACGCATAAAAATCCTTTTTTTTTTGTTTTCAATTTATTTTTATTATTTTTTTGTTGTTGTTGTTGTTGTTTTTGTTTGTTTTAACAGTTTTATTTAAGATGCACTTCGTCTTCCTTTAGACGCTTCCATAAAAAAAAACAAAACAATAAAAACAAAATGGAAGAATAGTACGGGATAAGGCAAAAGTAATGCAATAGCGTAGCGTTAATGTGCCTCTCTCTATACACAGTGGTGTCGATGTCATTGTGTTTTGAAATGCAGACAAATAATCGATTTAATTCGATATCGGACAACTAGCTACTCATGTAAACTATCACCACTAAAAATGTCATAAAAAGTGACTGTCCACGCATTACTCTTTCACTCTTTCATCCGAGTTCATTATCAGTTCACTGAACAACTATTTTGAAATATTGAAACGACAACACTGTCAGAAATTATGCATCAATAAGCTATTGCACGTAGCATTTATGGTGGGTTGTCTTTGCTATTCCGCTGGTAAGCATTTATTGGGCTTTTATGCTGCAAAGAATGCTTCAGTAATTCTCCTATAAATTTCAACAACTTTGTTCCTAACACTTCTAGTGATCAACTTCAGTTGTCCTCTTACAAAGTGCTGCAAACAGTTTACGAATTGTTAACAGTCAACCAATTAAACAAGACGTACCTTATTGCCGTGCATGGGAATGGGTGCAGAAGGAGCACAATTTTCTAATCAAAGTTCGAATCAAGGACAACGTCCGATTCCGATTACGCTGATCTATGAGTAAAACAAAAACTAGTATTTATGGGGCACAGGCAAAAAGTAATCTGATCTTATATTTACACTCAATATAGTGTAACAGACAAGAGAGGGAATCGAACTCAAGACCCTCATGCTAATATCTAGAAATTTACCAACTAGACAAAAAGAACACTCAATTTGATGAAACCGCCCTAACCAAACTCTCTCCAACTAATAAAAGTTGATGGAAGATATTAAAAAAGTTATTCTCCACAAACTCATTCATCAAACTCTTCCGTGTGACAAGATTTACTATACAGTAAGACCCCGCTTAACGTTTCTCCGCTTAACGCTCTTTTGGTATTACGTGCTAGTATTGGGATTCCCCTAAATCGCACACTGTATGGATACTTGTTGTATATGTTTGAAAATTAAACGACCATGCACCAAGCAAAAGCGGTGCACTATTTAGCGACGGTGTATACTATGCATCTTTTTCAACGCTCTTTTTTTAGTCTGTCTAGAATAAAGATTCTGTATTTTCCGCAATCACAGTACGAACCCATTACATATGTATTTACGTATGTACGTGTTAAATTTAATGTTTCGTTTAGCGCTGGAACTTATTGGAACGTATCGCCCGCATTAAGCGGTGTCTTAATGTACATCACTCACTGACGTTTAACCATAAAATAATAAACGAGTAAACCCTTAAATAGAAGACCGATTATTGTTTGTTGAGAAACAAACTTGGTCTTAATCATGCAACATCTATAGTTGGTCTCAGCATAATATTATTCTGGTATTGAAAGAATTCTTCAATTCAAATTGTGAGGAAGCGCATTTGTTATTAGTACAAGTACAATGCCTGGAGTTCGTGCTGTCAAACTGACAATGTTCCGACTGGAATCTGTTCCAGATCTTTATTAGCGATCTAAACTCGTACGAAGTACAATAACCTATCTCCCACTGGCTTTATCCAAACTTGTTCTCGCACTATGTGTTAAAGGCCATTGACACATGACAACCCGATTCTTCTTGGCGCTTTTGCTTCTTGGCGGCTTAGAGCCAACTATTAAATCGCCCTCATAAAGTGAACTTAACCCAGCGAAAGCATCTGCCATTTCGTCCCCAGATACGCCATTATGCCACAGAACCCAATAAAGTTGGGTTCCAAAGGTTTTTATAGACTCTTTGGAAGCACGTATTAGTAGTGCCCACATCGAAGGTCATATTTAGACATCAAAACGAAAAATATTTCTTCGGCGACTTCCTCTCAGTAGGTTTCTGGCAAAAACTCTGAGAATAAATAAAATTGCCCTGAAAAGTTTGTCAAAAATCTGTCGTTCGCAGTCGACTTTAAACTGTAGGTCCCTCCACTCATGTATAAAATTAACGCACACAACATAATTAGTGTGAGAAGCTAGGTCGTAATCCTGACTGAAGCATTGTCATGGCCAATTATGTATGTATTGCTTGATTGCTTGATTTTTTTAATGTTGCGTGTTTTTTAATGTATCTGACTTCATCATATGTTGTTTGTCCTTCTCTAGCAGACTGTGAGATATACGGTAGGTACGGTAGGTTCATAATATATACACTAGAGGGTATTACACGGTATTACGGAGAGAATCCCATTTGAATTCACTACGTATGTGAACAATGTGTAGAGTTTAGAATTGAAACTCTCTACTCTTTAGAGAAGCGGTGGTATTTATGAAGAAAAAAACTGCTACTTTAATCATTCAAACAGATAACGGTGTCAACAACAGAGATATTGACAGAATTCTTTCAATCCGGGAGGGAAAGTCTTTCCAAATATTGTGAATATCACTTGCAGAGGAAATCGACAATTTGGTGCCTGATGGTTTGCCATAAAAGATTTGTACATCCATTGACTAGGTGATTCAAATGAACTTTTTACGCAAACTGAGTAAAACGACATAAATTTTGAGCCACCCGTTTTACTAAGAATGGTTTTGTTTAACTTTTAGACTTTGTTTATGTCGTTGGCTGACATGACTGGCTATGGTTTTTACCTCCTGATGATGAAATGAAATGAAATTTATTCTCTCATTTCTTTCAGAAAAAATTGCATTTGTGTTCTGAAGTTTTTTTTTTGTTGTTTTATGTTCTTTATTTTTATACTTCTTTTAGTTTTTTTTGTTTTAACTTTCCTTGTGTAGTATATTTTATTGTATTGCCCTCTCTGGCTGTTTGGTTTTCGAATCGTTTGTTTCATTGTTTGTGTTGAGCTAGCTCACTGTGTGATGGCATATTCTTTTCTATCCTATTCTATTTGAAATATCAAAGTGTTTGCATGAAGTGTTACTCTTTCTCTTTCTCTTTACTTAACTACTGATATCCTTTCTAGTATTTAGTTTAGTTTGATTTTTTTTTGGGGTTTAAAAAAATAAAGAGTTGAGCTAAAGTATGAACTAAATTAGTAATCAGATTTTGAAGTGGTATTCTCTCTCTACCTTTATTCTTTCGGAATAATATAGTAAATGATGGTCTAGCATTAGCATGTTGATAAAAGCTAGAAATAAAAAACATTCCTTTTTTCACTCAGCTTATAAATACAGGCGATATTCAAATCTTAAGAATCCACCGTAGTTTAGTAGGTAGTATGCTTATTAGACGTGTGGCCACGGTTCAAACCCCTGATCAGACATCTCCAACAAAACGAAATATGAAGAAATATTTCTTCGGCGACTTACTTTCAGCAAATTTCTGGCAAAAACTCTGGGATAAATAAAATTTCCATGAAAAGTTTCTCAAAAAATCTATCGTTCGGAGTCGACTGTAGGATCTTGTATAAAATTGACACACACCACATGAGTGATGTGAGAATCTAGGTTGTAATCCTGACTAACCCTGTTGTATTGACCAATTAAGTAAATAAGTAATTCAAATCTTACAATCCCTGTATGATTAGACAAGTACACTAAAATGTTGTTAATATTATGTCATGTTTAAACCTATAAAAGTTACGTAGGAGCGTGAATTTCAAATTAAATATGAAAACTCATTGGAAAAAGCTAGGAACAGTGAATCATCATGTATTACCAGAATAACTTATTTATTTACCTTTAGTCAGGATCAGAGATCAGCAATGAATCGTTTTTTCGCTACTCATAAGTACTCATTAAATTTTCAGTTTGAGTGAGTCAACAGTATTGAAGTTCAACTACTCTGACTCATTCGTAGTCACTACAACATTGATTTATAAGTACAGGGTGCAGTGAGTATGAGTCCAACATTGACATCAAACTCATAACATTCGAACTATGTATGTTTGATTCATACGCCTACTCATTCCGATTCATAAATTTAGAAAAATACTTGTAATACTCATAAATGATTCGAGTAATTCGAATCATTCATCAAAATTTACAGGCTTAGTTGTTGTTGCTTTTACAAAAAAAGAAGAAAGAAAAAGACAAAGACAGCAAGCAAAGCAAACACTCAACCTTGTAATGAGTATTGTAATGTCCGTACGCGAATCATACTTATTTTGTGGTTCTTGTAAATGTTGAGTAAAGGAGAATTGAAATCAACAACATCATGCGTATTGTCAGGTATGAGTACCATGAGTACTTCGAACTTTGAATATGAGCAGTATGAGTATGATATTAATGATGAATATGATATTAAGTATGATATTAATCATACTCATCCTTTTAACTACTCATTTCTGATCTCTGGTCAGGATCACAAGCAAGCTTCTAACACATAGCACATGTTCTGTATGTTAATTTTATCCATGAGTTTAAAGTCGACTCCGAACGACAGATTTTAAAGAAACTCTCTTCATGACAATCTTATTTATTCTCATAGTTTTTGACTGAAAATTCTATTCATTCTGTTTAAGGTGTCTAAGCTGGGCTTTAAAATACACGGGTTCTCGTTTAATAAGCCAACACACTACGCCTACACTATACTAGCATCAGAACTAGAAGTTTGCAATCGCAGCCCTCCAAAAAATTTAGTGATTAAGTGAAAATCTAGACGGGTTGAGCGATTCTTTAAGGATAAAAAGTCTTTCCAGGCAGTTGTTCACGTTCACATTATTAGAGCCCTGTATGGTATTGCCCAGACTAGGCATTATCTTAATAAAATACGCAAAATTGGAAGAATTGTGTTATAAATGCAAAACTCGCTGCACAGATTTGTCCTGAACTAACTGCTTGCGGATACATGTTTCTTATTCTTTTTGCCTCTTGAAAGAGCCCAGCCATTGTCGCAAAGTATCTCTACTAATCTCGTAAATATATGAGTGAAACTTTTGCGTTATCAAAGTCAGAAGGAATGGCGTGACGTATAGAGTTACTCTTATTGTCATCGACCAATATTCTCAAATTTGTTGGGGCAAATGGGTTAAAGGCAACATTATATTGAAACCATATTTAGTTTAGAGCAACCAGAGCTTATAGTGATACTAAATGAACTTTTTTCTTTCCATTATTTTCACAAACTAGCATAATTCTTCAAATTATGGTAGAAGTATGACAGAAACACTGTTGTCCTACATAATAAAGACGCGGGAAATTTAAAACATCACAAGCCTATCGAAAGGCCCACGTACATATAATTATCATACAACAGCTCCATGTAAATAAAAAGCAACTCTACGAGGCATTGTACAATAATGATAATTGAAAGTCATCATATTTTCAATATTACCCCTAAAATTATGCTGCATAATTCAACAATATATTTAATGGTAAGTAGACTTTAAATATTTTCTTTTTTACAAAAAACATTGTTTATAAATTAAATTTCCTACAAATACTTGCTTTCTTTATTTTATTCATAAATGACTTTAAGTTTTTAATTTTTACAAAAAAAAATTATAAATGAATTGTATTGAAATTAAGCGTATTTAAAAAAATATATGGTACGAATTAAAAATGATAACATAATGATTAAAGCATGATATCGAAATTGAAAGAAAAACATAAACGATGATAAAAAAAACATATTTTTATTTTCTATAAATTATGAAAGAACTGATTAAAAACCATAAAAATTTACAAAAAATTAAAGAAAAAACAAATAAGATAGAAGGGAATAAATTGAACTTACAACTTTGATTTTCGCTTGAATTTCGCGTAATTTTCGGCGTGCCAAAACCTGTATGTGGGAACTGACTTGTTTGCGTGTTCTCGTTTTGCCGGTGCGCAGTTTAATATAACGGGCAATAAGTTCGTTGCGTCCTAGAAATAGAGGAAAAGAAAATACAAATATGTAGTTATTTAGCAAACAAAGTTATATATTTTTTAGAAAAACTAAAGTATACTTTAAGGCTTATACTATAAAGACAATTTCTAAAGCATATATTAAGGTTTACAATTGGGTGAATAATTTTAAAATGTTTGATTAAAAACAGAAAAAATATCTTTTCCGTGTAGAAACAATCTTCAGTCAGGATTACGATCATGCTTCCTGCACCACTGAATCGTGATCTCATACCCAATAAGCCAACACACTACCTACTCGATTACGGTGGCTGCCTGTGAGAGAGTTATCATTTATTCCGCCATAGACGCCAAGTCAAAAACATAACCTCAATTTGAAGAATTATTTCCAAGTGAAAAACTTCAAAACTAGTGTTCGCTGAGTAGGTTCTAAAGCAGTTGGCAATTTGGCTTAATTTCGTTATCAAATTGTTACTGGTGATGAAAAATAGGTCCACTAATGGGAGTATAACTTCAAAACCGGTTATTTATATTAGATAGCACAACTTGCTTGCTTCGAGTCCCAGGCCAGACATCAAAACGAAATATGAAAAAAAATTTCTTTGGTGACTTCCTCTCAGCAGATTTCTGGCAAAAACTCTAAGAGTAAATAAACCTGCCATGAAAAAGTTTCTCAAAGTCTGTCGTTCGGAGTCGATGTTAAGCTATAGGTCTCGCTACTCAAGTATAAAATTAAGGCACACAACGTGAGTGGTGTGAGAGGCTAGGCCGTAATCCTGACTGAAGGGTTGTAATGGCCAATCCTGAATATTCAAATTACATACCCAACCTTTAGCAGAGTTCTGTTATAATAAAAGATTTTTAAATTCCAAAAAAATAAAAACTTTTGAAAAACATGGTCTTTAACATACTTTAAATGGATTAATACATGAACATTTGTAAACATTTTGTTTTTAGGTAACTAAGTACATAAGTTACAGAATGAAATAGAAAAAGAATAGAAACATTCTGCGGAAAACCTTTTCTCTTTTCGTTATTTACACAAATTTATCTATTCACATACAAAAATCATGTAAAAATTTTTTACAAAGAATTACATACAAAAGGTTTAAATATGTTCAACACACAGAAGAAACCTGGTTTAGAAATGTATAAAGGAAAAAACAAAAAATGCGTTTTATTTGCAAATTTGTCTAACTTTTATATTTTTAGGAAGATTTAACGAAAATGTATTCCAAAACTAGAAAGAAAACAAAATTCTTTAAAGTATCCACTACAAGAAGGTTGTAATTTAAATGTTAAAAGATTAGGGAGGTAGGTAGTAGCTTTGATACCAAGGCTCACTTGAGCACGCATGGCGTTGTAGAAACACAAAGTAGGCGCAGTCCCTGTAGGGACAGAATTCCACTAAGCTTATCGATGAAGTTGATCAGTGCAGGCGATGCACACCGAAGCACGACTCCCCTATACTGGAAACCACGATGTCCTTGATATCAATGGATAAACGATGTCCTTGATATCAATGGATAAGACCTCCGTTAAGCTGACAAGGAATGGAGAGTCAAAAAAGAAATATACAACTAGGTAGAGACGGCCATTGGCAAAGAAAATGTATAACACTCTGCTCTTCTTCAACCGGCTCGCAACCTCGTTTGATGGGAACAGAAGTTTTCCCGCGTGTCTTTCCAAGACGCAGTGACCTGTAAGCAAGGCCATTGTGATCCAGTTTGAGTAGTGGCTTGGCACGCCTCTTATTTATCGTTTTTCGTAAGAAGAGGTTGCTGTTTCAAAGAAAAGAAAGAGAGCAAGCCTGTAATTCTAGAACCAACAACATTTACTTGCTTAGCCTTATAAATTGAACAAAAATCGAGCAATGAATGCAAACAATGTAGCTTCAAAATGGGTTTAATTCACAAAGTTTGCATGAATTACTATCATACTACATGGATGTACGATAGGCTGTAGTGTGAAATTTATTACATCGTTAGTAGCCTGTTCACACACACACAAACATTCGAAAAATGTTCTGAGATATAAAATGCTTTAGTCGGCTAAATCAAACCGAAGAGGGAAAATTTACAATCCTTTAACCAATTCATTAATTAAGATAGCCGACAGAGAAGTCATAAAATCTAGCATATGCTATAAGTCCGCTGTGTATCCATTTTTGTAGTGAATATCAAAGTGGTCTTGAGTTTGTAGTTGAGCACTTTATTAGACCATTTTTATTATATCTCCTTGCTCTGAGAGTAAATTAAAAACCCCTGATCTTCGATAAAATTTATTTTAAATTTAATCTTAAAAAAGGTGTTTGAATGTATGCTACAAATTTTTTTTAATAATGCCCCAAAGTATACACGAATAAAATTAAAAACCCCAGATCTTTGATAAAATCTACTTTAAATTTAATCTTAAAAAAGGTCTTTGAATGTATGCCACAAATTTTTGTTATTAACGCCCCAAAGTATACACGAATATATTTTAAAACAAGTAATATTCTCTTAAAGTTATTTTCCATTCAACTGTTACTCAATATTAGCAGCTCTGACTGATTAAATTTGGCCAAAAATATATGTATGTTTGTCTGTGTCTCTTCAGTCTTTTTTTTTTTTTGTAATTTCTACATGCGGTTGATTATAATTTTGAGCTATAAAATGATGAAATTTGTTAAGGTTTACCCCGGAACATTTATTTTATTTTTACTAATTGCAACTTTTCTTTATGACAAAAGTTTTGAGTTTACAATTTACACAATTTTCTTGCAAATAATTTTTGGACACAGACAGACAAGCGAAAATATTTCACAGGCCAGTGGTGTTTTTTTTTTTTTAATATTAATACACAAACAAATATTGCGGAAATGTTTAATTGAAAATCCCAATTAACCTCTTTAAGTGATCTTTAATATACATATATGTATGTATATAGAGAGGGAGAGAGGGAGCATGTGAAATGCGAAGACATTCGCTCAGTTAGTTGGTCAGTCATCAGTATTTTTTATTTGATATTTCAAGCCGCTACACTTATTTAGGCAGAACTAATCAGGAAATAATAAACTCCCCGATATATATAATTACATGTCCCAGTAAACATTTTAATCAAAATACTTAAATATGTATTAAATAAAAATATACCATCAATATATGAATATAATCTATAATATGACATTACTATTGCAAAGGCTCAGTTAAAGTTATAATGAATAAGAATGAATATTTCGTTTGAATGCCTTTAAGATTAAATAATTTACAGATACCTTGTACTTCATGGTAGACAAGGCTGTTCTTGCAAATCTACAACGGATTATTGCGAAATTATGCTGCTATGTAATCTAGTCTATACCAAACCAATTTGAGGATACTGAGGGTGGTACTGGACAACCTTATCTGCGTACATTATTTATGCCCCTTTATCATCACCATCATCATCTGATTGCATTATAGCTCATAGAGAGCTTCAGCTTGCTAAATCATTTTTCTCGATTATTTTGTATTTTACACTTTCTGTTGCCCGTTTCAAGTTGTCTTCTAAGCTGTTTTGTTCGCTACTATATTCGTTGTTTGGTATCCCAGATGTCGTAGTTAAGCATTAACACAGCACATTCCAAGCTTTGAGCTCTTATATGAGTCACTATGTCCCGTCCTTCAGTTACCGAATGGAGCATACATACATAATTGGCCATTACAACCCTTCAGTCAGGATTACGCCCTAGCTTCTCACACCACTCATGTTGTGTGCGTTAATTTCAAACGTGAGTGGCGGAACCTACAGTTTAACGTCGACTCCGAATGACAGATTTTTGAGAAACGTTTCCATAGTAGATTTATTTACTGTCAGAGTTTTTGCCAGAAATCTGCTGAGAGGAAGTCGCCGAAGAAATATTTTTTTATATTTGGTTTTGATGTCTGACCTGGGATACGAACGCGGGCTTTACGTCTAATAAGCCAACCTGCTAGACTACGCCGATTACCGATTGGAGCACAATTCTTTAATTAATTCTAAGCTTTAATCGCTAAGGAATTTCAAGATCTAATTGATGCGAATATACCTACAAATCTATGTATACGGACCGCTATTTTGTCTGATCGTGCTGCCTTCCTTTTTATCGCATTGATTTCAGTCTGGAAAATACAACAGTAATTAGGCACTAATTCTAATCGTCAAAAAATCAAAAGCCAACGTAGTCTAGTAGATAGTGAGTGTTGTTCTTATTAGACGCGAGCTCGTGGTTCAAAGCTCAGCTCAGACATCTCGGAAAAAAAGTTCGTAATTCTTCAGGGAAGATATGAATCTGCTCACCATTCGCAAATACAAAGACAGCAGGTTTTACGATGATGATGATACTGTCATCCAACGTTGACCAGAAACAATAACTTACGTTTTAGGTCGTATTATGTTTCTGTACTTGATATATTGGTGACAAACCTTGCTACTTATGTATTCCCAAGACATGGGTTTACTGGATCGTCTATAATGGTTGTTATTGAAGATATCTGCTCTTGGTTATCTGGTTGATGATACTGTCATCCGATGCTGCCCATAAAAAAATGCCTTACGTTTTGGTCTACATCGGGTTTCTGTACTCAATTTATTGGTAAGGAACCTTGCTTTTTCAATCCTACTTATTGATATATATATTGAGAGATAAATTGGGTTTATCTGACCGTCTATAATGTTTGGCTTTGAAGTTATTTGCTCTTGATGGATGATATTGTCATCCGATGTTGCGTATAAAAGATGCCTTACGCTTTCGGTTAAATCGGGTAACTGTATAGTATTGGGTTGGGAACCGTGCTTATTCCAAAAAGTTGGGTTTACTTGATGGTCTGTAATGTTTTGCATTGAAGCTATCTGCTCCTGGTTGTTAGGCTTAAGGGATGAATTATTTCACGATTTCAAAGTAGTTCATCTTCTCCAAATATTTGAACCTAGGAAGCTTGAGGTTGTCGTGAAGTATTACAACCATGTCAACATTCGTAATTTTCAAATCAGTAATCTAGAAGCTTTCCAAGAATTATTTCAATTCCATCTAACCCGTAGAATAATATCTCGATTATGGATGACTGTAGGATATCAAACAGTCGCTGTAAACCCATTTTATTTCTGTTCCAATCATACCATTGACAGCGCAACTGGCCTATGTTTAATTCTGTTCAATTTCATTAATTCTTTTATTTTTTTTTTGGGTTTTTTTGCATTCAATCGTCTAAAGTTTGTGTTGTAATGAAAGACACATGAATTTGACCTTTGATCTCTTTGTTATATTTCATATAGAATTTTATTATATTGTTGTTTTTATTGCTGTTGTGTTATTGTTTTAATTTATTAGATGGTGTAAATTAACACACAATTGTTTTGAATTCTAAAGTGGGAAAGCAACCAGCAAGTGAAGTGAAGTGAATTCTCAATTGTTATTTCCAATTGAATTTTTTCTGTTTTTTTTTATTATTTTTTTTTAATTAAAGAATTACTTGGGCAAAGAATTGATTACAAAAGTTTATCAAAGTAATACATATATCATCGATCTGCGGCGGCAGTAGTGATTAGAAGAAGTAAAATGTGATCATTAAACATTTTTCAATGAATTTTATGATAATAATAAAAGCATTACAAGGTGTTTGAAAGGTAATGACACATTATGAAATTGTTGCAGTTTTGTCGCCACGGTTATCGAATTTAAAAAAAAAAATAAACATCGAGAATAATCAATTCAGGAAGCTCTCTGAACATACATACGTAATTGGCCATTACAACCCTTCAGTCCGGATTACGGCCCTAGCTTTTCACACCACTTATGTTGTGCGTCTTAATTTTATACTCGGGTGGCGGGTGACCTACAGTTTAACGTCGCCTCCGAACGACAGATTTTTTTAGAAACTTTTTCATGGCAGGTTTATTTACTCTCACAGTTTTTGGCAGAAATCTGCTGAGAGGAAGTCGCCGAAGAAATATTTTCTTTTTTCATATTTCGTTTTGATGTCTGGCCTGGGGCTCGAACCCGGGCTTTACGTCTAGTAAGCGAACACACTACCTACTAGACTACGGCGGCTACACGAGTTTAGATCGCTAATGGAATCGCTCTGGAACAGATTCCATTCGTAATATTGCCTAGTAAGCGAACACACTACCTACTAGACTATGGCGACTACGAACCCTCAGCGATAATAACATCAAAAATTAAGGAAGATCAGGCAGCGCTACCTCTTGAAAAATAATAGGAGAAACAACACGATACATTTTGAAAAATCTAAATGATCAGCTGAAATATCTAAAAAAGGAATATAATAGATCGCTCAGCTTTAGCTCTCTTTCATTCGAGTTCCATCCAGTAGCTGTAAAGCGTTTAATATCGCCGACATCTTTGAGAGTAAGGCCCAATAATCTTTTACTCTGCAAATGCCACAATTAATGTGTGGTTTTTGTGCCTTAAGTTAGGTTATGTTAGCGAGTAAATTGCCGTTCACAGCTAAGTTCACTCGGTGGCCAATGTGGCCCATTCATACATACATACATAATTGGCCATTACAACCCTTCAGCCAGGATTACGGCCTAGTTTCTCACACCACTCATGTTTTGTGTGCTAATTTTTATGCATGAGTGGCGGGACATACAGTTTAAAGTCGATTCAGAACGACACATTTTTGAGAAACTTTTCGTGATAATTTCAGTTACTCTCAGAGTTTTTGCCAGAAATCTGCTGAGAGGAAGTCGCCGAAGAAATATTTTTTCATATTGCGTTTTGATGTCTGATCTGGGGTTTGAACCATGGCCCTTTGTGTTGTCATAACCGTTAATGGTAGGTTTGAACCGCCTCGAGCTCCGGATGAAACCGGTCAGTTCCCTTAGTGGCAATTCTCCGTCATTGCAAAATTATGAATTTGTAAATGAGACGATGGTTAGTCAACAGACATTGCAATGTGTGGGGATTGTAAATTAGAATGCAACAACAGAACTAGCTTATAATATGGTAGCTACAGGGCACAGATCAAATTCGATTATAAACACTTTAGGAGATATTCATTCAGATTAAAATGGTCAAATATATGCAGGAAGTTCTGAAGAATTGCACAGATCTCTAGGACCGTATTAATTAGGAATGGTGGTCACACCATCAGGAAGAAGTCAGTTATTATCACCAGTATGGCGATAGAGTGAAATATTTAAGTTTCAACAGGCCGTGGGAGAGCATAGAATCTCTAGAGAAGCTCGGTACTTGAAGGCCTACGTCAGAAGAACAACAAATGCACAAGTAAGATGTTTCAAGATGTAAATCAATTCACTGCCTGCATCACACAGCGCTTTAATGGGTTGGTTTAAATGGTGGTCAGCTTTTTGAAGTCACCATAGTCTAGAAGGGGTAGTATGTGTTCAAAACCCATCTCAGACATGTTGTACAAAAAGAAATATGAAAAATAATGTTTCTTTGACGACTTCCTCTCAGCAATTTTCTTGCGAAAACTGTCAGTCAAAGTCAATGTGAAACTGCATCACCCGCCATTTATGCATAACATTAATGCAAATGGCATGGGAGGAGCTCTGTCGTAATCCTGATCTAAAGTTTCACGTCAAATAGGTGAATGGAAAATGTTCACCAAACTGATACTTGCGATGAAGCAATTTAAATACATGTGGTGTCATATAGAGGCCCGCAACTGGCCGCATTGGCAAACTTTGCATCCTAAAAGTCTTTTTTAAAGATGGATGGCAGTGCATAGGAAGAAGAGTTTGTTTTAATGCAAAACTACATCACTTGAGAGCCAGCAATCTGGGGACTAAAACCTACGATAAAAGAATGAAATAAAATTTAACAAGAATTATAGGCTCTCCCATTCTAGATTATTGCTTTCCGGCACAGGAGCAACCTGTGACCTTGAATTATAGCTTAGCTGCTTATGAAGTAACTGGTGGTAATTTCGTTGTTCTTTTCTAACCTTATCTGAACAATTTTATACCGTTTTAACAGCAGTAATATTAAATTATAATTTTTTTTAAATATATAATAAATTATCTAAAAAACTGCAGCATACTTTTGGGGCATAAATACAAAATTGCGGCGCATAAACTGTATTTGTTAAAAAACTTTATTTGGAATAGTTTCTTTTTTTTTCAAATTTAAATAAAAATAGAAGAATGCATATGTTCTTCCATTTTTTTTTACTTTTTAACAATTACAAAGAAACAGAAAATTTTTAATATTCAATTAAAATATGTTGCCTACATTAAGGAGTACAATTTCGAATTACATATGTGTTTGTATTGTATGAATAATATTTATTTATTTATAGCATAGACTAAAGGAACTTTCGAAATTAATAAAAAGTTAAAGCATATATTTATGTTGTTATTTTAATAAATTGTATTGCATACAACTTGGATTTTCTTTTTCCAAGTGATTGTAATTCATTTTGTTTTTTATCTTTAATTTAAATTAATTTGTTGTAAAAAAATACAAAGAATTAAAATTCATGCTGTTATTATCATAACTATTTACCCAACTATTTTCGCCCAAAACTATGCTACCAAAAAAATGCTGTCGGTTATTTGTTTCTTTGATTTTTTTTACTCTCTCTGTCTCGCAAATATTTTACGCTAATATGCTGTAAATCGATAATGATGAAAAGTGTTGCCATTAATGGTTTTAGTGATGTGGTTGCAAGCCCTGAAAATATGCTTTAAAAATTTTTTAAACGAAGCGCAAACATGCTTCGAAAGGAATAGCGGAGGCAAAAGGAGAAGTAAAAAAATTTCAATTATCTCTTATGATTTTATGGCGAAAATTAAAAGAAAAAAAGAGAGAGAAATAGTCTTCTTTATAGACAATATGAAATATTTGTGTGTGTGTGTGCGTGTGGGAGAGTGTGGTTACCACATGTAAAATTTTTGATGAAAATATCGACGAAAGGCAAGCACTGGCATACATCACATCAGTACCGAGTATATCTCTACATTAACATCAGAAGCTGATGAATTATTAAAACAAAAATTTCCTGCCAAAAATTCACAGACATTTTCTCCGTTCACATACAACTGAACAAAACTGATGTAAAGGATGATAATGATGCTGCCAATAGTTTTTCCTTCTTTTTTTAGTTTTTTTTTTTTTTGTTGCCAAATATGTTTGAATTTTCCAAACATGATGACAGGGTTATGAGTTGTGGCAGAGTTTACTAACGTCGTTGCTTACCATATGCTTATGATGTTGAAAATATTTGTGGTTGTTTTATTATCACTTTGTCATGAATGAGTTGAGTTGAGCCGGAAAAAATGTTCCTTCAGAAATTTTTCAATTTTTTTTCTTTTGCTTACTTTTTACTTCAAATGCATTTTTAAGCATTTTTGCCGTTTTTTTATTTGTTAAAAAAATAAAACAAAAAAAAAAACCTGAAAATATTTTTGCAATTAGCACAGTTTGATTAGTGCCAGGTACAGTAGCGAGCATAAAAAATGCAACGCTAAGCCAATTGATCTTTATGTGCGCCTCTTTCAAAAAAAAAGTACGGAAATTAAAAACCTTTTTTTTATTTTTATGCTCCACAAACTTAGTTAACAAATGCAGGTTACAATATCAAAATTTTTCTATCCACTTATTTTTATTTTAACATTTAAAAAAAAAAGTGCCAAATTTCAGCGAGCAAAAAAAATGCAACGCTATGTTATTCATAAGTTTATTTAAATTAAATGTAAATTCTTACAAACTGTTGGTTAAAAATATACTTAAAACTAATAATTGGTTGCGTTGCCTTTATTTTCTATTACCGCTTGCAGTCTGGAGGGCATAGAATCCACTAGGGGCACGATGGTTTGTAGGGGTATTTTTTCCCATTCTGACTTTAAAATTTGTTCTAATTCCGCCAAAATTGAAGGATTTTTCTTCTTAGCTTCCCGATTTAAAGTCTCCCATATGTTTTCTAAGGGGAGATTGTGACGGCTTATCCAAAATTTGCACATTATGGTCGCTTAGGTAGTTACGAACCAAGCGACTAGGGTGCTTCAGGTCATTGTCTTGTTGCAATATGCTGTTTGGGGGTATTTTTTCCAGAAGATGTGGGAGCATATTATCTTCTTGGATCTCACAGTATTTAGTGGCATTCAAAATTCCATCGATTTTCACCAACGGACCAACTCCGTCATGAGAAAACGAACCTACCAATAAATTCCTTAAAATAAAGAATTTCGATGAAAAACAAAAGTAACTTACTCCACACAATTAGCCATGTTTTACTGATGGTAGCTGTTATCTGGGAGAATATCTCTGCTCAGGTGGTCTTCTAATGTATTTTATCCCATCAGATCTAGAAAGATTAAATTTACTTTCACTACTAATGGTGTGGGGTAAGTTACTTTTGTTTTTCACCGAAATTCTTTATTTTAAGGAATTTATTGGTAGGTTCGTTTTCTCATGACGGAGTTGGTCCGTTGGTGAAAATCGATGGTATTTTGAATGCCACTAAATACTGTGAGATCCAAGAAGATAATATGCTCCCACATCTTCTGGAAAAAATGCCCCCAAACAGCATATTCCAACAAGACAATGACCTGAAGCACCCTAGTCGCTTGGTTCGTAACTACCTAAGCGACCATAATGTGCAAATTTTGGATAAGCCGTCACAATCTCCCCTTAGAAAACATATGGGAGACTTTAAATCGGGAAGCTAAGAAGAAAAATCCTTCAATTTTGGCGGAATTAGAACAAATTTTAAAGTCAGAATGGGAAAAAATACCCCTACAAACCATCGTGCCCCTAGTGGATTCTATGCCCTCCAGACTGCAAGCGGTAATAGAAAATAAAGGCAACGCAACCAATTATTAGTTTTAAGTATATTATTAACAAACAGTTTGTAAGAATTTACATTTAATTTAAATAAACTTATGAATAACATAGCGTTGCATTTTTTTTGCTCGCTGAAATTTGGCACTTTTTTTCTTAAATGTTAAAATAAAAATAAGTGGATAGAAAAATTTTGATATTGTAACCTGCATTTGTTAACTAAGTTTGTGGAGCATAAAAATAAAAAAAAGGTTTTTAATTTCCGTACTTTTTTTTTGAAAGAGGCGCACATAAAGATCAATTGGCTTAGCGTTGCATTTTTTATGCTCGCTACTGTAGGTAGGCAGGTAAAGACGAAGAGGAAGAGGAGCTAGTGGCTTTATGGTTTATAAAGAAGTGTCATAATATTGAGGCATAACTTCCATACTACAAGTAAGAATATTTATTTATTATACTCTTCTTCTTGTTCTTCTTCCTTTTTTTTATTATTTTGTTATGAAAAACAGAAAGAAAATGTTTTATGGCACAATATTTTATTTTTTTCCTTTCCTTTTGTTTTATTTTATTTTTTATAAAAAAAACTTTTTAATTAGTGTAAATAATTGAAAAATAATAACGCCACACCACTAATTAGCGTGAATATTCCACATTGTGTGGCTGACTGAAGATGCTTGTTAACGGTTGTTTATGGCTTCAAGGTGCTTACGAATAAAATACCAGATAGACATGGTAGTCGTACCTTAGTATTATTCATTATTTAATTCTCTTTTTTTTTACATTTTTCAAGCATTCATTTGATTTGTAAATAAAATATTAAAAAAAAATATTTTTTTTTAAATAAAAAAAAAGTAACAGCCTAAAAGTAGGCATTCATTTTATATTTCATTATAAGTGGCTAAAGTATGCTACGGTTTTTTTAAAATGTATTTTAAATAATAGTTGCATTAAATGAAGGAAGTTTTATTTGAAAATAATGTTCATTGACCTATAATGCTCACCATTGGCAATGATGGCCTGGCCAACATAGTTTCTAAAGAAATATGGAGTGTTACGCAGTCTGCATAAAATCCTCATAGTGAATATTTGTTGGATGCATTGGATTTTTTTTTAGTGTGAGAGACCACGGTTCATACTCCAAGTCAAACATCTCTTACAAAACGTAGCATGAAAACATATTTTTCCGGTGACTTCCTCTGAGTAGATTTCGAAAACTATGAAAGTAAAATAAAATTGCCATGAAAAGTTTTTCAAAAATCTGTCGTTCAAACTCAACTTTAAAATGTAGGTTCCATCACTCATGTATAATATTAACACGCACAAAATAAGTGGTGTGTGAAGCTTGGTCGGTCATATTTCCTAACTGAAGTGCTGTAATGACCAATTATGTGTGTATGTATGTATTGGGTGTTCTTGGACCTCATGGGTATTAGTATCGTCCTAAATTCAACAATTTTGTTTATTCACGCGCCCATTCATATAGAAATGGGTCTCATTGCTGACGATGATTTTTGATAGAAATCAGGATCAGTTGGTAACTGTGCTCTATAATCCTTTTAGTGAACATTCGCCGTTGTGGTCATCACATATGATTTGTCAAATCGGTCTGAGCCAATGACAACCAGATGCAGCTTCAATAAGATGACCCTTATCAACTTCTAAAGTTTGGAAGTGTCTGATTTTGATTCAATAATTTTAATGTTCAAGATGGACTTTACGCTGATCGACCAATCGTTTAATAAGTCAAAGAAATCATGGAAAAAATTGAGAAAATCCGGCACAGAAGTATCGTGGACGTTGCAAGGCACTCATTACATACATACATACATAAACGGTCATTACAACCCTTCAGTCAGGATTACGGCCTAGCTTTTCACACCACTCATGTTGTGTGCCTTAATTTTTATTCTTAAGTGGCGGGACCAACAGTTTAACGTCGACTCTGAACGACAGATGTTGAGAAACTTTTTCATGGCAGGCTTATTTGCTCTCAGAGTTTTTGCCATAAATCAGCTGAGAGGAAGTCGCCGAAGAAATATTTTTTTTTTTTTCATATTTCGGTTTGATGCCTGGCCTAGGGCTCGAACCAGGGCTTTACGTCTAATAAGCCAACACACTACCTACTAGACTACGGCCACTTGGTGAAATTTCTAACCCTATCTAATATAAAGGGTCACGACTTTGTTCAGAATAATTTTAAAGCCTTTCTTCACGAAATCTAAAAAATTTGTTTAATGACTCATAACGTTTCTCTACAGAATTTTTTACAATATATTTTCCCTTTTTATCTCATGCAATAAAATCATGCTGTTTGTTATAATAAAATTACCTTAAAATTGTTGGCAATTGCTGGAGTATGGAGGACAAAATGTCATTATCTTTTGGGCACTTTTTTTTTGCCATTTTTTGTTGTTGTCAATAAATTACAACCATTTAAGCCAAGTTGCATAAGTGGTAAAAGATTAAAGATATTCTTGATTTTCTATAACGAATACAATGTTATACCAGGTACATACAATGTACATATATACCTTGTTAAGCTATCAAGAGGCAAATGTAAAGACAAAAACAAAAAAAAACACATAAAACTGACAGCAAAATGTTGTAAGTTGAACATGTCTGGCTGTGGCTGTGGCTGGGGCGGATCTTTTTTCTAAGATGTCTACAATTGTTGAATGAACGATTGAATGAATGAATGAGTGGCTGACTGACTGAGTCTACATTGTACATACATACATACTACATGCAGTACAAGTATGTGCATATTCTTTAGGTTTTTTAAAGAGAACTCCTACACACTTCCTTGTAGATTTTTATTTGAGTTCTTTTTTCTGTTCTTTTTTTTCTATTTAAAGTTTAAATAAATTTTATTACATTTAATTTGTTTTAGACAAAGAAAAAAGAGTAAAAGATATATGCAAAGATAGAAAAAAAATCGTTTAAAATTATTTTCCTGTTTTTATTTGAACTCCTCCTTGTCAATTACCAAAGTTCACGAGAGGAACACACGTAAGCACATAATCCACCACCATTAATGAGAATTATAGCTTAAGAGGAATTATTTTTAAAATTTACACAGAAAATCTCATTTATTGATCTACTTGAAGTAGCTTGAACATCC
Organism: Sarcophaga rosellei; assembly: GCA_930367235.1. NCBI lineage: Eukaryota > Metazoa > Arthropoda > Insecta > Diptera > Sarcophagidae > Sarcophaga > Sarcophaga rosellei. The sequence goes on along the minus strand of OV884018.1, from coordinate 60,025,570 downwards.
ATTAATACGTGGATAGCAGTAGCCAAACATAGGTGCCTTGAATAGTCGACTACTGGACTAGTTTATTAACGGACTCAAGGCCTTTAACTTTGAAGTGCTAATAGTTTACATAACTAACGATCTATGGCCTATTGAGCATCTCAGACAAATAGCAAGTAAGAATATTCGAAACTAATCTTAAGACTTATAGATGGATTATAGCAAGCGGGGTTAAGTCGTAAAAATAGCAAAACAAGATCTGTTTTGGTGACATAGTGTCCGGCACTTACTTTCTTAACACGTTGATTGCAGACTACGAGATAACTCGTAGATTACGTTCCCTCCTTCTAGGGTGCCAACTACGAGTTATCTCGTACTCACTAAACCTGCCATTTTTGTGTAGCTACAAATAAAATCGTATTATATCAGTGCTAGTATCGATAAACGGCTTGTCAATGTTGGCTTGCGTGGCCAGTTTTCTGAAAATTGTCGCGTGTAGTGCATAGGCTTATTGGATAAGAGCTTGTTGTATAGGGTGTTTTTTATACTTTAAGTTGCAATAAAACAACGATGGATTATTCGATTGACATGAATTTTATTTATCCGAAAGATAATCTTGTGGCATTACATTTTAAATATGATTTCTGACATATGACCGCCACGGCTGGCGCGGATGTAGTCCAATCTGGACGTCCAATTTTCGATGACCAACATTTTTTCCAACATTTGTATCCGTATATCGGCAATAACACGGCGAATGTTGTCTTCCAAATGGTGAAGCGTTTGTGGCTTTACCGCATAGACCAATGAACCCACAGAAAGTAGTCTAGCGGTGTTAAATCACAAGATCTTGGAGACCAATTCACACGTCCAAAACGTGAAATTAGGCGGTCATCAAACGTGTCTTTCAATAAATCGAAATAAAATTGCACTATTTGCAAGCGTTGTTCAGGCGTGCGTCTATTCATGATGAATTGTCAAACCAAACTGAGAATAAATCACTTGACAGCTGTTAAATCGGTCGCCATCTTGAAAAGTAATGCCAACTTGAAGTTCTATACCTCTATAAAAAACACCCTTTATAAATTCCAGCTCAGATGTCTTGAACTTGAAAATGAAGAAAAAGTTTTTCGAATCTATTGTTCGGTTTCGACTTTGAACTGGAGACACCACCACTACACATACAACCTGGGAGGTTTTGAGAAGCTAGGTTGTAATCTTGCATGAAGAGTTGTAGTGATGAATCTGTCGCTCGGTATTGACGTTAAACTGGAGGCACTGCCACTCATGAATGAAATTAACACACGCAACATGGGTGGTGTGAGAAGCGAGGTTGTAATCTTGCTTGAAGAGTTGTAATGATTAATTTGGTAAATAAAGCAAGAATCACAAGAATCACTATCTTACATGTGTCACTAAATTTAACAGGAAATAGAAAAAACTTTGTCACTAAAATGTGATACTGAGCCTTTGAGGGTTAATTGTTCCTCTAAAATACTTATAAAAAGACTCTTTATAAGTCAAGTCAAGAGGTCTGTAAATAAATGCTCATTGTCATTAGGTGTTGGGTTGGCGCCTTGACAGCTATTTTCCAAATCTCGTTGACCTTCATAGCGAATAATTGGGAGATTGTTGCAGCCCTTTAAAAAGCTAAATTTTTTACCCTCTCTACACAATTTATATGTAGAATGGTTAAGACTCAAGTTTGTAGTTTCCTGGAGAGCGTAATCAAATTGTGATATTCTAACAGCAAATAATGATTCCCAGCCTTGTAATCTCATAAATAAACAAGTTTTCATTCAATGTGATCTTTACTTAAAATTAAAGAGGGTCCACTTTGGCCCGCTCAAAACTTATGCTGGTTTATTTAAGACACTTTAACGTTTATTGTAGATTTTAAGTACACGCATATTTTCACAAAATTTTCTAATAAATTTTTATTTTTTCTCTTTCTCTTTTCAGGTAAGTCTGGGGATTTTCTAAGGTTCTTTAAGCAGGTATTATTATTTAAAAAAAATATTTTTAAAGAATTTTCAAACATCCGATTTCAACAAAATATTTTTGTAATGTGATCGGCTATTAACCCGAGATTCAGATCCAGATTTCTGAAAGTACATATATAAGTACATACATACATACATACATAATTGTCCGTTGCAACCCTTCAGTCAGGATTACAGTCTAGCTTCTCAATTTGCTTTCTGAAAGTAAGACTCAATAAGCACAGTTCCTTACCATAGTATTGAATACAACAACCCAATACATGTTCACAGAGGTTCTACTACATACTTGACGATGACAACCCTATTGTTCTAGAACCTTTTTGTAAAAATTTAATTAATGTAACGGAAACATTATCGAACGCAAACTAATGAACAAAATATATACCAGACTTTTGGGGCTTAATTAAACGTTTCTATGTACTTCAAAACATCTTCAAACTTTGTCATAATTCACACCATTAATGCATTATCTGATATTTATTCACCTTAATACCTAAAGAATTCAATCTTGGTTGGTTATATGTATAAACCCTTATTGGATACGTCAGAACAAACTTGATAAAGTCTAGGAACTGCGGTGAGTACAGCAACGTTCAATAAGATTTTTAATGACCGCAGTTTGTTCTTTTGATTTTAAACTCTAACATTTCATAGTCAAATGATTATTTAGAACCAATTTTGACGATTATTAACCTAACCAGCTCTTCCTCTTAGCAGTCTTCTAACAAAAACTCTAAAAGTAAATATAATTGCCAGGAAAAAGTTTCCCAAAAATCTGTCGTTTGAAGTCGACTTTAAACCAGGGACGTAACGGTTATAAGAAAAATGGCGAAAAACTCTCATTTAACTGTCAAAATTGACAAATAAAAATATTGGTTGTATTTAACCATTATTTTAAGATATATTTAATTTTGGTCAATGTAACCAATTTAAGTGAGATTTATTTTTATTTTGGTTACGAATAACCGTTATAGCAACCAAAAATTTTTTTTTGGTTGCCAATAACCATTAACACAATTAATTAGATTTTTTGGTCATTTTAGATCATCTATCATCTAATCTAATCTAATTAATTAGATTTTTTGGTAATTTTAGATGATAGATGATCTAAAATGATCAAAAAAATCTAAATCTAGTAAAGAAAAAAGAATGTTGTGTTGTTGGAAATTCCAATTTGCAATACTTTATTCAATATTTTAGACATGAAGAATGGAAATCCAATAACAAAATTCATATGTATATGCTCAGTAATAAGTAACGGTAACTTGCGTAAAATTGTTTTTAAAAAATCTGTCCAAATTAACAGCAATACACTAACCAAAAAGTTCAAATATTTTTGATAATGGTTATTGGCAACCAATTTTTTTTTTCGATTGTTATAACTGCTATTCATAACCAAAAAAATATATTTCTCATTTATATTGGTTGAGGTGACCAAAATAATATACATCTCATGATAACGGTTAAAAATTCCCTAAAAAAAATAAAGGGAAATTTTGCATAACCTTTTTTTCTAAATGAAAAAATAACAATTATTTTTAGTCCCTGCTTTAAACAGTAGGTTCCGACATTCATGAGTGGTATAAGAAGTTAGGTTGTGATCCTGACTAAATGGTTGTAATGATCTAGTAAGTTGAATATTATTTAAAAGTTCAAGGTATTTGAAATAAATTTAATTCATGATTTGATTACAATATTTACCATTTGATATGGTCTTTCAAGTTCGACTTTGCATACAATTCGTGATTCTTTCTTAAGAGTAATTTTAACACGCTAAGTGTTTTACATACTTAAAGTCAGAGAGGAAATATTAGAGAATTGCATTTGTACTTTTAAAATGAGAGTTAAAATCATACGATTGATTCTTTTCTTTTCTTGCATTTAAAATAGAATTTAAATAGAATACAAAAAAGAAAGTCAAATGAAAACAAATAATTTCACTGGATTACGTAATCCATAGTCGTAAAAAATAAAAATTCAAAAAAAGGAAATTTTTATTCGTATTTCAATGCTGTACGCTCTCATTACATATTATTGAGTTTACACGATACTATTCGCTCTCTTCTACAGCTTTAAGTGTTGTTGTGGGATATTTTTTTTGTTGTTTATCCTTCTAGTAAATTCCCAAATATTTGTTTCTGTAATTGCATTCACCGTTTGATATGATTATCGTATGATCTTGTCTTTTTTTTTGTCTTCTTTGAATTGAATTTTTTCATTTAGTTTACATTTGACTGCGTAGAAATATGTTTAAAATTAAAAAAAAAATTCCAAAAAGTGAAGTGGAGTGATAAAGTTGATGAAAAAAAATTTTTTTTTGTATAGTGTCGAGATCGGTAATTGTTAATTGTTTTTATAGAGATTTTAAATGATAATAAAAATATAAATAAATTCCGTGTACTCCGATATTAGGATGTATATGACGGTAGTGAGTGTGTGAATAAAATTTTTAAGTAAAAATTATAAAAAAAATAGCAGATTCTAAAATTAATTAGAATTAAAAAAGAAAATGGCTTTGAAGAAGTGTATCAAGTAAAATATAGAAAAAATGTATAAGGTGACCAGCATACCGCAAATATCGAAATTAGAAATTCCGAAAAGTAATACGCAGAATAAATATACAAAATTTAAATACTAGGTGAGTGCTAATTTTTGTTACATATGTACATACATACATACTTACGTAGTTTTATATGGAGTTTTATTTTTGCAAGGATAAATGAATAGAATTTATGTACATTAAACCTTTTTCTATAAGTTGAAATTTTTCTTTGCCTTAAATAGTTCATTATACATATATACATACACTGCTGTTCAATAAAATAGATTCACCATGATCAACATCTTGCAATTAATTAAAGAAGAGTCACGCTTCAAATTTTTGAAATGTATCGAAATTATATTCATAAGAGGCCAGTAAACAAAGTGCAGTTACTTTTTTACATATACTCCTTTGCATAAGAGATGTCTAGTAAATCTTTCGGAGAGCAGGTGAATCTATTCTTTTGAACAGCAGGTACAGTTACAGATAAAAGTCTATATACACCGCTGTATGTAGACTTTTTTACTGCTAATTTTTTTTAGCTTTCAAATAATTTCTATGTTATATTTTTTTATATTCCTGTTTTGTCTTTAAACATTCCTAATTGTAACTGTCCTAAAAAACGCTAGAACACCTTTTTCAATTTGATAAAAATCACCGCGAAAAAAGTCTACATAGAGTGATGTATGAAGACTTTTTTTTCCTTATTATTTTCATATATACTCGAATAATTAACAGTTATTTTATATTGTACAAAAGAAGTTTAGTCTTTACGCCTATCTCTCTCTTCCTATCGTGAACGGTTTTTTCCCTCAGAAAATGCAAATTTATTTTTATTTCAAAATATGAAGGGGGAGATGGGTAGGATATAAGAGGAGGAATGGTTTTCAATATAATTTCGTAATAAAAAAAAAAGAAAAATACAGATCGAACAGAATCCATCAAATCTTGTGTAATAGCATATCGGTCGCATAAGTTCGGAGCGAAAAAATCCGAATTCTCCATCTGAAAGTCTCATCTACGAAGGCCTTCTTTGCTTTGAAAGAAAAATAAGAGTCCATTTGTAGAGTAGAAAAAGAAATGTACTTTTATGAGCCAAAGCTGAAATCAAAGTATTGCAACTTTTGCAAAATCGCAGGCTTAGTTACGCTTTCATTATGATATGGTTCCGCTACAGCTAATAACCAAAACCAAAGGGTTCTAGAAAAACAGAACTATGAACGGCCTAGAATGGGAAAATATAGTCGCAGAATAGTCTTGAAAAAAAAAAATAATAGAAAACTCTTTTATATTTTCGCTGGAACTTTGTTTCGCTTTTGCAGGTTCAAAGTGTACTTTGGCAAATTCTTAATACCTGTATCGGAATGAACGACGAATGAAGAACGAAGTAACTATGCGAGTACATCAAAGTTTGAACCAGTGTTGAAAAATTTTGTACTTTAGTACTTTTTTTCAATACTTTTCCATTTCAAAAGTACGACAGTCCCCCGGTACAGTTTCAGTACTTTTTTTTTATTATTACATATATATAGTCTGCGCTTTTCAATTATTAATTGCTTAGCAACGTGTACAACGTAATGCGAAAGGTAGAATTAATCCTTAGCCCCGATTAGCCTAGCCGAATGTCAGGGGAATGCACATTTGTTTTTAGAATACGAAAAGTAATGCAAACGCTTGCCGAAACGAAATGTAATTTCGGTAAGTGACGTACGTTACGTTAACGTTTGAATAAACGGTGTTTTTACGTTCTGAATCAGATGTTTTTGTTTTGTATGTGAGAAACATTTACGTATAAGTAGTTAATTTTCCTATTCCCTCCCTCAAAAGAGTTCTCGTTCCTTTTAATTGACAAAAAAGGGCAAGGTATTCTATATGTTCTGGACGTAGTTCCTTCTTCCTTCACGACCATTCATCTTTCCACGTCTCATGTACTCTCCCCTGTGCAAGAACCACTCCAATTGATAAACCTTTTAATAGCGTATATTTCTCTCGGAAGACCAATTGATTTGGAAACCATATTAGTTTGATAAGTTGAGTCAGTGAGAGCTTATGCAACTGAGAAGCCATTTCAATCTTATTACGCTGAAGTTAAGTACATTGAACGATGCAATATTGACCGCTTGCTTACATTCCATAGATGATGTCGTGACCTATGCCGAATGTTTTTCAGACACATCAAAATATGGAGAGTCGATTATTGTTCATCCGTTAAGTATTAGTCGCCGTCTTTTTGTCCCCTTCTTAAGGAGGTTATCATGGCTTTTGAAAATTTTTATATTTCGCCACATAGGCTGTTATTCGAGTAACCGAAATGATTTTTTATATTTTGTTTATGATTTTTTTTTTTGTTGCCATTCAAATGCGAATATGTTGGGGCTGGCTGGCTGATGACTGTCTTCTTAGGAAAGAGAAAAGCGCTGCACCCGCCTTTTAGCATATTTATCTTGAAAGATTTGTACAAAGAGAAGAAAAAAATGACACGCTGAATGATCATAAAAATAAAATAAAACCGACAATTATATATGTGTGTGTGTGTGTATACCTCACTAAAGACTTTGAAGATTGAATGAGGACCATTTGTTATCAGTTTTTTCCGTTTTTAATTTTTTTTTATTTTTTCTTAAGCTTTTTGTGTTGTTAAGTTGGTTAAGAGAGTCACAGTCTATTGGTCAAACCCTAATGTTGTCTGTCTTCTGTTTTAGACACACATTTTTTTATTATGCTATTGTGCATAGTTTTTTTTTGGCTTCTTTTTGTTGTTGTGGTATTCTTATGAAAATATTGTAATAAATTTAAATCATGAGCATAATTTATTTTAAATTATTGAAATTTGTCAAACAAAAATTTGTCCACGGCTTTTTTTAGAGGCATTGTCAAGCAACAAACAACGGCGTTGGATAAGTAAATAAAAAAAATGATTTATTTTAAATACTTTTTTAACGCAGTGACAGAGGCAGTAATGCCAGTAGTAGTAGTTGTTGCAACATTGATTTATTGAATGATATTTTCAGAACAATATTGAGCGTTAGTGGTGGGTGTACAGTTTAGGCGTGAGGTTTTCTTTTAGGACTAGCGAATTAAACCCAGTGTATTAAAAGGTTTTCTAACGAAATGCTACACATAGGAAAAGATTTAATTTTTGAAAATTAATATGCTCTCTAGATAATATTTCTAGATATGATAATAAATTCATTGAAATTCAGTTCAATAGCATTATAAAGGACTTGCAAACAGAGAAACTCCTTGTAGCAGAACTCTTTAACTAAAATAGCAAACAAAAAACAAACAAAAAAATACAAAAAATGGGAACTTAATCTGTTCCAGTGGTTTACAAATGACCAATTGAGTATAAAACAAATATTGAGTGTATACAGGGGCAATGTACACTTTCCTTTCCGACCCTCTTAATACACTGCTATATATCTACTCATAGTCGAACTGTATTTTTTGACTGATAGCGGCCTGTAGTGCAGTAGGACAGTTGTACTTTAGTTTGAAATTGTTACAGCAATATGCTAAGATTTTTGGTAAACTTCTGCACATACTACTTGTGCAACCATTTACTGTACTCCCAATCTTAACTATGATAAAAGGTTACACATACATACATAATTGGCCATTATTTGGAATGAATTCCATTGCTGCATGAGTGAGTTTCAATAGTTTGTTTAGGTGATTGATCTACGGTAGCAGTTTCTAGAATTACAGAGAATTCATTTATCGTCGCCTTAATTTATTGCCTTCGATTGTATTGTTTTCGAAGAACCTGTTTGCCTTTTGGCCTCCATATCGTAATTGCCACTGCTAGGTCTCGTGTTTTACACGTTGAAATGTATGGAATGTAAGGAAAGCAAAACGAAAGTAAGTAAACCAGACAACAACAAAATACACACATCATATGGTAAACATACATAATTGGCCATTACAACCCTTCAGTCAGGATTATGGCCTATCTTCTCACACCACTCGTGTTGTGTGCGTTAATTTTATACGTGAGTGGCGGGACCTACAGTTTACCGTCGACTCCGAACGACAGATTTTTCAGAAACCTTTTCATGGCAGGTTTATTTACTCCCAGAGTTTTTGCCAGAAATCTGCAGAGAGGAAGTCGCCGAAGAAATATTTTTTTTTTCATATTTCGTTTTGATGTCTGACCTGGGATACGATAATAAGCCAACACACTACTTACTAGACTACGGCGACTTCAATGGTAAACAGTATATGGTAAACAGCATTACAAAAATAAATTTACACAAAATCAGAAGAAAACAAAAATCAAAATATCCCACAACAACACAATCAAAATATCTGCCACAACAAAATCGCAGACGTAAAATAAGGCAGAACGAATAGAACTTCCAGTCAGGGATTAATAATCATCAGTGAATGAGAAGAGAATTGGTGATTAATAACCGAGAGTGGGTTATTAAACAGTTTGTGTTATGCACAATGGCATTAAATACCGAAAGTTTGATCTTTGTTAATAAGGATCTTGAATAAAATAGGACAGCGTTATCAGTCACGAAGTCTCCGTAGTCTAGTAGGTAGTGTGTTGGCTTATTAGACATGAGGCCACTGTTTAAATACCCGGGCAAACATCTCGAACTAAACGAAATATGAAAAAAAAACATTTCTTTGATGACTTCCTCTCAGCAGATTTGCTATAAAAAGTTTCCCAAAAGTCTGTTCACTTTGAGCTGTAGGACGCGACACTTATGAATAAAGTAAACACACACAATATGTGTATGAGAAGAAGCTAGGTCGTAATCCAGACTGATAATCAATTAAGAAGCAGAAGCATTCTATATATGTATTTCAGTTGCACTTTGATCCAAATTCAAGAAGTAAAAGATAATTTCTCGCTAGCGATATTCTCGTTATTAGAACAAAATTTTAAATTTTTTAAGCAAAAATAGCTTTGCTGTCTAAGAAAAAGTTTTAGGGCCATTATTACAACTTGCCGTTAGCTAAAGGGTAGATTTTAATGGGCAGATAAATTGTTTTTCATTATTATAAGTGGACAATAGGAGTAGAAGTGAGCGCTAAGCTAAAGGGAAGATCATTCTACCTGTAACTTTTAAAGTTAAGTTTATGTCTGAACTTGCCATATTATACACTATTTTCAATATGGCAACTTCAAATATAAATAAAAATACAACAACAGTAAAAGAGGCCCTTCGTTGCCACTGCGTTTAAAAGCAAAACTTGTTTAATTGAGCAGTTTTATCGACATTGCTCCGGCGCAGCCATATTTTTGAAAAAGTTTTGCTTAATTTTATCATTAGGTTATAACAATGAAAAGAAGACAACTTTAAAGGTGACTTTAAAGTTCACTTTAGCTAAAGCTACCTTTAAAGGCAAGTTGTAATAGTAACCCTTAATATATTAAACCACCAATTACATAATAAGCAGTTACCAAATCGTGCATCAAATGATAGCATTTTTAACCCAATAAAGCTTTTGCCTGATAAACAACAATCATAAAACAAATGAAAACAATAAAATTAATAAGCGCAGCTATAAATTATTAGAAAATATTATTTGATATTTACATTTTCCGCTTTTTTTTATAAATTGTTTTGCAAAAAAATATTGTCTTGATTCCTAAATGCTTTGGCAAATGTATCCTTCTTTTGTATTCAATTTGAATAACCCGCCTATATAAACAAAGTGACAGAAATGATGTTGTTTCTGCTGTTGTTTGTTGTTATTATTATTTAACTTCCGTTTAGTTTTTCACACCTTTTTCTTCCTTTGAGAATATTTCATTTCCCCTTTGTAAAGTCATTCTTATGGCTTTTTAAATCATATGTATGCTTGTCATAAACATCCTGGCAGAAGACAGGCAAGCAGGCAGGCAGGCAGGCCAGGCAGGCAATCCTGTCACTATTATATTGGCCGTGTAGTGTTATTGTATGCGAAGACTGAATGTATGTACATACTATGTGTGCAGTTGTATATGTATAAGTAATTGTAAGTTCTCTTAGAGTTCTCTCACTCACTCACTCACTGTTGTTTGTTGTGAATGTTTAAAGTGCAAAAAGTTTAAAATTTTGTTTACTTTTATAATGATAGTTTACAACACAGAGAGAGAACTACAAAAAAAAAAACCAAGTATAACAATAACAACAACATTGTATTCATGCTAAAGTATTTATTTTTATTAAAACGTATGTATCTCTCTTTCAACAACAATAAACTTGCCAAAGAGAAATGTTTGTTTGATGTTGTTGTTGTTGTTTTTCTTTTCAACTGTTAAATGCTTAATTGTTGGGTTGTTGCTTCTGTGGGTTGTTAATATTGCTGCTGCTCCTGGTGCTACTACTGTACGCCTTGTTTTCCAACTACTTTGTTGTGCTTTGCCTTGCTTTGCTTTGCTTTGCTGTTGCTCTTGCCGATTCTCTATGATTTCGTTAAAAGTTTAAAGGTTTGGAGGACTTGTTTCTTTTTTTTTTTTTGTTTGTTTTGTTTTTATTTTTCCTTTGGCAGCCATGTTGTTGTTGCTGTTTTTTCCGTTGTTGTGTTGTGTTGTGCTGTGCTGTGCTGTGATGATGTGAAAGTGTAAACAATTTTCCCGTTATAATGTCTGATTTTTTATTTTTTTTCGTTTTTTTTTTTTTCGTTTACATTTAATGTAGCTGTTATAGTTGTGCCTCCCCCTCCCCTTTCCAACAATTTTTTTTTCTTTGTGCTTTTGGTAGAACATGTTTTTGATGCTCTCCTTTTAACATTGTTTCTGCACTTTTTGGTTTTTTGTTCTCCTTCCCTCTGTCTTATGGTTTTATTCGGAGCAAAAACATAAAAAAACCAAGTTTATGTAGATTTTTATAAACCATTTGCGGCATATTGCTGTTGCTTCTGTATTTTTTCCGCCTTTCCTTTGGCTTTTGCTGGCAATACACAGAAAAACCGTTTTTTTTCTCTTTTTTTTTTTTTGGTGTACAATTCAGTTCAGTTCAGGTCTTGTTGTTGTTGTATTATTTCTTTATATTGCGTCTTGTATACAACATTTATACAAACGTATGCATTTATTTAATCACACACATACACATATTTGCTTATACAAATATTTTTGTGATTAATTTATGAGTTTTTCAAGTTTAATTGTTTTTATAAACAAAACATAACTTTTTTTTAACAAAACAAAAAGAGAGATGTACAGAGAGAGAGAGAGAGAGAGAGAGTGAGAAAGAGTGAGAAAGAGAAAGCAAAGAGTTTTGTTCTAATTTTTTTTCTCTTCTAGAATTTCAAAAAGGAAGTTGATGATGATAAACATACAAAATAGAAAAACAAATCATTTATAAAATGGAGAACTTAACCTCAAAAATGTGAGAATATTTTAGTTTCAAAATTAATTTTTGTTACGACTGAAAAGAAGCAAAAGACGTGAGTTTCCAGCGGATTTATTAGCTACCATCTCAGGTCGAAGTTCATAGTCGCCCCAGGTCAAACATATCAAACTAAGCGAAATATGAAAAAATATTTCTTCGACTACTTCCTCTTAGCAGTAAAAAAAATTTGTATGAAAAGTTTCCCGAAATCTGTCGTTTAGGGTCGACGGTAAACTGTAAGAGCTCTCACTCATTAATAGACATGGGTGGTTGTGATCCTGGCTAAAAGGCTCAGTGACAAATATTTTATTGTTTTCAAATAGCTTTCTTCTTGTGAAACCCTTGCGCTGACCAACATCTCCCTCCTTAGTTCGGAGAAACTGAGTCAGTACAGAGACTGCTTTCACCTGTGGCGTCACAACGGGCCACTATGCGTACTCAAGTGAGCTTTTGTTTATGAAGCTACCACAGTAACCTAACCTAGCTTTTTTCTTATCAATGAAGCCTTGCAATCGACGATGAAATGATAAATAGTTTGACGCAGAGTGATGTTATATTTCTTGATATTCTTGATTTGCTTAGCTAGCAACCACGCTAGTGGGATTTTATGATCTGTAATATGCTAGGCCTTTGGCACTGAAATACACTGCGCCGACTACAATATCACCAACTGCTTTAAATCCATACATATGCGACTAAATCCAGTTTCGTAATACGAAACTATTAACGACGCTCGACAATTATAATTCAAAATTTTTGGGAATAGATTCTTGAACCTCGGTTTGGTGTTATAATTTGTGAACTCACATTTCACAACGGGCCAACATGAGTGCTCAAGTGGGCTTTGGTATCAAAGCTAGCACTCCAAGGCCTAAAGTCGATACCAATCCAGTAATGACTTTAGTGTTTTTGTAAGCAAACTTGTGAAAAGATTATTATTTACGTAATTTTTTTCAGTGAGCTAGGACTGTAGTTCAGTTAAAATTTTTTTTTGTTAAATTCTCTTAAAGAATTACATGTAAAATTGAGTCTCGCATTTTTTTTATTTTCCAAAACATATAAATCTTTCTATTCTATTTAAAAAGACAATAAAAAAAAAGTGTTCCAAAAATTATAAATTATTTTCAAAACAAAACCACCCTTCCCCCTTAAAGTAGGCAACACCAAGTCAAACATTAGTATGCCTAACAGTAGACTTGCAAATATGTGGTGATTTAAATCGAAAAACAAATAGAAAAACAAAAACGAGAGGCAAAAAATATTTATTAACAAATAAAAGTGTCAAGTCATTTGATTTGAAACCAAATGAAAAACAAAAACAAACAAAGAAAAAAAAACAGGCACAACAACAACTAGAACAGAATAAAAGATTGTTAAAATTTAAAACAACAAACACAACAGAAATAATGAAAGAAAGGAAGACAGAAAAAAAACTTGAATTTTCATTTGTTTGTTGTGGGTATTGTTAAGGAACCCCAATAAATATGCAAAAATATATGCTGAACACAAATTTCTCTACTTGTCACTTGAAGGAAAAATATATTATGCTCTCAATACACACATACATACATATACAACGATGCATGCATAGAAATAATACTCGTAAATACCAATTCACCCATACACACATTAAGTGTAAAACAATAACACACAAGTACATAAGTAAGAGCACACGCAATACAAACACTTATGCACTCTCTCTTGCTTGCTTGTAACTATTGTAACACACGCTCTTTAGAAAGACGGCCGGCCCGTACGGGACAGAGTTGGGCACTTTCGTTATTGTCTTTGCTTTTAAATGTTTTCCTTTTTTCTTTTTGATTCTTTTTTCTTTTCTGTTTTCCCGTTTTGTTTTTTGTGTTTGTTTTTTGTTGCTTTTGGTAGAAAAAGTATTTGAAAATTTATAACTTTTAAGGTTAAACAATTTTCAGCAAAACGATATGTTTTGCCATATAAAGCCTGTGGAGACACACACACAGACAGACAATATCCATATGCTAGAGAATTGGGGGAGAGGGAGAACGCAGAGTGGTGCTTGGCATGTTAAAACTGTCCTTTAATAGAATCTATTTTTTTTTCATTCCCTTTATTTTTGTTTTTATTTTTTGCAAGAGCCTTACAATGGTTTGCGTATACAAATAACAGTTTGTTGTTATTGTTTTTTTGTACAGACAACTTTGTTTAAGTGTTATGTGTGTGTTTACTAGCAAATAACCCAGCAAACATTTTTAAAAAATTTACAAATTAATATGCATGGCCTGCCTGTTAAGTTTGAATACAACATTATTTTGTAATACTGAGGATTACAATTTCAAGCAATTCAGGTTCAAATCCCAGAGAAAACAAAAAATTTTTCATCATGGTTTTCTAATTCTGCACTGAGAAGGCATTTTTGGCATTTGTTCCCTTTGGAAATTATAACATTATAGGAATACCGCACAGCAGCACGTCTATAGCAAAGTTGCTCATCACTACAGAGAGCGAAAAGAGAGGAAAGGAGATTTAGATTGAGTTCAATCTAGGAAACACGATGCTGACTTAGAGAAACTAGCAATAGAATGAGACCCAAATATGAGTCGAGATATCTTCCCTACTTGAAGAAAACAGTTGGTGGAAGAATTTGTTCTTCACACTACATCTCGAAGTCTTTGGAATAGCACCGTAAATATTCTAAAAGCCTGAAAATTAGCACACATGTGTGGTTCAAAAGATCTTTTATTGAAATGTATCGAGAAAGTCGCTGTAGTCTAGTAGGTAGTGTGTTGGCTTATTTGACATGAGGCCTCGGTTCAATCCCCAGGTCAGACATCTCCAACAAAACGAAATATGAAAAAATATTTAATCGGCTACTTCCTTGCAGCAGATTTCTGGTAAAAACTTAAAAATTTGTCGACTTTAAACTGTAGTTGCCGCCACTCATGCATAAAATTAACACACACAACGTAAGTGGTGTGAGAAGCTAGGTCATATTCCTGACTGAAGGCTTGAAATGACCAAATACGCATATGTATGTTATACATATATCCAACTTTCAACACAAATTTTTACGTAAGTGTGTACGTATAAGTTCTCGTGCTATAAGCAGCTCTGGAAACAATTCGATTTTGTTCTAACACATTCTCTTCATGTCATCTCCTTCCGCTGCTATTTACTATGCTATTAAATTGTCTTCTCCCCCAAGTTTAAGCAGGGCGGCCTTCTTCTGTTTATTTGTGTATGTCATTCTATGGCAATTTTAGTAATATCGTTTAATTACCTTCGATAGTTAGGGCCGATTTAACGCCATTTGCGTCTCATTATCTCTTTCGATAAGGGCTGTTGGTCTGTACTTTGGCAAAGGCTCAGTTTGGACATGGTTTTCGGTCATGGTTGTAGGCCAGAATACATACATAGATGAGCTTGCGTAGTCTGCGATTCACAAAGACTTATATTTTTTGCATACCAGGAGCGTCAGCGTTATATAGAAGTGATGAGCTCCAAGGCCTTTTTCTAAACGATTATCAGAATCCTCTACTGGGCCTTTTCTTATTTCGTTTACGGATATTTGTACTCATTAATACAGATTTGCTGCAATAATTTTCAGGTCTGCTGCCTTCGATGCTAACGTAAAGCTTCATTAATTTAGTGCAGAATTCGTTTCTTATGTGTAAGTCAAAAATTATCAGGATTTATAGTTCCCCACTTATCAATCCACTTATTTCTTTTTCACGAAAGCATATTAACACGTTGGAAGTTTCAGAAAACAGGCCACGCAAGCCTACATTGAATTTTTGTTCTTTTCCCACAAGCCATTTATCGATACTAGCACTGATAATAATATGATTTTATTCGTAACTACACAAAAATGACAGGTTTAGTGAGTACGAGATAACTCGTAGTTGGCACCCTAGAAGGGAACGCAATCTACGAGCTATCTCGTAGCCGGCAGTCAGCGTGTTAAAACCTGCGACGATATTTTTTAATGACAAAAATGGTCGCGTGGATAACTTCTCTCTCTGACAAGGGGTATGTAAAAATTCTCAATTTCAATACACACACACACACACACATTGCAAAAAAACAAAAGACTTTTGTAATTTGGCTACGATTACTGCTATAACAGATACAGCAACAACTAAAACTACAGCAACAACTAAAACGACGACCGAGTTTTGTAATTTATGTCCTTTTTCATTTAAATGATAAAGTTTTTTGTCCTGCCAACTCTCCTTCCCCTTGTCCTATTGAGTCTATTATTTTATTTTGTAGGCAAAAAGGGTCGTTCGTCTAACTTTTCTCGTGCAACCACCACCACCACTACTAGCTTTGCCATTATCCACCATTCACCATATATTTACACACACACAGGCGTGTAAAGAGCGCACATTTGACCGACAATTAAATTTATAGGACTTTTGGTTCTATTTTAGGTTTTCTGTGAATTGAATTTGATTTTTATGGGATCAAGAAGTTTTCTAGAAATGCCATACAAAGGCAACTCAGGCAATGGGAGTAGACGTAGTCTCAAGAGTAGCTGTAGTAATTTGTAATTAATTTTATAGAGCGTGTGCTAATAGAGGACACAAAAGTAATGAAAAAAGAAGAAGAGAGAAACAACGACGCATTTAAATTTTGGGTTTTTAATTTTCTTAAGCATATGATTAAAGCTTTCACAAAATAAATTTGTATAAAGCCTAAAGTTATGCTTCATTTTTCGTGAAAAATGTTTGCCATAAGGGTATACTTCAAAAAATTACCTCAATTACTGAGTGTAAAATTTAAATGTAAAATGAAACAAAGAAATAGGTATATGATCAGATCATCTAGATCATCTATTAAAATTCATTTTCCAAAGAAATTGTAGCCACACATTTTTAAAAATTTACTGGAAATGGAATTTAAATTCGATCCGGATAATTGTTAGGCCACAAGCACATTAGATATGAAATATGAAGCTTGAAGAAAAGGAGCGAGATCTGATTGATTATAAAGGTAATGACGCTGCTACTAGATGAAAGACAGCAATGAGCCCAAGTAAAATGGTTACATTACATTGGATCTGCAAAGTGATTTCTAGCAATTAGAGATTGAGGACGAAGACAAAGAGAAAACTGTCTTTAGTTTATATTGAGGTTTTTGGCAGTTCAAAGTAATATCGTTTGGTCTTTGCAAATGTGCCTGCAACATTTGAACGGCTTATGAGATTTGTATTGTAAGGTCTGTAGTGGAAAACGTGCTCTGGCTACCATGGCAATATAATCGTATTGGAATGAACTTTCCACGAACACCTTAAAAATTTAGCTGAAATTCTTCAACGACTATCTATGGCTCGATTAAAACCCATCATAAAAATGTGCTCTCTATGCGGAAAAGAGGTGAATTGTTTGGGACATCTCGTCACGGTAGATGGCGCCACCACGGATAAGGAGAAACTGTGTCAAAGACTGTCTTTGCCTTGGAAAACTACATGAATTGCATACTTTTTAGGGATTTTACACGTACTACAGGCACATTGGCAGGCAATTTGTAACAAATTTTGCGAGCATAGCGACGAGCTTTCATGATCTGACATACAAGGAATGCAAGACCTTATCACTTGAACACTTTTTAAGAAAGGGCGTTCTAGACTCTGAAAAGAATGTTGTGCCGCACCAGAGTTTTATCATACCCAAGGGGTATTAATGAATACCGAAGACGGTATTTGGTTCAACGGTCTGGACTTAACTAAAACTAGCAGCGTTCAAGCGAGGTCTTTTAGAAACAAAAAACTTCTTGGTATGATTTTCATTACCAAAATGAAGCACAGTTTAGGGCGAGTAGGGTCATTATTATCATCATATTCGAAATATTTTTTTAATTTCAGCCGATTTAACAAATCTTAACATACGAGAAGTATTTCATACTTCTAAAACTAGTAGCATACAATTAGGTGCGTGCTTTATTGCTTTTAATTATAAGCAATTAACAATAAAATACTCATGACCAGAAAATCTATGATTTCTTAAATTATTTTATAAAGCCAATCAATCTATTTCCCTATCCCTCCATCTGGAAGATACACAGCCAATGACTGAATGTAAGTGAGTGAGTAAGTGAGTAAGTGATTCAATGTCTATGTGTGAATATTTCAAAGTTCAAATCAACACAGTCAAGAGAGATACTCGTAGCAGGCGTAGGTGTTCTTGATGGTTTATTGTTGGTAGATTTTCAGTAGATTTTCGAAATGTTTTAAAAGCCAAAACAACAACAGAAAAGTAGGAGAAGTTGTGTAATTCAATAATATGACATGATAAACATTTACTGCATTGAGATATGTATGCGGCATGCGGCATGCGGCAAGCGGCATACATATATGATGATGGTGATGTATAGTGAGTGATATGCCCAAAAGGCATATGCAAACATCGAAAGTCATATTCATTTGGATGGCGTATGTTCATCGTACATACATACAAACATTTGAGTGTAAGAACTTCTATTGTAACGGGGTAGAGGAGGTAACGCGCCTTATGTTAGACATTTTCAATGTGATTTCTTTTTGTTGCATTTATGCTAAGCTGCTCATGTTAAGATTGTTGTTGCTGATGATGAGGAAATGTGCTGTAATCACATTTAATGCATTTTATTTATGCTTCCCACATTAGGTGACGTTTTCTAATTTTTTTTTACTTTGTATTTATGTATGCACATGAGTATGTATGATCTGTATGTTGTAAAAATTTTGAATTTTCTGGAAAATTTTTATTTAAAAATTTTTTGTTGTAGTTTGTATAGTGAGTGGATAGTGAATAATGGATAATGTAGTGGAAAATTTAAAATGCTTTAAATGCATATACATAAATATGTTCATATGTATAGTGCACCAAGTGTGTGGGGGTTGGCATTATTGCGAATAATAACAAATTATATGAGATGGTTAAATGGGATAAGGAAATTTTAATTTAAAATAAATTATAAAATAATGGAACTGAAGACAAAATAGAGAGAAAAACGAAAAAAAGTAAAAAAAAAACAACTTCAGAAGTGATATGAAATAAATTATGAAAATGAAAAGTTTTTCTCTCAGTACATATCATAATCAGTACATATACATATAGCTTTTAAGAGTATAGGTTTCCTTAAGGATTTTTTAAATATTTTATTATTATCACTTAGATACATTAAAGGAAAAATTATACTCCCCTGAAACTTTGCAAAGCATCCCTAAAATGTCCCCTATAAGCCTATTGGCCTAACAAATTTCAAGATGCTGTTCGGTGTCAAAAATGGCAATTCCCTGCCTAGTACGTGATTAGCTTTATTTATTTATTTATATTCTGAATAAGTAGACCCTGAGCCTATAGTGCCCTTTGAAAACACCAGTCATTGTCATCACAGCATTTTAAAAGTTTGATGACATTTTCAAATGGCTATTGAAATATAGAAAGCTTCAAGCCATTAAAGAAATTTTGAAATGTTGATGGAAATCCTTATTTTAATTAAACGAGCATTTAAGATTGTGAGTACATTTAAGCACCATTTAAGCTTTCTTGGTCATTCAGTGTAGTCTGGTAATAATTTGATAGTCATTTATTCTTATTCTTTTAGTTTTTTTGTTGCTTTTCTTGCTTGTTCTCCAGAATAAACACTTCAATGATTGATCGCTCCCAGTATTTTGCTCCCTCAATTCTCTTCTGATGTCTTTTGCTGTAAGCTATAGCCTTATCTTCTAAATGCTTGACAGTTGTCTTTGTTTGTGAGTTAAAGAGTTGAACTGGAGTAAAATAAAAAGCATTTAGTGCCCCCATTTGCATCATGTCGATCATATCGAGCTTCATTATTAAAGTTTCAACTCCACGTTTAGTTTGAAAAATTATACAAAAGTATGGAAGGATTTACAAGTCCTAAGGTTGGAATACTTCTCAACTACCAGGAAAAAGAGAAAACCACAAAACATAGCACCTAGCATAGCATTGCATAGCACTATATTGACAGAGCGTGTCTAGCCACAGATGATTCATGAAATTGTCATTGTGGTTGAGGAATGCTAGGCAAGAGTTATAAATAAACAGCGTGATAGTTAGGTTTGGTAATGTAGCGAACACCCTTTAAAGAAAAAGGTCCTAAGTCCCAGTTAGGCCCATTGTGAATTGTGATACCACAATCAACATTTAACCCGGGGGATAATTTCCTAGAGGAATCTAAATCTTGCTATTGCTGTAATCTTTATATTTGAGAGCTTCGTTAAGGATGACAGACACTGAGAGGTTAAATACCTCCGTGTTTTCATAACAAGATCAGGGCACTGACACATGAGCTCTGAGATAGTCTCTTTCCCTTGAGCGCACAGACCCACAGCTTCAGATGAAGTCCCCTGCCAGTGTACGAAGTCTTTTGGCACGCATACCAAAAGGACGGTGGCCTATGAGAACCGCTATTGTGGAATGGATAACCATGCGACGTAAGGGCAAAGCGAGGCAGTTCTCTTCTTATCCAAATGTGCGCAGCAAAATTTAGTAATATTGCACATACTCTGTGCACATCCCTGTAAAAAGAATAGCCCAGAGCGAATCCAAATGCCCTATAACATGTAGGCGTTTTCCAGTTGCGTACAGGCCTTGGTCAGTTCATTAGCGATGTAACTTCCAACTACAAATCTATGTCCCGGAACCCTTTGAATGATTCGAAATTTATAGGACTTAGTGTGTTACACTTTTTAGGACGGCAACCTATTTTCCATAAGTCGAACTTCAAATGGCAAAAAAAATTACACTGAAAGTTGTTTTTGGAAATATTTGGTTATAACTCAACAATTATGCCTAAAAGCATGCAATAAATTAATAAATATTACTATTGTATAATATTTTGCTCAAATATTACTCATTGCATTAATTTCCTAAGATCAAAATAACATTTCAGTTTCTGGAAAATTGTAAAACTATGATTTAACATCAAGTTTTATTATCTGCTGCCCTAAAAGTAGGCAATATTTGATGACAGAAATTTTTAAGCGTTTTAAAATATTTTGAGGACATAAAACAGCTAAACTATTTAAACAATTTAAGAGAAGGACAGAAATTTGATATTATTTAAAGCCTAAAAATATGCCGCATTTAATTGTCAATACAATTAACATTGTTAGAACTTCTTAAAGCTTCTTTATTAAAGACTTTAAATTTCTGTATGCTTTGTAAAGAACTCTCTACTCCTTTGCCTTGTTAAAAGTGAGTCCATTTTTTTGTTTTGTAAATCTTTTTTCTGTTGTTTTTAACAAAATTCGAAATACTTTAACTCAACTTGTAGCCAAAATATTTCATTATGAAAACAAAAAAATATATGAAAGAATACAGAAAAGAACGTTAAAAAAAAGCAAATAAAAGAAATTCTTTTTTTGTTGTTGTTCATATTTATATTGTTAAAAGTGAAATATTTGGCCTCAAGGCGGTATTTTATATTTTAAACAAGCATATGATGACAAAAACCTTTACGGCGTACAAGTAGTAGAGCAAACTAAAGATGAAGACGGGGGAGGGAGATTTCATCATAAGATTTACATTCGGTAAACGAGAGGTATAGGCGGATTTATGGCTTAATTTGTTTAAGGGTAAAAGTATATATATAATGCACAGCTTAAAAGTATGCTATGTTTTTATAACTTTATAAAGTAAAACCCTAATGCGATAGAGATGCAGAGAGAGAGAGAGAGAGAGAGAGTAAGGAATCTAAAAGCATTTATTATAACTTTCATCCTTTATTAAGCTTTGGAATATTTTTCTAATTTTTTTTTTGTGTCTGACTTGTAGAAAGAAAAATTTTCCTTCTCTAAGTGTATGGATTATTAATATTCCATAATTTATATCGCAAAGATATTATAAAGACATTTTGCCTTGATTTTTTGCCATTGTTACAGGGTTAAAAATGTTATACTCCAAGATATAATAGACTTGCAACATGTGTAAAAATGAAATATGATGTGATTTTATATAAGAGAATCAATATTCACTTTATACTCATAGATTATGCCTGGTAGTATGCTTTGGTTATTTGTAAAACACATAGAATTGAGTAGGAAATAAAAAAATTGCCTCTAATAGGTTGAACAATTTTTAATCTCCAATAGAGTTTTGAAGGCTTACGGCAATAGATGAGGCTGGTAGCAATAGATGGTTTAAGATCCGCTGTATAAGGTGGATGTATCAGAAGTTCTTAGTCAAGTTAATTGATTATCTAGAGTGATGAAAAATTACATATGCTTTGCTCAAACAGTCGAGTTGCCGAGGCACAAATTATGTGTACAAGTTACACTATCAATTTGAATCCTTCCCTTTAAAGTAAAAAAATTCATTGCATATTTCTAGGTTTCATTTAAGAAATTTTTCAAACAAATTTTGTAGCACAGTTTAGGGGATATATATTTAGAAAATTATTTTCTATTTTCTTTTTAATAAATTCAAATTCAATTTTTCTTATTGAAATTAAATTAACATTCTATCATGATATCCTTGTACGTACTTATATACATACATACTTACATATCTGCTCCTAAATATATATCACCCTTTTTATTTTCGTTACATTAAACTAATTTTAATATTGAAAAAAATTGATTTTGATTTCTCCAATGGGAGAAACAAAATAGATTTTCTATAGCTTAACGCTAGAAATGGGAAAAAAAGAAAAGTGAAAGAATATTTTAAAATTCAATTTAAATATTTGTCCACTCGATTTGTTTTAATATTTTTTAATGTCCTTTTCCTTTACAATCTTTTTCTTTTCCTTTTTTTTTTGTATTTTTTGTATTACTTCAACACTCTATTTCATGTAGCTTTCACAACTCACGCTATATACAAGAGCTCAAAGGAATAAGATTCTCTTTTTATTATTATAATAGATGTTTGGTATGCTCGTGTAGAGGAGTTAACTCATGCAAAATTCATCACGTTCCTAGGACACATACAGAGATAGCTGCTACTCTAATGGAAAAATGTATAGAAACAGTCTGGGGCAACGTGGTGTGGGTAGAAAGTGGTGAGAAAATTAGTTCTGAATAATAGGCAATAAAATAGATGCCTTAAAAACAGCCTGCGAATATGCTTTAAACACTATGGTAAACAAAAATCTATAAAATTAAGTCCTTAAGATAAAACTAAACGAATCGGTTGAGTTGATTAAGTTTTTTAAATGAATTTATTTATTCTTCTATTAATCTAATTCTTGCTATTGTATTTGACAATTTAGAACATTTTTGAATTTTATAAGCACCTTAAGGTATGCTATAGAAAATTTGATTATCAATTAAAACTAAATTTATTGACAAACGCCACCATTCAGGACTACGTAAAAGATTGAAAGTAGTATATACTACTTCTAAGTCTATTTGAATCTCAATCTATGCTATAGACCAACGAATCGCTGTAACAACAAAATATAGGTCACTGAGATGGCTATAAAAAGAAAAAAATAAAAGCTGATTATCCTTTGCGGTCATTTCAATGATTATTATACATATGTACACTTCGTTTCTATAAACAGTATTGATACTTCTCAAATGATCTTCCCTGTATTTTATTCCTTGGCATGTTACAGATCTCTGTCTCTCTCTCTCTCTCTCTCTCCAGCTGTTTTTTGTCTTAACGGCTTCTCCATATCTCAGTTAAGATAGAGAGGAGTCTGATATTAGAGGGTTAACGCAGTCGTGGTATTATTATCATTCGTACTCATTTCCAATCAATCTTCTAATATTCAATTAAACAGGCCGTCCATTTTAGATAACTACTGAAACTATTTTAATTCAAATTCGCATTCATCAGTAGTCTTCTGACAAAAATTCTGAGAGTAACCAATTGCTGTAAGAAAGCTCCTCAAATATGTCGTTCGGAGTTGACGCTTTACTGAAGGATACACCCACTTATTCATAAAATTATCACCATAACATAAGTTGTGTGAGAGGCACTAGATGGTAAACCTGCTTAAATAAGGTATGTGTGTAATATGTGTGTAGAAGTCGCCGTGGTCTAGTAGGTAGTGTGTTGGCTTATTATACGAAAGGCCCGAGTTCGAATCCCAGGTCAGACATCAAAACGAAAATATGAAAATATTTCTTCGGCGACTTCCTCTCAGCAGATTTCTGGCAAAAACTCTGAGAGTAAAAATTGCCATGAAAACCTTTTTAAAAAATCTATCTTTCGGAATCGACTTTAAACTGTAGGTCCCGCTACTCATGTATAAAATTAACGCACACAACTCGAGTGGTGTGAGAAGCTAGGCCGTTGTACAATGGGTCAATTCGACCTCCGGGTACTGTACCTGTCACAGTTGACAAGTACACGTCCTCTAATCTAATCTAACCTAATATGTGTGTAGTTTAAGTGTTTTCTCGTACTACCGAGAGTACGTAGCGAACTGAGTTCTTCTCCTTAATTTCAAGGGTCTTAATTCACCTTAATTTCGGAGCCACAGATATTTTAAACGCGTTATCCCGGTTGTGGTCAACTGTAGAAGATAACGGTAAATACGAAATTTACTGTAAAGGAGAACAAATGCGGTATTCTAGTACGAGAAGAAATCCAGAGAAGCAGGATGAAGCGAAAGATGAGCTACTTAAGATAGTACAGTGGATATAATGTAGTGCTCCAAAAGACTCACTTAAATTGCTTTTAACAAACACATCCCATCAAGATCTAGCCAATGCGCCCATAGAAGTGAAACAGCGGAACCTTTGTTGAAGTTGGAGCTATGGAGGACACTCAACTCATATTTAACCCAATTGCGGA
Organism: Sarcophaga rosellei; assembly: GCA_930367235.1. NCBI lineage: Eukaryota > Metazoa > Arthropoda > Insecta > Diptera > Sarcophagidae > Sarcophaga > Sarcophaga rosellei. Next base: position 60,000,984 of record OV884018.1, on the reverse strand, counting down.
CTAGACGTGTAGCTTAGCGAGTCATTTAGATTACTTCGAAAACACATCACGTCGGAGGTATCCTCAACGCCCTCATAAAAATGAAATTGTGGAACATGTGCTGAAATGCTCGAGATTTCAGGAACATCGAAGAGGATTTAAATCCGCAAACGGGTAGTTTCGTACGATACACATGGCAATGAATGTCATACTGACAAGGCATGGATCTGCAGGAATCCAACAAACAGCGGAATGGCAGCAAAGCCGTTTCGTTTTGGCGTCTATACAAGAAAGTTTGTCTGTGATCATAATTTATCAAAGTTCCTAATAGACTGAACAAGGTTTCGGCACAGGTTAACTGAAACATGGGCATTAAACAGAGAAAAAAACGGCACGTTAAGAAAAGATAAAAAGATGGGTCACGTAAAAGATGACAATACAGAAAATTGTTTACTGAACGGTGATCTGAGATTTAATTATTTCTGTTCATCATACCTTTTTGCCAGCGTCTTCTAAATTCGCTTCGATTTAGTGACCCTAGAACACTGGTCTAGATCGCAAAACTTATGGTACAACCCTCGTTTATATGCATAAAATGATTTTCTATTATACTTGGACGACTATTTAACTTTGACTATATCTTTCATCACATTCCCGTTTCCTTTTTTTTTTTATTATTTTTTATGTCCTGTGAACAACAACAGTAAGAAGAACAACAACTTCAAAAAAGAAGAAGAAGAAGAGGAACGATTATGTCTGAAGGATCGAATGTGCTGTTGTTGTGAAGAGAAAGTTCATGTCCTTTTCGTAACTTTTTCTAGATGATGATGATGACTACGACGACGATTTTGTTGTTGTCCTTCTTATTTTACTGTTGTTTTTTTGTTGTTGTTGTTGTTGTTGTATTTTAAATTTATAACTGCAGAAGAGTTTTTAATGATAATAATGATGATGATGATGATAATGATGTTGAAACTAAAGCTGTTGTCATGTTTTGAATATTTACTGCTGCAGCATAATATTGCTGCTGTTGCTGTTGATGATAATGATGAGGACAGACATTGACGAAGACGAGGACGACACAACAAAACGATGATGAATTGTGAAATGTTTTGTAACAAACTATTTGACTTGAAAATAGAAAAAAATTGAAAAAAAAAAAACATATACAAAAACTGCAACAGCAACAACTACAACTACAACAACAACAAAATAAATTTATAACATAAAAATGGACTGAATTGACTGAGTGACTGACTGACATGTTGCTTTTAAAGTGCAACGATTTTAAAGACCCGTCCGTCCGTCCGTCTGTCCTGTTCACTAAAGGCAGTGGACCATAGCACGTTTAGCAAGAGCAGGGGCTCAAGGGGTATTCTCTTCTGTAATGAAAAGAAAGAAAAGAAAGATACTCGGTTGGTAATATCCTCAAGCATATTAAAACCATGTTATCAACAACTAATGTTGTCAACATTTTCACATTCTTTGGAAGATTTTTTTTCTCTTTCTATTCTTTTATTTTCGTTTCTTTTTCCATCTGTTTTATTATAGTCCTTAAATTCATTATGTTTTGCATCTTGCGTTGCATTTCTTGGAAATTTAAAATTAAATTCATTTAAAAAGAAGAATTCGAAAGACATATTTTAAATGAAATTAAAACACATAAGAAATTATCATTCATTTGGAAACGTAGATTAATTGAAAATATTTTTAAAAGAAATTTTTTATTTTAAATTAAAATCACTGCTGTGGGGATATTCTGGTCTTTAGAATTTATACCGAAGTTGTGATTATGAATTTACCAAAAAATTGTGATAGAATGTAGAAATTGGGGGTTAGCCACTCTGCTAAGTGGGATGAATAAAATCGTTGTCAAGCTAAACTTCGAACCCAATTTTCGTGCTTACATATCTTTTCTTGATCACGTTAATAGCCTAGAAGCTGTCGATTGAATGGAGATTACCTTTGCCTTTGACATTATTAAATGAAGAATTACTTAGCCATATGAAATGCATTATAATGCAGAGGCAAATTTGAAAGATTATTAAAGCTTTTGAAAGGTTTATACGCGAGCTCTACATGTCGAGACATGCAGGGGAACCTGCTTTAAGACAAATAAAAATCAGCTCAGATGTACATCATGGATACTTCTGGACCTGGTATGAATTGGCGGACCGACCCCAAGGCAATGGGTCTTAACTAAACAGTTATGCAGCTCAAGATGACACGGGTCTAGGTATTTGCATGACAGGTTGGCTTGAACATAAATACAGGTCAGACTAATACAAAATGGATAATGACTGATTAAATTGCTCACTACAACTTGTTAGTCAGGATTACGATCCAGCTTCCCACAACACAACACATGTTGTGCGTGTTAATTTTATTTATGAGGGGCGGAACTTGCAGTTTAAAGTCACTCTCCGAACGACAGAATTTTGAGAAGCTTTAGATGGCAATGTTAATTTTTACCCTCAGAGCCGTTTGAAGACTGTTTAGATAAAATCCCCGAAAGAAATATTTTTCTCGTTTTATTGAAGATGTTTGAGCCACGGCCCTCGCCTGATAAACCAACTCATAATATCTGTATATATCTGTAATATCTCTCCAAACTCTGTTGCTCTAACAAACTTCAAGATGGTAATCGATGTCAGCTAGTCATAGGATTGTCCTTACAAGATGATGTATAAGCGCCTCATACGTTTCATATATTGGCAAATAGTGGCTTTGAAACGATCCCTTTTCTGTTCTTTTGAATATACACAGTACCTGGTCAAAAGATCTAAAATGAAGGTTCAGAAAAATAAGTAAAAAAAAACTAATACACACAAAGCAGAGTACATGTATACAATTTTATGCCAGATGAAATAGTCTCGTGTGTGACTGAAAGAACAAAAATTGTGCGGCTTAAAAAATAGTCTCGTGTGTGATGGCACATTAATCAGTCAAATTGTCTGATAAAAGAAAAGTCATATACAGGTGCTCCAATGCTTAATATTCGGTCGAGTACAAGAGTTATAGTTATCCTGGAAGCCTAGATTATGGCTCACGATATTGGCCTATTATCCACCAATCACTGGAATATTGAATCGAAGATAAATGATTAAATATGTCCAGCCATTTTCGAGGAGTAAACTAGGCAACCAAAAACCTCTATTTTTTAGGTCCGAAATAGAAGCAATTCTAAGATAAATTTTGCTAACTTAGAAGTTTATAAGTGATTCGCATGATGTATTCTTTACGTTTCTAAATAGTCAATCGTAATCTGGACTGAAATGGAATTGTCGCCTGTACCATAAAAACCTTCCTATTGTACATACATACATAATTGGCCATTACAACCCTTCGGTCAGGATTACGGTCTAGCTTCTCACGCCACTCGTGTTGTGTGCCTTAATTTTATACTTGAGTGGCGGAACCTACAGTTTAACATCGACTCTGAACGGCAAATTTTTATATGAAACTTTTTCATGACAGGTATATTTACTCTCAGAGTTTTTGCCAGAAATCTGATGAGAGGAAGTCGCCGAAGAAATATTTTTTTTCATATTTCGCTTGGACATCAGGCCTAGGGCTCGAACCCGGGCTATACGTCTAATAAGCGAACACACTACCTATTAGACTACGGCGACGACTATTGTAATGCTCTCCAAATAGATGTTCATGTTATGTTCTCGCAATTTAGTTACCAAATATCGTAAGCAATGACATAAAAGAAGTGAATGGGACATCTGTTTGGAATACAACAGACAATCCTTGGACTGTAGTTTACAGAAAGGCGGAAGACAGGGTTGGTCAAAGACAACATGGAAGGGAAGTCTGAAGACAGATATAGATAGGGCAAATCGGGTAAAGCCGCCACAATGGAATAGAAGATATTTTGTAGAGACCCCGTGCTCAACAGGGAGTTAAGAGTTCAACTTTACTGATTTTGTAGAACGCTGTGGCAATTTGGTGAATAGATGGAGCAAGAATTAATTATTCCTGCAGCAGTCTTTTCAGTCTCTTATAAAATAAAAAAAAAAAATTCAACGTATAATCTTAGTTGTTATTGTCAAACAATCCCCTCAAACTCTGTTTTAAAAATCTCATTTTCGATTTAATGTCTCTTTAATCGCTTTGCAAGGCAATACAGACAGAAAAATTAAATCATTTTTAAAAACCCAAAAGACCTAATTATCTCCACGATACAATTTAACATGAGATTTCAATATTATCCAACTTTAATATCAAGTAAAACAAAACAAGACATCGCATGGGTACAGTGTAACAAATGAAATGGAAAAGACACGAAAAAAAAAATCGAAAACATCCAACAGGTACACGAATATTGACATTTTTCAACTCATAATTTATGAATAACACAAAGCAAAGCAAAGAAGACAATTAGCCGGTGAAAAAGGCAGAGAAAAAATCAAACAGAAACAGAGCAGACAGACGTCTGCATACGTCTGTCTGTTTATGGTGGTTGGCTCACCATAAAATCGCTTACAGTCAACATTTGCCAGCGGCAATGAAATCGATGAAGACGGTTAAGATAATCATCGTCACAATTATTATTTTCTTTGTGACTTTCTTTAATGAAACTGAAGCGACAAAGAAAGGCAGTCTAACCGACAGACTGTTGTATTCTAAAAGGCACGCAAAAGTACAAAAAAAAAAAACTCAGAAAAAAACACACGAAATAAAAAGAAAAAGAAAATAATCATCTGCACTAAACGCATCACATGCTGATGATGCATGTTAGTAATGTGTGCTGCAATAAAAGGATGACACATATTACGTGGGCTTCGTACGCTCATTCATTCATTCATTTATTCATTCACTCATATCACGAGCAATATATACTCATGATTTTAATTTCATTTTAAACTGTGCCCCTTGATTTGTGCTAACAGCCAGCAGGCCAAAATACAATAACAAAAAATATTAAACAGTTGTTGTTGTTCTTATTGCTTGTCTCTTCCTTTTCATCTTAACCTTAATTAACTTTTATCTTATCTCTTCTTCAATCTGTCATATTTCCTTTACATATTTATTTATGATTTGCTGTACCATACTCACTTCACTTCACTTATTGTCGAAAAAAAAAACCAATATTGAAAGAAGTTCTGCTATTTATTGTTTTGTCATGACTTACCATACATTTTACCCTCATCTGAGAGTATAATTTTTCTACGTCCACATGGTGGATATATTGAGAGGGCTTCTTGGAAACTTTGTTCAATATCTGGACTCCAGACACCTTCAGCATCGGCATTTGATAGATCTTTTTCGTCCTGTAAAAGAACAAAACAAAAAAAAAATAAAAACATAATATAAATTTAATTGATTTTCAAATTATATCATCATATCATTGAATAACAAGATATTTCATAGATTTTTTTATTTTTTTTTATTTTTAGCTTATCACACTACATTTATTATCATCATACTTTTCGGACGCTATTTCACAAGGTAAGAATCCACATTCTTATAGAATAGAATAGCATGCGATAACAATCCCAGATTCTTATGGAATAGCATTAGATTAGAACCCATGCTTAATAGAGTAGCATAAGATAAGAATCCACATTCTTATATAGCAGCATAAGATAAGAATTCACATTCTTATATAGTAGCATGAGACAACAATCCAGATTCTTATATAGTAGCATGAGACAACAATCCAGATTCTTATATAGTAGCATGAGATAACAATCAAGATTCTTATATAGTAGCATGAGATAAGAATAAAGATTCTTATATAGTAGCATGAGATAAGAATCCGGATTCTTATATAGTAACATGAGATAAGAATCCAGATTCTTATATAGTAGCATGAGATAAGAATCCTGTTTTTTATATAGTAGCATGTGATAACAATCCAGATTCTTATATAGTAGTATTCGATAACAATCCAGATTCTTATATAGTAGCATTCGATACAATCCAGATTCTTATATATTAGCATTCGATAACAATCCAGATTTTTATATAGTAGCATGATATAAGAATCCAGATTCTTATGTATGTAGTAGCATGAGATAAGAATACATATTCTTATATAGTAGCATGAGATAACAATCAAGATTCTTATATAGTAGCATGAGATAAGAATCCAGATTCTTATATAGTAGCATGAGATAACAATCAAGATTCTTATATAGTAGCATGAGATAAGAATCCAGATTCTTATATAGTAGCATGAGATAAGAATCCAGATTCTTATATAGTAGCATGAGATAACAATCAAGATTCTTATATAGTAGCATGAGATAAGAATCCAGATTCTTATATAGTAGCATGAGATAACAATCAAGATTCTTATATAGTAGCATGAGATAAGAATCCAGATTCTTATATAGTAGCATGAGACAACAATCCAGATTCTTATATAGTAGCATGAGATAACAATCAAGATTCTTATATAGTAGCATGAGATAAGAATAAAGATTCTTATATAGTAGCATGAGATAAGAATCCGGATTCTTATATAGTAGCATGAGATAAGAATCCAGATTCTTATATAGTAGCATGAGATAAGAATCCTGTTTTTTATATAGTAGCATGTGATAACAATCCAGATTCTTATATAGTAGTATTCGATAACAATCCAGATTCTTATATAGTAGCATTCGATACAATCCAGATTCTTATATATTAGCATTCGATAACAATCCAGATTTTTATATAGTAGCATGATATAAGAATCCAGATTCTTATGTATGTAGTAGCATGAGATAAGAATACATATTCTTATATAGTAGCATGAGATAACAATCAAGATTCTTATATAGTAGCATGAGATAAGAATCCAGATTTTTATATAGTAGCATGAGACAACAATCCAGATTTTTATATAGTAGCATGAGACAACAATCCAGATTCTTATATAGTAGCATGAGATAAGAATCCAGATTCTTATATAGTAGCATGAGATAACAATCAAGATTCTTATATAGTAGCATGAGATAAGAATCCAGATTCTTATATAGTAGCATGAGATAAGAATCCGGATTCTTATATAGTAGCATGAGATAAGAATCCAGATTCTTATATAGTAGCATGAGATAAGAATCCTGATTTTTATATAGTAGCATGTGATAACAATCCAGATTCTTATATAGTAGTATTCGATAACAATCCAGATTCTTATATAGTAGCATTCGATACAATCCAGATTCTTATATATTAGCATTCGATAACAATCCAGATTTTTATATAGTAGCATGATATAAGAATCCAGATTCTTATGTATGTAGTAGCATGAGATAAGAATACATATTCTTATATAATAGTAGCATGAGATAAGAATCCAGATTCTTATACAGTAGCATGAGATAAGAATCCAGATTCTTATATAATAGCAGCGTGAGATAAGAATCCAGATTTTTATATAGTAGCATGAGATAACAATCCAGATTCTTATATAATAGTAGCGTGAGATAAGAATCCAGGTTCTTATATAGTAGCATGAGATAAGAATCGAGATTCTTATATAGTAGCACGAGATAAGAATCCAGATTCTCATATAGTAGCATGAGATAAGAAACCAGATTCTTATGTAGTAGCTCGAGATAAGAACCCAAATTCTCATATAGTAGCATTCGATAACAATTCAGATTCTCATATAATAGCATGAGATAAGAATCCAGATTCTTATATATGTAGTAGCATGAGATGAGAATCCAAATTCTTATATAATAGTAGCATGAGATAAGAATCCAGATTCTTATATAGTAGCATGAGATAAGAATCCAGATTCTTATATAATAGTAGCGTGAGATAAGAATCCAGATTCTTATATAATAGTAGCGTGAGATAAGAATCCAGATTCTTACATAGTAGCATAAGATAAGAATCCAGATTCTTATATAGTATCATAAGATAAGAATTCAGATTCTTATATAGTACCATAAGATAAGAATCCGGATTCTAATATATAGTAGCATGAGATAAGAATCCAGATTCTAATATACAGTAGCATGAGATAAGAATCCAGATTCTAATATATAGCATTAGATAAGAACCCAGATTCTTATATAGTAGCATGAGATAACAATTTAAAGTCTTGTATAGTAGCATGAGATAAGAATCCACATTCTTGTATGGTAGCATGAGATAAGAATCCAGATTTTTATATAGTAGCATGAGATAACAATCCAGATTCTTATGTAGTAGTATTCGATAACAATCCAGATTCTTATATAGTAGCATGAGATAAGAATCCAGATTCTTATATAATAGTAGCATGAGATAAGAATCCAGATTCTTATATAGTAGCATAAGATAAGAATCCAGATTCTTATATAATAGTAGCATGAGATAAGAATCCAGATTCTTATATAGTAGCATGAGATAAGAATCCAGATTCTTATATATGTAGTAGCATGAGATAAGAATCCAGATTCTTATATATTAGCATGAGATAAGAATGAAGATTCTTATATAATAGTAGCGTGAGATAAGAATCCAGATTCTTATATAATAGTAGCATGAGATAAGAATCCAGATTCTTATATAGTAGCATGAGATAAGAATCCAGATTCTTATATATGTAGTAGCATGAGATAAGAATCCAGATTCTTATATAGTAGCATGAGATAAGAATCCAGATTCTTATATAATAGTAGCGTGAGATAAGAATCCAGATTCTTATATAATAGTAGCGTGAGATAAGAATCCAGATTCTTATATAATAGTAGCATGAGATAAGAATCCAGATTCTTATATAGTAGCATGAGATAAGAATCCAGGTTCTTATATAGTAGCATGAGATAAGAATCGAGATTCTTATATAGTAGCACGAGATAAGAATCCAGATTCTCATATAGTAGCATGAGATAAGAAACCAGATTCTTATGTAGTAGCTCGAGATAAGAACCCAAATTCTCATATAGTAGTATTCGATAACAATTCAGATTCTCATATAATAGCATGAGATAAGAATCCAGATTCTTATATATGTAGTAGCATGAGATGAGAATCCAAATTCTTATATAATAGTAGCATGAGATAAGAATCCAGATTCTTATATAGTAGCATGAGATAAGAATCCAGATTCTTATATAATAGTAGCGTGAGATAAGAATCCAGATTCTTATATAATAGTAGCGTGAGATAAGAATCCAGATTCTTATATAATAGTAGCGTGAGATAAGAATCCAGATTCTTATATAATAGTAGCGTGAGATAAGAATCCAGATTCTTATATAATAGTAGCGTGAGATAAGAATCCAGATTCTTACATAGTAGCACGAGATAAGAATCCAGATTCTTATATAGTACCATAAGATAAGAATCCGGATTCTAATATATAGTAGCATGAGATAAGAATCCGGATTCTAATATATAGTAGCATGAGATAAGAATCCAGATTCTAATATATAGTAGCATTAGATAAGAATCCAGATTCTTATATAGTAGCATGAGATAACAATTTAAAGTCTTGTATAGTAGCATGAGATAAGAATCCACATTCTTGTATGGTAGCATGAGATAAGAATCCAGATTTTTATATATAACAATTCAGATTCTTATATAGTAGTATTCGATAACAATCCAGATTCTTATATAGTAGCATTCGATAACAATCCAGATTCTTATATGGTAGCATGATATAAGAATCCAGATTCTTATGTATATAGTGTCATGAGATAACAATCCAGATTGTTATATATGTAGTAGCATGAGATAATAATCCACATTCTTATGTAGTAGTATTTGATAACAATCCAGATTCTTATATAGTAGCATTCGATAACAATCCAGATTCTTATATAGTAGCATTCGATAACAATCCAGATTCTTATATAGTAGCATTCGATAACAATCCAAATTCTTATATAGTAGCATTTGATAACAATCCGGATTCTTATATAGTAACATTCGATAACAATCCAGATTCTTATATAGTAGCATTCGATAACAATCGAGATTCTTATATAGTAGCATTCGATAACAATCCAGATTCTTATATAATAGCATACGATAACAAGTCAGATTCTTATATAGTAGCATACGATAACAAGTCAGATTCTTATATAGTAGCATACGATAACAATTAAGATTATTATATAGTAGCATACGATAATTCAGATTCTTATATAGTAGCATACGATAACAATTAAGATTCTTATGTAGTAGCATACGATAACAATTCAGATTCTTATACAGTAGCATAGGATAACAAGTCAGATTCTTATATAGTAGCATACGATAACAAGTCAGATTCTTATGTAGTAGCATGAGATAAGAATCCAGATTCTTATATATGTAGTAGCATGAGATAAGAATCCAGATTCTTATATAGTAGCATGAGATAAGAATCCAGATTCTTATATAATAGTAGCGTGAGATAAGAATCCAGATTCTTATATAATAGTAGCATGAGATAAGAATCCAGATTCTTATATAGTAGCATGAGATAAGAATCCAGATTCTTATATAATAGTAGCGTGAGATAAGAATCCAGATTCTTATATAATAGTAGCGTGAGATAAGAATCCAGATTCTTATATAGTAGCATGAGATAAGAATCCAGATTCTTATATATGTAGTAGCATGAGATAAGAATCCAGATTCTTATATAGTAGCATGAGATAAGAATCCAGATTCTTATATAGTAGCATCAGATAAGAATCCAAATTCTTATATAGTAGCATTAGAAAAGAATACATATTCTTATATAGTAGCATAAGATAAGAATCCAGATTCTTATGTAGTAGCATGAGATTCTTATATAGTAGAAGCATGAGATAAAAATCCAGATTCTTATATAGTGGTAGAATGAGATAAAAATCCAAATTCTTATATAGTAGTAGAATGAGATAACAATCCAAATTCTTATATAGTAGTAGCATGAGATAACAATATAGATTCTTATATAGTAGTAGCACGAGATAGATAACAACCTAGATTCTTATATAGTAGTAGCATGAGATAACAATCTAGATTCATAACAATCTAGATTCTTATGTCGTAGTAGCATGAGATAACCATCTAGATTATTATATCGTAGTAGCATGAGATAACAATCTAGATTCTTGTATAGTAGTAGCATGAGATAACAATCTAGATTCATAACAATCTAGATTCTTATGTCGAAGTAGCATGAGATAACCATCTAGATTCTTATATCGTAGCAGCATGAGATAACAATCTAGATTCTTATAAAGTAGTAACATGAGATAATAATCTAGATTCTTATATCGTAGTAACATGAGATAACAATCTAGATTCTTATATCGTATTAGCATGAGATAACAATCTAGATTCTTGTATAGTAGTAGCATGAGATAACAATCTAGATTCATAACAATCTAGATTCTTATGTCGAAGTAGCATGAGATAACCATCTAGATTCTTATATCGTAGCAGCATGAGATAACAATCTAGATTCTTATAAAGTAGTAACATTAGATAATAATCTAGATTCTTATATCGTAATAACATGAGATAACAATCTAGATTCTTATATCGTATTAGCATGAGATAACAATCTAGATTCTTATATCGTAGTAACATGAGATAACAATCTAGATTCTTATATCGTATTAGCATGAGATAACAATCTACATTCTTATATCGTAGTAACATGAGATAACAATCTAGATTCTTATATCGTATTAGCATGAGATAACAATCTAGATTCTTATATCGTATTAGCATGAGATAACAATCTAGATTCTTATATCGTATTAGCATGAGATAACAATCTAGATTCTTATATCGTAGTAGCATGAGGTAATAATCTAGATTCTTATATAGCAGTAGCGTGAGGTAATAATCTAGATTCTTATATAGCAGTAGCGTGAGATAACAATCTAGATTCTTAAATCGTAGTAGCATGAGGTAATAATCTAGATTCTTATATAGCAGTAGCGTGAGATAACAATCTAGATTCTTATATAGCAGTAGCGTGAGATAACAATCTAGATTCTTATATAGCAGTAGCGTGAGATAACAATCTAGATTCTTATATAGCAGTAGCGTGAGATAACAATCTAGATTCTTATATAGCAGTAGCATGAGATTACAATCTAGATTCTTAAATAGTAGTAGCTGAGATTACAATCTAGATTCTTAAATAGTAGTAGCATGAGATAACAATTCAGATACTTATATAATAGCTTGAGATAGGGATCAATATAGGTTCTTATCCCATGGTACTATCTACGAATCTGGATTGTTATCGAATCCTACTATATAAGAATCTGGATTGTTATCGAATTCTACTATATAAGAATCTGGATTGTTATCGAATCCTACTATATAAGAATCTGGATTGTTATCGAATCCTACTATATAAGAATCTGGATTGTTATCGAATCCTACTATATAAGAATCTGGATTGTTATCGAATCCTACTATATAAGAATCTGGATTGTTATCGAATCCTACTATATAAGAATCTGGATTGTTATCGAATCCTACTATATAAGAATCTGGATTGTTATCGAATCCTACTATATAAGAATCTGGATTGTTATCGAATCCTACTATATAAGAATCTGGATTGTTATCGAATCCTACTATATAAGAATCTGGATTGTTATCGAATCCTACTATATAAGAATCTGGATTGTTATCGAATCCTACTATATAAGAATCTGGATTGTTATCGAATCCTACTATATAAGAATCTGGATTGTTATCGAATCCTACTATATAAGAATCTGGATTGTTATCGAATCCTACTATATAAGAATCTGGATTGTTATCGAATCCTACTATATAAGAATCTGGATTGTTATCGAATCCTACTATATAAGAATCTGGATTGTTATCGAATCCTACTATATAAGAATCTGGATTGTTATCGAATCCTACTATATAAGAATCTGGATTGTTATCGAATCCTACTATATAAGAATCTGGATTGTTATCGAATCCTACTATATAAGAATCTGGATTGTTATCGAATCCTACTATATAAGAATCTGGATTGTTATCGAATCCTACTATATAAGAATCTGGATTGTTATCGAATCCTACTATATAAGAATCTGGATTGTTATCGAATCCTACTATATAAGAATCTGGATTGTTATCGAATCCTACTATATAAGAATCTGGATTGTTATCGAATCCTACTATATAAGAATCTGGATTGTTATCGAATCCTACTATATAAGAATCTGGATTGTTATCGAATCCTACTATATAAGAATCTGGATTGTTATCGAATCCTAATATATAAGAATCTGGATTTTTATCGAATCCTACTATATAAGAATCTGGATTTTTATCGAATCCTACTATATAAGAATCTGGATTGTTATCGAATCCTACTATATAAGAATCTGGATTTTTATCGAATCCTACTATATAAGAATCTGGATTGTTATCGAATCCTACTATATAAGAATCTGGATTGTTATCGAATCCTACTATATAAGAATCTGGATTGTTATCGAATCCTACTATATAAGAATCTGGATTGTTATCGAATCCTACTATATAAGAATCTGGATTGTTATCGAATCCTACTATATAAGAATCTGGATTGTTATCGAATCCTACTATATAAGAATCTGGATTGTTATCGAATCCTACTATATAAGAATCTGGATTGTTATCGAATTCTACTATATAAGAATCTGGATTGTTATCGAATTCTACTATATAAGAATCTGGATTGTTATCGAATTCTACTATATAAGAATCTGGATTGTTATCGAATTCTACTATATAAGAATCTGGATTGTTATCGAATTCTACTATATAAGAATCTGGATTGTTATCGAATTCTACTATATAAGAATCTGGATTGTTATCGAATTCTACTATATAAGAATCTGGATTGTTATCGAATTCTACTATATAAGAATCTGGATTGTTATCGAATCCTACTATATAAGAATCTGGATTGTTATCGAATCCTACTATATAAGAATCTGGATTGTTATCGAATCCTACTATATAAGAATCTGGATTGTTATCGAATCCTACTATATAAGAATCTGGATTGTTATCGAATCCTACTATATAAGAATCTGGATTGTTATCGAATCCTACTATATAAGAATCTGGATTGTTATCGAATCCTACTATATAAGAATCTGGATTGTTATCGAATCCTACTATATAAGAATCTGGATTGTTATCGAATCCTACTATATAAGAATCTGGATTGTTATCGAATCCTACTATATAAGAATCTGGATTGTTATCGAATCCTACTATATAAGAATCTGGATTGTTATCGAATCCTACTATATAAGAATCTGGATTGTTATCGAATCCTACTATATAAGAATCTGGATTGTTATCGAATCCTACTATATAAGAATCTGGATTGTTATCGAATCCTACTATATAAGAATCTGGATTGTTATCGAATCCTACTATATAAGAATCTGGATTGTTATCGAATCCTACTATATAAGAATCTGGATTGTTATCGAATCCTACTATATAAGAATCTGGATTGTTATCGAATCCTACTATATAAGAATCTGGATTGTTATCGAATCCTACTATATAAGAATCTGGATTGTTATCGAATCCTACTATATAAGAATCTGGATTGTTATCGAATCCTACTATATAAGAATCTGGATTGTTATCGAATCCTACTATATAAGAATCTGGATTGTTATCGAATCCTACTATATAAGAATCTGGATTGTTATCGAATCCTACTATATAAGAATCTGGATTGTTATCGAATCCTACTATATAAGAATCTGGATTGTTATCGAATCCTACTATATAAGAATCTGGATTGTTATCGAATCCTACTATATAAGAATCTGGATTGTTATCGAATCCTACTATATAAGAATCTGGATTGTTATCGAATCCTACTATATAAGAATCTGGATTGTTATCGAATCCTACTATATAAGAATCTGGATTGTTATCGAATCCTACTATATAAGAATCTGGATTCTTATCTCATGCCAATCTATTAAGGTTCCTATACATATATACTAGCATTAAACAACAGTCAAGAATACTATATAGAGTAGCATGAGATAAGAATCAAGATTTCAATATAGAGCAGAATGCTACTCAAGAATCCGATATAGAGTAGCATGAGATAATAATGAAGATTCCTATAAAGAGTAGCATGCGATAAGAATTAGGATTCCAATACAGAGTAGCATGCGATAGAAGTCTAGATTCATATGTAGATTAGCATGCCATTCTGTAAGGCATCTCGTGCAATTTTATAAGGATATTGATTGTTATTTCATGCAATTCTATAAGAATCTGAATTCTTATCTCATGCTACTCTATTCTATAAGGATATTTATGCTTATTTCATGCTACTCTATAAGAATCTTGACCTTTGTCTCATGCTACTCTATAAGAATCTGGATTGTTATCTCTTGCTATTTAATAAAAATCTGGATTCTTATCTCATGCTATTCATGCTACCCTATAAGAATCTGGACTCTTATCACATGCTACTCTACAGTATAAGAATCTGGATTCATATCTTATGCTGCTCTATTCTACAATAACCTGGATTCTTATCTCATGCTACTCCATTCTATGAGAATCTAAATTCTTATCTCATGCTACTCTATTATACAAGAATATGGATTCTTATCTCATGCTACTCCATTCTATAAGAATATGGATTCTTACCTCATGCTACTTCATTCTATAAGAATCAGGATTATTATCTCATGCTACTTCATTCTGTAAGAATTTGGATTCTTATCTCATGCTACTCTATTCTATAAAAATCTGAATTCTTATCTCATGCTACTCCATTCTATAAGAATCTGAATTCTTATCTCATGCTACTTCATTCTATAAGAATCAGGATTCTTATCCCATGCTATTCAGTAAGAACCTGGATTCTTATCTCATGCTATTCATACTACCCTATAAGAATATGGACTCTTATCACATGCTACTCTATAGTATAAGAATCTGGATTCATATCTTATGCTGCTCTATTCTACAATAACCTGGATTCTTGTCTCAGGCTCCATTCTATGAGAATCTAAATAATATATAAGGAGCTGAATTCTTATCTCCATAAGGATATGGATTCTTATCTCTTGCTACTCCATTCTATAAGAATATGGATTCTTATCTCATGCCACTTCATTCTATAAGAATCAGGATTCTTATCTCATGCTACTCCATTCTATAAGAATCCGAATTCTTATATCATGCTAGTCTATTCCATAAGGAGCTGAATTCTTATCTCATGCTACTCTATTCTATAAGAATATGGATTCTTGTGTCATGCTACTATATTCTATAAGAATATTTATCCTTATTTCATGCTACTCTATAAGAATATTGACCCTTATCTCATGCTACTGTATACGAATGCTATTCGATATACGATATGCTATTCAATAAGAATCTAGATACTTATCTCATGCTATTCAATAAGAACCTGGATTCTTATCTTATGCTATTCAATAAGAATCTGGATTCTTACCTCATGCTATTCTATAAGAATGTTTATTCTTATCTCATGCTACTCTACAAGAATCCGGATTCTTGTCTAATACTACTCTACAAGAAACTGAATTCTTATCTTTACTACTCTACAAGAATCTAGATTCTTATCTCATATAACTCTGTAAGAAACAGAATTCTAATCCCATGCTACTCTATAAGAATCTGTATTCTCTTCTCATGGTAATCTATATGAATGTTGATTCTTATCTCATACTATTCTATAAGAATCTTGATTCCTATCTCATGCTTTCTAAAAGAACCGCTATTCTAATCTCATGCTATACTGTTAGAATCCTGATTCTAATTTTTTTAAGAATTTTTTATCTCATATTAGTTACACAAGGTTATTATATCCGTTATTTTATATGTATTCGAATTTGTATATCATGTTATTGTACAATAATAATATGCTATATTGTAGGAAATTTATGGTATTGTAAATAAGTGTAATAATTCTTGGAGCCGTAACTCATTTTCTTCTATTAAAACTTGTATTTATTTCTCAGACTGAAGAAATGTTGTGATTCTAATATGGTTGTGCTATTTAAACTATGTATAGTATTACTACTACTAGCTCTCGTCTCATCCTATATGATTATATTGTATTAAAGCTATTTCATGTTATTTTATAAAGTCAATTTCAAAATTAAACCAAATTTTCCACAGTAGTGTCTCAATAGCACTTCTGTTCAATATAGGAAATCGTTTTGTGTCATTATCAATATAACACAAGTAAGTATTGGTGTAAATAAAGTATCATGTAATGAAATTTCCAATAATTGTCATAAATTTATGACTTTTCGAGTACAAGATGTGTTAAAACATGCACTCAATGCACACTCCCTACTTTCATTTGCTGCTTAATGAAGTATCATTCGCATGACACTCTTCATGCATTGATGATGATCATAATAACGATGACTATGATGATGGCGATGATGGTAATGATGATGACACTCACATAAATTAAAATCCTTTTCTATACGACTACACTAGGCACAGCAACAAAATTTTCTCGCATCATTGTCATGTGTCACAATGAGAGCGATGTATGTGTGCTGTTTGAATAAATGAGAGAATCATAGAGAGAGAGAGAGATAGAGAGTATAAGTGTAACACACTTGACTGCAGTTACAAGTGATTTAAAATTGTCAAGAGTGTCACATAATAATAACGAAGTGCTTATGAACACAAAAAAAAGTTACAACAACTAAAATCGTCATTGACAACATCATCGTGCTTATAATTAATATTCTCTCTCTTCCTCTCCCTCCCTCACACTTTTATATTTTTCTATGGGAATATGTGACACCACAGTTGAAGTGTTTTTGTTTTACAGAGAGGGCGTCAAGACAATGAGTAAAAATGAATGGAGCAGTTTTTATGAGTATCATTACTACTCCTGCTTAGCGCGGCCATTCTCTTTGAACAAAAAACAAAAAAAAACGGTTTCATATTACAGGATACTTGTTGTTGTTCCTATTTTTTTCTGTGTTTCTTTAGTTCATTAAGTGCATTGGGTTTAGAGTAGTAGCAACACTGGCATTAAAATGTACGCTGGAGTATGTGTTTTATAGTCACAAGTATCGATAAGTATCGGTTGTTGAATTTTTGTGCTTTTTTCTCCGCTTTTCTGCTGACGCTAGTGTTTTTTATTGTAATTTAAGTGTCACACCTAAAATTAATATGAGTATAGTTATGTCAAGTACCTTGTGACTGTCAGCCATTGTTTCTATGGGGAGGTCATAGAAACTCCTTGTACTCCTGTTTTACTCTATTTAAACTCATGGGAGATTTAAATAAAAAAGGACAAAAAACACAGTGCATGTATGTAAGTCTAGTGTGTGTTTAGACAACATAAATCATTGTTATATGACTCCCGTTTAGTTGTCAGAATTTAGTACTTTATTGTGGTAAAAAAAAATTTTTTTTGTTTTAAATTAATGGCAATAGAATTCAGGGCGGAATAGGAGAGAGAGAGCAGGATGTGAAATTTATAACACACTTTGAAAGCATAAATTCAGAGAATTAGAGGCAGAAATTTCATATTTTATGGGAACTAAAGTTCATACTATTTTGTGAAAATTTAGATTTTTATGTAAAAATAGTAATTCTTTAGGCGCACTATGATATAATATACGAATCCTGATCCTAATTCTTCTATTCTTATGAAAATTTTATTTAGTTTTTTTGCTATTATGTTATCTGCATATTTAATGCTATTCTATACATATGTATATATTTAAGTCGATCATAAAATGGAGAGGATGTATCTTATAAGAACTCGATAAATATATCATGAGCTTCTTCGGATTTCTGGTTTTGTAGTGCAATAGTTATATAAGTATTTTAAACTCATGCTATTTTGTAAAATTCATTGATAAAAATATTTTTTATATATATATCTCATGCTAATGTGTAAAAGTTCTATATAATCGCGATTTTTACTTAAACTACAATAATCTATTCTTATCGCAAAATATTCTATAAATAAAATGATTCCTCTATAAGTATTTGAATCCTTATCTCTTGCTATTCTGTAAACATTCACATACTATTCCATGGAACTTCTTATTTCATTATTCGAACACTTATCCCATGCTATTTTATCTCATTCTATTCTCCAAGAATTGTTATTTCATATGATTTTATAAAAATATTTATCTCATGATATTCTATAAATATTCCTACATCATGCTATTCTAAGCAATGTGGGTTTTTGTAATTTATAAGTATTTTTATCTCATGATACTCTAAAAGAATTCTCTTCTCATGCTATTCTATAGGAATTTTTATCTCATGCTATTTGGTACAAATGTTTATCTCATGTTACTCTATGGGAATTCTTAGCTTAATCTTAAGTCGTTCTATAAAAATTTTATACTATGATATCCTATAAGAAATCTCTCACTATTCTATTATGCGGAACTTCTTATCTCATGCTGTTCCATAAGAATTTTCAGATCAAGCTTTTATATAAGTAAGCTATTATATAAATATCCTTATCTCATATCATATCTCATGATATCCTTATGCTATTCTATAAGAAGATTGAGAAATCAGAATCGAATTCTTATAGAAAGCATGCTAATGAATGTGGAATCTTGTATTCTATAAGTATTCTTATCTCAATAAGAATCTCATGTTACTTTATAAGCATCTTATCTTATGCAACGCTATAAGTATTCTTACTATATGCAACTCTATCAGAATCTTATTTCATTCTACTATATAAGAATCTAATCTGATGCATATATGAATGTTATCTCATGTCACTCTACAAGAATATTATCTCATGCTACTCTTTAAAAATCTTATCTCATGCTACTCTATAAAATCTTATCTCCATCTATCCTATCTGAATGTCGATCTCATCCATTATTGTAAAGAATATCACAAAATTAGAATATTGATCAGTAAGAATCTTGTTATTCCAAAAATTCTGTAAGTATTTTTATAAGTATTCTTATCTCAATAAGAATCTCATGCTACTTTATAAGTATTTTATCTTATGCAACGCTATAAGTATTCTTACTACATGCAACTCTATAATAATCTTATTTCATTCTACTCTATAAGAATCAAATCTGATGCTACTCTATATGAATATTATCTCATGCTACTCCATAAGAATCTTATCTCATGCTACTCTATAAGAATCTAATTTGACGCTACTCTATATGTGTGTTATCTCATGCCATTCTACAAGAATATTATCTCATGCTACTTTGTAAAAATCTTATCTCATGTTATTTTATAAGAATCTTATCTCATACTTCTCTATAAGAATCTGATCTCATGCTACTCTATAAGAATCTAATCTAATGCTACTCTATATGAATGTTATCTCATGCTACTCTATAAGAATCTTATCTTATGCTACTTATCTCATTCATTATTGCAAAGAATAGCATAAAATTAGAATAATGATCCGTCAGAATCTTGTTATTTCAAAAGAAACTTGATTTTTATCTCATGCTATATTATAAGAATCCTGATCTTATTTTCTACTACTGTATATATAAATTATTAGAAAATATGAATAAGAAATAAAGGATTTAAGTACTTACATCACTCATATCGCCGACATCTAAATTTTTACTATCTACCATACTGCCATTTGAGTCAGCCGGTCCGAGTGAACTCGGATGGCCGGCACTCACTGGCGTCCACGGTGAGGTTATAGTTCCAGGGCCGACTATACCGTCTGTAAAAGAAAAAAGAAAAGGAAAAAAATATTAATTTGAATTTAATGGCGTTTAAAAGAACAAATTTTCTGAGAAGCAATAAAATTAAGGTGTTTTAAAAATGGCAAAAGAAGGAATTCGTGGAAGTTATTAACATTTAACATATACGGACGCATAAAATAAAACACGAAAATTAAAAAAAAAAAAAGAAATAATAATTATGGCACCAAATAAAGAGCGACATTTGCGAAAAATTAAATGAATTTTCAACACTTTGTTTTATAATTCAACAGGGGAATTCAAGTATAGAAGTGAAATCGTTCCGTATTCTTTTCCCTTCTTTGGTACTAAGAAAACTTTGTTTTTGTTGTGTGCAGTGAATAGCCCATGTTTTCTTGTACAACTTGTAAAAGAGTACTAGAAACAAATAATAACGAATTACAAGTGACAGGAACTGCAGTATTCAACACCATTAAGTCTACATTAACAGGGTAAATGTATGAGAATACATTTGAGAAATGACAAGTCATACGAATGGTAATTGTAAAGCTCTATTCGAAATACCCTTTAAACACCATTTAAACAAATGCAGTTCTGGGCCATAAACATTTTCAAAATGTATTACATTAAGACCGAAAGAAAAAAAATTGAGTGAAAATAACAACAACAGCAAAAAACGAAGCCAGCAATTATTGGCTGCATCATCATCATCATCAGAATACAATTTTTTGTTTGCGGTTTTCATGCTGGCGTGTCAAATGAAAATTTCGAAAAAAAAAAATAAAAAACGAATCAAAAAAAGTAGAAATAGAAATAGGAATCTATGGAATACATAGTATTTATGTTGTATGCATGTTTGGTTTACGAAAGTGTTTTTTGACACTTGGTTTTCAACATGTTTCAAATGCACCACTCAGACACATACACATAGAGATTGCAAGCGAATGTATGCGAAGAATATGAATACAAACAATCTCCATTCATTTTAAACCAAAAAATAAACGTCCTCTTCAATGCCCGTTCATAAAATGGTTTAAAATTTGTGCAATTGCAACAACAACTACAACAATTAACAGACATTCAACAAAAAAAAACGCGATCAAATTGCAACTAATTTTAACCGCATAAACAATTTTTTGTTGCCGAGATTACAACATTTATCACACACTACACTCCCATGAAAACAGAGACATTTGCCAAACATTAGCCATGTCAACATATTTACAGACAGACAGACGGCAACCTATACAAGCTAACCTAACCTCTGATGGATGAGTGGATATAAGTTTTGACTGGCAATAACTGGCTTGTTTATGTGTCAGCGTCGTTTACATTTAATTTTGAAACCAATAAAAATATATTAAAACATGGTTATGGCCTCTTCTAATTTGAGTTTTTTTAAACTTAAATTTTTCATTAAAAACTTTGTTTTTTTTTGTTAAATTAATATTAAAATCTAATCGAGGTGAAACAATGCACAATACGCTTACTCGTGTAATATTTATTAACGAATATTTGAAATTTTTGCTTTGAAATACAATTTTATTAGAAAATATATTGAATGTATGATAAAACAGAAAAAGTTTTTTTTTTCAGCGAATCATTTTGTTTTTTGTCAATTAAATTTTGTGGTTTTTGTGGAAATAATTTTAAATTGAGATTTAATTATGAAGCAAAATTGAAAAAAAAATTTAGAAAAAAAAAAATTAAAATTAATTTATAAGCGAATACGATATTAAAAACAATTTCAGATTTTAAATTTAAATTATATTTTAAATGTGGTATTAGAAAATAGGTTACGATGACAAAGGCATTAAAGGCGACAAAATTGAAGGAATCGAATAATTTAACTCCACTAAAGTGCAAATCACAATGCATGGGGCAAATCCAGCTAAAATTGAGCTGGCTCTGCTCACTATGAGCTAACTGGTGGGTCTATAAGGTAAGTGTAAAAATCTGATTCTGTCATGGGTGTCAAACAACCAAACAAGCATGTGTATACCATTCTAGAACTGCAGAAGAGCAATAAAGACGGTGGTTCCATCCACATTTTCATATGGAAAGTTAGTATAGTAACCAACTCTTGAGAAGGCTGGAAATCAGAGTATATCAAACGAATATATAAGAGACTAATATGGTGTTCAGATATTCACCATTATTGCGTAAATCGCAATAAACGCCATTATTGAGCTCAATATTTCATATAAAATTTCAATTAATTATTTCGCAATAAATACGCAAATTGTTATAATATTGAGTAAAACTTAAAATGCAGCACTATCATAAGTATGTATGTTCAGTTCATATTACAATTATCCGAACACTTTCTGTTGATATTTGACAACACAAATGCCAACAACGACAAAAAAAAACAACAAAAAATAAAAACAATGTTGTTGAAACAGCCAGCTGTTTTGTTTGCTAGCTATCAAATGAATATTGAATAAGCAACTGAACTGCATATATTGTTATGCCTGAACACTTAAAGTATTGTACTCAATAAACCGAATATTGACTCAATAAAGCTGCATATCTGAACATAGTATAAGAGTAGAAGTCTCCTAGACATTATTTTGCTATTCCTTATGCAGACTTTACTCATTCATAAAGGAAAGATGGAGCATTTAATCAATCGCCAGGAGGACCAGACAAATCTATGTTGCTGTAGATGATAGGACGAGGGCACGATCTGCCTTAAATCTACACAGAATCATCTCAGATACTGGTCCCTGAACAAATACATTGAAAGGCAGAAAATAACTTATAAAGAGACTTCTGTAAGAATAGTATTTCACATTGTCCAGAATATGCAGGCTTTAGACAAAAATTTCATCTCAGAAAATTACTTATATAGGGACTTCTTCAAATGCTGTAAGAAGGAGGAGGTCACTGAATAGTATTTCACATTGTCCAGCATATGGGGACTTTAGACGAAAATTTTATGGGAGCTCAGAGGCTGATTTGGATGAAGTTATTAAATTCTTAATACGACTGAGTATGGTCAGTCAAGAATTGTTGGAGTAGGGTAAATTAGTGTTCAATTAGGAAAGGTTCCGAATCACTACAGCAAACAAATGTATCACAAAGCATTGCTTCTAGGCGGCAGTAGATGCGTTGTATTGAAACCGCGTTCTGAGAGTACCGCGTTATAGGAGGGTTGACTGTATTTGTTAAAACAAAAAGATATGGGAGATACCTTGGAATAGCCCTTATACTCCTTTAAGATGTGAAAGGTAAAAGAAACAAATTATACGAATCAAACAGATGTTGAGTATTCCCGCCAACCATTATTCGTTTAAGTTTACACAAGTTGTTCATATAAATAATTGGGAAATTCATACAACTTTGTATCGTGTATGTTGTATTGAATACATTTGCTTGTTTGTGAAACCAACACAACTTTTTAAAAACATACGAGAACATATACACTTTTTTTTCATTCACAAAATTTGATAGCACGAAACCAATACAACTTTTAAAAACATATGGAAAAAATGTGTATAAGTGTATCGGATTTTTATACGAAAATTATCAACAACAATCATACTCTGTTGTATGTTCTTCCAACAATACAATGAATACAACGATACAACGGCTTGTGTGAATTGACCAAATGTTTTAATGTTTACTATTGTCGTAAGAATCTGTTGCGGAAACTCTTTTTTTTTTTAATCAAAATTTAAGAAAATTTTTATTTGTAAAACAACAACAACACCAACAACAAAGACACTTAACTGTTAACGACTCTTATGAAAAAAAATTTAAAAAAAAAACGTTGATAGAATTTTTAATAAAAAAAAATTCAAAAACTTTGTAAGAAGAATTAAAATTAAAATTTAAAAAAACTCACAATGTTGTTGTTATTGTTGTAGGTATATATTATTATTATTTTGCTGATGCGACAGAACAAAAGAATTTCAAAAATTTACGTTTTGAAAAATTCAAATATTATTGTATTCAAAACCCCAAAAACAAAACCAAAAACAAGCACGTATATAAATTCAAATAAAAAAAAAATAAAAAACAACAACAAAAGCAACAATTTAAATGTTTATAAACAATAATATGCATGAAAGAAAAAAGAAACAAAAAAAGAACACAAAACAAATAAATTAAAAATTTTATGGAAATAATTAAATATTGAAGAAGAAGAAGAAAACCATTTAATTTTTTTGTTTGGAAAGGGGGTGTGAAGAAATGAATGTTTTTTTCTCTCGCTTATGAAAAAAAAAATATTTAAATTGTTTATGGTTATTAAATAAGATTTTTAATTAAATCCGAAAAATAATAGACATCGTGTGCATATGTTTAAAGCATTAAATTAAAAAAGTATTTGAAAGAAAAAAAAATTTTTTTTTAAAGACTGAACATTTCAAAGCCATTGCACTTCCCTACTGGGAATTGAACCCGTATCCTCTAAACAGCGTTATTGGATCTAGGTCAAAAGAATAACTGGGAGTATAACTAAGAAATTTAAGCTACCAAGCAGAACGTTTGGTGTAAAGTTTTGCCTAAGAATACATACTCAGGCTATTTTGAAGCATGTGGGAGTGTCGGCACTGGTACGGGGATGTGATTCCAGTGTCAAAATAGGGTATATTAATTACATAGACAGTGTCGGTAGCCGATAGCATTGCTCATGATCTAGGTCTACGGTCGATTTGATCCTTGGGGGTTGACACGGAATTTGCTCCTGGAAATAATTCTCTAGTTCTCGATTGCGAGCTTGTAAAGGTCCAAAGGCTATTTTCAAGCGTGTAGGAGTGTCGGTATTGGTATGAGGACGACATTCCAGTGCCGAAGTAGGCACTGGATAGTTAAATGGGTCTATTCTGTTGGGCGTTTTAAAACAAAATGTGAAGAACCAAAGTGCCGATAAGTTAAATATATTGGATGCATTTGCTTCTACCAGGACAACGATCTAAAGTATGTACATATATTTCACACATTGCGAAGCTGTGGCCTCTTCATAATTGTTCAAAACCACTCCAAATGCCGGCACAGACCCTTGATTTCAACATAATGGAGCATGTTTGGGAAAAAACTTGCCCGTAAAACCTATAAACCCAGTATCAGCACAGTGAAACTGGAAATTAAGCAGTGAATTAGGCGAGAATGAAACAACATAACCCCGAAATTTTACGTCAATCTCGTGTAGTCCATGCCTCTACCTTTGGAAGCAATAATAAAATCAAAAGGTTTTGGTTGCAAGTGTTTTATGAATCCGTATCAAATTTCGTATCATTCAAGTCCAGAAGAACTTCATAAAAAGCTATTTAACCGACAAAGGTCATGACCTGATTGAAAACAATACTTGTTAGGGATGATGTAATTTTTTCTGCAAATCTCTCACCACCAGACTGCGATCAAGTCCGTTACAAATGCCTTTTCGACATCCTTCCTCGTCTATGAATACTGAAGATTTCTCAGAGAAATTTCGAGTTATTTAAAGGTAACTCTTATATGACCTCCTGGACATACTTACAGTCAAAGAAAAAAGTCTACAAACACCACTGTACGTATATTTATTTATATATTTTCCCAACGATTTCTACGTTATATTTTTTTTTTTTAAATTCGCTTCTTTTTCAAACGCTCTGAATTGTAAACGCGTTTCACAATGCTCGAACATATTTTTCAATTTGGAAAAATCCAGCAGGAAACAAGTCTACATGCACTTGTGGTGGTGTATGTACACTTTTTTCTTTGACTGTATTTTGTTAGGATTTGCTTTGCTGACTTTGACTAGTTCGGTTAAGGTATGTACAGAGCTCAACTAAAACTAAACTGTTCTCCGAATTGATACGAATTTATTCCCTTGTATTGCATTGCCGGCCATCTATGCATTATAGCGTTTTTTATTGTCCATCGCTCTAATGAAAAACATAGCGATCGGCTTTGCGTTACCTCGAATAATTTGTACAAGAGCTATGGATCTGAGAAGGTGGAGAGGATATCTTTCGCTTCATATATCGGCGTCTGTCTAAGGCTAAGAAGAGGGGGAGATTCCTGCCTTATCTTTTTCAGTCATCTATAAAGGAATTCTGCAAAATTAAGATACCTACTGTGTAGGATGACATTGGGCCTTATCTGTGCCCTATGTGGGATTTTACCTTTCAATCATTCTGAAAGGCATAACTAAATATTAGCTTTGGCAGTGAATTGTACAAAGGACAAAAAAAAATTTTGAATTCGAAGATCAATCTTTTGATTTAAAAAAAAAATTCTTTAAAAGGGAAGTGGAAATGAAATCTGAAAATAATCATATGCTGATATACGAGTGTAATAATGATGATTTCAATGTTAAATCATGATATTAATGCTTGAATGACAAGGGAAAGAATCTATTCTTTAGTGTTTGCACTTTAAATTCGATGGATGCCAATTGTATGCCAAATGCTTAAATGAAGGGTGTTTTAGCACTTGAGTTTCTTAATTTTTTTTATTTAAAATTTCATTTCATTTTATTCCACTCTATTCAATCATTGTTCCAGTTTTTTTTAGATTTTTTTTAATAAAAATTAAATTATGCTCTTCGAGCGTAAAGAACATTTATAGACACAGACATGTGACCTTTTTTTCTATCAAGCTCTGCTATCCTTTGTAGCACAACAATACACATCACATTTGTGTTAAAGATTTTTGAAAAAACGAAATTAAAATTAATTTCTGTTTTCATTTTCGGTTTTGTTACAGAATTATTTGAAAGTCAATGTTTGTAAAGAGAGACAATAAAAATCTATCCTGGATGATAAGAATCATATTCTTTAAATTTAAATTCATTTGTATGGAAATAGAAAGAGAAAATTAAATAAAAATTAATTAAAAAAGCAAATAATCGGTCATTTAAGCATTATAGCACGTTCACATATAAGAAGGTTATGGTTATCTAAAATTAACCTTGGAGATAACCTTGTGGCGTTCACATATGACAAATATAACCTAAACATATGCGAGAATGAGAGAAATTGACAGCTGTATGCATTTGTAATGTATTGTATGTATGTATCTTCTCCATAGCAAATGTTTTTTTTCTATTGCTGTCAAATTTTAGTCAATATAGTATTCACAATAGATATAAAGCGTTGCATTTCTGAGTTTTTATTGAATACTTTTCAATGCAACAATGCGTATTTTACTAGGTTATGAGGTAACCTACAGCTGAACTTGGTTATCTTTTCATACAAATTGTATGGCTAACCTTATACATTTGTAGCTTGGTTACGACATAACCTCGATAACCACGATAACCTAGCTAACCTGCTTATATGTGAACATGGTATTACAGTCTACTCTTCAAAATACTTGGTTTTCAGTAAGACGAACGAAGGGGGGAACTGATCAAAAAGTAAGCTGCCAAAACGAGTAAAAAAAAATTAAAAATCACATCAGTTCAGGAAGCAATTAATATTTAATTTCCTAATACAAAACCGTTAAAAATTCGATCACAATTTAATCTTCGAAAGTTACATACATACTTGGTCATTACAAACCTCAGTCAGGATTACGACCTAGCTTCTCAGATCACTTATGTTGTGTGTGTTAACTAATGGCGGGACCTTAAGTTTAAAGTCGACTTCGATCAACAGATTTCTGAGAGATTTTCTCATGCCAATTTTATTTACTCTCAGAGTTTTTCCCAGAAATCTGTTGCAAGGCAGTCGCCGAATATCTGACCCGGGATTTGAACCGTGGCCTCAGGTCTAATCAGCCAATACACTACCGACTAGACTACGGCGACTAACTTCTAAAGTTCCAATTAAAAAAACGCTTCATTCTTAACGTTGGCGTATTAAAAGATGACAACATTTGGAGGACAAACCGCAGAAAATATTGCGAATTAACAGATCTAATCACGAGCACCGAAATCTTCAAATATAATAAGGCTTATGCACGAAGCCATGCTCTTTGACTCAGATCGTATGAATTTGGTGACCAATTTTACAGTAAAACGTGAAATTATTCTCTCTGGAAACTAACCATGCAATTACACCAAAATCGATCGCTTTCAATAGTTGATGACACCGTCTTGTAAAAAAAAATTTTCCAATGCAGGTCAAAAAAAAAGATCAGTTGCCCTTTTAAAACTCATCAAATTGCTGTTTTCAACCTTATTGCGCTTTACAGCAGTAAGACTGTTCGGCAGAAATTAAAACAAATGATAGCGTGCATGTAGAAGGTCCAGGTAATATGGTGGAAATATCAGGCCTTCTTAACCAAACTCTCTTAATTTCTAATGGATCATCAAGCATGACTGATGGTTATTACAGGCCGTTTCGATTAGGTTGCTTGCATAAATTATATTAATTATTCTAATTATTGACAGCAGAGATTGGAACCAATAGTTCATTTCTGTTCGTAAAAAATAATTCTTACTAATCGATCCTAACACACAGCATCTCCGTATAAGTCCTCGCTTTGCAACCGTCTGCAAAGCTTATGTTCGAAGTACAATGACCGCCACAAACTTAGCTGCAGCAGTTGATACTATAAAAGTAATTTTCGACCACTTTTTCGCACATTGCAGACTATATGTTACCAAACTCGACGTCTGTTGGTTTTTTAATTTGGGTAGGCACCTAGACATGTTTGACAAGCCCCACAAAAAAGTCTAGCGATATCAAATCACATGATTTAGATGGTCAGTTGACGTCCCCATTACAAGAAATTATGCTTTCTGGACACTTCTGGTGCAATAAAATCAAAGTTTGTCATTTTCTGTAGCACGTGGTGTAGTCTTATTGAATCATAACACCGTCCAGTTTGTAATCTTCAATTGCAGACCAAAACAAAAAGTCTGTTAATGGGCCGTTACAACCCTTTAGTTCTTCTCACACCACCCATTTTGTGTGTGCTAATTCTATCCATGAGGGGCAACTCCAAACGACCGATTTGGGAAGCGTGTTATGACAATTTAATTTATTTTCAGAATTTTTTTCCACAAAACTGCTGAGAGGAAGTCGTCGAAAGATTTTAAGCTGGGGATTGACCTACGGACTCTCGTTTAGTAAGCACACACTACTTACTAGAATACGACGTCTTTAACCGTAACTACAGAGTGAGAAATGGGCTTCTTCGCTGAAGAAAAATTTATGCGAAATATCAGCATTGAAAGTCTATTGATTTAGCGACCAATCGACATATATATGTATGTTGTGTTATGAACCTTTAACCGAATTTATGAGTGTCGTGAGTTCAGCCTTATGGACAGATCGTAGTGCAAAATACACCATAATGAGTCCAAATACTGAGAACGCCATGAAGTCGATAAATTCATATTATCCGTCAGACTTTCTCTAATAGAAGCGATATCGGAGCAGCGGACATATGTGTTACGATAATGCCTAGGCCCCATAATGTTTATAATACATCTACTGTTTATTTAAACTTCTTTATAATTTTGCCAGTTCCTGTTTTCACTATACGTCGATTATGACAGCCATCATCATTGAATCACCCATTTTATTGACAGTGTTGTAACTCATTTTACACATAATTTCACGAGAATATTTACACTTTAGACGAAAGATATCTAACAGATGGCAGCCTTGCCGGAGAGACGATTAGTAAACCACTTAATGGATAACCCAATATTTATTTTTAACTTTTTTTTTTTTATTTATTTTGTTTCGCCTAAAAAAACTTGAAAATTATTTCGAATTTTTGTAATTCAAACGTTCCCATAAAAACAAAGCCCTTATGAAACGTGACAATATTCAAAATAATAGTAAAAAAAAGTACCATAGAAAAGTACTTTTTTTTAAAGGGCATAAAGAAACGAAGAAATTCTTAAAAAAAATTGATTAAAGTTTTGCTTATAACAACAACAACAACAACAGCTATACTCAACGAGTTCGTATTATTGTCGGCAAGTGTGTGACAATGATGTATGACTTGATGGATGATTAGTTGGGAGGGGGAAGAAATTATTAAAATTTTAAAGAAAAATAATCGAAAAAGAAAAACACAAAACAATGTAGAAAAACCCAAATTGAATGAAATGTTAAGAGGGGAAAAAAAAGAGTTTCCTCCCCCCCACATGGTAGGAATGAAATAAAAATTTTAAATTTCTGGTTTTTTTCTCATTTTCTTGTTGAGTTTTCTTGTTGAGGAATAAAGAAACAGCAGGCCAAACAATACCACAATAGTTCAAGTCCTCCTCTCTAACCACCAATACGATGGTCGGTCTGTATGCCTGCCTGCCTGCCTGCCTTGTCTAATGAATAAATTATTTTTGTTTTCATCCACTACTGACTTGACTGACAGAGTGCCTTAGCGTTTATATTTAAAATTCTTTGCTTTACTTTACTTTAAAACAAAAAGCAAAGCAAAACAAAACAAAACTAAAAAACAAATATTCATATGGTCTCCTCATTTGGTTGGCAGAGTTTTAGTTTAAAGAATTATGGCTCTGGTCAGTTACAAATTTTATGTTTTTCTTCCTTATTTTTATTGCTACAAACTTGGGCGCCACAATTTTTTTTTTTGTTTTTGTTTTTTATTTTTGCTCTCTTCAATTTTATGGTCTGAATTGTTGTTGTAGAATTTATTTAAAACCAACAAACATCATAGAAATAGTGGAGAAATAAAAATAGAATTGCAAAATAGTTTAAAATTCGAAATTAATTTCATATTCAAGTGGTCACTTTGACCGCCACACTATTAAAACATAATGTAGGCGTTAGGGCGACAAAACAAAATTAGAATTCAAATACTAAACTACGCAGGTAAGACTAAAATAAACAATACTTGTAACATTGCAATGTTTTAAACGTTTTATAAAATCGTTTAAAAAAATGCTTTAACACGTTGACTGACAACTACAAGATAACTCGTAGATTACTTTCCCTCCTTCTAGGGTGCCAACTAGGAGTTATCTCGTACTCACTAAACCTGCCATTTTTGTGTAGCTACAAATAAAATCGTATTATATCAGTGCTAGTATCGATAAATGGCTTCTGGGAAAAGAACAAAAAGTCAATGTTGGCTTGCATGGCCAATTTTCTGAAAATTGCCGCGGCAGTTAACGTGTTAAAAGACTAGACTAGACTCAGTACTATTTGACTTCACGACAAAGATAATTCTTAGGAATGCAACAAAAACGTCCTATTGCTAAAGCAGATTGTTAACCGGTGATACAAATGGATGGGGGATCTTCCTCTACTGACATACATACATAAAACGTCATTACAATCCTTCATTGAGGATTACTACCTAGCTTCTCACACGACTTATGTTGTGTGTTAATTTTATACATGATTGGCGGGATCTAAAGATTAAAATCGACTCGGAACGACATATTTTTGTGAAACTTTTTCACAACAATGCTATTTACTGTCTGAGTTTTTGACAGAATTCTGCTGAGAGGCAGTCGCCGAAGAAATATTTTTTTATGTTTCGTTTTGTTGGAGATATCTGACCTCTGGTTTCAACCGAAGACTCACGTCTAATACGCCTATTAGACTATGGCGACTTCTTCTACTGAGCAAACAGGAAAAAGATCTTGGTCAAGCACAACCATCTTAGCTAGTAGACATTTGTTGCGACTCCCTTAATCGACTGTCGCAGCAATTTTGTGTCAATCTCATATGACTTCCAGATCACATGGACAGTAGCGGGTAATTGTGGAGTTGATGATCTCACTAAGGCAGATACTCTTCTCCCGGATGCCACTTTATACATATCAGTATAGACATTTGATGCACGCTGACGTATACTGTGGGGCTGGGCTGAGGAAATATCCTGGCCTCAATTCAATAGAATGCATACCAATAAACTTTTAAAATTTGTTTGATTGGAAATCTCTGTCTCTTTATTTCTTACCCACGAATCAATGGTTAGGTATGTAGAGAGACTTTGTCTACTTGCGTATGACTATTGCAAAGTTTGCACATCAATCGAAGGGGAAACTAATGTACTTTATTTGTTAACTGCCGTTTCTGGCTCTATGCGGACTTCTCTTATCTGGCTCACTCAATAGTCCAACGGCGATAATATTAATTAACATAAAATTGACAACTGAGTGTATTAAATTAAACCTTCTCTCTCTCCTGCCATACAAATTGGAGTAAACTGACTCAAGCAGCGGCCAAGTTAGTAATGATGGTTATTTCTTGTGGTACGTTTCATAGGATTTCAATATATCTGAAGAAGGCAATCTGTCACAATGACAAGCTGCATACAACGATAGCAACTCGCCTGGGGCTGCTGACGCTTGATTGGTAATTTCTTATACCTATACCGTCTAGGGTAGGCCAACTGTACTGCCTATAGCGAATAATTCCGTTGTTAAGAACTTTGCCTCAATGAAAACTTATGAAAATCGATTCATCAGTTACTTTCCCACTAGAACCCTCGGTTCTATGGCTTAGGGAGTATAATGGCAACATTTTATTCGGGAAACTCGTGTCAATTTCAGATGAAAAGCCGCTGGTAGAAACCCTAACTCAGACATTTCGAACAAAATAAAAAATGAAAAAAAAATTTCTTTCGGCGACTTCCTCCCAGTACTCTGAGAATAAATAAAATTTCAATGAAAAAAAACCCTCAAAAAATCAATCGTTCGGAGACGAATTTAATCAGCAGGCCCTGCCGCCTCACAGGTCAGGTTAGGTTAGGTCGGAGTGGTAACTCTGATATCACAAAACTCACTTGAGCGCGCATAGCGGCCCGTTGTGATGCCACGGATGAACGCAGTCCCTGTATTAACCAAGTTCCACCAAAGTCAGGGAAAAGGAAGAAGTTGGTCAGCGCAAGGGCTGCACAACAAAAGCACGACTACCCCGCACTGGAAAACCAGCCAGAAAGTTTAATGAACTAAGCTATATCCTTGATGTCAATAGATGATAGCTCCGTTAAGCTAACAAGGAATGGGGAGCCAAATAACCTATATCTACACCTAACAAGATAGGTCAACTTAGCATACACAACATGGGTGGTTGTAATGCTGGCTAAAGGATGGAAATGATGAATTAAGTCCGTAAGTAATGTAGAACGAGTGGATAATATAAGCACAGAGCTGTAAAAACCAATGTAATTTCTAGCGTAACAGTAACCCCGAACTAGAACTTCTGGTGATCAAACTTCAATCAGTATAACGAGAGAACACACTGAATGCACTGATCTTAGGATCTATCATCGATCGACCACTCGTCCACACCCAGCAGATGCTAGAAACAAACCTGCCGGCGTTTGACCACAACTCCCTAGTATAGATCCCGTAAATAGTCTGCAGATAGCTGAGTAGTCGGTTCAGTAGCGGTCTCTGCTTTAACTGATCAGCGCTAGAAGCATTAGAATATAGGACACTTTGGAGATTGAGACGAAAAGGCTTAATAGACAGTCAATCATCAAATGGGGTCGTACGAATAGAGTCAATGTTGTTTATTGACACAGGCGCAGTAACCTCATCTGTCGCTATAGATGGTTTAAATATTGGTATTAGGAATTCGGCAAATTTCTGGCAAAACCTCTGAGGCTAAATAAATTTGCCATGAAAAGTTTCTCAAAAATCTGTTGTTCGTAGTCGACTTTAAACCGGAAGCTCATGTATAAAAAATTGAAACACACAACATAAGTGATGTGAGAAGCTACGTCAGAATCCTGACTGAAGGGTTGTAATGACCAATTATATATGTGTGTATATATGTATGTATTAGGGAGCCAGAAACTCTTGACGGAAAATTCAGTGTGATATTCGCTGGAATCAGCATTTTAAAATATGCATTCAAGTGCCTCGGTTTTTTAAGATGGTGGAAGGAATACGAAATACAGCACTTATATCCAATCGAGAATGGAATACAGATCTGATGTAGGGACGTTGTCACGAAGTCTATTTGTGGCTTCTCGATCGTGTATAGGAAAGGGAGAAAGTGCTTTTCGTTGACGGCAGAGTATCCAATTTTATTGATTCATTGGAACACCATCGCAATGTGGCTTGTGTTTCACTGTTTTTCCGCGACTACACATACATACATACATAATTGGCCATTACAACCCTTCGTCAAGATTACGGCCTAGCTTCTCAACACCACTCATGTTGTGTGCGTTAATTTTATACATGAGTGGCGGGACCTATAGTTTAACGTCGACTCCGAACGACAGATTTTTTGAGAAGCTTTTCATGGCAATTTTTACTCTCAGAGTTTTTGCCAGAAATCTGCTGAGAGGAAGTCGCCGAAGAAATACTTTTTGTATTTTTTTTTTATGTCTGGCCTGGGATTCGAACTCGGGCCTTTCGTCTAATAAGCCAACACACTACCTACTAGACCACGGCGACTTCCGCGACTACAATGGATGTTTATTCAAGTGAAATAAGTGGACTTGTTCCCGAAACTTATATACTCTTACGTAGTACAGTTCAGAGTACATCTGTTTTTGGTCGATTAACCAAGTGGATTGCACACTCATTCTCTAGCCCATGCTATCAGTATCAATTAACCAGTAATTCTATTACTATACTAATGGTATGTAATCAATGTTGAAAGACTGTTAATACCCTGAATATGTTTTGTTGTTGTTGGTTTTAATTTTGAATATTTCATTCATAATTATCAAGTTATTAACCCAAAACATTTCATAAAAACGCGTTTAACATATTTAATGAAATTTTAAATGGTGAAGAGGAGGGAGGAGAGAGAGAAAGAGCAAGATAGAGAAACAACAACAACAACAAAGAAAATATTACGTTTTTAATACATACTTTTTTCCTTTCTTTCTTTCATTTCCAACAACCAGACATCGTACTATTGGACTACAAAATTCAAAATGCGTATTAAGAAAAGAGACTGGCCAACACTTGGCGTTTTAATAGTTTTTTTATGTTGTTGTTGTAATTTTTAATATGCCAAACGACTAGCCAAATGACAAGCCAAACTTTTAGCCACATAACCATTTATCCATCCATTCAGTCCTCCATACCACCAATTGCCACAAAACGAGTGTAATGCTAAGACATAAACTTTAGTCGCCCGCCCGCCGTTGGCTATAATTTGAAATTGACAAAATTAGAGGGTGCGAAAACAGTTCAAGTGAAATTGGAATTGGAAATAAAAAAAAAAAGAATAAATAAAGAAAACTACACTTAATTTCCATAAAAAGTTAAAAAAAAAAATTCTAAAGTTGGAACGAATATTAACAGCTACATACTTTAGGCGATGGGAGACAATGGCTAACGAGCGACATTTAAGATTAAAATTAGAAACAATAAGCACCTCTCTCTAGCTGAATTAGTAAAGGGTTTGAGTGGTACAAATCTCAGAATGTTTACGAATTACATCGCAATGGTTCAAGATAACTATGTGGTCCTTCGAACTTTGACAGTTGATAACGGCCATCTTGCTGAAGCTACATCTCTCGAAATAATTGTTTTTTATTCATTCGGTTTTGTCAAGTCACCATAGACGACCACAGATAACTACATGTGTTAGCTGAATGGGCTATGGAACTGATCCTGATTTTCATCGAAAAATCATCTTCAGCGATAGGGCCTATTTCTGAATGAATTGGGTACGTGCACACCCAAAATTATCGAATTTGAGACGTTGGCAGATTCACAAGAGATCGAAGATCGTACAATGCATCCCGAAAAAGTCGTTGATAGGTATGGATTATGGGCTCGCGGTGCCATCATTCCATATTTCTTTGAGAACGACATTAATCATGCCATCAATGTTAGCGACGATCGCTGTAGATCGTTAATTATAAACTTCTTTTGGTCTGAATTGGATTATTCGAACCACAACGACATGTGGTTTCATTAACAAGACCGCGCTACTTGCCACACAGCTCATGTCACACGAGCAATTTGAGTACACGGTCACCTTACGTGGAAGTAATGCAAACTGGAAACCGAGCTTGTGAGTTGCGACCCCGTTAGACTTTTCCTTGTTGGGTTTAATTAAGTCGCAGGTGTATGTGAATAAGCCACAAACCACAGCGGTCCTGATGACCAACATAACTCATATAATCAACCAAATTTAGCCTGATTTATGCACCAGAGTCATGGAAAAGTGGATATTTTGTGTCTTTCAAACAAATAAAAAAAGATCTTTCAAAGGAAAGATATCGCATACATACTTTGTTTTATTTAAATTTAAAGATAGGAATCCATTAATGACGGATCCTATTATCTCTATACGAATGGTTTGACGACATCGCATTTTTTCAAGATACCAACTATTCCCTATTCCTTACATACTCGTTGAACCATCCGTTTATTGAAGATTACAACCTAGCTTCGCACACAAGTAGCGGGACCAATACCTTAATGATGGCTCTGAACAACAGATTTTGAAAACTTTTTATGGCAATTTTATTTACTTTCCGAGTTATTGCCAGAACACTGTAGATATGAATCCGTTGAAGGATTCTGAGCTGGGGTTTGAGCCACGTGCTTTCGTCTCCTAAGCCAACACCCAAGATCTACTAGATTACGGCAACTTCGCACTAGACCAGAGATCACATAGTATTAAAATTTTTGGTTTCTCGAGCCAAATCGGCGCTGAATAAAGTCAAGTTTTTTAGTCAGCCGGTCACGACTGTTCTTTTTTGGGATGCAAGCGGAATAATCCACATTGACTACCTTCTGACAGATAAAATAACAAAACTATCAGGATGGCCAAGAAATTGTAACCGAGAGTTGTAGATTAATAGTCAAAATAGGTATAAGAATGGGGCCTTTTGCCAAACAAATGTTGTCTGAAAAAACGTAATTCCAACTTTGAAATAATATCACAAACTTACTTACTTAACTGATCATTACAACCCTTTAGTTGGACTTACAACCTAGCTTTTCACACCACCGATTTTAGGTGCACTAATTTATTTTATTAGTGGAGAGACCTACAGTTAAACGATCACTCCGAATGACAGACTAAAGTAAATTTTCATGATAATTTTAATTACTCTCAGAGTTTTTATTTTGATTACTCTAACAAATCCTATCTTTTAGAATGTATAAAGACTAGGGAAACTTGGAAAAAGGTATGTAAACCACAACTGTGTCAAAATTAAATGAATCAATTTAATTTAAAAAGTCACGGACGTATTGATACGCCTTCATATCATTCATTAAATTGTAGTCATGCTGTAATAAAAGCTCATGTACATACATTTTAATGAACGTGCTCAATGTACACATTTGAATATGAAAATCGAACTTGAAAAATTTAAATTAGCTGACATATCAATCGATACTCTCGTCGCTACTAATAAAAAATAATTGCATTTTGGAAACTAGTGGTTCGTGTCTTCACTAAACATTGTGGACAAGTATAAATATTTAAATTTGAATGTTAAATAGAGAAGCGTTGCTCTCTTTTACTTACCGGCCAAGGCCTTGAATTCCTCAAGATAATCCAAATTTTTATGTAACGGCGCCACTTTGGTGCCGTTATGTTCTTCACTTTTAAGAAAAATTTTGAAAAATTTTCTTTTTTACCTTCAAAAATACACTTTTTTCTGCTTTTTTTTTGTTTTGAAATTGAAAAAATATTTCAATTTAACAATCTTCAACACAACAGCAACACATTCAAATACATAAACTTTTTTCAAATATTTAACGGCTTTTTCTATGTAAGCACAACAACAACAACAAACAATTGAAAATGGCAAGCAGCTGCATTTACAAACACATTACAGGGGTGGTTGGTTGGTTGGCTTTTTTCAAAGAACTTGATTTTTTTTCTTTCTGCTTCTCTTTCTCTCTCTCTGTTTTTGTAATTAAAAGTTGATTGGATTTTTAAAAAGTATTTCTCTTGGCATACGATAAAAGCAATAATTATTAACAAAATTTTATTATTTAAACAGAAAAATCACTTAAAAACACGCCAATTTGAAGCCATTAAACGTAGAGAAATGAGAAAAACGCGTAAAATTCATTCGCGTTTCTTGCACACAGAGTCGCGGCGGAGTCAGTGTGTTTTCTATAAGAAATCAACATTAAAACTGTTTTTGTTTTTGTTTTATTCTTCAATTTGTTTTTATTCACTGAGTGATTTTTATTTCAAAACAAAACTCACACACATACACACACACGCTCTCGCACGCACAAACCACGAATTCATAAACTCTAGAAGAAAAATAGAGAAAGAATACCGTACAAGAGAATTTCTATAACACCACCACCACCACCATGATTATTAACAACAGCCCACTGTAATAGAAACCCATAGTGGAGAGGGGTCGTTTGGTGGTGGTGTTCTTAGCAATAGCAACAGCAACAGCAACAACAACAACAACAAGAGCAGCAAAAGAAATCCTGGTTTATATTTGTATGTACCTATCCGTACATCCTGCATTGTTACATTCAATTCAATGTTGTTGTGTGTTGCGTGTATTTGTATGTGTATGTGAGCAAATAACGCCGTTTTTCCTTTTTGTATTTTACATTTAATAACTCTTGAGGGTGGATTTTTTTCTTGTTTGCTCTCTGTTTTGTTTCTCTTTACGGCTGTGTAAAAACACAACAACAAATACTAGTACAAGAGCAAAAATAAAGAGCCTTTCAACTAGAGATGTAAAATACAAACACATTTACATTCTGAACATGAGTATTTGAGTGTAATTTCGCTTTTGTTTCGCTTTTTTGGTACAAATTCTAGTTTGAGTTGTAAAAAGAAGTATTTTTAACGGGGAGTACGCCGTTATAGTTGTTGCTATTGCTGTTGTTGTTGTTGTTGTTGTCAGTCATAATTGAGTTTTATTTTTGTTAAGAGACTTTTGAAATGGAATTTTAGGAATTTGAAGAATTTTTCGTTTAAAAGAGAGTCAGAATTTCGCCAGAAGGCAAATAAAAAAAAAACGAATGAATGAATGAAAAAAAAACAGAAAACAAAATTTTTGGAATTTAATAAACAGCTGATGGATTTTATTCTTCTCAGACACAAGTGTAAGACAGAGAAAGAGAGAGAGTGAGTGAAAACAGAAGAGAGGCCATTAAGATTGGAAATAATGATGTGTTGTTCACAACAATTTCAAAGTGCATCATTAACTATGCACTACTAAAGCGTAAAAGGAAATAATTTTTTTTATAAAGAGAAGAGGGGGTAGACTACAAAAATTATGCAACTTATTTAAATTGAAACAAAAAAAAAATCAAAATTCGTTTACATGGAATGGACATACGAATGCAGGTAATGTCACTAGAAGACAAGAAAAAATGTATAATTTTTGTATTTATAATGCAAAACGGAGCCATTGTGAAGCTAGGCTAACTAGCCAGTTAAACCAAATTTAAAGTCGCAGTAGTATAGTGGGCAGTGGGTTGGTTTATTACATGAGAGTCCGTGGTTCAAAACCCAGCTCAGGCATCTCTAACAAATCGAAATAGACGACTTACTCTCAGCAGTCTTCTGGTAAAAATTCAAATATTTCGTTCAGAGTCATGGATAAAATTAAAACCCACAACATAGGTTGTATGAGAAGCTAGGTCATAATCCTGAATAAATGGTTGCAATAGCCAATTAACTTAAGTGGCTATGATATCAAGCTAATACCCTGTATCCTAGATAGACTTCCTTTTTGAACTCATAATATCAAACCAGACCATCATAACTGTTCTGCATTGAGAACAATTTATTCAAGATCAGAGATTTTAAGCGAAAAATCGAATAACTATCCAAACTCTTGTATTATACTCTTGTATTAGAGAGAAAGTACAGTCAGAAAGTTTTATAAAACCACTGCAAATTTAATTGTTGCATGAATTTGACATTATAGGAATAGATATACAAATTCAAATACAAAATACCCTCTGTTATGACGATAGATAGACGAGAATACCATGAAATTAATAAATTCCGCTTCCTTGGTACATTTTCACTAACATGAGCGATTTTTTCGGCGGTATATACAATGCTATGATGCATAGTGTGGACTATACTTATTTGCAAAGCTTCCAGTTTTGTAAAATTAATTCTTAATCAATTTATTGTAATACCATGCAGTTACAGCAAAAGGGCATTATTTTGTTGATGGAATTTGCAGGTTTATGATGGATTTTTATAAGGTTTTGCCAGAGTTGCCATTACTTTTTTATTGTTATTGTTTTATAATATTTCCCATGCATATGCATAACTGCAGTTGTTGTTGTTTCAATGACAAAAAAAGTAAAATTTCTTCTTTGTTAAGCGTTAGGTTTTCTAATTAGAAATTATTGAGCATGTATGTGTAATGCCACATCATTAATAAAAAAAAAACAGAAAAAAAACAAAAGAAAAAATGTATAATTTTCAGTGTCAGTGTCACACCCACACACACATGCATAAGGAAATAAACAAAACAATACAATAATATCCTGTTCGAACCGTGTTTGTATGACTTTACGTGTGTGTGCGTGTATGCGAGCATACGTTAGAGAGTAGGATAATAGATTCTTAATGGTTTATTGAGTGCTTTTCTTCTTCTTCTTTCCATTTTTTTAATACATGTTCGTAATAGAAGATAAAAATAAAAGTAAAGGAAATGGAGAAAAAAAAACAGCAAGAGATTAAGAATTTATGATCAAATCAAATGAAAGTTAAAACGAGTATGTATGGCTGTATGTCTGGATGTAGCTTAGGTTAGGTTAGCGGTTAGGTTACCGTTCACAGGCAAGTTTCCTCGGTGGCCATATGGCTTATTGTGTTAACCAGTGTGTATGTAAGTAGAAGTGATTTACGAATGACTATCGCGACTTCATTGTTGTTTGTGTATTTTGTTTACACTACATGTTATTGCTTTCTCGCTTACTTGTCTATACACTTTTCTTCCACACTCATGTTGTTGTTGGTTTACTTGTAACAAGTTCGTTGTACTTGTAACAAGTTCGTTGTACTTGTTAGTGTAGCTTTTGTTTATCGTTTTAATGTTAAACGATTGTACACCGTTTCCGTTTTCGTTACAATATTGTCATTTGGCATTCATGCGACAGATAATTATTCTCCTCATTGTATTCCGGACAAGTCGAAAAAGGTTCAAAAGTGACACATTTTTAAAGCAAAGCCATTTCTAAAAACTACTTCGAACGAGGTTTCTTAATGGAGCTGAACATTTTTACAAAAAGACCTGTGAAGAGATCTCCTCCAATGGACGTAATGGATAGTCCCATATATCGAAACATTTATTACACCTTTAAGGAGTCTTCATTGAATTACTGTCAAGAACAAAGCAATCTTTGGATATTTTCTTCAACAGTGTAGCAGAGGATCCAGGATATACTATAAGTGGCAACGTTACTTCACTTGCCTTTGTTTTCCTATTGGAAAAATCTAAAACTATTACGCATAACTCTCGTAGTTCGAACTAGAAGTACTCCTGATACCTTTGAAAAATTTACGAGATAAATATCGCAGCAGATTTCTGGCAAAAACTCTGGGAATAAAAAATTGCCATGAAAAGTTTCTCAAAAATCTGTTGATCGGAGACGACTATAAATTGTAGGACTCGCCACTCATGAATAAAATTGACACACACAACATAAGTGGTGTGGAAAGCTAGATCGTAATCCTGACTGGAGGAATGTAATGACGAATTATGCATGTATGTTAGTGACATACACTAGTGCTAAGGTGCTTAACCCAATGGTCGTGTAGACTGGGCACTCCGAAAGAAGGTGTTGTAAAGGATTCATCCTATTCTTTATACTGACAACTGCTACAATACACATAATATGGATAATCCATAAAATACCTCCTATATTCAACCATACAGTCTCCTATCATTATGACAGATTTGTCTTAACACCTACCAAGCAAAGTTAGGTTAGGTTTGGTTAGAGAACGCGTACTTGTAATCAGAGTTCAAACTGTATTTGCCCCATAAATAGATAAGAAACGAGAAATAAGGAAGGAGAAAAGAACTAGGAGTAAACGACCTTATGACAAAAGAGTGTGCTGAAAAATACTAACGCCTTGATTTTCTTGCACTTCTCGACCAGCTTAATTCCATTGCAAGTCTCAAAAGAGTCCTAATATAAGCTCTCGAGAAACATTTTCAATACTCCAAGAAGCACTTATCCAAGGTCCTCAACTTCATCTTACTAAGGGCTGGACAGTTACAGAGAATGTGTCCAACTTTTCCTTATCGCAACATACCTCCATAGGTATACCTAGGTCTGGTGTCTGCTTCAGATCCTTGTCAGCGATCTAAGTCACAGCGATCACAGTCAGTATTCAAAAGGAGTCAGACAGAGCAAAGCTTCAAGAGTAATTCTTCCGGTGATACTCAAGGAAGTAATCCCTATCATGGACTGCGATATTTGTTTAAATTCCGATGTTCTCTTCTTACGATGACAAACAGTTTGCTGCATTCTTCATATACCAAGCAAACTAATCGGAATTTCCAATTAGAGAATACGTTTTTCTTCCGCCTCGGAAATTTACAGAAGAGAAATTGGGAAACTGAACTTAGGCGATGTAGTTTTCCATTTTGGTAATCTGTTTTGTCGTCCTTTTTTGAGAGAGCGAGGAGAGTGATAAGAATAAAGGAGGAAATATTTTAGAAATTATAAATAATTATCGCAGGTAATACGAAAGGTTAATAAACTCTACTAGAGAGAGAGAGAGGAAAAGAAAAAATCAGAGAATAAATTACAATGGAAAGTAGGGGTTCATACCTAACATGGAATGCCACAAAAAAATCAATCTATGAATTGTGAATGATCTTCAGGGGATGATTTTCGAAAAGAGCGTAAATGAGCCGGTAATTCTCTTTAAAGTGACAGGATAGTTTGTGGAGTTACACAAAAATTCTTAGAAATTGTAACAGGTTTAGATAGATTAACAAAAAAAAAAAAAAAATCAAAATAACATTTTTAGTAAAAAAATTTACAAAAATGTGTGTCAATTTCACTTAAAAATGATATGAGAATAATTAAAATTCACAATTATATACACAATCGACATTATAATCGCTTAACTAAGCCTAAACCATTCGTTTTAATGGTTTAGAACATCTAAAATTCTCAACCTGAATGGTGTTTATACTAACACTCCACGTAAAACTGTCGTGGCGT
Organism: Sarcophaga rosellei; assembly: GCA_930367235.1. NCBI lineage: Eukaryota > Metazoa > Arthropoda > Insecta > Diptera > Sarcophagidae > Sarcophaga > Sarcophaga rosellei. Next base: position 59,957,406 of record OV884018.1, on the reverse strand, counting down.
AACCACAATCATGTCTTAATTATACAGAAAATCTCACCCAAAGAATGAGCTTGCACTTAAGGGCATTTACAAGATCTTACTTATTATTCGTAAATATTTGACTCTGTAGCAGAGATTAGCAATGAGTATTCAAAAAGATGAGTAGATTCATACTCATAGTTTTTGATACTTATACGCATTCATACCAATTTTAATATCGTACTCATACAATTCATATTCAAAGTTTGAAGTACTTATCGCACTCATACTTAACAATACGCATGATGTTTTTGATTTCGATTCAACTTTACTCAACATTTATAAGAATCACAAAATAAGTATAATTCGCGTACGAACACTACAATACTCACTAGAAGGTTGTATGTTTGCTTTGCTTGCTGTCTTTGTCTTTTTCTTTCTTCTTTTTTGTAAATGCAACAACAACTAAGACTGTAAATTTTGATGAATGATTTGAATCACTCGAATTTATCATTTATGAGTATTATAAGTATTTTTCTAAATTTATGAATCTGAATGAGTAGACATAAGAATCGAATGTTATGAGTTTGATGTTAACGTTGTACTCATACTCATTGCAGCCCGTACTTATAAATCAATGTTGTAGTGAGTACGAATGAATCAGAGTAGTTGAATTTCAATACTGTTGATTCACTCATAGTCAAAATTTCGTGAGTAATTACGAGCAGCGAAGAAACGATTCATTGCTGATCTCTGCTCTGTAGAGAAAATTTCAATTTAAGATCATAATTTCCGATTTAAACTACGTACATATTAAATTGTATCGACTTACGCATTTTTAAAATGTTAAAGGAGCTTATTCTTCAAATGGTAGAAAAGGTTTAAATCACTTACCTGTAAAGAAATAAAAAGAAAAATAATGAAAATTAATATTATTAAAGCAATTCATGGATAGATTAAAGGCCTAAAAGGCCTATTTATACGACAAATTATATAAGGATAATGGAGAGTAGCATATACTGAGTTTATATGCCTTAACTTATGCTGTAGTTTATTAACTTTTTTCAATATTTTTTTTATTTTCATTCCAGGAAGTCATCTTTTTCAATTTACCACTAACATATATAGCGATGTACCCTATCTGGTGGAAGGGAAACTGAAATAACTCCGAAATGTCAGTATTGCTCCCAAGGATACACACATACATACATACTTAATCATTATAAATAACCCTTTAGGCAGCATTACGCTGTAGCTTCTCATGTCACTTATGTTGTGTGCGATAATTTTAATACATGAGTGGCGGGACCTACAGTTTAACTTCGACTCCGAAAGACAGATTTTTGAGAAACTTTTCATGGCGATTTTTTTATTTACTCTCAGAATTTTTGTCAGAAATCTGCTGAGAGGAAGTCGCCGAAGAAATATTTTTTCATATTTCGATTGTTGTTGGAGATGCCTGACCTGCAGTTTGAACAGAGGCTTCACGTCTAATAAACCAACACACTACCTACTAGACTACGGCGACTTCATCTCTAGATTCCCTAGGATATCACCCCTTTTTCTACGTCTGACTGTAAAGGATATTTTCCGATCCTGAACTACTTTCCACTGGAATTATATTTTATTCTAAGGCACTATGTTGATGAAGGATCAGTCTTGGAAGCACATCATTATTGATGAATTTTAGTACAGGGATTGTTCTATACAGTAACACATTATGCGAAATATTTGGTAGTCTCTGAACTGCACGAGATTTAGAGGAAAAAGATGTGAATATTTTCAGATGACCAGCCTTTATATGGGACTATCACAACTATTTTTTTTTTTTTTTGACAATCACACTTTAGAACAGTTCAATACTCTGGAGATCTGTTCTGATTTTTCAGCAAAAGGATACAACTAGATACAACACTTCGTTTGCATAATTTCTGGTGATGTTCAAGGACACATTGCTGTAGACAGAGTTTACATATTCGACTGGTTTCCAAATTCAGATAAAAATTTGGTAAAGCTTGGTGTACTTAGACACGCCAAAAGATTAGGAATTTTCTAATTTTTATCGAATAAAATAATCAGTAATCGAATAAAGTAATCAATAATCGAATAAAATAATCAGTAATCGAATAAAGTAATCAATAATCGAATAACGTAATTGGTAATCGAATAAAGTAATTAATAATTCAATAACCAGTAATCGATATTGGATAGACGAACAATCGACAACCGAGTTAGTAATTGAGTAATCGATATTTGATAAACAAATAACAAATAGCCGATAACAGAGTTATCGAACAAATGAATAATATATAATAATCGATAACTGAATAAATAAATAAAAATAATAAATTACAAAATGAAGTATAAGAATTAACAAAATAATCGCAGATAATTGAAAAATAGAATACTTAATAAATCGATAAATTGAAAGTTGGTAATCGAATAATCGGCAATCTCTAATTACACAAAGAAATAATTGGAAAGCGAATAACCAAATAATCGGTAATCGAAATAAAATTTCTATATATTCTTAAAAATATGATCTTCAATGAATGAATTCCTTTAAGTTACTGATCGATTCTTAATTTCATCAATTGGAAATTCGTAGAGAATAAATATTTTCTAGACAATAAAAAGCCGAACTAAAGAAATTTGAAATGAAACGAAAAATAATAGAAGAAAATACGCATTAGAAAGGCAATTGGAATTTATGAGTAGAAAATGAACGTATTTTTTCCTTTTTTTGTTTTTGTTGTCTACTTTCCGGCAAAAGGAATTTTTATAAAAATGTTCTCCTTTTTCTGCTTCCTCTCTGGTGCTTCGTTTCTTTTATAAAAATAAAACAAACAAAAAAAAGTATCGTAATGAAAACAGAGAAATATTTATGAATATTTGCAAAAACAACAACAAATAAAAAACGTTCAATGCTGTTCTTAATCAATGTTGTTGCATAGTAAAGCGTAACTGAAACCAACTGTAAAAGGAACATTTGGAAAGGCGTACGTACGTACGATTAAATGAATAACTGAGGGCGATGGGATGGATGGATGGATGAATGAATGTTTGCTTGGTTGGTTACATGAGTGTGGATTGAGGGACATACAACAAACCGATATTATTTTGTGGTTGTTGTAGTTGTTGTAGATGTTGTCGTTTCTAATAAACTCTGACAAAAATGAAAATAATTTTTACGGCATCAAAACAATGAAATGTTAGAGAAACGGAGAACGAGAGAGAGAGTGAAAGCAAAAGAATTTCTAAAATAATCATAATGGAAAAAGGTGAAGTTGTAATGATAACAACAGTAGAAGCAGAAGGAGAAGCAGTAGTATAAAACGAGCACAAGGGGGAGATTTCATATATGAATTCCATTCATGCCTTAACAAGCCTAAAACAAGCGAAATATGAATTGAAGATTAATTTGAAAAAGGGTTTCGCAAAAAGAGATGAATTAGAATGCATTGTGAATTGTAGAGCCTCGATGAAATTAAGTTTCACACTATCAGAAGTATTGACCACATCTGCATGGTACTGCCATATGACTTCTCAAGAAAGTTCAGCTCGCCCATTCCGAGCAGCTAGGCGTGTGGAAGTATTGTGGGAAACCTCGTTAACGTCTAAATTCAGATTTTCATTGATGGCTTTAAATTAAATACAACTGCGGGTGAAGGAATTTCTTCGTAATCGGAGGATATACTGTGTGTGATATAATGTGTCTGCAATACAGGCTGCGATGAGAATTGTTCAAGACAGAAGCACCTCAGGGAGGGAGGACTATCTCAGCCAGGCGGCTGTCAAAGCACAGGATTCCGATGTAATGAACTCCGAGACCACGAATCACTGTCGCAGATATGTTAACCCGACAGCGGTACGGTATGAAGTTCTTATCACATGGGTAGTGACAACTGTACACACATAACTGGTCATGGCCAGGATTACGACCTGGTTTCTCACACCAGTTATGTTGTGTGTGTTAAAGTCGACTCCAAATGACAGATTTTTGAGAAGCTTTTCATGGCAATTTTATGTACTCTCAGAGTTTTTGCCAGAAATCTGCTGAGAGGCAGTCGCCGCAGAAATGTTTTTCGTATTGTTGGAGTTGTCTGACCTGGGGTTTGAACGCTGCCTCACCTCTAATAAGCCTAAATACTACCTACTAGACTACGGTGACTAGCGACTGACAACTGTAGAGCGAATGAATAGACCAGGTGTGGCACAACTAACAAACACCCCGATGAATTCGCTACTTTGAGGACTCCTTTCAAGACCTTTTAGTTGGCAACGTTGTTATGGATTTCATTGACCCCGGATAGCCGTAACATATCTGGCCAAAGCTGAATAGAAGGCGAAGGAAAAATCTGCTTAAACTTTAAATCAACTTGCCCAGTATTCTTGTTGGAGGCATTACTTGGCATTGCACTATGGGCATTTATGTAAAGCGCAGTCGTGTTGGACACGTGGCAAATAACTATAACTGTAGAAATAAGCTAGAGGAGAACCGTTCATCACTTATTGTGTACATGCCCAGCACTATATTGGATCACAAAAGGCACCTTGATGTGATAAGTAGGGTAAGGTGAAGGAACCCCCATAGGCCATCATTTAGGGCCATTATGAAGCCACAATGAATTCCCTGCTGGAAACCAACCTGAGTCCACAATCAATCTTGCTATTGCAACAATCTTTATATTAGATAGGAACTTGATCAAGGATGTCAGAAAATGAGCGTCTTTTCATGAAAAGAGCAGCAGGTATCACTTACAAATGAGGTGAAAAACAGTCGGCTCTTCCTCCTTCTCAGACCTACAATTCCTGTTGAAGTCAGTTGCTGGAATGACAAGTCTTTCGGCATGCCTGCCAAAGTGTGGTCCGTAAGAATCGCTATTGTACGATGGGTTGACATACGTGACCAGCACGGTGTTGCTGCCCACCTCGTTGTCTACTACGTAGATAAATTAAACGAACTGTCAATATTGTAATCTAAAAGGATTTATCTGATGCTTCGAATGGTTACGATACAAAGGAAAACTATGTGTGTGAAGATAAATTCGAATTTGAAAACCCAAGACGCAATCCATAAATTTTATCAGCGCCACATTTAGCGTTAACAGTGCAAAATTTGCTGTTAACAGAGCAATGTTAACTGTTTAACAGTATCCATCTAATTTTAGGGCATATACTAGGTCTTTTTTTTAAATTCAAAATCTCGACTCACAAAATTATTTCAGCTATCCCACTACCACGGTTGAAAAGAGGACCCTTTGGACTATCATTTGCATATAATACGTATGGTGTACTATTTCTTATATGTACAAAATTGGCCACTGATCTTCTAGAGAATTTTCAATCAAAAAATATATTTTTGCAAAGCCAATTTCAACAATACCGTATTACTTTCTATGTGTCTATGTTGCTGATTATATTAAGACGCCTTGGAACACTCCTTTGAGTATGATATGGTACTCAAAGACCTAGTATATGCCCTAAAATTAGCTTCTAAACAAGTGACCTTGTTCAGATGGATACTGTTAAACAGTTAACAGTGGCTCTGTTAAGGACAAATTTTGCTCTGTTAAGAGAAAATGTAGCGCTGCTAAAAATTTTTGACACTTCTTATACGATATGAATGTTGTTAAAGTCCGTGTAATCTAGTAAATAGTGCCTTGACTTATTAAACGTGCGGCTCTGTATGTATGGATTGCATCTTGGGTTTTCAAATTCGAATTTATCTTCACACACATGGGAAAACTATGGTATCACAATGGTCCTTATTATATGGTCCTTATTTTAGTAGACAACCACATCCAACTATCAACCTACTTTCATAATATGATGATATTGTGCCATTGCAGGTGAACATTAATCCAAATCTATTCAAATAACATAACATTTTCAGGTACCCTGTCTTCTAAAAGGACCTCTAAAAGTATAGTGCTTTAGCGAACCACTATTACCACCCCAGTTGTTGTTTCCCTTATACACCACGTTATTCAATGTTTCCCAAAATACGATTTCAACAACAATTTAAGCGGCTGTCATTGTTTTACTATGAATAGTGTTGAGATAGTTCAGGAATCACTGATACGATACCTGTGTACCAATAATGCCTTTGGAAAACAGACAGCACGCTAATGCTACTGTCCTAATGATATACAAAGAACAAAGATTGACTAGATTGACTGAGTGGCTGCCTGCGTATTTCGTTTTTGTAAAAAGCGTGTCCATGCATTTGACTTTATTCTTTCATTTGGTAGGCATTAATGGCCATAAATTTTTGTTGAACTCGGTTGGCAGCATTAAATACGGGAATACATTTAAAAACTACAAAACTGAAGGGTGGATGATATTCTATAGAAAGAAAAAGAAAAAAAATTTGTTTTCTTTTTTTTTTAGCTTTCCAACGCAACATTTGCAGAGCACTTCTTACATTTTTGGTTTTATTTTTGGAATTGAGTGCACAGGAGAAATAAATTCCTGAAATTCCAAAAGGGTAGATGACGACGGCATTCAATTAAGCAAATTATGAATAGAAAAAGAACGAAGGAAGAACAAAAGAAGAGGAAAAAAAGAAATTAAAATTTATATTCATTTTATTTTTATTTTTGTTTTTGTGCGTTAATGTTTATTAATTTTAGATTTGAAATATTTCTATAAATGGGCTCTTAAATCCTACATTCACCTTTAAATAGAATAGACCGACAGACACAGAACAGAACAGAATAGGACAGCACAGGACAGGCAAAAACAGCCGGATCGTTTGAACAACACAGCACAAATGTTTGTCAATTTAAAAGTCTATATATGGATGGTGGCAGGCAAGAAGGCACAAATTGAAAAATTGTTTGAATATTTTTTTTCTGGCGTTTTAATCTTCGGGAGTTTTTTCCTCAACAAAGTTTCGGCCAAAGGGTTTAAATGATATTTTCATTTTGTAGGCAGGAATGATCTACTCGCATACCAGGGGTTAGGGGTTAAAAATAACGAGTTATTTTTCTTTCTTTTTATAAAGAATAATAGAAACCAATAAAAACATCAAACAACATAATGTACCTCATCGTGCGTTGTCGGATGAAGGTAAAAAATCAATGTGTGTGAAGAAAAATTTAAATTTAACTAGCAAAGACAAAACCCAAAATTTTTAACAGAGCTAATATTACACTTAACAGAGCAATGTTAAGTGGTTAACAGAAAATACGAAAAATAGTCAAGGAATAAATCACCGAAATATACGATATCAGGGACTTGCTGCAGATATCTGAGTATATACAAATTGTAGCCTAAGATGCAAATAATAAAACCCAATAAATGGTATATCCCAAATAATAGGGGCAAATAGGGACACCTTAGGCTGCAATTTGTATATAGTGGGATATGTGCAGCAAGTCCTATTTATCCACAATATCCATCAGCCGTCATCCTACCCAGACACTGTTAGCACAGGGTATATTTGAAGCCCGGTAACTCAAGTTCCAAAATTATTTGAGATATACCACTTATTGGGTTTAATTGGGGACACCTTAGGATACAATTTTTATATAGTGGGATATGTGCAGCAAGTTCCTGATATCGTATATTTGAATGATTTCTTCCTTGACTATTTTTCGTATTTTCTGTTAACCACTTAACATTGCTCTGTTAACTCTAACATTAGCTCTGTTAACATTTTTGGTTTTTGTCTTTGCTATTTAAATTTGAATTTATCTTCACATACATAAAAAATCATCACAATAAACACACGGACTGACTGAGAACGAGCCAATTGAAACATAAAAAATTTTTTTAATTATGGACACGTAGCACCTTATTGTGGGTAGTTGCCTGAGAGTTAAAAAATAAAATGGATGCTAATCTTTTCAGATTGGATACCTTGTGCCTCAATAAGTCCCCATATTTTGAAAGGACGCTAATCTACTGGGGAGGAACTTGTTGATGGTGTGTTAGTTTTAGGAATAATATTCGTCTGCTACTTCTATTGCACTGAAAACGGTAAAGACCGGAGATTAGCAATGAGTATTCAAAAAGATGAATAGATTCGAATCATACTCATAATTTTTGATACTTATACGCTTTCATACTTATTTTAATGTCGTACTCATAATACTCATATTCAAAGTTTGAGATACTCATCGTACTTATACTTAACAATACGCATGATGTCGTTGATTTCGACTCACCTTTACTCAACATTTACAAGAATCACAAAATATAACACTCACTAGAAGGCTGTGTGTTTGGTTTGCTTGCTGTCTTTGCCATTTTCTTTCTTCTTTTTTTGTAAATGCAACAACAACTAAGACTGTAAATTTTGATGAATGATTCGAATCATTTAAATCATTTATGAGTATTATAAGTATTTTTCTAAATTTATGAATATGGATGAGTAGGCGTATGAATCAAACATACATATTTCGAATGTTATGAGTTTGATGTCAACGTTACGTGCTCATAATCATTGCAACCTGTACTTATAAATCAATATTGTAGTGAGTACGAATAAATCAGAGTAGTTGAATTTCAATACTGTTGACTCACTCATACTCAAAATTTCATGAGTACTTATGAGTAGCGAAGAAACGATTCATTGAGATGATCTCTGTGAAGACTAAACGAGAAAATAAAAAGTGTTCGTCAATTGACAGTAAAATATTGGTAAACGGAGGTTCAGGTTCACTTCTAGACGTAACAATTGGTGTCTCTGTTTAGAATTGCAATGTCCGACTAAAAACAGAACGAGCTAAACTAAATCTATCAACAACGCTGAACTGCATAGGAGATTGATAGAGGGCTTCCAGCATTGAGGTACTCTGACATCAATACCTATGAATTTGAGGAATTACCTCAATTACGAGCAATTCAGACTTTTCAGCGATGATGGTTATAAAGGAGAAGTAAGCAAAAGAGTGTCTGTAAAGGAAGAAAGCTGCCCATGAGAAGAATTGAGGTGCCACAAAATCAAAGCTTGAAATCGTTCCTGTACGTTGAAAACAAAGCTGAAGGAGTTGATATTAAAGTCGAAACCATCGCAAAGGAAACTGAATACGTTGTACCAAAAGCTGAAGCCACTGCAAAAGAAATTGAAGGCGTTGAAGAAAAGTGAAGAAACGAAAGCTGAAGCCCTTGGAGAGAATAGTGATAGCATAGCAGTAAGAATTGAAAACGCCATAGATAGGGTGACAAAACTTGAACTCGGCGTAATTGAGGAGTTTGTACTGCACAGAAAACTGATGGCGAGAAATTTCGTGACATGGAGGAGAATGCTAATTGCCTTCAATATCAATTTACCCAAAGTTACTTGCCATGAGTTGTTGACTGAGTGATAAAATAAACAACGCAACCGACTCCGACAAATACTAATCTCTATATGGAATAATAGAAAACAATGAAGACATAAAGAAACCACAAATCTACTGACAACAGTTCCTTACTGAAATAAATTCTTGGTTATTACTTTATCGTCAATTCTTAATTTTTTTTTCAAAAACTATCACGGTATTGGTATGTAATTATAAAGTCGGTCGTCATAAGCCTTGTTGTCTTGTTTTGCAAATTATTGTTGCTTTTTGTGTGGGTTTGTTGCCTAAATAGGCTCCTTTTTCATGGATGCTCTTTTTTTTGTTGTGTTTGCCATTTGCAAGAAAAATGCCGAACCAATTCTTCTCCTTCTTCTACGTCTTTTTCGCAATAAGAATTGTGACTTTAAATTAAAGGAAGTGGTTAGATGACTCATGCCAAATGAAAAGCTTAAATAAAGCGAACAGAAAAGAACGCTTTGAAAAATGGCGGTGAAAGTTGTTCTGAAAATGTGGTATTTTTATTGCAAAGAAATTTATTTATAAAAATGAATTTTATTTATAAAATTTAATTCAAATATTAAAAATAACTTTAATGAGCGGGTGTATGTTAAGTATTTACAACGTATCAGCATTGACGTTAAACACTAATTTGTGTCACATACCTTGTCAAAGCAATAAAATTTAACCGGAACCAGTTTAATGTCAGTTTTACTTTGATTTTGAACGTCAAAATTTTAATTATTCTGAGACTTTTTGCCAGCAGGCTGGTGAGAGGAAGTTGGAGAAAGAAATATATTTGTTTCATATTTCGTTTTGTTCGAGCTTCTGCTGAAAGGTCAAAGAAAAAATTTTTCATAGTTCGTTTTGTTGCCATTTCCACTCCGATTGACCTTTAATGCAAGTGTGTCGTCTGCACCTCAATCATAATAATGGTCTTAAGCAAATATGAATTTAAATTAATCGGTTAATAACTTGTCTCTTACTAATGAGAATGATAAATAAGAGGCTTTGCCAGGCTACATACAGAATTGGTCATTACAATTCTTCAGTCAGGATTATGGATTATTTGATGTCTGACCTGATGATGGAACCCGGTCCTTACGTCTAATAAGCCAACACACTACCTACTAGACTAGGGCGATTCATACAGACATACAGATGATTCGAGGACATAAAATGGCATAGTAAAGGGAATGTTAGAATCCAAAGCAAATTATTCAGAATCCATGGAGTAACTCGCTTCCAAACGAAAGTGTACACCATCGAAATATATGCTCAATGCAATTTGAACAGGAAGTACAGTGGACGGAGACATAGCAAGACTATCTGACAGATGACAGTGTGTCATCCGTGAATTCATCTCCTATAAAATATAACTCAAAATTAGAATGGAAAGCTGAATCAATTAGATGATCATCAATCATTGTAGTGATCTTAAGCAAAAGCGAATTTAAATTAATTGTGCAAAAAATTTTTGCTTTTACAGGTTTGAGTATAAAAACAGACCTTGTCTCTTGCCAACAACAACTGACTAAGTCCACATTATTTTGAAATAAATACAGACGAAACAGCAACTCCTGCAATGCTATGCAAAGGTTTAGATTTATAAGATAAGATAGCTCTAAGGACTTTAACTGCTGTCTTAATTTTAATAGAGTGACGTGATTAATTAAAATTTATGCCAGTAATACGAACTGATTCAGTTCTATACTCGATTCATAGGCTTTCGTTAAAGTTTTTAAAACTTGGCAGAGACTATCACACTGGAATGGTATTCCTCTTATAATAATGAGGTAAACTCATCAGAATACATGAAAAAAAAATTTAAATTTTAATATTTTCCTTATGTTTTCTAAATAAATGTCGGGCTTTTTTTTGATTTTAAAGGTTCTTATTTTTCAAATATTTAATCCTGCAACAAACTACCCTTTGAAGTTTGTGGTGGTGTTTTACTCTTCTTATTTGTTTTTCCTGTCTTTCTTTACAATATGCACTCTGTTGTAAAATTGAGGAATAAAACTCCCTTTTTTTTGCAATGGTTTTAAAACTTTTGTTTTTGTTTTCATTTCTTTTCTCCTTTTTTTATTTACTTTTATCGTCACACACACACACTTTTCAAATTCCATTCGACGTTTTTTCCACAAAAACCTTAGAAAATAAAAATACGCAGAACGACAACAAAAAAAGAAAAAGAGAGGCAAAAGGAAAAATGTCAACATAAAAATAACCACACATGCATTTACAAAAATTACATTTACACACACAGTCGCACACACTCCTCTAAGTAATTTTCCTAAATATGGCAAAGTATCCCAATTACCATGAATTTAGTATTTGGTTCTTTGGCAATGCACAATTCTTACACGTTCCAGCACTTTGTAAAGCGGCGTAATCAATTGATCCTCTTTTATTCTTTCATTGGATGCGGAAAGAATGTGATAGCGGCTATCACGAGACCACCAGAGGGAGCCATAAGTACAGTTTCCCAAATTCAGATAAGAATTTATTTCAATCCCTAGACCATTCGAACAGTTAGGTTAGGTTAGGTTAGAGGACGTGTACTTGTCAACTGTGACAAGCACAGTACCCGGAGGTCAAATTGACCCATTGTACAATGTCCTAGCTTCTCACACCACTCGTGTTGTGTGCGTTAATTTTATACATGAGTAGCGGGACCTACAGTTTAAAGTCGACTCCGAACGACAGATTTTTTTTTCTTGAGAAGCTTTTCATGACAATTTTTACTCTCAGAGTTTTTGCCAGAAATCTGCTGAGGGGAAGTCGCCGAAGAAATATTTTCATATTTTCGTTTTGATGTCTGACCTGGGATTTGAACTCGGGCCTTTCGTCTAATAAGCCGACACACTATCTATTAGACCACGGCGACTACATTCGAACAGTTTATTGGCATTAAACCGGTTCTTCTGAACTATAGTTTTCTCTTTTTTAATGATAATTTTGACCTCGCTTTGCTAAACAGGCTTTCACCATAACCTGATGATTTCTATGCTTCTGCAAATAGTAGACGACGAACAGGTTTCCTGTGATATAGAACGCGATAACTATAGGCTAATATTGTTCGATATATGTATAATAGAACTGTAGGCTCTATTGGATTTATGGTAGGGAAGGTCACCGCTCTGGAGACTATGGTTATGGAGTATGAGTTCATCGGTGGCATCGTAGTCAGACAATTCGAATGGCTGACTGCCACCTAGAAGATATTAAGACAGTCTACGACTTTAACACTTCCACGTAGGCGTGTACCATAGGTGGCCAACACTAGACCGTCTTATAGGGCGCCGGCGTGATAGTGCTAAGAAGTGTTTCCCAAAGATAATAAAAAATAAAAGAGTGATTGAGAGGATACATATAGTTTTAATAGAGCGAGATGATGCATGCAAATGATTCAAGAACAAAAAATGGCACAGTAACGGCAATATTCGGATCCAAAGTGAAATATGCGTATTCATGGAATGTGTTTAGGTTAGTGGTTTAGGTTTGCCATTCACAAACAATTTCACTCAATACTCCATATAGCCCATTGTGTTAGCCAGTTTGAACAGTAACTCGCTTACAAACAAAAGTTTTCGCCATCGAAATATATGTTCTATGAAACTGGAACAGGAAGTACAGAGGACGGAGATATAGAAATATTATCTGTTAGTAACGATAGGCTGCCATCCGAGCACTCATCTCCTATACGACTCAAGATTAGAATGGAAAGCTGAATCAGCTTGGTAGCTGATATGGAAAATCCCAAGAATGAACATGCAAATTATCTTAAAAGGAGGGTAGCTTCCATGGTGCTAAAGAGGTCAGAATCTTCTAGGATTCAACAATTACAATAAATGCACAGAAAACATCGATGAAGCTCCGGTTCGAAACCGATGTTAGATTCTCCATCAAAACGAAATATCGAAAGATATTTCCTCAGCGATTTCCTCTCAAAAATCTCTCAAAATTTTGTCGTTCGGAATCGCCTTCAAACTGAAGGCCCCACCACTCATGTATAACGAGAAGTTAGATCGTATTCCTGATTGTGTGTACTAATAAATACACTGATGGGAGTCATTCCCATATGATTGCATAAGAATATACTTTACAAGAGAGAGATAGAGAGAGCGCACTTGCAGTACTTTTTTTTTCTTTTTGTTTACTTGTATAAATTCTCATATTTCATGACAAAAATGAGTAACATTAACAGTAAACAACAGCAACAACAACACCAATAAAAACAAACAAAATAAAAATCTAAAAATTTATTGAGGTAGGCTGCCAGATTGGTTTCCATTTTAGAAGGACTTTAGAGTTTTGGGCCATTGTAAAGTGTAAAACTAAGCGTACGATAAAGTAAAAAGAGTTCCTTGTATTTTGAATAATTACTTGAAAATATGCAATTACAAGCACAAATTATACAATTTCTTATTAAAACGAAACTCTTAATTTTTACAAAAAAAAAAGAAAGAAAAAATTCCCTTCAAATATAGTTTTCTGATACGAACGAAAGGTTGAGTTAGAAGGGTGGAAGAAGAAAATATTGAAGGACTGTTGGGCGAAACAAGCAAACAAAAATCGTGAGAAATTTTTAAGCACAGGTGCATTTACAACATTTTCTTCACAACAACAACAATAATAAATATTTACAATACATAATAATATATTTTTTATATACACACATACATACATACATAACAGTACATAACATATGAGCTTGTAATAGACTTGTTAAATAGTTTTTCATTCCTTCTGTCATTTGCCAGCGTAAGCTGCTGAAGGGTTCCCTTTGGTCATTTCATTAGAAATTCTTTAATTATTTAGAATTTCATTGAATAAACTTATTAAGCAACAACGCTAAACACTAATAAAAATATATAAACCCAACTGCTAACCGTAGGCTGATTACGTATCGGGTGGGCCATCTATGGGTTTAAATTTGAAACATCAAATCTGGCCGCACTTATGTCATTCTATTCTGTCACAAAACTCAGTACATATATTATTATCTCGACCAAATGTTGTAATTAATTGGGCATTTATTTCCAAAACAAAGAGAAAATATCGTGCAAAATTTGGTCGTAGAGAAGGATCAACAGTGCCCGATATACGCAAGTTTATTACTAAAGTTCGTGAAACTGGTATCATTGTGCTCGTACAGTGTGTACACTGGAGAATATCGAATATCATCATCATCATCATCAACATTAACTCGTCATCTCTGTCAAGAATTGAACATTTCACGCACCGGTTTATGTCGAATTTTCCGAAAAGATCGAGATATGACGCCTTACAAAAATCACTTGACGTTAGAGTTGAATCCAGCCGCTTAGTTTTCGCTTCGCAAGATGGCCCATGCATGATGATGTCGATTTTGCCAAAATGAAATCATCGTGTTCGGATGAAGCTCATTTTCGAGGCCAATACACCCATTACGAGTGATCGTTTGGTGCGGCTTGAGATGCGGAGACATCATTGGCCCATATTTTTTTTTGAAAATGAAGATGGCGCAACAATTACAGTGAATTGTATCATTGTACCATGATAACCGATTTTTTGTACCCGCTCTTCATGGCATTCATGTGAACGATATTTGCTTTCAACAGGATAGTGCAACTTGCCACATTTCTCATGCAGCAATCAATTTATTGCGTCAAACGTTTGATGCTCGTTTCATTAACCGAAATGGTGATGTCAATTGGCCGCCAGGAAACTGCGATTTGACACCGTTGAACTATTTTCTAAGGGCCGAAAATTGGTTCGATAATGAAGTACTGTAAGGCCAGCCGAGGCAACCATATTGTAATTCACAACAAAAAAAAAATTTGAGAGCATGTGTCAAATATGAATAGACGACCCCATACAGGTCGAAAAAGAATGTACACGAAAATTGCTTCGATCGAATGAGTAGGCCTCACAGTAGGCCAGCCGAGGCAGTTATATGAATGAAATAATTCCGTTCCATTTCTAACCGAAACAATTGCACTTCACAACAACAGCAATAAATAACTTGACAAAACTTCAAACTTTGTTTTATTGCATTTGTAAATTTAAACCTCTAAATGGCCCACCCTTTATTATTTATTTTCATTTCATTTTCAAGTACATACTTGAATTATTATTGTTTTCTATTCATAATACTACACTTATACTGCTGCAACGTCATCCCTTATAATTGAAGAATTTCATTTAAAGTAGACTCAAGTGGTGCGTTTAGTTTTACCACCAAACCCCCTACCCATCTATAGGTAAATTTTTTTTCTGTAAATATTTAAACAATTCAGTGGTCAATTTTTAATTTTGAGCAAAACATTTGAGGTTTATTTGTAAGTGAATACAATAAATAATACAATAAATAGGCCCTTATTTGTAAATCATAAATAATTTAAAAGTACTTTGCAATGTGAAACTTAAACAAACTGTTCGTAGAAATACAATGAAAACTCTTACAGGAGGAAAATGAAAATCGTCGCCGTAGTGTAGTAGGTAGCGTGTTGGCTTATTAGACGTGAGGCCATGTTTGAAACCCCAGAGGTCAGACAGCTCCAACAAAAAATAAAATTAGGGAAATATTTTTTCGGCGACTTCTTCTCAGCAGATTTCTGGAAAAAATCTGACAAAAGTAAATAAATTTAGCATGAAAAGCTTCTCAGAAATCTGTCGTTTGGAGTCGACGTTAAACTAAGGACCAGCCCCTAATGCAAAAAATTAACACACAGAACATGAGTGGTGTAAGACGCTAGGTTGTAATCCTGACTAAACGGTTGTAATGACCAATTAAGTCAATAAGCAAGTAATCAATCATTTTCAGTTGGCCTACACAAAACACTTCCCAACCTAATAATCTCCAGGAATATCCATGAATAGAAGAGTATAATATGACTAATTTTTTTAGAGACTTCAGTTAGAAAAGCTTAGATTTCGATCATATACATACATACGCAAACAGCATTTGAACATATTAAGTCTTGTTTTTAAGGGCCTGTTAAGGAAGCTAGAAACGGTTTGCTAATAAATATGTAAGCCCACATTAAATCCAATGATTTTACTGTGTATTACAAAATATTTTAAAAATGAATAAAAATAATTTGTTTGTACTCTTTTTATGTGCGGTTGAAACATGCATTTTTACAAATTTGATTTTAAATAGAGGGCTTTTTCGAACATTACACTATAAGACAATAATAGAACCTATAAAAGCAAGCAGAACAAAAAAATTAAAGGAAGACTTAAATACACGAAAAAAATTGTACTTTATTCAGTGCTATTACACTCAAAAAAAAAAATTAAAATAAAATAAATACTGATGCAGTATTAACGATATAGCTGTAGAATTGTGATAGATATGCAATGACAGTTGGTACGGCGTTTCTGAGAACCTTAAGCTTCTTCTCGACGAACTTACGAGTGTTCATAGACTGGTTGGGTTCTGAATAATATACGAACCCACCTTAGTCGTATTCTGAAATCTAGAATGTTAATAGCGTCACGCTATTGTTAATGGTCTCGTTAGGTTAGCATGTCTCGGAATGCCTAGCATATGATTGTGGCACCCAAAAAGAGTGATCTCCGGCATATAACAAAATCACGGAATCGTATTTTTACTACTTATCATGATGAGATCGCTTCGTACTGTACCTATACGATCTATCCTCAAATTTTATTGGATATGTCAATAAGGTGTCCACCAAATCTATAATAATGTCTTCAAATTCTGCTCGAAGTCAGTTGATATGTGTCTTCGTGAGGTGCATTAACGCCCACGTATTCCAAGAATGTATTACGATTAGTGTGAAAATAAATTCGATTTTTAAAATCCAAGACGCAATCCATAAATTTTAGCACCGCCACGTTTGAGAGCAATAACAGAACAATTAACAGAACAAAATTTGCCCTTAACAGAGCACTGTTAGCCATTTAACAGTATCCATCTGAACAAGCCAACTTGTTTAGGAGCTAATCTTGGGAAATACTCTAGGTCTATGAGTACCGTACTATATGCAAAGGAAGGTTCCAAGGCCTCTTAATATAATCAGCAATATTGTCATATATAAAGTGATATGGCATTGAGAAAATTGGCTTCAAAAATATCAAATAGTACATTATACAGACTACTATGTATATATGCAAATGATAGTCCAGAGGTTCTTTCGAACCGTGGTCGTGAGATAGCTGGAATAATTTTGAGTGCTGAGATTTTCAATTTTGAAAAAAACCGAATTTTAAAAATTTGTCTCCTCCACCCCCACCTACCATTCTTTACATTTCAACACTATTATTCACGAATAATAATGATCACAATGAGAATTAAACTTTATGTCAATAGTCAGTAATAATTGCCACTGTTAAACAGTTAACAGTGCTCTGTGAATAGCATAATTTGCTCTGTTAACTCACCACTCATGTTGTGTGAGTAAATTTTATACGTGAGTGGCGGGACCTATAGTTAAACGTCGACTTCGAACGACAGATTTTTGAGAAACTTTTTCATGAATAAGGTTTATTTGCTCTCAGAGTTTTTGTCAGAGATCTGCTGAGAGGAAGTCACCGAAGAAATATTTTTTTCATATTTCGCTCTGATGTATGGCCTGGGGTTTGAACCCCGGCTTTGCGTCTAATAAGCAAACACACTACCTACTAGACTGCGGCGACTTCAAATGTGGCGCTGCTAAAATTTATGGATTGCGTCCTGGATTTTCAAATTCCAATTTATCTTCATACACATTAAAAAATTGTGATCAATACTGGAAAGCGGAATATGTTATGTGTTCTGGTATAACAACACTAAAAGTTAGTTGGAAAATTTTGATGCATCCACTGAAGATCTCAGATCTTGCACTACTCGAACTGTTCATGAGACAGCGGCTTCTCCTTATGGCTACCAACACTTCTTTCTTTGAGTGTAACAATGAATGAGTGCATGGCTGTGGCTATAACTGTGTGGGTCTTATATTCGCTTTTAAAGCTGCGATATGAAATGTGATGTGATGTTCGTTCAATAACTGGCAATAGCAACAATTGCAATAAGAAATCAAAATAAATGTTGTATGCAACATATAAAATCTAATATAAAGCGTGTGTGTTTAAAGTAACATATAACATATAAATATTGTACAACAACAACAGCAACTAAAATTATTGCAACAACAACAACAAAATAATAAGTTACGCCAACATAAAATAAGAAAAACTTTAACATTTAATGCAACAACTATAGCAACAACGTAAAATCAAAATAAAAACCAATTGAAAACAAAAACAAAAATCATAAATTTGTTGCATGAATATATTACTGCAGTGTGTATTGTTGCACTGTTTGTTGCACAGTGTTGTTGTTATTGGCGATTACTTTTTCTACCATATGAGTAATAATTATTATTTATTTGTTGTTGTTGTTAATATTATTGTTGCTATAGTTTGTTGTTGCAACATTGATGCAATAAAAATTTGTAATTTTTCTTCTTCTACTTCTTCATTTTTATTCTGCTTTAAAATAAAACGATTATGATGACGAAGTCAGACAACAAATTGAGTTGTGTTGCAACATTAACTATTAACGACTCAAGAGCCCATATTAAAGAGCCCATATTAACGTTTTTGAAAAATGCGTATTTTAAACATAAAGAAACCAAAATAATGCAACCAATTTAGTATTTTTCGAACAATAATTTGTTTTGTTGCAACAAACAACAACAAATTGTGGCATAATTTTATAAAATCGTTATTGTTGTTATTGAATGAATGCAACAATTGTAATTCGTTATTAAATCTTATGCAACCAGTTGAGTTTTATTTCACTAAACGCTTAACATTTTCATGGAAATAATGACTCATAGAATGACTTCAAAATGTTTCATATTTTCTGCTGCGCTTCATTTAAGTTTGGTATCGTTGTGATGAATTGCTTGTTAAAGTTAAAAAGTTCCATTCGGATATATTCAGATTTGAGCTAAGTAATGCAACCCTATAATTAGTTGCCTACTATATATGCACATTCGCCCCCCCCCCCCTTCCCTCGCTAGATGAAAATCATTCAGAATTGACTTTTACGAGGGAAGGTGAATACGGCAACATAGACGAAAATATAACTGCAGGCGAGTTGACAATAGGGTGTACTAGGCTGCGCATATACAAGTTCTTAATCTACACTATATACAAATTGTAGCCTTAGGCTTAGGCTTTTTGGGTTTTATTAGGGACACTATAGGCTACAATTTGTATATAGTGTGAAGCAAGTCCCATTTTTCCACAATATCCATCATCCGTCATCCTACCCAGACACTGTTAACATAGGGAATATTTGAACCCGGATAACACAAGTTCCAAAATTATTTGGGATATACCACTTATTGCGTTTAATTAGGGACACCTTAGGCTACAATTTGTATATAGTCAGATATCTGTAGCAAGTCCCTGATATCGTATATTTGGGTGATTTCTTCCTTGACTATTTTTCGTATTTTCCATTAAGCACTTAACATTGCTCTGTTAAGTCGAACATTAGCTCTGTTAAAATTTTTGGTTCTTGTCTTTGCTAGTTAAATTTGAAATTATCAGGCATGTCACAGAAACCAATTCCGATCGAAAGTGGAATTAATTCCGTATTTAGCTTCTCCAGAAAATGTAAAACGAAAATTTTTATCGGAATGAAACCACTTTTGTCTTTGTAAGTGGAATTGCCTTTTTTATAAAATTTTCACCATATAACACATATATAGAGCATATCTATATTAACAAAAATATTGTTTTATTAATAAATTTTTCATTTAAACTTATTTTTTAATGTTTTAATTTATTAAAATTCGTAAATTTTTATCACTTTTCTCTACACAAACACATTTTGTAAGAAAGTGTTGCCATATTATTTTTTTGTGGAAACCACTTTTTCATTCAAGCAAAAATTAAACATTTTAAAAAATTTTACAATCTGGTATTACGACCGATAAATCAAAACAAGAAATAAAAAACAAAAAGTATTCAGGCCAAGAGTTTGTACAAAATGTAAGTATTTGAAAATATTATGAATTATTTGAAAATAAACTTTTTTATTATTTAGGGGCAAGCACAGAAATATTGCACAAGAAAAAATCTTTATAGATTTTATGGAGAGCCACCATGATTTAGCCAGGGGGTATGTGAAAGGTGACAGAGTTGTTGCTGAAACATATTGGTCACAACTTGTCGAAAAACTTAATTCCTCGGGACCACCCACCAAAGATTGCAATGGGTGGAAAAAGACGTGGGCAGACTGGAAGGTCTACGTAAAAAAGAAGTTGTGCCACAACAAAAGAGAAAATGCTAAAACTGGTGGTGGTCCTTTCAACAAATATGTTCTCACTGAAGTTGAGGAATCAATTGCTAGATTATGTGGACTACATAGGAGCGTTGACGGTGTTGCTGGAGCAAAAACTTTTGGAGGGGTGAATGTCGAGGTATTTTTTAGCGAGCTAGAAAAAGATGATGATCAGCTTGTTGTGACTCCATCCACTTCAAAAGGCCTAAAACGAATAACAGTGTCAAATAAGGAAAATAGTAACTCGGATACCATCTTGTCACCATCCCGTAATGTATGTCATTTCGAACACCGTCTCCGGACCCAAAGAGATTTAGAGCACGTACTCCGTGTACTCCGAAAACAGACTTAAATAACCTTTTGAAGGAGGAGAACAACAATTTGAAAAGGATTGCAGAGGTTATGGAGAAATAGGAAATAAACACAAAATTAGAAAAAATCCTTAATGTAATGGAAGAGCAACGAGAAGAATTGAAAATACAGAATCAAAAACTAGACAGATTGTGCAACATTTTAGAAGGCCATTATAAAATAAGACAGATGAACGATATTGCAATGCAAAAAGATTTAAAAGAAAAAAAATGAATTAAAATTGAAGCTGATCGAAATTGAAGTTGAAAGTTGAGCAACAAAAGGGAAAGCAATATTAGCAAACAAGACGTCTAGTCTAGTAGGTAGTGTGTTGACTTATTAGACATCAGGATGATTTTTCAACCAAGAGGTTATTTGGCAACTGAATTAGTGACAACTAATTTGACAGATGTGGCTTCAACAAAATGGCCGTTATCAACTGTCATAGTTCGGAAGTCCCTGTTGAAAAATTTCTAGAGCTCATATTTTAGTGATAATATGTATTAACATTTGTAGTCGCCGTAGCCTAGTGGGTAATGTATTGGCTTATTAGACATGAGGCCTCGGTTCAAAACTCAGGTCAGACATCTCCAACTAAAACGAAATATGAACAAATACATCTTCGGCGACTTCCTCTCAGCAGCTTTTGGGCAAAAACTCTGAGAGTAAAAATGGAATTGCCATAAAAAGTTTTTGAAAATTCTATCGTTCGGAATCGACTTTAAACCGCAGGTCCCGCGACTCATGCATAAAATTAACACACACAACATAAGTGGTGTGAGAAGCTAGGTTGTAATATTTACTGAAGGTTTCTAATGTATGTGTGATGTGTGTGTGAGATATCATAGACATTTTTTTTAAGACAGAATAATTTAAAAGTTGGAATAGTTGAATTCGTAGAAGAGAAATACATGAAAGACACGTGACATAGGTAGTGTGAAAATCTAGGTTGCGATTGTGACTAAAGGGTTGTAAGGACTAGTTAAGTAAGTAGGAAAATTGCGGATTATACCTCCAATTCCCAATTGGGAATTACAGTACGACCCCGGTTAATACGGGGGATACGTTCTAATAAGTACCAGCGCTAAATGAAACAGCGTAACTAAAGAGGTTACTAATAAATCAACTGTGACGCAGGAAACTACACTGGGAATCTTTATTTTGGACAGACTAACAAAAATCATTTTTACACATATACACCAAGTATCAATACAGTGTGCGATTTAGGGGAATCCAAATACTACCGCGTAATACTGAAACAGCGTTAAGCGGAGCAGCGTTAAACGGGGTCTTACTGTATCATGCCTGTAGTTGGACATTGACCGCGATTATTTCAATAACATTGTGAAACATTATTTAAGCGAATTGTACTGTTCACCACTATTCCCCTACCAACTAAATTCAAGAATAATAAGTTCAGAAACACATCGACAGCGTCATTGGGGATTGTACGGAAAGCATCGGTAATACACGCTAAGATCAATCCCTGTATTCATTTAATTAACATTGCCAGGTGTGCCCGCCCTTAATTCACAAGATGCATTCCTAATTCACTTTGAGTTGAATGCAGGAAAATTGTGGATAAAACAAGGGGATAAGAAAATCACCACTATTTACAGAACTGAATGAAAACTTGTTTTACGTAGAAATCGCAGAACATTTGGGTCACTTAGGTTAGGTTAGGTTAGGTTAGAGGAAGTGTACTTGTCAACTGTGACAAGTACAGTACCCGGAGGTCGAATTGACCCATAGTACAACATCCTAGCTTCTCACACCACTCGTGTTGTGTGCGTTAATTTTATACATGAGTAGCGGGACCTACAGTTTAAAGTCGACTCCGAACGAAAGATTTTTTTTTCTTGAGAAGCTTTTCATGGCAATTTTTACTCTTAGAGTTTTTGCCAGAAGTCTGCTGAGAGGAAGTCGCCGAAGAAATATTTTCATATTTTCGTTTTGATGTCTGACCTGGGATTTGAACTCGGGCCTTTTATCTAATAAGCTCACACACTACCTACTAGACCACGGAGACTGCTTGGGCCACTTATATATAGATTTTGGTCAGCCTAGCTAAACTGCTGTTGAGTTTTAAATTGAAACTCTTCAATCGGATACTGGATAAGAAGACGGAAGTGCTATAAGACTGCAATCATAATTTTATATGCAGGATACCTTAAATGAGAAGACAAGTGGACGATTTGTAGAAGATAAAGAGTTAAGAGTTACAAGACTTTGATATCGGCTAATGAACACAAAGTATTCGCAAGGCATGTAGTTCCCAAACAATGAAAGCTCTTGGAAATGCTTTGCAATACAACTCAGTGGCTGCCTTAATAACTTTACCAAGCGGGTTTAAAACCTTTTGAACCTTTCGAGGACCCCAAGAGTATGATTCATCTAAACTTATGCGAATATGATCTGACGTCTAACGACAACAAATTTTTGTTGGTTTTTTAATTCCCTAACTGAATGTCTTGTTTCCATATAGAAAAACTCATGTTGAAATCCTTTTGAAAAAAAAATGTAAATGATAGACGAGAAAGAAAAACAAAAAAAAAAAACAAAGACACAAACAGAGAGAAAAAAAGAAGCAAAATACAGAGGCAGTTGAAATACATGTTTGAAATTAATTGTACTTTAATTGACTTTAAATTGGTTTTAATGTCAAATAAATGAAAGAAAACGAGACAGAGGAAAGCAAATCTAAAAGAAACAACAACAAAAACAATTAACAAAAGATGTTGATAAAGACACTAAAAACACTGAAGGCAACTAAAAAAAACTCTTCAGCAAATTTTCGTATGCCACTCTAACAGACAGACAGAGAAGATCAACAGCAAAAAAGAACGCATCAAAAAAATCAACGTCCAGTTTAAAGATGGAGTTGCAGCTGAAGCTGGAGTCATCAAGACACAAATTAACATCAACAACAACATTATCTTCATCATCATCATCATGATGGTCGGTCATCATGGTCATTAGTTGAGACAGTATGATGCTGATGATGATGATGCTGATGATGATGATGCTACTGCTGTACCGCAACAGTGGTCAAAACTGCCTGGAGATTATAATCTTCTAAAAACCACATCTTTAATAATCATTTAGTAAAATTGTCTGCCTGTTTGTCATAAGGAAATAAACAAGCTTTTTTCTACTCTTCTTTCACTCTCGTTTCCATTGCCTTGCCTTGCCTTGCCTTGCCTTGCCTTTCGTTTTGCCTTGCTTTACAGCAGCTTCTTCTCTTTTTTGCCATTCTTTTTTTATTAGTTTTATTGTTTCCTTTTTGGTTTATATCCACTGCTTTGATTACGAGTATTATTCTTTAACGTGGTCGTTTGCTCACTGCTATAGCACACTGTTCTCTGTGTGTTTTTTTTGTTTTCTTCAATGGTTGTTTAGCCCCATCTGTTTCCTTTCTATCGAAATCTTCCTCTAGATATGATGCATTTTAAGCTCCCCTCCTTTTTTGAATGAAATGAGTTTTTATTTAGCAGAAAGAGGAGCTCGTAAAAGAGCTTAAGCCAGTTTCATTCTTTTTTGTTTTCTTCTTCTTCTTCTATAAAACAACGACTTGTATGAGAGGAATAAAACGAGCATAAGCAGACACATCATTGACGTGTAGCCCATTAGAATGGGCAGTATAATGCCTACTAAAATGGAGTATAACAGTTATAATGTTGTCAGTTTTATATGTTACTTTGAAAGTAATTAAAGCTGTTGTAACAAAAATGTTATAATTTTAATAAATATTGCAGGTAAAGCTACTTTGTATAACAGTTTTGTACAAAGTATAACAGTTTTGAAGTTTGTTTTGTTTCGCTTTCCATGACATACAACAGTCGTAAATATTTTATTACATCACGGTTATGCATTTAGTATGAGTATAACAGTTTTTAAAGTTTTATTGCTTTTACGTTTTTTTATGATGTCGTATGTAAATAATACTACTTTTTTTATTGCTTACATACAAAATTTTTATTACTTTTAAGCTATTTTTTATATTTTTTATAACTGTTATAATTAGATGATCAGATTACTGTTATAAGTGTCAAACGTAGAACAGTTTTCAAATCAATTTTTGCTACTTTTAAGTCATTTCTTTATGGCGCATATCGATTTTAATAATCAGATTACATATGATCGACAATAAAACCTAATATAACAGTTTTATTGCAAGTATAATAGTTTTTATGTTTCATTTTTTCTCCTCATTTGTTTTCAAGTAAGCTTCTATTGCTTTTCGGCCTTTTTAATTCATTATAACAACTATAACAATTATATTACATTATTGTTGTACATTTAATATGAGTATAACAGTTTTTATAACATTCAATTTATATCGTATGGCATTTGTTATACTTCTATTAGATTTGATTGAAAGTAAAATTTAGTATAACAGTTTCAGCATGAGTAGAACAATTTTCTATTTTTTTTTAAATAAACTTTTAGATCTGTTTAAGTAGTATAACAGTTACAAATTTATACAACACTAAGGTTATTCATTAACCACGAGTAGAAAAGTTTTCAAACAATCATTTATTCCTTGTATGTATAACAGTTCTAACAACTTAAATGTTGTATAACAGTTTTAAAATTTCTACTTAACCGCCTAAATTATTCCTTTGTCAACACTCTACCTTTTCTAGTCTTTTGCAATGATTTTATATTGTATCACAGTATTATGCTACATTCGTTTAAATATGAAACTACGTATAACAGTTTCAAAGCAAATATACTTTACACTTTTCTAAAAAAAACATGAATGTCAAACCCTATGTCAGACAATGGATCGTAATGTAAATTTCTCTTTCAAATTCTCAGCACAGAGCTTAGACAGAGAAAGGGATTATATATATGAAAGGCTAATAGATATCCTCCTTAGGTTAGGTTAGATCGGAGTGGTAGCTCTGATATCACAAAGCTCACTTGAGCACGCATAGCGGCCCGTTGTGATGCCACGGGTGAACGCAGTCCCTGTACTAACCAAGTTCCACCAAAATCAGGGAAAAGGAGGAAGTTGGTCAGCGCAAGGGCTGCACAACAAAAGCACGACTACCCCGCACAGGAAAACCAGCCAGAAAGTTTGATGAACGAAGCTATATACTTGATGTCAATAGATGATAGCTCCGTTAAGCTAACAAGGAACGGGGAGCCAAATAACCTATATCTACACCTAGCAAGAGACGGGCACTGGCAGAGAAAGTGAACAACAGTCTCCTCTTCCTCAGTGGACCTGCATCCACGGCAAAGGTTGTTGGAAGGGAGCCTCATTCTTTCCGCGTGTCTACCCATGACGCAATGGCCTGTAAGCACGGCCACTGTAGTCGAGATGACATCACGACCAAGACCAAGTAATCGGTTGATTTGGTTGAGGTGATTGACCATTCGGAACAAAAATTTTAAACACCAGTTCCCACAATAAATTTTATGCGGATTAATTCACATTCAAGTCTACTTGAATACGTGAAAAGTTTCTCTAAAATCTGTACTTCGGGGTCAACATTAAAGAGAGGTCTTGCCACAACATGGCTAGGGACTGTCGACTGTAATGTTTAAAGTTTTGTTGCACACTTTATATAGGAAAACATTTATTGAAGGGAAGCGTTCCCTTTCAGTTCGTTTTGGCCCAACTGTTCACCTTTATTTTTTTTTTTCTTTTTTGTTGCTGCACCGGACTAGAAAGGCAATAGATTAGCAAGCGAATGTTCTTTTAAATACACAACAACAACAACAACCACACGTACATATATGAATATATACACACTATGCCTGCCACAATATATTGACTTTAATGATGCTGCATCTTTTGTATCCCCTATTATGCTGCGCCACATTTGAACTCGACTGAACTAAAGTGCAAAACCAGTTTTTATTTTTAAAAAGTTTTCATTCATTTTGCTTTTGCTGTTGGCTTTGGTCTTGTATTATTTTATTGTGTGGCTTAAAACCTAAAGCTGTTACCATTAAAGGTTCCTTTTTCTTGCGTTCTGTGTTTTTTTTGTTGTCTTCTACGTTTTATTCGTCTTAATAACCCCCCATCATATTTTTACGTGCAACATGAAAACAGTAGTAAACCGGTTTCGAAAATGTTGCACACAGGCAATGTTGAGAGGCATCAGGAAAAAGGTTGAAAACAACGCAAAAGAATAATTGTGTGTCGCACCACTCTCTCTCTATATATGATGCTGATGCTGAGGATGATTAAATCCATGGTTCTTTAGGCAATGAAAGTCTGGCTTGAAAAAAAAACTTTCAATCCTTTCATAAGTGATTGTATAATAAACCATTGCCACGGCACACATCTCACATTCACATTTACATACATGTAAAAGTCAATTTCGTTAAATTTTATCTGTGTGTGTGCGACTTTTCTTGGCCAAAGAATTAAAAACGCCAAACGAGTGGAGGAAAGAAATCTGAACAGCTGTTCGTTTATACGTTCGTTCCATTCTCCAGTGATTGATTGTTTAAATCTGTTCTGTTCTTTTGCGATACTCTTCTGCCTGATCTTTTTTTATTATTATTGTTGTTGTTGTTCTTTTATGCTTTTGCAATCGATGGTGCATTAATTATCTGCTGTGGTACATTCGCAGCAGCAGCAATAGTCGCCTTTTCAATTAATTTGATCAGATATGAAGACAAGAAATTCTTGAATTGAACGAAAAACATAAAAAGAAACGAGCATTCAGTCTAAAAAGATTAAAATCTGAAGGCGTACTGTAGGATAGGGCAGATAATATGGGCTGAAATCTTATTGGAGGCTTATTGGACCAGACAGTCAAAAGTCTCCCGTGTTCGAATCTGAACTGCTCGGGTTGCAAGATAAATACTACTATTACTATTTATTACTACTACTATTACTACTTTACTATTACTATTTATTACTGCTACTATTACTACTTTACTATTACTATTTATTACTACTACTATTACTACTTTACTATTACTATTTATTACTACTACTATTACTACTTTACTATTACTATTTATTACTACTACTATTTCTATTTTACTGTTACTATTTATTACTACTACTACTACCACTACACCACGCTACCGCTATGTTTGAACAATTTTATGTGTTCTACACAGGATTAGATCATGGAAAAGGGGAATTCAGGAGAAGGCGAATTCGTAATTGACAACAAACAGAATACAATCATCCACCAACAATAGATTCAACCAGGAAGCTCTCGAAACTCACAAATGACTTAAATATCAACAACGAAAATCGTAGCGAAGTTACGAACGACATGTATTTGTTGTCGACAATAATTTGATAATGTGCTAGTAAAAGCCTACCATAAGTCAAATTAGATAAGTCTGTGGACAACTATATAAGCCCTTGAGTTCTTCCAATAGGGACTTTCCAACTTTGACAGTTGCTAACGGTCATCTTTTGTTGAAGCCACATCTGCAACTTACATACATAATTGGTTATTAGAATACTTCAACTAGGATTACGACCTATGTTGTGAATGTTAATTTTGTACCATGTACAATGTACATTGTACATACATATATGAGTGGCGGGACCTACAGTTTACCGTCGACTCCGAACGACAGATTTTTTGGGAGAAACTTTTTCATGGCAATTTTTATTAATTCTCAGAGTTTTTATCAAAAATCTGCAGAGAGGAAATCGCCCAAGAAATATTTTTTCAAATTTCGTTTTGTTGGAAATGTGTGACCTGGGGTTTGAACCAAGGCCTCTTGTCTAATAAGCCAACATACTACCTAGTAGACTACGACAACTTTACACCTGTCAAATTAGTTGTTTCTTATTCAGTTTTTCATTGAAAAATCATCATCAACAATGAGGTCCATTTCTTGCTAAATGGGGACGTGAATAAATTAATTTGTCGAATTTGGGACGATTTCAATTCACATGAGATTTAAGATCATCCAGAGCTTCCCAAAAAGTCACTTCCTGGTGTGGATTTTCAGATGGCAGCGTTATTGATCCATACTTCTTTGAGAAAAACCTCAGTGCGAACGGACAGCGCAATAGGACGATGATTGTCAACTTCTTTTGGCCTGAATTAAATGATCTGAACACCAACGACATGCGGTTTTAACAATGCGGACGCTACACGTCTTATCCCAAATTGGATATTCTGTGCAAGAGATTTGAGGGCATGGTCCTTGGAGGTAATGCGACTTGAAGTATTTAAACGAGCGTTGAAGCTTTTAAAATTTTAAAATTCAATAGCAAATTCACTTGTAGTCACCGTAGTGTAGTAGGTAGTGTGTTGGCTTAGTAGACAAAATTCTGTGGATCAAACCCCCGGCTCAGACATCTCGAACAGACAGAATTTTATGAGAATATTTCTTTCGGCGACCTCCTTTCAGCAAAAAAAAAAAGAGTAAAATAAAATTGCAATGAAAGGTTTCAAATTCAAAAATCCCTGTAAACCTGGCGTGGCCACAAGATTCCTTTCAGCATTTATTTTATGCCTAAAATTCTTTAGTGGTTTTGAAATAAAATGAACATGATGAATTTGCTGTATAGAATCGTAGCGGAAGCCTGAAATATTCCTTGGAGTTTCCGTAAGTACTTCGACTGATGTTTTTATGCTAAGCCAACTACGATGTTTAAATTTGATAACAATTAAGAATTACGGAAACATAATCGATGTAATCCAATAAGTTGGGAGGAAGATCAGAGACAAATCATATCCTATTATCAAGTAATGTATTGTTCGAGATTGGAAACATTAAAATGATAAACAAAAGCTACAAAAACAAACACCATGAGTATAAAAGAAAAGGGGATAGACAAGTAAGAGAGAACACAACAACAAACAACGTGAACAAACTACATAAATCACAATGAAACCACGATAGAGTTCTCAAGAAGGCGAAACCACAAACATTCGACTTCAAGAACCTTTATAAGACTATTTACGTGAACAAAACAGGCAACGAGTAGTAAGAATTCAGTCAGTCTTGAGTGAAAACGTGTTGCGTGTGAAGAAAGCAGTCGTGGTTTGAAGATCGCCGTACAGCCAACGAGTAGTAAAAATTCAGTCAGTCTTGTGTGAAGACGTGTTGCGTGTGAAGAAAGCAATCGTGGTTTGAAGATCACCGTTGTAAAGATCTGCCAAAAAAATTGTTAGTGTTTACGCAAGAAGAAGAATTACGAACTAAGCAAATTGTTGTTGTAACATCAAGTTGTGAACAGTGGCACATAAAATTGTGCAAGCAATAAAGAATTTATCAAAAACGATCAACGAACTCATATTTTAAACATTTTTAAAAAGATAAAAACGTAGCAGTGTATGTATGAAAAATGTATGAACATGTATAGGAATGCCTGGATGGATTCCGATGTATGTGTTCAGTATCTCGAGTATTCTACCCCAAATGGGGTATCTACAACCACCGAACTTTGTCATCTGTGTAGCGGAGACAAAACCTTTTTTTAGGCTTTAGCAATACATATCTACGAGTATAAATTTGTTTTTACGAATGGAAATTCGAAACTCATGGACGAGTTGGAAAACTGTAGAAGACATTCAAAAACTATACTTCGATTGTAGGGATTAAAAAAAAAATGCAATTGAAAATGTAGATATAAAAGTTTAAAAGAAAAAATTCTATAAAACTAGCCGTAATACTTTGAATTTGACAATATTTCAACTTACACTGTTTCCTACTTACACTATTTCCATAAAGACATCAAAGGTACTTACCTAAAAAGAAAAAGGGGAAAAAAATTCAATTAAGAAATATTTCAAAATTTAATTTATAAAAGAAAAATACAATCCAACCCCCTGGATTGTTGTAAATAAAGAACATTTAACGCCATCTAGTGTGAAACAGTATAAATTAATGCAAAGACCCAATGATTTTCGTAATGTTATGGCATTTGTTTTTATTTCAAAAAATTTTTTCGTATTCTTTCATTACCTTAAACAGCTTGTAATAGAATTTCCTTAAAAAAAAAGGAGAAAAAGGAATGCATTTTGCCAAGTATGCTGCAGTCCTTATCAAATTTGTTTAACGTTATAAATTATGGGTCCAAGCACCACCACCATCACATTACATTAGACATGAATATTGAAAAGAACAAAAAGAAAAGGAAAGAAAAACATTTCATGTCCTATTCTATGAGCCAAAGGCAAAGAGCAAAGAGATTAAAACGTAAGCGATAAAGACAGAAAATGAACGTGTGACAATAATTTATGACCATAAAAAGGAAAGAAAAGAACTGAAAAAAGAGAAATTGAAAAACGAAAATATTTTCTTGATTATCCTTACAACTAAAAGGACGAAGAGTAGAGAGAAACAACTGTCCTTTTTCAATTATTAAGAAAGTACTTTCATAATTACCAATGCCCTACACAATGTCTGGTTGAATGGAGTCCTGGTTAGTAGCAGGGAAGAAAGCAATAAGAGATCTCTGTTCAGATTTCCATGAGTATCTTAATATCCATTCAACTCGATTCCATCAATACAGATTATTTGTAAACTAACATAGCTCTATAGCTCCCCAATTTAATCATTCTCTTTATGGCAGTTAAGCTTGCATACTTAATTAATGATTACAACCTTTTAGTAACCTAGCTTCGCACACCACCTCTGCTCTATATGTTAATCTTATCCATGAGTGTCGGGACCTACAGTTTAACACGTTGACGCCCGACTACGAGATAACTCGCAGATAGCGTTTCCTTCTAGGGTGCCAACTTCAAGTTATCTGGTACTCACTAAACTTACAATTTTTGTGTAGCTACGAATAAAATCGTATTATATCAGTGCTAGTATCGATAAATGGCTTCTGGGAAACGAACATAAAGTCAATGTTGGCTTGCGTGGCCAGTTTTCTGAAAATTGTCGCGGCAGTTGCCGACCCCGATCAACAGATATTTGAGAAACTTTGCATGGCAATTTGCCGCATTGAATTCAGCAAAACGTGGATAACCCGACATGGCTCGTTGCTGAATTTAAAAACTACTGCGTCCAGTACTGGATAGCTGGAGAGCCAGGGAACTACTTGAGTTCGACAAGAAAACGTTTCGGATTCTAACAGGAATTCTAACGGAGAGTTTCGCTGGCAACCTCAGTCTGCCCTACGAGGATTACTGTAAAAGTTGCCTGGATGTGGAGGAAACGAAACCGGTGGAACACATTTTATGTGAGTGCCCTGCACTTCAGGACAGATGACGTCATCGGTTTTTGGTTGGCAGAACGTGCCACTAAGGGAACTGGCCGGTTTGATGCGGAGCTCGCGTTGGTTCAAGCCCTCCACTAATCGATCATGACTAGGAGGCTTACCTCACACTGGGTAACACAATGGGCCATATGGCCACCGAGCGAACTTG
This sequence comes from Sarcophaga rosellei, assembly GCA_930367235.1. Taxonomy (NCBI): domain Eukaryota; kingdom Metazoa; phylum Arthropoda; class Insecta; order Diptera; family Sarcophagidae; genus Sarcophaga; species Sarcophaga rosellei. Next base: position 59,925,187 of record OV884018.1, on the reverse strand, counting down.
CCTGTAAACGACAAGCTACCCCCTAACATAACCTAACCTTGCATGGCAATTTTATTTTACTACCAGAGTTTTTGCCAGAAGACTGCTGAAAGGAAGTCGTCGAAAAAAATCTTTTTTTCATGTTTCGTTTTGTATGGACTCGCGCCTAGTTAGTCTTGTAGTTACAAGACTACGGCGGCTAATAATCTCTTCTCATCGTTTCATCTGTTAGTGTTGAATCCAAACCAGAATATTTCCTGGGTTATCAATAAACAGCCGGCTTGGATTGTATATGGATTTGCAAATCCATAATTCAAATGTGAAATCAACAAATTCGGATTAAACGTAGCACTCTGTCTAGTAGAAACGATATTTTCTATAAAGTTTCCAGTTTCATGACATAATTGCCAAAGGGATGGTTTTGAAGCTACTGAATAGATAACCACTGAATTGATTACTCGACAGTTGTCGCATCCTAGTAGTAGTGTGAAGACTTGGGGCCACGGTTCAAACCCATCCGAAAAAAAACTTATTCAGCGACTGCCGATATGCAAAATTCTGGTAAAAACTCTGAGGGTAAAACTACAATTGCCATGAAAAAACTTTTCAAAAATCTATAGTTGGAAGTCAATTTTAAACTCTAGGATCCGACACTCATGCATAAAATAAACATACACAACATGAGTTGTATGACAAGCTAGGTCGTAATCCTGACTGAAAGGTTGTAATGACCAATTATGTATGAATAGATAACACGACTTAAAAAAAAATTACTGGAAAAGGGCATCTGAAGTTCGGATTTGATCCGCACTAGCTTGTAAAGCTATTTCAATTAAATTAATTGAAAGACTAAAACCAAATTCAATAGAAGGAAATTCAGGTGAAATAGGATGGGTAAAGGCCAATTCGAAGGCATAAATTATGAACAAAAATAACAACAACAAAAATAATAAAACGAAAATATTATTTTGAAAGAATTTCCTTTTTTTCAACACACCCCTAAAAACCATCGTATCGTTAAAGGAAAATAATTTTCAAATTGAATTTGTATACAAATTTATGAAAGCTTATCTAAAACGTATATAATTAAGGAGGATTAGAAATTGAAACCTTCTTGTTCTAGTGGTGTTAGAGAAGTTTTGTGTCTTTAAAATGAAAATGTTCTACAGACTATTTTATAAACAAAAAAAGAAAAAATTATAATAAAAAAAAAACGTACAAGACATTTTTATGGCGCCTTGTCTGTGACACAGCCGTGACAAATTTTACAAGAATTTATTTTTAAAAAAATTTTGTAAAAATTATTGCAACACGTATTGGATGGGAGCCAAAAATTTTCCTATTTTTACTACGAAAATCATTGAAAAATCAAATCAAAACATGAAAATAAAAATAAACACACATACACACTTCTTCTTATTCTTATCTTATAAAAGTCAGATCAGTGGAAGAAGAAGAAGAAAATAATTTTGAACATAAAAATTCATGTATTTTTGGTCTGTCAAATCTCCATAAAACGTTAAATAACAGTTAAAAGCAAAAAATACTTCATTAAGAAAAAATATTTTTGGTGGGAGATGGTTGTAATACAACGTTGTTGGTGTGAATAAAGACTTAACCACCAAAAATATAAAATTTTTAGACAAAGTTCAATATTTACTATGCTTGAGTATAACAACAATGGATATACAACTACAGTGAGCGCCAAGAGTGAGTAAACACCACTGAAATAATTCATTTTCTTTGGATAGCGAGAAAAGTAAATGAGAATAGTCGAATAAATTTCCAAAAAAAAAACCTTTATTAATTACTCATAAAATGTTAAAACAAAAACAACAATTCATGATGAAGGAACTTTTTTTATACTTAAGAACATAATAGAAAATTTAAAATTATAGTGGGTGTTGACTGACTTATGGCGCTCACTGTTATTGGAAGTCAAAATAGCAAACCCTCTGCAAGCTAAAGAGGCAAGTTTCTGTCCAAATAGTAGCTGCATATGTCAACCCAATTTTTAAACCTTATAATAAACAATCTACAGAAAGGAGTCTCTTCCCCTATATCTATAGCAGAGATCAGCAATGAGTATTCAAAAAGATGAGTAGATTCGAATCATACTCACCATTTCTAATGCTTAAACGCATTTATATTCATTTTAATATCATACTCATACTATTCATATTCAAAGTTTGAAGTACTCATGGTACTCATACTTAACAATACGCATGATGTTGATTTCGACTCAACATTTACAAAAATCACAAAATAAGTATGATTCGAGTACGAATACTACAATACTCACTAGAAAGTTGTGTGTTTGCTTTGCTTGCTGTCTAAGACTGTAAATTTTGATAAATGATTCGTATCACTTCAATTATTTATGAGTATTATAAGTATTTTTCTAAATTTATGAATCTAAATGAGCAAGCGTATGAATCAAATATATTTCGAATGTTTGATTCCAACGTTGTACTCATTACAACTTGTAGTTATAAATCAATGTTGTAGTGAGTACGAATGAAACAGAGTACATAGTTGAATTTCAATACTGTTGACTCACTCATACTCAAAACTTAATGAGTACTTATGAGTAGCGAAAAAACGATTCATTGCTGATCTCTGATCTATAGTTCGTTGTGATTAAAACTGAAACATATTGCAGTTTGATCTGACATTGCATATGACATCAATGGTGTTGCCATAGACCATGCAAGGCCATGGGAAAACAGTGGGCAGCTAACAAATGGAAAATCCATTGGCAATAATTTGACGGGGTCGTATTTATGTAGAGCCATGCGTATGTACGATTTATGAAGCAACTTGTAGGCCAACTTGCTTCGTATCGCATAAACCATCAGTTGTATCAGTTGTATGCTGACATTGGTATTGGAAAACATATTAAACAGTAAAAGCTGCTTTGAATAAGCGACTGATAATCCAACAAGAAAAATTATTGAATAACATTCCAGAGGTGTTCATAGCTGTGAATGCAAATACAACGAACGTGTTAGAATTAAAAATTGTCCTTTGAGTTGTTATTCATGTAAACTGAAGAAATTAATTCAATCACATGGTATGTGGGGGTTTGTCTTGTTTTCATGATTTATTTTTAAAGTCTGTATTTTATTTTTTTTTTTGTCTTGTTGTATTTGTTGGTTTTTTTTGGCAATTTTTTGATGAGAATATTTTTAACTTTGATAAGAAGAAAAAAAAACCGACAAATAAAGCAAAAGCGAAACGTAACAAATCACTTGTTTTTGAATTGTGACTGTTTTTTGTTTGTTTTGCGTCTGTAATCGTTTTTGACTTGCCTCCTTCTTCTACGGTTGTATTGAATGTTATTGATTCAGTTTAAAAAAAAATCGAAAAAAGCACATAAAACATCTGCAAATTTGTGCAACAGATGTTCTGATTTTTTATAAACAACAACCACGTCAATATTGAATTTAAAAAACGACAGTTTTTTAATTGTGCCAAATTTATTTATTTTTTATTTTTGTTTTTATTGTCGTATTACTTGGTTTTTGATTTTGAGATTGAGGGTGTGACAGTTTCGTTTCGTTTCGATTTTTTTTATTCGAAGAAATCATTTATCGAAACAAATTCGCCAAATGCCAATAAAAATTCTTTTGAAAAGTTTTCAACGCTTTAAAACAAATTGTTTCAATCACTAATCGTAATCAATTTTATTTTGAACATCAAACTGACATGAGCAAAAAAAACAACGTGTGTTCATTTCAAAACAAAAGAAATTATGTTTTATCGCTCAATGACCCACTCATTCGAATTCAGGACAGCGTGCAGAGATCCACTAAGTCCTAACATTACGGCCCCTCTTAGACTCTTGAGACAATGTTGCATCTGAAGTCGAATCGTCTTACTTATTCTGTACAATGCATCCTGTAGCGCAGTAAACAAGATTGCCGACTTCTCGATAGAATTCTGAGCAAATTTTATTCTTAATCCATCTACTGTTCTCATGGACTCAAATCCGATGGCAGGCTTGAGTTGAAAATTTCTCCATACCGGGGTTCTGTATCAGGCTCGACACAGATGTGTCCAAAGTAAATTGTAGCTTTGTATCAGGTGGTTTGCCAGTCGAGGCAAAACTAGTCGCCATATTTTAGTTGGCAGTATGTTAGCCTATTAAACGTAAGCCCACGGTTCAAACCCCAGGACAGACATCTCCAACAAAACGAAATATGAAAAAATATTTCTTTGACGACTTCCACCACTCTGAGAGTAGTAAATAAAATTGCCATGAACAGTTGCTCCAAAAATCTATCGTTCCAAGTCGACTTTAAACTGTAGGTCCCCCTTCACTAGTGTGTAAAATTAATACACACGACATAAGTGGTGTGAGAAGCTAGGTTGTAAGCCTGACTGAAGAGTTGTAATGACCAATTGTGTATGTAATACGGGTGTCTAGATATTCGAGTTTCTTTCAGGGGTCAACCCAGGCATTCAGTCAGATTACAGCCTAGCTTCTCACACCACTCATGTTGTGTGCCTCAATTTTATACTTGAGTGGCGAGACCTACAGTTTAACGTCGATTCCGAATGACAGATTTTGAGACACTTTTTCGTGACAGGTTTATTTACTCTCAGAAGAGGAAGTCGCCGAAGAAATATATTTTTTTTTTCATATTTCGTTTTGATGTTTGGCCTGGGGCTAGAACCCGGGCTGTAAGTCTAATAAGCGAACACAAGTCTGCAATAACTTTTACTAAAGAACTGAGAACAACAACAATCCGGGCACATTGTGTCTTGCTGAATTAGCTTCCTTCTCATATTTTCCTAGAACAACGGGCAACTCTTGCGTCAATCAGTTTGAAGCAACTGAATGGAATGGACTTACATGGGAAAACGGAATGCGATGTACGGACATAAAACTCAAAACGTCAAAATTTGTTCGCCAGTTTTTTCTGTAGTCGGCAGATTATTCGAAAGTTTAAATTATTAGAATCATTGAGGAATGCGGCGAAGTAGCCTTGGTCTAGTACATAGTGTGTGAACGAAAATATTTCTTTCAGTGACTTGGTCTTTGGCAAAATGTGTGAAAGTAAATAAAATTCCATGAAGTTTTTCAAAAACTGTCCGTTCGGAGTTGATATATTAAACTGTAGGTCTCTTCACTCATGAATAAAGAAGTTGGATGGTGTGAGAATCTAAGTTGTAATCCTCACTAAAAGTTGGTAGTCATCAATTAAGTAATAAAATGCGAACAGATTCGGAAACTGTGTTGCATACATACTAACCAGAACTAGGCTGGAAAATCCTTGCATAGGACCAACAATTAGGAAATTAGTAATGAAAAGAAAAATCTATTATAAGTCCAGCGTGGACGAATTAATTTTTCTCCTGTGACTGAACAGCATTATGTGGTTACTGCCCACACGGGTAATTGCTTATCAGGATGGCATCTCCGAAGTTACGACTCGGAAAAGAGGAAGAGACTGCTTATTAGTTAATGTGTGCAAACATGTGCAGGAATACTGGGAATCCCCTTCTAGCATTTCTAACGAAACTATCTGAATGAGGGTAAACAACACTACCCGATATATAAATGGCAACCTCATGTGATCTATGCGTGATGATGCCACCTAATCTAACCTAAGTTATCAAAATGATTACCTTTATTACTACGAAAAGTTATTTAAGGTCATCTAAAAATAATTTAAAAAAAGAGTCTTCTCATAGTGATGATGACAATGACGATGCAAAAATCATAGTCCAAGACAATCTAAGCAATTTCTTTCAGTGCATAAGTATTATGAGTTTGATGAGTATTTAAAATTTATTCATTTTGTTTTTTTGTAGTTCTTGTGATTGTGGTTGTAAAATTTGTTCTCTTAATTGGTTGTAATAAAAACTAATTGCAATTTAAATATGGACATGAACAAGATGAAGAAGAAGATATTTTTGAATTAATCACTCATAAAACATACACACAAGTACGAAAGAGCATATAATTTCCCATATATAAAAATAAAACATCATTAAGGGTATGCATTTATTAAATGCCAGAAAGCTTTGACAACAAACGTTCACATTTCATAAATTTAGGAAAAACAAAACATTTAATCGTACTTGTCTTGAATACCCCTGCTACTACAACTGGAAACCAAGATTTGAATAATTTCGATCGAAAGCATTCCATACTTGGCTTCGTTTTCGTCTTTTTGTTGTTCTTTGTCTAGAAATGGAATTAAATTTAACCAAAAATTATAATTTAATTGCCTGTCATAAAGTCAGAGAGAGAGAGACAGAGAGAGAGAGAGAGCACTAGCAAAAAGAGGAAGAAAATTTGTATAATTTTTTTTGAAAAAGAAGTCAATGTAAACTGACTGGGGTCTGTTAGTGTCATCAGCAGTATTTTGTTAAAAGTCTTGGCAAAAAAAGTCTGACGGAAGTTTACTTTTAAATTAAAATTAATTTAGTAGACATACATATGGACTGGTTGCAACCCTCTCTACCGCTACGCTAAACATTTCTTTATCATTTTAGTATCTACACATTAAAAGTGATCTTCACTGGGCATAATTTTATTTTAGTAAACTTCTTAAAGAATGATATTTAGATTCATTCATAGAAATTCTATGGAAAATATAAAGGTCAAGGGACCATTTCCCACACAAATAAAAACAGATATTGCTGTCACCCTTGAAGTAACGGTACTCTTCATCTTCGTCATTAACGTCAGAATGTGCTCGAGTTTAAGTGGCGGACGCGCCACATCGAAGATTTTGAATACATCGACGATATATTTTTAACACATTAGCTGCCGACTACGAGATGACTCGTTGATTCCGTTCCCTTCTAGGGTGCCAACTACGAATTATCTCGTACTTTCCAAACCTGCCATTTTTGTGTAGCTACGAATAAAATCGTATTATATCAGTGCTAGTATCGATAAATGGCTTCTGGGAAAAGAGCATAAGAGCAGCACTCATGTTGCGAAAATCTTTTTCACTGTCAAGTAATCAATCAAAATTGAAGCGACTGAGTCATGTGGGATGCCTATGGCTAATACAATATAGTCGATGTTTCCATCTGTTTCTTACACGATCACATTGTTAAGCCTTGGCAAAAGTATAATGCTGAGTGAGCACATGAAATTCATTTATTTTCACGATCATTGGCTGTCACACACAAACTAACTAACGCAGCCTTTCCAAATTTTGATAGCAATCAATTGTCAGATACCGGTAGAGAGTGGCAGAGTTTCACTTTCTGTTAAGGAGCTAGGAATTCAAAAAGTTATAAAGTAATTGATTGTAAATTGGTTATATGGTAGGCATCCTACTCTTATCACATGCAATCAAGTGCATTCAATTATTTTTCTTTTAGCCTAGCACCTACAACTATGTCACGACAGTCTAAATACGAATACCGAAGGGAGCAAAATTTAAAATTACAAGGGTTTAGTTAGGATTACAACCTAGCTTCTCAAATCACCAATGTGTGCTTATTTTATCCATGACTTTTAAATTCGAGATCAAACGACAGATTTTTAAGAAACTCTTCATGACAATTTTATTTACTCCAAGAGTTTTTGCCAGAAGGCCGCTGAAAGGAAGTCGCCGAAGAAAGATTTTTTTCATTTTTCGTTTTGTTCGAGATGTCTGACCTGAGGTTTGCAACACATAACCTACAGACTAAGGCGACTTCTATATAGATCGGCATAGATGATCTCAAACATATGTATATAGTACATACAGAATTGGTCATTACAACCCTTCAGTTAGGATTACCACCTATCTTTTTGTATGTCAGACCCTTACGTCTAGTAAACCTACCCACTATCTACTAGACTACGACGACTGCGATCATAATCTCACTCTTTTTTTAAATCTAATGAGAGGAGTTTTCAAAATTATTTAATTTCTTTAAAATTTCTACGAATTATAGCAGTTGACTTGGCCAACTTTCCATGTTTATACAAAGTACAACATCATTTAACATTTCCAATCTCATGAAAATTGTTTAAGATTTCCTTTAATTTTGAGTTTTTCAAAAGAAAAAGTAACCAATAAACCATGTGGTCACCTTCTTTCTGATAGTGTAATTGCACTGTTACTTTAAAATGTAAACAAACGAGCTACGCAACGCGATAATCATACACCACAGTCTGTGTTTATTTTAGAAAGCAAGTATCAATTATGCTGTTAAATTAACAGACTCAATAGATGTTAATGCTCTCTCTCTGTTTGTTTTAATTTTTCTGTAAGGAATATACATAGCATATAGAGAATGTTGCTCTGTTTATATGAAATGTTAGTGTATGCAAGAGTAAATGAATGTTATTGTTGTTGCCTGTTTAATGTTATGAAATACAGTGTGTTGTTTATAGCAGAGATATTCATTTTTAACAGTTTAGATTTATTTTCACAAGGAATTTAATTGTTTTAAATTATTTTTTCGATTTCTGGTAAAGAAAAAAACAAAAAAAGAAGTGGAACAAAATGAATGAATTAAAAAAAAGACATTGTAGTGTTTTTTTTAATTTAACATGTGCTGCTTTAATTTGTTTTATTTTTAGTTGAAATAATAATATTAACATCACATGTTAATTTTTTTCATTTAAATTTAAACACAAAATGTGAACAGATGTCTTGTGTACTTTTTTTGTTAATTATTTTTTATTGTTTAAAATAAAAATAAAAAAAAAAAACAAAAAAACTTTTTGTTTATAAATAAGCACAACTACATACAGTAGTAGTTCAATGCCAAATATTCAATACAATTATTGTTGTTGTTAAATAGAAAATTTTACAAAAAAAAAAAAGAACCGAGTAAATGTCAAAGTCTTGTAAAAATTCCAATAAAATGAAAAATGACGTGAGGCCAGTCTATGATCCTAACCCCCTCCCCTATAACCCCATGATATTATTGCGTTGAATTAATAAAATTGATTTTTTTATGATTTTCTGATTTTTTTCTTTTTTTTTTTTTTTGTTCGTCAGAAAGTCTCATAAATTTTATCACAATTTGTTTTTAGCACCATTAATTAACGCCCACTACGCTTGATTATCAACGGAGGAAAAATAAAGAAATTTAAACGTTTTTCAACTTAATTGAAGGCGACAAAATTGAGAAATTCTAATAAAATTACACTGTGCAACAAAAATCGAAATAGAAAATTGTGCAGGATGACAGTTCGGTCAACAGACAAATAGTGGAGTCTTTCAATCAAATCACAAAAGTGGACTCTTTCACTCATAATCACGTCTTCAACACAAAGGTCTAAGATTATACAAACAAAGGAATGTTTTCGGATAAACTGCTTCGAACTCTCAATGTTGTTATAATGTGGCCCATGAGAACATGCGGCGTTGTGTATTAGGTATCGCTTTCAATCATGATTGACAATCAATATTTTTCTAAGGCTTTGAAATAAAAGCATATTTCTGAACTGAAAAATGACGACATAAGTAAACTGACAGAAATTCATGTCATTTAAATATGTGCGAGAGAATGTCTCCCTAGGAGACGGGAGATGATCGCAATTGTTTAATTTCGAATAGCCAAGCGGCTCTCATATCACTTCTATGTATCACGATCATCTCAAAATTGGTGAGCGAGAGATTTTCTCGACATGTTAGAAAACTTTATTTTAATGCCTTGGTTTGGGCTCCTTGACTCAACAGCTGTGAGAATAATTATCATGAAGAGGTGCCTTAGTACTACGACCAAATAATCGGCTGTACTCTCGCTTAAAATTTAGAGGGCATCCATGGACAGAACTCCATATCAACAATGACAATTCTCTGCCAAGCACTTGATATGACCTCAAACGTGTTCTTCTGGAATGCATTAATGCGCAACATGTTCCAAGAATATGTTCTGGTGATTCATTCTCATATTGAATTTACATGTTTTGCACAAGAAAAATCTCCATTCTGTATGAAAGTATCTTGAGTCTATAGTGCTTACTTAGGCAAAAGATCGGTTACCAACCTCAGGTTATTACAGGATAGTCGGATGCATGACACTCAGATCTGCTGCTTTCCCTATAAAATTTTTATTTGCCTGAAACCCACTTGGATGGAGAAGAGTCTTTGACTGTCTTTATCTTTCCTTTCGTTGAGTATACATACATACATAATTATTAATTGCAACCCTTCAGTCAGGATTACGACTTAGTTTCTCACACCACTTATGTTGCGTGCGTTAATTTTATACATGAGCGGCCTCAGGTCAGAGTACACTTTTCCAAATATCCGCACCCGCTCTACAGAAGGATTCGGGCTTTATCAGAGGCGTGGAAAAGATTTCCTCCTTTCAAGCTTGTCTGCTGGATTCCACATGTTTAGGACCAGCAGATAATGGCCAAGCCAGTAAGCTATCATTTAAACTTAAAAAAAGAAAACAGAAGCGAAATACTAAGGAAACAACTAAAAAGTGAATTACAATCCCAACAAAGTAGGGCTCTTAACACTGCACTTTACGACCTGTTGTAGTGTGAAACAGTACCACTAGAATAAGACTCGTCTCACTGAGCTCAATGACTTGTTTCTTTTTTTTTTTTTTTGTAAAAGTGACATCCTCAGCGATTGTTCTGCACTCAGTAGATAGAGACTTCACTACTTAAGCCCCACTTAAATTGTAGTATTCTGTATAGAGGTTGAATTCCATACAGGCCTAAAAGCAATCGACATCGATATCATATCCTCAGAGTTAACAAAAGCAGACACGGGTCCAACTCCTACAATACACTAATCCTCCAAGTGAGAAATTAAAAGATCGTATGATAATTAAAATTTACAAGAAAGGTAACCTTAAAGAATGCCAGAACTGGAGTGGCATAACATTTCTTAGTATGGTGAACAGGACAATTGCAAGCTAATGTAATAAATAAACGACAATATGGAAGTATTATCATTAGTAAGTACTATTTTCCTAGCCTGCAAACCAGATTACGCCAACAATAAATCTAGTTCCGACAACACACATTTATTGACTCGACCATACGTTTATCTAAGCTGCTATTTGCCACGGGGCATAATCAGTTTCAAAGTAGTCACGCGGCAGGAATGCTTTTAAGTATCTCTGCTGACCGATCTTCGAAGTGTGCAAGAAGGATTTCGCCTCAATAAATCTAGAGTCGACCGCACTCAGATGGGGTTAACCGACTCGGTAGATCACATACATATAATATATATAATTGGCCATTACAACCCTTCAGTCAGGATTACAGCCCTGTTTCTCACACCACTCCTGTTGTGTGTGTAATTTTATATATGAGTGGCGGGACCTACAGTTTAAAGTCGATCCCGAACTATAGATTTTTGAGAAATTTTTCATGGCATATTTATTTTGCCAGAAATCTACTGAGAGGAAGTCGCTGAAGAAGTATTTTTTCCTATTTTCGTTTTAATGTCTGCCCTGGGGTTTTAACCGTGGCCTTACGTCTAATAAGCCAACAGACTACCTACAAGACTACGGCAACTTCGATAGATCGCATGGTTATCTAAACTGCTATTTGCCACTAGAGTGGCAGTAGTCCGCGAGAGGGAGGCTTACAAGTATCCCTGCTATTCAATCAACGTAGTTATTGATAACATCATGGCGAAAGTCATACCAAAGCCTTGTTGTCTCTCTGGTTTAGCTCAGACAGACGACATCTGCATGCTTTTCCATAGCTTTGACGGTATGCAGGTCAAAGTTAAAGGCATCTTTTAACGACCGACTGCGGAGACAAACCTCTAGTGATTGTGAAACTAGAAAATAGACATCGAGCTGCGGAGATGAAAAAAGAAGTCGATGTGCTACTGCATCGATTACTATGTGCGAAACGTACAAAGTAGGGTAACCCTGCCATTAATGACAAAACTGCATTGTTGTTGTTTCTCATTTACTTTTTTAACATTGACAGGCGCGTTAATACAATGTTTATTTAACTTTTTCTTACGTAAAGAACGTAAATACGAAAAAACGAAATGAAATGAAAAAAAAATGATTTTTTGTTTAAACAAATACATACAGATCAGATGGCAGAACGAGCGAACCAACACCATTTGAAAGCACAACAACAACAACAACAATAATAATATTGTAAACGTATGCAGTAATAATGAAACTTAAATAAACATCAACGGAATACTAAAATTTCTTTTAAGTTTTAAAAAAATTTTTCGTTTTTTTTTTTTTTTGCATTTTCAGCAGAATTTTTCTTACTTGACGGTGTGTTTTCTTATTAGCATTCTAAAAGAGCGGGCCGGGGAAGGGCAGCCCTATTCACTACATATAGCTAAGGTAAAGTGTAGTGTTGCATATGCATCGTTTACAAGTGCGTATATTATTAACTGTTTGTCTGTCTATCTGTTTGTCTGTCTCTCTGTGTTTTTGTCGTTTTAAAGGCCTTCCTATTATTCTTCACATTTCATGGTTTTCTTTGCTTTTCATTTCTTTTTTTTATTTTCTTTGTTTATGTACGCGTAAATACACGAAACCATCATTAATATGAGTATTAGTGACTAAAGAAAGCCGATATTTAAATTATTATGACGTAGTATGGTCGTAGCGTACAGTATCGTTAAAACTCAATATGTAATGAGAGCGTACGACACAGCAGAGAAATTTGGGTGCTTTTAATATGTTAGAGAGAATGCTTTCCCTAGCGGTTGGGAGGTGAACGCATCTGTTTACTTACGGATAGTCAAGCGTCTCGTCTAACATGACAGTCTGTCTATCTACCGTGATGATCCCAAAATGAATGTGTGTGACTAGACCTGCACGATATGCTAGGGAACTTTAATAGCGTCATCTTGGTTTGGGCTGTCAGGGTACTAGCATGGGCCCTAAGCAATTATGTGGATTTAAAAGGACACAGAGGCACAATGCTAAGGATGCGAGTAAAGAATGAATCACAATTCCAATAAAGTAAGCCTTTTAACGCAGTACTTTAACGAGCGACAGTAAGAGAAAATATGTATGGAAATTTAGCCTTTCTTAAATTAGATCAGGTACGAGGAATGAAAAATACCATACTGAGTATCTTTGGCACTATGGGGCGGCACTGTCTCGAATTTTTTAGTTAGTTCTTAAAAAACCAAATATTTAGTAATAGAATCACGTCGAATTCGCCGTAGTCTGGCAATAGCGTGTTGGTTTATTAAACGTGAGGCCACGGTTCGAACTCTAGGTCGGACATACATACATACATAATACCTAATTGGCCGGCATTATGACCTAGCTTCTCACACCACTTATATTGTGTGTGCGTTAATTTTATGCATGAGTTGATTGCGAACGATAGATTTTTGAGTTTTTGCCAGAAATCTGCTGAGAGGAAGTCGCCGAAGAAATATTTTTTTTTTTCATTTTTTATTTTGATGTCTGGCCTGGGATTTGTACCGTGGCTAATAAGCCAACACACTACCTACTAGACTACGGCGACTTCAGACATCAAAGCGAATATGAAAAAATATTTCTTCGGCGACTTCCTCTCAGCAGATTTCTGACAAAACCTCGGAGAGATTTGCCCTCTGTTCTACAAGTGTTTAGGGACTTCAATCATCTTAAAAAATGAACTACAGATTTCCCAAATTTTTTCTTATACATATTACTTATATTCTTATATTACTTTTTCGTATAGTAATCATGTGAATCACACACTTTTGACATAGATACAAAAGTTATATTCCAGAGGAGTCAATTCCAAAACTCAATTTAAAAAAAAAATTAAAAACGCAATAGCGAGAACCCTGTACAGCAAGACTGAACGCAGCAAATTCTGAAAACAACGCAAAATTTAACCAAAAATTCAACACGCACACACAACAAGTAAACACAATTCATAAAATCTAAAATATTAGGCCTATGGCAACACTTGCCTTGCCAGAGAGTAAATACAGTTTATTTTGTTTTGGATTTTTTTTACATTCTATTTGGATTTTTATGCATTCAAAAACGCATGAATAACATATTTAACAGAGCAAGAGTGCAAAGCAAATGGAGAGAAAAGTGGAGAACTCTACATACACTCAAGTTGTGTAGCCACCATTATTAAAATTGATCATAGTGGTGTGGTGTATTATTTTATAAGGTGAGCTAGCTGTGTGGTGTGGTGAAATACAAGGCACCTGCACATGAGATGAGTCATCATTAACTATCTATACGCGATTTTGTTTGGTTTAGTTTTGCTTGTTTTTGTTTCTTCTTATTTTTTTGTGGTTTTTAGACATGTTTTGCTAGGCAGCAGCAGCAGCAGCACTAACAACAATAATAAAAACAATACACATGACAAAACGTTATAAAACTTATTCTTTTTTTTTCGAGTGTTTCAGCAATTAACGGACGTCATTTTTATTTTAAATACCATGGAAGAGATTGGGACGGGGAGAGGGAGAGAAGTTGAAAATCTTTCAATTTTTTTTTTTGTTATACAATAAATAATTGCAGTTTTATGTCTGTTTTCATTTCTAAACTTTTAATTTATAGTGATCGAGTGAATTTTTTTAATTTTTATAGAAAAAAAATTTTTTTTTTTGCTCATGGCGACACTGATGCATGACAACATTGTCTCACGCTACACTGAAAATTTTTTTTTCAAAATTCTTAATTCGATAAGTGCTAATTGAATGCAATTTTCCGTTGAATGCAAAAGTCATTCGACAATATATTATGTCTCAACGGCATCATCTAAGCTTTTTTTGGGGAGCAGGTATCTAACTACAAGGCAACGCCACTGATTGGTTTTAACTTGGTTATGCCCGGTGCTATCCTTTCAGGTGGTACATGCCAAACAGCTCACAGCCTCCGTATCTTAGATCAGGCGCTCCCCGGGTACTGGTACTCTGCATCCGCTGGGTACTTGCTAATGTGAGAAGGTAAGATTGGCGATTCGGCATAACCTTGACTATGTATGGAAAATCAATTTTGAAGCTGACGCAAGTGGGCTGACGTTTGTTGCATTCTGTTACCTAATTACACCGAATGAAAACCGGTAGAAATGGCTTTCATGCTAATGCTACAGACTCATCCGTTCTGTTAAATCCTTGGCAGGGATTCAAGTACGTTCGATTATCGTCGTCATTTAGTTGGTGATGCAGATTTAGTCGAGATGATTCTTAACTAGTGTCCGACGTCACTCTGAACGCAAACTCTCATGAGCATATGCGTCAACCCTCGCGAGGACCTCACTGATAGGCATCCTCGGGGTCTTTAAGGGACAACTGCATAGTCGATACAAGATCAACATCGTGACTGCCCTGAAGAGGATTACCTATTACTGACATCAGGTTTGCCTTCTCCTGATAGGCACCCTCGGGGTCTTTAAGGGACAACTGCATAGTCGATACAAGATCAACATCGAAAATTACCTATTCCCTGACATCAGGTTTGCCTTCTCCTTATCCTCGTCACAATGCAGAAGATCTGAAAGGTACCAAATTCTTCACTCATGCAGATACCTTCTTGTGTAATCATGCTAGTCTCGGTTTAAAGCAATACGATACCGTGTCACCTAATTGCTTGCTCATTAAGAGATGTTCGGTATTTTTTGACAGATAAGAATGCCATAAGACCGTATTTGGTACCAGAACCTGAAGAATAGATATTGTGCATCATTAGGGTATCATGGGGGGTCGTCAGCAAATATCCGGTATCTAAACAGTTCACAGACTGTAAATTAAGAGCAGTTCACGACAAAAAACGGATGAAAATGTTTCTCTGACGTTGAGAATGTAGGTCGACATTTCCCAAAGGACTACCCTCAAGAGAGGTGCGATAATAAGCGATATTTCTCTGTTGTCCTTCAGTCTACAAAAGCAGGCAATAAAGCGAAAAACGAGAAAATCAAAATATCAGGAGTAACATCATTTGGAGGTCGCATTAAATGGCAAGTACAGCTGCTGACCTAATGAGTAGTCGGGAACTTGAGCAATGGGGCCCAACCAGACAGTCTTACCTATGTATAAGACCAACCCACTACTACTTCGAGGCATTGAAAACAACAATTGCTAACCATGTGGATTACATTAAGGAACAGAAATATGTTTACCATACAAGTAAGAATAGGGCAAGGGCTCTATACGATTTCTGTACAACAAAACTAGCGGCAGAAAAGCCAAAAAATTGACAAAGGCCTCTAGCTGGAATAAAGATGAGCATGAAACCCAGAAGTCACCCAAACCGTGCTTCAATTAAAGAAAATATTAACTTATTAAGAAAAGTCAACGTGAGTGCCGACTGCGTGATAACTCGTAGATTGCGTTCCCTTCTAGGAAGCCAACTACGAGTTATCTCGTACTCACTAAACCTGCCATTTTTGTGTAGAGTACGAATAATATCGTATTATATCAGTGCTAGTATCGATAAATGGCTTCTGGGAAAAGAAGAAAAAGTCAATGTTGGCGTGGGTGGCTAGTTTTCTAAAAATTGCCGCGGCAGCCAACTTGTTAAAGAATTAGAAACGTTTTCAACCACAGAGCGGCCATACAAATTAAGACGGTAAATTTCACTCCACCAGAGATCTCTCAGCCGTGATGAACCAAGCGATAACACAGTACTATTTTAGGTCTCTCTCTAACCAACTGCAAGCTTAATTAGGTGATTTTGATCGAAATCTTTTCAGACCTTAATCCAGTCCTTCCCACATTAGGATCATTATGGATTTAGCGTTATTATGGATTTGAAGGGGGAATATATTGCCAAAATATTGAACAATAATCAACACTTTCTGTCATTGAAAAACCAAAATCATGCTGCCTATTCCACTGGACAGGATTAGCCTTCTGCATTTCGATTTAAATCCCAGAAAGAAGCTCTGTAACGTGAAATAACAGACTGCGCGGACGTCTCTTCTCCTAACCGGTGTATTTTCTAAAAGTTTATGCGTTTTTTTTATACAATTATTGTGAATAAATTATTGATTAGATTTGAATTTAATTTTTGATTAGAAGGAAGCAGCAGATTGATTATATGTACGCATGCATGTACGTATATACTACGCAAACTATAATTTAAACAAACGAAATGGAATGATATCATGGGCAGGTATTTACCAAAATTATCAATATTTTTTTTTCTTCCAACAAACAAGTTCACAATTTCTAATCAATTTTGGTTTTCAATGTCGAAAATAATTGTTATCATCGTCACTTAATGGAGGGTGGAATTGCTTTAAGCCGGTACAATATCAATACCACCACAATAGCCCAACTAAACGTGCACGTGCTTAGAAATACGAATGAAGAAGATTTTAAATGACTGGATAAGGATATGGGAATCGGGAAAAAAGTTAGGACAAGATCTTAAAATCGCTGAATGTCACACAGTCAGACACTTTCAAAGACATCGATTTCGCCGGTCTACTTAAGCATCTTAAAATTGCAAAACCTAATTCGGAAAAACACGCGACTACCACAAATCATTACCAAACGATATCTATGGCAAGATGCCTGGTACGACGTTGTTGCAATAACCAAAGCAGTACAATATTCTGAAGAGAAACTTACAGTACAGACCGGGCAACCATTGAGGTCCAACAACGTAAAAGGTAATAGGAAAAGGAAAAGGCAAAAAAACACTCCCCACAGGGTACACAGGAAGATATGTACTTACTGAGGTCATTCTAATTATTCATTTAAGATAGTGAGGACCAGAACCACGGAGACTATGGTTAGGATAATGGAAGACAAGTCTACCGCGAGGTTCATCAGTGAAAACGAATGGCTGACAGGGAGGGAAAGAGGGAATTCCCTCTATAACTTTTCTCTCGCTTCTAGAACAGAAGGTACAGAGAAGGGAGACACCAATACTATCTGACAATCAGGCTGTCATTCCAACACTCCTATAGAATATGACTCAGCATTACAATGGAAAGCTGAATCAGCTAGGGCAGGGGGTGTGAGAAATCACGGCAATAAACAGAAGATCAGCTCGAATGGGGGCAGCCGTTCACAAAACAAAATGAAATATGAAAAAATATTTCTGCGGCGACTTCCTTTCATCTGACTTCTGGCAAAAACCCAGAGAGTAAAGTAAAATTGTTATGAAGAAGTTTTTCAAAAATCTGTTGGTCACAGTCGACTTTAAACTGTAGGTCCCCAAGTTACTCATGGATAATATTAACACCAACAACATAGGTGCTATGAGAAGGCAGGATTGTAATCCTTACTAAAGGATTGTAATGACAAAATAAGTAAATAAACCAAAATAGCGCGGCGACAACGCTTTATAATTAGAAAATCCGATATTGACTGCTCGATAATGGTGTAATTGACTGTGAAGAATTGTTTAAAAGTAAAAACTCATTTCATTTCAGTTTAAGGAAAAATAGGCTAAGGATTGTAGCCTGCATTCTATAGAACATAGTAGGCTCACAGAATATTTGTTTTAGAAAGGAAATTGATTCAAGCGCATTATATAGACTACGAAATGATGTGATTAGACGAACGAATCACCAGAACACAAATGTACATATTTATCTCAGAAGGAAATGCCTGGATGTATAACCAGTTATACCAAATAGACGCCAAATATCATTCTAAAGTTTGCCAGGATTGCGGCGGACGTTAGGGAGATGCCCTATATCGATTGAGTGTTGTACAATAAATCGTTTGTTCGCAATACTATACTACCTCTAAGCAATAACGCGTACATTCTGTTTGTGTTTTTCCTCCTTTTTGTTACAAAAATCAATCGATGCACAGAAAACATCGACGGATTTTCTGAAAAATAGATATAACATCCATGCTCTTTTGCAATGCATTTTTGAAAAAAAAATTGAGGATTGACCCTGAAAACAAAATAAATGAAGTAAATTGAAGAGATGCTGACAGATATAAACAAATAAACCAAAAATATTATTTATTTATCGTTAAAAGAAAAACGTTTTTCAAAGAAATTACAAGGAATTGACTTTTTTCCCTCTAAATCAAAACGCTCTTTCAGTTATTATTGATAAAGAGAGTGAAAAATAAATCACCACTATGGCAACATTGTATTAATGAGTAATAATAAATTCACAGAAACAGAGACAGAGTGAGAGAGAGAGAGAGAGAGAGAGATACTAACAGTAGTGAAGTAAACAAACAAAACACAACCCGTGGTAATTATAATAATGGTTTGCAAAAACCAATAATAACAACAACAACAAAACAAACCAACAACAAGTAGCAAGACAAACAAGTGATAATATCATAGACATTCGAAACAACAACAACAATGACGACAACAACCGCAAATAAGAAGTTAAAATAGAAAATAAAAACCAAAACAACAACAACAGCAACAGCAACAATTGATAACACAACAACTACAAGTTGTATGTATGTACGGATGTAAGTATGTATGTATGTATAAACACTATATTGAAAATTAATAATAAGAAGAAAATAAAATGCGATAAAAATAGAAAAAAGAATACAACTAAACAGAATACAAAAATAAAAATTGACTTTCTTTTCCAATTAAAGTAAAAAAACAATAAAAAAAATCTAAAAAAAACTGCAAAAATTATAAAGAAGAAAAAGAAAGAATAAAAACCAGATAATAAATGCCAAAGGGAGAATGTGCTTTTTTTGGTTTTGGTTTTAATTTATTATTTTAAGCGGAAGTTAAGACATGTCACGTTCATACAAAACAATCATCAGCGCAACACCATTCAACAAGACCCACAAAAAAAAAAACAAAAAACAAACGTCAACAAAAATTACACAAAAAAATTGCAAAAAAAATTTCTTTTATTTTTAACAACCAAACACATAGAAATCCAAACGCAAAATAAAATTACAAAAAAAAAATTAAAAGCAAATCTTGCCAAATATTCTTATTCTCACAGCAATTCTTATAATTGCCAAGTGTATACGCACCAACAAGTGTGAGTGTGCATGCATGTACTCTGCATGTCTGGCCATCCCTAACCTGTGTTGTATGTACTAGGGGTGTCAAAATATCGATGGCACTATCGATAGTATCGATAGTTTATATTTTTCGTTACTATCGATGTTTTTTTTTTACAAAATATAAACATTTAACTAT
Organism: Sarcophaga rosellei; assembly: GCA_930367235.1. Classification (NCBI taxonomy): domain Eukaryota; kingdom Metazoa; phylum Arthropoda; class Insecta; order Diptera; family Sarcophagidae; genus Sarcophaga; species Sarcophaga rosellei. The sequence continues at coordinate 59,905,219 of OV884018.1, read as the reverse complement.
TACCGATAGTTTTTTTTCACTATCGATAGTAAATTGAGGGGTGTGGAAACAAAGGAAGCAATCTCCACTTTTGTAGTTTTCGAAATTAATAAGAAAAACTTAAAGACAATTGTATTTTATAATGAATTTTTTTGTTAATTAGTATGGAAGAAAAAGATAAATATGCCGACCAAGTTTGATCCATATCCTCACTGAAGTTTTGGGGAAAATGCGAATTGAAATTTGGAGATTGCGTTTGTTTCAACAAAGTGGAGATTGCTGCCTTTGTTTCAACACCCCTCAAATGTTCCACCACTAACTTTTTGTTTGCATTTATAAACTGGTGATTCCCACAGTATTATTATAAAGTGAAGAAGAGAGTGAAGTAAAGACATTAACTGACTAACATGTGCTACTTAGATGTATTTATTTATCACTAAAACAATTATTTTATTTCCAGACACGTTCAAGTGATATGAAAGAGATGCAAATACTTGCTTTTGTGTATTTGTATTTGTGTATCGCAGCTACCTCTACTGAGTCGAAAATAATGTTTAGTAAAGCTGGTCAAATAGTTTCGGATAGGCGTACAGAATTAAAAGAAAATGTCGTAGATATGCTTCTTTTTACAAGCAAGAACAATTGGTTGACTGACCCTTCATCTTAAATACTTCATATTTAATTTTTTGATTTTTGAACTAAGAAATAAAGTTCGGTTTTGTTTATACAAAATGCGTTATTTAGCATTTTAACCTATTAAATTCAAATATGAATATAAATGTAATATTTGAGAGACTCCGATAGTGTTACGATAGTATCGCCGATATATCGATATTTTTTATAAGAACTGATAGTTTAGATTCGATATATTTTTATGAACTATCAAAAACTATCGATAGTGCTACTATCGATAGTTTGACACCTCTAGTATGTACTCGTATTTCTGTGTAATTTTTCGTTTTTTCTTTTTTCATGATGCGTAGGCGTTTATAAACATACAACAACAACAATCATACGACAATATTAACAGAGAACAATATTTTGTTGGTTTTTTTGTGTAATTGTTTTCTACACTCCCTAATTTATGTTTTGTTGTTATTGTTTTATTTATTTTTTTCTGCTATTAATATTCGCAAAGAGCATGATCTGTGTCTCTTGCTGTTTTGGTTCTTAGAAAAGCATTATAACTGAAAAGGGTTACCCAACCAAAATGATAAACTTCTATTGTGCTAAGCACAATGTATACCACATGCGACCAAGCCTTTGCAAAAGGCAATTTTATAGCATTTTTTAAACAAAATTAAATGGAGACTTCGATTTTAATTTCTTGTAAACACATACGCAAAGTAATTGCAGTCAATCAATACTGCCACGGCAATTTTCAGAAAACTCGCCACGCAAGCCAACATTGACTTTTTGTTCTTTTCGCAGAAGCCATTTATCGATACTAGCACTGACATAATACGGTTTTCTTCGTAGCTACACAAAAATGGCAGGTTTCGTCAGTACGATAACTCGTAGTTGGCAACCTTGAATGGAACACAACATGGATGGTGTGAGATAAGCGAATCACCGAACACATACTTGCAACATATGCTACTTAAATGCATCTCAGACGTAAGCACCAGGGGCGTAATTCGTGTAATGGGGAGTGAGTTATTCTTATTGACAACGAAGAGCATCTTATAGAGAGTGGGGGAGACATCAGAGATCAGCAATGAATCGTTTTTTCGCTACTCATAAGTACTCATGAAATTTTGAGTATGAGTGAGTCAACAGTATTGAAATTCAACTACTCTGATTCATTCGTACTCACTACAACATTGATTTTAAATACAGGTTGCAATGAGTATGAGTATAACGTTGACATCTACTCATTCAGATTCATAAATTTAGAAAAATACTTATAATACTCATAAATCAATCGAGTGATTCGAATCATTCATCAAAATTTACAGTCTTAGTTGTTGTTGCATTTACAAAAAAAGAAGAAAGAAAAGGAGAAAGACAGCAAGCAAAGCTAACACACACACAACCTTCTAGTGAGTATTGTAGTATTCGTACTCGAATCATACTTATTTTGTGATTCGTGTATATGTTGAGTCATGGAGAGTTGAAATCAACAACATAATGCGTATTGTTAGGTATGAGTACGATGAGTACTTCAAACTTTGAATATGAGTAGTATGAGTATGATATTAAAAGAAATATGAATGCGTATAAGTATCAGAAATTATGAGTATGATTCGAGTCTACCCATCTTTTTGAATACTCATTGCTGATCTCTGGTAGACACGTAGGTTTAAGACAATTCAGTAATTCGTCTAGTCACGGTCATCTACTACCTCTGATCAATAATGAGTACATTCTATCTTTATAATATCATTTTGTTACAAAAATCAATCGATATATTTTGTGGAAAATCGATATATTATCGATGCTTCTTTGCTATGTTTGACACTAGAGAGGAGTGACTGCAATTATTTGCAAAGACCTGTAATTTCTGGAGTAATTAGTAACTTACTGTTTAGGATTACATTGGCAACCTTTACATCAAAAATTGGAAAAATCGTTTTTGGCTCTTTCCAAAGAAAATCAAACTGAAAGAATTTTTGCCCAAAATAATTCATTGTCATCAAATGCATTGACTTTAACTGCAGTAGCGGTAACTCTTATTGATGTTACTGTTATTGCTCTCGCTCTCTCTCTCTCTCTGTGTATTGAAGAAGAGTCAATTAAATGGGGATAATTGTAGTCGCTGCATTGGTAATATTATGATTTTAACGAAAAAGGAATTGAAACAACACTGAGAGAAATTCTCCTTATGAGATCAAGCTAAAAAACACGAGAAAATATCCCAAATGTGGTGAAATTAATTCGATTGTTTTTTTTTTTCTTATTTATTTGTGTTTGTGATCATTTTTTAATATTCTTTGGAAAAAAAAACTGAGAAAAAATTATAAAGTTTTAGGCTTATGAATATTAATAAACCAATTGAGTATAAAACACCGCCAACAACAACAACAATAACAACAAGCGCGGTTATATTTTTAAGAAATTATATTTATTGTTGTGACTGTGGCTGGTTGTTGCTGGTTGCTGTTAGTTAATGTTGTTGATGTCAATTTCGCTGCTGCGGACTTTTCTGTTTCTTGTTTTTTTTTTCTTGGTTAATATTTTTATTGTTTTTATAATAAAATAAAAATAATAAATTAAATAACATTACTGTTGTTGTTGTTGGGCTTGATTCAACAGATATGTCTTCTTATAGAAGAAAATAGCAGCCACGACAATACAGCGACTACAGCAATTCATTTGTTGTATGGGTGTGTGTGTTGGAAGTAATAATGAAATGAATACAAATCAAGCTGAACATACATTCGAGAAAAAAAACACACACACAGAAACAATATTGCCAATCAAGTGTTTAGAAACATTATTTCTAACGATTTTTAACGCGTAAAAATTTATTAACGCTTTATTTGGCGCTAATAAATCGTAAACAGTCTTAAAACCTAACCTGCGCTAGACTGCCTTATAGGGCTGCGCGTACTACCGGTGGCCCGCACTAAACCGCAATTGATCAAGTGATTAGACGATACGTAATACCAAATGTTTAGATCTTTAACACTTCGACTGTCGAAAAAATATCTGAGAGTCTCGTTCTTTTAAAAGCGTTTATTTTTAATAACAATTATAATTAATAACGTCTTATAAATATAACAGCCGCCCGTAGGTGGCAAGAATGAATTAAAGCGCCGGTGTGAACGTGTTAAAAAAGCGTTATCCTACACTACATCACAGATAATGTTATATAAGTATACACTGACGGAATGGATCTTTGGATTGCCTCAAACAGGTCTGAACTGAAAGCTATAAAGGCATCCATTGTGCGAATCAGATATCAGAGTATATCTAGATCCATATGGATCAAGTAAATGTGGAATGATATGAATATACAGATGTATACATACATACATAATTTGCCATTACAACCATTCAGTCAGGATGACGGCCTAGCTTCTCACACCACTCATGTTGTGTGCGTTAATATTATACGTGAGTGGCGGGACCTACAGTTTAACGTCGACTCCGAACGACAGATTCTTTTTGAGAAACTTTTTCATGGCAGGTTTATTTTTGCCAAAAAACTATACCAGCCATTAGTTATAATTGTAATCGATATAACAATGGAAATCTTATAGGACCCAAGTGAGTGAATCTGACCTAGCTTAAGTTCAATAGAAAATATAACAACAACAACGAATATCGTAAGAATGTCAAAGTTTAAAAACATTCTGTTGCATTTTTTCAGTTGGAAAATGAAGAACTTTGTATTAGCAGCCATGTTGAGTTTGTTAATTTTATCGGGACCTACAATTTGACATCGACTCCAATGAGGAAAGTTTAAGACACGTAGCTACTCTCAGATATTTTGCCAGAAGACTACTGGATGGGGTTGTCGAAAGACAAAACCTTGCCAGATCAGCCAAAAGAGGAACAAAAAATACGAAGATAAGTTGTTTAAGTTATTATTTCACATAAAGATGATTGTAAAACTCAAGTAGAATTTCTAAAATCATTATGGGCTACTTAATCAGAAATTTCAAATTATTTGCAAGCAGCGGGGTTTATGCTAAAGAAAGTAAATTAGGTAACACAGGAGTTTAAACCGACATACTTTGAATGCGCCAAACACCACAAAAGGAATTATTTTTTGCATCCATTCAAAATTGGTATACTTCCACAATCGAAGTTCAGCAAATCGTATGCGAAGTCTAATCGCATCTACTGCAAATGTTAATATTCACGACGTAAAGGTAAAGCTCTAGATTTTAGTGACTTCAAAAGGGTCCAAATTATCACAAGTTTCTGAAAGCAACCCGTACATTTACAGGAAACCTGTGAAAATACCGATTGATTCGTTAGAAGCGACTATTGGAAAAAAGTGCCCAAAAACCCGACCCTTTCGGGATAAAAACTCTCTAGAAAATATTGATTACACTACCCACCTTATAATCCAGACCTGGCCATCGTAATGTTTTTAATGGAAAGCGATGGGATGGCATTTTCCTGACAATAACCTGATTTCCTTAGAAATTAGGCTGTGATGAAGGTGCTGTCACAAACACCACCTTGACGCCTGTTCTCTTTTATTAATGCCGGACATTTCAAAGGGAAAATTTCGGATCATTAAAAGGTAACTCTTACATATGTATGTATGTTGAAGGACATAAGAACAGCGTCGAAAATTGAATTGTCTGGCCAATACGTATGTAGAACTCAAAATTTTCGACATGGATTGGGTATTTTCCAATCGTTGTATCAGGTGCATCAATTTTATTGGGGATATTGCGGCACTTCCAGTATTATTGAACCCCCTGCTGAACTGATCTTGATAAGACTATTGCAGTCATGACAATCCACTACCATATTGGAAAGCATAAAGTCTTGGTGTTCTCTCGAAATAGCTGTGGATTTGAATAGAAGGCGAGGACTATTTATAGTCACCACATATATCAGTAGCCAGCACTTACCGTGAAGAGACAAAGTCTCTCATTTCTCGTCGTCTTATGAAAAATGAAAGATCACTCAGATGATCGTGAAGCGTTTGCGACTCACGACAGTCACCCTAACTTATAAAGATCGCTTAACTATCACACAACGCATACAAAAATGGTGATTGGCGGTGGACGGCAATTTTTCGAACAAAATTTTCTTCAGCAATAAACAAAATTGTCGTATTTGGGGTTTTGAGAATTCTCAAGTAATTGAAGAGAGGCCATTACATCCAGAAAAAGTAACAGTTTGGTGCGCTCTTTGGTCCGAAGGTGTGATTGGGCCTTACTGGCTGAGATACCGCCCAATATGTGTCAAAAAGTGGCCGAAAATTACCTCAAAAGCATCAATGCTTGCAACACTTCGCGTGGAGGTCATTTAAATGATGTAGTGTTTCACACATAATGTCACGTTCAAACTTTACAATAAAAAAGAAATATCATGAAAAAAATATTTTATATGTGTTTTATTTACGTTTACTTTTGAAACCACGAAATGGATAACCCTATATAATGCAGACCTGGTATTGTCACAATATGACTTAATTCCATCGATGCGGAAAGTTCTGAAATAAGCAGAATGTCTGATATGTACTAAAGCAAATTAAAATGCACGGGGCGGGGTCCCATATATACACAGTCAAAGAAAAAGTCTACATAGGTACACCACTGTATATACAAACCAGCGGTTTTTTACTGTATAAGCATTAGGAGAGCGACGGAAGAACTTTACAGCTAAAGAATTGGCCTTCTTTAGTCATCAACATCAGTATCAACATTTTTTAAAAATTTCATAAAAATCTTTAAAAACGCTTTTTTTCTTCTAATTAATGTATTATTTTAAATATCACAATTTGGCAACACTGTGCAATACAATAATAAAACTTAAAACCAAACCTTAGTTTACATATTCAAAAGACACACTCTTTCATTTTCATACATCAGCACCACACCATCACCACACTACACCACACCACAAACTAGTCTTTACTTATTGTTGTTGTTGGTATTGTTATTGTCTCTTGAATTTTGAATACGTTTCAAATAAAACAATAACAAAAAGGAGAGAAAAAAAAACAAAACTTTAAAACTGGCCCAACAACTTCTCGTCTTGCCTTTTAAAGTAAATACAACGACAACGACTGTGTATGGATTTGTGTATGTGATTGGCTTACACAAGTTTTTAGAGAGACCCCCACCTCAGCAACCTTTTTTTTCGTTCTTGCCAACATATTGTATTGGACACGAAAGCTTACGATCTCTTTAATGCACTGTGGTTTTAATTTCTATTAAAACACTGTCTGTTAATAATACACACACACTCACACGCATTGTCAACTGTTTATGAATATACATATTCACTATAGTGAGTGATTGTTGAAAGTATTGGGTAAGGGTAAAGGGCATAAATACATACATATGTATGTGAAAACGTTGGACAAAGAAAATTAATTAAAATCGAATTAAATTTTAATATTCAGATGTTTCGACCGCTTAAAAGAATTAAAAGAAAACAAAAACAAATAACTGTTAAAAAACTTGTAGAGTAAATACTCGTTTGTTTTATGCTCTTTACTAACACCACTATAACGGACAGTGAACCAAACCACTGTACTGTACGACCGACAACAGCAGCATCAACAATGAGAGACACAATAACAACAAATAGACGAGACTCGTGTAATGCACGAAAAAACAAAAAAAGTAAAGAGTACCGACAACAACAAGATCTATGGCATGGAATTATTAGCATAACAAGAACTGCAAGAAAAATAAAAACCAAACAGAGAAAAAAAACAACAACATTTAAAGCGCGCCTTAATTTCAGTTCACATTGTACAACAAATCGTTGTAGCTTAAGTTTTCCTTTTTGTTGCTGCTGCTCCCGCTGCCGTTGTTGGTATCATTAAAAGAAGGTGATCCAGCTAAATAAGCTTTAAAAAAACAACAACACTGAGATAAACAAAAACAATAAAGTTGAACTCAATAGTGTTACAAGAAAAACAACAAACACACACATCCACATAAACATGCACTCACGCACACACATGTACCAAAACAACTGCACCAAAAGACTGAGTTGCGGACAAAAAGTGTTGTTGTCTGTTGTGTTTACCATACAAGAAAAATAAAACCACAAAACAACAACAAATACAATTATAATAACAATAACGTGAACACAACACGTAAATAGCACACGGTAATAGAGCCTCCTGACACTTTTTAGCTGGTTATGGTTATTATGAGTATTGTTTCTGCTTCTCTTTTTCTGTGTATATGTGCCTGTGTGTACATATATTTGTTGGATTTGGGGTCTCTCCAGTTGATGTGTACAATAAAAACAAACATACTAAACAAAAGAGCAAAGAGAGTAAATATGAACGAATCATTAGCAGTAAACGAAGTCAAGAAGAAGATGAAGAAGAAAACGTGTTTATTTTGCATTTGAATGATTGAAAAAAAAAAACAAAAAAGAAAAATTAGTGTGTGTGTGTGGTTCATTGAGAACAATAGACGAGTGGAATATTAAACACAGTGTTGCATACTATAATAGCAAGACAAATTTATGATTGACTTTTATTGGACAAATCTACTGTTAAAGTAAAAAGAATTAAAAATTTGTTTTTTATTAATTAAGCTGTATGTATGTATATATTTTTCTTCTTTTTGAATTTAAAAATTTAATTCCATGTGAACATGTAAATAAGCTCATAAGCATAAATAAGCCGGTTTCTGGACACTGACACGAAATATGAAAGATAGTCTCCATTTCCTTCTCAGAGCGATCTACAGCCTTTGCAGAAAAGCTGCGTCTAGGGACATGCTTTCCTATTGGCCAGATCCCTGTGAGGACTTCAATAGTGCAATGATTGACCATGCGATTTGAAGAAAAACAGGCATTTAGTCGTCTTCTTATCCAAATCAGTCCTAGCAAATCTGGACAATACTAACTATAGAAATCGGAACACTTATGCTGTGTTCGTAGATGGGTAAAAATGTCTGTTACCCACGATAATATACACACACTAAGTATATTTTTGGCCTATTGTTATAGAAAAGCACTTATGTTGTGTGTGTGTTAATTTGGGATCTACAGTTTACAAGTCGACTTCGAACGACAGATTTTTGAGAATCTTTTCATGACAGGTTTATTTACTCTCAGAGCTTTTGCCAAAAATCTGCTGAGAGGAAGCCGCCGCAGAAATATCTTTACTTATTTCGTTTTGTTCGAGATGTCTGAACTGGGGGTTTGAACCGTGGCTTTACGTCTAATAAGCCAATACACTACCTACTAGACTACGGTGCCAGACTACATTAAGCCATGTGGATTTAAGAAAAACAGGCGTTTAGTCCTCTTCTTATCCGAATCACAGATTTTTGAGAAGATCTTAACGGCAATTTTATTTACCCTCAGAGTTTTGGTCAGAAATCTGCTGAGAGGCAGTCGACGAAGAAATATTTTTAATATTTTCGTTTTGATGTTCGGCTTGGGGTTTGAACCGTGGCCGTACGTCTAATAAGCCAACACGCTACCTACTAGACTACGGTGACTCAGTGCCCGTTTTTGCTGCGACAATTATATTAAGCCATGCGGATTTTAGAAAAACAGGCAATTAGTCCTCTTCTTATCCAAATCAGTCCTAGCAATACTGGAGGTCACTAACTAAGAAATTCGGGACACCAATGCATTGTACGTTGTTGGGTTAAAGTGGCTATCACCCTAATTGGTATACACACTTGGCCTATTTTTATAGCAAACACTGGCCAGTTATGACGTCGACAATTACATTAAGCGTTCTCCGAGTTGAACACGTTGACTGTTGCAGTAATTTTCAGAAACCTAGCCACGCAAGTCAACATTGACTTTTTGTTCTTTTCATAGAAGCCATTTATCGATACTAGCCAAAAATGGCAGGTTTAGTGAGTACGAGAAACTCGTAGTTGGCACCCTAGAAGGGAACGCAATCTACGAGTTATCTCGTAGTCAGCAGTCAACGTGTTAATAAGACTTATCGTGTGCCCTTTATCTAGATTGACTGCGCTATCTAGTTCGCATCAGAAAACACACACGCATCACTAACAGAATCCGTTACTGCAATGTCTTTTATCAGCTTTTAGATTCTTAATAGGGTTCCCAAAGCAAAGAAGTAGCCCGAAAGTTTAGTGGCACACGCACCTGGGTGGCTATTCCACATGCTTTGCAGTTACCCGGGATTTAATATGTCGCGGTACATAATTACTGCAATTTAATTTAAAATCTAGTGCCCAAGTACTTAGAAATATTGTCATCAGTAATAATCACCATCGAAACCCATCTGACCTCTAAGCCCTGCAACATGTTGCTACTAAGAAGTATCACTGAGCAATGAATTGAGTCAAACAAGAGCCTGTAAATGAGTAAATCTCATTTTGAAATGTAACGCTATAACATAACACAAGATGATGCCTGAAACAATTACGGCTATTATTTTACGCCATACTGTAATATATGTATAAAACGTATGAGCAAGTATGTGTGTGTATTTGGTGAACTGACCCATAATATTTGAAGAAGAGAACTGGGTTGTGGTGGCACAGTTTAAATGATCATTTAATTGGTTTTCATTTCAGGAATCGTTTAAAGAAATCATTTAATTTTTTTGTTGTTAATTAATCTTTAATCTTAATTAATTATCCGAGGTTTTTTTTGTTGTTAATTTTTAAAATTTATTTCGATACACAAAAGAGACCCAAAAGGTGAAGCAGAAAAACGACAAAAAAAACATGACGATTTTGTTTAATTAACAACATGTGTTGATTTGACTGTTTTTAGCAGTCAACCTGCCTGCTGCCCAGACAGCCATCGGACTAGCCAATATTCAGCGACGCGCCGTCATTGTACACCGTGAGAAAATCAATTACGAACGCAGTGTCAGAGAAGGTGTTATACAACACATTTGGCTTTGCCTGTGTGTGTGTGTATAACAAGTGATTGAAATTAATTTCTTAAGGAAACACTTTTGTAAGAAAAAGAAAAAATGACGACAAAAATTATGACGAGTGTGATTAAAAAACTAACCGGAGTGTAATCGATTGTTATTACTCATTACCGTTACTGTTGTTGACTTTATTGTTGTTGTTATTTTTATTTAATAAAACGAGAGACGTTAATTAAAAAGATAAATTACACTTAGAGAAATTATTATCGATTTTCAAATAAATACTCACGTAATACCGTAATATCCCCCCATTATTTTGAGAGTAAAATTTTTGGGTAAATTCTTTAACAATGCTTACCTGAAATGAAAAGAAAAAGGAAAATTAAATTAAAAATTTGTTTTTTACTTAAGAAAAATAAAGAAAAATAAAAGAAAATAAATGAAAATTTATATCAAAAACTTCTGGTTTAATTTTGCATTATAAATTAATAAGAAATTGTATGGAGCAATTAAAAAAAATTAATTTAATTTAATTAAACAGATTTGTTGAGGTTTTCTTTTCTATTTCGGAACCATAAAATATGTAGCTTTAAAAGCCTACTAATTGTTAAAACAATTCAATTGAAGCAGCGGGCGGAACTCGTAGTAGCAGTGAACCTCATTGCAGTTAATTTCTGCCCTCCACCGGAGAATTAAAGACATATTCGGTGCGACTACAAGGTTGTTTTTAATTTTCACAATAAGAGATTTAAGTTTAGGACCCCAAGTAAGGACTTCTGCTCAAGTCAAGGTTATCTTTAATTTTCACCATAAAAGATTTGAGTTTAAGACTCCAAGACTTCTGATGAAGCGATCCAGCGGGTCTTCTATAGACATAGGCATATGCCTATAGAACATGCTGGATAGTGTATATACTATATATTAAGGATTCTAGCATAAGACTTTCCTTTAGGAGGCCTAGCCATCGCAATGTCTTCAATTTGCTATAAAAACATCCTCAGAAAGTTAGACTGCGATCAAGTTCATCACGAAGGTCACCCCGACGTCTGGTCTCATTTACTAAGGCCGAAGATTTCATTAAAGTTTAAGGACCTAAGAATGAGGTCGCCGTAGTCTAGTAGGTAGTGTGTTAGCTTATAAGACGTAAAGCCCGGGTTCGAGCACCAGGCCAGACATCAAAACAAAATATGAAAAAAAAAATATTTCTCGGCGACTTCCTCTCAGCAGATTTCTGGCAAAAACTCCGGGAGTAAATAAACCTGTCATGAAAAAGGTTGTAAAAAATCGGTCGTTCGGAGTCAACGTTAAACTGTAGGTCCCGCCACTCACGTATAAAATTAACACACCAACATGAGTGGTGTGAGAAGCTAGGATGTAATCCTGACTGAAGGGTTGTAATGGCCAATTATGTATGTATGTAGACATCGCAATGCCTTCAAGGCAGGAGTTACGACAGTATTGTAAGCGGCAGGAAGTCATTAGCCATAAAAATATCCTCAGAAAGTTAGGCTGCGATCAAGTTCCTTCCCAAGGTCACCCCAACGTCTGGTCTCCTTTGCTAATGCTGATGATTTCATTAAGGGTTAACTACCTAAGAATATCATTAAAAATTGAATTTCTTGACCGAAACTGATCTAAAATTCACAATTTCCGACATGGACTGCGTACTAACACCAGTGTACAAAGTGCATCATTTTGTTGACGATATGACGGCACTTGCTGCATTATTAGGCCCTGCTGTACTGATCTTGATAGGAAGATGACTGTGATTGTATTTTTTCCATCCACTACACAATTGTAATTTTCGCAATCCAGTACCGCTTTGGAAAGCATAACGAAAGTCTTGGCACTCGCTCGAACTGTGGATTTGAATAGGAGGAGAAGACAATCTCTCTGTAAACACATGTAGCAGTACCCATGTGAACCGTGAAGAGATAAAATCTTTCATTTCACGTCGTCTTATATTTAGTTTTCCAAAATAAACATTGAATGGAAGCAAAGCTCCTTCTTTCACTGGAAAAAGAAAGAACACTAACACGAACGTGAGGATCGCAAAGAATTTATTTATCACGACAACTTCTACCTTTAAGAAGACCTCGCATGTCTAAATTAAACTGAAGTAGTATTTTAAACCTCTACATACTCTGTTGTGATTCTAGCAGAATTCAAGACTCAAGCAGAATAGCAGAGGATGTCCCACAATGCTCTGTTTTTAGGCCAAAATTGTGGAATGCGATGTACGATGCTGAGTCGATATGTGACCGCTGCAGAGTTGCAGATTGTAGTCAAGCGACTTGACATTCTAGTGGAAAAGAGCAACTGTGTTACAGAAAGAATACGAAGATGATAGCATATTGATCGCCGCAAATTAATGGCATAGAAAATATAAACTGGATATTGATGACCATTTTAGGTTCCGATATTACGAAAGCCTAAAACGCATCTTAACGAAATGGTTGATGAGAGACTGAGCTTTAAACTTGACTTTTCAACAGTTAGCGCCTAGGCGAAAAGGTGTGAGTTGTACGGTATGATTTCAAGTATTTCGTTTTGAAAATCAGTCCTAAGCTATTAACCACAGCTTTAGGAGTAAAACAAGATTGGATAAGAGATTTTAATTAAACAGAGTCGGGTCAACAGATCACATTTGTCATCATATCACAATCAATAAAAATTTTATAATAAATGGTGGAATGATGGACTTGTTTTGGTCTGATCCAGGAGTATTTTGAATCGCTCGCTAAATATTATAAACAGTCGCTGCAGTGTAAAAGGTAGCGTGTAGGCTTATTAGACGAAAGTTCGTAGTTCAAACTCCAGCGTAGATATCTCCAATAAAACCGAGAACTTGGAAAAAAACTCTGAGAGTAAATAAAATTGCCATGTAAAGTTTCCAAAAAATCAATTCCCTAAACCAACGAGATTTTGTCAGTAAAAATTGTTCTCTCAGTGTAATTGAACACATCTCATCATCATCCATCAAACACCAACGTGAGTTAAATAAAGAAAAGCAGTAACACTATAACAACAACAACAACGACAATAAACAACAATTCTAAACAACGGAGAACAAGTCACTTTTTCTTATGAAACGTAACATACACACAACAAACATGCATACATACATACGTTTTTACACTGAAGACGACAGAAAACAGGTAATAAGACAGTGAAAGAGGAAAAAAAATTATAATAATAATAACAACAACATTAAACTATGATCACATCATAAGGAAGGTGGAAAATAATAATAAAAACGACGACGACAATCAAACCAACAAACAAACAAACAAAACCAATGTGACAAACATACAAACATTGCAATTATAGCAACAATAAGAATAAAAAAGTTCAATGAGAGAGCGTGAAACCAGAGAAAGAGAGAGAGAATTAATGAAAAACAGAAGTGGAAAGCAAAGAATAGCAACAACATTGTCAGTTTTGTGCGTTTTCTACATAATTTCAGTTATTTTTTTAGAGTTTTCGAGTTTTTTTTTTAGAGTTTAGCGTCTGGCGGGGTTTTTTTTGTCTTCAAATTTCAGTCTTTTTTGATTACACATGTTGAGATGACAGGATGGTTTCTAAAAGCATACTCATTATATGTACACACTTTCTTATTAATTGTTCATTACAGCCCTATGGTTTGAGTGAGAAGCTAGGTTGTAATCCTCACTAAAGGGTTGTAATGAGCAGTTAGTTTATGTGCTTGAATTTGGAAAATAGTCGGCGTTCACTAGCGTATAAAAGGCTAGACTTGATCTATGCCTTGAACAACTTGGTCCGTTTGGATATTTGTGAGCTACTTCATATTGATTGCAAATGGCTTTTGCGAGTTCCATATACCACAATTCAACTTCTTGACGTAACCAGTCAGTGAGAAATAAGCTTAATCGTGGAGTACAAATTCCGCACAACTACGGAATAATGAGTCATATTTTGCCAATTTTGTAATCTGTTCTTGGATCCATGTTCGTAAAATGGCAAACATTTTACCAAATAAATGCTACTTCAGAAGAAAAATGCTAGTCCCGCCAGAACGATAGTTTAAGAATTTCTACACGGATAATTCTTAAGCCGTTAATCCATGACAGAATTATTGTTAAAGTCTAATAGGTAGTGAGTTGGCTTATTAGATGTGAGGCCGTGGTTCAAGACATCTCCAACAAAACGCAATATGAAAAAATATTTCTTCAGAAGCTTAATCTCACCAGATTTCTGCCAAAAATTCTGAGAGTAAATAAAAAATTGCCATTTACACTTTAATTGCCACGATAATATCAGAAAAATTTTCACATGGGCCATGTAAAATGTATCAAGGAAACTTAATGTATCACAAAAAATTTCTTTTTGACCAAATTCCCGGAAAAAACCCTTTTTTTATGTCATACATACATATATGACTGACATGGCCCGATATTAAAACTTTTTTGTTTTTAATACAGCGTCGTTTGCGTCCTACATCTGTGACTGACGTGGCCTTCTACCAAATCGCCATGTCTGACATATATGTCTGAACTTCATGTAGAACTTCTTAGCGTCAGACACATATGACTGCCTTGGCTATTAACGTGTTAAAGTTCCTCAACAACCTATTGTTCGGACTCGATTTTAAATTGTAGACCCCGCCACTCATATAAAAAACTAACATACACGATACAAGTAGTGTGAGCAGCTAGGTCGTAATCCTGATTGAAGGGTATATAATAACCAATTATATACTACATATACATATATGTATGTATGTTTCAATTTACAATTCTAGAATTTCTATAATCCCATATTTTTATGTTATACATCTACAAACATATTCACCAATTGCAAAATGTAATAAAACAACAACAAATATTGCCAATAAAATTAAACAGCAATTTTCCAATAAGAATCAGATTAGTTGGCAACACTATAAATACTAAATAGAAATGCAGTTACTAAAAAAGAAAAAAAAAATAACAATTCATAGAAGTTTTGTATGATAAAAAGGGCAAACAAAAAAATCAACAAGAACGAGAGAGAGATTGAGAGATAAAGGGAGATTGAAAACTCACCTTTTTGTTTGGTATCCTCACCATTTTCCAATTGATGGCTGACCACTAAATTATTTTGCAATTGCAGCAGGCCAGTGCCGCAAGTGCCAGAGCTGGTAATATTTTTCATGCGTAATTAATAAATGTTAAGAACAGTAAAAATCAATTTTGATTATGATTACGAGATAAACAAACAAAAAAAAAATAATAATTTACGGACGAGTATTATTAAGTAAAGAGGCAGGGATTTTGCTTATAAAATCATTAAAAAAATTTTTTTATTACAATTTAATTGGCACTTTGGGAGAGAAGTGAATGATTTTTTAATAAAAAAAAATAGGCGCGTTTTTTTTTGGCACTTTATGTTTTGCTTTTTTTACTTTCCAAAAGATTTTTTATTCACTTTTTTTCTACTTTTTTGTATGGCAACAATTTTGATTTTTCTTTTATTTTTATTCTATATTTTGCTTCTTGAATTTTCCTTTTCAAAAACACACAATTTTTTTTTTCTTTCTTTCTTTTTTTTTTGCACTATTTTACAATTTATTTTCTTCGGGTGTAACACAACACATTATGGTGTGTTTGGCGATGAGAAAAAAAAATTAAAAGAGACACGCAAGCGATAGTAACGTAAGGGGAGCCGAACAAACAAGTAAACTTTACGTACAAGCATAAAGTGGAATCAAGTGTTGTGATAGAGAGAGAGAGAGAGGGGCGAGAAGAGCTTAACAATAGAGTAACAGAACTACTCTTGATGGTGTGTTGTGGTGTGGTGTGGTGAATGATCAACTTTTTTTTTTGTTATATTTTCTATCAAAAACAATCACAATTCTTTTCTTTTTCGACTTTTTGTTTTTGCAATTTTTTTTTCTTTTCTTCTTCGACACTTTTTTGTTTTCTTTTTTCTCTAAAAGAAAATTAAAATATGGCCACTTGAATAGATTCTTTCTTTCTTTTCTTTTTTTCTTTCAATAATTATTAAAGGCTTGTTTTTTTAATACCACAATAACTTGGTCATAATAAATGTTAAAACGTTAATTAATTCTTCTTAACGTTGTTAAACAAGAGTTTTTTTATATGTATTTTGTTTGTATATTCTGTATGTATAATAATAAACTTTTCTTTTGAAATGCACTGTAAAAAAAAATTTGTGGAAAAAAAAAACGAAAAACACCCAACGTACGCGTTTTCTTAAAACGATCGCGCAGAATCAAGAGAACGTTAAAGACTAAATGTACGATATCAATGACTAGCAAAGTGGAGGTAAAAAGGTAGGGCCTTACACAAACAAGCACTCATACTATAGAAGCAAACACAGAAAACAACAATAAAACACACTCTCTCTCTCTGCTTAGGCTAGCTCCCCATTCACAATATTTTTTGTAAACGAGTATATTCAACATACATATAAACAACAACAAAAATAATAGGAAAAACCCATCAACAACTATAATAACCCGTACAGAAAAAAAAACAAAAACAAAACTCTACAATTCAAATTAAATGCTCTCCCAAAAACAAAACGAACGAAAAAAAAACAAAAGCTCACCACTTAAAAACTCAATAACAACTACCGAAGGGGGAGCTCGCAGGTGTGTGTTTGCATAAACAAGTTTAAAAAAACTTGTTCTCACTGAATCTCTCACGCCAAAAACAACACAACACAACTCTCTTGCTTGTTGTCATTTATTTACATTCTGTTTGCTCGCCATCAAAAAGCAAAGCAAATCCATTCATAATGAAAAAGTTTTGTTTATTTGTTATTGTATGGGTATGTCAAGCATTTATATTGGAATGTAGAATATTTCTCCTTAAGCTCTCTCTCTCTCTCTTTAATGTGCTCTTGCTCTGGTCATAACATTTAATATCATTTAACAGAAATATTTTAAATATTTTTCTTATGACTTGGTTTATTAGCATTTTTGGGGAATACTCACTGTTAACATACATAGCTAGACACTATAACAGAGATCAGTACTGCAATGAGTTGAACTGTTAACAGCCATTAACAGTTTTTATCTTGATTACCATTAATATTGTGTATTTGTTTTATAAGCTAAAGAGGCTTTTAATTAACATTATTGTGTGTATGCCTGCCTGCATGTTATAATTAAAAATAATTTAAGTTGAATACAATCTCTACTCTACACATTTATTGTTATTGTTATGAAATCATTGTTTACATTTTAAGTATTTTTGATTTTCTTTTTTTTCTGCCTTTCTTTCTTTTGTTTTTGTATTCGAATTTATTAGGCAAAAATGAAAATAAAATTATGAAATGTTTTGTAATTGTTAAAAATATTTTTCTGTTTTTTAAATAATTTTTTTATTATTTATTAAAATGATGATGAAAGCTTGTGCAAGAGATATTGTTGTTGTTATGGGTGTTATGTAGATAATAACAGCTGTTATTTGTTTACATTTGTTTTTTTTTTCTTTACATTGTAAAGACACTGAGAGAAATGAAACACTAGAATTAATATTTATTTGTTGTTAGGTTAGGTTAGAGGACGTGTACTTGTCAACTGTGACAAGTACAGTACCCGGAGGTCGAATTGACCCATTGCACAAAGTCCTAGCTTCTCACGCCACTCGTGTTGTGTGCGTTAATTTTATACATGAGTAGCGGGACCTACAATTTAAAGTCGACTCCCAACGACAGATTTTTGAGAAGCTTTTTATGGCAATTTTTACTCTCAGAGTTTTTGCCAGAAATCTGCTGAGAGGAAGTCGCCGAAGAAATATTTTCATATTTTCGTTTTGATGTCTGACCTGGGATTTGAACACGGGCCTTTCATCTAATAAGCCGACACACTACCTACTAGACCACGGCGACTTCAAAATTTATTGTTAGGGCCACCAAAATACTTAACACATTGACTGCCGCGGCAATTTACAGAAAACTGGCCACGCACGCCAACATTGACTTTTTGTTCTTTTCCCAGAAGTCATTTATCGATACTACCACTGATATAATACGATTTTATTCGTAGCTACACAAAACTGGCAAGGTTAGTGAGTACGAGATAATTCGTAGTTGGCACTCTAGAAGGGAACGCCATCTACGAGTTATCTCGTAGTCGGCAGTCAACGTTTTAAACAAGACTTTCCAAGACCGCCAGTGTAATCTATCAGGCACACGTTTTTTTTATTTAAGACCAGTAGTCCCAGTGAATGATAAATGGTAGAGAGGAAAGCGGAAGTAGTTTCTATGGACGTTGGTTTTAGATTATTAGACTCTTAAGTTGAAGTGGTAGCTTAGATAACCAAAGTTCACTTGAGCACGTATAGTGGCCCGTTGCGACGCCACAGCTAAACTCAGTTACTGTACTGACAGAGTTGCACCAAATTAGGGAAGAAGTTGGTCAGCGCAAGAGCTGCACATTAAAAGCATGACCACTCTACACTGGAAAACCAATCTGAAAGTTTAATAAACGCAGCTATATCCCGGACATCAATGCATGATAGCTGCATTAAGCTGACAAGGATTGGAGAACCAATGTATTTGACCCCTATGTAGTCGCCGTAGTCTAGTAGGTAGTGTGTTCGCTTATTAGACGTAAAGCCTGGGTTCGTGTCCCAGGTCAGACATCAAAACGAAATATGAGAAGGAAATATTTCTTAGACGACTTCCTCTTAGCGAATTTCTGGCAAAAACTCTGAGAGTAAATAAACCTGCCATGAAAAAGTTTCTCAAATTCTGTCGTTCGGAGTCGACTTTAAACTGTAGGTCCTACCACTCAAGTATAGAATTAAGGCACACAACATGAGTGGTGTGAGAAGCTAGACCGTAATCCTGACTGAAGGGTTGTAATGGCCAATTATGTATGTATGTATTTATATCCTTGATATCAACGGATTATAGCTCCATTAAGCTGACAAGGATTGGAGAGCTAAATAACGTAAATTTGCACCTCGCAGGAGATTGGCATTGGCAAAGAAAGTAGCTAACAGCTTCCTCTTCCTCAGCGGATCTGCACCCACGGCGGAAGTCGTTAGATGGGAGTCTCATACTTTTCGCGTGTCTTCCCATAACACAATGACCCGTAAGCTTGGCCACTGTTTTACATCTTCTAATACATATTGTAGCAGGAAAGATTTTTGTTTTTTTAATTTCTCTCCGCTGTGATTCCTGTGGGAGGCCATTTATTAAGTTCCAAGCCATTCTGAACAATCCTTTTACGAATTTGAAAGTTTTTTAATGCTCACGTTTGGTGCAGGGTCTGCACATACCAATGTCATTGCAATCTAATAGCAAGGGTGTACTCCCAACCTCCCTGATCTGATGAGTACTACACTCTGTTTCCCTAGAATTAAGACTATTCTCAATTTGTTCGCTTCTGACCTTTATTTAAAGCGCCATGCTAAGCTTGTAGTATAAAGACTCAATGTATTTGACCCCTACCCCAACCTGGATTATGGACATGCTGCAATATTTTGAATTCATTGATAGATTTAGGTCGTCTACAATTTACTTTAAATTTTCCCAATAAGAATACCAACTATGGTCGAGAAGATAAGGAGTCACGTGGCCTTAACATGGGATGTAAGCCGATCAAAGGAAGTCCATGGTATGTATATAAAGGGCCGCCCTAGTCTATCGGGTAACGTGTAGGCTTATTAGACATGAGGCCTTAGTTCAAACACCAGGCGACTTCCTCTCGGCAGTGTTCTGGCAAAAACTCTGAGAGTAAATAAGAAATTGCCATGAAAAGTTTCTCAAAAATCTGTCGTATGGGATTGACTTTAAACTATAGGTCCCGCCACTCAAATGCAAAATTAACACACACAATATGAGTGGTGTTCGAAGCTAGGTCGTAATCCTGACTAAAGAGTTGTAATGACCAAATATGTATATATGTATACACAGGATTCTGATATTTGATGGTGGTCTTGGATTTTATTTACTGTGACCGCCAGCATATGATCAAGACCCTCATGGACGTCAACTTGATATCTATTTTCATCCACAAACACTAAAGATTTCTTAGGGAAATTTCGAATCAGTTAACAGTAAACTCTTGTATCGTCAGAAATTGTTTTGTTAGGTTCTCTGACATAGGTATTCCGATTGTGTCAGATAAACGGGCCATTTCCCAACAATAGCAAGCAAATCCCATGGATCCTATTGCTCAGTGCTTTACTGGAAGGACACAATGATAGATTTGCCAGTCTGTCGAATGAATTTTGCAGAAGGCGTGGATCTTGGGAAAAAACTATCTTTCACTTCATGTATCAATGTCTGCTTCTTGCTATGAAGTGGCAGAAATGTTTTTAATTTACTGTCGTCGAATGAGCTCTGTTTGATCACCGGGTTGGGTATTCGTTTGTGGTATCAAAGTGGTTCTTATGTTAGCTTATCCTTCAACCTAACCTAGCTTAACGTTTCTGGTTCATCCAATGTTTTTGGCTATGCTAAAAGGTCTCTTTGTATTTAATTTCTATTACTTCTGGACTGCACAAACAATCTGTCATGTATTGGAAACGATGAGTTCTTTTCTAAACCCTGCTTTGCTGTGTTACAAAATTCAACATTTTCACTAAAAAGAAATGTATTGATGATTGCTAGTACCTCTTCAAAATACTGTTACGAAAATATAAACGGTGTACCATCGTTTAACATTAAAACAATGAACAAAAGCCACACAAACACATACAACGAACTTGTTCCAAGTAAACCAACAACATCGGTATGAAATAAAAGATACTAGACATGTAAGCGAGAACGCAACAACAAGCAATGTAAATAAAATACACAAACAACAATGAAGACGCAATAGAGTTCTCGAGAAGGCGAAACCACGAACATTCTACTTCGAGAGCCTTAGTAGGACTATTTGAGAGCATATAAAAAGGCAAGACAAAGCAGGCAGCAAGTAGTAGGAATTCGGTTGTGTGAAGACGCATTGAGTGTGAAGAAAACAGTCGTGGTTTGAAGATGCCCGTTGAAAAGATCTGCATTGCAAACAGGCAATTATTGTTGTATTCGTCAAGTGTGAAAAATGGCACAAAAGTAGTGAGAACAATAAAGAATTTATCTAAAACTAAACGCAATCAACGAACTCATATTCTAAACGTTTTAAAAGGGTAAAAACGTAACAATAACATATAAGTTATTAAGGACACAAACCTATGCAGCGTGAGTCCTTGCATTTTTATGCTTCACAACCAATATTTCACTGTCATATAAAGAGAAGCTGGAGCTGTAAATAACAAAGCGATAAGATGAATTGAAGCCTAGGCTCTTGCCACACTTTTGGTTTGATTAGCAAATTAAATCAATTCTTCTTCTGATTCTTTTTACGTTTCTCTGTGTGACTTCTGTTGACAATTTGGCAACATGGCATACTTTTGACAGACGACTTAAGTTGATGTTGCTGCTGATGATGCTGACGAGGTGATGACGCCGACAAGCTGATGAATGCCACACAATTTAAAACCCCCGTATCATAGTTGTCATTTAGTTGTTGTTGTTGTTGTTGTTGTTACCATTGCCGTTATTTGTTTGCGGTTAAAGTGTAGCACAGCCTACGCCAAATGATTATTGTAACGGCACCTTTGTAAATGCACCTTTTGGCAGAAGTAATTTGGTTTGTGGTTTTTGAAAATGAACCATCATTCCCAAACCCAACAACCAGCCCTAGAAACTGAAATATGTAGTTGAAGACGACATAGAACTGGAGGTAACTTGTTACAAAATGTTGTTGTTGTTGTTGCAGTACTTGTGCGTGTGTGTTTGTGTATGTGCGCCAATTTCTTTTTGATTTTTGGCCTGTGCAGCTTTGTGTTTCTCTGTGGCAAGATTAGATTGTTTTTTTTTGGAGTCTTTTGGCTAGAGTTTGAGATTTCGATTTGGATTTGAAGAGTTGGAAAGTAGAAATGTTACCCTCCCGGAAGTCAATAAATGCTGATGTTGCCTAATGTTGTTGTTGTTGTTGTTTTATTTTCTTTTTTACCTGTAACCAGAGTACAGCAACTGAATAGTTTGGCTGCTTAGCTGCTGTTGCAAACATCATAGCAGCTGCTTGCCCTAGCTGCTGCAGTGGTGCATCGTTGAGGATGATGTCTTTGGTTGTGGTGGTGTTGTTGGTGATTATCTGCAATCGTTCTTTCTCTCTTGTCTCTTTGTCTGTGCCACACTGTGTGAGTGTTGCAACAGTTGTATTGTATGTCATTGCGGTTAAATACAGTCGCGTTTGTTTACTACTCCACCCCTTGTTCTCCTTGTAATCCTCCTTCTCCTCCTTTTTTTTGGTTAACTTGGTTCATAACTTTTCTTAACTGTTTATCTGTATTTGCACTGAGGTTTTTATGGGTTCCGTTTCTGAATTTGTTTTCTTGTCGTTGTTGTTGTTGGTTGCTGTTTGCCTGTTTTATGGTTTAACTGCAAGTGGTTTTTCATAGTTTTTGCTGCTAGTGTTGCTGTTGTTGTTGATGTTGTTTTCAATTTTGGTTTGGTGTACGACGATGACGTTGTATTATTATGGTTTTTTGAAACGGTAATTTTATTTTTATTACCACACCTCTTTTTTATAGTTATTGTTGTTATTGTTGTTGTTGCTGTTGTTTTTATTTATTTTATGCCCTACAGAACAACATGACATGACACAGGGCTTGGTGGCAGCTTCAATTTGTTTTTCTTCGATTACAATTGCCAGCCAGGTCATGACAGTCATTAGGCAGGCAGGCAGGCAGGCGGTAGAGTAAGGAAAAGGCAACATGTTAACCACACGGCTTAACATGCAACCGTTTGTAGACAATACGCAAAGGGTACTACACCATCGAAATGGTTTCAGAAATTTAAAAAAGCTGTCGTCGAAGTAAAGCTGTTATTGAATCGTTGAAATTCTCAAATTTGGATTCGGGAAAGTGGCTTTTCTTATTGTGACTGAGAAGATGAAAAAGATTCGTCCACATGATCAAAAGCATATCAATCAACGCGATGAAATAGCATCCCTATTGGTTGACATTTAAAAGGCTTGGACTATAGGATATGAGTTTTAGAAACCATTTTTCGTCTTCCTTAAAGTCACAACAGAAACAGATTTTTAATTCAAGTACAATTGGCAAACAGTATGGGGGTTAGAGTACCCAGCCAGTACTTTCCTTTTCACATGAGGAGAAACAAATTCCAAAAAATTGATTCAAAAGATATCCTTAAAAGATCCTTATCCTCGAGTCTTTTTACGTCAACTGTCATAATGCATTGCTCATTATTAAGAAAAATTCCCTTCCTAGCGACCAATTGTCAACATAACAACTCTTCTGAACTAAGTCCTAGTAAGCTTGGCTAGTGTACTTAACTTCTGTCGATTGTGTACGACAGATGAAAGAGAAATCTACAAAATACATACACATACGAACTCTTATCTTACTTTGAGGCAAAACAACCGCATGCACACAACTCTTTATATCCGTGATGGAATCATGATAGCCAACAATGTCGATCGAAATATCGTTCACACATGCTTCGTACTTAAGAATATTGCATCCATTCTGCAATTTGAAACGTATATTATAGATCTTTGAGGTTTACTGTATCAAAAGAAGTCTTATTAGCTTAATGACGAGTTAATACGTCCCAGGTTTTAGGTGTCCAGTAAATGACCACCAGTAATAATTAAAAAGGGATTCGTAACCAACGTATCGAAACTTACAAGTTTTTCCATCGGCTCTTTTAACCATGACGAGTTAATACGTCCCAGGTTTTAGGTGTCCAGTAAATAACCGGTGATAGTTAAAAAGGGATGTATCGAAACCTACAAGTTTTTCCATCGGCTCAAGTTTAAAAAATACCATGAGTTTGAAAAGGAAACATGCCAGGCACTCAACTCAAAATCTTCAAAGGAAATTTCTGCGAAAAATTTTTCTTTTCTGTTCTCTTTCGCAAGGCTTTTAGGAAATTGGAAAGAAAATTGTGGGAACATAATTGGTCATTACAACCCTTCAGTTAGGATTAGTACGAACTAGCTTCTCACACTACTTATGCTGTTTGTGTTAAATTTTATACATGAGCGGTGGGACCTACAGTTTAAAGTCAACTTCGAATGACATATTTTTTGAGAAACTTTTCATGGTAATTTTCTATTTACTCTCAGAGGTTTTGAGAGAAATTTGCTGAGAGAAAGTCTAATAACTCTACTATTAATCGATTCTGTATTTCGAGTAAGATGTTCTAGAAGTTGATTGGCATGTCATTTGTAGTTGCCTAGAAACCAAGAATAAAAAGTCACCACACTCTACTCTACTCTACTATTGGAGAAACCGAGAATAAAAAGTTACCACACTCTACTGTACTCTACTATTAGACTTTTTATTCTTGGTTTCTCTAATAGTAGAGTAGAGTAAAGTGTGGTGACTTTTTATTCTTGGTTTCTAGGCAACTCTACTCTACTATTAAAGTGTGGTGACTTTTTATTCTCGGTTTCTTCTCTATTATTAGAGTGTGGTGATTTTTTGTTCTCTGTTTCTTCTCTACTATTAGAGTGTGGTAACTTTTTATTATCGGTTTCTACTCTTCTATTAGAGTGTGGTGACTTTTATTCTTGGTTTCTACTCTACTATTAGAGTGTGGTGACTTTTTATTCTTGGTTTCTACTCTACTATTAGAATGTGGTGACTTTTTATTCTTGGTTTCTAGGCAACTACAAATGACATCCCAATCAACTTCTAGAACGCCTTACACGAAATACAAAGACGATTGGGGTAGCAAATAGGACAACAGATACCTTTAGATTACAATAGAAAGCAAGACAGCAATAAGGCATATAATTAGTCAGCCTGCTACATAATTATTTGTCGTGAATCTCATGTTTATCACGTTGACTTCCTCGCTGTAATCTAGGACAGACCGCTCAGAATTTAGGGACCAAGTTTTTTTTTTTTATTTTGTTGCACTCTAAACCAACAATCGCGGAGTCAAGTTGGACTTTACTGAGTTCCAGTATATTGTTATGTCGATGGATGTAATAAAGCGAGATTTTACTAAAGCCTAGGCAGACTCTCCCCTATCCCATCAGACATTCAGACGTCCTTATACCGATCAGTGAGAGCGTACAGATATTATGGCACTCTTTTCTCTTTGAATAACAGCAACTTGTCTTATCACTAGACAGATTTGGGAAAGTATATCCAAAGTTGTGACAGTTTATTCAGGGCCCTTGGTTTTGGGTTTACATATATTACATTGAAAAAGGCAATAACAATATGCGAGGAAATGATGGCGCATCTACAATGCGATTGTTCACTGTGGGCTAGGAAGCGGTTCAGATTTTTGGTGACACCATACTGCCATACATCAAGCCCAAGACAGCCGTCGTGGCTTTGTATACACATGAGGTTGGCTCTGATGGCCGAGGGTTGCGTCAAGCTATGGGACGCCATAAAGTCTTAAAGTATATACTTCCATCAAATTGGGAATTTATTTAAACCAACCAAGCTATCCCAAGCTAAATCTAAAATTTTACTACAGAGTACCACTGAATGATTGTATAATTCTCTCTATTCATCAATTTCAAGTGCCACTATGAGCACTCCCCAAAATTCAGTACTCCTCATCATCTGATTTCCAAACAAACTTTCAAAACTTTAAAGGCAATGAATTTAAGTGTCTCCCGCTGCTTTAATTTCCTCATGGTTAAGGTTTATATTCTCAAGACTCAAAGAAATTTTTGTTTTCAGTTCAAAAAAGAAGCAGCAGCAGCAAATTACTTTGAGTTGCTTCCGATTCAAACTCATTAACTGGGTTTCATATTTGCCACACCACTACCACCACCATCACCAAAATCCAATCCAATATTAATGTTTTACGAGTCCGTCTGTGTTGAGTGTGCTTTGCAACACTTTTTCTTTTTTTTTTCTTTTTCCATTTTTGTTTCCGCCACTTTTTTTTTCTTTTACTTTGTAATTGGCGAGTGGCTAAAGTGTGCTTCTGTTTGCCATGCCAGCATCAAAGGCTGTGCAAAGCAACTCACAGTGCCAAACACAGTGCCAAAGTGAATGGTTTTGTAAATGTTCTTCTCTTTCTTACTTTACTTTACTATTCCTCTTTCTCTTGACTTTCGTTTTTCTGTTTCAACATTTGCAGCAGCTCCTTTCGCCATTGCAGTCAACCATTGCAATATGCCGCTCGTCTCTATGCTCTGTCTTAAGAGACTAAAGCTTTGGCTCAGGCATTGGCAAAGTGATAATCATTAAAAACACTTTGATTTGACTTTGCCTCATCATCGATGCTCTTCAAATTGGTATCACGTTTCCGCTCATTATTGAATTATTGCACTGAACCCTGTCATTACTTTCCATCAGTTTTGGGATGATGATGCGCTGCTGCACTTCCATGGTTGTTGTATCGATGCATGGATGGACGAATGGATGGATGAATGGTTGTTGGATTGTTCGGTTGGGTTGACTGGACTATTTTGTCGAGTTTAAATTTAATGAAAGCACTGCTGTTGCACATCATTAACAACTTGTGCTTTTGTTGCGCAAATAAATGAGAAAATTTTCCAACAACTCCAACAACAGCAAAAGTGTGAAAACAATGAAAACTATACACTGGCAGAAATGTTAAATTAGAACAAGTGGAGCGTTGTAATACAACGCACATAACATAGATCAGAGATCGCTTTTTCACTACTCATAAGTACTCATGAAATTTTGAGTATTGAAATTCAACTACTCTGATTCATTCGTACTCACTACAACATTGATTTGTAAGTACAGGTTGCAATGAGTATGAGTACAACGTTGACGTCAAACTCATAATATTCGAAATATGTTTAATTCATACTCCTATTCATTCAGATTCATAAATTAAGAAAAATACTTATAATACTCATAAATGATAAATTCGAGTGATTCGAATCATTCATCAAAATTTAGTCTTAGTTGTTATTGCATTTACAAAAAAAAAAAAGAAGAAAGAAGAAGACAAAGACAGCAAGCACAGCAAATACACAACCTTCTAGTATTGTAGTGTTCGTATGCGAATCATATTTTTTTGTGATTTTTGTAAATGTTGAGTAAAGGAGAGTGTCTAAATCAACAACATCATATGTACTGTTAAGTGTGAGTACGATGAGTACTTCAAACTTTGAATATGAGTAGTATGAGTATGATATTAAAATAAGTTTGAATGCGTATAAGTATCAGAAATTATGAGTATAATTCGAATCTACTGGAATCATGATGGCGAAGCGCAAGAAATCGTTCGTGGCGTCGGATCGGCCAGCACCAAAGCCAAATATCGGGGGAAATGCTTTTTATGTAGTGAAACAAGAAGACTACCATCTGCAATGAGCTGATGAAATCGGGTTAGACAAACAGAAGAGGCAGGCGCACCGAACACAATTCAATTAAAGTCGTGACATTCCATAACGGCAAAGACTACAAGATGTCTGATTTCTGCAAAAGTAGTTGGCAAGTCGCCGTAATCTAGTACGTATTGTGTTGGCTTATTAGACGTAAGGTCATGGTACAAACCCCAGGTCACGCATTAAAACGAAATTTGAAAAAGTATTGCTTTGGCGACTTCCTCTCGGCAAATTTGTGGCAAAAACTCTGAGAGCAAATAAAGCTGACATGAAAAGTTTCTCAAAATTTTTTCGTTCGGAATCGACACTCATGTATTAAATTCGTGAGAAGCTAGGACGTAATCCTGACTGAAGGGTTGTGATGACCAATTATGTATGTATGCATGTATGTAGTTGGAAAGCCTCATAGTCCAGAATTTTGCCTGTTCGACTATCATTAGTTTCGAACGTTCTGGAATATGCCCTATTTAAGAACAGAGTACATATCTGAAGTTGCCTTAGCCTTAAAAAATTTGGCTATTCTGGTATTGAATTCAATTTACATCTTTGAAAGGTTCAATCACATTATAGGGACATGCGATATAATAACTGTAATCAATCGAAACCGTCATCGCTTTTGAAATTTTGGCAACTTGTTTGTTAGGTTAGGTTGAATTCGTACTGGGGACCTATAAGGTCCCTTTGTTGCATCAAATTAACGTTTTCCTTCAAATAATTTCAACTTCTTATTGGCATTCCTTAGATATCCCAAGCTATCAAATTTAAACCGATAGATGGCCCACCTAAGTCGCCATAGCCTAGTAGGTAGTGTAAGAAATATGAAAAAAAAATATTTCTTCGGCGACTTCCTCTCTGCAGATTTCGGGCAAAAACTCTGAGAGCAAATAAACCTGCCATGAAATAGTTTCTCAAAAAAATCTGTCGTTCAGAGTCGACGTTAAACTGTAGATCCCACCACTCAAGTATAAAAATTAAGGCACACAACATTAGTGGTGTGAGAAGCTAGGCTGTAATCCTGATTGAAGGGTTGTAATTGTCAATTATGTATGTACATATGAAGTTAAAGGCCAAACTGATGTCTCCAAATGAAGCATATCCAAGAGTTTGCCATGATCACTTGTTACTTGGTCTTCTAACATGTCTGGCGGGGATAGCAAACAGTGCCTTGGTTGATGTATGATGTCTAAGTGCACATGTTATCATTGTTGCCATTATCTTTATAATACGCTGAAGCTGGGTTTGATGAATCCTTTTCTCTGAAATCAACCACCAAAACCAAGAACCAGTAGAATTAAGTTATTTTGATACAGAGCCGTCAAACCAATATACAACTTACTCATCAAATGTGTGTGTTTTTAGTTTAAATTGAATAATTTTTTTTCAGTGTATGTGGTAGAAAAACCGAAATAATTTGAAACTTTACTTCTCGTTAAAAACGTTTTTCCATTTTGGTTGTTGCTGTTGTTGACGATTTTTCTTCTGCTTTTCTTTTTTAAATCTTTCAATGTGGCGTCAAATCTCTTGACACTTGCGCTTGTGATTTTATGTTTTTTTTTTTTGGGGAACTACACATATACATACATAATATGTGTACACCTATACACGTACATATAAACATCAGAAAAAGTAAACAAACCAACAAACAAACAAAAAAAAAAAAAGACCAAGTAATTGCCATTTTATTACTTTAACCTGTTTTTTGTTTTATTTTGGCGTTTTTTTTGTCGTTGATTTCTTTAAATCAACGTTTTTTTTTTAAATTTTTTCTCCTTTTTTCACGGTTGATCTTGAGTTGGTTGGCGGTTTTTTTGGCAACATTTTCTGTGTTGTTTTAACATGACTTTGTAATCTTGTTGCAAATTTAATTGTATTTTTTTCTGTTTTTCTGTTTTTTTTATTGTAATTCTTGTTTTTTTAGTATTGTTTCGATTCTTCTTGAGTTGTTTTTTCTGTTTTTCGTTTAATTTCCATATAAAACTGCTTCTTCATTGGGGTCATGGTTTGATTTTTAATGTGTGACTTTTGTTTTTCGTGTTCATTTTATTTTTTCGGTTCTTTGGCTGCAGCGTCTGTTTGTTTTTTGCCTGCAATAGATGGGCAAAAACGTTGCACTATGCTTTAGCATAAGATGACAGGTGAATTTCATCAAAATGTTGCATTTAAAAATCTTCATTGTCATCATACATGTACTAGATACGGTTGTATGGGGTTTTTCAACTTCAACTTGAGCTTCTTATTCGCCAAAGTCTTAAATCCAAAGTTTTAAATGGAACGGTGCATCAAAAAACAACAACAAAAATCGGGAAAATTATGCAGTGGTTCCCTACGTAAGCCCTATAAATACATAATACTCCATTGAAGTTTAACCCATAAAGTTGGCATTAAAGCGAAAAAGCCGATCATGCGTGGGGGGTATAGATCCACAAAAAGTTAGCAAATAAGGTGATGGGAAAACAAACTGTAGTCGCTGTAGTCTAGTAGATAATGTATTGGCTCATTAGACGGGAGGCCGTGGTCTAGACACTAGCTAACATATCTCGAACATAGCGAAAAATGAAAAAAAATTTATTTCAAATAAATTAAAAATGCCATGAAAAGTTTCTTAAAATTCTGTTGTGCTATACATACATACATAATTGGCCATTACAACACTTCAGTCAGGATTACGGTCTAGCTCCCACACTACTCATGTTGAGTGCCTTAATTTTATACCTGAGTGGCGGAACGTACAGTCTGAACGACAGATTTTTGAGAAACGTTTTCATGGCAATTTTATTTACTCTCAGAGTTTTTGCCAGAAATCTGTTGAAAGGAAGTCGCCGAAGAAATAATTTTTTATTCAAATTTCGTTTTGGTGTCTGGCCTAGGGCTCGAACCCCGGCTTTTCGTCTAATAAGCGAATACACTACCTATTAGACTACGGCCACTATTGTTATGCTATGTCGACTTTAAACTGTAGGTCCCGCCACACCACACATATTGTGTGAGAGAAACTCGGTTGTAATCCTGAGAAGAGAGTCGTGCGGAGTCAGCTTTTAACCGTGAGTCCCGCCACTTATGGTTAAAATTAAACATGAGTGTGACGTGAGAAGCTCTTGTTATCCTAAATAATGGCTTGCAGTGATCAATTTAGTAGGTTTAAGAACCTCTGCAAATTAATTTTTTTTTTCTATATTATTACAATGAAGGACAAGATGGGTCTTTTTATACGTATACTCCAAATAATAAAATTCGTGAAAATTTAACAAAAATATTGACTTGTCACGCATGATTTTTTATATGGATTTCGATTAACAAAAATAAAATAATCCCTAAAAGATCTTAAACAAATAGCGACGACAACAACCATGTGGAATATCACATCGATTATGATTTCGCTTTGTTGCATGATGTGCGGCTTGACTGGATGTGGATCAAAATCTGATGCATATTTTTGATTACACAGTTGAACAGTTCAGTGCTCATATCAAATGAATAATTTTTTTTTTAACATTTTCAGCTGAATGATAACTGGTTTGATATTTAGAATCAACTTGTCGTTGTTGATACTCTCCAGCTCTACACACGTTAAGAGTTAGAAAAGGCAAACCATTATGGGAATTGATATTTAAATTGCCGTCAATCACACCAACAATAACTAAAGTATTCAGACACGCCAAGCTACAGTACCTCGCCGTTGACAGCGATGGCGTAGCTAACGTCGTTCTCAAACTAATACGAATCGATTACGAAGCTAGTCCAAGATTGACAATAAACAGTATCTTTCAAGGGATGCATTGGACGCTCTAGGAACTCATGTGGATTGGTATCGTCTCAAATTCAATAATTTTTTTGTTCACATACTCATTCATCTAGAAATGGTTCTCATCGTTGGAGGAACTTTTTTTAGTGAAAATTAACTGTGCCAGAGCAATTCATCGAACACATGCTCTTGCCTATGGTTGTCCATGATTATTTAGCAAAACAGACTCAATAAATGCCAACTAATTTAACAAATGTAGCTTCAAAAAGATGACAGTTATCAACTGTCAAAGTTTAGAAGTCCCTGTTGGAAGGCTCTATGTTATCGCGAGTCATTTAGTAGGCTGGCGGATATGCTTCGCCTGACTGAAAACAGATATCGTCATTTGGTCACGTACATACATACATACATACATAATTGGTCATTACAACCCTTCAGTCAGGATTACGAGCTAGCTTCTCCCACTACTGTTAATACACTGTGTGTTACTTTTATAAATGAGTGGCGGGCCCTACAGTTTTAAGTCGATTCCGAACGACAGATTTTTGAGAAACTTTTCATGGCAATTTTGTTTATTCTCAGAGTTTTTGCCAGAAATCTGCTGAGAGGAAGTCGCCGATTTTATTTTTTGAATTTATTGATGATTTTTTTTGCCGTAAAATTTATCAATTTTTTCATAAAAAAAATGTTAACATAAAAACTTCTTTTAAAAATTGTCGAAAACCGTATCAAAAAAGTAATTTTCTGTTCACACTGTTAATGAATTTGCTTAACAGAGGCCTCTCTAACACTTTTTGCAATTGTTGACTCAATTGATTTTCTGTTGTCTGTTGTTTCTGTAAAAAAAATATTTTAAAATTCTATTTCATGTTGATAACATTTCAAGAAAGGAAAGCCTATACACGATTATATTCACATATACATATAACACACAAAACAAACAATTAAAATTACTGTTCATCTCTCCCACAAGCATATACAGAATTGTATCTGTTGTTGCTGTTATTGTTTTTATTAATTCACATGCTATCAATACAAAGCACGCTTTTGTCATAATAATGCCAATTAAATACAAGAGTAAAAGCAAAACAAAAAAAAAATTATACAAAAACAATAACAATAACAACAAGCCAAAGAATCGAGAGAAAATAAAAACAACAAAAATATTATCATGACTCATCTACATCATCACAAACACACACACACACACTCTCATGCAAACATCAAAAGTACAGAGTTATAGACTCAGCATATAGAATGATAGAATCAAAAAGAAATCGTTCGCAAACCCACTCAATTGAATTGAGAATACAAAAAAAGAATACCAAATAAATTGAAGCACACACGCTTATATGTATATTCAACCATACATGTTTATGTATGAACATGCATGCAATAGTCAAAATCTGTGGCTGCTCCAAGAGCAGAAGAGATCATTTTTAACACTTTCCATGTGATTTCCAACAAAAGCAAAAATAAAACTATTATATGAACATAAATGTGTATATATGTGTGTGTGTGTTGAAATATTTTCTTACGATAAACATTTGACAACTCCCCACACTGTACGATACAGTTGCTACACTTGCAAAAACTAGTATGTAAACAATTTAATGTTTACATTTTCTTGTTTATATGAAATGATAAGATCATAAAGCGATGCTCCTATGACACCATATCCCATTAAAATGTATTTCGGATAATATTTCTTTGAATGCTAATTGGAAAAACTAGTTTAAATCTACTCTTCACACACAAAATGGCTAACTTTCCGTTGTGGAAGCTAGGTTTGAACTGGAAAAACATGATATCAAATAGACAAACAACAAACTTGATCTCGGGAGCTCGTTCATTGCTAGAAAAATAAAGGGTCCGCCAAATAACTTTTTTTTTGAAAATGCTTTAAAAAGAAAACTACTGAATATTTTCTCAAATTTCTTTTTTTATTTGAAAGTACAATCCTTCTGGTTAATAATGGAAAATAATTTCATTAAAATGGCTGCCTCCACTGGCCATGCAGTAGCCTACACGATCGGTCCAATTTTTAAGCACATTATCGATTGTGTGCAGCTGTATTTCACCAATGGCTTCACGAATATTATCCTTTAAAGCGTCAATTGTCTCTGGCTTGTCGGTGTAACACTTATCTTTGATGGCACCCCACAAATAATAGTCCAACGGTGTCAAATCACAGCTCCGAGGTGGCCAAACGACATCAGCTCTGCGGCTGATAATGCGATCTTCAAAAACAGGGCGCAAAACATCGAGTGTAGCTTCGGCTGTGTAGCACGTAGCGCCGTCCTGTTGAAACCAAATGTATTCAGCAATGAGATTCTTCTATAAAGTACTGTACCTAGTGTTTTGATTCATTAGAAGAGATCAAGTGGTTCAAATCTTGGCTGAGACATTTCAAACAAAACGAAAGATGAAAAAGAAATACCTTTCAGGAGATTTCTGGCAAAAGTTCAGAGTGAAAATGAAATTTTCATGAAAAGTTTGTCAAAATGAAACGACATTAAACTGAATAAAATTAACACATACAACATGGGTAGCGTGAGTTGCTAGGTTGCATTCTGTAATGAACAATTAAGGACTTAACTCTTCTTAAATATACTAAACAGGAAGAAAAATCCCTTTGTTTGTAATAAAGACTTAAAGAGAAAAAAGGTGGTCTTAAAATGCCTTGATCTGTAAGACATTATTTTCCGTTACAGCTTCCTGCTGTGGTGAGAATATTTTGAAAGAATAACTAGCTATACTATTATAGTTGCATTATTATCACTGATGTATTGCGAATCGCATCTATGTTGGCGATGGAAATAATTTTACACGCCTTCCAGCTCCCGTAAGGAGTTAACAGCTAATCAACGTCTATGATGACTGGATAATAACACGTCTCGAATATCGGTCACTCAAAAATACTGACGGAATTGGGAATCTTCAGATAACAATGTGTGTAAAGAGAAATTCGAATTTGACCAGTAAACACAAAAACCAAACAAAATTTTACAGAGCTAATGTTACGGTGAACAAATGATTTTCCGAATTAACAGGTTCTTCTGTTCCACTCAACAACAACGCATGTGGCATAATTTTTAAGGAATAAAATAGAGATTCCATTCTCCCATATCGTATTTCGTATTTTCTGTTAACCACTTAACATTACTATGTTAACTTTAACATTAGCTCTGTTAAGATTTTAGGTTTTTGTCTTTGCTAGTTCAATATGACTTTATCTTCACACACTTTAGATAACATAATGCCACATAATGCCTTCGCGAGGTACTCTAGCACATTCATTCCGGATAGAGGAAAATTAAAAAAATGGTATGACGCTCCTTCAGTTCATTTTGTCCTTCACAGATGGTTGGCAACTAAATAAAGCTGTAAGTGATTAGATAATGCTACAGACTCATTGTTGAGTCTTTCAAGCGAAAGTGTCGGCCAGATGAGCTGCTGCGATGATTATTAAGAATGACAATATCTTTGGAAGTTATATTAATTATCATACTTTCTATCAGAAGTAGATAGATAGTAAATATGGTCACTGGATTCCAGGGTAAGGATCCCCGGATATCAACGATATGGCAAAGTGCTGTACATTTTATACCACATATGTAGGTATTGGGATATAGTGACATTTCCGGGAATCTACAGAGCGTATAAATTGGCCGGATATGGTAAAAACATCAGACTACCCTTAGTGAAGTTATAGATTTTCCTTATTGAATTCTGAATGCTCATGAGAGGTGTATTCATCTTGGTCACATATCAAATGAAATTGCGACATTAGAAGCTTCTACGCTCTTGGCTGGATGTTGTTTTTCTTTCAGTTTTCCATACAGGATAACATCTCTGTAGTTTACCTGTTTGGACATTCTAACTTGGCAGCACTAACATATATTACTTCTTCCATAAAAGAAGAGAACTCTTCGTTACCAAATTAATCATTGAAATCAATATGTATGAGTCATTTATTCCGCCTGTCTTCTCATTACGCGAAAAATTGAGAGCCAATCATTATGAAATTTAATTTTGTTTTCTTTTAAGAATTTTATTTGCAATTTTTTTTCGTTTTGTTTTGATATTCGCTTGTGTGTTTATATGGCAGTATTTTGATTCGCTTTGTATGTTTGTTTTCCTGCGCAACGCAACTCTTTATTGACAACAATTATGATTAAATGAAGAAAAAGAAGAAAAGGAACCATAACAACCAGCAAGAATGGTGGACGATATTCATTGTCACTGTTAATGCTACTGCGTCAGTTCAATTTAACAGAGTTTAATAAACAGAGAAATAAAAACTCAGACAAGGAAATATGAAAGAGAGAGAGAGAGAGGGAGAGAGAAAGGATGCCGCATTCAATAGCTTACAAGACATAATGTTTTGCATGATTGAGTTCTCAAAAAAGTTGGACAATAAAATTATCAGAACGTAGTAACATCGATTTTTAACATCATCATACGATGCTTAAGCAACTTGTGAACCTCTTACATACATACTTAATTACAACCCTTCAGTCAAGATTACAACCGAAGCTTCTCCCACCACTCATGCTATGTTTGTTAATTTTATTCACGAGTGGCGGTACCTACAGTTTTGAGGCCGATTCCGAGCGACAAATTTGAAAAAATTTTCACTACAATTTTAGTTGCTCTCAGTGTTTTTGCCAGAAGACGATTGAAACCAAGTTGTGGTTTGAGTCTGACCTGTGGTTTGAATCACGGCTAATAAGCCAACAGAATTCCTACTAGACTATAGCGACTACTTTCTGAATTACTTACAGAGTAAGCCAAAGGCTCGAATGCAATTTCAAGTCAGCTCAGATTAGTGCCCGTAGAAGTCTAGTCTAGGGGAACAATTTTTGTAATGGATTGTTGTCAAGAACTCTAAATTTGAGATGGATCATCAAGGATGCTGTCAGTACGATGCTGACATCAAAATCAATAATTGAACCATGTGATCCTTTTAATTCCATTGGACACACTGCTTTAACATTTATTGTGTCACAGTGCCGGTGCCAAATGAAAAGCAGAGTGCCCAGACTGTCAGCTGTCGTGATCATTAGGCTTTACTATGACATTCTATTATTGAAGTAGAGGGTTAAAGTTGCAGTTAATTCCTGAACCAAGCTAGACTAATGATAGGCTGCAATACTGAATAGCCAAAGGCAGGCACATTCGGGTCGTATACATGGGGGTTTTATAATTAACACGTAGACTGCCACGACAATTTTCAGAAAACTAGCCACGCAAGCCAACATTGGCTTTATGTTCTTTTCCTTGAAGCCATTTATCAATACTAGCACTGATAGCAATACGATTTTATTCGTAGCTACACAAAAATGGCAGGTTTAGTGAGTACGAGATAACTCGTAGTTGGCACCCTAGAAGGGAACGCAATCTGCGAGTTATCTCGTAGTTGACAGTGAACGTGTTTATAGATTTGCATTTAGGATTCCAACTAAGTGCTACTGTTCTGAAAATTCTGAAGAAGCCAGTATGACTTTTGAGTTACATATATACCACTATTTCCAAAATTCTGAACAGCTGAGGCTGCGTGATATAAACTAAGGATTAGGACACTAAATTTCAGGATAGGCTGCCTGACCACGATATTGTTTCTTTGCAGAGATCAGAGCCAAACTGAAAGCAGCACAGCGATTTTTTGGTGTTAGGACTTTCCCTAAAAACTGGCAATTTATTCGATCAGTCAGACCGTGTTCACATTATTATCTCGATCGTCCTTATTTAGGTATTTCTGAGGGATCATCCAAAACTAACTATTATGTGGGTTTAGGCATATTAGGATATTGTCCGAAATTGCATTGCTGCAGAACTCCAGAGGGCAGAACCCACAATGCTCAAGGTGTTACAGGGCATAGCTATTTCGATGACCTTAGATAGTTGCCGTAGTCTAGTAGGTAGTGTGCCGGCTTATTAGACCGTAAGGCCGCGGTTCAAACCCCAGGTCAGACTTCAAAACGAAAATATTTCTTCGGCGACTTCCTCTCAGCAGATTTCTGGCAAAAACTCTGAGAGTAAACATTGCCATGAAAAGCTTCTCAAAAACTCTGTAGTTCGGAGTCGACGTTTAACTGTAGGTCCCGCCACTCACGTATAAAATTAAGGGATACAACATGACTGGTGTGAGAAGCTAGGCCGTAATCCTGACTGAAGGGTTGCTTTTTATGTATGTAGAGTAATTCGGTATTCTCCAGTTGTTATACAGGAAATCATAACTTCATTGGCAGCATGCGATTACATGTCGTATTGTTAGGTTTTGCTGGATGCGAATGGAGGAGAAAAAAGGTCTTCTTTATTACCACACTTTAGCGGTTCTCAAAGGCAATTTCCCTATTGGAAGATAAACCGATAAACTTGCAATTCCCGCGATTGACTTCATCAGGAGCAGAGGCTTTATAGAGGAGAGAGACACTATTCTTCACGTCATGTGTCAATGCCAAGCTCTTGCTATGCACGGGCGGATGTTAAAGTCTTCTAATTTCCTGACAGCTCCGAGTGAACTCTCCAAACTAAGGCTTAAAGCAATAGCAAGATTTAGTTTTGAAAAAAGGGACGATTTCCCAAAGGTAATGTTTGTTATCGGATGGGACATTGATTTGGTCTTAACATTTGGCCTTTATTTTATAAAATATTACGAAAAATACAGCCACTTGCCTAGGATGTAACGGAAAATATCCGTTCAATTGCAATTACTTTAAAGGCGGTACAGACTCAAGGAGGAGCACTGTACTTCCTCAACTTTAATACGCAATAATGCGAACGTTTTGCACTGAAGTTGACCACTTGAATTACTTTGTTGTTGTTGTCAATGTTAACTTTAACATGAACATGTTGGATTGCGCCTTTTGTTATGTTATTTGTTGTTGTTGTTCTTTTTCCTTGTCTTCACTTGTCACAGGCTTATTTCGCTTGTTTTTGATGATTTTGTAGTTTTTCCTCTTTCTCTCTCTCTTTCTCTCAAAATATGAGTACAATGTTGAATGTTTGTTGCTCATTTTAACAAAACAATCTCCTTTTGAATGTTTTCTGTTCTTCTCCTTCTTTTGCTATTTTTTTAATACATAATTGTTTACATCAGAGTGGATATGGACATGAATGTATGTATGTATGTATGTATGAATGTAAGTACGTATTTTTATTATTGTTGTATGTGTAAGTATATGTATATATGTTGCTGCTATGTGTTG
Source organism: Sarcophaga rosellei (assembly GCA_930367235.1). Classification (NCBI taxonomy): domain Eukaryota; kingdom Metazoa; phylum Arthropoda; class Insecta; order Diptera; family Sarcophagidae; genus Sarcophaga; species Sarcophaga rosellei. Next base: position 59,866,472 of record OV884018.1, on the reverse strand, counting down.
CTTTTTTTGTTGTAGCGGCGTTTTCTTTTATTTGATTTTTGTATAGAATTGATGACATGCATGTCGGTCTTTAGAAAAAGATATTTATTGTTGTTGTTGCCCCTTTACTTTCAGAATTAAATAATAATTTATTATAAAATACACATACATACATACATACATGCATGCATACATGCATACATATGTATGTAAATACGAAGGTTCATACACAAGTATCGAATTTTTCTTTATTTTTCATGGGATTTCTTTCTGTTGCGGTTTCCATATATTAAAAATGCAAAGAATAGTGAAAAAACACAACAACAACAACAACACAATTATTGGATCATCAGCAGTAAGAGATAAAAAAGAAAACAAATGAATCATTCTCCACATACATACATAGACAGATTAAGTGAAAGGCCAAAAAGAGTGTTCAGAAGAAAAAAAAAATAAAAAATCGTGGAAAATCCTTTCTCTGTGCTTCATATTCTTTTTGTTTTCTTCTTTAAGGAAAACATAATGACGTAGCTGTTGAAAGCTGTGTTGATTTAACGGCGTCATCATCTTAAAGACGTTTTGTGCAATGTACTCCGGGTACCGTACTTGTCTCATTTGACAAGTACACGCCGCCTAACCTAAACCTAACGGCATCATTTTCCGTATGAAGTATAGCTTTGTATGTACTGAATTGCTGCTCTGTTCGATGTTTTCGTTGAGTTTTAATCATAATTTTTATTCGTTTCATTTACTTTTGAAACAATCGTTTTTATTGTTGCCTATTTCCACAAAAGCAAGTGTTACAAACACCAGCCACAGCATGAAAACAACAATAAATTCTATTTTTTTATAGAAAAACTTAGACATTTCGATTGAAATATTAATTTTAAATTAAAAAAAGAATAAAAAATAAATTTAAAAAAATTGAAAAAAAGCTTTTGGAAGAAAATGAATTTTATTAAGAGAAATGCAAGAAACATATCGATTTTTTTTCATCGATAACATCGATTTTGTATTCACATATTTCGACAATTTGCTAAATAATATTTTTTCATCTTATTGAATAATTTTTAAAATAGAATAATTTTTTTCAGAAAATTGTTGTTATCGAAATATTTTTTTCTAGAAAATTGTTGTTATTTAAAAGTTTTCTATAGAAAGAAAATTGTTGTTATCGAAAAATTTTGTATACGAAATTGTTGTTATCGAAAAATTTTCTATAAAAAATTGTTGTTATTGAAAAATTTTGTTTAGAAAATTGTTGTTATCGAAAAATTGTCTAAAGAAAATTGTTGTTATTGAAAATTTTCATATAGAAAATTATAATTGTCGAATTATTTCGTACACAAAATTGTTGCCTAAAAATTATTTATAGAAAATTATTGCTTTTAAAAATTTTGTATAGGAAATTATTGTCATCATTTTCTATAGAAAATTGTTGTTATCGAAAAATTTCTATTAACGTTGTTGTTATTGAAAATTTTCTATAGAAAGTTTTTGTAATTTTTGAAAATTAATGTCGAAAAAAAATTGTTAAAAAAAAATTTGTATAGAAAATTATCAAAATTGTTGTTATCGATACATATTCTATAGAAAATTGTTGTTATCGATACATTTTTTATAGAAAATTGTTATGATCGATACATTTTCTATAGGAAATTGTTGTTATCGATACATGTTCTATAGAAAATTGTTGTTATCGATAAATTTTTTATAGAAAATTGTTGTTATCGATACATCTTCTATAGGAAATTGTTGTTATCGATACATGTTCTATAGAAAATTGTTCTTATCGATAAATTTTTTTATAGAAAATTGTTGTTATCGATACATCTTCTATAGGAAATTGTTGTTATCGATACATGTTCTATAGAAAATTGTTGTTATCGATACATTTTTTTATAGAAAATTGTTCTTATAGATACATTTTCTATATAAAATTGTTGTTATCGATAAATTTTCAATAAAAAATTTTTGTTATGGATACATTTTCTATAGAACATTTTTGTTATCGATACATTTTCTGTAGAAAATTGTTGTTATCGATACATTTTCTACAAAAAATGTTTGTTATCGCAATGTGTACTGTTAAAAATTCTTACTATAGAGTATATTTCTGCAGACAACTCGAGTTATCAATAAATTTATCATAATTTAGATTACAGTTTTTTTTGCGATATTGTGAAAGTCATACATAAAAAAATTTTGTGTGGAAAATATTGTTCTTTCGATTACAACTATCTGGAATAACAGACAAAATGAAATTTTTAATTTTTATTTCGTATTCATTTCCTTACACGCTTGTCAATTACTTTTTAAACAAAATAAACAAATTTTCTTAAATGTCTTCTTAAACATCATGCTTAAACGACCGTTGCTGGCACGCTACACTAAGAAATGATTGTGCGTGACCGCACAAACAAATTCACTTTAGTGAAGAAGAACCACTCACTCAGTTACGCATCGAGTTTTTTGAGGAAAATTTGAACAGACGAATGTATAAAAATCGCATCAGGAAACACTTTACTTTGTTAGGCAATAGGTAATGGCAATGTGAACTTTGCTATTTTGGTAGCCATGACTGTACGTTTGATGCGTCCACGTCTGGGTCCAATTAAATTGTGCCAATTTTGAATGCATAAATAAAAACTTTGTTTGTCTGTATCTAACGCTCCCGCCTCTCTCCCTCTCTCTCTCTCAATGTAAGAATAAATTAAAATTTTAGTCAGAAATTTTCCAAGAAATAAAGAATATACAACAGGAATAATTTAATTCAATGATGACATCACAAAACCTAACATCAACCCGTTCCCTTGTTTTGCATTATTTTTAATATTGAATAAAAATTTTATTTTATTTTTAATTTTTACACTCAAAATGATTCAAACATACCATACATCGATAGAAACCGAAAATATCGATAGAAAACCACAGAATCATTACAAGTTTTGCTCTTGGCAGGAGGAGAGGTTAGCCAGTCAGTCAGCCAGTCAATTACGAATCAATCAAATTTTAATCAAAAATGTAAACGAAACGATAATGAAGGTGATGTGGCTGCTAATGATTTTGTTGGCTGTCAGTTGTGGATGTGGCTGTTGATGATGAGCTGCTGCTACTGCTTGTGCTGCGTCTGATGTTGATGGAAATGCAACCAAAAATTACCCTGACTGTTCATGGCGGTCTTTCATTTGCTAAACAAAACTTCTAAACTTCGGTGGCATCGTCATTATCAACATTTTTTGTGTAATTGACCACAGACTTTTAAAGATAATCGTTAATTGATTAGCCAATAATTGTGGTGATTATTTCTTTTGTTATTAATTATTATTACTTGTTGTTGCTGTTATTGTCGTAAAATTTAATGAGACAAACTATAATTAAGGAAGTCTGAGAAATAACAGCAACTGTATGACTAAATCGAACATTTTTCGTTAAAAATTTTGTATAAAAATATTTCTGTAACAAGAATTGTATAGAGAAATTTTGCAAATATGTAACTACAATCGCTAACAAAAAATTTTCGATAAATAGAATTCTCTATAAAAATTTTTCGATAGCACAATGTTTCTATAGAAAATTCTTCTACAGAAATTTTTTCGATAACAATGTTTCTATAGATAATTTTTCAATTTTTCGATATTAAAATGTTTCTATGTTTTGATAACAAAATAATTCTATAGAAAAATTTTCGATAACAATATGTTTCTATAGAAAATGTTTCGTTAACAAAATGTTTCTATAGAAAAATTTTCGATAACAAGATGTTTCTATACAAAAATTTTCGATAACAATATGTTACTATAGAAAATTTTTCGATAACAATATAGTTCTAGAGAAAAATTTTCGATAACAATACGTTTCTATAAACAGTTCGCTAACAATATGTTTCTGTAGACAATCTTTCGATAACAAAATGTTTGCATATTTTGATAACAATAGGTTTTTATAGAAAAATTTTCGATAACAAAATATGTTTTAATAGAAAAATCTTCAATAACAAAATGTTTTTATAGAACAATTTTCGATGACAAAATGTTTCTATTGAAAAATTTTCGATAACAAATATAATTTTTAAGAATAAATTTTTCTTCGGAAAAGTTTTAATAACAACAGAAAATCTGTCGTATACAACTTTTCGATAACAGAAAATATTTTCCTAGCGACTAAATATGTACTATAAAATAAAAGATAATAACAAAAGTCCATTTTCCTTTAACAAGTTATCAGCTATCAAGTAACTATAAGCAGACATGAAAAGATTCAAGTTTTCACAAAACTGTTGCCAATATATGTAACATGAAGAAAAGTCTTTAAATCATCACATAATCGAGGGAATCATATTAAAATCAAATCATCACAAGCAATCAAGCAAATCCGATAAACATGTAAACTCAAGAACAAAAACTAGAACTAAAATAGCAACAGTAACAGCAACAGCAAGTACAATAAAGACCTTAAAACAATAGTAACAATAACAAAAACAAAAGAAAACAACAATGAATTTCACAAGATGAAACAATAAAATTGAAATTTCAAATGATTTCTGAATATTTGGAAATAAAACGATGAGAGAATAAATCGAATAGAGACAACAAATGTCGATAGAAAGTAAAAGAATAAAAAATATAACAAAAGATATCGATATCAAAACTAAGAAGAAGAAGAAGAAAAAGGGCAGCAAGAACAATTTGAATAAAGAACACTTGAAATTTTCAATTGGATGCAGAGTGAGAGAGAGAGATTTTGGAGCAAAAAATACATACGTACACACACACACACAATCGCCATCCTTTATAATCACATACACTTACACATTAAGATGTATGAACATGAATATTAGAATGTGTGTGTGTGTGTATATCTGAGTGTTTGTAAAGGAACAACAACAGTAGCAACGATAGTAACAACAACAAGAACAATACATTTGTAATACAATGAAATTTATCGGATTTTAGTTTTTTTTTTGTTTTCGTTCTCAAGTTCTGTTCTGGTACAAGTCAATAACAACAAACACTGGTTTAGGCCATGGTTAAGTGGATAAGAATAAACTTGAAGAGAAACAAAACAACAAATTAAAAAAAATGACTTGAAATAGAAACATTAAAGACAAAGCAACACAAACAGCAACAAACACCAGCAGCAACTAAACTACAGCAAAAAGAAAAGGTTGCCAACAAAACAGAAAAACAAACAAACAATCGAACCAACCCAACGATCGATCTATAAAACTTAAGTGTTAAATGCTAAAATCGAACACTAATAATAACAACAACAGCAGCAACTACAGCAACAACTATAATAACAACAACAAAAACAATTGTTTTCTTTGTTGCATACATCAGTTGTAGACATGAACAACTACAACAACAAGAACGTAAAAAAAAACACAACAAGTACTTGAACAATATTCTGTTCTTTATTGTTTTTGTTTTTTTTCGGTTTAACATTGACTGCAACAAAAACAACATAATACACATACATACATATATACGTACATACGAACAATAACAACGTCAAGAACAAATAGTTGTTGGCAATCGTTGTTGTAGCAGTTACTCCATTACTAGCGAAACGAAATATGCAGACCTTTAAAGGTCTAAAACCGATTTTGAAATTAATGCAAGAAGTTTCTACTTCAAAAATTTTTAATAACAAAATTTTTTGTAATTTTTCGATAACAGAAAAGTTTCCATAGAAAATTTTTCGATAACAAAAAGTTTCCATTGAAAAATTTTCCATACCAGAGTCTCAACAGAAAATTTTTCGATAACAAATAGATTATAGAGAAAATTTTTCGACAAACAGTTTCCACTTAAAATTTTTCGATAACCAAAAAGGTTTCTACAGAAAATGTTTCGATAACAAAAAGTTTCTACAGAAAATTTTGATATAACTAAAAGTTTACATAGAAAAAAAAACAAAAAAGTTCTTTCGATAACTAAAAATATCTACAGAAAAAGTTTGTATAGAAAATTTTCCGATAACTAAAAGATTCTATAGAAAATTTTTCTATAACAAGCTTCTACAGAAATTTTTCGACAAACAGTTTCCATTTAAATTTTTTCGATAACCAAAACGGTTCCTATAAAAAATGTTTCGATAACAAAAAGTTTCTATAGAAAATTTTTCGATAACAAATAGTTTCTATAAAAATTCTATAGAAAATGTTTCGATAACAAAGTTTCTATGGAAAATTGTTGGATAACAAAAAGTTTCGATAACAAAAAGTTTCTATAGATAACTAAGTTTTTATAGAAAATTTTTCGATAATTAAAAGTTTCTATAGACAATTTTTCGCAAATTGTTCGATAACTAAATGTTTCTATAGACAAATTTTCGATAACTCTATTTTTCTATAGGAATTTTTTCGAAAGCTAAAAGTTTCTATACAAAATTTTTCGATAACTAAAAGATTCTATAGAAAATTTCTCGATATCTAAAAGATTCTACAGAAAATTTTCGATAACTAAAAGTTTCTACTGATAGGTTTTCGATAAATAAAAGTTTCTACAGATAATTTTTCGATAACAAATGTTTCCACAGGCAGGTTTCCGATAACAAATGTTTCCATAGCAAATAAGTTTAAAAAGAATTTTCAAAAGTAATGAATCGATAATCGTTACTGGTTTAGTTAATATGTAATAATTCTTTTATGGTTCTGATTTCAAATCCATTAAAAAGAAAAACTGTAAGAATCAAAAGCAAAAACAACTGAAGAAAAAAAAAATAATCGAGAAAAAGCCTTTCAAGCTTGATTGGGTTTTTGAATGGCCGTGTTACGTTTTTGAATGGGTCTGCTGGTTAAATGAAACTGAAGTTGAGTAAATGAAAATCACGCAGATTGTCTTGGTATGAGTAATGCCTTTGTATTCAAACTGACGATGATTATTTTGCTGAAAACTTAAAGTGTTTTGAATACCATTTTTTTTGTATCGGTTTTATAAGAAAAACTAAAACAGAAGCAAAAAAACTCACAGCTGCAGCTAAAGTTATACGGGCAAACAAGCAGTTTAGCCAACAACAACATTAATATTCCAATTCTTCCGATATTGACTTTTGCTATTTGTAAGAGCGCTGCACTTAAGGTGGATTCATCGATGATTTGTTTCTTGGCCAACAGAAAGTGTGGGTATGACTGATGAAGATTTTTACACAACCACCACAACAACAACAACAACAAAGTCATTAACTAACTGCTACTGGTTTTTGTTTCAGAGAGATTGTCTTCACAGAGGCTTTAAGGTTTTATTAAGAAAACAAAAGCAAAAAATAAAAATTCGATAATATTCAATGAATCTTTATAGTTATCGAGCAAGAAAATGCAAAACAGGCCAATGCACAGAGAAAACTGAACCTAATAAATACATAGTAAATTAGAACAAAGTTTATAAGATTTCTCTATGATTTTTTTTCAAGAAGAGATTCTTATTATTTCTATAAGGAAAACCTTTTTGAAAAAATCAAGAAGAAAACTTAGGGATTTTACTAGATAGTCTTCTTGATTATTTTAAAAAGGTTTTCTCTTTAATTTTATTATGCTTTCTTTTTGTTATTTCAAAAATGTTTTCTTCTTGATTTTATTAGGCCCTCCTTTTTTTTTTCAAAAAGATTTTCTTTTTAATTTTATAAGACTATCCCTTTATTTTTTTAAATAATACTTCTTGATTTTGCTTGATATTATTATAGATTTTTTATTGATATATTTACTTAGAAACTAATTTAATATTTGTTGCTTTTGGGGAAAATTCAGTCTTAAAAACATAGGATAACTTAATAATTATGTCTATACATTTCATGTAGGAAGCGCACTTTAGGCCATCGCAAAACACGAAAAAATCTGTTCAACAACCATTACTCTTCGCTGTAGTCTTTCTCTTTTTTCTGCATACCTTTTAACAATTTCTATGATTCTTGGTTCAATATCATTAAAAGTTGATACTAAAGTGACGAAATCTGTTTGGGCATCGGCTATCGGGGGTTTATATTCCTTATTACTGGCTGTAACAAAGCATGAAGCAGTATTGTACATATACAGTACTTGGAATCTAAATAGAAACCTACATAAATAAATGTAAAATCAAAATATCGCTTATGTCAAAATTTCAAAGAATATAGTACCTTTTGTAATATTTTTATTAAATAAATATTGTACGTAATATTCCCGTGATGCTCGGTCTTTAATTTCAAGGTCAAAAATTTTAAGCAAATTTTTATAAAAAAATTTCCAACTTTAAGAATAAATTATTAGTTTTATCCGGGTATAAAAAATCAAAATCTATTTCGACCTATTCACAATAAAATAGATATTAAAAGTTAAATTAAATTATATTAAAAATGTCAATACTTATAAGTTCATAACCTAAGAAATCATTATATTGTGGCCACTCTTGAAAAATATTCGTCAAAGATTTGGCATTTTGTATCTCATCAATTCTAATTTTCTTTGTTTCCTTCCAAAAAGAAAGCACCTGTTCCCATGGACTGCAATTGTGCTGCGACCAGCACTTTGAAAGAGAAAGATAGACGTATAAAGATGTACATATATTAATTTAAGGAGTTTTAAATATTCATACCATTATGCAAATCTTTAAAAGACAGGATAATCATCGGATTTTTCTTTTTCAACATTAGTCCAACGAGAAAATAACTTTCCTGTTGGATTTTTCTTCCCGTCTTTCCGTTTCAAAATTTTATTTTTTTTTTATAACACTTTTTTGTTGAAATTAAAACAATTCAATTTTTTTATTTAAACTTTGTTCACTTTGTTTACTTTGTTACTTTATTTTTTTTAAGAAGGAATATTTTTATTACTTTCTTCCACTTCTTTACTTGCCACTTGTTCACTTTCAACTAAAAATTTGATTTTAATATGGTAATTGCAAAGACGCAAAAAAATATAACGGTACAAAAAAAAAAGTTCATAGAAATTGTCTCTATGTTTATTTGTATGCATTCATGAAATAACAAGCCAGCTAATATAATCAAGAAGATATTCTTATTAAAACATTAATAAGATAATTTACACATGATCAAATAGAAACCTAATGAATTCAATGAGGAATACTCCTTAAAAAAATTTATTAAGTAGCCTAATGAAATCTATAAGAAAAACCTTTTTGAAAAAATCGATTAGGTAGCCCAATGAAATTAATAAGAAATTCTTGTTTTATACAATTTAGAAGAAAACACAATTGAATCAATAAGTTTTTCTCTATGGATTGTATTTTTTGTGGCAAAAATGACGGAATTTGAGTAGAAAAAATGGTAAATAACAAGTTTTCTTCTTAAATGTATGTGCTTTACTTCTTGAAAAAATTAAAAAGATTTATCACATAAAAATAATAAGAAATCTCTACGAAAAAATCTTCGTTTCTTTCTGCTGTAATACCCCTCACTCCAAAAACGTTTCGTAGAGAAAATCTTCTTGATTTTATTAGGCAGTTTTCGCTCTGTGTGATATACAAAAATTATGCTAAGAGATTGAAAAAGTTTCTTCAATACTATTATTTATGATGATAAAAAGTTTTGATAGAAAATTTTTCGATAACAAAAACTTTTGATTGCCGTCTTTTTAATAACAAATATTCTTTATTGAAAACTTTTCAACAAACAAATTTTTCTATAGCAAAATAATTTTCGATAACAAAATATTTCCATACATAATTCTTTGATGATATATTCTTCTTTAACAAAATCAATTATAGGTTTTGCGATAACAAAGATACTATAAAAACTTTACTATATGCTTTTCGACAACAAAATATTTTGAAAGTAATTTTTCGATGACATATTGTTTTTGTATGAAATTATTCGATGACAAAGATGCTGTAAAAATTTTTGGGATTTTTCGATGATATTGTTTTGATATAAAATTATTCGATAACAAAGATCCTATAAAAGTTTTCGGGGTAACAAAGAGACTATAGACACTTTTTCGAAAACAAGAGGTTACTTTTTAAACATTTTCCGATAACAGAAACTCTCTACAAACAATTTTTCGAAAACATAAATTGCTATAGAAAATTGTCGATAACATAAGTTTCTACAGAAGATTCTCAATAACATAGGTTTCTACAGGAAATTTTCGATAACATAAGTTTCTATATAAAATTTTCGATAATATAAGTTGCTATAGAGAATTATCGATAACATAAGTTTCCATAGAAAATTTTCAATAACATATGTTTCCATAGAAAATTTTCGATAACATAAGTTTCTACAGAAGATTTTTGATAACATAAGCGTCTGTAGAAAATTTTCCATAACAAGAGGCTATAGAAGTTCTATAGTATCTATAGAAAATTTTCGATAACATAAATTTCCATAAAAAATTATTCATTAAAAAGTTTCTATCGAATAATTTCCGACGACTAAAAATTTCTATAGAAAATGCTTTGATAACAAAAAATTCTCTAGTTGGATAACAAAGTTCCCACAGAGATATTGTCAACATTATGTAGACCACAAACATTTTCGATAACAAATAGTTTTTTTGTTTTTTTTTTGTAAATTTTTCGTAAATTATGGCATTTTCTTACACTCGATTATTAAAGGTTTTTTAAGAAAATTAACAACATTATTTATTGTTATAATTGTTGTAATTGAAGTTATTTTTTTTTGCATCCATTTAAGGTTTAATTTATATTTAATTGTTGCATTATACAGTCGGTAACAAAAATCAAAATGTTCAGTTTGTATCATTTCGATAAATATTGGTACTAGGGAGTCCGTAATTTTATTGTCACCACTTGTAGCTTGTCACACACACGTCATACGGTTATCGTACGTACATTCAGAATTTATTATTCAAAACGCGTGTCTCTGCCACTATTTTTTTCTGTGTTTTACGTTACTCTTGTACAAACTTTTTACGATTTCAAGTTAAAATCGTTGTTATTGCTGCTGTTAATCGTGTTGTTAGTGCTGTTCTCAGTCTGTCTTTCTGTCTGTCTATATGTGTCTGTCTGTCATTTACATGTTTTTAAGCCATTTTTGGCTTAACAATTTTTTTTGAAGTTGTTTTAGCCATATTCAGTGGGATTTAATTTACACCGATAACGCTTTTGGTAATAATTTTTAACTTTTTATGGTTTAATGCGATACTTTTATGCTTTTAAATACAACCAATAACAACAACTATAATAACAACAACAATGACAACAGCAACAACTAGAACAATATTATCACGATTAAGTTGTTGTCGCCGATATGCGTCTCAATAGCAACAAAAACAAAAAAGCAACAGAATGTAACATGTGTGAACCATAAACCATAAGCAGTCAGTCCTCAGTAAATGTCACGTAAAAAATTCAAATAAAAATCTGATAATTGGCCAAAGGAGTGCAAAAATACTAAAAATAAACGGTAACTCTATAATATAAAAAAAAAAAAAATATTGCAAAAAGAAATTAAATTTTTATTTCTGGTCGACAACAGTTGACAAGGAGTTCTAAAGAAATTTCTGGTTTTAAAACTTGCGATAGCTATACTTCTCGCTAACAAATGAAATAAAATTTCTCATAAAAAAACTTAACGGATACATCCAAAATTATCGATAACAATTCCTTCAAAAATTTAAGTGAAATTTGTACTTTCGTGATGATTGTAATTGCTAAAGACATTCGTTTCCATAACTGTAAAAAAATTTTTCGTAATTTTTGTTCGATAACGATTGAAATTAAATATCGATAATAAACGCAATTTTATAACTACGTATATGACATAATACAATATTGTATTCTCAGTTACCGATATGAAATGATATTCATATCACTTAACAGCTATTCAAAAATGTTGCATAAAGACTGTTTCGATAACATTCAATAAGAATTACAGTGATTCGTAATCTGTGTAAAAGACTTTCATATAACTTTTTTAGTTATCGATAATAAAATAAACGAACTCCGACGAGCTAAAAAAACTTATGTAATGTACTCATTCGACATAACTTAATATTTATGTCCTATCAAAATCATCAATAACAAGTGGAACAGAGAATTCTTTTAAGAATTTGTCGTACGTTGACTGCAAAATAACAAGCGGAAAAACAAAAAAAAATATATATACATATTTCAATGAAGTTCGATAAATTTATTTCCTCAAATTTGTTTCCACTGATCCATTTTATGCAATCTCGATAAATAATATTTTTTTGAAGCAACAAAAACAAAACTTATCGAAAGTTTTTTGATAATGTTATCGAAAATGTATTAATGAAAAATATTTGTCGTTATCCAAAATTTATCAAATCTAAAATTAAATTTATCGAATAAGTTGTTAAGATTTATAAATCAATTTATCGAACTGTTATCGAATATGAACAGGCAATTAATATAAAAAGTAATCGAAAACAGTACATATATCGAGATTACATCGAGATAGGTTAGGTTAGAGGACGTGTACTTGTCAACTGTGACAAGTACAGTACCCGGAGGTCGAATTGACCCTTTGTACAACAAATTCATCGAGATAACATATATGGAAAAAAATGTATCGAAAACAATCGGTTAAAAGGTAAAAATAGGTAAAGAATAAATTATCGGAGGTTAATAAACAAAACTAAACCAAAAATTGTTATCGATAATGAACAGAACCTAAATGTATGTGTAGCTATTAATAATCTATTGAAAAAAGAAAAAACATATTAGTTATCGGAAATGTATGTTCAGAAAATATCTACCGAAAGAGTCGATTAAAACTCGTTATTTAATGCAAAACAAATGTAATATATCATTGAAGTTTAAAAATAAAATTATTTCAAAGAATTGTATGTCAAAAGTTATCGAAAATTATTATATTTAAAAAAGTAATCAAATATATATTCCTACCGAATACAATATCAAAAATGTTTAACAGATACATCTAAAGAACACGTTATCTATCCAACATTAATTGATATCCAATAGTTATCGAAAATTAGCTGAATTTATCTATGTAAAGTTAACGAAAAATGAATCTACAAATACGTTATCACAAGCAATTTTCCAGGTAATATCGAGAATATATGCATGTATACATAAGTGGAAAAAATTAAACAAATTGATTTCGATTCGAAAAAGTTATCAATTACTAAAATGTATCTAAAGAATAATTTATCGCATATTAATAACCAAATTTATTGAATTGCTATTGAAAATAATAAAACATATTTAATTTAAAGAGAAGTTATGTATGGAAATAATTTTATCGAAAATATATGTACATATGTAAAAAACAATATCGAATACATGAAAAGGATTATCAAAAATATAGCGAAAGAATGAATTACAAGAAGAAGTTATCGGGTGTTCATAAAAAGAAACGTATTCTTTCTTAAGCGTCGATAACAATCGAAGAGAAAATCCGATAGAAACATTTTTTTCGATCAGAAATGATTGAACTTTTTTTGTGAGTCATCAAACAATCGAAAAAAAGAAAGCATAGAACAATTGAAGTCGATAACAAATTAAATAGAATAATTTAATTCGATAAACAATTAAATAGAAAAACTGCATGCAATAACAAATTAAATAGAAATTTCTTTGGAAAGTATTGAAATGTAAAGTTATCGATAGGAAATAATGAAAGGAAAAACCATAGAAAAACAAAAAAGAAATTAAATATAAATTGATTTTAGAGACAGAGAGAGAGAGTAATTAATATAAAACATTAACATTTAACTGTTTATAGTGCTTGGCAATAAAATTAGACCATAAATAATTTCGATAACTCCGGCTGACTTACTTGAACTTTTCAAAATGGCATCCATTAAATTGTGTGTCAATTGCAAATCTTTTCTAGCACAGAGGTGCTAGTGATGGTAATTTAGAAGAGAAATCCAATTTGTTTCGTTCTCTTTTCGCCTGTTAAAGAAATCGACTTTCAGTTCCCACCACCGTTTGATTAGATTTTAAATGCCAGCAAATGTGGATTAAGTCTGGCTGGGCTAAACATACATACATACATACACACATGCTGTCTGAAATCGTTTTGTTTTAGCCAGAGGTTATGTTTACTGTTATTTTTTAAATAATAAAGAAACAAAAACAAATACTGGTTGTTAATAACAACAAAAATAACATCCATTGCCCTGTTAATATCGATGTTCCAGTAGTTTTGCCAAGTTTTTCAATGAACCTGAGCGATAAGAAAATAGAAAAAAAAGCCAGCAGTAATAATAATCGAAATAATAGGCGATAACTTATAGTCTGACAACAAACAACATTACATTTAAAGTGAATGTTTTTTTTTTGTTATTGTTGTTTGGTAAATTTTGGCTTCAAAGAAATACAGGCATTAGAGAGAGAGAGAGAGAGAGAGAGAGAGAATAAAAAAGTACAATAAAATTGTAAATGGACAGGTTAATAAAAATAAATACAATAAATGAATGGCTTTAATGGCAAATAATAAAAGCGGGATTGAAAATTACAAAAACAACTACAACAATAACAACAAATCTATTGGTTGGTTTAGATTTGGTTGAAAGGAAAACATACATACACTTACTGGAGGAGAGCAGTACATGTAACATTTTGACTTTTACATGAAGGTTTATTAAAACACATGTCGGAAAACATACCACGAAAAAAAAAAAGAAAACATGGTCTGGCCTGGCATAGCCAAGCAAAAATTATGTTTTTTCCATGCCCGTCTTAAAGCCTTTCTCTTAAACTAAGTCTACTTAATACGAATACAAACAAATAAAATTGAGCTTACGATTGGAAAAATTAAATGAATTCTCAAGGGATGACAAATGGAAGAGAAAGGGTTTCTACAAACGCAAGCAAATTAATGTGGTTTTGGGAAAAGGAATAAAATACGAGTGAAAAAAGTTTGGGTCTTAAGTCTTTTGTTTTGATTTTCTCATTTGCAGCGATAATGCTGCTGGGTTTTCTTTTCTTTCTGCCAAACGTAATATGTGTCTGAAGTGTTTTATTTCTAGTTCGATTAGTACATATGTATGTATATCGATAGTTAAAATAAATAACAAATCAATGGATGCCGTTGTTCTGCTTTTTTTCTTCAGTGTGTCATTATTATTTAACACCTGCCGTGCTTGTTAGTCTAATTGGTCTTAATAAGCTTACAGAAGATTTTTTATGTTTTTAACTCTTGCGATCCGGTTTTAATGGATGTAGAAAGAAGTCTAGTTACCATTATGATCATAGTTTTTTATCTTAAGAATTGAATACTTTATTTAAGACAACATCATTAAGGGGATTCATTGGGACTTGATATAAAAAATTCGATTTGTTAGCAAATCTTAATCTTGATGTTTTTGAAACAGTTATTTATAAATCAATTAAAAATGATTGTATACAAAATTTATCGAAAAATTATCGAAAAATAATGAAAAACTATCGATAACAAATGTTATGTCATGTTATCGAACAATTATCGATAACATTTGTTATCGAAAAAATATTGATATCATTTGTTATCAAAAAAGTAGCGATAACATTTATTATCGAAAAAGTACCCATAACATTTATTATCGAAAAAGTATCGATAACATTTGTTACCGAAACATTATCGATAACATTTGTTAACGAAAAAGTATCGATAACGTTTGTTATAGCAAAAGTATCGATAATAATTATCGAAAAATTGCTAACGAACAGTTGTCGATAGCAATATATTAAATGAACTAATATTGAAATTTAATTTTTCATGAAGTTAAACAAAAATAGGATAACAAGATAGCAAAATAATGCAAGAGGCAAGCATCATGCAATGTCTATTGCAGTCGCCATGTGGAAATGCTAAATTTGATTGTGGGTTTGCCACATTGTCTATGGGTTCATTCCTGTGAACGAACGATTAGCCACAATCTGCATCAGAACTAAATTTTTTCAAAATTAACTTAATTTGTGCTCATGCCCCGATGGCCCTATGCTCCCTAGGGGATTAAGAGGAACATATATATGCCCCGACGGAAATTACTGGCGATGCGGTTAAAGATGTCTTCTGTGATAAGCTCCGAGGAAATATGTATATGATAAAAGCCCGGCCCATGATACCAAAATCACTTTCGGTGATTTCAAAGGTCCAAATGTCGACTGTGACCACTACCTTGTCGCAGTCAAGTTAGGATTGCGTATTTATCAATTTCAGATATCTCGGGAAAGGTGCTGAAGTTATAAGGAAAAACACATCTCTACTCTACTACGAGGCAATCGACGATGACGCCGTGGATATTCCGCCACCCATAGACAAATGTGTCCATTTGTTTGCTTACGCTGACGAAGTTGACATCATTGGACCTAAGGAAGTAAGATGTTACCGTTACTTTTAGTACTATTGAACGAGGGGCTTCTCTCTGAAGCGGAAGTAGGAATGTTGCGATGCAACGTTACAGCAGTCTTGATAGTTTTCGTGAGGAAAGATCTACGTAAGATCTACTCGGACTAGTGTGACGATGCTTTTCGCCTCTGATGCAACAAAGGGTGCCTCAAAACATCCAGAGGCTGAGATGGCTCGGCCAGGTCATTCAAATGGAAGAGGAGGTTTCAGCGCGACGAATATTTGAGGCGGGCATTAGCAGAAGTCGGCGTACAAGACAGCCTTGTCTGCATTGAAACTTCCAAAACTCTGTATTCGGTTAGTTACGAAGGTGCGCAAGAAATAGAGGAAAGAAAAAGAAACTAAAAGAACTGTTAGGGAAACGCGAAATCCGATAAATGAATTGTTAAGGAAAAATTTATCATAATTTTATCCGATAATAGGAATAGTAGGTAAATTTCATCCTTTGCAAAATTTATCGAAAACATTTTTACAAACAAAGTTATCGAGAAGTATCGTCTCAAAGACAATTTTATTAGAAAGAAATAAAGAAAAAAAACTGATAAACAAAGTTTTGATAAATAGATAACTACAGAAAATGTTGTCGAAAAGTTATCGAAATAATTAAAAAAAAAATTATCGAAAATTGTTTTATAAAAAAATTTATCGAAAATTGTTCGTCCAAAAATTTCAAAGAATATGTATTTCCACAGAAAAATTTATGAGAAAAGAACTTACCTGCTGTAATACCTACTGAAGAGCCAACCATCCTACATGAGACGCTTTCAATCAATGGCCACGTAAAACATCTTTATAAACAAAGCTATCGAAAATTATCGTTTCAAATACAATTTTATTAATAAGCAAGAAAAAAACTGCTAAAAAAGTTTCGATAAATAGATAACTATAGAAAAAGTTGTCGAAAAGTTATCGAAATAATTAAAAAAAAAAATTTATCGAAAATTTTTCTGCCAAAAATTTCAAAGAATATGTATTTCCACAGAAAAATTTATGAGAAAAAGAACTTTCATCCTGCTTTGCATTGCTGTAATACCTACTGAAGAGCCAACCATCCTGCATGAGACGCTTTCAATCAATGTCCACATAAAAGTCCGTAATTTCTTTACTGCATGAAATCTTAGAAGGGCAATTAAATTATTTTTTAATTTCAAATTCGATAACCATGATGAATATTGTTTCGTCTATGAAGAAATCCCATGCTGGATTGATTATGTTTATGATCAAGCATTTTGATTGATTGATTAATTGATTGATTGATTGATTAAACATGTTTTCTAGTAATAAAGCTAGTTTATTGAAAACTAATTACAAATTCCATTATTTACTAGACATACATACAAAAATGATTTGCATAAGAAATCTTAGATCGGCTCCTACAAGAAAATATGATTTCTAAACAGTGGGTAAAATAAATAATTATTTTATCGATTATTTGATCGATTATTATTTTTAATTATTTCCCACTTGACTAAGGATCAGGCTTTTAGGCAAATTTATGAAACAACTGCAACTGTAGCTACCAAAAAAAAATTGTTTTCGTTATCGCCAACAAATAATTATTACTTCATAAACAACAACAAGATTTTTATCGAAATATTGTTTCAAAGAAAAAAAAATCTTGTGCTTGCAACAATGTTAACTTTACTGCCACACAGATAAGAAAAACTATTAAACATGGAAAATTACAACAAACTAAAGGAGAAGAGAAGTTCAAAACAAAAACAAAACAAAAAAAAAAAATGCCACAACACTATTGAACAGTAGCAATTGGAGTGATTAGAAGTGAAGAAACTTAGCAAGTCTATGAAAATAGTGAAGCAAAGGCTAAACAGCAGAGTCATTCAGGCGTTGCAAGTAAGAACAAGAACAAGTATAAGAACTGCAACAATAAATGTTAATCAACAAAACGCCCCAACTATTACAAGCAGAAAAACAAAGCCAAAATAAAGAAAAAGCCAAAGGCTTTATCAACAACAACAACAAGAGAAATAATAATTTTGTAATCGAAAAAAAGAAAAAAAAAATGATTGAAATTATGAATTACGAAGCTATTTTGGTTATTTTTTTTTTCACTTGGCCACTGTGTACTATCAGTTAAGCTCTATTAGTGGTCAGAACATTCTCTATCTTGTAGCTGAAAGCCATGTTATGAGTGTATGGCCACTACAATAGACTTTCATTTGCCTGTTAATATGGCCAACAGAAGAACTAAACAAAACAAAACAAAACAGAAAAAGTGACTGTCGTTTTAACAACATTTTAATTCATATTCTCTTGCTCTTGCTCTCGCTCTCTATCACTATGGGCCACAGTAAATGAGTTATGGCCTCGACTAACAAAATGCTTTTTGAATAGCTACTGCTGTTACCAATATTCTGGTAATTGTTGATCTCAAATAAAATCATTTTTTTTTTGTTGGTTTTGTTTTTATTATGGCTACCGGTTGTAACGAGTGTATGTGTATATGTATGGTAAGTTGAGTTTATTGTTTTACATGAATTTGACTGACAGATAATCGATCGAAAGAAACAAATAAAAAAAGTGTGTGTGAGTTTCGTTTTCTAAAATTTATTGCGAGAGGCCCTTGTAAATGTTAAAAAATTACTCACTTTATAGAGAGTAAAAACGTTGTATTTAGGCGTTGCACTATGAAACATTGCTGCAAAGTCACGACCTTTATTGTATAACACTACCTCAGCAGTATGTCTTAGATGACCGCCAGATAAAGCAAATGAAGTAAAGACACTAAACTCAAGCAGCCAATTGTTTGGCCGAATGGATAATAGGTGGCTGTCTCTACTTTACAGAAACATCGGAAGGTCTTCTTAGAACCTATGGGGCATTAATGCATCCCAGGAAGAAACCTTTGGATGCATATCATGCGCTAATCAAGGAATTGTTATTGTTGACACCTAACAGCATCCGGCGGTTTGTCAAGGCAGTACGTTTAGAAAGGAAATTATAGGACTACCTTATAAAGTTTGTGGAGAGTACAATAGATCTTATGGTTGCCGTACTAAGGCACCTCTTTACTATAACAATACCACCAGGCACATTGAAAAGAAGGCATCTGCGAACCAGAAGTCTTCTTTAAACGAATGATAATGATAACAGCCGCCGTAGTCTAGTAGGCAGTACGATGGCATATGAGACATGTGTGTGAAGATAAATTCAAATTTAACTAGCAAAGACAAAAACCAAAAATTTTAACAGAGCTAATGTTAAAGTTAACAGAGCAATGTTAAGTGGTTGATAGAAAATAGACAAGGGTAGGATGATCGATACTGTGGGAAAATGGGACTTGCTGCAGATATCTCACTATATACAAATTATAGCCTAAGGTGTCATGTGTATGAAGATAAATTCAAATTCAACTAGCAAAGACAAAAACCAATAATTTTAACAGAGCTAATGTTAGAGTTAACAGAGCAATGTTATATGGTTAACAGAAAATACGAAAAATAGTCAAAGAAGAAATCACCCAAATATACGATATCAGGGACTTGCTGCAGATATCTGACTATATACAAATTGTAGCCTAAGGTGTCCCTAATAAAACCCAATGAGTGGTATATCCCAAATAATTTTCTAACTTCAGACTTCACGACAATAATAACCAGGGTTCTTTAAAGTAATTAATGTAGACCGTTGTTGACTGTGGTCTTTTAAAGTTTTCCTGGCAACATATGAGTGATTTTAAAAGGAGTGATCAGCATTGATTTGAAAAATTAGAAGTCGAACAGAGAACAGATCCATGCTATAACTCGGGTGAGGCTAAACTAAGCCATTCCTAGTGTCTATAAAGTTTTTGATTGGTTTTTCAATATGAAGCCCCTGATTGTTGGTATAGAATACTACAGTTTTAGCTTGATGTTCAGTTCGGCCAGTATTATACATATTAAGCACTGATGCAGCAGCCCTGAGAGTATTCGAGAGAAAACTCCTACGTATGATGTTCGAACCAGTGCGAGTTGGCGATGGTTACCGCATCCGATCCAACGTGAGCTGCATGAGCTGCTTAACGGCATGGATATTGAGCAGCGTATTAACATGCAGAGGTTGCGCTGGCTAGGCCATGTCTTTCGAATGGAGGAAGATGCTTCGGCGAGACGGGTATTTGATGCAGAGATCTGCAGAAGTCGGTGAATAGGACGACCGTGTTTGCGTTGGAAGGACCAAATCGAGGAAGTCCTGTCATCGATTGCTGTGACCAACTGGCCTAGGTGCGCAATAAGCAGAGGTGCCTGGAAGGATGTGTTAAAGCAGGCCGAAATCCGTTAATCGGGTTGTTATGCAGGATAATGTTCGGTGATTAATCGATGGGGTTTATGTTCATTTCTTTTTTTTGCCTCGAAGAAGTAAAGAAAATTGGTTGCAAATGCTGTTTTGTTGGCACAGAAAAAAAAATTTATTGTAGTTTATTACACTCTTTCCTTCAAAGACTGATGATGACTAAATAAGAATCCAGAACAGGATTGATACTCAGGATTTCTATGTATGTAAGCTAGCTTTACGTTATTCCTATGGGTTCCATTGAAGAATGACGATAAGGAACTTAGCTCCTTGCTAAGCATTTTCCTATCTTGTGCCATCATTTCATTTTTGTTTTACAATTAATTAAATTATAATTCTCTTAAAGATGTTAACGCATACGGCGAGAAGATTTTCGAAATTCTTCAAAGACATTATGTGCACAAAAAAAAAAATTTGGATCACCTGAACGTTTATCCGCTTTGTTTTTCTTGTTTACTGGCGCTCTAGTAAAGCATTATAATCAAGTGATAAGATTTTTTCTCTCTCTCTCCCACGTAGCATTTCAAAACGAACAAAAGACTTAAGACACATACTTGATGACACAGAGGGGCAGCAAACAATCCAATTTACTTTCGACAACAAACTCAAGACATTTTTAAACTATGGGCGCAGTAAGAGGCAGTGTGTTGCCTTGTTAGACAAGAGTTTCGAGTTCGGCTTTGATATTTTGAAAACAAATAAAATATTGGGAACCATCTCTCTCAGCAGATATGTGGCAAAAACTTGCCACGAAAAATTTTTTAAAATTTGTCATTCAGAGTTGACTTGAGACCATAGAAACCAATATCCGCATAAGTAGGGCTATTTATCTGGTACTTGGCAAATCATATTCTTGTATCGACTTACTCCTTGAAGAGTAAAGGGGCTCAACAAGATTTCTACAACTTATTTTGGTACTTTGTAATGATGTTAACTTTGTTGAAGGAATATCCAAGTCGTTGTATGTCATGTGCATTGTGTTTTCGTAGTGTGTGCCCGGATCCAATTTCTGGCAAGAATTTAGATGTTCTTTATTAGATATTGCATTCGCCTACTAAATTATGAAGATTTTTCTTGTGTTTTTGTTAATGAATGTTTGGGACAATACGAATATACCATAAGCTGGCATGAAAGGCTCATATAGGGAACATTTCAAGGATAAGCTAAAGGCTGGTCTGTTGGTTTTGAGTCCATTGCATATGGATGGTACTAAGGCCTAGAACTACAGCTAGATACTATGATATAGTATATGAATACTTCGATCAGTGTTGCAAAACTAAAATTTTAAAATGGTACTATAAACTATAACAGAAAGAGTACTTTTTTGCTTTAAATGGTACTTTTGTAAAAAATATTCATTTATACTATATATACACTTACGGAATGTAATAGAGACACTAACGACTTATATATGTACATGTTTCTCATAAACAAAAAAATATCTGATTCGGAGCATAATAGAGCGCAAAAGCCCAGTTTAGTCAAATGTCGACGGAACATAACGGAACGTACATATCGAGCCATAACCGCAAAAATATCTCAAGCGACACATTTTTCAAATATCGGTTTTCGTAATAAATAAATTCATTGGCATCATTTGCATCATCTATAAAAATTTCAGGGTCACACTCTGTACCGTTATGAATTTATAACAGAAAAAAGTTTAATTTTCTAACTTAATGTGTACTAGAAATAAATAATAAAAACCTTCCCCTGTAAAATTTTGTTTTTGTCGCTTGAGATATTTTTGCGGTTATGGCTCGATATGTTCGTTTTTAGCCTATGAAGAGCAATGTAAATTCTTACCGAAATTACATTACAGTTCGGCGAGCGTTATTATCGCTTTTTCGTATTATAAAAACGAACGTACGTTTAATGCCCGTTTGGCTAACCGGGGCTACTTTAGCATTACGTTAAACATGTTTTGTTGACGCACTAGTAGTAGAAAAGAGCAAACCATAAAATATTAATAATAAAAAAGTACTAAAAATTTTTTCCATACAGGGGATAGATACAGTGGTATTTTAGAAATAGAAAAGTACTGAAAAAAGTACTAAAGTACTGAATTTTTTAATACTGATTTCGATTACAGATAGCGTGACAAAATTGGGGATTTTTGGTTCAAAAAAAAAATCAAAGTAGTCGAAAGTCAGGCCATTATGCGAGCAGCTAGGATCTGCTGGATCGCAAGGCATGTGGGAAAATACAATGCAATATATGATGAACTCGAAACGAGAGAAGTTTCTGCGAAAGGTTCAGAACTTTGTCGTGAAGTGGAAACAGATGTTAGGATCGGTGAAACTAGAAATGGGAAGAGATTTTCCTCGTGTGTTTGATTTAATTTAAACTTTTGCTAGAGGATTACAATGAGAAAAGATTTGAGTCGTGCATCAGACTATCCAGAAATAGTCGGGTATTAGTAACTGTTATTCACATCGGTTACTACAGGCCCAAAGAAAATTATTTCACGAGGTTAAGGGATAGTATTCTAGCACCTCTGCCAGTCAATAATAATACCAGTTAACACAGATGAAATAGATTTTATATGGCTTTCTTACTAAGTTTTTAAAGCGAATTTAGTTAGCGTAACTACAATGGAATTCAAGACAATAACTGATTCATTTTCGTTTAAAGATTAAATTTTTTTCTTTCTTTCTTCCAATTAAATTCTCGAGTAAATGAAATGGAAAAATAATTTCTCACCTCGAGCCCTGGAACAGAAATCTTCGAACAACACTGTCAACTATTGATTGCAAAAGCTATTGGCAGTTGGTACCATAAAATATTCTGTGAAGTTTATGATATTTTTTATACAAAGTTTAGTTCTTAATGTATGTGATTACGACATTTTACATTTCAACTGGCGATGTGTTTTAGTTCTTTACAGCCATTTGTTTAATTTTTTTTTTTTGTGTTTGGTTTTGTTCTTGAAGAGAATGTCTTCTTGTTTTTATTCGAGCGGCATTTGATTCTTTGAATTAATTTTTCTATTAAAACAAGTGAAAAGAATTTTAAGCATAATCAAACCGACTGCATGATACCCCTCTGCTGCACATAGTTTTGAGTTTTTATTTTGGATTTGTTTCCTAGAGAAATGAAAAATAAACGGAATCGTGTGAAATCATACATGACTGACTGTAGGCCCCAGTTTAAAGTCGACTCCGTTCGATAGATTCTTAAGAAATTTTTCATAGCAATTTTAAAATTTTCTCAGAGTTTTTACCAAAAATCAGCTGAGAGCAAGTTGACGAAAAAATATTTTTTTGTTTTGTTGGAAATGTCTGACCTGGGGTTTGAACCGTGGCCTGCCTCACGCCTAATGTGCCAACACACTGTCTACTAGACTACGGTGACTACATCTCTGGTACAACGACTAGTTCGAATAATTACGACGAGAATCAAACAAATCAGCTCACACAGGCCAAAATTATTTCCAAAATAAAGATAAGGGAATGAAGCCACTTCTATAAAGACGAGGCAACACTGAACATTTCTTAAACATTTCTATGTGAAGTCAGTTGCCTCGTACTATCTGACAGTCAAGCTGTCATTCAAGCATTCGATTCTTATGAAGTTAAATGGAAGACGGTAAGGAACTGTGTAGAGAAGTTGAGTCGGCCATATAGAGAGGACAAGGTTACCCGCTGCTGGCATTCAGTTCATGATGGAATTCTAGACACTTAACAAGCATATGAACATACGAAGAACGAAGCTTCCAAGGCGTTTGTGTTGCCAGAAACCTTCTGTGGAGTAAGAGCAAATGTTTGGACAGGTCTCCTCAATCGAGTATGGAACTGTGAGGAGAAGTTGAATCGGCTATAGGAAGAACACTGCTGCCATACAGTTCAACAAACAAGCAGACGAGCTTACAAAGAGGAGAACTTCCGCGTTGTGTATAACGTCAGAATCTTTCTGTTGAGTGAAAGCGAATGTTCAGAAAGATTTCCTTAATCGAGAATGGAACTGTGTAGAGAAGCTGAATCGGCTGTGTAGAGAGCATAAACTGAGCCTCTGATCGCTTTCAGTTCATGAGGGAATTCTTGGCAATGAACAAACAGATGAGCTTACGAAAAGGGGACCTTTTACGACGTTTATGGAGGTCCAAAAAACTTCTGTGGAGTTGCGACGAATGTATGGAGAGGTCTGTTCAAAGAGAGGAACGATAAAGAGAAGAGACAAAGACTCTTCTCAGTGGTTTTAAGGCAACCAAAACTTTTGTTGGGAAAGTTCCATACAATAAGAGGAGATTAGAGTCATCCATGAGACCATCCAGGTAAAATCACAAGACACAACTTTGTAGGAGATCTTAAGGGCCTATGTTAGTAGTTTGTTTATGGGGTTTCTGCATCACTTTTTCCATACAAATTTGGGAGCATGCATAGCTGTAAAAGAATTAAATCATAAGCAGATCGTGATGAGATATAAAGCATATCGTTAACAGATCGTGATCTGCTTTAAATCTGTTTACAATTTGATCACGATCTGGTAACGATTTGCTTTGGGAGCATGCACAGCTGTAAAGAATTGAATTATAAACAGATCGTGATGGGATATAAAGCAGATCGTTACCAGATCGTGATCTGCTTTATATCTGTTTACAATCTGATCACGATCTGATAACGATCTGCTTTATATCTCATCACGATCTGCTTATGATTTAATTCTTTTACATGCATGAATAGCTCCCAAATTTGTATGGAAAAAGTGATCCAGAAACCCCATAACTATAATACTTATGTTAACCTTAGTCCTCATGAGTTTTTAGGAAAGAAGTTATCTTATTGTTGGCCTGCCTTCTTGGTCGATTACCTTTATTACCAATGCTGTTGGTGTGTAGGGTACGAATGCAAGATAAAAACTGAA
This sequence comes from Sarcophaga rosellei, assembly GCA_930367235.1. Lineage (NCBI taxonomy): Eukaryota > Metazoa > Arthropoda > Insecta > Diptera > Sarcophagidae > Sarcophaga > Sarcophaga rosellei. Next base: position 59,841,056 of record OV884018.1, on the reverse strand, counting down.
ACCGAAACTGGTTTTTTTAGTTTTTAACTACGCTCTGTTGATAATTATTGTTATTATTTTAAATTTATTATTATAATAAAAACAAATACAACAACAACAACAAAAAAGAGCCGAATAATTAAGAAATAAAAGAAAAATATTTTTCTTTTTATAATCTGCCGACCGACAGACAAATTGTGTGTCATTGTGTAACAAAAATCAACATCATCTGCAAAAGCGTTAATAATTTTTTTCTTTTAAAATATTTAAAATTTTTTAAATACCTTTTTAAATCTTTAAAGATAAATATGAAAAGGATTTCATTAAAGCCAAATTCATTGCCAAAATTCGTCACCAAATTTTTTTTAATGATTTCTTTGGTTTTTTTCTTCATACGTAATTTTACTTAAGCATGGCTTAAATATTAAAGAAACCTTATCTCAAGTCAATGCCAATGCATGAATTCTCGTTTGCAAAGACCAGAATTTTAAGCGCTGCTACTAACGTTAATACAAACAGCCAGCTAGCCAAGCAACCGGCCAGTATGCTTACTTAGCCTTGCCATTTAAGGCGTTTTTTGTCATATCAATAAGAGTATAAAAACAGAAAAAAGCATTCAAAGCAAATGAATCAACGGGGAAAGATTGAATGATTTTCTATGAATTCAGAATAATAATTAAAAATTTGAAATAAAAATCAAAACAAAACAAATATTCTTAACGAAAAACCAGTTGGCAATAAATCTTTATTTTAAATATCAAATGCTTTTACAACACAATGTCGTACGTAGTATTTTGTTTAATAAAATTATTATACCTTGGCTGTGACGCATTCAATATAACCTCCTTCAGGCCTCTTTAAAAATATTCGGAATTTTTATTGAATCCAATAGAAAAAAAGAAAGTAAAATTGGCTTCTACAAACCCATGTCAGAAGCATGATAAAATGCATCGCGATATGTTTGATTTTAGCTGGCAATGCTATCGCTAAATATTTCTTTGAGAACGACTTTGGCCAGGCCATCACTGTCAACGACGTGCATTACATCGTTTGAACGGGATAAGAGATCAGCAATGAATTGTTTTTTCGCTACTCATAAGTACTCATGAAATTTTGAGTAGGAGTAGTCGCCTTAGTCTAGTAGGTAGTGTGTTCGCTTATTAGACGAAGAACCCGGGTTCGAGCCCCAGGCCAGACATACAAATGAAATATGAAAAAAAAAATATTTCTTAGGCGATTTCTCTCAGCAGATTTTTGGCAAAAACTCTGAGAGTAAATAAGCCTGCCATGAAAAAGTTTCTGAAAATATGTCGTTCGGAGTCGACGTTAAACTGTAGGTCCCGCCACTCAAGTGTATAAAATTAAGGCACACAACATGAGTGGTGTGAGAAGCTAGGACCTAATTCTGACTGAAGGGTTGTAATAGCCAATTATGTATGTACGTATGTATGTATATGAGCCAACAGTCAGTGTGAGTCAAATTTAACTATGTGCTCTGCTTCATTCGTACTCACTACAACATTGATTTATAAGTTCAGGTTGCAATGAGTATGAGTATAACGTTAACTCATAACATTCGAAATATGTATGTTTGATTCATACGCCTACTCATTCAGATTCATAAATTATGAAAAATACTTTTAGAACTCAGAAATGATTCGAGGGATTCGAATCATTTATCAAAATTTACAGTCTTAGTTGTGGTTGCATTTGCAGACAAAAAAAGAAGAAGGAAAAAGACACAGACGGCAAGCAAAGCAAACACACAATATTCTAGTGAGTATTGTAGTGTGCTTATGCGAATCATACTTATTTTGTGATTTTTGTAAATGTTGAGTAAAGGAGAGTGTTGAAATTAACAATATCATGCGTGTTGTTAAGTATGTGTACGATGAGTACTTCAAACTTTGAATATTAGTAGTATGAGTATGATATTAAAATAAGTATGAATGCGTATAAGTATCAGAAATTATGAGTATGATTCTTTCTCATCTTTTTGAATACTCATTGCTTATCGCTGACCGGAATTGAATGATTTACTTTCAATGGGGATTGCAAAGTGCCATATTGAATATTCTTCAAAGGCGTGAAGTTGATAAGGACTGGTCACTGACATGGGACGAATTGACCTCTTCAAACTTATTCTGGTGGGCTCCTTTTTCGGTATAGGTGTATGCGGTGGAGTCACAAAATAGAGTAGTTTTCAAAGCCAACATAATTTATGCAATCGGTTCAATTCTGCCGTAGTCATAGAAAATAGGAAATTGTTGACATTTCACCCAGAGAAGCCGGCAGGTATTTAAACGGTGTTATCTCTAGACATACATAGTTCATTCAATAGGCCTTTCAAACGATATTGTGAAATATGAGTTCCACTAAATTCAGTTGTTTTTTGCTACAGGCAAGATAAATGGCAAAATGGTGCAGCAAAACTAGGGACACTTTGTGGTCATTTGAAAGTGGTGGCAGCCATTAAAGCCGTTAGTAATAATAGAAGTGCTTCTTTTGGTTTAAGGTTCGGTAAAGTTAGGTTAGGATAGCTAAAGGGCTCTTCTTGAAGAGCAAGGTCCCGTGTAGCTTTTGCTCATTGTGATACTATAAATTAAAATCTCACCTGGGATCACACATTCCCTAAACAAAACAGCCACGCAGTATCTATCTCCTACTCAGAACTAAGGATCCCTTGAAAATTATTTGAGAAAAACTGTAATAGCCTGCTTGAGAGAACCGCAATACAGTGGCAGATAGCCATGTGATTTAAGGAAAGAAGACAAAATAAGTCTTAATACCGCTTGAATTCTTATTCAAGTCAAGAACCTTCGCTTATTCATAACAAGAGCCGTGCAGTATTTTTTTACTTCTCAGATCCATAGCTCCTGCAGAAGTCATTTGAGGAAAATTCTATCAGCTTGCCCGAGATAACCGCAATACAGCGGCAGATGACCATATGATTTAAGAAAAGAAGACAATCACTTATCCATTCCGACTCCGAAATAAGTCTTAATACGGCTGAAATTCTTATTTTATAAGATTCACCCAAGTCAAGAACCTTTGCTTATTCATAATAATAGCCGCGCAGTATTTCTCTACTTCTCAGATTCATAGCTCCTGCAGAAGTCATTTGGAGGAAATTCTGTTAGGTTCCATGAGGACTGCAATAGTGGAATGGATGGCCATATGATTTAAGGAAAGAAGACAATTTCGATCCCAAAATGTCTTTTAATATTGTTAGAATGGTGATTTTGAGAGTCTAATAACGCTAATGAAATATTAAAAGTTGAGAATCTATGCGCCTTTTTTCTTCTCCTCACATCTCCTCAACAGCTGTTGAAGAATTAATTGCCTTTTACAGGAATAGTGCGATGGATGACCATTTGATTTAAGGAAAGACGCCAATCAATTCACTTCTTAGTGATATCAGTGAAGCAAACGGGTGCAGCATGCAACTATATTGCACACAATACTGAAGTGGATTCTCCCTGTAAAATAACCATAGAATACCCAGTATAAATGAACCACAATCGATACATCTATGTATGAACTGTAACATGACGGACATGGTATGTTTGGTACCAGCCTTTTTCCAGTTTATAACTTGGAACTCATCTAAAAGGTAACCGCAATTATGGACGACATGGAACATCGAGGTATCGTTTGTAAAGGACGCTTGATAGAAGCCTGGGTTTCCGAGCAAATTATGATATTTGCAGGAAAAATCCCATCAGCAAACAATTGTTGCGCCGCGTACCGCATTCATGAACGACGGAAGACATCGAGGTAACTTCACTGAGCGGCATTTGATAGAAGCCTGGTTGTCGGAGTAAATTATGATATTTGCACGAAAAATCCCATCAGCCAACAATCGTCGCGCCGCGTACCGCATTCGTGAATAAGGAAAGACAACGGGGTAAATTTTCTGAACGGCGTTTGATAGCAACCTGGTTGTCCGAATAAATTATGTTATTTGCAGGGAAAATCTCATGAGCCAACAATCGTTGCGCCGTTTATCACATTCATGAACGACGAAAGCCATCGAGGTAACTCTCCTGAACGAAGTTTGATAGAAGCCTGGTTGTGTGAGTAAATTATGTTATTTGCAGGAAAAATCCCATCAGCCAACAATCGTTGCGCCGCTTACCAATTTTTTACTTGTTAGGACATTTCAGGCAAAGGGCCCTTAACATTTCATTTTTTGGACTGCTTTTCTCTCAGAGTGCCTCCAAAAAATTCTTATTATTTAACTTGTTTTGCTAAGGACTGCGTTCGTTTCGCTTACACTACGATACTTTGACATTAAAACCAGCGACATTGGCAAATTTTTCATGGCAGGTTTATTTACTCTGAGTTTTTGCCAAAAATCTGCTGAGAGGAAGTCGCAGAAGAAATATTTTTTCATGCACACTCGTTATATTAAACTCAGAGATTATGTTGTGAAATAATAAAATGTTTCCCATAATTAATTTACAAATTAGTTTACAAGCTTCAAATAAATATTGACATTGTCTACGTGTCATTTGTTATAGAATTTGTGTAAAACATTACCTTTAAAGTGACAATTATTGATATGCAGAAAATAGTAGGGAACAATACATACCTGCAAAGAGAGAGAGAGAGAAAGAGAGAAAAAAATTAATAAATTAGTTTAAATTAAATTTAATATCAATATTTATTTGTTTCTAAGCGAAATATTAAAAAATATCAGAAAAAAAATTGTTATTTGCCGGTGTGCATGCAAATCTTTCCATTTCATTTGACAAAACCGGCTCCTGCACGTGATTAGAAAAAAAATATAATTTTTTCCTACTGTTTTTTCTTTTTAATTAATTTTTTTTAAATATAATAAATCAATACAATATACATAGTTGTCTTTCATTTGAAATTAAAATTTTACTTTTTAAGCAACGACTACAGAATTAGAAATTAAAATCCCACACGATGTCACAAAAAAAAAGAGAAAAATTAGAATCACAAGAGAAAAAAAAAAATTAAAAAAAAATTGATTTGATTTCATAATTAGAAGAATATAAAATAAATAAAAAGGAAATAAAAAAAAAAAAATAAAAAAACAAGAACCACTAACTACTAAAAAAAAAACAACCTGTTTTGCATAATTAAAAATATATTCCATTAAAATTAAAAAAATACAACAAAACAAAAAAAAAAAAAAATAAATTCTAAGAAAATCAACAGCAATTAAAAAGCTTTTGCATAAATTAATACACGGGAATAAAAAAAAAAACAAAAAAACAAAAAAGTTCTTATAAAATAGAACTGCTTTAGTATGAGTCACATGGGTTTCAAAATTAAATACAAATACTGAAAAAAATCATTAAATAAAATGGCTAAAAATCATTAAAAACGTCTATAAAAAAATAAATTTCAAAAAAATGAAAACAAATCTTTTTATCTTCTCCTACGGCAAATCAAATGACGGTTTTGAGATCAAGAAATCAAGTTCGTTTACAAATTTGACAAAAAACGCAACGTGTTTCCTTATATATTAAACCAAATTCGTGCCTTTTTGATCGACAACTTACTTACTTTACGTTCTTAATTTATTTTTACAATCCTTTAGTCAGGTTTACAACCTGCATCAAGAAATAGTCGCCTAACAATAGGCTCATTTGTGGATGCTGCCCATGGCGACTGCACATGTGTGTGCCCCTTTAAATTGTCTTCCTGTTAAAGAATATTTTTCTTGACCTAAGTATTATCGTTTTTCATTTTGAGTCCCCAATAAGTTGGCATAAAATTCGCAAATAATTCCAACCTACGAGCCATTGTCCTTTTGGCAGGCATGCCCAAAAAAACATTGCATTTCTAAAAATGACGTCTGCAGGAGCTAAGCGTGCTGCGAAGAAGAGGAGGAGGAGGAGGAGATTGAGTTCTACCTCAGGGGCCAATGCAATACTCTTTTGATTTTGAGCTCGGATTGGTTTCCTTTGGGGAATGTTTGATCCGCGGATAGAATACATAGATTTTGGCATCATAATGGGCTTAAATGCTGGCCTAAGTGTACCTCCTCCATTAAGAGTGGTCTGCCCTATTATTTAAGGATGCTAAAACATTTTGGCTGAAACACCCATCTTGGCACGATTGCACCACAAAAACTCATTTCTTTTTGCTGCTGTTTTAATTTTGGTTCACTGTAAGGAAACGCTACGACAAATTTTTCATATTGTGGTTAAAGAAATTAAAACAATCGAGCAAAATTGCAAACGTAGTACTCGCTTTGCAGCAAGCCTTTTTCCTTCCCAAGAGGAAGGACAAAGCTTAAAAAATAATTTTGGGGTACAGAATGGTCTCATCTAACAATACTAGTACCTTCAGATTCTGATTCTGACGACGACATACATTGGTTGCAGTGCAATACATCGACTTTGGTCTGATTCCATCTTCATGACATTGAATTCTTTTATCCAGTAGGTAGTGTACATCAGACATCTCCAACAAAACGAAATATGAAAAAATATTTTTTCGGCAGCATCCTCTCAACAGATTTTTGGCAAAAACTCTGAGTAAAGCATTAGCTGCACAGAAAATAGGTTTTTACTTCATGTGATTAATTCGGAATATAATATTTTGTTTCCTTATAATACATTTGTTTACATTTTTCTTTAGATAGTGGGTAACAAAAGTAACATTTTTTAATATTTTTGATAGGCACTCTGCAAAAGCTGACACAACTTCGACTGAGTTTGCTAGATTTGAGACTTTAAAAAAGTAAAAATTAATTGAAAAATATTTTGTTTTATTTTGTTTATTACAATACAAATATTTAATCTTGTGTTTAGTTATGCTTAATACCATATTTTCTTTTGTTTATCTGCCTGGTATCTTTGGGTTCATTTCTATTTTTTTTTCTCCAGAGCCAGTAATTGAGTGTGTAAATATTTTGTCTTTTTTTTTTTTTTTTAACAAATAAATTTGTTTGTAAGAAACAACAAAACCAGATAAATTTTATTATAGAGACATTAGTTACAAAAAAAAAAGAAGAAATTCAACAGAAAAATTAAAAAAATGTGGATTAAAACATATTTAAATACAAAGGCAACACTAGGAAGGTAATAAAACACTTATTCCTCACCCCCTTTCAACTCAGATTTTGTAACGCTTTATTCTGTTTGTATTTGTCTTCATTTAAACACTGGATGGATGGATGACCCATTTAGATTACGAGGAAAATCAAGAAAAGTCAACACAGGCACAAATAATAGCAGCACTGATGAAAGACTAGAGATTTCTTGTTGATTTGTTAGTTGGTTCATTCGTTTGTTCTCTTGTTTGTTTGTTCATTTTTCTTTAACAATAAATTTAACAAGATTTGGTTACAATTTAAGCGCCGGAAGAATTGTTTTTTTTTGTTTTGTAGAAAAATTTATTAATTTCTGGGCCTTTTATTTAATTCGAACCAAAATTTTAATGCAGGTAGCGGGCTAAATCCAAAATAATATATTTTTTTCCTCAAACATTTGTTAACAATTTAATTAATTTATTATGTTAAATTTCTTAATAAAACTTACACATTTTTTTAAATAACTTTTTAAAGTAAATTTTTAATATATTTTAACAAATTTCTGAATAAAAATTTTTGATTTTTGATATGAACTGCAATCAATAGAGAAATTTATATTTTTTTATATCAGGTGGGCCATACATCTATTTAAATTTGAACCATCGGTTATTTTGAGTCTGGCAATATTTATGTCATTCTCTTCTGTCAAAAAACTTCAGTATATTTGAAGTCGCCGTAGTGTGTTCGCTTATTAGACGTAAAGCCCGGCTTCGTATCCCAGGTCAGACATCAAAACGAAATATGAAAAAAAATAAAAAAGTATTTCTTCGCCGACTTCCTCTTAGCAGATTTCTGGCAAAAACTCTGAGAGTAAATAAGCCTGCCATGAAAAAGTTTATCAAAAATATGTCGTTCGGAGTCGACGTTAAAATGTAGGTACCGCCACTGAAGTATAAAATTAAGGCACACAACATGGGTGGTGTGAAAAGCTAGGCCGTAATCCTGACTGAAGGGTTGTAATGGCCAATTATGTATGTATGTATGTATGTGTATATATATTATCTCCACAGAACGTAATAAATCGATTACGCTTGAGTAACGTTGAGATTTATTGGACATTTATTTCCAAAACAGAGACAATTGGTCGAAAATTGCACGAAAGTGTCATACAAAATTTGGTTGCAAAGAAGTACCAACAGTTCGCGGTATATATAAGTTTATTGTTTATTTTATTTGGGGCTCAGAAAATCCATACGTAGTCCTACAGAAGCCAATGCTTCCTTCACCGGTGACTGTTTGTTGGGGCTATTTTTCTTGGCCTATATTTCTTTTTCATTACGGTCAACCTATCGCACCATGATAACCGATTTTTTTTATATGTGTGTAAAGATAAATTTGAATTTAAAAACCAACGACGCAAATCCACACTTTTAGCCGGACCACTACTTGCCTCTAACAGGGTAAACTTTGTTATTAACAGATCATTGTTAACGGTTTAACAGTGGCAATAGTAGATTAGTCTTCTACTTTGCAAAAGTAAAGGATGGTTGGTGAGAATGGAGGACGGCAATTTTCTGAACTCTCAAATTATTCCAGCTATCCCACAACTACAGTTCGAAAGAGGACACTCTGAACTACCATTTGCATATAGTCCGTACGGTATGCTCTTTCTTATATGTTCCAGATTGTCCACTGATCCCCTAGATCAGATTTTCAAGCAAAAAATTTATATTTTCAAAGTCAATTTTCTTAATATCATATCACTTTATATGTCACTATGTTACTGAGTATATTAAGAGGCCTTGGCACCTTTCTTTGCATATAGTATGGTACTTATAGACCTACAGTATTTCCCAAAATAAGCTCCTAAACATGTGGGCTTGTTCAAATGGATACTGTTAAATAGCTAACAGTGCTCTGTTAACGCCAAATGTGTCGCTGTTAAAATTTTGGTATGACGTCTTGGATTTTCAAACTCGAATTTATCCTCACACACATATTGTTTACGCACTTGCAAATGTTTATATGTTTTACATTGTTTACATATTTAATATTGTTACATTCTTTACATTGTATAAATATTTTGTATTGTTTACTCCTTTCACATTGTAAACATTTCATATTTGATATAATTGACATTTTGTAAAATAGGTAAACATTACAAATCATCCTTTATGTAAAGAATAGTGTAACAGTGTAAACTATTGATAAATTAACCTCCTTTTTGGTTTTTACAGCTTAATAATTAAAAATTCAAATTGTTTACCTCAATAAAACAATATAAATAATTACAATTCAAGGGTATTTTAGGTGTTTGCCATTCATTTTAGTGTATTATAAGGAAGACAGCGTTAATAATATTGCACTTGATAAGTGAAGTTTTCTTTTTTTTCTCCATTTATTTTTTAATTGTCTGATACATTGTTTACATTATTATTATTATTTTAACAAACAGACAGGAATTGCAAAAATATGCTAAAATTGTTGCAGAACAAAAACAAAAAACAAAAAATGGATAAAACTACAGCAACAAATCAAGTTAATTAAGATTTTTTACATTTCCCACATGCAAATATTTCAATTCCGATTCATTCATTCATTCATTCGCTCTGTTATGAAAAATATTTCACTTCTCCTCCTCTCTTTCTCCACTTGTTCCACTCTTCTGCTACTGCTTCTTCTTCTTTTTTTCATTATTAAATACCAAACATTTTTTTCCCAGCTCTTATTTACATAACTACATACACATTCTTACACATTCACATACGTACACGTGTATAGGATACGTGTATGCCTGTATGTTTGTGTAATATTTTGCAGATTGGCTTGTAAAAAATTATGAAACAACAAAAACAACACCATCATTTATGAGGTTAATGAAAAATTTTCAGCAGTTGAGAATAATATCCTGCAAAAAATACAACAACAATAATAATAATTGCTACAATATTTACAGCAACAGCAACAACTCAAAATACATACAGCAACAAATTAAATTTGACATTCTTTACATTGTTTATTGCAAATGGATGTAAATGACTGGCAGGATAAATGAAATGGTTGCTGTCGTTTGATCCCTTCAGTTGGTTGATTTGGTTTGGTTGGTTGCTGTGTTAGTTACTTAGTTGTTGACTGTTTGTGTAATCCACGTGGCCAGCCATGTAAACAATGTATTTTCATTGAGCTATCAATTGAGTTTTGTTTTCGTTTGAATTACATTTGAAATAAAAATATTTATTTGAATGCAAGGCATATAAAAAAACTGCAAAAACAACAACAACTCATATTAACCACGTTTCATATGCAAAATGAACATGTAGAATAAAATTTCAACAGTGCCATCATAATTATGAAATTTAACGTCATTTATGAAATGAAATATGAAGGCAATGATTTTGACCTCCACTGTTGGATATACTTATTCTTCTTATTACCTTGTGTAATTAATTAAAATGTATAATTTTTTTATGCTAAAATCCTTGTCATCAGTTTCATGTTGAATTTATAATATTGGGCCTGCTTTACACCCTGTAAACAATTCCATTTACTACATATAGAACATCTTACAATTTAGTGTAAACATTTTTTTCCCGTTTTAATAAGCATATTTGAAGTTATTTACATAGTTTACCTTATGTAAATAAACAAAATTATAAACCATCTATCATTAGAATATACATTTGATTTTTCTTTTAAATTGGTGCCCAATAATTTCCTACTATATATATTGTATTTCTTGTAAATAACATTTTACTTCATGTAAATAATATTATATTGAATGTAAATAATGTAAAAAGCTTATTATTGGAAGATATATGCACATTACAGTATACTGCCACATTCTTTACATATTTTACTTTGCATAAATAATGTAATCAACACTAAAACATCCGCACTATAATATGTTAATACATTTTTTACATTTTTTACCTTATGTATATATGTAATGTGGTAAACTCTCAAAGTTCGGAGACTAGTCGATCTTTCAGTCCAATAGCGGCATTGTAATATACAAATACATTCTTTACATATTTTACCCAATGTAAAGAATATTTTAAAAGAAAGTAATAATAATAAAAACCGTGAATATAAGTATATATTGTAAATTTTCTCTTCAAACAGCAATATTATTTACATGTTCCACTTTATTTTTGTATATATGACTATATTTTATACATATGTATATGTAAATAATGTAATAGAATTTCAAACTTCTCAGTGGTCAGAAGATACCTCTAAGATTTCATTCAAAAAACCGAGCTATAATATGCAAATACATTCTTTACATTCTTTATGTATATATAATAATAAATAAATAGTAATTATATTTTTAGATATTTTACCTAATGTAAATAATTTGCTACCTTACATAAATAATGTATAATTTTTAATTCAATTTAAGGCTTTACGTTTTCATTCTTTACACGAAAAATTAAATTTTAAATTGTAATATGGTCCATGATATTCTTCATATTTTCTTACATATTTTACCTAATGTAAATAATTTGCTACCTTACGTAAATTATGTCAAATTTTTAATTCAATTTGAAGTTTTAAAAAATTACTTTTTTACATGATGTTAAAGGTTTCATTCAACAACTTTACACGTCCTTTTTCTCTTAGTGTTTTACATCATGTCTGTATTTAATTTTCATAATGTAAAGAAATGCAAAAGAATTAAAGGGTTTTAACTTTTGCCTAATGCCTTTTGCCTCCGTGATATTCTTCATATTTTCTTACATATTTTACCTAATGTAAATAATTCGCTACTTTACGTAAATTATGTCAAATTATTAATTCAATTTAAGGCTTTAAAAAATTACTTTTTTTACATAATATTAAGAGTTTCATTCAACTACTTTACACGACTTTTTCTCTTAGTGTTTTTCTCTTAGTGTCTGTATTTTATTTTCATAATGTAAAGAATTCTGTTTATTAAAGGCTTTTAACTTTTGCCTAATGCCTTTTGCCTCCGTGATATTCTTCACATGTTCTTACACATTTTACCTAATGTAAATAATTTGTTAACTTACATAAATAATGTAAAACTTTTAATTCAATTTAAGGCTTTAAAAAATTACTTTTTTTACACAATGTTAAGAGTTGCATTCAAATATTTTACACGCCTTTTTTTCTTAGTGTTTTACATCATGTCTGTATTTAATTTTTATAATGTAAAGAATTCTGTGTATTAATGGCTTTTAACTTTTGCCTAATGTCTTTTGCCTCCGTGATATTCTTCATATGTTCTCACATATTTTACCTAATGTAAATAAATAGCTACCTTACATACATAAATAATGTAAAATTTTTAAGTCAATTTAAAACTTTAAAAAATTACTTTTTTTACACAATGTTAACAGTTTCATTCAACTACTTTACACGACTATTTCTCTTAGTGTTTTACATCATATTAAAGGCTTTTAACTTTTGCTTTAATAAGCTTATTATAGTTTTATACACATTTTTCCAGATAATAATGTATTGCTTACCTATTCTACATAATGTAAACAATTTATTAAACTATCAATTTTATTTACATATTGGACTGTCATACTGTTCTGATGTAAATTTCTATTTTTATATACATGTATATGAAAATGACACTGTGTAGACATTTTACACGGTGTAAATTATAAAAAAAAAGCAAATTATTTACTAAAATATAACATTTCGCTGTTATCCTAAAACTTTAAAGCTAAATATTAATTTTTTTTACATTATTTACTTGTTGTAAAAAATGTTTAAATGATATTTCTATATTGTTTACCTTAATGTCATATTTTTTAGTTTTAAGCATATTACACACTGTTTGTCTTGTGCAAAAACTTTTTGTTATTTATTGTAAATAATTTACATAATGTACATTGTGTAAATAATGTAATAATGAAATATTTTGACATGATTCAAAAAATTTAAAAATCAAATATCTATCCATGATATTACAGAAAACATAATGCATTACTTTACGCAATGTAAAAGTAAACAATACAGAAATGTAATTGTAATAAACAATCTATAAATAATGTAAAAATTTTGTTTTCCTTTCGACACTGATTCCTAATAATTAAACTCACACCAATTAGGGGTAATATTGAGTTATTTACATTTTCTACACAATGTAAATTATTCTTTAACCTATGGTTTTATATTATTCTTACATTAAGGTTTTATATATTTTTTAAGCAAATTGTTATTTTTAATACTGTTTGCAATTTATTGTAAACAATTGAAATACTTTACATCATGTAAATATGTGATGTAAATGATAACGAAAAAAGTTTTTTTATTAATAAAAATTTCACTACTTGCATAGGCTAACGTTTTTATACTGAAATATATATTATTTACATTCTTTACACAACTGTAAAATATGAAAAACTGTTTTTTTTTTTTTCTCAAAAATCACCAACCAATAGGTATTTAATTAATATTTACATATTTTACATTACAGAGGTTTTTTAAAAAACTTTTGTCGTAAACATTCCTTGCGCTATTTAAGCCACATTTGAGAACAAAATTCAATTTTACAAGTAATCTGATTTAACAAGACAGGTACGGAACAAAATTTTACCTTCTTATGAGATTAGCAAATGAGGTAAATATGGAATACTGCTTGGAGCTGTAAGGATTGGAATGTTGCGTTATAAAAATTAAAATAAATGAGAAAAAAATTCAAAAGAAAGTTACTTTACCCAGTATATATGTATATATAACAAACAAATGAAAGTAAAAGAAGAAATAAAAATACAATTTTTATATTAAAAAAATTATATTAAAAAGACAAACAGAACGATGAGCAAACCGGCTTCTGATTCTTCTGATGAAAAGTTTTACAGGATGTTAGTGAAGGTAAAGAAAAACAGATGAAGTAAAACAGATAGAATGTGGCATTTTATGAAATTTTTCTTTGAAAAAAAATTCCAAGTGAAACAAAATGAAAACAACATGATGCAAACTGTATGGAATTGTATGTAAACTTTTTTATATTTTCCTGAATTCTAGTGTATAATTTCTAATAAAGTTATCCACAGGTTTGGAGTTTACCAAGACCAAACGTAAAAAGGAGCATACTTTTAAAGAACAATTTTATTAGCATTGTTTACCTAAGGTAAATAATATTAAATAGTTTTCATTTAAACTTATTATAACTTACTTTACATTTTCGAGATCATGTAAAGAATGTATTTAATTCTTTATTTACATGCCTTTATTTCCGGCAACTTTGCAATCTTTGTATTCGTTTTCGTTTAGCTCCCTTTTCATATTTAGCCGTTTCTGCAGTTTTGAGTACCGTACGATATGTATGTTTTGTTGTTGTCTGTTTGCTTATTTTCGTTAAATTTGCTTATGCCCGCGTAACAATACAATTTATTACACTTGTAAGTTATTTTCATATTTTACATTATGTAAACAATTAAATAGCTAGCAGAGAATGCAGTGAATTATTGAATTCCTATTTAAATATATATTTTTTAATTAAATAATAATTGTATTTTGTAAACAACGTAATTAATTATTTAATAATCGTGGCATTAGTCTAGTTGTCAGCGTTTTGACCTACTTTACTTTCGGCATCAAGCTCGTCCCTGTCCAACACCACACAATAATTTCTGGCAAAAGCTTTCGCAAATCTGTCATTCAAAGTTAACGTATGTAAAATAAAGTAAAGTACAGAATGAATGAAGTGAAATGCTAGTACGTATAATCTTGACTAAATGGGAGTAAGTACCAACATTGTACAAATTTAATGTACATGTACATATACATTTTATATTGTTTACAAATTTTACACTGTTAATATACTTTACTTTTTCTACACACCACATTAGACACAGTGTGTATTACTTACAGTGTTTTTAAATATTTTCCATGTATTGTATGTATTTTTACACATTTTACCTTATTTACATATTTTACATTGTTTACATATTTAAATTTGTTTATACAGATTTAACACAGATTTTACATTGCTTATATATTTCATACTATTTACACATTGAATATAAAATATTTTACATTCTTTACATATTTCAAATTATTTATACATTTTTCATTGATTTAGTGTTTTACATTGTCTACATTATAATAATCTTTTAATCTTAAAACAAATATGCATTGTTTACGTTACACTATATACAGTGTTGGAAAAAATAATAGGGACCCTTAATTTTTTTTATATATTCTTATATTTTTGTTTACTTTTCTATAAATATTACAAAGTATATACATTAAATTAAAGGTATTTAAATAGTTTAACTAATAAAATAAAAATAAGTGACTAGTTCTGCCAAATTCTTAAAAAAAATATAATTTATTTGAAAAAGGCCTGGAAAAAATAATAGGGACACTTTATGTTATGCTAAAAATATGTATATTTTGTTAAAAATGACCATCATTTCCAGATATTATTTCAATATTTGGTTGAAGCACCTTCCATTTTTATTACCTCCTGACAGCGACGATTCATAGATCCCACAAGATTCGCACAGACGTCAGGGGGAATTGAATACCATGTCTCCGGAATTTTTTCCCACAATTCCTGTTTATTTTTTGATTTAAAGTTGCCGAGTTTATTTTTTTAGGACTCCCCAGATGTGTTTAATGTGGTTTAAGTCCGGTGATTGGGACGGCCACTCCATTACAGGCACCTCATTCTGTTGAAACCACAATTTGACGCTTCTAGCGGAATGCTTCGGATCATTGTCTTGCATAAATTCCCATTTAAGTGGCATTTCCGCCTCGGCAAACGGAAGCATTTTATTCTGTAGAATATCTAAATAGTCTGTACTTTTTAATGGTCTACATATGAATAATGTATACGAAAAAACGGTATAATGGAAATGATATTTTCATAATGATTTACAAATTTTACTAATCGTGGTATCAAACAGTGATATTTCGAGCAATATTTTCAAAGTCTGCAGAAAGCGAAAACGCTCTTCCATCGAAAGACTGTATTTTAAACGCCTATATTGGCTGGCATTTTTAATTAAGAAATTTGCCAATGCTTTGCATATTTTTAGGCTACTGTTGGTATCATCATTTAAAGTCTGCTTTTAGGCATTTAAAGCTGGCGGCGATTACTTTTGTTTTGGTTTACCCCCCAACTCCTATTGTTAAAAGTTCGAAATAAAATTCATTTGATATTCTATGGCAAAATAATTAAACAATTGTTTTTAATTGTTGTTGTTGTTTTTGTTGTATTATATACTTTGAAGTCAAATAAAAAAAAAAGAAAAAACTGACACAAAAAAATCCAAATTACAACTGAAACGAATGCCAATATATAAGTTTAAATTATTGTAGAACGTGAAAGGATATGGGTTACTCCATAGAAAAAAATTATTTCCAAGAAAAATATCTTAATCAACAAAAGCCAATTCCCAGAAACCTGCTAAATAGGCTTTTAGATATTTACTACACGTAATATTTTATGTGGAATGCATGAAAACAAAATTCGAATGGAATAATTCTTTAAAATTCTGTTTCAAAAAACACTGGAACTATGGATTAACTTAACAGTTAACCAATGTGGTTATCTCCTAAGGAGGCCCCACCCATTTAATTCCCCTTTAACCAGAATTACGAATTAAGACTACGTTATTTTCTCTTCTAAATATTTTATTCATGGAACCACCCATATGCTTGGTGTGGTTTGTTTATTTGTTTACTTGTGTTCCATCCATTATTCACACAATTTTTAACTCTAGCGAAGCATTTATTTTACTCCGTTACATGTTAATTAACAATTTTCGTTACGAATTCCAAATGTTCAACAATAAAATTCGAAGCGGAAATGATTTCACAGTTTCATATACAGTGTATCACTAAAGTGAGTATGCAGCATGAAAATAATTAAATATCCCAATATTTTTTCCAAAAATATGCAGAAAAATATATTTTTTTTACACTTACAATAATATATAATAATGCCTTACACAAAAACACAAACATACCTCAAAATAATTATCCCTTCATCATATCTCGTTATCATTTCTTAAAAAATAGAAAAAATCACATCACAAAAGTAAGTATGCTCTTTTTAAAGTTTTGATCTGCACTTAAACTAAACGCATTTTAATCGCGGAAAAAGTGAATAATTGTTATTATAAATAAATATAAATAGATAAATAAATATAAAAAGATTAAATAAATAGATTAAATACCGAAATTTTTTCTTAACTTTTATTATGGCCCCTCATGGAAAAGAACTTTCACAAGATTTAAAAGGTGCAACTATTAAACTTTATAAAGAGCAGAAAAGCCAACGTGAAATTGCAAAAAAATATTAATAAAAGTAGCTCCACAGTGCAAAAAATAATAGAAAAGTATAATAAGAAGGGAAATACAAATAACAAGTCCCGACCTGGGCGTCCAAAAATCTTCAATGACAGGGAGAAACGAATTATCACCAGAAAAATAGAAGTAAATCCCAAGATGAGCGCTCCAAAAACTATGTCAGAAATAGAAAAATAGACTGAAAAACATCTAACCCACAAACCATTCGTCGAGTTCTGTATGCTTCTGGTTACCATGGCCGTAACATCCGCAAAAAGCCATTTGTGAACAGCACCAATAGAAGAAAACGGTTGGACTTCATAAAGGAGTACGAAACCAAGGATGAAAATTTCTGGAAATCAGTTATATTTTCTGATGAGAGTAAATATAATATTTCTGGCTCAGATGGATGTCAAAAAGTGTGGAGAAAAGTGAACACTGAGCTCGATCCAAAAAATATGGCTGCCACAGTAAAACATGGTGGTGGAGAGGTTATGGTATGGGGGTGTATGACAGCATCAGGTGTTGGAAATCTTGTGTTTATCGAAGGTACAATGGTTAAGACGGTGTATTTGAACATTTTAAAAAACAACTTACATCAAAGTGCAGCTAAATTGGGACTAACAGGATCATTTTTATTCCAACAGGACAATGACCCTAAACATACAGCCCATATCGTTGGAGATTATCTTTTGTGTAATACGCCAAAACAACTAAAAACTCCTTCCCAATCACCCGACCTTAATCCAATAGAACATCTGTGGGATTATCTCGAAAAAAAAATCAGAAGTCATGTCATTACAAGTAAAGACACCCTTAAAACTGCACTACTTGAGGAGTGAAATAAAATTCCACATTCGGTTACCCAAAATCTTATAACGTCTATGCCATCGAGATTGAAGTCAGTCCAAAAGGCAAAGGGCTATCCAACAAAATATTAAATATCAGCCTGACTTCAAAAATTGAATCATAGTGCCAATTTTTGTGAACTGCATACTCACTTATGTGACCTGAATTCTAACCATTTTGTTAATTATATTGTTATCAACCAGTAATGACTTAGAAACATTTTTGTTCCTTATTATTTTTCTTAAGTTTATATGTAAAATAAATGAAAAAACATAATATTTGTGTTTTTATTTCAAATCTTAAGCAATTTTTCCAATAATTTCAAATATATATATCGCTGCATACTCACTTTAGTGATACACTGTACATATTGCCTCTGATACCATGCCTCCTACAATACGAATGAATGTTTATTATTCTTGTTGTTGTTGGTGGCTGGTGTTGATGCAGCCAACTGCCAGATTATGTAGAGAAGAGAGAGAAAAAAAATGCTTAACCACCAAATTCATCACAAGGAACATCATCAACAAGACAACAACAACAACGACAACAATTACAAACAACAGTAGGCGAAATACAATATAAAAATAACATAGAATTTAACAATATACATATGTTAGTGTTTGTGTCTGTGGCTGTGTGTAGCAAGTAGACATTTAAAGGATTTTTGCTGAACAAGAGATTCTGTAGAGAATATTTGAAAAAACAAAAAATTAAAGGAGCGTAAATCGTGTTCGCAAACATAAACGTATCACGTAATTAAATAAACATCAAAACAAATCATGAATGAAACTCATATTTACTCTTATAATAGTCAGGCATGCTCAATTTGAAATCAGCAATTGATTCTTTCTAAATAATATCACAATACTTCGATGAAAAATCCTGTCTTGCCCTAAACCAAGACGTAGAAGTCCACTTTGAATCGAAAGTTTAGGGTTATGTATTGCTCATGCCAAGCTTGGAAAACCATCACAAAATTCTTTAAACTATCATACGTGACAACAGGCTAAATTGGATATAAATCTACCAGAAGAGCGTACAATTTCCTAGACATACACCACAATCTAGCGTATGAAAAGTGTAAGTAGCTTGGTATTGTCATGATATCAGTTTCTGTCTCTTAATTCTAATCTTTCTCTTACGGGTTCTTGAAACTGAGCACCTTCCTCCTTCGAAATTTATCACATGTATGCACAGTCAAGCAACAATCAAAGCGCTGGGATCGCATCTCTTCAAATCAAGCAAAGTCAGGAGTTGCATGGACTCTGTACACCACCGTATACGTCGTCCGCACAATACCCGCCTCTACTGGGAGCTCGGCATAGAGGGAAACGAAAAGGCGGACGAACTGGCAAGGAGGGGATAAGAGATGAGTGTGGAGTAGACAACAGAGGGGGCATATGCGCTCCCACAAGAATACTTTAAAAAAATTGGAATTCAACAAACCGTGGGTGGTCCAACATACCTGGCTGGCGAATTTCAAAACTTCTGTGTCCAGTTGTGGACATCAGGAGAACTAGGGGACTACTTGAACTCGACAAGAGAAGACACTGCGTTATTGCCAATATTTCTGCCAAGCTCGACCTGTCTCACCAGGATTACTGCAAAAGCAGCTATGATGTGAAGGAAATAAAAACGGTACAACATCTTTTATGCGAGTGTCCCGCAATTCAGAGCAGACGTCATCGTTTGTGGCTGACAGAACATTTGGAGATCTGAGCATGGTGGCGAACGTTGTACAAAGACCGGTTACATTCGAAGCTAGGAGTGATTTAAGCCCACCACCGCTAACGGGGAGAAAGGGGATTAGCCCACACTGAGTAACACAGTGGACCAACGAGTGCACTTGCCTGTGAACGGCAAGCTACACCCCGCTAATCTAACCTTTATGAGTTCTTATACCAAATGTTTGATTTATGACGAGTATTGCTCCAAAAGTAATCACTTCACCAGGTTGTACTGACTCATAATCGATAACTTTCTCTCAATTCCATGAAACACATACGCATTAAGGGAGCCATGTGAAGTTAAATTATCTGCCACAATGATTTGCTTCAAAAACATTTCGATTTGATTGTCTTTTAGCCATGCTTTACATACTATTGGCCATTACAACTCTTTAGGGCCATGGTCTCTCACATGAACCATGTTGTGTGTGTGGCGAGAACGCTTGACTAATAATTTCCTCTCAGAGGTTTTGCCAAAAAGCTGTTGAGAGGAAGTCGTCGAAGGAAATATTTTTTATTTTTAAAGTTATTTTCTTTCAAGATTTCGGAAATGAGGTGTCGGTAGTAAGTCTTCCTAGACTACTGCTGCGAACAGTGTTTTGCTAATTCTAAGTCTCTAATGTATCGCATCAGCAACTGACATGTGATCAGAGCGCAATGCATTTTTGGTATTGAGTAAGCCTTTCCTAGGCCCGGTGTTCTACCCCAGTAAAGTTTAGGCATGATTTAGCTTGACAAATATGATACCACATACGATATAAACAAAATTAAATTAAATTTTCTAAAACCTAGCACTATACAGTGAAAGAAGCATCGTCTCCTTAGTTTCGGGCCATTATAAAAAAAAAATAAAGGCAACGGTAATGGACAACGAGTCAAATAAGAAAGAACAAAACTTTTCCTGACGAGACTTAGGCAACACAAATTTGTAATCCGATTTGACTTTTGGTACAGAGATCAGCAATGAGTATTCAAAAAGATGAGTAGATTCGAATCATACTCATAATTTCTGATGCTTCTACGCATTCATATTTATTTTAATATCATACTCATATTAATCGTATTCAAACTTTAAAGTACTCATCGTACTCATTTATAATAATACGCATGATGTTGTTGACTTCAACTTTGATTTCAAAGTTTGAAGTACTCATCGTACTCATTTATAACAATACGCATGATATTGTTGATTTTGACACTCTCCTTTACTCAACATTTACAAGAATCACAAAATAACTATGATGCGCGTATGAACACTACAGTACTCACTAGAAGGTTGTGTGTTTGCTTTGCTTGCTGTCTTTGTCTTTGTCTTTTTTTTTTTTTTTTTTTTTTTTTTTTTTGTAAATGCAACAACAACAACTAAGACTGTAAATTTTGATGAATGATTCGAACCACTCGAATTCATCATTTATGAGTATTATAAGTATTTTTCTAAATTTATGAATCTGAATGAGTAGGCGTATGAATCAAACATATTTCGAATGTTATGAGTTTAATGTCAACGCTATGTACTCATACTCATTGCAACCTGTATACTTATAAATCAATGTTATAGTGAGTACGAATGACACAGAGTAGTTGAATTTCAATACTGTTGACTCACATATACTCAAAATTTCATGAGTACTTATGAGTAGCGAAAAACGAATTCATTGCTAATGTCTGATGTGGTGCGAATGCCATGCACAAGGACGAATGCCTTTGTATATCAAGGCACAGGCATAAGTTAACCAGTGAGATATCATGCTAAAAAGCTCAAATATAGTTCAGAGGAAGTCGCCGTGGTCTAGTAGGTAGTGTGTTGGCTTATTAGACGAAAGGCCCGAGTTCGAATGCCAGGTCAGACATCAAAACGAAAATATGAAAATATTTCTTCGGCGACTTTCTCTCAGCAGATTTCTGGCAAAAACTCTGAGAGTAAAAATTGCCATGAAAAGCTTCTCAAAAAAATCTGTCGTTCGGAGTCGACTTTAAACTGTAGGTCCCGCCACTCAAGTATAAAATCAACGCACACAACATGAGTGGTGTGAGAAGCTAGGCGGTGATCCTGACTGTAATGGCCAATTATGTATGTATAGTTCAGAGGATTTTAAACAGTTCCTCAAATATAGGAAATACTCTTGTGGTTACGCCTAAGACGTAGATGCCATCTCTTTTAATTTTCATATACTTTCATAAGAATCGTAATTAGAAATATAAATCCGTTGTATGAATCTGTTGTCGAAACAAGGAATAGGCGTTTAATAAACGTCAAATGTATTACATGCAGCCTTTTACGACAACAAATTGTGTCCTCAGAAGCATAGTTTTAATTACAAACATTATAAACAATTTAGTGATACTGCAAATCATAGCCCATAGGAATTTAAAATACCTCTCTTAACGTTAAATTTTGTGTAATTTCAATGCCTGTTAAGCGGTTTGTAAGAAATTAAAAGATTTTTATTTTTGGATTATTCGATAAAAAAGAAATTGAATTGTTGCTGTTTTACATTTAAACTACTCTAGCTTGAATGAAATTATTTATTAATTTTTTTTAATTAGAGGCCTATTTAACTATTATTTACAAAATATAATTATTTCCATACATTTATCACTCATTCTTTTCAAATTCTATTTTCTATGCCATAAGCTTTCCAAAAATAAATCAAAAAACTTTACAACACGAAGTACGTATTCAAATCCGTACATGACGTATAAGCAATACTATGGTGTATTTAATTAAATCGCACTCATACGCAATGTGGTATGGCATACTCGCAATAATATACACTAACACATACCTAGCCACACACAAATTTCTTTGTGCATGAGGTAAACAAAGCCAAAGTCAGTACGCATCATAATGCATAAACACAAAACATACAAAGAAAGAAAGAAAACCTTTCATGCTCCTGCTCTTACAATGTACTCGTATACTCCTGCTGCTGTTATTCATTCTCTCAGTCTCTTCCTATTACACTCTCCCATGGCTATACACAAGCTACTAACTGTGATGGCAGGCAATAAAATAAAGACGAGTACGTGTTTATTTTTGTGTTTATTGTTGTGTTTACTGTATCATCATACACTTGTTTATTGTTATTTCAGTTACTGTGTGTGTGTGTTTTGTGTGGCTATATACGAGATAGAGCGAGAGAGAGATAGAGAGAGAGAGAGAGAGTGAGACAGAGTTGGTTATTTATTATTCTCTCGTTTAAATAAAAACACCTGTTTATTGTTGCGTTTTACAACTTTAAACATTGTTGTACTTGTTGTTGCTGTTGTTGGTTTTCAACAATAATAAAATGTACATGGCGATGGTACTGCTACAGCAATAATATTAAAATGTAGGAGTTTTTCTTTTTTGCTCTTTTTAATTTTGTTAAAATTAAATACAATAACAATAGAAACAAAAGAGAAAAAGAGGGAGAGGGAACTCGAGATAAAAAGTAAGCTCCCTTGCATTGCATTACAAACAAGAAAGAAATTGGGAAAATGGAATTTTTTCCTCTTTTTAAATGAAATAGTTTTGATGGAGAAAAAAACATGAGTTTTCTTTCTCTCTCTCTTTTTTTTTTATTTGCCAAGCAAATAACAGAAATAAATATGTATTACGAGTGGCAGTAATAGTAATACACGTAGTTGTTGTTGTTATTTCTGTACAAACTACATACATATCTATATACAAATAATGGTATGTATCATAGCATTTGTTTGCTTAACTCTGTTTTTATACGGGAGTGAGTGCATATGAAGTCTTTTAAGTAAGTAGTGTGTACGCTTATTAGACGTGAGGTCTCGGTTTAACCCTTAGATCGGACATCTCCATTAAATGATGTTCAAACGAATAAACAAATTCGTTTTTCGCAATTTTTCCGAGCTTTTTGAGAGGAAAAAAAAATCTCATAAGTTTTTCAACAAATTTCAATTTTAAATTTTTCCAGTAAATTCAATAATAATAATAGAAACGCCAATGGGGGAAGTAACAGAGACACCGGTCTCCGGTATTTTCTTTTAAAATGTTGGTGCTTTTGTAGAAAACAACTTTTTTTTGGAAAAAAAAGAGTAAAAAAAAATACTAGCAACGCTGGGCGTTACCTACAATTCAAAGTCCACTCCGCATGACAGATTTTTGACAAACTTTCCATAGCAATTTTTTATTTACTCTCAGACTTATTGCTAGAAATCTGATGAGAGGAAGTCGCCGATAACATATTTTTTTCATATTTCGTGTAGTTGAAGATGTCTGACTTCATGCCTTACAAGCCAACATGGTAGGTAAATATCCCAGGAAACTGCAGGGCGGATGAATTGTCTAGACGCGACACGGCCGTCGAGCTCTCCGGCGAATTCTCAGGTATTGGGGTCCCTTTGTTGACCTCTAGGCTTATGATTGATGACGAGGATCGCAGACTCTATCAACCGCAGGTGAGTAGCATCGCATAAGGGTAGGCTGGTGAGCATGATCTGGCCGCGGCTGTATAGAAGACGCACTGCAAGGCTGCTGAAACACGAAATAGGCGTGCTCCGTGCGGTTGTTGGAGTCGTGACGGGTCATTGCGTTATGGGTGTCCACGCAAGGCGCATTGGCCTGGGACACCTTGCGAACGATTTCTGTAGAAGCTGCAGGGACGAGGAAGAAGAAAAGACGGTTCTTCATCTACTGGGAACATGACCGGCACTATGTTAAAGAAGGAGACATCTTGGTGCCTACTACATCGAAAATCTGAGTGATTTGTCGAACATTGACGTTAGCAGTTTGAGTCGCTTCATTGTAAGCTCTGGGTGGTTCCATGACTAGGGGATGGTAAACGCGAACTGGGGTATCACAATGGGCCCCATGGAGCCTAAGTGCGTCTATCCAATTCATTTGGATTTTGGTTATGCCAACCTACCTAAGCCAACATACTAGCTAGTAGATTACGGCGACTTCTATATAGACCGGCATAGATGATCCCACACTCTTTTATTTAGGAAAAAACCACAAGAAAAATTCTAGAGAAGTTAGATCGCAAGATTTCGGTGGCCAGTTTACGTCACTTCCACGTGCATCACTTCAAGCGCCAAACAGTGACACTTTCGAGAGGCATTGAACGCTTTTGGATCTCATATCGTCCCAAATTCGACAATTTTTTTTCACCTACTCGTTCATCTAGAAATGGGCCTCATCGTTGAAGATGATTTTTCTATGAAAGTTAGGGTCAGGCGCTAACTGCTCCAAGCCCATTTCGCGAACATACGCTATTGTCTATGGTTGTACATAGTCATATGGCAAAACAGGCTGAATAAATGACAACTAATTCTACAGATGTAGCTTCAACAAAATGTCCATTATCAACTGGCAAAGTTCGAAAGTCCCTATTGAAGGAGACAAGATTATATTGGAATACATTTATCGGACTAATAGGGAAATATGGCCAAAGGGACCAAGTTAATGGCATTTTATAAACATTGTAACGTTCCCAATTGGTCTTCAACGAGGTTTTTGCCAACCTTTTGCCTTCCTTTCCATCTATAACTACTGTTGGCTGACTTGCTTTCAATTGCAAAGTCTAAATACAGACAGGAATTTTCAATTGCACAACAACAACAACATTTTCATTTACCGAACAACAATGCCGTTTTGAATGGAATTTCCTGTACAGCAACAAAACTATTTCAATATTAATATTTCATTCAAATTAATATAAATTTCTATCATTTTAACTATTTTAACAAAACGAGCAAACGAACGAACGAAAAAACGCACAAATGCCAAGCTGCCAGCCAGTTAGACCCACAAGCAGATTCACTCACATCATAGTCAAGCATCATTTCGTTTCATTTCATTTCATTTGATTTGAAATGAATTTCAAAAGATTTGCATCATGTTGTGGCTGGAATAGTAGATTTATAGTGGCTTGGTTGTGAATGTATCATAACATATTTACTCGCTCTCTCTTTCGCTTTCGCTCTCCATTGACCATAAATAATAGCAGAGATATGAAAAGCCAATAACATTGGTTTTTAGTACCTCTGGCTTAAAATATTTGCCTCACATACTCGTATGCCATGTGCTTTGGGGGTATAGATGTGTTCTTGTACCAGGGATGGGAGGGTTAATACAGATTGTGATTCTGTTTCTGGTTCTGTATTCATTTGAAGAATTTCATATGAAAATTGCCACTATATTTTGGACCAAGATTTTAGGCATTTCATAACTGCAAATATTTCATCTTCTTCTTTTTTGTTTCTCTTTCATCATCATCAGCAACATCAACAGGGCGAAAGAATTTTTTTTCCAGCCACTCTACTCTACTATTACTACCCCCACCCACTATCACTACCAATAGAGAGCCAACAAAATGAACAAATTTTGAAATCATATAAACTGAGAGAAAGAGAGAGAGAGAGGGCATGAGGGAGAGGGAAAGAGGCATAGTAAAAGATTGCATATGCGAGACCATAACTGTAGATAAATAACAGCAGCAAAGATATGTATGCATGTTGTGATGAATCCTGGTATTTCAGGACATGTTGGTATATATGTGTGCATAAGCCTGTGTATGTATGTATTTATTTGCTTCATTACCTTAAGTTAACCATTAAATTGTTGTTGTTGTTGTTGCTTCAATTGAATTTTACCCCAGAGTTTTTGCGAAAAAATATGCCATCAATGCAACATGAACATGAAACCCACATAACTGTTGAGTTGAATTCTTCTTATTCAAGAAACTCTGCACAACTGGATTTTTGCAACTCAATCCAATTTTCAAAGCTCATACTCAAACACACTCTACACACACATACTCAACAACATTTCTTTTTTGTTTTTTCGTTTTTTTTTCTTTTTCTCTGGACAGCTGAAATGAAATGTTCCATGATGAATACCAACAACTGACGCGGGCATGGCATAGGCATGGGCAAAGACTGGTAAACCGAATTCAAAAAAATTACAACAACGAGAAAAAGAAATTGAAAATATGAATGAATGGAAAGGTAAACAACTGGAAATTCTTCTTTCAAACTTTCATTCTTTTAATACACAAGCTTGTTCATGAAAGTCCATGATATTCTACGGTATCAAGTATCGGATTTCTCGAAAGTCTCCATCGCATGGTTCCTGGGCAAAGGGCGTACACAATAACTGTGATGCGAATGAATTATTCGTAATGGGTTTTGAATAAACCAGAGGATCCGGCAATAGAATTTTTAAGGCAAAATGTCAGGAATAAGTTCCACTCCGCCATACCTAACACTTTTTGGATCCACGAAGGAAAAAAACATTACATTATGATATTCTACGGTATCAAGTATCGGATTTCTCGAAAGTCTCCATCGCATGGTTCCTGGGCAAAGGGCGTACACAATAACTGTGATGCGAATGAATTATTCGTAATGGGTTTTGAATAAACCAGAGGATCCGGCAATAGAATTTTTAAGGCAAAATGTCAGGAATAAGTTCCACTCCGCCATACCTAACACTTTTTGGATCCACGAAGGAAAAAAACATTACATTACACTACACATCGCTAAATTATTTACAAAGCTCTCATGCTTTCCAACTAAAGCATTTGAGAACATTAGAATCGGCCCGCCAAAGGTTCTTTATAGGACCTCAATTCAGTTTTGATATTCTGGTTCTTCAGTAAAGTTATCTGCAATTTTATAACACATACTTTACCAGTATAGGTAGGTAGAGGTGGCCGTCCCCCCTATGAATTTAGATGAATTTAGGCCATATGGGTCCCACAGTTTTCGCCAATTATCCCCTATTTCTGCAACCCCTTAGAGCTTCAAATAAAGCGACTCATACTGCCAATGTCAATGTTCGACAATATGTCTCTTTCTCCTCTGGCAGAGTGCCGGGCATGACTCCAGTAGGTGAAGGACAGTCTCATCTGCGTTTGCATATCTGCAGCTTCTACAGAAAACATTTACGAGGTGTCCCAGACCAGTGCACCTCGCGTGCGTACCCACTTTAGCAGAGCGAGAGAGAGAGAGAGAGTTGCTTGAGAATATATTCTGAGGTCGAGTACAGGCGTAGATGGAACACTAATGTCACCCTCTTACAAGGTGCATTAAAAAATATGTTGTATTTTTGATTTGTTTTCAATAAAATATGTAAGTATGAAAAAGGTGTTGCCAGATCGCTAATTTTTCGACTTCAGTTTTTGAGGGCTTTTTTTTATAACCAAATAAATTTTTTAACACTGTTCTAACACTGAATGCAATTTTTTTATATTACTGACCATGTAGCTTTAATAATGTAATGTTTCCTTAAGGTTACTCCGCAAAACAATAAAAAACTAATCGATAACGATGACAGGCGACTTTTTTTAAATTTTATCTGGTAACCCTATAAATAAACAAAAGTCATTTGCTATACAGGGCATTATTAGCACTCTCGATTTATACAGGGCATAAAATGCAATGCCCTCCACCATTGACAAGTGCAAATTATTTAGAATAAAACATACCACCCTTTTAGAGGGCGAAATATTTTTAAGAAACAAACACAAAATTGCAGTTTTTTAAATAAAATGCACATTTTTTGGTAGAAAAGAAAACACCATAAGGCATATTACCAATGTGTAATTGAGGATCTGAAGTCGCCATAATCTGTAAGTAGTGCATTGGCCTATTACAAGTGAGACCACGGTTCAAAGCCCACCTAGCTAGGGCTTCTCCCCTACAAAGCGAAATATTAAAAAATTTTTCTTCTACGACATCTGTCGTTCGGAGTCAACTTTAAACTGTAGGTCACAACACTCGTACATATATAAAATTCACACCCGCAACATAGTTGATGTGAGAAACTAGGTTATGATCTTTACTAAAGAGTTGTAATGGCCTTAAGTAAGTCCTGTATTTTGGTTAGGATAGCGAGCAAATCTAAGTTTACGTCTACCTAAATATAATGTGGTTTTCCAGGCGGATATGGGTGGGGTCAGGGGGGTATGCTGCTGGGCCAGTAGGCTAGAGTAAATTGGTTTGGAATGGATGAAAAATTTTCACTGACAGCCACATTGCAATAGAAACTGTAGCATCCAGGGACACATTATTCACATTGGCCCAGTAAGTCATTTTTCACGCCTATTGGTGGCTGTGCTTATTCCTTTTCGCTCTATTGGATCGAAAATATAGAAATAAAAAATGGAAAACGCATTGTCCAATAGCATAATAACATGCGTAACACCAGTGGTGGTAAACGTTGCTTGATGGAGTAATCCAGTGGTGGTAATCGCCGCTTGATAAGGTAATCAAGTGTCAAGAACTGATGAAAAGCATTTTAAACTTCCTTTTATTTTTACAAGTTATCGCTTTTCTAATAATTTTTTTGTTGGTTGCATAAAGTCGGTTTATAATACCCGACATAATGCCCGTTCATTGAATTATTTACGTTCATAAAAAAATTTTTTTTTTTTTTCCTAAAAATGTTGACTCAACTAACACGATACTTTTTAACCTTGTCAGTGGCCATCAAAGTAACGAAAAACAAAACGGGTTGACAACATTTAAGCAACAGTGAACGAAAAATTTTAATGAAATGGTGATGGAAAACATTTTCTTCATTAAAAAAAACGTATTTTTTTGTTGTTGTTTTCGTTGGTTGCATATCTCGTTTCATTGCTGTGAAATTGAAAATGAAATATTTCTTCAGCATGCAGTTCATCTTCATTCGTATATGTATGTATGTATGAGGTTAGATTAATGCAAATATTTTTACGACATATGTATGTACGTATGTACATATGGACATATGGACATGCATGTACACATACAAGTGTAGAAAAGATAGAGACAAAATAAAGATAGAAAAAGCTTTTTTTCAAATATTTTCTGCCAAAAATTTAGATAACAATTGTCTACTAAAATACATCACCATCATCATATTCTTCTTCTTCCATTAAAACACACAAAAAAATAAAAAAAAATCAGAAATATTGGGGGTTCGAAAAAGTTCGAGTTACAAATTGTTGGTAGATTTTAAGCCATGTGAGAAATATCGAAATTTTTTATTCGTTCGAAAGACCTATTTATGCGTGAAACATAACACGTTGACTGCCAACTACGAGATAACTCGTAGATTGCTTTCCCTTCTAGGGTGCCAACTACGAGTTATCTCGTACTCACTAAACCTGCCATTTTTATGTAGCTACGAATAAAATCGTATTATATCAGTGCTAGTATCGGTAAATGGCTTCTGGGAAAAGAACAAAAAATCAATGTTGGCTTGCGTGGCCAGTTAAAATATCGGAGACGACTTCTCTGGTTGGAGCGCATTTAAAATATTCGATTGTGCGCGATTCTGGCGCACAAATCCTACTGAATTTGGCCAATGGCGAGGGTTATGTTGGTTTTTGGACTGCGATGTAAGACAGCTTAAAAAATTCTCTTTCAAAAATTTATCAAAAAAAACCGCAAATATTTTTTATATCACCCAATATAGTATGAAAAATTGATTGACAAATTCGTCAAGAACAAAGCTAAAATTAATATTTATCGCATGGAGAAGTAATAAAATAAATAAATACCTCTTACAGGAAGAGATATCATAAATTTGAATAATTTTTCTTCTTATGCCAACGGGCATATACAATAGTTCCTGATATTTTTTTTTCTAATAAATATTGCCAAATAATAATTTTCCTCTTCTTTAACTAATTGTACATTTATTCAGCAATTATTTTCTTTATTATTTATTGTTTTTTTTTTTTACATCGTTTTTACTGCCATAATTTGCCACACATTAATTAACGTTTACAAAATAATTTCCATTATCAGTTCATTTACTCAACATGTCATTCACCATAACAAAAACAAGAAGAACGAAAAACAACAGAAATTAATGCACAAATAAATAAATTAAAAAAAATATTTTCATAAAAACCAATACAACCACAACAACAGACGATTAAAACCATCCAGAAGATGTACTAAAACACTGAAAAACGTTTTCAGTCATAGGAGTCTTGGATAGGTCAGAATCAGAGATCAGCAATGAGTATTCAAAAAGATGAGTAGAATCGAATTATACTCATAATTTCTGATACTTATAAGCATTCATATTTATTTTAATATCGTACTCATACTACTCATATTCAAAGTTCGAAGTACTCATCGTACTCACACTTAACAATACGCATGATGTTATTTATTTCGACTCTCCTTTACTCAACATTTACAAGAATCACAAAATAAGCATGATTCGCGTACGAACGCTACAATACTCACTACAGGGTTGTGTGTTTGCTCTGCTTGCTGCTCTATCATTTCTGCTTATGTGTCTTTCTTCTTTTTTGTAAATGCAACAACAATTAAGACTGTAAATTTTGATGAATGATTCGAATCACTCGAATCATTTATGAGTATTATAAGTATTTTTCTAAATTTATGAATCTGAATGAGTAGGCGTATGAATCAAACATATTTCGAATGTTGATGTCAACATTGTACTCATATTCATTGGAACTTGTACTTAAAAAACAATGTTGTAGTGAGTACGAATGAATCAGAGTAGTTGAATTTCAATACTTTTGACTCACTAATACTCAAAATTTCATGAGTACTTATGAGTAGCGAAAAAACGATTCATTGCTGATCTCTGGCCAAAATAGGGCAGGCAGCTCATGCATAGATTGTCAGGCTTTATAATGCTTTCTTTATACAGTCCTGGAAGATAGTATAGAAACGAAAAATAGGTGAGACACCTCCACTATGAGGTCAAAAGTGGCTTATTGTATGTCACAAAAGTTCTGTTAAAACCCGCAAAGCTAACAATTTTATTATTGGATTGTAGACGCCCCATCAAAGGTATATGGATGGATTGATCCTATCCATGAAGAATTTTATCAGAAATTCTCAGCTTTTTATAAATTAACAGATTTTTCATCCAAGTTTTATGAGGGCCGTATAAATCCTACTTGACTTAAATTATAGATGTTACCAGGTTAGGTCGGAGTAGTAGCTCTGATATCACAAAGCTCACTTGAGCACGCATAGCGGCCCGTTGTGATGCCACGGGTGAACGCAGTCCCTGTACTAAACAAGCTCCACCAAAATCAGGGAAAAGGAAGAAGTTGGTCAGCGCAAGGGCTCCACAATAGGTGTTACCAACAATGCCCATTTCTCACGGAATTATTATATCCATTGATATCATGAACATAGCTTCATAAAACTAACAGACTGTTTTTAAGCTCTAAGTGGTGTTTTTAGTGTGTAGCCCCTGTGCTGAGCACAATTTCTTGTATGAGTTCGGTGGAAATTGGTCAGTACGGGGACTGCGGTTATCCGTGGCATCGCAACGGGCCACTATATATAAAACATTCATAATTGGTCATTACAACTCTTTAGTCTGGATTATGGACCTTGTTTCTCACACCATTTATGTTGTGTGTGTTAATTTTATACACGAATGGCGGGATCTACAGTTTAAAGTCGACTCTGAACGACAGATTTTTGAGAAACTTTTCATGGCAATTATATTTACTCCCAGAGTTTTTGCCAGAAATCTCCTGAGAGAAAGTCGACGAAGAAATATTTTCATATTTCATATTGATGTCTGTCCTGGGTCTTGAACCGTGGCCTCACATCTAACGAATCAACGCACTACCTACTAGACTACAGCGGCTTCTTGTAATTCAAATTTAGTCGAAACTGAATGGTGTTAGGGGCTTTTATGAGAATCTCCTACTCCAGTTTCATTATGAACCGTTTTTCAAGAGCAGGTATTCGTTAAATTGAAGCCAGTTAAGGCCGTGTCTAACCTCACATTTTCTAATATGGATTCTTACGAGATATTTTGGCAGTCAAATTGCCTAGAGAGCGATAGAATCAATTTCGTGTAAATCGAGAAGGGTTTGTGAGTGTAGGAACTCGATCGGTTGGTCTCTGTTTAAGTCTATAGTGATATTCCTGAAAATCTATTAGCGACTATTCAAGTCGTCCGAAATTTAGGGTGTTGGGTTATTAGGCATGAGGCCTCGGTTCAAACTCCAGGTCAGACATCGCCAACAAAACGAAATATGAAAAAAAAATATTTAATAGGCGACTTCCTCTCAGTAGATTTCTGACAAAAACTCTGAGAGTAAATAAAAATTTACAATGAAAAGTTTCTCATAACAATCTGCCGCACGGAGTCGGCTTTAAAACGCACAACATCAGTGATGTGAGAAACTAGATCGTAATCCTGTTTGAAGGGTTGTAATTATGTTTGTGTATGATATTCCTGAGTACGAGAGGACTGACATACTTGCAATATTATATTCTCCAAATATCTATTATTATATAGTAATCGGGAAATGGGTCTAGAAGATACAGCAGAGTCGCAGGAGAGATAGATTGAAATGTTACGTAACTAGGAGAGCCGCTGATAGTCTATCGATGGTGATAGTACCTTTTCGCTGCTAAGGCTATGATAGAGCCAACATTACATTGGTGACTGAAACTTTTCGGGAACATTCTGATATCAGGTTGCTGATAGGGATCTCGAACAGATATCAGCGGGATTTCTATACATGTAGTCGAGAGGAGGAGGAGGAGATTGCGAAAGATTTTGTGGGAGAGCGTTTGTCAATAGATGATTTTCAGATTGGGTTGATGGAGAAGTGTGATTTCATCATTGCCAAGCTAATGGTCTATTCACTCGTTTTATCTCTTTGGAATTTTTTTCAAATTTGAAACAATAGTTTGTTGGTATGCAATTAGACAACGATATGCAGATACAAACAAGGTGTGTTGCTTATTTGAAGAAGTCTGTCTGGATAGTTTCTATTAGAGATAATATATCAAGGCTATCGACAATCTATGGGATAAATATATCAAGCTTAAGGTGAAAATGTTTATTCCAAGACGGATCGTATAATAATTATAGTTTCAATAAATCTTAAAAGAAATACCTTAAGAAGCACCAAAAACAAGACATCTTTATAACTTGAACTTACCTGGAAATAAAAGAAAAATAAAATAAAATTATTAGAAGAGATAAAAAGAAAAACAGAAAAAACAGCAAAAACTTGAGAAAAACTCATATCAATGAAATTATGGTTTACTGGGTTATATTTTGGTTGCAGCGGTGTGAATGCATATTTATTTTCCGATTGCGTATTACAAACGCTGCCACTGCTACTGCCACTTACTTATGTATGTACAATGGTACATACATAGGTATTTATAATATTTGTTTTATTGTATGTTTCCATTGGTAATTAATAAATAATTTTTCTTTTTTTTATATTTAATTTACAAACCAAGAAAAAAAAAACAACAAAAATAAAGTGAATGTTAAAACAAACAAAAAATTATACTCGTCCAAACACCGACTATTCAATACGCTACATTGCAAATGCACATCATTTCATAGCTGGTTGCTGGAAGATTATATTCGTTCCATAGCAAGGCTCAACAATAAAAATTACAGGAAGGCTTAGGGCCATTATTACAACTTGCCGTTAAAGTTGGGGTTAGTTAAAGGTGACTTTAAAGTTCACTTTAGCTAAAGTTGGGGTTAGCTAACGGTGACTTTAAAGTTCAAAGTTAAAGTTGTAATAATGGTTAGTTAAAGGTAACTTTAGAAAAAGTGAACTTTAAAGTCACCTTTAACTTCTTTTCGTTATAACAACCTACTGTAAAATAAAGTTAACTTTTTCAAAAATATGGCAATGCCGGAGCAATGTCGATAACACTCGTCAATTAAAGAAGTATTCTTGTTAAACGCAGGCTTTTTTTTGTTTATATTTGAAGTTGCCATATTGAAAATATTGTAAATAATATGGCAAGTTCTAATATAAGCTTAAATTTAAAAGTTAAATTTAGGATGATCCTCCCTTTAGCTAACAACATAAACATCTTCTAAACGATAAGAGAAATACAGTCCATGTCGGAAGGAGAGAGTAATGGAAAAGCTTCCACTAGGTAGTTCACCTCTGAAAAATCGTTAGACTTCTGTATGAATTTCTTTTCCTTTCACCAATTTGTATATTCTTCCTGCCTCTGCTAGGTGTAGGGTATTAGAAAAACATATTCAATTGGATGAATTCAAATTAAAATGTTTTAACAACTAAATGCAATCAAAGAAAAATTAAAATAATGCAACGCCCGATTTCAAGGAATGGTAACACACATATTCACACACACAAAGATTCACAAAGAGGGTGTCGTCAAAAGTTTAAGTATGATTTGTTTTAATAAACAACCGCCTTATATGGATGATAAGCATAGGTTCGCTAGGAAGCCTGAAAAAGTTCTCCAATAATCAAGAGAGCTTCTGTTAACCATTTAACATTGCTCTATTAACTATAACATTAGCTCTGTTAAAATTTTTGGTTTTTGTCTTTGCTAATTAAATTTGAATTTATTTTCGCACACATAGCAACGAATAGTCTGACCATCAGGCCAATTAATACAGCATAGCATAGGCAAGGAATATGGAGATATTTTCAGTCGTTGAAACTTCAATCACATTGGGGAATAATTCAAGGTTTTCACGGTATCTTTAGAAAGCTTGAAGATTGAGAATTCAGAAGTCTTATTTCTCTTCCCCCACAACTGTCGGAATTCCAATACAATGCACTGCATAGCTTGGTGTCAAGAGGTGGTAGTCTCCGCTAAAGAAAAAAAAAATAGAAAATGACTAAAGACTGTATAAGAGGAAATTTAAAATCTTCAAGGATCTCAAGAAACTTAATAGAAAAAATCGAAGAGTATAGAATTTACAACACCACCCTCGTATTTATTGGCTCTATTTATTCAAATACAAGTTAATTTGATTTGATTTGCGTGCAAATATGATGATGAATGTTTCGTGTATAATTTTTTTTTGCTTTTGTTATTGCGGCTATTGTTGTTGTTGTTGTTGATATTTTTGTTTGTCGGTTTTATTGGTTTAAACATGTTTGTTATTTACAGTTATTGTTGTTATCTTAACAATAATTTACCACGAAAATAATTATTTTGTGTTTATTTTCTGCTCTGCCGTACAATGCAAATACCGATTGGCCTGGCCTGGCCTGGGACTGTTGTTTACAAAAAAAAAAAAAAAAAAAAACAAAAAAAAAAACAAAAAAAAAACAAAAACAAAAAAAAAGAACAAAAAACAGATTTTTTTGTTGTTGTCGAAATCGAGAAAAAAAATGGAAAAGAAATAAAAAAAAAATTTATTTTAATTTTCTGTTTTCTGTTCATGTTTATAATTGCTATGCAACAATACTTTTGTGCAATTGCAACAAACCAATAACAACAACACACAGCCACTACAACAATTAAAAGTAAAAACCTCAACTGCATTTTGGCAAAAAAAAAAAATAACTCATGGAGTTAATTTAAATAATAATAATAAATAATTAAAATTGTTTTTGTTTGTTGTTGTGTTAAGTTCGCTTTTTTTTAGGTCTAAAATAAGTGAATATTTGCCTTGTCAATGAGTGCAGGAGTTGCTTAAAACTCTGGCCTTAGGGAAGTCAAGAAGGGCCAGTAAAGCTTCAATAAATGTAAAGATTGACAACTATTGTACTGCGTTCCAAATGAAAATCAATGCCATCATAAGATCGATGCGCTGTTAAATCATAAATCATTTGTTAGATTTCTGGCATGTCGAATTCCATTACTGGAGCATCTAGCAGCACATAGAGCATAGCTAGATAGTATGAATATGGACACAATGCAGTTGAATTATATTAAGTAAGAGACCCACAATATCGATCATCCTACCCTTGACTATTTTCTATTAACCACTTAACATTGCTCTGTTAGCTTCAACATTTCCTCTGTTAAAATTTTTGTTTTTTTTTTTTTTAATTTATCTTCACACACACGCCAATACGTTACCTACTAGACTGCGGATTTCCTAGCGGGCAATATTATATTTCAATTGAAAATTTAAACTGAGCCCCAAAAAAGCACACTCTAGAAAAGTAGCATGAATATGCAGAACTTTCGCCAAGCGGCTTATAACTCTGGTTTATTGGTTGGTTTAAATGTCTACCCACAACTACCATGAATATCGTATCGATTTCAATATTTACTTCATCAGTGTCTATCCTTAAAAAATTGTATGGAATTCAAGTCCACTTTGTCAGTTTGAGTCCACTTTGTCAGATTGAGTAGATCAATACAATATTCCGAATATTTGATCTGAGGACCACAAGCCAAAATTTCTACTTCGGTGGTCACCAAGGGCTAGACTACTCCAATATTTCGCATCATACCATAGGCACTGCAGTGACCACTAAAGTGTTATTCAATCTATCCGACGATTGCTAACGAACGATCAATTACCGAACAGTGTTCCTACTGTAACCTATAAATGTACTAGAGAGCCCGATATGACATCTAGGGCAGGGCAATCTCAATATCTCACAGTATACTAAAGCTCTCTTATAACTTAAAGTTTGCAAAAAATAGTGCAGAGAGTGGATATATTGGCCTACTACGACCTATGAATGTACTAGCGAGCCAGTGCCGGCAAGTCTCAATATCTCAATAATACAAGACAAACTTCTTGTTGAGTACTGATAAAGTGTAGCGATTCCCAGGGTAGAAGAAAAAATATTCATCTTTGTTTTGAAATTTAAACAATTCAGAGGTTTCAATTCAACTTACTTAAGGGGTCATTATAACCCTTTAGTCAGGACTGAAACCCAGCTTACTCACACCTCCCATGCTGTTTGTGTATTAATCCTGCCCATGAGTAACGGCGACTACGAGAAACAAATTTTTAGAAAAAGTTTCTACCAGCGTTGAGAGGAGGCCACTGAAAAAGAAATATTTTTTTCATATTTCGTTTTATTGTCTGAGCTAGGGTTTGGAACACGGAATTTCGGGAAAATGATGAAATGATTTATGCTTGATGACATACTTTTCCAATAAAATTACTCTGATGGTGTGATTGAAAAAAATAAAATTTCCTTTATTGCAACAAATCCCTCCCTGCAGAGCCAATTAATATATATATTTGGTTGGAATTTATTTTATTTGCATTCAATTGTGTAGGCCGCCGCATATGAATAGCCAATACACAGTCAATACGCGGTGTTACCACAATGTGCTGATACTTACATGTGAAATTATTGTTGGTTTCAATTGCACAGAAGTTGGATTATTAAAATAATAAACCCCGAAGAGTTATTCAGGCAGACAGACAGACCAACACAGTTATTCAGTTGCAGTTCAGCATTGTTTTATTTCAATATCATGGGTTTATTATGAATTTATTTTATTACGATTTTATTTTTTCGTCATTTCGTTTTTAAATTAACCAAAAATTAGTTGATGGCTTGAAATTATGGTTCATTATGGTTAAACGATGAAATTAAAAAATAAACCAAAAAATATCATCATAAACCACGATGCAGCAATGGTTAAGGGAAAGAATTTTTTTATTCGGCCACTTATAAGGACTTCTTTAACAAAAAGAATTTATGGAGGTAGGGTAATACCCTCAATAATAGTCTTGAATCCTGAATTTCCAATTTCTTTCAAATAATCCACTGAACAACATCAATAGGGAACAGCATAGTCAGCCAAGTTCCTCACCATTTTACCCAATACAACAACCAAATAAAGTTACTTGTAGGCAACAACAAATGGCAATCCTATCATTCTAGAACATGCGACAGTAGTTCCAATCGCGTGCTTAACTGGATACACTTGATTAAATAAACTGAAATAAGAAAACTGCTAAGACGGAGTGGCCGAAAAAAAAACCATTAGGAAATGGGGAGAAGATACTGTGTGACAACCCTGTGTTCCCGTGTTAGATGGCTTTGTGCTACCTTTTGCTATTGAAAGTGTTTAACTGTTTACCTGAAAATTTCATTCTCAATATCCCCCTACTTTGTTTAATACTATGTTCAGATATGCACTTTTATTGAGTCAATATTCGGTTTATTGATTACAATATTTTAAGTGTTCAGGCATAATAATATACGTAGTTCAGTTGCTTATTCAATATTCATTTGACAGCATTTTAAGTTTTACTCAGTATTATTACAATTTGCGTATTTATTGCACAATAATTAATTGTAACTTTAAATATTTAAATATGTTAAATATTGAGCTCAATAATGGCGTTTATTGCGATTTACGCAGTAAAGGTGTATATCTGAAGACCGTATACAGATTACTAATGCGACAATAACTTTCCCAGTTTATTAATGCCACTCTTTTTAAGGAGGACCAGCGTTACATTATCAATCTTCTTAAGGCATAAGAAAAGTATCATCAAGATATGAGGAGTTGGACAATCTACCTATTGTGACATGCAGCTGAGAAACCTTTTGCTTTAGAACTAGAGCTGGTGCACAATCCAAAACAAAATACTAACACTCCTTAATGTTAAGATCCGTAAGAACTCTTTTAATCGTATGAACGCATGAACATGAATTTGTAAAGCATGTGTATTGCTAGTCGCCGTAGTCCAGTAGATAGTGTGTTGGCTTATTAGACATACATAAGGTCACAGGTCAGACATCTCCAAAGAAACGAAATGTGAAAAAATTTTCAATCGGCGACTTCTCCTCAGCAGATTTCTGGAAAAAATTCTTAGACTAAAGAAATTAGGGTTGTAATGACCAATTATGTATGTATATGTGCATGTATCTAATGAGTCCAAGTCAACTTCCCCGTGACAGTCCTTAAATCCAGAGATTCAAAGAATGATTTGAAAAGCTTTAATATGAATATCATACAAGCAGCTGGGGGATTAGGGATTCTCCGAACAGTGGTCCTGCTAATGGGATCAATTTTAGTGCCCGCCAAGATCCATTGTAAAGGAGTCAGAAGTTCTTAATGTTCTGATCATGAAAATTCAATGCGATATGCTATAGAACCAGCGTATTTTTAAGAATCTCAAAAAGCATTGTAATGCCTTGGAGTTGCCTCTCTTTCGAGTTGGCGTAGGGGTTAGTTGCCTAGCGACAAGTAATAATTACTTACTTAGCTGGCTTCTCAACTGGCCCGATCAATTTGTATGGGATTTGGAACGGCTTCCTATAAATTTTCCTTTTTTTTAGCACCCTTTAACTGAGTGGCCAAAAACAATTGGGCTTAAAAAATGTGCCGATAACTTATCGTCTGTACTGTCTTGAAGGCTATTTAATATCGAAAACAACTCTATTTGTACTGACAAACCGGGACAAAAGGTTGGAAGCGATTAGTGTCGTGTACTGACAGCAGCTAATTCTGTATGTAATTATGAATGAAATGAAAAGTTTTGTTTTCTTTCAAGTGAAAGAGATTAGAAAACAAGGGCAACCTATTTCTAATATGTATATCTAAAAAAATATTCAAATTCAAATACCAATTGAAAAAATATATGTATATATTTTGAGAAACCCACGTATTTGTTTAGAGGCAAACAAACGGAAAACCAATTGAATAGAAATAAAATAAAATAAAAGATTTAAACAAAAAACCATAATTATTTTAAATGTTTGGCTAAAATCCAAAATAAATATTCGCATAAAAAGAAAGAAAAAAAAGCAACACAAATGACTGACTAACTGACTGACTGACTCTATCTGTAGACCACATTTTGATTTTTGTATTGGAAATGGTTTTTGGTTTTGTTCTGTTTTCCAATAAAAATCCACAAACAATAAGAGGGGAAAACAAGTAAAAAAAAGTTGTGGATTTGTGTGGATTTACAGAAAAACTGAAAGAAAAATATAGTTTTTCCATGTGAGGTTTTTCCAATCTTGATTGATTGGCTTTTCAATGCTGTTTTCAAAGGCCAACAAAAACACAAAGAAAACAAGAGAAAACAAATTTTTTTTTGGAAATTTCAAAAATCACACCAGTTTTGTACAGTTTCCTTCAAAGGGCATACTACAGCCATATTTGTCTGTTTAATGCGTACATAGAGTACAGATAGGGTTAATGTATGTAATTATGAGGTGCGTAAATATTATGATTTCATATCTGAAATGTTGTTTTTTTTTATGCTCAAACCATTTCAATACAGATTTTTATGTTCAAGTGTTTGTCAGTTTTTATATTGCAGAACAGCAGCACATTTGACATGTTAAATGTCGTCACCAAAGATCGA
This sequence comes from Sarcophaga rosellei, assembly GCA_930367235.1. Taxonomy (NCBI): domain Eukaryota; kingdom Metazoa; phylum Arthropoda; class Insecta; order Diptera; family Sarcophagidae; genus Sarcophaga; species Sarcophaga rosellei. The sequence goes on along the minus strand of OV884018.1, from coordinate 59,800,192 downwards.
TAATAATCGTGAAAACCAAGAAAATAATATGTAAAGTTAGCGCTAAGACTAAGAAATTATCGAATATGTATTTCATTGTGATTATTTAGTGTGAGACATTCAGAAGTCCATGTCTTTGGTACACCTCCATGGGCTCGGAATATTTTTTGTGGGCGCTCCTCAGAGTATTAGCTAGAAGACTCCTGAGGAGAAGTTATCGAAAGATATATTTTTTCAAATTTCGTTTTTGTTCGAGATGTCTGAGCCGGAGTTTGAACAAAGGACTCTCGTCATATAGTTATCACACTATGTTATTCCAAGACTTCCATTTTCTGCGATATTATCTCATCCAGGAATCGAATATTATTGCATTAAGGAAGTTTTCTCCTTCTTGTAAATGACACATCCTCGGGTATATTTTGGCAGTCAATGCCTTTAGAGGTTTTACTAAGAGTTCATTCGCAACCAGGCTCCAATTTAATGGTGAAAGAATATTACATTACCCTGTGGCCATCCTCTAGTTGTGCTGATCTTTATTGTTTGCGTAGTTCGAGTGTATACGATTTCTGCGTATAGGTTCCGTACCTCTTCTATCTAATGATCTCGCGAGGAATGTTATCAAATGCACCCTCTATGTGAAGAAATATCGGGTAGGCCATCTGGCGTTTTTTCTGGCTGGAGCAACATTGGGTCTTATTGGGCCAACTAGAAACTGCACTACGATGTCAATTTTGTCAAAAAAAAAACTTTTCGGATGAAGCTCAGTTTCATCTTGGTGGGTGATGTCACTTGGCCGCCAAGAAGCTGCGATTTGACACCGTTACTATGGGGTGCCGTTAAAGAAATGTGTTATTCCGACAAACCAGAGATAATTGAGCATTTGAAGGCCAACATTCGTGATGCCATTGCCGGGATACAACCTAATACACTCGAAAAAATGCACGAAAATTGTTCCGATCGAATGAGGTACTGTAAGGCCAGCCGCGGCAGCCATATTTTACTTCACAACAAAATATCAATAAATATGAGAGTATGTGACAAGTATGAAGAGACTCTTTGTGGCACAATTCAAAGGGGTTTTAAGGTTATAAGAAGATAGACCTGAAGAAAACCACTTTAGTACCAGTTACGAAAAAAAGAACGCCAATAAACATCGATTCAAAGTTATTGGGGCATTATTTCAATGCAATTTCTGTTGCCATGCAAAACTTCTCAATTTCTTACTTCTTATTTTTTGTGATTATGATAATTACTTTTAATTCTTTTTCATTATTATTATGTTTCATTAAATATATAATAAAATGTTTCATTAAATTTTTTTTATTACTAATGTTCCAACAAGTATTTTCCATTAGGAACAAACAATTTTTATTCTTCTTTTCATGTTTTTGTTTTTGGCAACGAGTAAAATTTCACAATCGAAATTGAAAAATTAGAAAAAATTTATGCGATATTTTAAAATGATGGAATAAAAAAACATAAAAGAATTAAAAATAAAAAATTGAAATTAAAATAAAAAAACAAAAAAAAAACTAAATCCACCAACCAAAATATTCAACAATCGAGACAAAGTGTCTTCGCTGACAAAACAAAAAAAACTTGTTGGCTGCTAGTGATACCAACGCTGCTGACGTTGATCAAGAAAAAAAAACTTTAAAAATAAAGAAAAAAAATTAATTTTTTTTTAAATTTTTAATTTGAAAAAAATTAATAATATTTCCTGTTTTTTGTGACGTGTGCCGAATATATGTTTTCGTTTTGACTTTAAATTGTTCTTAGAAGTGTTTAGACAGAACACATGTTTTTAATTTTCTTTTTTTCGTTTTTCTTCAATTGGAAAATTTTTCACTGTCATTTCGAAAAACAAAACTTATTAGAGATGGTACTACCAACAACAGTCAACAGAATGAAAATAAAACATTGCCACGTCAAGCGGGGTATTTAGAACACAGATAATTTTGGTGGAGATCCGTATCACGTCTATAGTTTGGATTATGAAATTAAATTTTACATCAAATTTTTTGAGGTTTTGAGGTTATTTGTCGAACAGAAACCAACCACAAGCAGTAGACTGTATTATTGACATTGAAGAATTTTTGTTCTCCAACTAAACAAGTACTTTGCCTGCGGTAGCAAGGTTTCGGATGACTGAGTTGCCTGCTCTCTTTGTCTAAATAACTTTCCCCTTAAAACTGTATTGGTATCGCATATAGAATGAAATAGTCTGGAAGCTGCTTAGTTTTTGGTATACAGATGGTTCAAGAACGGATCTTTAAACAGGAGCAGGAGTTTTTGGCCCCTTAATGAAGTATTCCAAGCCATGGGTATACTCGAGGGTATCTTCCAAGCGAAAGTTTATGCCATTGAAAGATGTGCTCAATTCATCTTACAAATGACAGGACATAGCAATGCTGTCGGATAGTCAGGCCAATATTTGAGCACTTGGCTGTTAAGGGGTGAAATCGAAGATGGAATGGCACAGTGTGGCGAAACAAACAATATCAACTAGGAAGACAAAGTAAAGTTACACTCATATGGTAATTCTTGACAATGAGCAAGCAGACAAGTTTGCGATAAGGGAGAGAAATGAAACTCTCTTTATTTTAAAACAACAATGATAACTTCTTCGGATTCACTCGGGTTCAATTCCGTCTAATGTTAATGCCTTACTTTTACGCTAAGGGATCATAGAGCGTGTTGTGTTACAATAATAAATAAATTTTAAAGTCACCACAGTTTAGAAGGTGGTGCGTTGGCTTATTAAACGTGAGACCACAGTTCAAACCCAAGGTCTGACAACTCCAACAAAACGAAATATTGTTACAGAAATGAAAACTGGTGTTATGCTTTTACATCGTTTAACATTTAAATTATAAACAAAAGCTACAAAAACAAAAGCAATGAACTTGTTTACAAATAAACAAGTAAACAAAAATATACCAACAAACACTATAAGAATAAATGTAAACAAAATACACAGACAACAATAATGAAACCAGGATGTTTACATTTATAGAGATCTCAAAGAACATTCGCTTTCAAGAACATTCATCAGACTGTTTACGTTGCCATATAAAAGGCAAAGCAAAGGTAGGCAACGGAGTTAGTAAAAGTTCAGTCAGTCTTGTGTGTTTGAAGAGAGCAATCGTGGTTCGAAGATTTCCGTTACAAAAATCTGTCGAACAATTAACTAGCAATTAATATTGTTTAAGCAAAGAGTGTAAAAAAGAGCAATAACAAACAAATCAATTGTTGTTGTTTACATCAACTTGTGAACAGTGGCACACAAAATTGTGCGAACTTCCTTATTGTAACTAAACTAAACACAAATTTATTTTTTATCTTTATTTACAATCTACGAGCTCATATTTTAAACTTTTTTATAAGGTAAAAACGTGATTTGAGAAGCTAGGTCGTAATTCTGATTGATAGGTTGTAATGGCCAATTACGAATGTATGTAATTTGAAATATATTTGAAGCTTAATGTACTGCTTGCAGATATGTTTTCAATGCGATAAAAGGAGTATTAAAGTGCATTCTCTCCATTAGTTTTTCAACCCATTTTTATATCTTTAGAGAATCTTTCACTACTTTCCTTACAGACAATCTTTTCCAACTAATCTTTAGCTAAACATAAAATTAGTTTTGGGTCAAAATTAAAAAAAAAAAAAACAGATTTCGTTTTTGATTTTCTTAATTTAATGGGCATCATTAGAATTTGAATTGGGGTCAGGCACATAAATCTATCATTTATTTGGTTGTTTTTATTTTGTTTTTCGTTCTTCATTTCGCATCTTCATTTTTAATTTTCATTCACGATTTACGATCGTTTTAGTTTCGCTTCCGATTTCAGTTTATCATCAAACACCATTTGCTTCAAAGTTTCAAATGCAAATGATAAATGCAAATAAAAAATTAAAAACAAAAAAAAAACAGAAATCATTGATGGCACAGACAATGTGGCATAGATTTTATGACATTTCTAGCCGGTATGATTAATTATTGTAGTCAGCAATGTTTTTCAATGCCCTTATGAACGTCTATGACCGCCAATTGATACTCTCAACAAGAGTGTACAACAAAAGATCACGAGGTCATTAACGATCCATCAACTTTGCTGTGCAGCTTAAAAACTAACTTACTCTAATGAATAGGTAGTGTGTTAGCTTATTAGAAGTAAGGCGTCGGTTCAAACTCCAGTTTAGACACCTCCAGCAAAACAAAATATAAAAAAAAAATATTTTTTAGGCGACTTCCTCTCAAGCAGATTTCTTGCAAAAGCTCTGAGAGTAAACTAAAATTGCCATGAAAAAGTGCTCCAAAAATCTGTCGTTCGGAGTCGACTTTAAACTGCAGGTCCACCACTCATGTGCACTCATAAACAGAGCCAACATAAGTCATGTTAGAAGCTAGGTACTAATCCTGACTAAAGGGTTGTAATGACCAATTATGTACAGTATCGGACAAAACTTAAGCACCCGCTCAGTACATTTTTTTAAAATGATAATTTTTTTACGAAAACAAAGTTATTAAAAATGTTTTTTTATTTTTTTTATTTATTTATATCCTTATTATTGAAAAACACAAACTTAAAGAATTCAGAATTCAATAAAAAAAAGTTATAACTCAAAAAACATTTTAAGCCACAAATATAAGCGGACAAAACTAAAGCACCCCCAATTTAAGGTACAGAAAAAAACTATTTGAAATCAATATTTGGTTACGAATCCTTTATTCTGCACATGCACATCTTTTAGGCATAGAGGATGTTAAACTATTAATTATTTCAGGTGATATTGCTTCCCAGGCTATTTTTGCGGCTTCAAATAAATCTTCTTTGATTTTCCAATTTTCTCGCTTGATTTTTAAGTTAACGATCTCCCACAAGTTCTAAAATGGGATAAGATCAATTAAATGCAAAATATTCGATCAACAGATCAATTATTTCTAGGCTAATTAAAAAGTTTTTGCATACTGGTCGCACATCTCCTACTCATTCTGGAGGAAGACCACGTAAAACTTCGCGATATGAAGACTCCTGAACTAAAAGGACAATCCAAAATGATCCTACAGCGTCTTCTGATCACATACGAACCCGCTTAGATTTAAAAATTAGCGAAAGAACGATTTCCAGAAGGGTTGTAGAGGCCGGATTATTTAGTCGACGACCAGCAAAAAAACCTTTCATATCGTCAAAAAATAAAAAAGCGAAACTTGAATTCGCCAAGGCCCATCTCAACTGGAGTGTCCAAATATGGAGAATTGTGCTGTTTTCTGACCAATCTAAGTTTAATTCAAAGGATTCAGAACATACGGAGTGTGCGCAGACGATATGAAATGTTTCACGATATGAAAGTTTTTTTTGCTGGTCGTCGACTAAATAATCCGGCCTCTACAACCCTTCTGGAAATCCTTCTCTATTGATCCATTAGCAATGAACCTTGTCGTCCACGCTAGACTAGTGTATTACGTGGAGCATATGCACTCCTAGTTGATTGGTGAGTGGATCAATCAATACATTACGGAGAGACTTTATACTTTCCTCACGCACTATCCTCACGTGAAGATAGATTTTAAAATAGTTTACCCTAGACACAAATTCATTCAGTCAAAACAACTGTGTCATGTTACTAACAGAGCTCCAGGTTGATTGGTGAGTGCATCAATCAGAGAGACTTTATACTTTAAGCCACACTATCGTCACATTTGTGCATGAAGATAGATTTTAAAATAGTTTATCCTAGACACAAACCCATTCAGTCAACACAACTGAGTTATGTTATTAACAGAGCTCTGTTAAACAATAAATTTAAGGCTTGGAAAGAAAAACATAAAAATTATTAAATTCCTGGGTAAAATTCGGTAAAAAAGCACAAGTTCGTCCTATCAGTGCTACAAAATACTGTGTAATATGAGCTACAATGCTCATTTTCAAAAGCTAATACTAATTGGTAATAAATCAATACAGGGATAAATTAGGGCAACACTAGAGGACAAAGTGAATTGTTTTTAATGCATATTTAACTAAATTAATCGCCATAACCTTTAACAGAGCTGTTAGTGTGACATAACAGTTCTCTATTAACTAATGGTTTGCGCCTAGGCTAGTAGATTTTAAAATCTATCTTCACATGCATTGCACAAGTGGAACTCCTTCCTTGCAGAAGATTTTAGATTTAAATATCCTGTTCCACCCTCCCCTCCACCAACCTATACCCCTAATTCAACATATACAGTCTGAAGTCGCTGTAGTCTAACAAGTTCATGGTTCTTCATAACCCAGCTCAGACATCTCGAACACAAAAGAAATATGACAAAATCTTTGTTTTGGCGGCTTCCTTTCAGCAGTCTTCTGGCAGCCTTCTGCTTAATAAAGTTGTCATGAAAATTGCTCAAAAATCTGTCATTCGGAGACGACGGTAAACTGTAGGTCCCACCACTGATGAATAAACTTAACACACACAACATGGTTGTTGCTGTAAATACTTGTTTATTCAAGAGCTAAAAACATAATAAAATAACGAAATATTTTTAATTTTTAATTCTTTTTTTTTAAGAAACTCCTTTGTTTGATTCTGGTTAAATTTATGGATCTGACTTTATTCATTCTCTTACTTTGTATCACAGACAATAAATTTTTTATTTAACCACCAGGAAGACAGATGCAATAAGAAAAATGCCAAGTAGACAGGCAAAGCGTTGACAAAAGAAGTGTAACGAACAGCACTTGTCAACCTGCACTTGAAGTTAATTTATGCACGAAAAATAACAACAAAAACAATAACAATAATAACAACAATAAAGTAAAAACCAGTTAAAACTAGTCAATCCAACTGACCAAAAGAGAGTGACCGGAAAAAAAGCTTGGAAGAGAAAAACTAAAAAAAACCACAGCCAACATCAAACATTATCTGGCCAAATACAATGTAAGGTTCTATGCAAATGCAAATTATATTGTAATAGTTCTGAGACACAGTGGGGAAAAATAATGAAATAGTTTTTGATGTACAATCTTTGTTGTTTGGCGCGATAAAAACTTATCGCAATTACACTCTACAATGGTCGCTAAAGCCAACTTGATACTTCCACAAAGAGAATTACAGTTTTCAAGCATGGATCGTTAGAGTGACAAAGGAAGCCAAATTGCAATCAATCTCTTGCCAGTGTTCGACACTTGCATAACAGAAGTGTCACTGTTTCTTCAATGAGGTTGCTCCTGCCAATTTCAATAGAAGCGATAGCTTCCCTTCACCTAAATACTGAGTTTCATGAGACGCAGAAATACATTGTCAGCACCAACCTACAGATAAAGATACAGAACTCCACTTCGCAGCTCAAATTCTTCTTCTTAAAAATTATTTATTTAACGACTTGAATTTTACCGTCGCTAGAGAAAGAAAATATATTTTTGATTAGGATGCCTCAAGAAAGACTTCGAATATTAACAGCCGATAACGGCCATCTTGTTAAAGCTACATGTGTCAAAATAGTTGTTATTTATTCTGCTTGTTTTGCCAAACACCTATGGATGGCAATATAGAACGCCGTCATCATCTCTGTTAACTCTAACATTAGCTCTGTTAAAATTTTTGGTTTCTGTCTTTGCTAGTTAAATTGTAATTTATCTTCACACACATCGTCATCGATGCATATTTCTTTGAAAACGACGTTGACCAGGCCACCATTGTCATTTTCAATTCCGAATTGTAATGTTCTTGGCCCTGAAAAACACGCTATTTAACCCACTGATTGCCATGTACGCTCTATTTCAGTGATTAAAACGAGTTGACCTTCTTCTTCAATACCTTTGGTGTTGGCTCCTCGATCACGCCTGGCTTTCACTGAAAATTTTAATTCGGTAAGGAGGATAGTCGTGTACTTCGTTAACGTCTTAATGAATTTCGGAATAATTATTCGATATTAAATTCGAAATTGATTTACTTTAAAATGCTTTTTCTTTGGATACAGAAGTGCCATCGACAATGGTACGAAATGCGCGCAATAGAGAATACCATGCTTGAATTCGGTGCTGAGCACTCCAATCAGTAATTGTTCAATGACTATCCATTAGAACAGAATATCTAGCGCCATTACTGGAAGTTATTTGAAGTTAAAAAGTATACAGGGATACACCGCATGAAGGGTTTATTTCTCTCCTTCTTTCTCTTCTTTTTATCAATTCGATCCTGAGAAAATTCGCCATTAAGGTATTGGAATACGCCGATGATATGATGACATCAGTCAATTGTAACATCTGGTGTTTACATTGTGAACCGCCTGTTGATCAGATTACTTTTAAAGACAATCTCGGCAGGTACCAATCTTTGGTACGTTGGCAGCCGTGTCTTCAAACCGAAGTTGGAAAACCAAAAGAATCGTATAAAGATTGAAACAAGGCAGTCTAAAATTTGTTCGCATTCTCTCAACATAGCGCACAATGGTCCTTCTAGCTGGTTTTGACGGCAATTGAATTTCTTCTAGAAGTTCAGTGGCCATTTGGAACATATAAGAAATACTACACCTACCCGACTATATGCAAATGGTAGTCCAGAGTGTCCTCTTTCAAACAGTGGTAGTGGGGTAGCTTGAATAATTTTACGAGTTAAGCAAATTTCCGTCCACCTTCAGCAACGGCACCCCTTTACATTTCAACACTTTGGTTCACAAATAAAACGATCATAATCAGAATTATAATTTATGTCAATAGCCTGTAATAATTGCAAAGTAGAAGACTAATCTGCTATTGCCACTGTTAAACAGTTAACAGTGCTCTGTTAATTGCATAATTTACCCTGTTAGAGGCAAGAACTGACGCAGATAAAAGTGTGGGTTTGCGCCTTGGGTTTTTAAATTCGAATATATCTTCACACACATACAATATATTCTCTTTCTTTACGGTTTCTTTTAACTTTTCTTACTTAATTGATCATTACAAGCCTGTAGTCAGGATTCGGACCTAGCTTCGTGCCCCACCCGCGATGTGTGTACTAATTTGATCCGTCAGTGTTGGGAGCTACACTTCTTCCAAGGTGCTTCCGAACGAGAGATTTTTTACTAATAAACTGCCAAGATGCTTACAGCTATATTATACGCCTTTATTTTCCACGTTAGCTTAGCTGCCTAGCGGTTCTAAACTCGTTTTGGAATTGTATAGGGTATTTTTTATAGAGGTATAGAACTTTAAGTTGCAATAAAACAACGATGGATTATTCGATTGACATGAATTTTATTTATCCGAAAGATAATCCTGTGGCATTACATTTTAAATATGATTTTTGGTATACGACCGCCGCGGCTGGCGCGGATGTAGTCTAATCTGGACGTCCAATTTTCGATGTGGCCGTATATCGGCAATAACACGGCGAATGTTGTCTTCCAAATGGTCAAGCGTTTGTGGCTTTACCGCATAGACCAATGACTTTACATAGCCCCACAGAAAGTAGTCTAGCGGTGTTAAATCACAAGATCTTGGAGGCCAATTTACAGGTCCAAACCGTGAAATTACGCGGTCACCAAACGTGTCTTTCAATAAATCGAAATAAAATTGGAATATTTGCAAGCGTTGTTCGGGCGTTAAATCGGTCGCCATCTTGAAAAGTAATGCCAACTTAAAGTTCTATACCTCTATAAAAAACACCCTATATTAATGCTTTTATGGCAACCAGTATTTTGTGCATATCTAAGCGACCATTTACTTGCTCTTGAGGTGTAGAATGGAATGATAGTCAATACAAAATTAACTTCGCTTGATAAACTGGTTCATGACTTTGCTAAAGATATAAATTTATGAATTTATTCCTTGCTACTGCCATACACACAGTAATAAATGAAATAAATGCTTCGAAATATAAATAGTAACACTATTTTAAAACATATTCTTTAAAGAATAAGAGAACAAAAGTAATAATAACAGCAATAACAATAACAATAACAAAAGAACCAAAAATTCGTTAAAAAAGAATTGTGAATAAAGTTAAGCGTTAAACTATGAACTGTTCGAAATTTAAATGTATCTCTTAGCAAATTGATTTGCAATGATATTTTATTGCTGCAACAACAACAACACCAACAACAATAGAATCTATGGCCAATTGTTATTTGTATGGCTTGTATGGACGAAATCGCTTTGCCTTGTTTTTCATAACCACAATGATTTCCTAGAAGACATAAAAAACAGTAAAAAACCAACACTTGTATACCACTAATCGCACACATATACACAAACGGTTTTCAAATGCAGTTGCCTTTTACAACATTTGAAGAAAAAAAAAAATTCTTTCAAAAATTAAAACAACTTGAACCGTATCCGGGTTAAATAAATAATAAATAAAAATACAACAACAACAACAAAAAAAAATTATGAAAAAATATTAAAAATATTTTGAAATATTAAAAATACATACAACTTTTATGCTTTAAAATATTTTTTTTTTTTACAAAACATGTTGTAAACCAATATGAAATAGAAAAATCTGTAAAATAAACATCAAAGACGGCGCGCTAACATATTATTAATTAGCCAATAATATGGCACTTTGGAATGGTTATGCCATATTATGAATTCTAAAGAAGCATTACAAACCAATTCCAATTCTTCTAAACACCAATTATTATAACCATAATGCATATGCTGCATACATGCTTCAAAAATATTACTGTAGAGAAGAACTTATTACAAATTTTTAAAAGCATAAAATTATCTTTTTAAATTTTAATTGCATAATTCCTCAAACGATAAACATAATTCAAAAAAAACCAAAAACCAACTCAAGCTCATTTTTAAATCTCATAGTTTATGCTAATACACAATATAGGGCTTAAAATGCTGTAGTCACACCTTAAATATGCAAAATAAAAAAATGCAAATAAAAAAATTAAGCAAACTGAAATATGTATTCAAAATGCAATACATATGACCAATATATATATGTACATATGTATGTATACTATAGTTTCAATAAGTATTTATAACAAAATATGCAAAAATATGCTAAAAGACTCATTAATACTTAGTATTAATATTAATATTTTTATTATATTAAATTGTAATTGTCCTAGAGAAGTTGCTCACAAATTAAGCATTTAAAATATAAATAAAATGCCTTAAAATGCATTTTAAATGGTTTACATATCCCTGCTTATAATGACCAATTACTATTTTAATAAACGAAATATGCAAATATGCTGAAATATGTATGTACATATATGTTAGGGCATATTTTTTTTATTTTTCCGACAGGGTTTCGACTTAGCTTTTCATACCACTTATGTTGTGTGTGGTAATTTTATGCATGAGTCACAGGACCTTCAGTTTAAAGTCGATATCGAACGACAGATTTTTGAGAAAGCTTTTCATGGCAATTTTACTTACTCTCACTCTCTTACTTTTTGCCAAAAATCTGCGGAGGTTGTAATGGAGTGGGCGTGACCTCTTACACAATGTACGAATGGATCGAAGGTGGTTTGTTTTTTCAAAACAACATCACATACATCACTACTACACGCTTCATATTAGCTCAAGCGTTTTTGAGGCAAAGATATTTGCTATTATGAAGGCATGCTAGGTGTCATCTTTTACATGGACCGATGGCTCGCCTAGATTTGTGTGAACAATCAGAAAGACTTTCTTTCTTTAGATCATGAACAACTATTGTATCCACCTTATGATTGTTGACTGTATTGTAATTTCAAAGAAAATCAATAGTGTCATTGAGGATCCGCCTCATATATCACTCCTCGGGTCTCACTGATGTCTAGTATGAAAGTGTATTAAAAGAGAATTTCTCTACTTCGACTTTGGATTGTATATGAGATTTAATTAAAATTTTATGTTCGTCTGAGAGAAGACTATTGATGCCAATGTGATGTGTGGAAAATAACATTGTTTAAACGTCCGACACGGCTTCCCTGAATGTAGCTCTTTACAAATGTCCAATTTTGCATGACCATGGCGCACTAAAAATACTGAAATTTACCAATGGCGTGGATTATTGACCGCTGTGATTGATAGCTTATATGCATACAACTGCGGCTTAAGAAAATCACAAGAACATGTCTAACGGGGACAAATAGCATTATTACAGTGGCCAGTTTACATTACCTCTAGTTCACATGACCATGCCCTGAAATCGCTCTTGCAAAATATCCAATATGACACAAACTGTGTGGCACGTATCGCCATCTTGTTGACATCATAGATAAAAAGGAGTTTATAATTGAAAACCTACAGCGCTCGCCTTAGACAGTGATAGTCTCGCCAACATCCTACTGGAAAGAAATATGTATCGATGACGCCGCCAGCCCGAAACCCACATTAAAAAGTTACTTTTTCGGGATTAATGAAATGCTTTTGGTTCTCATGTGAGTTGTTATCATCCCAAACTCGACAACTGTTATTCGTTCTCGTGAATATCACTGCATATTTAAATAATCATTCAAGAAATAGTGTAAAAATGAAATATGTTTTAAAAATATTTCTCTAATCCTTCACAATGAGAATATTCTTTACTTAATTAAGCTTAAAATTAATAGAAATTGAACAAAATGAACTTAAATTTGAAATATGCAAAAATATGCTTTAAAAATATTTCTCTAATCCTTAAAAACGTAAACATTTTTAACTTAATTTGGATTTATATGAAGAGAAATCGAAGAAAATTCACTTAAATTTGGAAAATGCAAAAATATGCTTTAAAAATATTTCTCTAATCCTTAAAAAAGTAAACATTTTTAACTTAATTTAGATTTAAATGAAGAGAAATCGAAGAAACTGCACTTAAATTTGGAATATGAAAAAATATGCTTTAAAAATATTTCTCTAATCCTTAAAAATGTAAACATTTTAAAGTTAATATAGATTAAAATTAAAATTTTTGATATGCAAAAATAAGCTTTAAAAATTTCTTGAGAAAATTTCCATAATTTTAAAACTTTTTTGTTGCTGCACCGCTAAATGTCAACATTGTGATTCAATTTGAAAATGATTTAATTTTTCAAAAACCATTTGAAATTTCATTCAAATTTTTTAGGAGTCGTTTATTTCTATTCTGATTTATTGTTGTTCCATTGCACATATTCATGGGCACCTAGACGATGCGCGATGCTGCTGCTGCTGCCATTCCTGTTAAATTGAGTTTGACAGAACTTGATGTAAATTGATCCAATTCGCAATTGCTGTCGCTGTTGCTGTTGCTGTTTTTGTTTTTGTTCATTCGTTTTTGCATTTTCCATTTGTTTTGTTGTTGTATTTTCATGAAAATTGCCAACATAAAGCACATGATGAACATGAACTACATGACAGAGAGAGAGATAGAGAGCGATAAATAAAGTGGGTGAAAGGGATCCATCATTTCGTTTGATATTCAAATATCCAGCCATGACTAAATACAAACATACGTTCATTCATTCGTTCGCTCATTCACTCAGTCAGTCAGTCAGCCAGTCAGCCAGTGTGTTGAAACAGCACGAAACCACAACATGAAATCTCTGAGTGTGCTCTCCAGTGTTTATCGTGTGGTGTTGCTGCTGTTGGCTGTTGGTGCTGATGGTGGTAGCGATGGTGGTGTCTTTGGTTAAATGTAATTGACTGACAAACTGCATCAGCAACAGCATCAACATCAGCATTTGGATCACTATCAACATGATTCCATGGTTTTCCATGATTTTCACAATTTGTGTCTTGTTTTTTTCCTCTCTCTCTCTCAGCTTTTTTTCACTGTGTCCCACTAGTTTTTGCTGAAACTGTATTGTTGCAACATGATGGGTATGACTGACTGACTGACTGCATATTTCTTTGGTAACTCGCATTTAAGCCAAATAAATATTATTTCTCTGCTGTTTCTTTCGTTTTTTTTCTGTCGCTGTTCTACTGTGATTTCGACTTGTTACACATATACAGAGTGTGCTCTCGTTGGTTGGTTGTCAACGTTTATTTTGTTGGCGCTGTTATCAGCACTGTTTTTCGGTTAAAAATTGTAACAAAAAACGCTCCATTTTTCTGAATGTTTTTTGTCGTTCTTGTTGTTGCTGTCAGTATTTCAAAAACCGTTATTTGATGCGATATGAAAAATAAAGATGATGAACCAAAAAGAAAAAATTGCGAACATTTTTTTGCGTTACACTGTGATTGATGTCGATATTTGCTTAAATGAAGAGATTTTCATTTGAAACTAGCCCTACAGTGAGTCACAAGGATTATTTTGATGTTCTGAAGTACCCTTCACACAAGATGGGCCTTTCATGTTGGTAGATCAGGGCAATGGTAATGTAAAGCTTTTGCAAAAGTAGTGATCTCGAATAACTAATGTAGACGTCAATTGCCATTCGCTTGTGACCTCTAAGACGAATGTAGTTCGGAGCAGGTGATCGACTCTCTTTCTCAATCTTCTAACTAGCCTATCGAAGTCTAGTTGCATTTTCTTTCCCGTATCATTATGCAAGTTGAACAGTGTATCACAAATGGAGTTGGACAAGATATAGAGGCAAACGTGAGTTGACATCACAGGGACAATGAGAACATGTTCTTCAGCGACTCTATTATATTTAAGTTCTCTGCACATGGTAATGAAAATCAAGCTTCGGAGTCTATGGTTAGGCTGATGGCAGCCAAGTCTAATATGAAGTTCTTTATGGAACTTCAGGGCGTAAGGAATCGATTGGCTAACAGCTAGCTCCTTAACTGTAACATGGACAGAACCAGTAGACTCTATGATTTTGAGAAATGATTTGCAACAAGACGTAGTAACAAGACTGAATATAGTAATCTAGAAGCTGCATGCTCTTTTAAAAGAGGGGACCATTTTGTGGTATAGAGATGGGTCAAGAACTGACCTTGGGATAGAAGTAGAATGAAATAACTCGAGCCCTTGTGGAAACTTGATAGTATCTTCTAAATTGAACTCAATGTTGTTAAAAGAAGAGGTCAATTCAATTTGGATAGGATGTACAAATGACAGGACATACAGTAAGACCCCGCTTAACGCTGCTCCGCTTAACGCTGTTTGATTATTAAGCGGTAGTATTGGGATTCCCCTAAATCGCACACTGTATTGATACTTGTTGTATACATATGTATGCAAATGACACGGCCATGAACCAACCAAAAGCAGTGCACTATATGGCGACGGTGTATACTTTGTATCTTTTTCAACGATCTCTTGTTAGTCTGTCCAGAATAAAGATTCCAACTATATTTTCCGAAGTCGCAATCACAGTACGAACGCATTACTTATGTACGTGTTAAGTTGCCTCGTTTAATGCTGTTTTATTTAGCGCTGGAACTTATTGTAAGGTATCCCCCTCGTTAAGCGGGGTCTTACTGTAACAAAACTACCTGACAGTTAGGTTAAATCGAAGATAGTATGATACTGTCTGGGGAACCAGATACAGGTAAGAGGATTACTCTCTGCTAGGTCCTATTCGAATATTATTTATTAGCCGAATCAGGTTAGACATGTCTGCTCGATCTCAGGTCATATGGTAAATTTCGGCAATGATCGAGCAGATATGTTACACGCCTGTCAGAGAAGTAGGAGAGTAGGAGCTTTCAAGAGTCTGATAAACGAAAGGGAATATAAAGAGAGCGGCAAACACTAAAACCAAGTGGGTTTAAGGCAATCGAAATCGGTACTTACAATAAGACGAGTATTTAAGCCTTAGGTTGGTAACTGTCGCATACATTCTTCAAACCTATGAGCTATTAACGCAGGTCAGGAAGAAACTCTTGCGTGTATATAAAGTGCTAGGCAGCGAATTGTCTTTGTTGACACACTAAATTTGTTGGGGCAATAGACTTGGAGTAATCATTGTAGGGAGAAACCCTTATAAAGTTTGAGAGGAGTACAATAGATCGTATGGCCGCAGTACTAATACACCTTTTCATGACATTAATGGAGAGACAATGCCTTCAGCATTGTTGATGCCATTAGACTTCATCTAGGGTCTTTAAATCCCGGTTATGCTAATCCTTAGCTCCACAATTAACTAAACTTGAAGATCAGCACAGTCCTATTCTCAAATTCTTTAACAGACAATCCACAAATAATTTCTATGTATTTCCGATGAGAACGGTCCTTATAAATCAGAGGCAACATATCAAGCGGCTCTTAGAGTCTATTGAAAGATACTAAATGTTCTCGACAGATGTTGGGGGGCTAAGAGATTCATCATAAAGGCATTGATAGTAAGGATATGGCAGTCTATGTGCTGAAATAAGAGGAACAGTTTCACCTCATTGACCTGAAGCCATTTACAGGACACACAAAGTAATACAGGAAGGAAATGAAATAGAAGGAAAAGAAATGCTAGCGTTACAGGAATCGGTTCGTAATAATTCTTAAGGATGAGTCTCAAGTAAGTTGCTTTCATACATACATATATAATTGGTCATTACAGTCCTTCAACCTAGCTGCTCACACCACTTACATTGAATATATATTGTATGTATTACATGAGTGGCGGGGGGGACCTACAGTTTTAAGACGACTCCGATCGACAAATTTTTTAACTTGTAGATTGCGTTCCCATCAAGGGTGCCAACTACGAGTTATCTCGTACTCACTAAACCTGCCATTTTTGTGTAGCTACGCATAAAATCGTATTATATCAGTGCTAGAATCGATAAATGGCTTCTGGGAAAAGAACAAAACGTTAATATTGGCTTGCGTGGCCAGTTTTCGAAAAATTGCCGCATTCAACGTGTTAAGAAACTTGGCGATTTTATTAACTCTTTAAGAGTTTTTGCCAGTAAAATGCTTTCATTCAAGACTTTTAATGGATTATTTTACAGCTCATTCCCGTCTGAGCTATAACATCTAAACAAAATTGTCTATCCGAAGACAACTTCTGTCAATTTTGTGATAGCGAAGCCACGGATTCACAGCACATTCGTTGGCATTATTTCCGGAAAAACTTTCAATTCTATAACTGAACTTAAGAGGAGTTAGAGGACTTACATTGTGGCGTAGCGGTTCAACATATGCGACCATTAACCTGAAATATACTCTCAATTATCCTGCACTGGACTGATGACGCTATTTTATAACAGAAAAAAAACACAAATTAAATCGATGCGTGCGTATTGAAATCATTTGTAAATATGAATTCGAAAGAATATTTAATTAAATCTCAATTATAAAGTGGCATAATTATTTATTTATTTATTTATTATTTAAATAACCGTCAGACAGCCAATACACTCTCCACTCAACTCGACTCGACTCGACTCCAATTGTTAATTTCCGAATAGACAGGCAGGCGATAATAGCCATTCATTTGCCAAACAATCATGGACAAAAAAGAAAAAAGAAAAAAAAAAGAAATGCAAACGCATGTCCTCACACTACGACCTACAAATGACCCCAGTAAAGCTGTTTATAGTCCTGTTTACACTAACAATTTAAATAAATACAGCATACATGTACGCATGCATGCATGCAATGTGAGATAATGCAGTACAGTTCATAGACGAGGGAGGATGGAGTAATGGGGAAAAAATATTTAAAAGCTCATTATGATGATGGCTTAACCGTAACTTAGTAAATACATATGAGATGAAGCAAAAAAAATATTTTTTTTTAAATTCAATGCAGGCGAAATGAAATAAAAAAAATATTTTTCAACTTAATTTTGCTGGGAATATCGGCTTATTTTTCTGCATTTTTCTGTGTTGTTTTTCCAGTATTTTTTTTTTTTTGTTTTTCTTTTTTTGCATAGCAAGGCAATAGAGCTCAATTTACATAATTTTCAATTGAGTGCATTCAATTCGCATTCAATTGGAAAAATATGTTTTTATATTTTAATTATTTCCCTCTCTCTCTCTCTCTCCCCCTCTCTTTATTAAATTTTTGCTTTCTTTTCGTTATATTTAAAAAACAATTTTTTTTTCATTCTTATTCGTTCATTATACTCGCGAATTTGCAGCAGCATTTTATTTCTTGCTTCTATACAACAATTTATGGCAGAGATTTAAGGCTCGCTAAGGCAGGGGGCGTGCTTAACTCTGTTTTTCTCAACAGGATATATGCCATAAAACCTAATAAAATGCTACACAAAGTCGCCGTAGCCCAGTAGGTAGTGTGTTGGCTTATTAGACATGAGGGCTTGATTCAAACCCCAGGTCAAACATTTCCAACAAAACAAAGTATGAACAAAATTTCTTCGGCGACTTTCTCTCAGCAGAGATGTCTGGCAGAAACTCTTGCGAGTATGTAAATAAAATAGCAGTGAAAAAATTCTCATACAATTGTCATTCGGAATCGACTTTAAACTGAATGTCCTGCCACTCATGTATAAAATGAAAACACACATAACATAAGTGATGTGAGAAGCTAGGTCGTAATCTTGACTGCAAGGTTGTAATGACCAATTATGTATGCCATGTTACCAGGTAGTTTTTCTAAAATGCTTCTGAAATTAATTAGGAAATCTAACATTCACCAGGCAACATCATTTTTTAATAAATCGAGTCCGCTACTTACTGAATAATAGGCCTTAATAGTGGTACCAATATGTATGTGAAGATAAGTTCGAAAGCCAAAGACGCAAACCCACAGATTTAGCAGCGCCACTTCTAGCCTCTAACAGTGTAAACTTTGCTATTAACAGAGCACTGTTAACTGTTTAACAGTGGCAATAGTAGATTAATCTTCTAATTTGCAATTATTGCAGACTATTGGCATAAAATGATCTCTTTATGATCATTATTATTTGTAAACAAAAGTGTTGAAATGTAAAGGATAGTTGATGGGGATGGAGGACGGAATTATTCCAACTATCCCATTACTACGTTTCAAAAGAGGACCCTCTGGACTACCATTTGCATATCGTTTGTATGGTGTACTATTTCTTATATGTTCCAAAATGGCCACTAATCTTCTAGAGAATTATCAGGCAAAAAATTGATATTTTCAAAGCCAATTTTCACAATGCCATATCACTTTATATATGACTATGTTGCTGATTATATTAAGACGCCTTGGAACCTTCCTTTGAGTATTATGTGGTAGTCATAGACCTAGTACTTGTCCTAAAATTAGCTTCTAAACAAGTAGACTTGTTCAGATAGATACTGTTAAACAGCTAACAGTGCTCTGTTAATGGCAAATTTTGCTCTGTTAACGCCAAATGTGGCGCTGCCAAAAAGTATGGATTGCGTCTTGGATTTTAAAATTCGAATCTATTTTCACACGCTGCTATCAATTGGAAAAATGTATACGACTATATAATCAAATTAACTTTATTCTGCGTGACCGCAGTTTGGCGGTTAGCTTTAGAGAAAATTAATCATCAAACCTAGTTTGTTGATATCAAATCTAGTTTGATGAGACGATAGAACTACAGCAGCTAAGGCATTGTGTACTAAACACAACTAGCTACCATCAGATATTTTTGCGAAAAAAAGTTGATGAGAGCTCGGCACGAGAGCTACTTTCATGCTCTTCTAAGGTCATGCCAAGTATTAGATACAGTTGATCATAACCTGAACACTCTTTCGATTCTGATTTGACAGCAAAGGTATCGGTTTGAGCCTTGTACTGAAATGGTTCTTTCAACCACTTGATTGGCCATTCCAAAGCTTTCACAAACGAGCTTATCACAGCACTGAGATTGGGGAAGGGCCTACAGTTTAACGTCGACTTTGAGCGACTGATTTAAAGAATTTTTCATGGCAGTTTACTCTGAGAGTCTAAGCTAGAAAACTTGTAGGACCAAGTCGTTTCGTTCTGTTCTCGTCTAATAACCTATCACACTACTTAGTCTAGTAGGCGACTTCAATACAGTTACAAGTTTTCACTGAAGGAATCTTTTCAGAAAAGCGGCATATAAGGCCCCTGCGCTACTCGATTATTGTGACACTATTCACGTCAAAATAATGGCAATAAAGACTACCGCTATGTGCATCCGACGGCAAAGTATATTGTATGGTGACATAGGCATATTTACCGACAGTAAAGCGCTCATTAAATTCCTAGGCAGTGTGCACAACACATCTGAGATTGTTGCAAGAACACCGGGTGTTTCCGCAGCATATATTGATGACAAATATAGCCATGGCAAGAACAACAGATAATTGATTTCGATTCATTCATAAGACTAGCATTCCTCGACAAAAGTGTAAACAAATGGTCTCAAAAACAGCCATATCCAGGAGAGTACTCACACTTAGAGACATCGACATGCATTGAATGCGGCCCTCCATAGTAGTCCATAGTAGGAAGCTAGCAGTTGTAACGAGACACTGGTCTCTGAGTGTACAGGCGCTGAAGCTTTAGAATACCTCATAATGAAACAGAATTTGCATAGAGGCGAGGAAAAAGAGGCGACTACAGAACATATTTTTTCGTAACATTTCGGCGCTTGGGAACTTAAGAAGAAGAATTTTTGGACACCCACAACTTGTTGATAGAACATTCTGCAATCTAGTACGCAGTGTGTTGATTCGAGCTTCAGCGTAGACATCTCGAATAAACAAGTCGACTGTAGGTCCCTCTTACATGGGCCAAATAAACTCACACAATTTGGTTGGAGTGAAAAGCTAGGTTGTAAACCTGACTAAAGGATTGCATTGACCAAACAAGTGGCGTGACTAGCCAAAGACGAATTGAATAAAATTCACATCTTCATAAAGGTCTCGAGATGGATTAGAGATGCTAACCGTGAGTTTTAATACGTGTTATAATGGTGTTGCAACGGGAGCTTATAGCACCCATAGAATCTAGAAATGGTAGCAAACACTGTGACAGCACTGGGTTAAAAAAATGTTTGAGCGAAAACGCAGAAGTAGAAAGTGTGGATGCACTTATCCAATTGAAATCAATTTGAACATGGTTTTTGGATTCTAATGTGAGTAGTTGCAGCATAAGCACATGCAATCGTACATATCATTTGGACTTCGACCAACATGTCATTGTTGTCACTTCAATAAAATAATAGCTGTGAGTCACACTACAACTCCAAATGTGGTGCTGATGGAAGCAGTGGATTATAAACATATAAACATTGTGCGAAAAGGAAAAAAAAACTTTTTTATTACTACTTTGGTAAGTGCTTAGACTATAAAGTTTAGTTGTTGTACCAAAAAAAAAATAATTTAATAGATTTTCAAGAAAAGAGAGAAAGATTTTCTTTCTATCGAATCGAATCTTTTTATGCGACTAATAAATTTGTGAATAAAAATGTACAAATTTTTTATGTTTCTTTTCACATTTTTATGGTTTCGTCACAGGCCAGCAGGCCATGTTCCTTTTTAATTTTATTTTTGCCTTTTTTTGGTGAGTTGTATTTCTCTTGAAATTAAAGAAATTAAAAACCAAAAGAAAGAAATATTGAAATCTGTTAAATTCGTTATGCTTTTACAAAAATTTTTTAAAATTTATTTGCATAATAAAACCCAAAAAAACGCCGTAAAGAAATTAAAATTTGAAAATAGAAAAATGACCTATAAAAGTGCCAATAGCTTTGGCTTAAAAAACACACACAAAAAGTTTCAAGTTTAGTTCAATCGTCAAATATTCATAAAAATTTTTGAAAGAAACAACAACAATAATATGAAATTAAACTACCAAATAAGAAATCTGGAAACCAAAAAAAGAAAACGATTTTCAAAGATTAAGAGAGTGGGCCACATTTTCTTCTTTTTATTTTGACCAGAGTTACTAGATTTGTGACACATTTTTCACAAGTGTGTTGATATGTATGTTTGGTCTCTATAACCGTCTAACAGAGACCGAGTTGTCGCTTCAGACTCATCTATGCTAAGGACATTTTACAATTCCTTCCTTCCTTCCTTCTGAACTCAGCCACTAAAGAACCCCACGAATATGTATTTCAAAACTATTTCCAAAGAGATTGAGTTCGCCCACGTCTAATGTATAATGTGTGAGTGTATTAGATAAGATTCCGTGGTTCAAACCTTAGTTCAGACATCTCGAACAAAACTAAATATGAATAGAATATTTCGTACGGTGACATACTCTCCGGAGTGTTCAGACAAAAAAATTTTTAAAATAAATAAAATTGTTTTGTAAAACTGTTTAACAGTATTCATCTGAACAAGCACACTTGTTTAGAAGCTAATTTTAGTACAAATACTAGGTCTATGGGTACCATATCATACTCAAAGGAAGATTCCAAGGCTTCTTAATATAATCAGCAAAAAAGTCTCACATAAACTGTGTGTATAATATTGTGAAAATTGGCTTTGAAACTATTAATTTTTTGGTTGAGAATTCTGTACAAGATCATTATATTATTTATTATGTACACCATACGGACTATATGCAAATTGGAGTCCAGAGGGTCCCCTTTGAAACCATGGTAGTGGGATTGCTGGAATAATTTTAAGAGTTGTTTTTAATTTTTAAATCGAATTTTTGCCAAAAATATATGAAAATTCTCTAGAAGATCAGTCTGCAATAATTGCAAAGTAATATAATAATCCACTATTGCAACTATTAAACAGTTAACAGTGCTCTGTTAATAGCAAAGTTTGCTCTGTTAGAGACAAGAAGTGGCACTGCTAAAAGAGTGGGTTTGCGTCTTTGGTTTTTAAATTCGAATTTATTTTCACAAACATATGTATGTATGTATGTCATCATTGATTCCAACTATTCTTTGAGGCCTTAGTACCATTGCGAATGGTCCTCATGTACTGCAGAAAGTTGGTGCAATTTTAGCGTCTTACGCTTTATCAACGTGATTGAATATGTGTTGCATTGGTTTGAGTTCTTTTTAATGTTTTTTTTTTTGTAATTTTTTTTGTTTTCAAAGTTTAATTAAAGTTAAATTGCAAATAAAATCATAAAAACGAAATCATTAAAATATATAAAAAATTAACAAATAAAAAACATGACGCCCATATGTGGCGCTACCAAAGTGGACAATCTTTTTTAACCATTTTATACCACCAGCTACGCCTTATTTCTGTAATTTTACATTCTTTTGTGGCCCTCAATATTTTATTTAATAAATTTTTTTACGATTTTAAAAGACTGTGAAGAAAAAGAATTTCAATGAAAAAATTCAAAAAAACTCACTGACTCACTTACTCACTACAGCCAATGTCGATTTGAATTCATCATTGCATTTATGATTTCTAATGGCGTCTTTGCGTTTCGTTTTTTCTGTTGTTGTTGTTAATTTTTTATGACTTTTTATGTGGCATAAATTACAAACAATCGTCGTAATTATTGTCGTTGATGCAACTGCCATAATAAATGCAACTGCAATTGCAACTGCGACAACAACAACAAAACCATCAACAGCGTCAAGTATCAACAATTGAAGACGTTGTTTATGAAACGTTCGACGACTTTACTCGTGTTATGTCAACTTGCAAAATTTAGAGTAAAACAAAAACAACAACCACAATAAAATTGAAGTATAATTTATATGAATGAAAGATTTAATGCAATTGAAGTTCCTCTTTTTTGTTGGTTTCTTACATTTTTTAAAAAATCTTAAATTACACTGTAAGAAATAAAAGGGGCAAAGGAACTTAAATTAGTTTTGGGATCTTGTCTAAAGAGGCTTAAATTTAAAATGTAATAATATCATTGGAGGGAACGTTGTACAGTGAATTAGTAAATCAGACTAAAAATACTTCTTCAAGGTTTAAAGGTTGCAATCCTCCTCTAAATTATGTATTAAGAAAGCCCCCAGATCACTCGGAAAACATTATGAACATCATACGTCATATATACTTATGTACATATATACATACATATATACATACAGTATCGGACAAAACATAAGCACCCCCTCAGTGCATTTTTTTAAAATGATCAGTTTTTTACGAAAACAAAGTTATTAAAAATGTTTTTTTATTTTTTTTATTTATTTATATCCTTATTATTAAAAAACACAAACTTAAGGAATTCAGAATTCAATAAAAAAAAGTTATAACTCTTTAGTCGACAACCAGCAAAAAAACCTTTCATATCGTCAAAAAATAAAAAAGCGAAACTTGAATTCGCCAAGGCCCATCTCAACTGGAGTGTCCAAATATGGAGAATTGTGCTGTTTTCTGACAAATCTCAGTTTAATTTAAAGGATTCAGAACATACGGAGTGTGCGCAGACGATATGAAATGTTTCACGATATGAAAGGTTTTTTTGCTGGTCGTCGACTAAATAATCCGGCCTCTACAACCCTTCTGAAAATCGTTCATTCGCTAATTTTTTAATCTAAGCGGGTTTGTATGTGATCAGAAGACGCTGTAGGATCATTTTGGATTGTCCTTTTAGTTCAGGAGTCTTCATATCGCGAAGTTTTACGTGGTCTTCCTCCAGAATGAGTAGGAGATGTGCGACCAGTATGCAAAAACTTTTTAATTAGCCTAGAAATAATTGATCTGTTGATCGAATATTTTGCATTTAATTGATCTTAACCCATTCTAGAACTTGTGGGAAATCGTTAACTTAAAAATCAAACGAGAAAATTGGAAAATCAAAGAAGATTTATTTGAAGCCGCAAAAATAGGCTGGGAAGCAATATCACCTCAAATAATTAATAGTTTAACATCCTCTATGCCTAAAAGATGTGCGTGTGTCATCCAGAATAAAAATTCGCAACGAAATATTGATTTCAATAGTTTTTTTCTGTACCTTAAATTGGGGGGTGCTTTAGTTTTGTCCGCTTATATTTGTGGCTTAAAATGTTTTTTGAGTTATAACTTTTTTTTTATTGAATTCTGAATTCCTTAAGTTTGTGTTTTTCAATAATAAGGATATAAATAAATAAAAAAAATAAAAAAACATTTTTAATAGCTTTGTTTTCGTAAAAAAATGATCATTTTAAAAAAATGTACTGAGGGGGTGCTTATGTTTTGTCCGATACTGTACATACATACATACATAATTGGTCACATAATAGAAAAATGATTGTCATATGATAACTGGCAAACTGTTCTGATAAAAATTTTAATTTATAGTTTTAAAACAATTATGTTTAAAATACTACCTGCTCAGAAAGCCATTGACAATTGGATGACACTTACCTGAAAAGAAAAAAAATAAAAATATAAATTTAGTTAGAAGGATTAATAATAAGAAACGATTTTTTTTACGAAATTTAAAAAATTACAAAATAAATAAAAAAAATAAAGAAATTATCAAACGGCAGGGGGAACATAAAACCATCTAGTTATGCCGGTTAGATTATTAAACATTCTATCTTTATTACATACATACAGTGCTGTTCAAAAAAATAGATTCACCTGCTCTCCGAAAGGTTTACTAGACATCTCTTATGCAAAGGAGTATACGTAAAAAAGTAACTGCACTTTGTTTACTGGCCTCTTATGAATATAATTCCGATACATTTCAAAAATTTGAAGCGTGACTCTTCTTTAACTAATTGCAAGATTTTGATCATGGTGAATCTATTTTATTGAACAGCAGTGTACATATTTCTGACATTTTTAATTACCCGCCTGTAAGTCCCGCCACTCAAGTATAAAATTAAGGCACACGACATGAGTGGTGTGAGAACCTAGGCCGTAATCCTGACTGAAGGGTTGTAATGGCCAATTATGTTTGTACGTATGTACCGACCTATTCCATAACCCTGAAGATTGTCTTAAGTTCCCAATACCGATAGAAATACGGAATAAATTTATTTATTTCAGCTGGGGCGAGGTCCTATTTAGTTTCAATTCGATTAAAAACAAATAAAAAAATTCAATTTTTCATTTTTATTTTTCCTCTCAAACAATTGTTGTCAAATGTCACTTTAGATGGTCTTTACAGTGAAATATTCCGCGCGTTTTTTTCATTTTCCTTTTGATTACACATGAATTGCAAAAATAGAAAAACAAGCGAAAACTGTATAAAATTTCTGTGATATTTTATGGGATTTTATTTAAAATTTTTACCACCTGCAAAGATTGAATAATACAATTTGTTGTTGTTGTTTTTTTGTTTTTTTATTATTAAAAATCATGACAAGTCTATTCACCAGCAGGCTACGTATGGGGGTTGCTTGCAGGCTGTTTGCAGGCACATAATAGTGCTCGTGTTTCTTTCTGCATTTTGAGTTCTTTGAAATGATGTGACAACAACAACAACAGCAACAACACTAAAAAAAATCAACCAAAATAAGTGGCAGACAGACTACATACAATCGGCAAGACAAGCCACGAATAAGAAAAAATCAAATCAGCATATGACGACAAATTTGATGTTTTTTTTCGAATTAATTTTCGAAAATTTCTATGAAAACAACAACATTTCATTAAAATGACAATTTTAAGCATCAAGAACATGAAAATAAATACATTTTTTGAAATTTATTGTTTTTTGTATTTTAAATTTTATTCTTTTCTTTTTGCCTTTTTTTTAATATTTAATCAGCTTAAAAGAAACTACATTAACACGCAGCAACAAAAAATTTTTTTTTATTAATAAAAATACAGAGAAAAGAAGAACAAAAATATGAACGAAAAATTAATGAAAAATTGCAAACAAATGTAGCTGAAAATGTTTTTTAAATGGGAAAAAATAAAATCGAGAAAATCATATGCATGGTGTAGGGAACGTAATAGTATAAATACAAAAACTATATGAAAACCCTCTCCCACCTAGTGGCAATAAAATTTTCTACGAAATTTATGAGGAAATACTCTCAAGTTCTGTAGAATTTTGATGAGTTTCAAAGGAAATAGTTTCGAATATTAAAAATAAAAAGATCTTAAAACGTAAATAGCCAACTACGAGATAACTCGTCGCACCCTAGAAGGGAATGCAATCTACGAGTTATCTCGTAGTAGTACTCACTAAACCTGCCATTTTTGCCTATCTACGAATAAAATCGTATTATATCAGTGCTAGTATCGATAAATGGCTTCTGGGGAAAGAACAAAAAAGCAATGTTGGCTTGCATGGCCAGTTTTCTGAAAATTGCCGTGGCAGTCAACGTGTTAATCACTCTCCAAATAATAGATTCAAGCAGAATCCCCAAAGAGAATAGTCCAAGGGTGTCTAATAGCAGCTTCTTGGCGGTTAATTGATATCACCATTTTGACTAATTAAGCGATCATCGAACACTTGACGTAATAAATCGATTGTGGCATAAGATATGTAGCAAGTTGCACCATTCTGTTGAAACCCAACATCGTTCACATCAACACCATGAAGGGTGGGTACAAAAAAATCGGCGCCATAGATGTCTCTATTGATCGTAATAGTTGCGCCGTCCTCATTTTTAAAGAAATGTAGGCCTGCACTCCAAAAGTCGCACCAAACAGTGGCTTCTGCTAGACCACATGTGCATCATCGTGCAATTTCTCGTTGGTCCATCTAGCGAAACGAAAACGAAGCGGCTTCAACTCTTCAGTTGAACTTTGAAAGGCGTCATAAGGATCTTTTCTAAATTCAAAGTAAACTGATGCATGAAATGTTCCATTTGTGAGAACGTTGACGAGTTGATGTTGATGGATTGTCACGCCCGTTTCATTACGTTCAGTGGAGATAATGGACTGAATTTTGTGACGGAATAGAATGACATAAGTATTGGCAGTTTCGAAATAAACAAAGGTTCAAATTTAAAGCGATAAAAGGCCCAGCCGATATTAATGGCAGACATTATAGAAAGTAAAGAAAAATCCATCACTAAGTCCAAAAAGTTTTCGCACCAGGCGATGTTTTTTTGTATTAACCACGTATACAAATGCTACACAGCGTTTTGAACACTTGCCTAAGGTGAATTTTTACGATATTCTAGCCAGAGACAGGGTCCGACTGCGATCTACGGACAGATGAAATTCTAAGACACAAGTGAAGAAGATTTGCACGTCCGTTGTGCAATCAATAAGAACAAATACGAATAAATATTTCTTCGGCGACTTCCTCTCAGCAGATTTCTGAATAGAAATTGCCATGAAAAATTTCTCAAAAAATCAGGCATTTGGAGTCGACTTCAAACTGTAGGCCTAGCCACTCATTTATAAAATTAACACACACAACATAAATGGTGTGAGCAGCTAGGTTGTAATTCTGAATGTTCTTCGCTCATCGAACAAAGTGAGGCATATCTTCGATGCAAATAGATCTGATTTGTCCCAGATTCTATTGACACCCTTAAAAAAAGGTGCTCCTCCATAGATTTCATATACAGTAAACCCTCCTATAACGCGGTACTCTCAGAACACGGTTTCCATATAACGCGGGGCTGAAATTGCGATAGCCCTCCTATAACGCGGTATTTTCAAAACGCGGTTTCCATATAACGCGGAACCCTCCTATAACGCGGTACTCTTACAGCGCGGTTTGTAGTCTTTTAGTTTAGTTTTTATTTAATTTTTTTTATCAATCCGTATATGAACTCTTGAATTCAATAAAAATAATTTATTATTTGTCTTGCCTTTTGCATTTCTTGGTCTCCATACAACGCGGTACGAATGATGGGATTTGTACTAACTCTGAGTTTCTTATAGCGCGGTTTCCATACAACGCGGTAGACAGTTTCCATAGAACGCGCTACGAATTAGCCTGGTCTGTGCGGTGAAATCCGAGTTTCTTATAGCGCGGTTTCCATATAACGCGGTACGCACTCACCGCGTTATAGGATGGTTGACTGTATAGCGATCCTATCTTAGATACTAGTAGCCTGATAGAAAACTCAGTATCCTACCAATGCTCACCTAATATCTTTTTGAGTCCAAACAATGGACAATGGGGAACCACCTATTCACACACTGAATTACTTTGTACTTCCATAGTAGTTTTACGCACTTTCGGTTTTTAAATTTTAAATCTGAGATTTTTATTTCATTTCTTTCCCTCTTTAGAAAGTCATGAACAAAACAAGAGTTTTGAAAATTTTTAATTTCCGTAAAATCTTTTCATAAAATGAGACTCACAATGCACACACAAATCACAAATAAAAAGGAGCGTGAATTCTTTAAAAGTACATTCAAAATGTCTATTGAAAACTGAAGCACAGAACCTTAAAAGAATTTAAACATTAAAAAAAAAAGTTGAAAAAATTTAACATTTTTAAGGTTTGCCTTTCATTATTCGCTCTGTGGCTCTCAGTCTGCTTCTTGTGCAGAAGATAATTTAGATTTCTGAGAGATACCGTTATAACAAAGTGTATGTATGTATGTTCATCTGTATTTGTGATTAAATAGAGTGCTTGAAAATAATTGTTTTTCTGTTGTAGCGAAAAAAAAGTTTTAAACGAAATTAAAAAGAAGCAACAAAGTTACAATAGCGCGAATACGACCATTTAATGCCCTAAAAATCCAATCCTAATGCAATCATAGTCAAAATCCTAGTGTTACCTAAGAAGACAGGAAGAGATAGATAGGGCGACAGAAAGAGAGAGATAGGGTGGGAGAGAGAGAGAGAGATATAGGGTGAGAGAGACAAAGAGAGGAAGCCGTCGTAGTCTAGTAGGTAGTGTGTTCGCTTATTAGACGTAAAGCCTGGGTTCTAACTCCAGGCCGGACATCAAAACGAAATATGAAAAAAAATATTTCTTCAGCGACTTCCTCTCAGCAGATTTCTGGCAAGAACTGTGAGAGTAAATAAACCTGCCATGAAAAGTTTCTCAAAATCTGTCGTTCGGAGTCGACGTTAAACTGTAGCTCCCGCCACTCAAGTATAAAAATTAAGGCACACAACATGAGTGGTGTGAGAAGTTAGGCTGTAATCCTGGCTGAAGGGTTGTAATGGCCAGTTATGTATGTATGTATGAGACAGAGAAAGAGATAGAGTGAGAGAGATAGAGAAAGAGATAGGTCGAGAGGGACAGTTAGAAACGGCCAGATAAAGTGAGGAAGAGAAAAAGGAGAATGTAGCTGTATGTCCCAAAATTAGCTCCTAGACTAATCGGCTGGTTCAGATGGATACTGTTAAATAGCTAACAGTGCTCTGTTAACGCCTAATGTGGCGCTGCTAAAATTTATGGATTGCGTCTTCTATTTTCAAATTGGAATTTATCTTCACACACATTATGGTTGAACTATTATTTTTTGCTATTGATTAGGATTACTGGCATGCTTGTAACGCTTTTCTATTAAAGCTAAGTAGTCAAAAGTATTTGTTTTAGTAACAATAGAAGAGTGTTTAGTAATACATATATGCAGAGGAGCAGTAATATGCGCATTACCTACTAGGTCCACAAAGTAGGATGGATATACGGACGTGTTTAATACGTAAAAATCGATTCAATTACAAATACATACATAATTGGTTATTATAACCCTTCAGTCAGGATTACGGCTTAGCTTCTCAACACCACTCATGTTGTGTGTGTTAATTTTGTACATGAGTGGCGGGACCTACAGTTTAAAGTCGACTCCAAACGACAGATTTTTGAGAAACCTTTCATGGCAATTTTCATTTACTCTCAGAACTTTGGCCAGAAATCTGTTGAGAGGAAGTCGCCGAAGAAATATTTTTTTTCATATTTCGTTTTGTTCGAGATGTCTGATATGGGGGTTTGAACCGTGGCATCGCGTCTAAGAAGCCAACACCCTACCTACTAGACTACGGCGACTTCCAATTCAATTGAATTACAAATGAGTTTAGAAATGATTACATTCTGTACCAAAGTCACAATATTCTCTCTGTTTCATTATGGTGTAGGGTATTAAAACCAACAATGACAACTCCTACTACAACAACAACAAAACGTGTGCCTCTATAGAACGAACAACAAAAATAGAATGAAAAGCAAAGAAAAAAAAACTTAAACGTTCATTCGTCGTCTTAAAGTGTGATGCCACTGAATATAAACGCTGATGCTGATGATGATGATGATGATGCTCACAGTCGTCGTACTCGTACTCAAGCGAGACAAATAAATTTCCTACAAAAAAAAAGTACCCAGACCACCTCAACTAGAGAACACAGAAGGACAGACAGATGGATTCAATGATTGTCAAGATTTTTTTTTTGTTTTTTTGTTTTTTTTTTTGCTGCAAAAAACAATCGCTTTATGACAACTAAAATGATAATTTTATTAATAAAAAAAACAAAAACAAAAATAAAAATAATATATGAAAATAAAACTTATTAAAGACTGTGAAAAGAATATGTATGTATGTATGTATGTATTTTGTTTTGTTTTCTTAATTGTGTGACAATTTCTTTCCTCTTGGTTTTTCTCTAAAATTTTACGCCGAGAGCGTAAACCAAAAAGGGGAAAAAAAGAATAAAATTTATTTAATTTTTATTTAATAAGTATTTTAAGATGTTAAGACAACAAGAAAGACAAGAAAAAAAATGTTCAAGGAATTAATCAAATATTCGATTGTGAGAAAAGCACAGTTTTTTTGCATGTGGGGGTATGTTTTATGCGAATTTAAAGAAAGAAGGGTATGAACAAAATATCCATATGTTACAGGGATACAGATCGTATTAAAAATCGAATTTGGAATTGTTGTTTTCTTTAATGAAATTGCAGGCTGTAGCGTATTTAATGCCGACTAGACAATGTGATATTGACAACCGCTTCAAAAGTATGCGTTGTAGTACCGACTGGCATTTCTCAACCAGCTTCCTAATCACTTTATAAAGCTATGGATTCTATTCAAATCCCCAGTTTGCTAGACTCGTTATAACAACAAATTCTAAGCGCTCAGGAATCCTTCGTCTCTGGTTCCCAACTGTAAGACAATGGCAAAGATGATGTTCTGTTGTCTCCTATTTTTCTTCGTTATTAGAAATACTGTAGGTAGAAGCCTCTTGTCATGTGCATTCAGAGGCCAGTGTCCCCTTATAACGGGCATCTATATACATGCATATATAATTGGTCATTATAACCCTTCAGTCGCAATTACGATCACACCATTTATATTGTAAGTGTGTCTACACCTAATGTGTGTGAAGTTAAATTCAAATTTAACTAGCAAAGACAAAAACCAAAAATTTTAACCTAGATAATGTTAAGGTTAACAGAGCAATATTAAGAGTTAACAGAAAATAGTCAAGGGTAGGATAATCGATATTGTGGGAAAATGGGACTTGCTGCACATATCCCACTATATACAAATTGTAGCCTAAGGTGTCCCCAATTAAACCCAATGAGTGGTATATCCCAATGTGTTCTCCACTTCTTCCTCGTTATTGCAATTACTGCAAAAGTCTCATGTTATGTGCATTTAAGGGTCAGTGTTCCCTTATAACTACCGTCTATGTTATCTAGCTTAGTCGCCGTAGTGTGTTCGCTTATTAGACGCAAAACCCGGGTTCGAGCCCCAGGCCAGACATCAAAACGAAATATGAAAAAAAAAATTTTCTTCGGTGACTTCCTCTCAGCAGATTTCTGGCAATAACTTTGAGAGTAAATAAAATTGCCATGAAAAGTTTCTCAAAATCTGTCGTTTGGAGTCGACGTTAAACTGTAGGTCCCACCACTTACGTATAAAAATTAACGCACACAACATGAGTGGTGTGAGAAGCTAGCCGGTGATCCTGACTGAAGGGTTGTAATGGCCAATTATGTATGTATGTATGTATGTTCTCTAAGATGTATTCTGGATAGGTTTAAAGCAAAATTTTTTCTGCATCCTTAGCAGGCAGATTTGTCTGGATTTCCTTAGGTTAGAGGTTGCATATGTCCCTAAAATGACAGCGTTGGTCAAAAATTAAACTCATGTCGATTTTCTACAATCTATTGTGCTGCCCTCAATTTAACACACCATATAGTAAGTATCCCTATAATATACATCTCTCTAGAGAATAAATCAAGCTGAATTTCACCAACATCATGGGTAATGTTAGTTTTAAGGGCCACTGTGATTTAAAACTTATTTGCTGCGATTTAAGAAAACTTCACAAGAAAAAGTCTACCAGGACCAAATTGCATGATCTCGGTAGCCATTTCACATCATCTACACATGACATGACCATGCATTCAAACCTCTTATGTAGATTGTTCAATGTGGCATGAGCTGGATGGCACGTTGCGTAGTCCTGTTGAGGTGTCCAGATCATCCAATTTTGGCCAAAGAAGTTGGTAATCGTCGACCTAGAGTGCTCGCCGTTAATAGTGATAATCTGGACAACATCGTTCTCAAAGAACCGATGACACCGCCAGCGCAAAATCGCAACCGCGACTTCTACGAAATGAATTAGATGCTTTAGGGTCTGCGGACTGATGTCCTCCTAAAAAACGACAATTTCATTTGTTCACGTACCCATTCATCCAGAAAGGGTCGTCAACGCTGAAGATGATTTTCAATGAAAATTAGGGGACACTAGTTATTGTCTGTTGTCGTTCATTGGCAAAACAGGCTGAATAAGTGACAACTAATTTGACAGATGTAGTTTCCACAAGTTGATCTTGTCAAAAGTCACAGTTTGTGAATCCTTTTTGGAAGACCTTATATAGTCATATTTTAAAAAAGCATTTGAATTACATTACATACATACACACGAATTTTGTTCATACGGTAATCAGATAAAATTTTTTGTCCTCCTGAGATTTACTTTTGTAACCGACTGTAAACGTTTTATAGTATTTATTAAGCAAAAATAATTAGAAATAAAATTTTACATGACCACACAAAAATAGAAAATATAACGTATACGTATGTATCTGTTGTATTTGTACGTACATACAAGTACGAGTATGAATGGGCCACTATGCGGAAATGTAAAATTTAATATCGCATATATTTTTGTGTTGTTGTTGTTGTTTTTATTCATTAATTTTTATTTCTGTATTTTAATTTTAATTCAATTTTATATATGACTGCACTTACATTGTTAATAATGAAATTTGTAAACGAATCTGTGCTTTCTATACAAAGCGCAATGGCCACACGTCAAATTGTCATTTTTATTAATTTGTCAGTCACCACATTATTAGTTTTCAAAACTTAAAATATTATGTAATACGGTGTTCAGATATGCACCTTTATTGCATAAATCGCAATAAATGCCATTATTGAGCTCAATATTTCATATAATAGAGTTTCAATTAATTATTGCGCAATAAATACGCAAATTGTTATAATATTGAGTAAAACTTAAAAAAAACAAACAAACAAAATAAAAACAATGTTGTTGAAACAACCAGCTGTTTTGTTTACCAGCTGTCAAATGAATATTGAACTGCGTATATTGTTATGTCTGAACACTTAAAATATTGTACTCAATAAACCAATGAACATAGTATAAGTGTATTAAAACTTTCTAGATTATAAAGAAAGCTTGTGAATCTTCGCCCACCATTAATAATAAAGCTCCTCTTGAAGAAAGTCTTGCAGATAAGCCAAATTTATCAATTGCACTGGGTTCTCAGCAATTTAGCCTGTCTAACGGCTGGTTATGTCATATTTGGCACTTGGATTTGCATCTCCATTCGTTAAAACTCATATTTACACAACAGCTTATGTCGTAGACTTATGGATTGGATCGTAGGGCAATACGTCTTCAATGCTGATTTTTCGAATAAAATTCTCTTCAGCGCTGAAACTCTTCCCCCACTGGATATTTAACAAGCGAAACTTTCGCATATAGAGCTCGGAAAACGGAGAAGCCTCGATAAAACCTTTTCGAAAATGTCCCAAAAACAGATCAACGGGTCCACTGATTTCGTTTGACCTACAGTTGAATATTGATATATGGATTCAACAAGTGAGTCAGTGGCACGAGCTGCACAACACGTTCCATTTTGGCTTTATTACATGAGTAGTTTATAGTAGGTTGGATTAGGTAAGGTGCCCGGCCCCTTGCTAAAAGAGATTCGACTTAGGCCAACATTTTGGCCGATATTGATACCACAATCAATATTCCACCCACAACAACATGAATCGAATATTCGCGAATCCAAATTGCAATTGCAGCAATCTTAATATCAGACATCTCGGTCAGGGATGTCAAAAAGCGAAAGGTCAAAAATCTGTGGCTTTCCTTCACCACAGCATAGCACTGACACTGACAGGCGGTCTCTTCCTCCACCTCAGACTCAGGAACGACAAGTCTTCTGCTATGCCTACCAAAACCACAATGTAAGGCGCGATTCGATGTTGTGCGATGGATGGCAGTGCGATTTAAGGATAGTAGAAGTGAGTTGGTTCTCTTCTTGTGCAATATTGCACATAAGCTGTTACTGTCAAGTAGACTGAGCATCCCTATAAAACGTGTGAATAATATCGCAATCAGAAATCGGAATACCTCTGTATCGGCCCTGACCAACTTACCAGGAGTAAAATTATCAACGCGTTCCTGGAACTCAGTCCAGCAGAGTCTGGCAATATTGCACACAAACTGTTGCTGTCAAGTAGATTGGGCATCCCTGTAAAACGAGTGAAAAATATCGCATTTAGGAATCGGAAGACGTCTCTATCGGCCCTGACCAACTCATTAGGAACAAAATTTCCAACGCATTCCTGGAATCCATATATGAATTGCCTTTGAAGGATTCGATATTTCCCAAAGAACTCTTCGGCATTCATGGGAAAAGAAAAACATTGAAACTACTTTCATTAGAGGCCTATTCGCAGCCTGTATATATGAGAGTAATTCAAGAGGTTTTCAGGAAAAAGTTCTCAACAACTATTGTGCCTATTTTAAAGTGACGTTCTCTGCTTGGAAAACTAGTTTGCAGTAAAAAAAAATCATGTTTTGGCAATGTCATCTAGCCGCCAAGATTGTTTGTTTTGTAGCAATACGGCAAAAACCTTGTCCCTTGTAAAACATTTCAAAACTAATATTCCTGATGTTATCGGCGAGTTACCGCCCGAATCAACTGCTGGATAACATGGCATGCAATGAAAATTTCATAGAAATCCTGTTTGTTTTATTAAATTTTACAACTGAAAGCGAAAAATGAATAACCCTTTATATACTACTGGAAACTATTCAGACTTTCGTAACTCTGCCCCCATAATTTTATTTTCCTTTTAATTGATGTGTCATTTTGTTGTGTGGCCATTGTGCTTAACATGTTCGCATGTATATGTGAAATTACTTTTCAACAGAATTTGTGATTTTTTTATTTAATAAAATTTCTTAGGAAATCATTTTTAATTCGATTCGATGTAATTCTTAATGTTTGTTTGATTTCTCTAATTAAATTGAAATTCATTAATATTCCACACAAAAGATTAACAAAAACAAACATACACACACACACAGAGATAGATACTATCTGAGTATCTATGGGAAAAATTCTTAAAGTTTTAATAAATCACATGAAGTAAGTATAATTACAGTTACTCTCATTAGTTTTCTTACGATTTAAGTTTTTAAAAGCGAGTATTCAGTATGTGTGTGAAGATAAATTCATTTTAACTAAATTCAAATTTAACTAGCAAAGACAAAAACCAAAAATTTTAACAGAGCTAATGTTAAAGTTAACAGAGCAATGTTAAGAGTCAACAGAAAATAGTCAAGGGTAGGATAATCGATATTGTAGAAAAATGGGACTTGCTGCACATATCCCACCATATACAAATTGTAGCCTAAGGTGTCCCTAATAAAACCCAATAAGTAGTATATTCCAAATAATTTTGGAACTTGAGTTATCGGGCTTCAAAAATTCACTATGTTAACAGTGTCTGATGGATGATGGATATTGTGGAGAAATATTAAATGCAAGTGATTATTTTAAAGACATCACGACAACAACCCACGATTCTGCTGCTTTCCATTTAAGCTAATTTCTATTTTTATTCGCAGTAATGAGAGACAGATTAGTGCTAGCAGTGAGAGGATTTGTGTTAGCAATGCTAGAATTATGCTGCCAATACAATGTCATGCATGAAATAAAGGATTTAAAATCACGATGTATGAAATATAACGCGAATATATCGTGGTACCATTGATAAAGAACAAATGATAAAGAAGAAATAATGAATTTTGTTGCTGCTGCCTTTATTATAATTAATGCGCCTGCAACTTAACTTAGGCCGCAATTGCAAAATTGTTATGCTTGCGGCGTTGCGTTTATTGTGTTTAGACATGATTTATAGTTTTACAGCTTTTCTGGATGGAGAACATTCGAAATGTCCAATTCTCTAGTGTTGCTGTGGTTTGTAGCTTATACCACAGAATACACACAGAATCGATACCTTTGACGTTTAATAAACGCTCAAAGCAGTAGCTTAACCTGCCAATTAGAGGGAGAAACAAAATATTAAAATGTATTGCGAAACAAATGTGTTAGAAGCAATAGATATACAGAGTGAAAACTGGCGGTTAAAGTAGAAAAACTAAATGTAAATTAACATTTATTTTGTGTTAAAAAAGGGAAAATTTGGAATATTTTTTAATTTCTTCAATGAAAATTTTAAAGATTCTTAAATATTTAAATATTAATCGAAATGTATGTAATTTTCGGTCATAATGAATATAGTTTCTTGTGCAAGAGGTAATTAAGAAGCTAAATATTACAAGATCAAAATAAGACGTACTACTCATAAAAAATGTTTCTTGCTTAAAGATGTCTATATTTTTTAATTTCTTGAAAGGAAAATTTAAAAAGGTTATTGTTATTAGTTGTTTTTATTATTTATTGATAGTTTTAGACAAAAATTACATTTTTTATTAACTCTCGTCAATATAAAAAACCCACCCCGAAAACTAAAAAAAACGTAAATAAATAAAAAAAGAGTTGTATTTAGAGAGGGACAGAAATACTTTTTGGTAATATTTTCTGTCCCTTTCACAATGCTAGGTTAAACGTCAAAATCTCGATTCGATTCTGTGTGTATTATGTGGCTTATACGCATACACCTGCGACTTATAAAAATCCCAAAACCAAACGGTTTCTAACACAGAATACACACAGAATCGAAACCAGATTTTGACAGTTAACCTAGCATTGCGAAAGGGACAGAAAATATTACCAAAAAGTATTTCTGTCCCTCTCTAAATTCAACTCTTTTTTGTTTATTTACGTTTTTTTTAGTTTTCGGGGTGGGTTTTTTATATTGACGAGAGTTAATAAAAAAATGTAATTTTTGTCTAAAACTATCAATAAATAATAAAAACAACTAATAACAATAACCTTTTTAAATTTTCCTTTCAAGAAATTAAAAAATATTGACATCTTTAAGCAAGAAACATTTTTTATGAGCAGTACGTCTTATTTTGATCTTGTAATATTTAGCTTCTTAATTACCTCTTGCACAAGAAACTATATTCATTATGACCGAAAATTACATACATTTCGATTAATATTTAAATATTTAAGAATCTTTAAACTTTTCATTGAAGAAATTAAAAAATATTCCAAATTTTCCCTATTTTAACACAAAATAAATGTTAATTTACATTTAGTTTTTCTACTTTAA
This sequence comes from Sarcophaga rosellei, assembly GCA_930367235.1. Classification (NCBI taxonomy): domain Eukaryota; kingdom Metazoa; phylum Arthropoda; class Insecta; order Diptera; family Sarcophagidae; genus Sarcophaga; species Sarcophaga rosellei. The sequence continues at coordinate 59,761,964 of OV884018.1, read as the reverse complement.
CCGCCAGTTTTCACTCTGTATATCTATTGCTTCTAACACATTTGTTTCGCAATACATTTTAATATTTTGTTTCTCCCTCTAATTGGCAGGTTAAGCTACTGCTCTGAGCGTTTATTAAACGTCAAAGGTATCGATTCTGTGTGTATTCTGTGGTTTCTAACGGGTCCAAATAGCACGACAATAACTATGATAACTAGCAGAAAAACAAGCATCGCAATGAATGTGTGAACTTGCGGTATCGTTTTGAGGTGAAAATAGCATCGCAATGATGTCTCGATTGATTACGGATTCAAGTTGGATGTCGATTTGTCATCGTTTAGAAAATGGTCCATCATTTTACTCCCGAGAAAAAGGAACAATCACTGCATGCTGAGCAATGCATGAACAAAATGACATTCAAAGACAGGCTACAGAAGAACAAAGCTGGTGGTGGAGTACTGGCATGTGCCTCTAGAATTGTATACGGAAAAAGAAAATGCTATCCTATCAAGCCAATGCCCCAATGCTTACGCATCCATTATTTCGTTGGTCAATTTTAAGATGTGTGTGAAGATAAATTCGAATTTAAAAACCAAAGACGCAAACCCACATTTTTAGCAGCGACACTTCTTGCCTCTAACAGGGGAAACTTTGCTATTAACAGACTACGGTTAACTGTTTAACAGTGGCAATAGTAGATTAGTTTTCTACTTTGCTATCACTGCAGACTATTGACATAAAATATAATTCTCATTATGATCATTATTATTTGTGAAGAAAAGTGTTGAAATCATATTATTCTAGCTCTTACACTACCACGGTTCGAAAGAGGACGCTCTGGATTACCATTATATGTTCCAAAATGGCCGCTGATCTAGAGAATTTTCATATATTTTTGGCCAAAAATCGATTTTTTCAAAATTCAAAACCTCAACTCTCAAACTTATTCCAGCTATTCCACTACCACGGCACGACAGAGAACCCTCTGGACTACCATTTGCTTATAGTCTGTGTGGTATACTATTTCTTATATGTTCCAAAATGGCCACTGATCTTCTAGAGAATTTTAATGCAAAAAATTGATATTTTGAAAGCCAATTTTCTCAATACCATATCACTTTATATGTGACTATATTGCTGATTATATTAAGAGGCCTTGGAACCTTTCTCTGCATATAGTATGGTACTCACAGACGTAGCGTATTTCCCAAAATTAGCTCCTAAACAAGTAGCCTTGTCAGATGAATACTGTTAAACAGCTAACAGTGCTGTGTTAATGGCAAATTTTGCTCTGTTAACGACAAATGTGGCGCTGCTAAAATTTAAGGATTGTGTCTTGGATTTTCAAATTCGAATTCATATTCATACACATAATTTTAAGAAGCTAGTCTAGAATGTTTGAACAAATATTGAATGGCCCGCTTACGGGGACATACAGCTGCTAAATTTTGTCTAAAGTCCAATGTAGTTACATGCATAATTCACCCATGTTGTGTGTGTGTTAATTTTATGTATGAGTGGTTTGACCTAAGGTTTAAAGTCGACTCCGAACGATACATTTTTGAGAAACTTTTCTTTACAGGTTTGTTTACACTCTCAGAAGTTTTGCTAGAAATTTTCTGAGAAGAAATCGGCAAAGAAATATATTTATTTGTTTTCATATTTTGTTTAGTTGAGAAGGCCTCAAATCTAATAAGCCAACACACTATCTAATAGACTATGGCGACTATAGTCCAGTGTAATTATCAATTCTAATTGAATTGTTAAATGAAATGCCAGAACATTAAAATTGAATTTATTTGCATGTTGCACTACAACAGACAACAGGCAACAGTCAAAAAATCAAAGAAGGAAAAGAAGACAGAAAAAATAGCCGAATTTTTTTTTTTTGAATTTGCATTTCCTGTTGCTCAATTTGAAAATGAAAATGAAAAGCGAAATGAAAAGTAGTTTTTCACAAACGGAAAAAACGAATCGAAACAAAAAACCAAAAAACAGAAATAAAAAATGGACTTTATTTTTAACAACTCACACGCACTTCGTATTTCAAACCATCAAAACCATACAAAAAAAAAAAAAGGAAAGAAAGAAAAGATTTTCAATTCATTTTGACGTACTTTTTCGATTTTTGGTTTGATTTTTGTTTTTGTTTTTGGAGGGACGAAGGAGGAAGAGGGCAGGCTCGTATTTTTATTTTACATGTGCGAAAAACATCATGATTTTTAAGCCAATTTTTCCTTTAAATTTCTTTTTTTCTTTTCTTTTCTTTTGCTCCTGTTGTGTGATTTTTTTGGTTTTTTTTTTGATTTCGTTTTATTGGCTTGTATTTTATGGTTTGTTATTTTTGGCTTTTTAGCTGAAAAATCTAATTTTTTCTTCTATTTTTTTTATGTTGTTGTTGTTGTTGGTTTTGTAATTTTGCATCGAGAACCATTAATAGATTTGGTTTGATTGAGTGAACGTACGTGCATATGTACATACGTACGTAAGGCAGCGTATGGCAGCATATGTGTGTGTATTTTATAGTTTCGTTTCAATTAAAATGTAAACGAACCTGAAACAAAAAAAAAGAAAACTTTCCCGCTTCCATTTGTGTACTCGTACTTGGCTCATAGAATAGTTTTTCGTTCTATTTTTCCCTGTGATTTTTCACTGTTGCTTTGGAAAAATTTTATTGGCCTCCTGCCGTTCAACTTGGCTATTTTTTTTCGTTTTCGTTATTTTGCGCCTGTTTTTTTTGTTGTTGTTGTTTTTTCTATTTTAATTTATAGTTTCGACCGATTTTTTTGCCGGCCATTTTTTTCCATTTCTTCTGCTACTCACTTAGAGTAGAAAATAGTTTTTTATTGATTTTAATTCGAGTGTGTGTTGTGTGTATAAAATAATTTGCCAATATTTCTTGTTGTTGTTGTTGTTATAGTTTAACACCAAACAAATTTTACAAAAAAAAAAAATTTAAAACGAAAAACTTTATCCAACTGTTTTCCCCCTTTTTAAGGGGTTTTTTGTATAGGGATTTTGAAATGAACAGCAGCAGCTGGCTATTAGACAGACAAAAACAAAACGAAATATTTCAGATTCAATTATGAGCTGCAAAATTAAAACCAACAAAAATATTCATACAAACGCCTTATTGACTGACTGATATGATGATAAATAACACTGTAATATTGGGTATTCAAAAAAGTTCGGTAACATTGCATGCGATGTAAATTTAAATATCATGTGATATATCATCGACTTCTCACGCTACTGCTTACTAGAGTACGGCGACTTTAACACGTTAACAGCCAACTACGAGATAACTCGTAGATTGCATTCCCTTCTAGGGTGCCAACTACGAGTTATCTCGTACTCACTAAACCTGCCATTTTTGTGTAGAGTACGAATAAAATCGTATTATATCAGTGCTAGTATCGATAAATGGCTTGTGGGAAAAGAACAAAAAGTCAATGTTGACTTGCGTGGCCAGTTTTCTGAAAATTGCCGTGGCAGTCAACATGTTAATATAGACAAAAAGGAATGGCTAATCGGCGACCCTTAACAGTGATGACCACGCCAGAGTCGTTCTCAAAAAAATATCGGCCAATGAGGCCCTCAGCCCATAATCCACATCAAACAGTGACTTTTTGCTGATGTAATTGATAATCTTACAGGTCATGCGGTATCATGACCAAATTTAAAAATTTTGTTTGTCTACACAGCCATTCATTCCGAGGATAAGGCCTTTTTTTGCAGACGATTTTTTGATAAAAAGTTGCCAACTGCTTCAGAGAGTTGCCTATTCAGTAGCTACACTTCATTATCTATGGTCGTCCGTATTGATTTGGTAAAACAAATTGAATAAATGACAACTAATTTGACTAAAGTCGCCGTAGTCTAGTAGGTAGTGTGTTAGGCCTCGCTTCAAACCCAGGTCGGACAATTCCAATGAAACGAAATATGAAAAAATCTTTCTCCGGAGATTACTGCTCAGCAGATTTCTGGCAAAAATGCCATGAAAAATTTCTCAAAAATCTGTCGTTCGGAAACGACTTTAAACCGTATGTCCCGCCACTCACATAAGTAAAGGGTATTTTTTATAGATGTATAGAACTTTAAGTTGGCATTACTTTTCAAGATGGCGACCGATTTAACAGCTGTCAAGTGATTTATTCTCAGTTTGGTTTGGCAATTCATCATGAATAGACTCACGCCTGAACAACGCTTGCAAATAGTGCAATTTTATTTCGAATTGTTCCCGATTTTCATAAGCGAATTTTGTTTAGCGATGAAGCGCACTTCTGGTTGAATGGCTACGTCAACAAACAAAACTGCCGCATTTGGAGTGAAGGTAATCCTCAAGTGTATGTGGAAACACCGTTACATCCAGAAAAACTGACTGTTTGGTACGCTTTATGGGCTGGTGGAATCATTGGTCCGTACTTTTTCAAAAACGATGGTGGCCAGAACGTTACAGTCAATGGTAATCGGTATAGAGCCATGATTACTAACTTTTTCATTCCTGAATTGAATAACCATGATGTCCAGGAGATGTGGTTTCAACAAGACGGCGCAACATGTCACACACCTTGTGCCACAATAGATTTATTGAAAGACACGTTTGGTGACCGCCTAATTTCACGTTTTGGACCTGTGAATTGGCCTCCAAGATCTTGTGATTTAACACCGCTAGACTACTTTCTGTGGGGCTATGTAAAGTCATTGGTCTATGCGGTAAAGCCACAAACGTTTGACCATTTGGAAGACAACATTCGCAGTGTTATTGCCGATATACGGCCACAAATGTTGGAAAAAGTGATCGAAAATTGGACGTCCAGATTGGACAACATCCGCGCCAGCCGCGGCGGTCATATGCCAGAAATCATATTTAAAATGTAATGCCACAAGATTATCTTTCGGATAAATAAAATTCATGTCAATCGAATAATCCATCGTTGTTTTATTGCAACTTAAAGTTCTATACCTCTATAAAAAACACTCTTTATATAGATGAAGCATGCCCATAATGCCCTAATGAAAGGGAGACGGCGGGGCATGTTTTCTTTACCTGCCCGCGATACGATGATAACGAAATTGTCTGGAGAGGACAATAGGATACCAGGTATTTTCGCAAGGAGGGTAATTGATGCAGCAAAGATTGGATGAGAGAGCAAGGTCAGCAGAATTGGAAGGCAGCATTCGCTGAATCTCCACCCCGAGATAATACTTAATTGTGGTCCCGGGGGGTGGAAGTGGTTGGAAGTATGAAGAACGACGATGGTTTTAGTATGCAGGCGCTCATCAACATTGGTAGGCAGGGCTACCAATGTCTTTTGAAGATTCCCAGCCTTTAGCTCGTAAAGCTACTTATAAAGTTAAATCACACGATATATGTAAGTGGTGCGAGAAACTAGGTCATAATCTTGACTAAAGTGTTGTAATGAGCAACTATGTATGGACATATGTATGTATGTAATTCAACAGTTGTAAGCTCAACAAGATGGCCATTAGAAAAGGGAGGTGAGCAGTTGCAGAGTATGTATTAAAGATTACGATAGTTGTACTCTTTAAAAGTCCTTAATCAGGACAACAATAAGAAGAAAAAAGTTTGCGTTGTTGATGTCCAGAGAAATGAACAAGAAAAAAGTAATTATAGGGTTCTCTAAATAGGACAGAGGGTCAATTTTAATCTAATCCTCTAAATACAATAGAGGGTCAATTTTCATTGATTGTTACTTGGATGTGTGGGTAATCTAGTTGCTGACATATTGGTAAGTAGCTCTAGACAATGACCACATGGTTGAAAAAAAACTTTTTAAGAGTTTGTCACTAAAGATTCAACTCCTTAGATGTCGTGAAAAGTGCAGGAAAAGTGCTTAAGAGGGGGCTTATACGTTCAGTCTTCTGAAGAAGTTTCAATGTCCGGACGGAAGAAGAGGTTTGTGGCTATAATGTGTCTTAATAATGTGACGACAAATTCTAGACTTTATCAAGAATTCATGCAAACATGAATGAGTTCTATTGCTGAGCAAATCAATAATATCTTTACTAATGCTTAGCTGGTGTGTAACTTGGGTTTCAATTTAAAATTAATGAAGCTCTACTGTTTAGGTTCCTTTATAGGGGTTGAGAGGCGTCTGCTATCACAATGGATGGCTCATAACCATTTACGCTTCAACGAGTCTTTTTTATTTATTGAAAATTTATTAACATTTCTGATCTTAACCCAATTAAATCAATAAATTTTATATTACAACGCCAATTACGAGTTTAAAGTCTAAAGCGATGTTTCGTTTAAAAAATATTTTTATTTTTTTTCAAAATTGCATTCTTAATTATTTTTTTGTTGTTGTATTTTTTAATTAATTTTCTTTAAAAAAATTGTATTTAATTTGGTGTAATTTTTTTATAAAATTACATGTGTTTTCTTTATAAATTTATGTAAGTGAATTTAATTTATTTTGTTGTTGTTTTATTTTGTATTTTTATTGCATTATTTTGTAATTAATTAATGCATTGATTTCCATTAATTATTGCACAATAATTTAAAATCAGTTTCATTGTGCACTGCATGTACAATACATACACATGTTATTATAGCTGCTCTACTGTAATTTCGTCGATTACTTACTCTGATATTATCGTTTTATATTGTTGCGATTACTTTTTGCTTTTTTTTTGTTTGTTTAAAACTTCATAACGAATATTTTCAAATTGCGTGTTTAAAAATGTTTCATTCACTTTAGTTTTTAGAGCCTATTAAGTTTGGCAATAACCGTTTAACCTTTTAAGAGCGCAAAATGAAATGCTAATGCATTACCATGCAATAAATGCAAACTCATTGCATTTCCCTTCATTAATGCTAAGCTGTCCTATGGGTTAATATGGATCAATTTTTAAAAAGTTGGTACTAAGGGGTCTTCAAAAAGAGACTTCAGAACTTAGTCAGTTTATAATGGCCATATTTTTCAACATCTGTGAAATAAGTTGTCATTTATTCTGTCTATTTTTCTCAATCTCTCCGACAGATAATACGTATGAAGATAAGTAAATTCGAATTTAAACATCAAAGACGCAAACCCACACTTTTAGCAGCGCCACTTCTTGCCTCTAACAGGGTAAACTTTGCTATTAACAGAGCACTGTTAACTGTTTAACAGTGGCAATAGTAAATTATTTTCTATTGGGTATTGGATTTTCAAATTCGGATTTATCTTCTCACACATGGACAGATATACGATTCAACAACATCAAATGCTGCACATAGTGGCAACAACACGTCCTTCAAATATCTCATACACAAGCAATACAAATTTAAATATAGGAAGCGCTTAATTGAAGATGCTTTAGATGTGCTATCTTTAAAGTCATGAGTTAATTTTCCTTATTATTGCATTCCACGTATGCAAAATTTTCAAATAAAATTAAATTTATAGCAAAGATTACGCAGATTGGCAGTCTAATATCAACAGCCGACTAAAGCAGAAAGACAGGACTTGAAACAGGACCCTAGAAACACAATGCTGGGTACCATTTTCATGTATTGTCCAGTAAGTATAGAAAGAAAAATATCCCTGACAACTTTTTATACACGGCGGGACAATTTTCGCCATCTTCGAAAGAAGTTAAAAAACTCCCATGAAATTCGATACATTTTTTGAAGGAAGCAGTACTTTTTTCATGTTTTGGAACCTCGGAAAAAATTAAAGTGACGATTTTCTTGCTCGTGCACCAATGTAAAAAATAAAATGAAACTGTTTAAAGTTACCGCCGGCTTAAAAATGAAGCTTGGATGTATACCTTCCAGAATGCCCTTACGTCATCACACGTTCGGTCGTAATCGATAGTGGAAACTAGAGCTGTAGAAACTATGGTTAGGATAATACATGAACACGAGATTCTTCAGAGGTATAGTCATTTGAAAGATCGATTAGGTGACAGGCTCTTGCAAATAGTAAAGCACCAAAGGTGTTCGAAACAAGAATATAATGTTATAAACCTCTCCGCAAAACCATAAATTAATGCCATTGAAAGATGTAATCAATTCAACTTGGGTAGGAAGTGTAGAGGATAGAGCATAGAAATACTAACTAAAAGTCACCCTTTGCAGTATCACGATGGAATTCATGGCAATAAGATGTCACAAGATCTTATTCGGAGGTGAGCTTCCGCACTGTTAATGAGACCATTTGGTGAAATAGCAAAAGGCGTTTGAAAGAATATATCGGCCTAAGGAAAAATAAAGAAACCCAAGCCATACAGGTTGGAGACAGTTTCAAGTTTTCCTACTTAATTATTTGTACGCATACAGAAATATATCAATCGGCCTTAAAATACAACATTGTATAGGTAGACTTACGGAATAGTTGTAAAAAATAGAAATCGCTGAACGTTTAATATGCAGATTTTATGATGAGTAAAACAAACCAGCAAAACACACGAATGAGGAGAGAACACATACTCAACTACTAAACCGGGAGTTATTCTTGCTGACACCGAACTGCATAGCGAATTTCGTTAGGGCAACCGGATTGAAGTGTAAAAAAGAGCAAATTCCGAGAGGAGATTCATATTTCTCTCTGTTTAAAGATATCAACAACTAAATTGTCTCCGGGTAATACAATGGGCCATAAGGGCCACCGAGTGAGCTTGCCTATATACAGTAAGCTAACCTCGATTTTTATTTACTTAAAGCACGAATTTTCCGATGTATAAAGTGCTTGTTGCCGTAGTCTAGTAGATACTGTATTGGCTTATTAGACAAAAGACTGTGGTTCAATCCCCGGTTCAATTAAATTGAACAGAAAAAAAAGAAATTAAAACAATATTGCTTTCGACTTTGAGAGTAAAATAAAATTGCAATGAAAAGTCTCTCAAAAAAATCTGGCGTTCAAAGTCGACATTAGATTTCAGGTTACACCACTCGTTATTACAATTACCTTACACAACACGAGTGGTGAAAAACTACGTTGTAATTTGAAGTAAAAAATTCTCGTGACCAATTAGGTAAGTAAGTAATGTAGTGGCACCAGTGACTTTCTCTATTCAAGTGTAAATTCTATCTTGAAGTTGCTTAGTGCATCAGGGAATTACAATCGCTTTCCTTTTTGTGAGAATAAATCACGTATTGATTGTGACTAGTCTACCATAGTCACGAACCTATAATAGTCATCCCCCTTTTATTCAAATGATATATATTCCCGTAACAGATTTACAGTTTATGCGTTTAGCATAAATCTTATCATGGTGGACTGTGGAAAAGTGTACAAGTCGAATTGATTTAAAAACCTCAAACTCATTAGATTAAATTCGTATCATCACAATATCTTAAAGCTCAATAATACTCCGAACCCGTTTATTATCGAAGGGGGTTATGTAAGCCATCAACGTTTATGTGAGTGAAGATAAATTCGAATTGCAAATCCAAGACGCAATCCAATTGTAGCGCAACATTTGGTGTTAAGAGCGCAAAATTTTCTTTTTTGGGGCATAGTACACTTACCCGGCTATATGCAAATGATAGTCCAAAGGGTCCTCTTTCGAACCGTGGTAATGGGATAGCTGCTCTGTTAATAGCAAAGCTTACGCTGTTTGAAGCAAGAAGTGGCGCTGCTAAAAGCGTGGGTTTGCGTCTTTGGGTTTTCAATTCGAATTTATCTTCAAACACATTTTATGCTGTTTAATTAATTTTTCAACAATGAAAAGGTAGAGCAACCGATTGATCGCACATGTAAACAGTGTAACGAGGTCATTGATTACACAGCCCTGCATAGGTTTTGCAAATAAGACGGTTCCAGTGTTTTCGGTGAACACGAATCTGGGTTCAAAAACTTTCTATCACGTCAGGTTTTCGAGGAAAAAGGGGTTGAAACCCCTAAAAATAGCGTTTTTGGCCATTTTTGAAAAATTGTAGAGCTAAACACTAACGTGCTAGAACCATCGCTATTGTCAGAAATTTACAATTGATTTTTGCTCTTTAAAATGAACCCAAAGCCAAATTGTTTGCATGCACCCTTCAAGTAGGGGGTGGGTTTATGTCAAGGGGTGTAAGAGAAAAAGAAAAACACAACGGAGGTCCTTAAAAATTAATCAGATTTACTTGAAAATTGTTACTCAGGGGTTTTTGGGGCCGCTGATTACAGATCTTCATTCAGATCTAAAAAATTCAAAATGGTAGTAACAATTTTCAAGTAAATCTCATTAATTTTTATAAACCTCGACCGCCATATTGGATCCACCATTTTGATGGACGTGATGGAAAGATTTTGAAGCCAGATTCGTGTCCAGCGCGCAAAATGTCTCCGGAAACACCTGGAGCCATCTTATTTGCACAAAAAAGTCAAAATTTGCAGGGCTGTGATATCAATCTTAAAGGAGAATATGATGTTAAAAAACAAGGAAAATTTTTCCAATTTGTTGTGTGTTTTCTTTGTTAGGTTGGCTAACTTTTTGACAGCCTTACGTATTAATTTTCAACGTTTTAAACACGAAAAATTAATTTTTTTTATTCAATAACTTATAAAAAAAATTGTAGGCCTTTAGAGTGTTAATCCATCCATATGCATTATTAAATTATTGTTTTTTTTTGTTGTTATTATTGTTTTATGGTAACAACATGAGAAATCATAGACTTCATAGACTCTGTTGGTTAAAATTTTTTTCTGATTTTTTCCATTTTTTAAAAGTTATTCGATTGTGTTGAAAAAGCCTTCAATTCTTTCGTTATGATTTGAAATTTATTTTTTTACAATTGTTTGTTTATATTATTAATGTTGTTGTTGTTGTTGTTGTTATTATTGTAAAAGAAAACCTATAACAAATAATACAAAAACAACAAATAATATAAAAAGAATTATTAATAAAAAATAATAATTATAGATTATTGTTTTTGTTGTTGTTAAAATCTGTTTTTAAACAAAGGAAAGCGAAAAGCGCATAAGCACACATTACGTCAGTTAGTCAGTCATCGCTCGGTCGGTTCAATTCTGACCATTAATGTGTGTGCGTGTGTGTGTGTTATACAATAGCAGTTATAGCAATAACAATAAAGGCAATAAACATTGTAAGAATTACAACAACAACAACAATAAAGATTTATAGAATAATTATAAAACATTATAAAATAATTACTTTGACGTTAAAAATTAAAAAAAAATAAATAAAATTAGTCAAAAATTAAAACACTAAATATTATGTTGTACAATAATTATTACAACAACTACAACTGAAATATATAAAATATATAAATTGCATTAAATGCAATAACAACAATAACAACAACAACAACACACAAATAAACTTACAACAATAAAATAAAAAGTCACAAACCAAAATGCAAGAAAGAAAAACTTCTTTCTACACTCTGCAGTGACTAACAGACTGACGGCAGAGCCTTAAAGGTATTCATTCACTCATGGAAAATAATAAACTTTAATAAACTAGAATTAAATATTCAAAACGAAACGATTAGACTTTAATGAGACCAACCACATTGCCTCATATTACAGGAAAAAGAGGCAATGAAGGAACGGTTATCGTTCAAATTAACCACCCATTCAGCAAGTAATGAAATCGCCGTAGTCTAGTAGGCTTATTAGACGTAAGGTCACGGCTCAAGCCCCGTCAGACAACAAAACGAAAATATGAACAAATATTCGGCCACTTCCTCTCAGCAGATTTCTGGCAAAAACTTTGAGAATAAATAAAATTGTCATAAAAAACTTGTCAAAAAATCTGTCATTCGAATTTGACTTAAAAACTGTTGATTCCGCCTTACTCTTGTATAAAATTAATACCCACAACATAATTGCTACGTCGTAATCCTGACTGTAGGGTTGTAATGGCCAATTATGTTATGTTACATCAGCAAAAAATTAGAAATTCAATCAATGAAGTTACTTTAGGTTCACATGATCTGAGGCTCGGCAGGGGGTAACCTACCTAACTGATTCAATTTCTCCAGACAGTCTTCGATTTAACCTCATAACAGCAGAGTGATTGAATGGCGGTGTGACTGCCAAATAGTATTGCCATGCCTTGTCCTTTGTACCTCCTGTCCTAGTTGAATTAAGCAAATCTCTCGATTCCGCTTCGAGTTATCCACGAATTTCCCCCATGGACTATAAATATTAAATTTTGGGGCCTATCCCATGATCCTACCACAAAATAGTTCCTTATTTTAAAAGAATATGAAGCTTCCAAATTAATCCATTAATTTTTGTTGCAAAGCCTTTCCCAAAATCGTAGAATCTACTGGTTCCATCCAGGAAATAGTTAAGAAGGGAGTTGTCGGCCATTCGACTCCTTAAGTCATGTTGCAAAGCCTTTCCCAAAAGCGTAGAATCTACTGGTTCCATCCAGGAAACAGTTAAGAAGGGAGATGTCGGTCATTCGGCTCCCTAGGTCACGAAATCGCCAAATGAATCTCTCATTAATCTAACCATACTCTCCAAAGTTTTCATCTTCACTGTCAAATGCCGCAGACTTAAAACCAACAAAACTGCCATTGCCACTGTAGAACAAGTTCTCATTGCCCTTGTTATAATAGCGCACGCTATTCTCTGGATCCTTCACAATTTCAGTAGACCTGTTTTCAGATTTGTTCGTCTGTCCAAACAAAGCCCACATAGGTCACTATTGACCTGATCATCATGGTATACATCTAGTGCATAATGTCCAAGATGTTTGTACAAACCTTCTGAATATCAGGCACTGTAGTACGCAAACACTGATCGTGTTTTTATATTCAGCGATATTAAGTTTAGGTTACGTGGTCTCACCACATATGGGAGGACCCACTTAAGCTTAAATAAGAACGCTGTAATCTACACCGTTCGAAAGAGTTATTTGGCCAAACCTACCTAGACTCTGATTCAAACCAGACAATGACTTTGACCTAATCACATAAGGGACGTTAAGAATGGGGTTCCCAGTACACTCGAACATATTCGCGCCAAAGCTAGGTTGATATAAAACAGTGTCCTGTATGATATTAACAACATAGTAACATTCATTTAAGACAGAAAAATAAAACTTTCTTGAGATAAAATTTGTCAATTTCAATGGTATTTGTGGTATGGCCAGAACATACTTATGTTGCTTCTCAGTTCAATGATCAATGCCTTCACAGCACAGTTTCCAGATGTGTCAATATACCCATAACCGAGAAATAAGAGTATATGACTCCAATATTTTTATTGAGTTTTTTTTTTCTTTTGTGAAATATTGAGTTTCTAAAGCAGTGCCTGCCTACATTACGATCAGATCGACCTTCTTTGTTTTTAATTGCTTGCTGCAGTATCAGAATCATGAATCCATTTTTAAGGGCTTAACTTGTATTTCCCCTTAAAAAAAAGGGGCACTTAAAAAATTTGGGGCACTAGCCATCAAACAAAGTGCTTCGCAACTATATGTTGAACGAATGACACTTAAAGTTGAGTGTTGTGGTGGGCTAAGGTTGCATTATACTAGCTTCAAAAGCTCAATGTGTGGCAGTTCTTTGAGACAACGACAATTTACATGGGAAGGCCTCGTATCCAGAGAGGGCTCTGCAAGATTTCATTCTCTTACAGTGTACTGTACACAATGTCTGCAATTGCATTGCATTGCTACATGGCAATATGACGAGTGCGTCTGAAATGTTTTTCTTTTTTTGTTGTCTTTTTTAGATTTTTGCTTTTGTGTCACAATGCAGTTGCTGCATTTGTTGCACTCCACTTACTCAGAGACTGAATAAAATAAAATGAAAAAATAAAAAAAAATACAAGCCAGACATTAACCCAGAGTAGCAGAGAACCATCGAACCAACTCCCAGACATACTCATGATTTACAGTGTTAAATATGTTTGTCTATGGTATACGTATGCCTTTGTGTATGTCGATCTATTTGTGTCTGTCTCGCTGTGTGTTTCAAGTCTTGTCTCATTTCTTTCTGTTTTTATCTTGTGATTGTTTCATGAAATGCTAACTTCTTGGCTTCTAGGCTTGTTTTTGAAATTTTTTATTTTTTTTTATTTTTCTTGTGCAGCTTTTTTTTTCTTTTCTGTCTTCAATTGTTGTTAATTAAAGAATTCAATTTAAAGTTTTTAGTGGCATCTTTCAATTTTACTTGACTGACTATTTTAGACTAAAAGGTGTTAAGAAAAGTATTTATTTTTGCTTTTTGACACTGAAACTGAAAATGTTTCGTCGTTTAAGATCGATAATATGATGATACCCTACACCACACTGAAGTCCTTGGTCCACATCATTAGGTACACTTTTGGATTGAAATTATTTCAGTGTTGCACATTCCTAGACAATATTTTAAAAATCTTAGTCCGGATTGCCTTCAAATGTTTTATAAGAAACGAAGCGATACGAACAAATCTTTTGTATAGTCTAGTCTAGGTTAGAAGCATTGTTAGCAATTTATAAAGAATATGAGGGGAATAGAATCGGGGAACTGGTGTATACTTATTTTTTTTTTATCTCCCTTAACTTCTTATACCATTACATACATATATAATTGGTCATTACACAGCTTCAGTTAGGGTTACGACCTAGCTTTTCGCACTACATATGGTTTATGAGTTAACTTTATACATGAGTGGCGAGACCTACAGTTTAAAGTCAACTCCGAACTCCGAGATTTTTATGAAACTTTTCATGGCAATTTTTATTTATTTTCTAAATTTTTGTCAGAAATCTGCTGAGGGGAAGTCGCCGTGTTTCGTATTTCGTTTTGTTGGAGATTTGAACCGGCGCCTCACGTCTAATAAGTCAACACACTACCGACTAGGCTACGGCAACTTCTTATAACCTGAACAGGGCTTTTAGTTCATGGTGCCCTTTCGTGTGGTGGTAATATAACCGAAATTCTGCTTGCAATTGTTGATTCTAAATCACCTCAGTCCATGATATTTGCAGAATTTTACATTTTCATCGTTCAACTTGTTTTATGTTCCAAAACTTTCCGTAGCATTAGTAGGGTTTGGGGAAAATTAGGGTTTCCACAAATGGTAGTTCAGTCCCTTTGTTGTGCCCCTATTTTTCAAAATTTTATTGACTTTTTGTATTGCCTTTGATGGACACTTGCATTGAAAACGTTTTCTTTTTATTTCCTTCCCACATTTGCCCTGAATTTGTGTTATCGAATCCGTAGTCTAGTAAGTAATCTGTACGCCTATTATACGTAAAGCCCGGGTTCGAGCCCCAGGCCAGACGTCAAAACGAAATATGAAAAAAAAAATATATTTTTTTTGGCTTAAATGTGTATCGCCGTAGTCTAGCAGTTACTGTGTTCGCTTATTAGACGAAAAGCCCGCGTTCGAGCCCCAGGCCAGACATCAAAACGAAATATGAAAAAAAAAATATTTCTTCGGCGACTTCCTCTCAGCAGATTTCTGGCAAAAACTCTGAGAGTAAATAAAAATTGCAATGATAAAGTTTCTCAAAATCTGTCGTTCGGAGTCGACGTTAAACTGTAGGTCCCGCCACTCAAGTATAAAAATGAAGGCACACAACATGAGTGGTGTGAGAAGCTAGGCCGTAATCCTGACTGAAGGGTTGTAATGGCCAATTATGTATGTATGTATGTGATACCAGATCGACTTTGTTAAACGAGGGTACAAGGCACAGATGCCCGTGGGGACTTGTTATACGGATGTCTCTAAACATAAACATAACACTGAACTAGGCCTCTATAAAGTAGAAACAGAAACCAAACTATGACTAAAACTGCAGGACAGGTTGGGTTTTCAGGCAAAGGAAGGCACGATTAGGACTAGTGGCAAATTTAGTCGACTTGACTTGAGTTTGAGTTTAAATATCAAATATCAAGTATTGTCCGGGAACATTTGAGACTATAAGAAGCGAGATATAACAACGAATGCAAAGCATTTCAGAATGATAGAATAATTTCTGACATTTTCCAGCTTATTTATGATGACACTTTGCTGACACAAGTGTACATAAATATGTCGATAATGCAAGAGAAAATTTGTCTCCTTTCCATATAAAACAGTTTAAATTAAATGTGTACAGTGAAAGAAAAAAGTCTACGTACACTGTATATAGACGTTTTCCCGGTGATTTTAATCAAATCGAAAAAGGTGTTATAGCATTGTTTAAGGCAGTTACAATTAAGTATGTTTGAAGCCAAAAACTAATATAAAAAATTTTGCTTAGAAATTAGAAAATTACAAGAAAATTAACAGGAAAAGTCCACATACAGCGGTGTATGTAAACTTTTTTCTGTGACTGTATATAGGTACATTCATACATATACATACATATGTATGTATATAAAACTGTTCGAACTCTAACGGTTAAAATAAACAGTAATCAAAATTTTAAAACACAAATAAATTAAATTTCGTCAATAATGACTTAAACTTAATGACGTAGCTGCTGTGTGGTGCTTAAATTAAAAGTACCAAACAACAACAAAAGTTATGACAAAATTATATAAATCTTTTCAAGCCTTAAATCTCAATACAAGTAATGTTTGGAATGCAGTTTACTAAATCAAAATGACGTAAAACTCTTAAAGCCCTGCTAAGCCAAACGAAGTGTAGATTCATTTTTAGAGTACAAAAAGCAATGATAGCGGTTACTGAACCCGAAACGTAATTTCAGTAAGCATTTATGTACATTGCTCTTCTTATGATAAACAATGAACGTACGTTCTGTTCCGTTACCGTTACCGTTACGCTACAATACCACGTCATTTTGGATTAAGCATTCGAAAAAGATTACGTTTGTAAAAATTAATATTGTGATGCATTAAAACTAAAACTGAAGGGTTGAAAGTTGTAGTCTTTGAAAACCACATTGTCTTAAGTAAACAAAACGAAATTACAAGAATTTCAAGTTTACAGAGATAACAGAGCTTGAAGGAAACATCTGAGGTTATATTTATATTATAAAGCAAGGAATAAAAATCAGAAATAAAATTCTACATTCTTGGTATACCAAGAAAAATAAATTAAACTAAAAAGCTTCTTCTACCAAATATTAAAATATTATTATCAGTGAGATGCCTTTTGCACGTTTAAAGTACTTTGGAAACTACTTTGAAAAGTTTTGAGTTTGAGGGAGAGAAGGAAAAAACGAGCGGGCATTAGTTCACACCAGTGTTGCAAAATTAAAATTTTGGAAATGTAATAACTGAAAGAGTGCTTGTTTGCATCTAATGGTACTTTTGTAAAAAAATATTCATTTGTACTTAATACACATACGGGAGGAAATAGAAAAATTAACTACTTATACATGTTTCTCACATACAAAACAAAAACATCTGATTCAGAACCTAAAAGCCCCGTTTAGTCAAACGTCGATGTAACGTACATACGTTCATTTTTAGCATATGAAGACCAAATTACCGAAATTACATTTCAGTTCGGCAAGCGTTTGCATTACTTTTCGTATTCTAAAAACAAATGTGCGTCCGCGGACATTAGGCTAACCGGGACTAAGGATTAATTCTACCTTTCGCATTACGTTGAACACGTTGCTAACCAATTAATAGTTGAAAAGCTCAGACTGTACGATATGTAATAATAAAAAAAGTTCTGAAACTGTACTGGGGGTACTGTAGTACTTTTGAAATAGAAAAGTACTGAAAAAAGTACTAAAGTACTGAATTTTTCAACACTGGTTTACACTTTGATGTACGCGCAAAGTTGCTTCGTTCTTTATTCGCCGTTCATTCCGATAACGGTATACACAACAACAAAATATTAAGAATTTGCCAAAGTACACTTTGAACGTGCAAAAGCGGAATAAAGTTTGAAAGAAAATATAAACGAGTTTATCATTATTCCTTGCAAGTATTGTGAACGTGTCAAAGGCTAGATCTAACTGCAGACTAATTATTCTGCAACTATATTTCCCCACTCGACGAGGTTCGTATTCGTGTTTTCCTAGAACCCTCTGGTTTCGATTATTAGCTGTAGCGGAACCTGTCATAATAAAAATGTAACTAAGCTAGCATTAATCATTGCGATTTTACAAAAGGTGCAATACTGTGATTTCAGCGTTGGCTCATGAATGCACCGAGATTTGTACATTTCTTCTTCAATTTCAATTGGACCCTTTCTGACTTTGGTCTCCATTGATGAGTTTTTTAAATGGAGAATTCGGATTTTTCTCTCCGAACCTATGCGACCGATATGCTATTACACAAGATTTGCTGGATTCTGTTTATAATTCGACCCGTATTTTTTTTTTATTACGAATTTATATGGAAAACCAATCCTATATCATCCCCGCCTCATATTTTGAAATAAAAATAAGTTTGTATTTTCTGAGGAAAAAAACTTCGTAAGAAAAAACTGTTCACAATAGGAAGGAAGAGAGACATAGGCGTAAAGACTAAACTTCTTTTGTACAATATAAAATAACTGTTAATTATTCTGAATATATACATATGAGTATATACAAAGGAAAAAAGTCTTCATAGAGCCTTCTATGTAGACTTTTTTTGCGGTGTTTTTTATCAAATTGAAAAAGTTGTTCTAGCATTTTTTAAGACAGTTACAATTAGGAATGTTTAATGACAAAACAGGAATATAAAAAACATAGCATAGAAATTATTAGAAAGCTACAAAAAAAATTAGCAACAAAAAAGTCTACATACAGCGGTGTATGAAGACTTTTGTCTGTAACTGTATATACATATGTATATATATATATATATATATATATATAATGAACTATTTAAGACAAAGAAAAATTTCAACTTAAAGAAAAAGGTTTAATGTACATAAATTGTATGCATTTGTCATTGCAAAAAGGCCCTAACTCAAATTTTTTCGAAATTGATTTATTTGTGATTCCAATGTGTATTTGTGTTAAATGCATTGGAATCACAAAAAAAAAATCAATTTCGAAAAAAGTGTGAGTTAGGGCCTTTCTACATGAGACCAACGATATGTATGTATGTATGTATGTATGTAGTACATATGTAACAAAAATTAGCACTCACCTAGTATTTAAATTTTGTATATTTATTCTGCGTATTACTTTTCGGAATTCCTAATTTCGATATTTGCGGTATGCTGCTGGCCACTTTATAAATTTTTTCTATATTTCACTTGATACACTTTTGTGCAAAGCCATTTTCTTTTTTAATTTGCACTAATTTTAGAACCTGTTACTTTTTTTTTTATTAAATTTTACTTAAAAATTTTATTCACACACTCACTACCGTCACATGCGACATATTATCGGAAGGCATGGAATTTATTCCACATTTAATTTATATTTTTTTTTATTATTTAAAAACTCTATAAGAACAATGAACACAATTACCGAGCTCGACACTATACAAAAAAAAAATTTTTTATCAACTTTATCACTTCACTTCACTTTTTGGAATTTATTTTATAATTTTAAACATATTGCTACGCAGTCAAATGCGAACTAAATGAAAAAATTCAATTCAAAGAAGACAATAAAAAGACAAGATCATACGGTAATCATATCAAACGGTTAATGCAATTACAGAAACAAATATTTGGGAATTTACTAGAAATTCCAAATAAATAAACAAACAAAAAAACAAAATATCCCACAACAACACTTAGAGATGTAGAAGAGAGAGCGAATAGTATCGTGTAAACTCAATAATATGTAATGAGAGCGTACAACATTGAGAGAGAATACAAATAAAAATTTCCTTTTTTTGAATTTTTTGTTTTTTTTTTGTTACCATTATGGATTACGTAATCCAGAGAAATTATTTGTTTTCATTTTACTTTCTTCTTTGTGTTCTATTTAAGTACTAATCGTGTAATTGCAAGAAAAAAATCAATCGTATGATTTTAACTCTCATTTTAAAAATATGAATGGAATTCTCTAATATTTCCTCTCTGACTTTACGTACGTAAAATACTTAACATGTAAAAATTACTCTTAACCCGTATATGCCCAACATTTTTTTTCTCCTAAGAACATGGTTTTTTGTATTAATTGAAATCTCTAGGGTATGCCATTCAGCTGATCAATATCTTGCCGTTTTAAAAATGGAGCGATAAGCACATATGGGTTAAGAAAGAATCACAAATTTACCGAACATGTAATAAATCCTATAAAAATTGTATGCAAGTAAGTCGAACTTGAAAGACCCTATCAAATGGAAAACATTGTAATCAAATCATGAATTAAATTTTTCAAATACCTTGAACTTTTAAATAACATTCAACTTACTTGGTCATTACAACGCTTTAGTCAGGATCAGAACCTAGCTTCTCACACCACTCATGAATGGCGGAACCTAATATTTAAAGTCGACTCTGAAAGACAGCTTTTTGAGAAACTTTTTCATGGCAATTTTATTTACTTTCAGAGTTTTTGCTACAAGACTGCTAAGAGGAAGAGCCGGTTAGATTAACAACCATCCAAAATTGGGTCTAAATAATGATCTGATTAAGAAATGTTAGAGTTTAACCCTTTTAGTGCCACGGACCGCCGTCGCGCTGATATCGTTAGTTCCGAAAAATGCCAGCGTCGCGACATTATTATTGTATGTAACGCATATATATGCGTTATGCAATTTAAATCACAAACAATTTTTTTTTTTATTTCTATTTTAAAATGCTTTGCAATTTTCTGAATCACATCCCAATTTGAAACCTAATTCACGCGCGAAATATTGGAAGCCTTGCACAATACCAGAAATCGAAGCATTTGTGGCAGTACTCCTAGAAATGGGTATCACCAGAAGGCCTACTATTTCTCTTACTGCAATAAAAATTCACGTCATATCCCGTGGTTTTCTAACATGTTTTCCAGGAACAGATTTCAGTCACTTTTGAAATTTTTTCCATTTAGTTGACAATGAGACTATAGCATCACCAGGACATCCCGAATACAACCCACGTGCCAGATTTGACTTTTTGATAGAACATGTCAACTTATCTATAAAAATGCACTTTTATACTGGCATTTTTCGCATATATTGGTAAAATATGTGTGGCACTAAAAGGGTTAAAATACAAAGAGCTAATTGCACTTAATAAAAATATTATTGAACGTTGCTGTAGTCACCGCTGTTCCAAGACATCATCAAGTTTGTTCTGACGTATCCAATAAGGGTTTATATTACAAACCAAGCTTGAATTCTTTATGTATTAAGGTGAATAAATAGTAGATAATGCATCAATTGACTGAATTATGACAATGTTTGAAGATGCTTTGAAGAACATAGAAACGTTTAATTCATTCCCAATAGTCTGGTATATATTTTGTTCATTAGTTTGGGTTCCATTTTGTTACCGTTACATTAATTAAATTTTTAATTGTTAAGGTTCTAGAAAATAGGGTTGTCATTGTCTAGAAGTAGCAACCTCTGTGAACATGTATTGGGTTGTTGTATTCAGTATTATGGTAAGGAACTGTGCTTATTGAGTCTTACGTTGAAAAGCTACGTCGTAATCCTGACTGAAGGGTTGTAACGGACAATTATGTATTATGTATGTATGTATGTACTTTCAGAAATTTGGCTTCCTCGGGTTAATAGCCGATCACATTACAAAAATATTTTGTTGAAATCAGATGTTTGAAAATTCTTTAAAAATATTTTTTTAAATAATAATACCTGCTTAAAGAACCTTTAAAAAAATCCAAGACTTACCTGAAAAGAGAAGGAGAAAAAATAAAAATTTATTAGAAAATTTTATGGAAAAATTAGAGTACATATGTATTTAAGATCTACAACAAACGTTAAAGTGTCTTAAATAAAGTAGAAGAATAGAAGTTTTAAGCGGGCTTAAGTGGATCCCTTTAATTTTTAATAAAGATTATCTATAAGAAAATTTTATATCAGAACACTTAATAAATATTGCATAGCCCAACCCTTGAGCCATCAGTGCAACAATTCCTATTTTCCCATTGGGAACCTCCTCAAATAAAATTGACTTCAGTGGACCTACATCGCCTATCATCAGATCAATTGTTGCGACGAGCTTTTATGGCACCAATGCGGTACTGAGTGCTTATTGACCACTCTTAACAAGTCATTTCCACAATCAAATACAGTCGTATAGGGACTCTACTGTAGTGATAAAAGTGTGTAAAGGCCAAAACCCAATATCCCTTATAGACAAAGGTATGATATTAATCGCATCAGCTCCTTTGCGGCATAACTTCCGTTCTTGAAAGCAAGATTCCAGCTCCCTGCCTCACGTCATTTTCAAATCATGTGTAAAGATGAAGAGACAGTTTTTTTAGCCAAAATCGGTGAGGCCTAATCTTTAAGATCCGAGTATGAGAGCAGATCCCAACATCTACTCAGACCCATTGTGCAGTTTTTCAGGTGCTTCTTTAGATCTTATTTGTATTTGGAGGAAAACTATTTTTTTAAGACGATATGAAGTTGTAAATGTTTGTAGACTAGACATCATCACTACCTCTATCTTAACTTTTGACTAGCCTTTGAATTTTTCCATACATTGACTATTTTATATCGACTGTTATTCAGAATTTCTCAGCAGATTTCTGACAAAAACTCTGAGAGTAAATAAAAAATTGCCATGAAAAGTTTCTCACAAATCTATCGTTCTGAGCCAACTGTAGGTCCCGCCACTCATGTATAAAAATTAACGCACACAGCATAAGTGGTGTGAGAAACTAGGTCGTAATCCTGACTAAAGGGTTATAATGACTAAATATGTATTCGTATGTAAGTATCAGAGATCATCAATGAGTATTCAAAAAGATGAGTAGATTCGAAATATACTCACAATTTCTGATACTTATACGCGTTCATACTTATTTTAATATCATACTCACACTACTCATATTCAAAGTTTGAAGTACTTATCGTACTCATACTTAACAATACGCATGATGTTGTTGATTTCGGCTCCCGTTTACTCAACATTTATAAGAATCACAAAATAAGTATGAATCGCATACGAACACTACTACAATACTCACTAGAAGGTTGTGTGTTTGCTTTGCTTGATGTCTTCCTCCTTTTCTTTCTTCTTTTTTTGTAAATACAACAACATCTGAGACTGTAAATTTTGATGAATGATTCGAATCACTCGAATCCTTTATGAGTTCTATAAGAATTTTTCTAAATTTATGAATCTGAATGAGTAGGCGTATGAATCAAACATATTTCGAATGTTATGAGTTTAATGTCAACGTTGTACTCATATTCATTGCAACCCGTACTTATAAATCAATGTTGTTGTGAGTACGAATGAATCAGAGTAGTTGAATTTCAATACTGTTGACTCATTCATACTCAAAATTTCATGAATGCTTATGAGTAACGAAAACACGATTCATTGCTGATCTCTGGTATGTACGTATATTAATCAGGATCGAATTTCTTATGAAGTGTTTCCAAACGGTTTAGTATAAATACATGTTCTAAGCTGCAGGAATGGATAGGCAATGTTATGGATAGGCAAAGTTTAACACGTTCACGCCGGCGCTTAAATTCATGGTTCGCTCTATCGGACGGCAGCTGTTTAGTAACAATACAATGGTATCGTTTAAAGTTTTGTGTATTTTTTCGGTAATTTGTCCCATCCTCATTAAATCTTTTGAATTTTTACGTTGAAATAGAACATCGTGACACTCAGGTACTTTTTTTCGGCAGTCGAACTGTTAAAGATCTAAATATTTGGTATTACGTTTGTTCTAATAGCATGATTAAGTGCGGGCCACCGGTGGTACGCGCCGGCGTGAACGTGTTAAGTTAACCTAAGTCGCCGTAGTCTAGTAGGTAGTGTGTTCGCTTATTAGACGTAAAGCTCGGGTTCATGCCCCAGGCCAGACAAAATCTATCGTTCGGAGTCGACGATAAACTGTAGGTCCCGCCACTCAAGTATAAAATTAAGGCACACAATATGAGTGGTGTTGAGAAGCTAGGCCGTAATCCTGACTGAAGGGTTGTAATGCCCAATTATGTATCCTCAACTTGAAATAAAACGTAACAGAAAATTTTCACACTCTTTACTGATGTTTACAATTCAATTTTGAAAATCGTTGTTGATTTTTTAAACAAAAATATAGGCATGTGCTGCCCTTAACTTTTACTTTGCACTGTATTTAAACAAATTAATCAATGGCTAGCATTTATTTAGAATTTATTTCTGCTTCACTTTATGATGTCATTAGATTTGCTTAGTGGGCTGACTGACTGACTGAGAGTTGTGACACTGAAACCCAATTACAAACAATATGATTCATTTCGGTGATTCAAATCAAACACTCGGATTCTTTTGCTCTTTTTCCTTTGAATTTCATTGATGAGCCACCATAGAACAAAATAACAAAAACAAGCCACAGAATCTGAAATCAAAGTATCAGTTTCTTAGATTCTATGCTTTTTTTGCATTTTGTTTTTGTGCTTCGTTATATTTCTTTGCAGTTT
Source organism: Sarcophaga rosellei (assembly GCA_930367235.1). Lineage (NCBI taxonomy): Eukaryota > Metazoa > Arthropoda > Insecta > Diptera > Sarcophagidae > Sarcophaga > Sarcophaga rosellei. Next base: position 59,737,630 of record OV884018.1, on the reverse strand, counting down.
CTATTTGAAAAAGCAAAAAAGCCGACATTAAAAAAAACGAATTTTTCCTTTTGAAAGGCAGTTTATGGTTCAATGAATTTTTTGGTTTCTGCTCATTTGCAGACACACTTAAAGGAGAGGAGAAGAAGGCAAAACAGAAAAAAATAAAATAAAATTCACACAGATACACATCGGAACCAAAAACCAAAACAAAAAAGGAAGAATAAAATTCAGGCCCTAGACCTGGCCATGGCCATGGCTTACATACATACGGACACACACACACACAGGCACAAAATGAACTTCACAAAAAAGCAAACCAAAAAAAGTACAAGAAAAAGGGAAGATTTGAATCCCACGCTTGTCATTTATCATTGATTTGGAAGATGAAGAGAAGAAACCCAATAAACTACAGCAATAACTTTAACAACAACAACAACCGAAGAGGCAAAAAGGAGATGAGAAGCAACAACAACAACAACAACATTAACGTACTTTAATGGGACAAAAACTTAAAAGCCTACGCCAGAACGCAGCCCTTCTTTGATAAATTAAAGAAAAAGGAGAGAAAAAAAGCAACGAACATTTTTTTCTCTCCTCTTTTTTTTTTGCACTTTTGCTTCAACGATTCTGTGAAGTGGATAGGGGAACCGAATAAAAAAAAAGCAATAAAAAACAAAAAAGGGATACGAAAGTTTTTTTAAAATAAGATGCAAAAATGAAATTGAAATGAATGAATTGATCTCAATTCTAAACTGAATGTCAATCTGGTACTTTTTGGCATATGAAAAAAAAACAAAATTTTTTTCACTTGGCAGCACTTAAAGAAATTGGAGAATAATAAGAACAAATAAAATTTAAAGTGAATTTTTGATGAATCAAAAAAAAGTATTTTTTCAAAAAAGTACTAAAAAAACTTTTCCCTTAACAAAAATTTCAAATTTTCCACTTGGCAGCAGAAATTGGTAGATAAAAAGAGAAAATACAAAATTTTTATATGACACAAGAAATGGTATCTTTTCAAAAAAGTACCAAAATAGTTGCTCTTCACAAAAAGGGAAAATAAACATTTGTTTTTCAACTTAACAACACTAGAAGAAATTGGAAGATAATAAATGAAAATTAAATTTGAAAAGAATTTTTGATGAAACTAAATAACGTACATATCTTCTCAAAAAAGTACCAAAATAGTTGCCCATTACAAAAATTAAAAAGTTTTATATTTCCACTTGGCAGCAGAAATTGAAGAAATTGGCAGATAATAAGAGAAAATACAAAATTTAAAGTGAATTTTTTATATGACACAAGAAATGGTATCTTTTCAAAAAAGTACCAAAATAGTTGCTCTTCACAAAAAGGGAAAATAAATATTTTTTTTCAACTTAACAACGCTAGAAGGAATTGGGAGATAATAAGCGAAAATTAAATTTGAAAAGAATTTTTGATGAAACCAAATAACGTACATATATTTTCAAAAAAGTACCAAAGTAGTTACCCACAACAAAGATGGAAAAGAATTATTTTTTTCCATTTGGCAGCACTTGAAAAAATTATCGTTTTAAAAAGTACCAAAATAAGGTACCTTTCACAAAAATGATAAATACATTTAAAAAAGAGTAAAATGCATAATTTTACCAAATAAGGTAAGGGGATAATTTAACTCGTTTAAATACAGTGGTACTTTTCGAAGTCGGGGTATTTTTTCACAAAATAGATCAATTATTTAAAAGTACTCTATTTCCCATAAATAAAAAAAATAGTCTCCTTGAGATAGCTTGCAACTAATTGACCCCAGGTACTTTTTCTCAATAGCTGTGGAAAAATTAAAAGTAAAAATCGTCGAGAATTTGAATTTAATATCTGCTTCGCCTTATTCTTCATTCTTTCAGGATTAGATTTTTAGAGAGCTCATCTGCAAAGGAAACTAAATAGAGGCACACATCTTATATACATGCGCGCATAATTGGTCATTACAAACCCTTAGTCAGAATTGCGACCTAGCGTGTGTTAATAAGTGGCGGGACCTACAGAAACTTTTCATGGCAATTTTATTTATATTTTTGGAAAAGAAATTGGAAGGGTTAGGAAATCAAGAGTTTAGAAATTTAGCAACAACTGCAACAGAGATGTACTCACTTTTGCACCCTCACCGGAAAGTGGGAAAAAACATTGGAAATCTATTTCTTCAGAGGATGTAAAAGTTTAGGAACAAAATTAACAGATGTGTAAACACTTTTGCACCCAAGCTGCAAGATGGTCAAAAGGATTGGAAATCTATTTCTTCAGAGGATGTAAAAGTTTAGGAACAAAATTAACAGACATGTACTCACTTTTGCAGCCACGCAAAAGTATTGGAAATTTATTCCTTCAGGGGATGTCGAAGTTCAGAACAATATTAACAGGCATATTCTCACTATTGTAGCCTCGCTGCAAAGTGGTCAAACTTGACAACACATTTAATAGACATGTACTCACTTTTGCACCCACGCTGCAAAATGCTTAAAAGATTGGAAAACTATCTCTTCAGAGAATGTAGAAGTTCAGGTGCAAAATTAACAGACATATACCCACTTTTGCACCCACGTCAAAAGGATTGGAAATTTATTTCTTCAAGGGTTATACAAATTTAGGAGTAAATTTTACAAAATTTTGCAAGGCCTTCAGTTTGATTTGATGAGGGCTTTTCATTTTTGGAAAATCTTTCTTAGAGGCTAATATCTTAAGTCTATGGTAACTTTAGGTAATTGAACTTAAAAATTAATGTCTCTTCGTACAACAACAACAACACTTTTGTCATTAAACCATAAATTCAATAAAAAATAAAACAGAGACAAGAAAAAATAAGCAATGAAATACCGTTTTATCTTGATTTAAATTGCACCAAATAAATGAAACGCAAATGCAACAACAAAAAAAGAGAAGGCCGAGTCGAAAAAATTTTATTTGTGAATGCAAAAATGCATTAAAAACGGGCTGAAAAAAAAATACATTTTAAAGGAAAAAATGCAAAACTAAAATCTGTAACATTAAATCAATTTAAACAAACCGCAATAACAAGAAATAAATTATGGTTGGTCCCCTGGACGTTTAAAGTAGTCGTGTAGACACAGTCGCTCTCGTCTGTATTTGAATTTGGTTGGGCTTTATTTCCTCTTTTTTTTGGTTTTTTTTTTGTTACCCCCTTCAGGAGTTGAAAGAAAAACAAAACGAAATGCAATAAAATTGTATAGAAGGGGGAGCAAAAACGCAACAATTTTATCGTTTTAGCATAGAAGGGAGTTTTCGTTAAAAAAAAAAAAAAAAAGCGAAACGGTCGCCTGAAATGACAACAATTTTTGGTTTTTCGTTTTCAAAAAATTTTACACACAAACACTGCCAACCCGCTCCTCTCTGTGGTACACATACTATTACGCTTTATACGAGGTCTGCGCATTTTACCAAGTAAATACGCGAATAGATTGGAGACATTGAAGCCCTTATTTTTGCTGTTCAAAAAAAGTGTAAAAATCCATACCAATATACACTATTAGAGCAGCCCTATATTGTGCCCATTTCAAGTTTAAATGTGTTTGTAGTTGCCATTGTAAAACAACAACAACAACAAAATACTTTTAGATCTTAATAATGAAAATAATGGCGGCGGCTTCTAGGCCTTTTTGGTGAAATAAACGCTTTTGAAAATAACGACAACAATAAAGAATACAGTGGGGTACATAAGTTGCAATACAAAAAAATGAAATTCTATTCTACTGTGTACAGTGATTTTTGATTGTCATTTTAGGAGGCATAGGATTAACACACACAGCATTTGCTTCATTGTTTTTATTTTTTTAATTTCTTTATTTTGTTTTATTTTATTTCCATTAATCAAGTATTCTAGAATGATAGGGTTACCCTGTTTCACGGTCTCAAAATACAGAAAAAATAAAAGATTCAAAATTCGAATCTTGGTTACTTAGGCTTATTGTCGAGCACTTTAACCACTGCACTACGACACTTCCATTAAGGCAGATGACCCTGGCTTATAGATTGAAAGATATTCCCGGATGAAATTGTAAAAAAAACGAATTTACACTACAATAGATTACGCCGCTTTAGTTTCACTCATAGTAACACAGCAACTAGCTCAAATCCTTATTGGCTATATAAGGAATAGAATTGGCTCCTTGATCTTTATATTAGATTTAATTCGGTCAGGTCCTAGCATGATAATATTGCAAGCTTATGATGAAACTCGCGGCTATCTTCCGAACAAAATTCTATGCCATCGAAAGATGTACTCAATTCAACTTGAATAGAAGAAACAAAAGACAGGACGTAGCCATACTATCTGATAATCAGACCGCCATTCAAGCACTCGACTTTTATAAGGTTAAATCGAAGAAAATATGGGACTGTCTGAAGAAGCTAAATCGGGTAGGTAGACAGAAAAAAGTTATCCTCTGCCGAGGTCCAGATCATGTGGGAATCGTCGGCAATAAGCAAGTAGACGAGCTTGCGAAGAGAATAGCTTCCTTGCTGCCAATTATCCTATGGAGCGTGAACGAATTTTTAAAAAGGTATACTCAACGAAATGGATTTTATTATCCAGAGACAATTTTTTTAGAAATTTAAATAAGGGGGAGATTTGAGTCATGCATCAGACTATCCGAAGGTGACATGATGTTGAAAACTGACCTTTTGACAGGGCACATGTCGATTGTGTGACGATGAGAAAGAATCATCGAAATATATTCTTGGAACCTTTTTCTTTGGGAAAATTGCAAAATCTCTAGGTTAAGTGTGACCGTCTCAAAATAGTCCCATTCTGAAACTGGAAAGGAAATTTATTAAGATCTTGATAGGTTTTTACAGGGATTTTTTGTACCTTGAGGACAAGAAACAGTATGTGAGAAAGGAACACCGGTTCTTTCCGCAGGATGAGAGTATGTTCAACATATTCAGAGTCTTTGCCTTGGTATGTCATTGTAGACTTAAAATTCTTGGCCGGTTTACTCAATGTTCCTGAGGAATTGGCCTCTAGTGCCCCTTCTCTTCCCGAACTATCAAAGTTTATATTGAATAACTATGTATGTTTGATTTAACCCCACTTTTACGAAGGTAACTATAATGGACCTTTTCGTCCTCACCTACCTAATTTCTTTTCCCTTTTTTTCAAGGTACCTTAGCTTGTTCAAATTAATTTTTTGTTAAGCAATGCAAATTGTTATGATAAGGATGTCCACGAAGTTTATATATTCCAGTCTAGTGAGTATTGTGCTAGACTGTTAGTGTGAGGGTAGTGGGTTCGTCGATTCCCACCAAAGGCTCTGGTCTGTTACACTACACCGAGCACATGGTCTAAGTTACTCAGCTAGTAATTATAATTAAATATAATTTTTATTGTATTATAATTAATAAATAAAATAAAAAAATAAATATTTATGCTTGAGTGCTTGATGCAGATCATGGCAGAGATTATATCACAAGACTTCTGATCAAGGGTCTTTAAGATCTGGCAGTTAGCCGAGGTGTGAGTTCGGAACTTTTGTCTAGTAAGCCGACACACTATTCACTAGAGTACCTTTCTAAATTAAAATTTTGTTTGGAAAATTATGTGTGTGAAGATAAATTCGAATTTAAAAACCAAAGACGCAAACCCACACTTTTAGCAGCGCCACTTCTCGCCTCTAACATGGTAAACTTTGCTATTAACAGCAAACTGTTAACTGTTTAACAGTGGCAATAAGTCTTCTACTTTGCAATTATTGTAGACTATTGACATAAAATATAATTCTCATTATTATCATTATTATTTGTGAACAAAATTGTTGAAATCAAATTATTCCACCTCATCCACTAGCACGGTTCGAAAGAGGACGCTCTGGATTATCATTATATGTTCCAAAATCATATTTTTGGTCAAAAATCGAATTTTTTCAAAATTCAAAATCTCAACTCTTAAAATTATTCCAGCTATTCCGCTACTACGGTTCGAAAGAGGACCCCTGGACTACCATTTGCATATAGTAGGGTAGGTGTACTATTTCTTATATGTTCCAAAATGGCCACTGATCTTCTAGAGAATTTTCAAGCAAAACAGTGATATTTTCAAAGCCAATTTTCTCAATATCATATCACTTTATACATTGTGACTATGTTGCTGATTACATTAAGAGACCTTGGAACCTTCCTTTGCATATATTATGGTACTCATAGCCTTAAGTATTTTAAATTAGTTTCTAAGCAAGTGGGCTTGTTCAGATGGATACTGTTAAATAGCTAACAGTGTTCTGTTAAGGGCAAATTTTGTTCTGTTAATGCCAAATGTGGTGCTGCTTAAATTTATGGTTTGCACCTCGGATTTTCAAATTCGAATTTATCTTTGCACACATTGGAAAATTTTTATTCCCCACTGTACAAAAAAATTCACTGGAAACTCAAGTAATTTATTCCTTGTTAAACGTTAAACTTTTCTTTGTGTATGTCTATGAGTAAATGTGTATGTGTGTGTATGGGTAAGTAAGCATGTGTGTAAGAGGAAATGTGTGTGTGTAAGTGAGTAAGTATGTATGAAACATAAAAACGTTCGCGAGCATTTTATCCCATGGAATTTTCGTAATTCTGTTTTATTTTATAATTTTTACGTCTTTCATTCGGCGAGCAATTCTTTTTTTGCTTTTTTCCGTTTTTATTTCTCTGTTTCAGTTTGAGACAAAAAATATTTGAAATTCCTGTACGTTGAAAAATGTTGAGAAAATTAAAAAAACAACAACAACAACATGAAGAAAAAATGGGAAAAAATTGTTTTTTTTTATAAAAACGATACAAGCGACTAAATAATTGCAGAAATATACCAACAGCAACAGCAAATAACAGCAGCAGCAACAAGAAGCAATAACAACAACAATAATATACAAACAGACAGAAAGTCACATAGAGTCACAATATTTACGGCGATAAAAGTAGCAGCAATAATAACAAAAACAAACAACAACAACTCCGACAAAAACAACAACATTAAATATAAATCGTATATAGAAAATAAAAACAAAAACAACAACAGCAACAAAAAACAGAACAACCAAGCATTTTACCATTTAACCGACAAACGTAAAGACAGACAGACAGACAGAAACACTAACAGACGACCGACAGGCCCATGTGATATAAGAAAAATTTAAAACAAACCGGGAGGGGAAAAACAAAAATTTTTGTTATACCGCTGACAACAACAACAACAGCTAAAGCAACAACTACAACAACTGCTGCAAGAAGAAACGACATTTTGGAGACAAACTGAAACAGCTGAAACAGAAAATTTAAAGCGTTTCGCATACAAAAACGAAAAATTATCACAGCAAAAGAAAGAAATTTAAATTAAACACACACACACACACATACACTATCACTATCACTCACTCACTTACTCACTTGCAAGCCTGCTCGCTTGCTCATTTGCCTTGCACTTGCACAACATTCGCATGGAGTTTCAGTTGGCGCGTTAAAAATAATTCTTTCGCAGATAAAAAGATGAAACAAAAGTCAGCAACAACGATTTCCTCGATGAAAATGCTTTTCAAACAGAATCCGTATGAACGATTCCCTATGTACTGCGCCTGCCTCACTCTTTCTTCGTTTGCAGTTTTGAAGTCGTCAACGAAGAACGATTTATTGTAGTATGCGGCCAAAAATTTAAATTGGATTGAAAAAGTTTTGAAATTCATCAGTTTTTTCTTCTTCTTCTTCTTTTTTTTCAAAAATGCAACGAAGAGATAAAAGGGCATAAGCATTTGAAAACATAAATTTTGAATTTTATTTTCAAAGAGCGGTCAATCAATTAAAATTGTTCTAAATACATGCGAGGGTAGTTCACATAGGTCAATCACCATATCGCAGCTCCATAGAATTGAACTGATTTTATTCCAATGACGTATAGCTGGCATACGTTTTAAGGGTTAAAACTGCAGTTTAGGTTTCTTGCTCACTCTGTAGCTATATCCAATGTGTGTGAAGATAAATTCAAATTTATCTAGCAAAGACAAAAACCAAAAATTTTAACAAAAACCACAAATGTTAAAGTTAACAGAGCAATGTTAACAGAAAGTGGTCAAGGAAGAAATCACCCAAATATACGATATCAGAGAATGGAACACCTATTCCATTCCTTTAAAATTGTGCTTCACACGTTCCTGAGGGGAACAGCTGCTCTGGTAATTCGGTAATTCTTTTGAAAAGTGAAAAATTTCGACCAAAAATGTATCAGAATGTCTGCGAATGATTTTTCCGCAATATTGATCATCCTACCCAGACACTGTTAACATGGGGAAGAATTGAAGCCCGATATCTCAAGTTCCAAAATTATTTGGGGTATACCACTTATTGGGGACACCTTAGGCTACAATTTATATATAATGGGATATCTGCAGCAAGTCCCATTTTTCCACAATATCCATCATCCTATTTAGACATTCTTAAAACAATTTTTTTTTTTTTTTGTCCAAGTTTTGCAATTTTTAAAAGAATTTCCGTATTACCACAGCTGCTGTTCCACTTAGGAACATGTAGAGCACAATTTTAAAGGAATGGAATAGGTATTCCATTCTCTGATATCGTATATTCGGGTGATTTCTTCCTCGACTGTTTTTCGTAATTTCTGTTAACCACTTAACATTGTTCTGATAACTTTAAGATTAGCTCTGTTAAAATTGTTGGTTTTTGTCTTTGCTAGTTAAATTCGAATTTATTCTCACACACACACATACCACTTTGGGAGAGTCTTGATGGATCCCTCGATGGATCATTTAAGTCTTGGCGTCTTAATAGGGATTTAAAAGTTGATTGCTAAGATGTGTGGTTATTACAGCATGCCACCTAAAGCTAGGGAGGTACAGACACGCATCGTTGTACAGAAAATACGATTCTAAGGCGAAGGGTTTGGGGATTGCAAGCCTTGACTGTTGTTATTTTCAGTTTACTGCTTTAAGAGCTGCTGCAGCGGATTTCTAATCAATAAACTTTAGAAATCGAAATTAATTAATTAATTTCATTGTAAACAATTTTTCTATGTTTATCTTATCGAAAACAGGCGATAATTTTTGATACGAAAATAATAATAACAACAATATTAGCAACGGCGGCAGCGGCAGCAGCAGCACCAGCAGTTTTAATTGTTAAAACATGTGCTAAAAATAATTCTTATCGAATAAGTGAAATTGTTTTAAATAAATCGCCATAACAAAAAACTAACAATTTCAATAATTTCTAGGTTGAAATTAATTTTTAATTTTACCGGCTCTTGAAAATAAGAATCCATCGAATCGAAACACACATTCCCTCCACCGAATTGTTCATTGATCTCGTACAAGCTTTTTATACGATAACCATCATCATGTCAGTTGTGTCAGTTGATAAGCAAGTAAAATGTCTTACAATTAGTGGCTGTATTGTGTTATTATCAAACACTTGTTGTGGAGTGTGTTGTCATCGTCAACGGCATTTAGTTCGTCATCGCATGGTCTGGCCAGCCAGCCAGCTAATCGACCAGTCAACAAGTCTACATTTTGACCATTTGTTGAGACGATTGGTACCAGACGCATAGCACCCCATAAACCATAACTACGAAATGATAACAACAACTTGTTTAAATGATGGAACGAACCTCCCTCTCCCCCTTGTAACCTGCCTTTATGGTGGTGGCATGACAATTTTAATGACAATTAAAATCAAACGACCAGCAAATCACTCAAATCAATAAATAAAATCAAATAAATATTGACATTTAACTTGTATTGTTGTGATGTTGTTGTTTGATTTTTTATTGTTATTATTATTTATTAATAAATATTGTTATTGCTGTTGTTGGTTTTTTTAATGAAATTAACAATTAAACAGCCAGAGCAACCAGAGTCAATAAAAACGTTTTTATTTCATTAAGGCACACAATGTTAGCAAGGGAAAGAGGATTTGATTTCAATTTTTAAAGGGAAATTTTGTCGATTCGATTTCGTAGAAATTTTTTAGAAATTTTTAGATAAACAAAGTGACGTAAGGAAATCAATGGAAATTTTTCCAGATCGAACTAAAAGGGAGAGTACTCTCAGCGAGGGCAACAGTATTAATGAATTTTTCAATGCTTTTTCAACAGTTTGACGACATTTTATTTAAGCTTTGTGGCATATGTCCATATTTTTTGCTAATAAATCGCATCATATGGCGTCAATGGTGGCTTGAATATTGGTTTCCAATGCTTCAAGGATTGCTTGTTTATCGATTTAACATAGCCTCATGAAAACTACTCCAGAGACATTAAAGTGCCCCTTGAGAGGAGGCGAGTGAAACGAAAGAAAGTTGCCGCAAAATCTTTGTTAAAATTTTTTGGTTTTCGTCTTTGCTAGTTAAATTTGCATTTACCTTTACACAAATATCACTTTGGGAGAGTCTTGAGGTATCCTTGATGGATCATTAAAGTCTTGGCGCCTTAATAGGGATTTGATTAGTTGATTGTTAAGATGTGTGATTATTACAGTATGCCCCCTAAAGATGTGTGTGTGAAGATAAATTCAACTTTAACTAGCAAAGACAAAAACCAAAATTTTTAACAGAGCTAATGTTAAAGTTATCAGAGCAATGTTAAGTGGTTAACAGAAAATACGAAAATTAATCAAGGCAGAAATCACCCAAATATACGATATCAGAGAATGGAATACCAATTCCATTCGTTCCTGAGTGGAACAGTATCTGTGGTAATACGGAAATTCTTTTAAAAAATTGCAAAATTTAGACAAAAAAAATGTATTTGTTTTAAGAATGTCTGGATAGAATGTTGGATATTGTGGAAAAATGGGACTTGCTGCAAATATCCCACTATTTATAAATTGTAGCCCCAATGAAACGCAATAAGTGGTATAACTAGGGTTGCCAGCCTGGTTGGACTTGGCTGGATTGTCCAGCTTTTTTGATGCTTTCAAGCTAAAATTTAATTTGTCCAGCTAAATAGAAATTTTTTTAGTACACTGCAATAACATGGGCAATAATTTTGATGTTATCTTTGTCAAATCATGTTAGCCAACACTGATTGAATATTTGTTATACAACTAAGTTATGATTTCCTTCTTCTATCATCACTGACAAAATGCCTCAACACTTGAACAGCTGATGTCTTTACATACATACAATGGATATTTTAATAAAAATTATTAACACAAAACCAAAATTAACATTTTCTCAGTATTTTTTTATGTCCAGCTTTTTTTTGCTTTGTCCAGCTTTTTAAAACCCAATGTCCACGATTTTGCGAATCGGAATCTGGCAACCCTAGGTATAACCCAAATAATTTTAGAACTTGAGATATCGGGCTTCAAATATTCCATATGTTAACAGTGTCTTGGTAGGATGATGGATGATGGATATCGTGGACAAATGGGACTTGCTGCAGATATCCCACTATATATAATAATTGGAATCGATATTAAGCTGTAGCTTCCACCACTCATGTATAAAATTATCACACACACATCATAAGTGGTGTGAGAAGCTAGGTCGTAATCCTGACTGAAGGGTTGTAATGATCAGTTATGTGTGTATATATATATGTATGTATGCCTGTAAATACCCATGTTTAATTTTCACTTTTCTCGTTTTTTTTTACAAAATAAAGTTTTTTAGTCCCTGACAACTTTGTCAGAGTCAGTGTCATTTCATCAGGTTTTATTGACTTCCTTTCAGTAATTAACTTATTTATAACATCTCTTTGAATGTCTAAAAAGTAAGTGTTTTTTATGGTTTTAATTTATTTTGAAAGTGTCAATTTTAATTAAACTTTCTAATATCTACAGGGAAAGAGAAAGGAAGCACAGTTTACGACGAAAAAGTTTTGTTAATTAAAAGGCAGTCAATCAATGAAAATTTATTTCTTTTATTAAACAAAATAATTAAATTGATTGTCTTAATTATAGTCATTTTTTCTTTCAAAATTTATTTAGAAGATGCTACGAGAAGAATTTTATTTTCCGGTGTAAAACTATTAAGGCTTGCGAGCCATATTTCAAGGATTTTTGAGAAACTTTTTGAAAATTTTTGCCAGAAGACTGATGAGAGAAAGTCATCGCAAGAAAAATGATTGAAAAGAATTGTTTGAACTCTTACGTAATCGTAAGCCAGGATCACTTTGATAACATGATGCCATGTGTGTGAAGATTATAAAATCTATTTCCCCAGACACAAACCAAGTCAGTTAACATAGCTCTGTTATGTTACTAACAGAACTCTGTTAAACAATTAATTTAAGACTCGGAAAGAAAAACAAGAGAAATGATTTAAATTCCTGGTTAAAATCAAATAAAAAAACCAAAAGTTGCTGAAATAAATACGATATCTAATCACTGTTAACAAATATTGCGTAATAACAACTACAATAAACAGATAATCACACACATTTCCAAAAGCTAATGTAATACGGTCGGTTGAAGTCGCCGTGGTCTAGTAGGTAGTGTGTTGGCTTATTTGACGAAAGGCCTGAGTTCGAATCCCAGGTCACACATCAAAACGAAAATATGAAAATATTTCTTCGGCGACTTCTTCTCAGCAGATTTCTGGCAAAAACTCTGAGAGTAAAAATTGCCATGAAAAGCTTCTCAAAAAATCTATCGTTCGGAGTCGACTATAAACTGTAGGTCCCGCCACTCATGTGTAAAATTAACGCACACAACATAAGTGGTGTTGAGAAACTAGGCCGTAATCCTGACGGAAGGGTTGTAATGGCCAATTATGTATGTATGTATGTAATGTAATACGGTAAATATGTCAATATTAGGATAACATGGGACAATATGGGCGGACAAAGTGAATTTTTTTAATGCATATTAAATCCCTTCAACTAAATTAATCGCCAGAACCCTTAACAGAACGAGTTTTGATAGTAGATTTGCGTGAATCCCTTTATCATGCGACCTCTTCAACTTCGTCATGGCGAGTGTTCTGCGTTAGGCGCGACTGCATCGTAATGGCACAAAAAGTATGTAGTTGCTTGCGTACGCTGACGACATTGACATCATAGGGCGTACCAAGCAAGATGTTACTGCTGCCTTTAGTGCTATTGAACGGGAGTCTACTAAGATGGGTCTGGTAGTAAATGAGGGCAAAACAAAGTACATATATGTATGTTATCGACAAGTAGAGATGTGCGGCGTATTGATTCTCAGATTATGGTCGATAACTATAATTTTGATACAGTCAAGGAATTTATTTATCTTGGCTCCGCCGCACACTGTCGCGATTTCATATAACGAGTGGCCAAAAATAGAAGGAGTAATAGTAGAGTAATGAAATTTGGCACACCTATATTAATTGCTAAAATATAATCATACTTAAAATTTGGTCATTTAAACTCAAAGGATTCGTGTCCTTCCCATATATACTGAAAATAAAAATTGCTATAACTTGGAGGAAAAAAAAGATATGTTAATAAAATTTGGTAAACTTATTAGTTTTAACATGCTTAATACTTCCTCCAAATTTCGTTCAATTTGGAGCAAGGATACGCCCACCTTAAAAATGTCCTTTTTCAAAAAAGTATCAAAAAAAATTTAATATACATATATTTTTTCGAATCGCAAATTATGATTTAAATGTTTTACTAACTCATTAAAATTTAATTTTCTCACATTCCGTATATCCTTAGAAAATTATAAGGATAAATTTTTACCACAGCTGAAATACTAATTAAACAATATTTTATTAAACAATTTAAAATTTGTTTATATATATTAAAATACTTAAATTTATACATACAGTAGTTTTCCGATTTAACGACCATTCGTTTCTACGAACATCGCATTTAACGAACAGGCAAATTTTTCCTATTGAGTACCTTAAATAGCGAACAAAAATTATTTTTTGTACTCAGTTTAACGAACAAATAAAAATATTATTTGAATGAAGATAAAATGACATTTGACAAATATAACAAAAAACCTAATGTGTAGTAAAAATAATATACCGTTGTTTTAAGCGGTGTTTTTGTGCATACTTTTATGATGAAAACATCGAAATGAGTGGAAGAAAAAGACTGTTTTTAAAAGATAAAATAAAATGGACGACCATCGAAATGGTTTACGTATTACAGCTTTGTGTAATAAGTTTGGAATGAAAAAGTCCTCTATTTGTACCATATTAAAATCTAAAGAGAATCTTATTCAAATATAAAGCAGGGCGAATTTCCAATAATGGAGAACAGACTCTTTTCATGGTTTCAAAGGCAGCGGCAATGTCATAAATAATAATAATAAATAGATTTGTTTCAAAGAATTTTTTTTGTATGTTTTTGTTCTTTATGTGTACTAATGTAATATGAATTATTATTTTCTATTATTTTTATAAAATAACATTATAAAATACATTTAAAAAAATATTTTATGTACTTTTAACTTATTCTCACACCAAAAACCCACATTTAAGTTAGTACTGCATATAACGAACTTTTCGATTTAACGAACAGGCCTGACAACATATAGGTTCGTTAAATCGGAAAACTACTGTATAAGTGAAAAGACACTTATACTTGGTTCCTAATTGAATTTATTTATGTTTAAATATAAAAAATCGATGATCTAGAAAAATTTACATCACTTCCTCAACTCAGTTTCAAACCTACTTTTTCCATGTCTATATTTTGTCCAATTATTACTAATTTTTAAAAGAATGAATATTAGTTTGTCCTTCTCTATATCTGCTATAAAGCTTTGAATACGACTTTCCACAAATTGTACAATATGATGCAACACATTTGTTGTATTATTTTTCTTAAGCTGCAACCATTGCTCAGAAATATCACGAATCTGCAATGATGTTGACACTAAAAACTTTTATAACGCCCACAAAAGCAGTCAGAAGCAGCTGAAATTTATATATGTTAAAGTACATACCTGTGGCAATAAAATATCAAAAAATTTCTAAAGTGATATTGGGTGTTTTTTTTTAATTCACTACTGAAATTAATAAATGTATGAAAATCTTAATTTTTTGAAAACCTGTGCTTTGGCTAAGGATATTTCACATATGATTAATATTTGTAAACAATTATAGCGTTGTAATTACAATTACATACCTGGCTTACAATCCTATTACAAATATTTTAGTCATTACCAAAAGAATTTTTGAATTTTAACTATGACAAAAATATGTCAAATTTCAAGTTTTCGAACAAATTTTCTATATGCATAGGAATTCTTAACTTTGAGATACAATAACTAAAAAACTACTCAAAAGTTTTTAAAAAAATTTTACATATCAACTAATAGAAGTGTTTTCTATAAGGTAAAGGTAAAAAAATATTAAATTTCCCACATTGACTTTAACCATTTTTGGCCACGCTCGCGACAGTGTGCGCCGTCACCACCACAAATGATGTCAGTCTGGAGATCAAGCGTAGGATCAATCTTGCCAACAAGTGCTACTACGACCTCAATAGGCAATTGACTAGCAGAGACCGTTTCTCGTACGACGAAACTAATACTCTCCAAGACGCTCATCATACCCGTGTTTCTTTATGGCGCAAAGGTATGGACCCTACTAGGTACCGATGCAGCAGCCTTGAGAGTAATCGAGAAAAAAGTGCTACTTAAGATCTTTGGTCCAGTTGGCAATGATTTCCGCATCCTATCCAACAGTGAGCTGCATGAGCTTTTCAACGACATGGACGTTGTGCAGCGTATTAATATTCAGTGGCTGCGCTGGCTCCGCCATGTCGTTCGAAAGGAGGAGGATGCTCCAGTGAGAAGACGGGTATTTGATGCGAGGATCTGCGGAAGTCGACGAAGAGGACGACCTAGTATGCATTGGAAGAATCAAATCGAGGAAGCCCTGTCATCCATTGCTGTGACCAACTGGAGTAGGCGCGCAAGAAGCAAGGGCGCCTGGAAGGATGTATTGCGGCAGGCCGAAATCAGATAATCGGGTTGTTAATGTCCAATTAAGTAATACCATGTTCAGATATACACTTTTATTGAGTCAATATTCGATTTCGCCGTAGTCTAGTAGATAGTGTGTTCGCTTATTAGACGAAAAGCCCGGGTTCGAGCCCCAGGCCAGACATCAAAAAGAAATATGAAAAAAAATATTTCTTAGGCGACTTCCTCTCAGCAGATATCTGGCAAAAACTCTGAAAGTAAATAAACCTGCCATGGAAAAGTTTCTCAAAATCTGTCGTTCGGAGTCGACATTAAACTGTACGTCGCGCCACTCTAGTATAAAATGAACACACACAACATGAGTGGTGTTAAGAATCTAGGCCGTAATCCTGACTAAAGGGTTGTAATGGCCAATTATGTATGTATGCATTCGGTTTATTGAGTACAATATTTTAAGTGTTCAGACATAATAATATAAGCAGTTCAGCTGCTTATTCAATATTCATTTGACAGCTAGTAAACAAAACAACTGATTGTTTCAACAAAATTGTTTTTATTTTTCTTTTTTTTGTTTTTGTTGTTGACATTTGAGTTGTCAATTATCAACAGAAATTGTTCGGCTAATTTTAATATGCTTACTGAACAACATACTTATGACAGTGCTGTATTTTAAGTTTTACTCAATATTATAACAATTTGCATATTTATTGTGCAATAATTAATTGAAACTTTATATGAAATATTGAGCTCAATAATGGCGTTTATAGCGATTTACGCAATAAAAGTGCATGTCTCAACATAGTGTAAATGTAAGTAAATACAGTTAATCCATATTGACTAACTTCGGGAATGTAAAACAATCAATAGCGAATATTATCCCAACTAATGAATCACACATGTGCAGTTCGCTTTTCAAAAATCCATAAATTAAGCTACGAAATCTATTTCCACTGATTTTAATTTTTTTTTTTTTACTTTCTCCCAAAAGATTTCTGTAAAAATGTTTCACAATTTTAAGACACCTGCTGCCATCTGTATGCCAGCAATAAAATTTTGAAAAATAAAAAAAATTGGCACTCTGTCGTAAACACTTCAACTGTAATTAACTTTTATTTTATCGTTTATTTCCATTGAATCATACAAACCCTTTCCTAAAGGGGCAACATTAACTCGGTTTTTTTCTTTCTTTCTTTCTTCGTTTTGATTGTCAACTCAAGCAGTTTCCTTATCATTTTGTAAATTAAAAAGAAAGAAAGTAAATTAAAAAAAAATAAATAAATAAAATCACTGCGAAAAATATTTAAAAAAAATAAAAATAAAAGAAGAGAACATTTTTTTAATCGAACAATTGAAAGTGAAGAAGTGAAGACATGAAAAACAACAGCAGCAACTCATGCTCTTATCTATACGACCGTACTTTTGACTCACTGTTCACTTTAGTTAGACAGCAGCAACAACAACTTTTACTATATAAAATAAAATAAAACAAAACTAAAATAGATAAATTATGGCAAAAAAAAAACACAACAATAACAAAAAATAATTGAAATTTTTTTAAAGGACGGACGATGAATGATGATAATGATGTTGACAATGTCATTCAACGCCAAAACAATCAGAGACAAGAAATCAAGCGAGTAACCGGGTAAAAAACATTTCAATTCTTTGGAAAAATAAACAACAACAAAAAAACTGATAAAAACGAAAATTATTAAAACTCGTAGCAAAATGCGTAAGAAGTCAATTATATGGAAAGAAAAAATTATGTGAAGGCTTGACGGTGTACACTACAGTACATCAAATATATTCCATAAATTACAAAGCAACCCCTTCAATTGATGTAAAAAAAAAAACATAAATATGTTAGAAAATGAAAGAATAACAAATTCCCTCTTCCAAGGAAAAATTGCGTGCTTATCGGGCAGGCCATACTCATATGTATGTTATAGTGTTTTCACACCAAAAGTTAAAACCTGATTTTAGCATTAAAACCATAATCAGCTGATTTTGCGTTCACACTGCAAATTTTCTTAAATCAGGTTTTAACTTTCATACATTCATGACGGAACAGAAATGTTTTTGTTTAAGAAAAAACAAAAAATATGAAAAATTAAGAAATAATATTAATATTATTAATATTATTGTTAAAATATTGTTATTTATTATTGTTGTAGCATTCATTATTTGAAATTTTACATTTTTATACAACCGGCTTTCTATATTTTTACATTTGTTTTGTTTTTATTTTGTTTTTATTTAATTTTTATCAGCTGTTTTTACCATTTCAGAACTGGTAGCTCTGATTTAGTACATAAAACAAGGTTGTATTTCATAAAATCAACTTAAAACCAATTCAAAAAAGGTTTCAAGTTGATTTTAACACAATAATTTTGTATGGTAAAAGCAGGTTTTATTTTTGATTTTAACGTTAAAACCAACTTTTGCGTTAAAACCACTCGGTGTGAAAACACTCACCCCTATTCTGCATTTCGATTACGTCTCCGCATTCAGTTCCGTTACGATCGAAAATTGGTATTCTGCAGAAAAACGGAATCGAAAGAATAAGAAGAAGATAACAATGTTTACAAAATCAATTGTATCAATGTGGAATGTGGAAATGAAACAAGTCTGTTATCATTTTCATAAACAAATGTCAAATTTAATAAAATAAGTTCTATGTATAATAAAGTAAATTGTTTATAAATTTAATAAAAGAAAAATATTGAAATAAAATAAAAAAGGAAAATAAGTTTTGCATAAATATATAAGTGTGTATAATCTAGTGAAGCTGAAATTAACAAAAAAAAAAAGTAGAAAATAAAAGTGTTGTGGTTAAATATAAAAAGACAAAACGTTAATAAAAACTGTTTGTAAAGAAATAATTTAGTGAGTTGCATTTTTATTTAAAATTTAAGGAGAAATACAGACACAAGGCTAGATAACGTAGCATCAGAGACAACCGCAATCCAGGCCTAGTACATTAAGGACTTCCGTAACCTCCTCCCAGGATGCTGTTACTTCTTCCTTTTAACGCTGGTGATACCCACAAGCTATGCCAGCTTTAGCCGCCATTAAATTTGCCAGTTTCTCGTACTGCTCCGGTGTTGTTGTTTTTAACAAACAAAACATAACAAAATACTCATATTCCAGTACAAAAAATAACAATTTAAAACAAAAAAAATTATAATAACAATTTTTATTTAAATCGTTTCTGAATTTTTTAATTTTGTACTTACATTTTTTCATTTTTTACTTAAAAAAACAAAAGTAGAAAAAACCTCCGTTAACAAAAAAACAACTGAGAGAAACGGAGCTCCGATCGTAATGCAGAATACATACAATCGAAAGAAACTGAGCGGAATCGAAACGCAGAATACCAAAATTGCCAGACGGAGAAAATTTCGATTCGAATCGAAACGCAGAATAGGGGTGACTATTAGATTATTAGCACACAATATACATACACCATTTTCATATACCATTTTCTTATACTATGTTCAGACATGCACTTTTATTGCGTAAATTGCAAAAAAACTCCATTATTGAGCACAATA